>OX459113.1:75021185-77421185 GCA_949775065.1 Brachyopa scutellaris
GTCTGTCTGCCTATCTGCATATCTATCTGTCTGTCTGTCTATTATATATTGTGAATATGAGTCATTTTAGTCAAATAATATAGATTTTGTTAATAACTTGACTCCAGCACCACCTATCGGGTCCAGATTTTGTAGTTTTCTCTTTTGGCACTATACCAACATATATTGTGAATACGAGTCATTTTGGTTCATTAATAGAAATTTTGTTAATAACTTGACTCCAGCACCACCTAGCGGATCCAGATTTATACATAAACCTGAAGTACAGCAATACAAATAAAACAAAAAAATAATCATGAAAATCGGCCCAGCGGTTATCGAGTTATAGCGTCATCGAGCTTCACCCCGAAGGATTTATATATTAGACGAGTTGAACCCGTGCTCGCCTTGCTTCGCTTTCTATTCTAAGGGCTTTCTCATTCACACAAATATGCGATTTCAGTGGGAGCGAAGAAAGATTAAAGTATTTGTCTAAGTCCACAAAAGTGTTAAATAAATTTTGTCGATTAACTGAGTTTTATCAAAAACGTGTTTCAATATATAACTTTCAGGCGCTAAATGCAGATTTCATAGTTCTCAAAAACCGCACCGCACCGTAGCCCGTCAACACTTCCGCCTCTACGAGATGTCATTGCAGAATTGTAACTCTAGGTCCAGTGCCATTACATTGCTCAAGTTTCTGAGAAGAATAGTAGGTACACCCACTTTTAGTTTTAATTTATGTGATGGCAGCGAAAGCGAGAGTTTAAAAATTCAACCAGATATCTGGTTGTTACTTCTTGGTCCACAACCCGGGTGATTGAAATACATTCTGCACTTTGACCATCAGCACGTGAAAATATCTCGCTGTTAATTGCTGGAAATTAATCATTCCGAGGCAACAAAATAGCTCGCTCACAAAGCTAAGAATTCTTACGGTTTTTTAGTTGTGATATATCACCTTAAACCTTGTGATAAATTTACTTTTCCATTTTCTTCCGGAAGCGTTCCTCCACCAATTTTAAATAACAAATCAGAGAAATGTTGTGCGTTCGGATGTGCCTCGTGGCACTACTGATAACGTTTGCCTAAAGTCTCGGCAAAATAGCACTGTAAACCAAACATCCCAGATGACTTCCACATAGCAAATACATATGTGCATACATATATGAACCAAAATGAACTCTTAAAACAATAGAAGTTCTTTGGTTAGAATATTTGTTTTTGATCGTTTTTTTTTTTTAATTTATTAATAATATTTATAAACTGAAAATGCAATTCGCTGCTCTAGAAAATTTTCTTTCTTTTGACACCTCATTTGTTAAGATTGGTTGAGTGTGAGAGCCGCAAATGGTGATAATGATTGTAGCACATTGAAGTACAAAGCATATGATCATGTTAGAGCGCGCACATATACTCACACACACACTATTGCAACGATACCGACTGCTGCACGACTGCTGGCGGTGGTCTCCGCTGAAGGAAAATTGTAGGCGATGTTTTGAATAATTGTTTTGAACATTGCTCAGCTTCAGGATAACGCAGGAGGATGTTTTATATCTCAAATGAATCAGCGACAGATTTACTAATTTCACCTATTTTTTTGTTTTTCAATCCGATAAGCCATTATTAAGTTAGGGCTGTATAATCATAATATTCCTCACCGATGTACAGTTATTTTGACTATTATGTAAAAACCAGTAGCCTGAACCAAAAATTGCACAGTTTGTGATCATCCCGGGTACTTAAGAAGCATTTCAAAAAGTTTTCATCGAAATCTGTCCAGCGGTTTTCACGCTATTAGGTAACCGACAATTAAACCTCTACAGTTTTATAATATTTATAGATTTATAGATTACCGAACAAGCCGAACAAGCATAATAAAAGATGTTCTAGAAATTGAATTGTCATTCCGAACTGATTTTTTTTATACCTTTTCTTGTACTGAAAAATTCCTTCAACTTTTTTTCTCCTTTTCCGAGTTCAAGAAAATACACCTAAAGAGCATCATATTGTTCCAAGATACGCTTGATAGCTGGTCCCAGAAACAAAAATCGTGTTTTTGCATATGCGAGTAGTTTGCTTTATTTTCTGTCTCAAATCAATCTTTTTTCAATGCTGTTACTCGTACAGTATTTAGGTAGAAATATGAATGTATTTGAACACTAGCCCACTCTACGTTGAACAGCATATCGTCAGATGCAAATTTCAGTGCATTGTGTGTTATGTGAGCGACACAGCCGATGCCGATCAAATGCGGAGCCACTGTTTCAATCGGAAGACAACATTATTCTGGCGGCCACGAGTTTCTCCACCAAAATTGATTTTTGTATTATCGCAGAAGCGGATGATTTTCTTCTACAGCTTGTATTTACTGGCGGCAAACTCTGTGAGATCGGATATTATTGTTGAGTTTTCACCATCTTCTTCGATTAAATTCAAAATTTTAACATGTAGGTACACCGACAGTGGGAATAAAATATCGAACGAGCACGAGAATTGGTTATCTTGAATTATATGTTTGTCGTCAACCCACTTAGACAGGGCTCTATTGATCACTTTTTCGAATACCTTGCTGATGTTCGGAAGGAGACTAATTGACCGGAGATTTGCCGGATTGGAATTGTCCTTAACCCTTTTAGGGATGGGATGCACTACTGCTGTTTTCCAATGCGCTGGATAATGTGCATTATTCAGCACATTATTAAACAAATGTCTAAGCACAATGTTAGATATTCCATCGATTTCCACTGACTTCTTCTTTCTCAATGATTCAAAGATCGCTTGAAGCTCTACCTACGATAAGAACGGGGGATGAATCCCTTCGTTGGCGATGGCATTATTTGCCCTATTGTCTTCATTGAACTCGGTAAAACCGATGTTCTCTGATCGCCATTGCTGTAGTTCATTTCGAAGTTAGAAGTTGTGCAAGTTATATATTTGTATGGTGGTATTCCACCGGAAAGGCAACGACCTTAGTACATAACTTTATATTGCATTTTTCGATGAATTCTAGGTGCTTTCTAGCAGCTTATACAATGACTATATAAGCACAATGGCAACCTCACTTAGGAATAACTCGAAACAAATCTGGAGCTTAGTTAATTCCAAGAAAAAGTCTGACGGATATCCAGCAGAGTTTTCTTATAATAACAGTGTTATTAATAATCCTCTCGATATTTGCAACGCTTTCGCGGACCACTTTCGCAAATCTTTTAACGATGTACCGCTAAGTATTGATGATGCATACTTTGAGTATCTCAAAGATGTTCCTCAAGTTGGCTTTACCAACATTGCCTTAGATTTGAAGACTATCTCCAAATTTATTTCATTTCTTAAAGATGATTACTCTTCAGGTCCTGACGGCATTCCTCCAATTGTCCTGAAAAAATGCAGCGATGTCCTAGCTCTGCCGTTGAAGTTTCTTTTTGAAATCTCCATATCAACTGGACAATTCCCTAGCTTCTGGAAACAATCGTTTATTACGCCCGTCTTTAAGAAAGGCGATAGAAATATTGTCACAAACTACAGACCAATTTCTAAGCTGTCATGCATACCAAAATTATTTGAACAAGTGGTGTGTGATAGTCTTACTTTTCTTTGTCGAGGTGTTATCTGTAAAGAACAACACGGATTTGTTAGAAACAGATCTACTGTCACAAACCTATTAACATTTTCTCATAACTGTTCCAATGCCTTAGAAAATGGTCATGAGGTTGACTGTGTCTACACCGATTTCTCCAAAGCTTTTGATCAGTTTTCTCATGACTTAATTATTTACAAACTGGAGGCGTTAGGTTTTCTCCCATTATTTGTTTCGTGGGTTGGCTCTTACTTCAACCAGAGGTCATATCAAGTTAAATTTAGAGGTTTTCTTTCAGACTCCTTTTTAGCAGGATCCGGTGTCCCTCAAGGGAGTCACCTAGGTCCACTTTTTTATTCTTGCTATTAATGATGTTCCATCAATGATTAAATATGGCAACATTCTTATATTTGCCGATGATATGAAGATTAGTAGAGCAATTTCAACCATAAATGACTGCAGACTTCTGCAATCAGATATTGATAACTTCAGTACCTGGTGCTGCAAAAATGGTTTAGTCCTTAACCCACTCAAATGTCAGTGCATGACATTCTCTAGGAAACGGGTACCGACTATATTCAACTACTTGATATCGAATCACTCTCTCAGTCGGGTTTTAATGACCTGGGTGTTTATTTTAGCCCTGAGCTAGATTTTAAAGAGCATATAAACCACATTGTGAATAAATCAAATTCAATGTTAGGTTTCGTTAAAAGATGGTGTAAAAAATCTAAAAATCCATATGTCACCCTCTCACTATTTAACAGTCTTGTCCGTCCTCACCTCGAATATACTTCGCAAGTATGGACACCTTATCAGAAATCTCAATACTCGGATTGAAGCCGTCCAGCGACGCTTCATTCGATTCGCATTGAAAGGTCTTCCCTGGGACGATCCTTTTAATCTCCCCCCATATTTGCATCGAATAAAACTGTTGCAAATGCAGCCTTTGGCTCAAAGAAGGGTCAATAATGATATCATTTTTATGCATCAACTGATCTCAGGTCTGATTGATGCACCTGACTTATTATCCTGTTTAGGATTAAACTTTCGTGGGGGATCGCATTACCTGCGTAGTATAGAGTTACTGCATGTTCCTCATCACAGAACAAATTACGGGATGCATGAGCCTATTAACCGCATGAGTAAAATCTATAACTTAAATATAAACTTTCTTGACTTTAATCTTAACAAGATTACACTAAAAAATGTATTGCGTAATGTAATTCCTCGCACATAAATACTAATAATGTATATGTATTTTTCTTATTTTGTGTTTATTTATTGCTTGTGGTAGTGTTGTCAAGTAGCGTAGCGTAACCACTAACACCAGCACTAAATGATGAGCCTGTTGATGCATATTTTGCCCCGGCAAATCTCTGCTTGTGGTTGTTGCTTGTATTAAGCACACCACGACACAGATCTGATAGTTCCTTAACGTCGTCACGAACCACATGGAATTAACGGCAGAAAATAAGAGAGCCACAACATGGACCGCTATCGCCCAAAGTAGGGTCACAGGAAAGGCGAAGGAATTATTGTTGACCAACCGAATAACAACATGGGAAGCAGCCAGCGACATACTCAAGAGGAACTTCAGACCGATCATCGATCAGAAGGAAGTGACGAGAAAAATAAATAACTTAAAGGTGAGTTCGATACTCAATCTTAATAACAAAATAGAGTACCTAATGACAGAGATCCATACAATTGTAATGTATGAGGATGATCAGGAACCTGTACGATCATTATTATGTAGCCTAATAGTAAATAAAGTAAGGGAATTATCGATAGGGAATCTAGCTACGGAAATCAGAAACAAGTATGAGTTACAGACCATTAAAGCAATTCTTTATTCGTATGTAGGATTTGATCAAGGGAACCTAGACATAGAACGAAGTAATAGGGATTATAGTAATAACAAACCTAAAAGAAGAAATTACCGGAATGATAACCCGCTGACACAAAACAATACTGGTTTCCATACAAATAACATATTTGCAGGACAATATAGGAATAACGTACAGAATAATCAACAGAGATTGCATGATCATTATAATAGATTTGGACAAAACAATGAACAGAGATCACAAAATTATGACAGTAACTCAAGACAAAATAACGAGCAAAGATATTCAAACAACTCTGGACAATTTAGAAGACATTTTAATACTTCTGGACAGACACGGTTTACCAGACGAGATCGGCAAGCAATGTCCATTGATAATTTAGCTCATTCGAATTCCGAGGAAACTCAAAACGCTAGAGAGAGAGAAGTATTGAGGAAGGAATACACTCAATAGAAGCGCCAGTTTTTCTGAATCGAGCCTCAACGGCAAAAAAGCACAGGTAGGATTCTCAATAGAAAATAGGAAGCATGTATGCCTTATCGACACAGGGTCTACAATGACTATTGTCAATACAAGCAAAGTCAACTGTAAAAATTATAATATTCTTGATGAAGTAAACATCAATCTGACGACGGTCAATAGACAAACTAAAGAAAAATTAAAAATATACCAAATTCCAGTACCTCCAGAGTTCGGATATAAATCAAATGTATTCATTCAAGCATATGGCAGATCTCTGGGAGACAAATCATATAGTCTCTTACTGGGGATAGATGTTATAAACCATATGATAGAGAGCATTAATATACAAAAAAGGGAATTAGTCTTGCTAAATAAGACGATAATACCAATAATATATCAAGTTGAGGAAAACATACACTGCTATGAGTTAGAAGGACATAACGAAGTAAAATTGGAACACTCAAAAGAAGACCACAAGGAAAAAATTCAACATCTTTTGAAGAAATATGAGGGCCTAGTATATAAAGAGGGAGATCAACTAACCAATTGTGATAGCGTAGTACATGAAATAAAATTAACCACTGATCAACAGATCAATGCGAAATTTTATCGACTTAAACCAAAACATGAGAAAGAAGTTAGGAAGCAAATCAGTGAAATGGAAAAGCAAGGTATCATTCGCCAATCGAATAGCCGCTACGCTTCTCCTATCCTTGTTGTTGCTAAAAAACCTGATAGTGAAGGAAAAACTAAGTTCAGATTATGTGTAGATTATAGCGCACTCAATGATATAACGATAGATGATAAACATCCATTGCCTAACATCGAGGGGATACTAGACAAACTAGGGAGAACGTAGTATTTCTCAACCCTTGACTTAGCCAAGGGCTATCATCAAATAAAAGTTCATCCTGACGATATACATAAGACAGCGTTTGTCACACCAAACGGTCTATATGAATACGTCAGAATGCCTTTCGGTCTGAAGAACGGCCCAGCGACGTTCCAGCGTCTGATGAATTCAATTCTGAGAGAATACATAGGAAAAATTTGTTTAGTATACCTTGACGACATACTCATCTTCTTCACGTCGTTAGAAGAACACCTATCTTCATTAGAGAAAATACTTAGACGATTAGCAGAATACAATTTAAAAATACAATTGAGTAAATGCTCGTTTCTCAAACAAAATACGAAAATATTTAGGCTACATCCTCACCTCAGAAGGAATGATGCCAAACCCAAATAAAATTGAGGTAATCCAACATTACCCACTTCCTTTAACGGAAGAACAACTTAAGGGATTTTTATGCACTACAGGGTTCTATAGGAAGTTCATTAAGGACTACTCAAAGATAGCGTACCCTATGGTCAAATATTTAAAAAAAAAAATGTAAAAATTAATAGCAAAGATCCCGAATATATTCAAGCCTTCGAAAAGTTAAAAGAAAACCTTATCAATCACCCTATACTTAAATTTCCCGATTTCAGTAAGCATTTGTTTTGTATACCGATGCGAGCAATTTTGCTATAGGTGCGGTGCTAACACAAGAGGGACAACCAGTTTGCTATGCCTCTCGAACACTGAATGATCATGAAAAGAACTATTCTGTGACCGACAAAGAATTTCTGGCCATAATGTGGGTGACTACGTATTTCAGACCTTACTTATGGGGGAACAAATTTAAAATCGTTACTGATCATATGCCGTTAAAATATCTAACTAAAAAATACAACGCGAAAGAATTCAGCCAACGTAATCAAAGATGGCTCCTAAAACTACAAGAGTTCGAATTCGAAATAGAATCAAAGTGTCAAGCAATCATACCCCCTAATAGACAAAAAAGAGGTCTTATGAATTTCATAGGATCAGCTCACAATTGGTTGTCCGGAACCATGGACGATAACGACAGACAGGACATCCTCGAACACATGAAAACGATAGATACTAACAATCATGCAGCGATAACAGACCTAAACCAACAAATACACATTAACGAACGTTTCATGGACTCATTAAATAATTCTAAGAAAACGTTAGAAAAAGATAGGGACAGTTTAACTTATACTTACCAAACTATCGCATCTAACCAAAAAGACATTGTTAGGAGACAACTGATCACGGACCAACTAATAAAATTACAAATATTGCAGGGCAAAGTAGACAGCATATAAGACAACATAGCGTCTGCCAAACACAGCATACTCCATCCAAGTATATTGACAGGAATAGAAATGAATAGGGCACAGATAGACTTCTATAAACTTGAAAATGCTAAATTAGGGCTTATGAAATATGACCAAGATCGACTAATTTTAGCGGTTAAATTGCCTAAAGACTATATTATAACTCAGCTTAAAATGATAATACCTATACCAAACAAGAAAAAAAAGAAATAGATATAGACACTGTAAAAGTTATAGAAATAAATAACATACAATATGAATACAATAAAAATAATATCTATATGAAAGAACTAAATACAAGTCAATCATGGATAACACAAAATTCATGTAACTACCGGTATAATACAAAAAAACAACTAATAAAAATAAATGAAAATACTATTGTATGTAAAAACCTTGAAGAAGAACGTATTGTAAATCTATGCGATGACAGAGAATTAAACTTATCTGGAAATTTTATCATTAATATTATTAATTGTTCAAGTACGGTATTAAATATAACCATCTCTAATTACAATTTAAATTTTGTCCAACATTTTCATTATGAAGAGGAAAAAAAATGTAAAAGTAATAGAAAAACTAAACATTGAGGAAATTGTAAAAATTCAACAAATAGAAAACATAAAACACATAAAAGAATTGCAATACCATAAGATTATAAATCATGTCAGCAACATAACGATGTTTGTAATAGTTGCAATAATAATAATTGTAATAGTTATCATAGTTAAGAAAAATCTTAAAATTAAAATCAATAACTTAACTAAGGTAGATACGGAACCCTAAATTCCAACGATTCAGGGGAATCTAGACTCTCATAAGGGGGGAGAAGTTATATATTTGTACGGTGGTATTCCACCGGAAAGGCAACGACCTTAGTACATAACTGCAATATGACCGACAGCACATTTTCATCGAGCGGAAATGCAGACAGCATAATTCAATGCCAGCCGATGAACTTGTGCTGTTCGATCATTTTGCTGACAGAACAAAAATATAGAGTTAAGAGAATATCAATAAAGAAGAACACTTGTGATTTTACCACCGAATGCTCGTGTGTATTTATTTTGTTGTTCGTGTTTGTTTTGGTATTTAATTTGCACAAGGACTCGATTCTCCAGGTCATGGTCAGGGCTGCCGAAGTGAGTACTAAGGGAGTATTCGTACTACTCTCTCAAAAACTGTACTCCCGTGCTCCCCTCGTCATGATTGTACTCCCCTACAAAATATTTTCAATTTTTAAAACCATTGGTAATTTGAGTACCTTTTTTTCAGTGAATAGTACTTTGGTAAGGTACTATCTCAATAAAGCTCTTTACAGCAGTCTTAGAATACGCCTTCCAGGACATGCAATGGGACAACAAGGGCATCAAAGTTGACGGAGAGTCCCTAAGTCACCTTCGCTTCGCGGACGACATTGTCATCATAACCGACAACCTCAATGATGCAAAGCTGATGCTAGATAAGCTCGGGCCAGCCTCAAAGAACGGGGGTGGTGGGTCTAAACATCGCCTAGACTAAATTCATGACCAACCTAGTTCCAAGTGGTAACCTGGAGACAGCAGACGGTATAATGAACGACCAGGATTTCAAATATTTGTTGCCTAAATTACTGGTCGTCTAAATTGAGCTGTAAAACTCAGCTACTCTTCACTGTCAAATGTAATCCAAACTGAAGTAGCAGGGGCAGCCAAACAAAATCGACCTGGAACATAACAAGCACCCTGTACCTATATAGTTCCATCAGCCATATTATTAAGAAACGTTCTTGAGTTTTAACAGGCTAATGCTTGATGTTGATGTTTGATTTGTGTGTTTCTGTTTTGTACTCCTCTCAGACGCAAAGTACTCCCCTGCAAACCTTTAGAATTTTCAAAACGGCAGCCCTGGTCATGGTTCGGGCAAATACTACTATTCACCTTATACACTTCCTGAAAAGTCGCTCCTATAGCCTCCACCTTCTCCTGCGGATCCTCGATCAAAAAGAAATTGTCGTCGTCGACTGCGTTTGCTGGATCTATACCTGGCACCTGCTGTCACAAGTATTTTTTCGTTGTCCGTATTTCGAGGAATTTTGAGACATGGAAGGTCGTTGAGATTTTTCCTCCGAAATATTTTGTTTATTTGCGGGAACATACCGGGGTTGTTGGCTTTCACAGCCCCAATTTTTTTTGTTCCAGTGCAGATTTACCGCTAATCGGTAGTTTTCTTTTATTAGCTGTTGGAGGTTTTTAATCAACACCTTCAGTGTCCTAATCTTTGAGTTTTGTCTGTCAGTAAACCGTCTGTACAAGGTTTTTAATCTCGACAGCAGTCTACTTTTCTGTTGGTGCAGTGCGTTAATTATTGCGTTGCGGTATATGCCTACATTGTCAGTTTGTTGATGTCGAGGTATCGTCCTGTCCATCGTTTGTTTTATTGTCTTGTCTATTTGCTTGAGGTATCCGTCAATCTTCTCATTTGACAGATTTCTATTGTGGTGGGTAGAGCGAGTTTGAGGAGAGTGCTCTTGTCATAACTCTAGAGAAGCGTGTCCAACGCACCCTACTATAATTATAGGGATGCACATGAACAAACGCTTCAAGTTCCGCAATCTCGTTCGGAATTGTAATTTCGGCACTGACCCGCAATGGTCACTGTCATACGCAAATGTGTGAAGGCAGTTTAAAGTTTGTCCGTTCGTGTTATCCAGTTGTAACTGTACGTCGAGCAACAGGAGATCCAGATATGATCCGTCTTTCCCCTGCCTGCCGTATTCGGGCGTATGATATTTGGGGTGTGACGGTTTGAGTTTGGCTTGGACGTGGTAGACTTTTTAGTACGCTTTTCTGCTGTCGAGCCAGGTTCACTTTCTTCATGTCTTGGAACTTGGGGCAAGATTTCTCTGACGCCCCATCTTTCCCCAGAGAACATTCTTCTGATTTGTGGTTCTTTCCACACTTCACGCATCGAGGCTGCATCTCGCAGTTCGACGCGGCATGTCCAAACCTCTGGCAGCGAACGCATTGAAGAATGCTAACGCTCCTCTTTTCTTTCTCCCATGTGACAACCTGGTAGTCTACGACCTTGATGTTCCATAGACCATCCATTTTGCTGTTGGGTGACAGCTGAACCAGGAAGAACGGTAATTTCTGATTCTCCCTTTTTTCATATTTATTTATTTATTTATTTATTTATTTATTTATTTATTTATTTATTTAATTTCATCGGGTGCTTAAACAAAGTAAGATATAATATCTTATAATTAATTGCTAAGCTCAATTTTAAGACAAATTTAGGAAAGAAAGCTACATATGTATAAAATATAAAAATAAATTCGATCATATTAACATTTTTAGGAAGAAAAGTACATTTTTAATTCTCTTTTAAGTTGATATATACTACCTATTCTTCTTATTTGTCTTGGGAGAGTATTCCACAGACGAATGGAGTGAATAAAAAATTGACGCTCGGATATCAGTGAAGAGTGACGAGGTATAGTTAACTGTGCGGATCTGTTTTAAGAAGCAAATTGAATTCTGTCGTAAATGTATGCTGGTGTTTTTGCAAGTAATATGTCCGATAACAGGCTTAGGGTGCGCAACTGGAGACATTTTTCGAAGGACATGTTTAACAAATGGGAAGAAAAGCTAGAGACTCTATCGTACCTTCTCAATCCAAAAGTATAACGAATGATTTGGTTAAAGACAACATTCAGTTTTCTTTTACTAGCGTAGCTACAGTTTGAATATATTTCACAGCCATAGGTTAAAACAGGTATAATTAGAGATTTTGAAAGTATTATTCTTGTCTTTAGAGGTGTGAAATATTGTGTGGTCCATAATGCACGAAGTACGCCATAGGTTTTTCCAACTACTTTGTTTATGTGGTTGTCCCCGTTTAGGCATCTATTGAAAGTCACTCCTAGGTTCTGTGCTGTTTCAACGAACTTAATTGGGTCGCTGTTTAAGGAAATAGTGGGAAAGTATGACAAGTCAAGTACCTTTCTAGATATGGCTAGGCATTTTGATTTCGATGGGTTCAACAGGAGACCATTCTGCTGTGACCATTGGACTATTACTTCAAGATCATCGTTAATGCAGCTCACAGCGTGCTCAAGAAGGCCCAATGGACAGCTTATATAGAGCTGTACATCATCAGCATACAGATGTATTGAGCAATGTTTTATAATCAATGGAAGTTCGTTTATATACAAAGAAAACAGCAATGGTCCTTAAATTGATCCCTGGGGAACTCCGCTTGCGGTAGTTAGGAAGTCAGATAAATTCTTGTTTGATGCAACTGCTTGGAATCGGTTTGTCAGGTAGGAAGTTATTAGCTTGACAGCACAAGGTGAGAAGTTATATAACTCCGATAGCTTTTTGCATAACAAAGAGTGATTTACCGTATCGAATGCCTTCGAAAAGTCGAGTAGAACCAAAAACGTTACCTCATCTTTATCCAAAGCGAGCCGTATGTCTTCGGTAACATTTAACAACGCAGTGATGCAACTGTGCTTTGATCGGAAACCAGACTGCATAGGCGTCAAACAATTGTTTGCCATAAGATAAAAGCGTATTTGTTTTAAGATGATTTTTTCAAAAACTTTTGAGAGAAATGGTATGATAGAAATCGGCCGAAACTCATTTCCTTTAGGAGTTTTGGGGACAGGTATGACCTTGGACAGTTTCCATTGAGGGGGAAACGCTCCTGTCATTAAAATCGTATTGAAAATATGCGTTATAAAAGGCAAGATAACTGGGAGAATGATTTTTATAAACAACGGGTCTATATCATCTACTCTAACTGCATTGGATTTTACTGACAATAAAGCTTCAAGAACGTCTGCGCAATCTACTGCAGTAAAATAAAAACGGGTAGAGGATAACACAACAGGTTGGGTAATAGATTGACCTATAGATTCCTCTAGGATATTTGACTGCTGGGAGGATACAAATTTTTGATTAAGTTCATTTATGTTGATATTTTCTATATTATTATTAAGTTTCAGTTTTCCAATGCCGATGGTGCGCAAGTTTTTCCACAGCATTTTACCACTAGCAGAAGGACTAAGGCGCCTAGAGTACATATTTGTCTTAGCAGTACGTATTTCTGTAACAACTTTGTTACGGAGTAAACAGTATAAATGGCGAAGTTCTTCCAAGCGAAAGCGTTTCCATTCTCTATACGCGTTATCACGTTGGTGCATAAGTTCCCGAATGCGGATGGTGAACCAGGCATTGTTTTTGGGTACTACAGTTCTGGATATGATGGGTGCATGCCTATTACATAAGTCAATAATGTTTCTGTTAAGAAACTCAACCTGCGATTGAGATGATGGCGAGTGGTAGATTGTATCCCAGTATATTTGACGCACATTTTCCTCTAAGAGAATGGTATTAATATTTTTAAAGTTTCTATATTCAAATATTTTTGGTACAGTAATAACATCAAAATCGAAAGTCAAGTAGATGAGCCCATCGCACGTTTCCATTAGTTCTCTTCGCGCAAGAATGCTCCCATCTCCTTCATGGCAGCTTAAACTTGGATTCGTCGGAAAAGATACCATTGTTCCACAGGTCTTAAATCCAATTAAGATGTTTCTCAGGCCAAATTAATCGTTTTCCTAGTTCTTATTGGAAAATTCGGCTTCAGTACTTGCTGAAGTGCTCTAAGTCCAGCTTTTAAGGGCGTTTTTCTCACTGAGTTTGCTGAAATTATTTATCCTTTAGCTCGAAATAAATCATTTTTAATATCCAATGAAGTCTTAAACTGATACCGACGGTTTTGGAGCACCAAAAAACGATCTTCCACTGAGGTCGTCTTTTTTGAGCTCTCTGAACCTCTCCTTCTGCTGGTAGTCACGGACACGGTCTCACGATATTTTTTAAATTTCATGCCAAAGTTGGTCGAGCAACAATAAATCTTTCAGAAATTTGACGGGTTGTCGAATTTAGACGTGACTATTATTAGATTTGCCCTCGTAACTGATTTTTTTTGTTTTTGATGTATAAACATCTAAGCGCGAGTTACGATTTTGGGAACTTTGGAAAACAATAAATAACGAAACTTTATATTATTTATTATAGTACAAAACACTTATAATATTGAACGAACACATAATGTACGACACTTGACAACTACACAGACTAATTAGTAATTACCAACTGGACATTTTACTTGAAATAGAAATCAACACACAAGACTTAACAGTTTTACATAAATCACAAACAACAGAAAGAAACAGCTAAACAGAGCACTAGCCAAGCGCAAGACATCTGCACTTTATCAACACTGGCTCCACTTGTTGTTGATGCTGCTGCTGGTGGAGTATGTATGTACATATGTATGTACATATCTATGTACATAGCTGCAGCATGTAACTCGCGCGTTAGCAAAATTTCTAGTGGAGTAAGTCCGCGATTTTGCGAAGAAATTCCGCGATTTCGGGGACGGAATACCGAAGGGTTACGAAATTTGTACCTCAAATTTCATAGCAGCGCGATGAAATATTGACATAGTGATTGCTTATGTTCCTGATCAACTTTTGTATACACACTTTTCATCCCGGAAAATGGCATGGTTTTCAGAAAATAGTGAAAATACTGCATATTGGGAGGGAAAATTATAGTTAAACAGCCCTTACTCAATAATAGCTTATCGGATTGAAAAACAAAAAAATAGGTGAAATTAGCAAATTTGTTTCTGATTCATTTGAGATATAAAACATCCTCCTGCGTTGTCCTGAAGCTGAGCAATGTTCAAAACAATTATTCAAAGCATCGCCCACAATTTTCTTTCAGTGGTGACCACTGCCAGCAGTCGGGCAGCAGTGGGTATCGTTTCAATAGTATGTGTGTGAGTATATGTGCATGCTCTAGCTTGACCATAATGCTTTGCATATCAATGTTCTGCAATCATTATCACCATTTGCGGCTCTCCCACTTAACCAATCTTAACGAATGAGGTGTCAAAAGAAAATGGATTTTCTAGAGCAGTGATTTGGACATTTAGCTTATAAATGTTACTAACAATCTCGCATGTAGAAAACCTACAACCTATTTACGAATAAAATGGCTACCTACTCTAGTGTCCTAGTGGTACCTTGTTCCAAAAAATAAGAGCTACTTTTCATGATAGAGATCCTGATAAATATTAAGATTAAGTGTAAACAAATTGTTTATACATATTTATAAGATCAGAGTGCATTTCGTCATTGCTCCAAGACATTATTTTCTTTAGACACCTTATTTGTGAATGTACGTTGAAATAATGTTTTTCCGTAAAAACTTTTTTTATATGCTTTTTTTTTTAAATTATTTATACTGATGAAGCCTTCAATCAGTGTTAGAATCATTGAAATCGGTGCAGAAATAAACTCTCAGGAGGAATCACAAGCTCTTGCGCTAGCGATTTTTGGGAGTTCAAGGTTGAGGTATAGATATATGTATGTAAAAAGTCAACTTTACAAACTCCAAATATTTTTATTGAATCCAACTTATAAAAATTATCATTCAAAAATTATAAAAAGATATGAAAGACTATTGTTATTTAATTTGAAATGTAAGTTACTCGAAATGTGTATGTAGGCAACAATTTTACATGCGTAGCGGGAAGCACGTCCAGTCGTCAGGAGTTCTTGCAAAGAAAAAGAGCGATTTCTTCGCTGTCTTCAGCTATCAATCCTTTAAGCTATCTCCACTGTCCAACTTAGCTGCTAGCCGATGTTTGGGTAATGATTGTGGCCGCGTTGCCAATGTGCGGTTTATCGTGGTTACCAACAGATTTAATTACATATGTAGGTATATAGACGAAAGATGAGGCGGTTTTTTTTATTTTGTTGTTGTTTATTTTTCTAAACTATTTTTCTTATTCGTAATGAGATGACAGAACAGAGTACATATGTACCTACAAGCTGATATTATTTATGCAAGAACTTGGATGAAAAGTTTTTATAACCGCGGCCGGCGCGGCGGTTGAGCGTGTAACGCTTCAGTTTTTCTACTTTTGGCGCAGTACTATACTGAGTTTAGGGGTCCCAGGTTCGTTTCCTGGTGTCGACTGCTGCGAATGGACTGGATTTGATGAGTATTATATGCAATTGGCTTGAATTTTATCGAACATAGACTAGGTTATAATTTACTTTCTTTCCAATAAAGTGAAGCTACACACCCCATCCGCGTGATGTTTACACATAGCTCGGGACTGTTGGATACAGTCGCATAATTTTTTTTTAATCACTTTGGTTCGTTTTGGACGACTATCACAAGCTAAATGCACCTCTCATTCATAATTACATCGACTTTTGTTCACTAATTGAACGATATTTCGGTTCCCAGTGCAAAAAACATCGTAGCTCTCATGAATTCCAAGAACTCCCATCCGAAAGAGTAAGAAAAGGTATGAGCAAAATTTTTTGAACGGCACTGTATATTGAAATGCAACCGAAAATAAAACAACGGATAAGGGCGATCCTTGGGGGATCCCATTATGTAAAGGCAGAGTGGCAGAATAGGAGTTATCAGCCTTTAATGCAAAACTTTCTCTTGCTACGAAATGATTTTACATAATAAAACATTTTAGGGATGACACGAACGTTGTTATAAAGAGTGAGAAGTCTTAGTTCCGCGTCATTTGGAAGGTTTCTTATCCTTGGGTATGATAGCATATCTCTACCGGGGGTCAATCCTTTTAGTTTAGTTGGGTGGACATGCTTCGATTTAGGATACAGAGATATTTCTCTCGATATGTTGAGCAGAGGAATTTCTCGCACAAGTGACTACGGTATTAGATATGACATTGTATTTTTTTTTTTTTGAAGGTATTCGTAAGGTTTGAGTCGTCTGAGTAGCTGTAGCAGCTGTGGGCAATGTAGTTACCAATTTGAGTTGGGTCAGAGAGTGTTTGAGTCGGTGTTTTAATGTAGTTTAAGTCACGTTAGGTGGTATTACCCGTTAATCTGCGGATTATATTCCAAATTTTTGCTGGGGCGGTTTCGGGATTAATGCTGGAGGTGAAATCGTCGGAAGCTTTTGCTTTCACGATCTTGAGCTGACTCCGAAACACGGCATTGGGTTTCTTGAATGCTATTAGATTGTCTTGACTTATGTTTTTTTATATTTTTTCAAGATGTTATTTTTGTTTTGCGGAGATGAGCGAGTTCTTGGTTCCACCAGGAGACTACCTGGTGTTTTGGAGATGTCTGAAGAATAGCTGTATTTGCTGCAGACCTGATCGATTTTTCAATAAGGGCAGCTCCTTTGTTTGGGTTGTCAGATTGGTTTTTGTCAGTTAAGGATTTTGTAATCTCTCTTTTGTATACTGTCCAGTTTGCTGTATGGTTTCTGAATTTAGTAGAGGAGGGGTTTAGTTTGGAGGATGATTCCAGGTTTACAGAGGTAATTATTTGAAAATGATCGCTATTGTGGAGGTCATCGGAAGCGCACCAGTGTATTTTGGGGAGGAGCAGGTGATATCGACATGTGTACATTGTGCTGTGGGTAGAAAAGTGGGTTGGTGAGCCATCATTTAAGATATCAAGACTAGAATCTATAATGTATTTTTCGATGGATGGATGTTCCATGAATACACATCTCCTGCTAATATGACTGGGCGACTTAAGTCCTTGACTAAACATCGCCTCGAGTTCATTCTTTGAGAAGGTTTGCTGTGGTGGGAAGTAAAACGAAATAATAAAAATTTTCAATGGTAAGAAAAGTTATATCGCGGAGCAAGCTACATATATTGGAGTTAATAGGAATTTCTTTGTGTGGGATATTTTTTTTAATGAACAGAGCGATGCTTTGTTTTGCGGTTGTATTGAATGGCAGATTTCTAAAATAAGGCTTGACTGATTTGGTGAAAATTGGTATGTAATCAAATGGGCAGTGAGTTTCTTGTAGGCATGTTACACTTGGGTTGTGATCTTTAATCAGTAGGTAAAGCTCATCGTAGTTATTATTAACGTTATTTTTGGTAACGTTGGCAAGTTTTGTATGAAGCCGTGTGTTCTTCATTGAAGTTAGCGCACGAGGTTCGTGTGCAATTTTCGGGAGCGGTGGTAAGTTACAGTTGACACACGACGGATTTCCGTTGTAGCGTTTGGCAGTGTGGCAAAGAAGTTGGCAGTTTTGGCAGCGAATAGGGTTAGGAAAATATTCAGGTACTTGGGCATTATACCATTGGATATTGACTGTCGTTGGTGGTCGGAAGGGATCGAATGTGAATAGAACTAGTCCAATTGCACGTTGAGTCCCATCTTCAGTTTTTTTTTTTTTTTTTTAATTTACACTTCCGGGCACATTGTGACTTCATTTCCTCAATGTTTCGGGAACATTAGTTTGGTAGTGAGCATATACCGTGCCTTTTGATGAGTTTAGTTGGGTGTGTAGGATAGCAGAAATCGGGCATAGGTTGGAGTGTTTTCTTACAGAGAAAGAGGTCTGCAAATTTTTTTGGTTTTAGCCAGAATAAGACGGCTGACGTCACGTAACTGTGTGATTTGCTCAGAAGCTGTGCTTAAGCCGTCAATTGCTTTTTTTAGCAGGAACACACTGAAAGATGTGCGGGGCTTTTAATTGTTACTCGAGGCTAGCACTATGAATTTTGGGTTGTCCGGAAAGGAGTGGGTCGAAAATAAATTCACCAGATATCTGGGGGAAGAATTAAGGCTCGCACACACTGGTGCGATAGTGTATTTGTTTGCATTATTTTGTATTAAGTATTATTATTCAATCGCTTTCGCTATCGCTATCGCCCCCGTGTATGCGAGCCCTTAGGTTTTTTTCTTTTTATAATCAGGAGTTGGGTCTTGGGTCTGTTTTCAGTTCACTAAAACGGTTGCCCGAAAGCACACGTATCCCTTCGCCCATAATAAAGCAAGTTTAATTTTTGGTAATGTATGTACATGGATATTAACACACTCACAAACTACGTAGGTAGGGGAGAGAAAATATAGGGCACCGTTTGGTTGTTAATCCGGTTCGCATATCGCATCGCGAGTGATAAAAGTCAAAGAGAAACACACTCAGCAGAAGAGATGTTACCGAGTTGAGTTAGTCGGTGACTGAAATCCGATTGGTTCATAGTCTATTTCACTAGTAATCCAACGGTCAAAATCTCTGAGCATCTTCAACGGATTTACATTGTTTTCTTAGAACAGTGCCAATAAATAAAAGCAGCTGCAACCTTTCGCTTGTAAAAATACATGTCACTTTCACTACTTTCAATTGATAACTAGCAGAAGAACTATTAATATCAAGTGGGCACGGTTATGAGAGTACTCTCAGGAAATAAACTCAAAATTTTCTACCAGAGAACTAGCGGTATTAAAACATGGAAAATTTTACTCTCAAATGTACAGCCACTCGAGCGTAATTTTCGAGAGTTTACTAGGTAAAGGACTCTCAAATGAAAATGCACCTTAAAAGGTTTTTTTTTTATTTGATACGAGTACAAGTATATTGGGGCGCCAAATACGATATAATTTTTACAAATTGACTTAAAAAGAAAATGATAATGCAGAACTATCAGGCTTTGTAGGAATTTTGTCTAATTTCACTCTAATATAAGGTACATTACACCCAGTGCAAAAAAAAAAAACGCGGCACTAAGAAAATGTTATGCTTTTATGACTTCCGGATGCATTTCTCTCATTTTTTTTAACACATACGTGGTATAATTGCAGTTTCGTTAACCTGCTTAGTCTTTGTCATGTATAAAAGAAAGAGTACTCAAGGCAGTTACGCATTAGTGTTCTAGAATTTGTCAAAGTGTTTTGTGAAAACTAAAGAATTCCGCGATGGTTTTAAACGAAGCAAATAAAGGTCGTATTCTTGCTCTTCACGGCGAAAATTGATCGAACAGGCGAATCGCACAAGTTGTGGGTTGCCACAAAACCACTGTGAGGCGGCTTTTAGAAAAATTTAGCTCGACTGGCAAAACCTGGAAGCGGAAGGCCGAAAAAGACGACAGCACGGCAAGATAGGATTTTGGAGCGCATGTCACTCAGAAATCGCTTTACAACAGCCAAGGAATTGAGAAAGGAGCTGAACGAGACATGTGCGATATTTGGAGGAATACTTACTTCCGACCGTACAGCATTCACCATGTCATGGTATGGGGATGCATGACAAATTGGGGTCTTGGACGTTTTTTGCTGTTGGATGGTTCTGTGAATGCAGAAAAATATAAAGAAATCATTGCTGATGGTGTTGTTCCTGCAATAGAGGAATTATACTGCTACGTCCCAAATCCCATCTTTCAGGACGATTCCGCTCCCTGTCATCGTGCTCGTTCGGTAAGTAAAACCATAGACACATCATTACTAGATGGTGCATTTCATATAAGCGAAATGGTCATTCCCAAACTACCCAATATCTAGATGGCGCCACCGTGAAAATATACCTCATACTCGGACACATGCTGCAAAACACTTTATTTGAGGTATACTGTTGAGAAACATTTCACATTTCACACTTCTACAATTATGCATACTCGTAGATAGGTAACTGAATTACAATTTAAATAGATTCCAAGAATATTACATTACACTCGTAAATATAATAACTGATATTTTAATTTCAACTTTCAAGTGAACTAAGTATAAATTATTGCCTATTCATTTTATGTTAGCTATTCATGCAATCAAAAATATTGATCTCAATAAAAGTTCGAACATAAACGCAATAGTTTGCTAGCGGCCAGGCTATAAGTGGTATTAAAAAAAAAATGGGCTGTGTATTTATACATACATCAGTCAATTATTTAGTTTTTTTTAAATTTTTTTCCATTTACTTCCCAGCATCAGCAATCAAGGAAGTATGTATGTACATACATATATACCTACCTACTTTAAATAATTGATCATAATATCCTTCATGAATCATGACCTATCCCAATGAATATCGGAATATGCACACATACCTAGTTATATATCAAGTTTCCCATATCTCGTGTCGCGAAGAAAACAGTCCCCTTGCCCCGTGATCCTATTGTACGAAAGAGATACATGAAATTCATAAGAACAGCGAGAAACGGACGATACTTGGGTGTTATTTTTCTTCTTCCATTCTCTGCAACAATTTTGTGTCTTGCAAACATCATAGATACAAATATGGAAATAAGCAAACACAAAAAATGTTTATAAGGTTATAAACTGTATTGGGACGCCATCTCTTAGGAGTAAAAGTGTGAGGTATACTCTGTTCCAGGTTGGGGTATGAAATGCACCATCTTGTAATAATGTGTCTATGGTAAAACCAAATTATGACTAAAAATCTGCGCTCCTAACCTCGTCTAATTATTATTTTCTTTCAACAGATAACCCTATTGAAAGAAGATATTGGACTGGAATCCCTAAATTGGCCCGGAAATAGCCCTGACCTGAATATAATAGAAAAATGGTGGTCAATTATGGGCCGCAAGGTACGCAACAAGACCTCTAAAACTATTGCAGAGCTCAAAGCAGTAATAAAAGAGTTATGGACTGAAGACATAACAGCACAAGAAATCGAAAAACTCTTTGACTCGATGCCACGAAGGGTTCAAGCGGTCATAAAGGCTAAGGGTGGTGCTACGAAATATCAGGGAAAAAACTAAAACCGTTTTTCTTGTAAAAATGACTAATTAGCTAATTCAATGTTCCTTTAATTAGTTTAATAAAAAAAAAAGTGGAAAAAACGACCGTAAAATATTTTTGTTTATTTTTCTTTGTTGCGGAGTGGAACGATAAATATTCCTTTTTTCTACCTGTTTTTTGCTAGTCTACCTACTTTCGCTCTTTTGTATCACTTGTGGGGAATTTGGGCACAAATTTGCAGACGATATTAGGAAGGACAATCCCTCATTCAAATTTTATAGGAATAATAAAATTTCAGTAAAATATAGTACTGTTATCACCTCGAATCCGAAACTCGTAAATTGAAACGCGACTGCACGCTTTCGTTGTTAACATAAGACTCGCCGTTCCAGTCGGAAGTTAAGGTGGGTCAGGAAGCTAAATCGGCATTTCTCCGTTGGTTGACCTGCTGTTGCGAAACTGAACAATATTGCTGCATGAGCGAAACAATGTTATTGCAGTGAGCAATAACATAATTAGTACCGTAAACTTGGCAAACATTGACCGAATCTCAGCTTCGAATTCATGTGATATCTGTATATATTATGTATAACCGAATTTATTAATTCTATGTTAGGGGCTCCATTTAGTACTACAGTATTCATAAATTAATTTAAGCTAAAATTTATATTTTAAACTAGTTATTGACTAAAAACTGAGTGGTCAATGTTTCACTACCCTTAGTCTAACTTTGACCATACCTTATATTTTGCAATTAAACATAATTTTTCTACTGTAGGTTATTTATTTTATTTATTTTAAATTTTTTTTAAAGTGAGTTAACTACAAATGAAAAGATTCTATTAAAAATTTTGAAAATTGAAAATTTTAAATTTTCGGTTTGATAAAACGGCAGAAAAAAAGTGTAGTCCGTGTTAGAAAATCCATATGTCTAACTTTGACCAGGCCGGTCAATGTTTCACAAATGCCGGTCAAAGTTAGCCGTTGAGTATAAAAATTATTCACTTTTTTTTAATTGTTCTTAAAAACAGTAAAAATCGCAAAATACTTGATAAAAATAAGACTAGTCCTAAAGGAAATAAATTGAACAACTCACCTGTCTAAAAGAAATTTTGAGATTTCTTCCGTTAACATTAAAAAAAAAATAGAAGTTTGCACCACACAAAAAAGTGTAAAAAAGGTACTAATCGAAAAGATTGCACTTAAAGTATTAAAAGTCATTTAATCTCCTAAATAATTTTACTGCCATCTCTGAACGAATAGGGTATTCGTATTAAACGATAATATCATATCTACCTATTAAAAGAGGTCGGAAGAATCAATTAAAAGAATTTGTTGATTTTTGGTCAAAGTTACCCCGCCGGTCAAAGTTAGACCAGTTGACGGTACACAGCAATATTGTTTGTACCATAGTGCAACGACTTGCAAGGTGAACAAACGGAGACACGCGCCGGTGCCAAAACTGGGGCACAACATTCCTCCCCCCTTTGAAAAAGTTCCGACTGCATCTGGAGACAAGGACTCATCGTTCTTTAATTGAAATTAAAGACAATCTACTTAATTTTAACAATAGGTATAACTAACTACTCATACTATAATAAAATCTTAGATTTATTTAAAGTTATACTACTTGCTGCTATTAAGTCAAATCCATATTACATATTCAAAATTAAATTTAAATGACTTAACTCTATCAATGCAAAATAAATTCTTAAAGCTAGGTTATTTTTTCTTGTGTTACATATTTTTAATTTTTTTTTTTTTGTTTTGTTTTTTGTACAAAGATACGAAAAGTCTTAAAGCTAGATACATTTACATATACATATAAGATTAATTCTTAAAGCCATATTTATTTCATTTTATTTTTATTTTTATAGTCATAGGAGGTCCTGATGTGCTGCTTCTAGGTCGGGGTGATGCCGATGGAGTTCGTTTTTCGGTCCTTAATTCGAACTGTTCGGCTGGATTATTATTATCGTTATAGACACGTTGTTGGACCATCGCAGGGTGAGTTTTTCTTACAGATTTTAAAAATCTCCACAGAATGATTCCCAGTGTTGCTGCTACTTCCAAAGTAGTCATCGATATTATCGAGTACCGGTGAAATGAGAGTTCCCAACCTTGGTCTGTCAGTTGAGTATTCGTGTGTAGCCTGTCCCAATCTTGTTGAATTTCTGCAAATACCTTTTTCCGTCCAGCAGGTCCTTGGCAATGCTTTTGTGGTTGCCAATTTTAATGGATATTGGCCTCATTATAGATCCAAGGTTGTACCTTCTTGACGTAGCCTTTAGAGCTTCTATTATCCCGGTGTGGTTAACTACGGGCTGCTTGACTTCTGAGGCAAAACTAGCAAACACTTGGTGGTAGGGTAGCGTCATCTCCTTTGTACTGGCTTCGCAGGGTTGAGTCATTCGAAATATACCAGTTTCCTTCAGGGTGGCCGTAGGACGAGCCCCATTGCAATTTAAGTTTAAAACCATAGGATTCCTCAAACTGAACAGCCATCGGTTGGCTGAAGTCATTTTTAGCAGGATGCCCTCATTCGCTGGTACTGCCACGTATTTACAAGAGGTAGTTGTGCTGGCAGCATGTTGGAGCAGTTCCACAAGGCAATGTGTTGATCCTGATGTCATAATTGGGCCTTCGTAACTGCATACTTATATTGAAGTGTCTGCATTCGCATATGAGACTAACGAGCACTGGGCGTACTCTTCATGGTTCAGCGTCACGAAGGAGGCCTGGTTTGTGGATTCTGGGCTGCCTGGTGAAGAACGAATAAGTCTCCAAATATCGCCTTTCCCTTGGAAACCGTTGCATGGAGGGTATTGGTGAGGTTGTCTACATCCAGGATGAAGGGATGTAGTTTCGATTGTTAGAGATCGTTTAAGATGGATAGTTCCATGGACTGCCTATTTTGGATCTCCAATACTTTTGATGTGATGACTGATACCAGACCGCTTACATCACTTCTCATGTTAAGAAGAATGATTTCTTTGTTCATTGCCGTGCTGACACTGTTGAATAAAGGACTTAGCTCTTCAACGCCTTCTGTAATATTGTTCACCTCGGCAACTAGCTGTTTTATACGCGTACTTAATTTGTCAAAATTTGAGCCAATTACCGATAACTGCCGGCACATGAGTTGGAAAGAGTTTTCATTGGACTTATGTAGAAACTCCAGATGATTGTAAACCTTCCGTGCATCCTCGCTGTCCTTCGTCACGAACGCCCATTTGGAGAATTGGCCTATGAAATCCAGTGCTCGTTTTTATCGACTGCTTCCAAAAATATGTTTCATACGGTCGCCGTTTTGTCGAAGGTTAGCGATGTTAACTTTTGTTTCTTGGGCTATCATGTGACAGTGCCGTTTAAATTCATCGTCGGGGATGCCTTGACACAATTCCGCAAAATTTGTATCGCAAGCCTCTGCGAGCTCGAGTACTGTAGTGTAGTCCATTGGAGTGAACTTGGCTAATATTGTCCAGCTGTCCTTGTAGAAAACAGCAGAACCTATCGTCTCAAATAGTACCGGAGATTCCTTCAATTGCTGAACTTCGTATGGTACTTCTGCCTGCACGTGATGAAAGCTGACTTCTAATAATGTGTAACTTAACAGAGAATACATTTTAACAAAATTATTTAACATTTTCGCAGACTTATATATTATAAATACTTATCTATATTTAAATTGTCTTAAAAACTCTAGTAAATAAATGTATATTTGTAGTTTTGTATGTATGTATTTTGTAGTTTTTCCTTTCGATTCTCTAAAATGGGAAGAAAAAACTAAATTAGTGATGGAAATGCTTCAAACGGTTATTGTGGATTTTTTTCACCGAATTATTAATTTTAACCGATGTTGTCACGGGTCCTTCGATCGAAATTACTTCAAAGGGACCGATCCACTTTGCGGAGTATTTATTTTTCCTAATAGGGTTTTTCATTAACACCTTTTGTCCTACTTGAAACTCAACACATTTTGCTCGTTTGTCATAAATTACCTTCGATTGGATTTTTGCCTTTCGAAGATTCTTGTTTGCCAATTTATGAGCCTTGCCGAGTTGGTATTTTAGTTGAAGGGGGTTACTGTCAGTAGTGTAAAGCGGAGAGGGCTGCCTTTTCAAATTAGTTGGCATTTCAAATTTAAACCCGTATAATGCATTTAACGGTGTCAACTTTGTTGCCGTGTGGATCGAATTGTTATGAACATGCATCGCTTGCCTTAACCACTGGTCCCAATTCTTTTCGTCATTGGCCACAAACGATCTTAGGTACTCCACTAAAGGTCTATAACTTCTTTCCAGAGAACCATTTGACTGTGGATGGTACGCAGTCGTGTGCATTTTTTTAATACCAAGTAACTTGCATGTCTGCGAAAACACCTTGGACGTAAAATTTACACCATTGTCTGTAACAAGGATCTTAGGAATTCTTTACCTGGTAACTATTTGCTCATAGAATACCCTCGCTACTGTGGATGCCTCAGCATCAGGCAAAGCAGCGCAATCCATAAACTTAGTCAGATTTTCTTGAAAGGTAAGAATGTATCTGTTAAAATATCATGTTCATCAGCATTCTATAAACAAATCTGTTAGTCATTGTTTTGTTAGCCACTGCACTCTACACTCTCTCTTTTAGTACACACTGAGGTAAAACGTTATAACTGAACTATTAAACTTGAACTATGTATAATCTTTTCTTTACTTGAATAAATTCTTCCCTTTTGATATTCAACCTTCAACCGATTCGTTTCTCTTCATAGGTTATGGGCCCAGACCCAAGTTCACTGTAGAAGTAATATATAGGTAAAATAAAAAAAAAATAGTACAAGTTGATTTATTTTGTGGATAGAAGAATAGTAAAATTAATTCTTTTGCAAATACATTTCGTAACTAAAGGGTGATTTTTTAAAAGGTTAAGAACTTTTTTTTAAAAAAAAAACACAAAAAATTCGAAAAAATGAATGAAATATTTATTTGAATCGATAGTTTGAACCTTGCAATTTAATGTTTAAAGATAATTTCATGCAAATGTTGACCGCGGCTGCGTCTCAGGTAGCCCATCCGCTGAGTCCAATTTTGGCATACTCTTTCACACATATCGGCCGGTATCTCACGAATGAATGCATGGATGTTGGCTTCCAGTGCGTCAATCGAAGCGGGCTTGTCCCTATAGACATTAGCCTTGACATACCCCCACAAAAAATAATCTAATGGTGTCAAATCGCACGATCTAGGCGGCCAATTGACCGGCCCGAAACGTGAAATTAACTGTTCACCAAACTCGCCTCGCAATTGCGCCATTGTTTCGCGTGCTGTGTGGCATGTGGCACCGTCTTGTTGAAACCACATATCATGCAAGTCAAGAACTTCCATTTCGGGAAAAAAAAAGTGCTGTAACAAAGGCCTAACTGCTGGGAACGGCGCCGAATCGACATTTCGCGGTCTTCTGTCACACTAGCTGATACGGCCGCAATATTTTCTTCACTACGCACAGTACGTAAACGTGTTGGTGGTTTAATGTCCAACAAAGTAAATTTGGTGCGAAATTTGGTCACAATCTTCCGAATAGACTGCTCAGAAGGTCGAGAATGCCGATCATAAAATGGAAGCAGCGCGCGATGAACATTTCGAACCGAGCACGAATTTTGATAGTAAAATTCAATAATTTGCAACCGTTGTTCATTTGTAAGACGATCCATGGTTAAATTGCAAACCAAACTGAAGCTGTTTGACAGTGACACAAGGTACTAAACACACGTCAGCTGTCAAAACCAGTGTTGCCAAAACCAAACCAGCTAAAAAATCACCCTTTATTATTGAATTATTTTGGAAATATAATATTGCTGGATTTTCTCTGCCGATTTTTTGCTGGTTGCTGCTGTTTTTTTTCTGCCGCTGGTTATCTGTTGCTGCTGCTAAAATGGATGCTGATTCCAGGTAAGAGTCATGCTCAGTGCAAATGATCTCTATGAAGTTGTGAGTGGGGAATGTCTAAGGCCAGAGGCAGCTGAATCTGATGGTAATTCTAAGGTGGTTGCATGGGATAGAAAAGATAAGAAGGCACAGAAAGTAATTGTAATGAGTGTTGGTTCTCAACCACTTGTTCATATTATGAACTGCACAACGTCGAATGCAATGTGGGTGAAATTGGAGTCCATTTACGAGCAAAAGGCGCTGACAAACATTCATTTTCTGCAACAGAAATTTTACAGTTTTGTAAAAGATCCATCGGACGATATAGCCACTCATATCTCAAAATTGGAGTCTCTTGTCTATCAGCTGAAACAATGCGGTGAGTCCATTACGGATAATATGCTTGTAACAAAAATCTTGATGACATTGCCAGGGGATTACAACCATTTTTTTACCGCTTGGGAGTCTACGGCAGTTAGTGAGAAGACGTTAGAGAAGTTGACTGCACGCCTGGTGATGGAAGAGTCCCGGTTGGCTGTACAATCTCGTAACAAAGAAAGTCAGGTTATACAAAGTGGTGAGTCTAGTGCGCTAGTTGCACGGAGGAATTTGCGATTTCAAAAATCGAATCTGAATTCGAGTCAGAATAAAGGCAAGTTGGGGAAGTGCTTTTGGTGTAAGAAACCTGGTCACTGGAAAAAGAACTGCCCACTGAGAGCTGCAAATGTATCACAAACAGAATCTACGGGTGGCGCATTCATATGCACTGTGGTTGCGAACAGAGATGCAAATTGTGAAGAGTGGTTTCTGGACTCAGGCGCCAGTGACCACATGACCTTCAAACGTGATTGGATTGTTGAGTACAAGCCATTCGTTTCTCCACAATATGTTCGCATTGGTAATGGAAAGACTATTAGTGCAATCGGCATTGGAAATATTAACATCAAAGCCTATGATAATAAGCGATGGATTCCAAAGCTTCTCACAAATGTTTTGTTTGTTCCGGACATTCATATTAATTTATTTTCGTCGAATAAGGCGCTTGACAAAAACCTTCGCCTGGTATCCGACAGTAACAAATGTGAGCTGCTGCAAGATCGGCGTACTGTGGCAGTGGGAGTTCGTAAGGGTTCCCTGTTTAAGATGTTGTTTAGAGTTGAGGAACCGAGATCTGCGAATGTAAATGTGAGGGTTGAGTCCATCCGACTTTGGCATGAACGATTAGGCCCAACTATGGTTTAAGGAGCCACCACGACTATTTAACTTCTCTGAGATGCAGGTGTTTGGAGCTGAGTGCTACGCGCATATTCCCTCACAGAAACGCCGAAAATGGGATGCAAAATCACGGCCAGGAATCTTTGTGGGATACTCCGAAAACACAAAGGGATATCGTATATATTTCTCAGATACTAATAAGGTTGAAGTAAGCCGAGATGTTATTTTTAAAAAAAAACTTTAATTCCAGGCGAGAGCAGAGAAGTTATGATATCACTCGACAACAAATCCGAGGACAATCTGGTGGATGAACCCGAAGAGGTTAAGAAAGAGGCTGGCTGGCTATCTGACGGCGAGGACTGTTCTATCGTAACTGATAGCACGATGGCAGTTACCAGAAACCAGAATAAAGATAGTGTGGAGGCAATTAAACCGGAATCCTGTTCAAACCCAATATCCGTTGAGTCCATTAAGCAACGGTTAAGGGGTGCGCAACGGAAACGAGCAGATTCGATGATGGCTTTGCTGAAAATTGGAGCCTTTATGGTAGACAGGTATGTACCATCGACATTTGAAGACGTTCCAAGGTCAGCTGATGCTGCGAAGTGGGAATTTGCAATGCGAGAGGAAATTGAGGCATTACACAAGAACAATACTTGGGAACTAGTGGAACCACCAACGGCGAGAAAAGTCATTGATAGCAGATGGGTATTCAAAATCAAGGATGCTGTCAGTAATGAACCCAATAGATACAAAGCAAGACTCGTGGTCAGGGGGTTTACGCAAGAAGCTGGGATTGATTATGATGAGATCTTCAGTCCAGTTGCGCGCTTTAGTTCAATAAGGGCCATACTTGCAGTCGCAGCACAGAGAAAAATGGCAATAAAGCAAATCGACATCAAGACAGCTTTTCTAAATGGGGAGTTACACGAAGCTATATACATGCACCAGCCAAAAGAATTCGATGATGGAAGTGGAAGGGTCTGCCTGCTGAAGAAAAGCCTGTATGGACTCAAGCAGGCATCAAGATGCTGGAACATCAAGTTCACTGAATTTCTGCGCTCATTTAATTTGGTACCTTCAAAAGCCGATCCCTGTGTATTTGTTGGAAAGCGTATCCTAATAGTGATCTACGTTGACGATGGATTGATAGTGGGAGAGAACGAAGAAGAAGTTAACCAGTTAATTTCACATCTGAAAGGAGTCTTCGAGGTTAAAGTGTCTCATGTGGGACATTTCCTGGGATTGCAAATTGATCATCAAGCTGATGGATCAATATTTCTTTCACAAAGTCGTTACGTTGATCGAATTTTGGATCGATTCAACATGTCGGATGCCAACCCGGTTTCAACACCAGCAGACTGTACAATCACCAAGGGTTCCTGTAGTGAAAATCCTAAGGTTACATGTGGATTTCCATATCGAGAAGCGGCTGGGTCACTCATGTACCTTGCTACTGGAACTAGACCTGATATTTCCTATGCTCTTGGAATGGTCAGTCATCATTTAGAGCATCCAGCTGCACAAGACGTTACTGCGATAAAGCGTATCATCCGATACATAAAAGGAACAAAGACGAATGGTATTCTTTTTTATTCAAATCTTAAATGTAAATTAAGTTGTTTCAGCGATTCTGACTATGCGGGCGATCCAGAAACAAGACGTTCTACCAGCGGCTATGTGTTCTTATTTGGCAAATCGCCGATTTCGTGGATGTCACAACGCCAATCATGTGTCTCCCTCTCTACCATGGAAGCGGAATACATAGCAGCGGCGCATGCAGCTAAGGAAATAGTGTGGCTGAAGCGGTTATTTGAAGAGATACTACCTGGAGAGTGTGGCCAGCCAAGTCTTCTGGTTGACAACGAGAGTGCTATCAGGCTGGTACGAAATCCAAAATTTCACAAACGAAGCAAGCACATCGATTTAAAATATCATTTCATTCGAGAAAAGTTTGTTGAAGGAGTCTTTGAACTTTCGCATGTTACAACTGAAGAGCAGATTGCCGATGTATTTACTAAACCACTAGCAAGAGGTAGATTTGAATTATTAAGAGATAAAATGGGAATTCTTAATGTACAAAATAATAATAATAATAATTAAAAACTTCAGTGTATAGCTTAAACTTTCTATAATGTAAAACATTGTATTATAATTTGGTAAATGCAGATGAAAGTGGGAGTGTTAAAATATCATGTTCATCAGCATTCTATAAACAAATCTGTTAGTCATTGTTTTGTTAGCCACTGCACTCTACACTCTCTCTTTTAGTACACACTGAAGTAAAACGTTATAACTGAACTATTAAACTTGAACTATGTATAATCTTTTCTTTACTTGAATAAAATCTTCCCTTTTGATATTCAACCTTCAACCGATTCGTTTCTCTTCATAGTATCTATTACCAGAGTGTGACATGGGCAGTCCACCAACAATATCCATGTATACTTTATCGAATGGCAACTCGGGTGTATCTGTGACTACCATAGGCATTTTATTAGGTGGGGAGCTTTTATTTTTTGACATTGTGGACATTTCTTGACGTATTGTATTGTAGTCTGATACGACCTAAAGTTTTGATTCCTTCTTGATGGCCTCCGAGGACTGAGTCATGGAAGTCTTTAAGAATCGTTTGAGTTGGTTAGAATTGTAAAATCCGGTTTTTCATCACGTCTTAAGTCTTGCTTTACTTTGTCGGTATTTCGTTTGGAGTCGTTTACGCTCTTATTGAGCTCACTTGCTACTCTTTGGGTCTGCGCCCTTGTGACAGCAAGGCAATTTTGTTTCAAGGTGTTCTCAATGTTTTTCGCATCCACTGGTTTGGGTATTCGACAAATAGCATCTGCATTCTTGTTCAATCTGCCGGGTTTGTACTTGATTTTATAATCGTACTCCGAGAGCTTGTGATAGAAATTAACAAGCCGCGATGTACGGTCCTTTACATTAAACATACCTTTAAGAGGTTGATGGTCACTATAGACTGTGAATGGACGCCCGAGCAAGTACGTGCAAAAGTTTTTCGTAGCCCCTACAATGGCTAGGAGCTTCTTTTCAATGGTCGAATACCTTTTTTCAGTTTCACTCAACGACCTAGAAGCATAAGCTATCGGTTTGTCCTCCTCGATTTTACCTTGAGATAAAACTGCGCCCAGAGCTTCATTGCTGGCATCAGTGGTTAGCATAAAAGGTTTACTAAAATCGGGTTAGATTAGAATCGGTGGGGATGTTATGGCGCTCTTTAATTTTTCGAATGAGTTTTGGCATTCTGTCGCCCACTGAAAACCTACCTCTTTTCTTAGTAGCTTATTAATTCGTGCAGCTATAGCCGCGAAATTGGGGATACATTTTCGATAGTAGCTAGCAAATCCTAAAAATGTCTGAACTTCCTTTCTTGTTTTGGGCGGCGCAAAATTAGTTACACAACTAGTTTTCGCTGGATCTGGAAGAGCTCCCTCTTCCGAACACTTATGGCCGAGATATATAACTTCGCGGCAAAGGAATCTGCATTTCTCGATATTCAGCTTTAACTGGTTTTGCCTTAGTTTGGCGAAAACTCGCACTAGCTTTTCACAATGCTCTTCGAGATTTTCGCTATAAACCACAATGTCGTCGAGTTATACGAAACAATCTAAACCTTGAAGCCCTGTTAGGATATGGTTCATTATCCTTTGAAAAGTCGCGGGTGCTCCAGAAAGGCCGAAAGGCATTCATGTAAACTCATAATGACCCAACCGCGTACTGAACGGGGTTTTTTCATTATCCTTGTCATCAATGAGCACCTGGTGATAGCTGTCGAGAGTTGTAAAGTATCGGCAGTTTCCTAACTGGTCAAGAATATCTTCTATTCTTGGCAGAGGAAAAACATCTTTCACAGACACCTCGTTGAGCTTCCGAAAGTCAACTACAACTCGCTACTTCTTTTGTCCGTCTGGTCCCGATTACTTGGGGACGACCAAAAGAGGGGGGTTCCAAGGTGATTTGCTAGGAGAGATGATGAAGTTACTAAATTTGGGAACAAAGTTATCGTGAAGGGTATAGGGTTCGGTTTTGGCATTAAGTATTGGGACTAGGATGTGACCGTTGACTACGTTTGCTATTGTGTTAGCTAAATACACTCCCGGCTTTAGTATTTGGGAATGTACAAGAATTTCTTTCAGTCCCGTCTCAACTTTAACTGCCATAACCTTTTGCGTTCTTGCTTCAATTGTATGTGCCTTTTGGTACTCGGATGAGTATTTCGCAGATTTAAATGACAATAGTGGGAGCTCTGCAATAACCCTTTTTCGATTCTTGTCCAAGAACATTATACGTTTGGATACCGAATCTATGATTGACCGGTTCCAAAGTACGTCTCGACCTAAGACTCCATCCGCGAGCATATCACTAGAATCACTAATCACATGCCATTCCACATTAATTTTAAAGTCTTTGTGTAGTGAAGCGGTCGTTGATAGCAATCGTCTGCATTACTCCACCAAATGATCCACCTAACTCTTGACACGACGTGGAGTTAACCTGGTATTCTTCCCGAAGGGCGCTTTGTTTTATAAGACTGACGTCAGCATCAGTGTCAATCAGTAATGCCACCATGCCCCTTTTCGCTATAGGGAGTGGCAGTTGTACATACACGTCGTGCCCGTTGCGCCTATACGCTAGGAACAGATCATGTTTATTACTCAGAAACCTTTTGATGCTTTGCAAAGTTAGCATGCGTGCGAGAGTTTGTATTGAAACCCTTACGTGATAGAACGCCCGTTTGGCCAAAATTTGACATGGTGTTAATTGGTACACCAATTTGTTAACAATGGATGTGGGAATATGTAGGTATTATAAAGGAGAGATATGAAAGAATTAATATGAAGAAGTAATAGAAGTATTGATTATAGAGGAGAAATATGATAGAAATTCTTTACGTCTGTACGACAAACGTACGGAATTAGTTCTGCTGACAGGTGTATTCGATTTCTGCCTTCTTTTAGATGTTGCTTTTTGGTGTAAGCTCGATGTTTTATCCTTTTTGGGTAGGTCTTTAATTTCTTCGGGTTTCAGATCCAAGGCTTGTGGGGCACAGTCTATTGGTTCGGACTGGGCCCTCTCCAGTTTACCGGATTTGCCTTCAAGTAGGTTATTTTGCTGAAGCATTCTTCCTCGGAATGACATTTTTTATGCCTAGGGCCTTGTGATACCGCAAAGACTGTTGACTTCGGACAAACGTCCGGGCTATGACCGTAGGAGTGGCATTTTTCACAGTAGGGGATTGATTTGCGCTGTCTACAATACGCATAGGTATGGTTAGGCTTATTGCAGAACCCACATTTTGCCTGAAAGCTATGACGCGTATTGGGCCTACTGGCTTCGGCGTTGAGTATTCCTGTTCACTGTGGTAACTCGGATTGTTAGGAGCTTGAAAACTACATTGTGTCTGGTAGTGGTCGGGCAGCATCTGAATTCCGTTTACCTGGTTCTGTGGTAGGAAACTAGGTTGCTGAAGAAATGTGTATGCAGTGGGTAGAGAAACGTTCGTAGCATTCGTGTTCATTGTGGCTAGGCTATTGAGACCCGAATTGTATTGGTGATTAATTAGCAAAGAGGCTTGTTGTGCCAAATCTGCCAATTTAGTCCAATCTTGCTCCGCTGTTGTAAGCATGAACTGACGCATTGCCGAGTCGAATAATCCCATTTTAAAGGCTATGAGCACGGATGCCTGCAGTTCTTTTACCAATGCGACTGACTCTACTGCCTGGTAACGGGAGTCGATTATCTCCTTCGCTTTTGTCTGCAATGTTAGCAGTCTTCTAGCGAATGACTGGAAATCTTGTCATTCACCCCTATTACCGATGTCGTAAAAGACAGCAAAATTTACGACGCGACTCAATCTGCATTCCATTTGTCGTTTTCAATTTTAGTCACTCGTTTTGTTGTCGTGTGTAAACGTCAAACGTCGTTAAACGTTTTTATTCTGCATTCTGTAAGACGAATGGAAACGACGAATATGAAAAAAAAACTACGGTATCTCTCGTTTAAAAATTCGTTCACGACAGAAGAAATGGAAAGCCGCAAAACAGTAAGTATCCATGTTAAAAAATGTATCTTATAGAACTTATTGTTGTGTTATTTGCTATTAATTAAACAATAAAATATTTGTTTAGACTTTCAATTGAAAATAACAGACCAAAACAAATTCCAGACGCTCTTAGAGCTGATGGAGTGGAACGAGCAGTTGGCTAGTGGTTTTTCGGAGGGGATTAACAAAATGGATGTAAAAAAGGAATGGAATTTGGTAGCTGAGCAATTGAACAGCAAGGGATGGAAATGGTTGGCGAAATTTGCTGACTGTTGGTTGAGCTAATCCCAATCGTTGTAGAATTCTAAGGGTGACTGCAAGCCTCAACACTATTGGAATCGATGACGAACGTTGCCGAATCGTTATTTTGTCAGTTATTTCATCCAACACATACTTAAATGCTTCCTTTGATAATCTAAAGTACTGCTTGAAACTGTTAAAGTGCACAAAAGTTCCAATTATTAATAGCTACAATTTAATTAAATATATAAACTCACTTAGAATCAGGTAAATCAAATGGATTTGAGGTGTCTTCTCTTATCTGTTTACTTTTTATAATTAAATGTGCAGTTTCAAAGTTTCGGATTCCTCCTTCTTATCTTCGTCACTATCACTACTTGTGCCATAAAACATTTCTACACTTATCATATTAATTGTTTATTAAATTACTTATTTTTAAATAAAACCGCATTCGTTTTTTCTGAGCGTTGAGCAATGACTGATTTGACAGATATCTATTTCTTTTTCATCGTTTAAAAATCTGCTACCGATTCGTCGCGTTGTAGAAGTTATGGAATGCCATTTGAAAAACGACACGACAGAGAAAACGAGTGTCGTCGAAAAAACGAGACGACATCGGTAATCGGGGTGAATAATTGTTTTTGCCGCCATAACGCTATCCAACGTCCTAATTACTAAATACGTGTTTTTTATAGTCGACTCGAAATCGATTAAAGTTTTAGGCTGATTCGTTCGTACCAGTTCGAACGCGTCGCCCGTTAATCTCGTTGATATGAGAGCCACATACATCTCTTCGCCCTCGTTTCCTATACATTTAAGGCCTAGTTTACACGCGTTAAGAAACTCGTATACTCTACTGACCAGGTCTGGGGTTCTTTGCCCCGAAAATTGAGGTACTACGCGTGCCACGACCACGACTTTAGTGATGTTAAAAAGCAAAGGACTCGATGCCAAAAATAGAACAACGTTTTTAATTGGCGTACACAATAAAATTATAGAAGCCTACTTTTCATTGGCTACGCCGAATAATATAAAAGGGAGCCTAGAAAATATATTATTCAGTATAAAATAACCAACTGTGAGGATAACATCCGAATTTAAATTAAATAAATAAAATCTTAAGCTAAAATAAAATTGTGTGCTTTATTTTGTATAGCGATCGCTATAAAAGTATGACATTTTTGTGTTCGGACTTTTGCCGCACGGTTTAAAGGACACTACACTCCAGCGACTTGCAAGGTGAACAAACGGAGACACGCGCCGGTGCCAAAACTGGGGCACAACAGTACTTTTTAGAAAATATGCATGGGTGCGGCGTTTCTGCTATCGGAAGTGTGAGGCAATCGAAGGTTTGATATCCAGCTAGTTTTTTGTTTCCAATACCTATTTTCTTCTAATAACCCTAATGCCCTGTCGATCCAACGATAATCTCAGGATTACCACGAATTGCGTTCCCACAGTGCAGGCTTAACGTAATCCTGCACTTAAGTATCTTAAGTATCGATGCAGAGTAAATTGTTACCGTAAGTTTACCAAAATAATATTAACCTCCAAATACAGTACAGAAAACCTACCTAATCAACGAAATGTTTTATCTGGTAATGCGGCTGGCATTGCGACTCTCATTTTATGCAAGTACTGCTATACTGCTATTTCGTCGTTTTTTGAATTAAAAATGAATTAATTGAATTATTTTTCTATTTCCACACATGCAGCGGCTTCTTTGTCTTCTTTTCTTTTAATTTTCATTGTATTTTTTCTAAAAAAACACTTGACAAGGAAGTGAAAACTAAATTTCGTTTGTCATTCACAATTCCTTTTTTCCATTAATGGTTCACAATGACGCTCAATCCATGACTTAAATATACCACACTTAATTGGTGACTGGGAACGAAAACTTCTTAAGTGACGGATTTGTTCAATCCTACACCTAACTAATCCAATACTTAAGCTCGCACTGTGAAAACGAGCATAAAAGATGTAAATTATCAGCTTCGAGTCTTCTTATTTCACTTCAACTTTCTTACTTTATTTGGCGCTACAGCTCGGGGTGAACCTGGGCCTGCTTCTCGCAACTATCTGTGTGTGCAGTTTTTTTTTTGCCGACTCCGAACGGAGAGTTGAGAAGCTCATTGAGAAATTTGATTGTTTGTCAGATATTCGTAAGAGGTGACACCGTGAAAAAACTTATTTTTTCTATTAGTAACAGTCCATTAGTGCATATGTTCAACATAACACACCATCCCTATTAATGTGGATAAAGAAAAATCGTTGTGTTTTTGTTTAGTTTTTTTATTTAAATTGTATTGATACGCTAACAATAAATTGTACATAATGTTTGTATGTACATATCGCATCTATGAAATTAATCAAAATAAAGCTAAACTTAGGTTGTAAACTTCAAAATCCTGAGAAATTAAGATGTGTACGGAACAAATCCATTATTGCAAGATTTCAAGCAGCTGAATGCCGTTTTTACTGTCTCTGTTCGCTTCAGAATCCGTTAAATTGTCTTCGGTTTCCTAGTAAAAGCAAAACAAAAATTAAATTTAAAAAAACCTCTATTACATAGTCAAGTCAGATATTACTTACACTAAATCCAAAACAATCATCCATGCCTGCTGATTGACTTCTTGCCGATTTAATTATATTCACGCCTTCTTCTGTAAGTTCTGAAGAAAAGTATAAAAGAGTTATGCTGTTGTAATGTTTCCGATTGTATATTAATTTTATTCTATGCGGATTAGTATGGCTTTGGAAAGATCATATAGAGCCTGCCTATTGGGAACAGAGCTCGCAGATTTTATTCTTAAAGTCGCTTTTTCAATAATTGAATCTACAATACATGACAATCTATAGCTGGTCGATTACAGAAAAGGTTATATGTACACATCGCACATGTATTTGTGCGACATGTAACTCAACTATACCTAGGTCAGTAAGTCCACTACAGGCCCGCTTTCCAATAAGTTAACCTCCGTATTTTAATGATTTTTTTACAGAAAAAACAAACGAAGCCAAACTTTTTTTTTAATTTTCGAAATTCTAATCTCATAATAGCTGTATTTTTGCAAATTTGCTTATTTTGCAAATTTACATATAAAATACACCAAAAGTAAAATAAGCAGCGATAGTAAGCTAAGCGGATATAAAAACGAGTGATACAAAATCCAAATTTCTACTTTTGAGAGGGATTCCTATGAAAAAATTCATTGTTTTGACAACCGGAGAAATCCAAACGTCAAAAAAACCATCGAAAACAGTTCTTCCATCTCTTATTTATTCTTTTGCCGACAATTGGTAAAGTAAATAAGTAATAAATTGATAATTTTAGATAATACATTTTTTTATCTAAATATGTGAGAGAATGTGCATTTCCTTAATTTTCCATCTTTATAATTTTATTCTTTAAAAATTATTTTGTTTTTTCAATTTTGTCAACAAGACAGCTCAAAGTTCATTATCTGTTAAATAGGTCCATTTGCGTACTTTTTGCACTAAATATGTGTTATCTGTCAATTTTCGAAGAGTGAGGGTGAAATTCGGTGGTCGGTGGTTGCCGTGGCCGTGGAGGTTAGAGCGTTGGACTACTACGCAATGCTGCCCGGGTTCAACTCCTGGGCGGGTCTAACACCTAAATGAGTTTTTCCACGGTGCCACCTCTTTCGAATGTCTGACAAGCATCAAAGAGTATCATTTGTCACGATTGAGCTTCTCAACTCGCCGTTCGGAGTCGGCAAAAAACTGTTGGTCCCTTCCATTCGTGCAAAAATATAACACGCACACACAAATGGTTGCGAGAAGCTGGCCCAGGTTCACCTCGAGCTGTAGCGCCAACTAAGTAAGTAAGTAAGTTATCGAGAGTCTACCGTAAATTGTTAATCTAAAAATGAATCGTTCATTAAAAGTTTGAAGGCGTTTCAATAAAAAAAAATTGAATATTAAGTCCACAAAGATGTTACTCGAGAATTATAACTCACAGTTGGTTTTATTTTAATTTTTATTCATCAATTTCAAAACGATCACATTCTAGACAGCCTAATATTTAAGTACGTCAAATGTTAAAAAGCGAAAAATATTGCGTGTATGATGGATGGGGAAAGTATGCACATACATACAGTGTCGAGAATAATTTTTCATACAAGCCTAGGTACTTTGAGTAAAACATTCTCATTTTATACATAAAAATATATGTAAATTTGAATTCTAAGTACGGAGTTCAATAAAAAGATACATCATGCAGAATATTGACGCACAAAAAGTTAAAAAAAAAGTAAGTTAAAAAAAATGTACCACTTAAATTTTTGCTTGCTCCGAAAGGAATGAGAACATTTTTTCATACATTAAAGGATTTGGCAACGTAAGAGTGTACCGTTCGGAGACGGCAGAAAACTGTAGGTCCCTTCCATTCGTGCAAAAATATAACGCGCACACACAAATGGTTGCGGGAAGCTAGGCTTGGTTCTACCTAGGACTGCTGAAGCCAAATATTTATTTTATTTAAGAGTGTAGCGTTAGTTCCATGTATGAATATTTTATTGTTTTTGCACAAATTTACAAATTCCTTCATCGTGCTTGTACATTCTGCATAGTTCTGCTCGAATAAATTAATCAATTACTTTAAGGCTGTGCTTTGTCAGAAGTTTGGATAAAATAGTAAAAACTCACGGAAATACTTCGATCGATAAGCGATCTCAAGTGATTTATCACAGAAAATCGGGAAATCATAACGCGAATTCGGTAATTTATAAATGTTAACCCATTCCATAGTGCAAGGTATTTGTGATCGCTATTATAGAGCAGGTAGTTTAGAACATAAGAGTGGGGCTGGACGAAAAAAGAAGATTAAGTCATTATTAAAAGTTTCTAAAGAGAAATTTAATCGAACCTAAAATTAAAGCTGTTATTGGAAAGAGGAAATTAAAAGATTTAAGTGCAATTAAGTTTCGGACTCGGCAATACACAAGAAACTAAAATTTCCAAGATTCAAGTGTTGTGTTGCATGGCGGAAGCCACTTTTGAGAAAAGTACATTTTGAACGAAGACTTGATTTCGCAAACTTATAAAAACGAGATGATTGATTTTTTGGAAAAAAAAAGTAATTTTCCTAAACAAAAGTAAACGATTCAACCAAAACATGTGTCGGCGATAGTTAAACACGATGGTGGGAACATTATGGTTCGGGGGGCGATGTGATATTACGGAATGGAAATCTTGTATTTGTGGAAGGAAACATGCACACAAGCTATATTGAGATATCTTCAAGCTAAATTTGGTCGCCTTTCCTCAAAAAGCAATTGCACACGGGATTTTTATTTGTACCAAGATAACGATCCGAAGCATACAGCTGTGAATAATCGGCTTTGGTTGCTTTATATTTATGTATTCGTCCCCATGTTCTTCAGACTCCAGCTCAATGTCCAGATCTCAACCCGATTGGGCATCTGTAGGAACATTTTTATAGAAAAATACGAGAGAACCATAAATTTCAGACGAACTTACAACTGGAAGACGCTATCGACGAAGAGTTGAATGAGATGGACCCAAGCAGAACGGAAAAACTGGTACAGTCAATGCCACGTAGGTTATATGCTGTATTTGAAAGTAAACGCCTCCATACTAAGTACATACTAATAGATTGAAATTAACATTTTAATATAAATTTTATACTTTGTATGAAAAGTTTTTCCGGCTCATTTTTGAAGAAGAATCAAATTATTTTAAGTATCTTCTTAAACTTTTAACTTTCTTTTGTTTTCTTTCATGCAGTTGTTCTCTAAAAGGTTGCTTTAATCAAATATTATATATGAAATACAAATTACGTTCTTTTTTGATTAAACAATACTCTTGATCTATTTGATATCGATTTGTATGAAAAATTATTCTCAGCACTGTAGTTTCCGCCGTAAAAAGTAACGGAACAGTTCATAAGACATTTCTCTTTTTATTTTTGTAACTATCTAACTGAAATTTAAAAAATGTTGTGGGTACTTACCGGAAATAATAAATTCATCGTCTAATTCATTTTTAATACAATGCGCCTTTCCGGAATCTATTGGCAAATCGTTGTCATCTTCACATTGGATGACTTCTACAACCATGTACTGTTGTCCATCGAGACCTTCAACAGCGACAAGTTCCTTCTCGTCTTCCCTCTTTATAGTAATTGAAGAAAGCTCGGAATTATTTCTTATATGTATAGTTTCGTTCCCCGCAAACGATTCTATGTCTTCATCGTTATCATCGGCCTCCTCACCCTCTAACATCCTACTGTCATCAACACCATCTTCCTCCTCATCCATATCGTACTCTTCCTCTCCGTCTTCGTCCTCATAAATTTCGCTCAGTATATCAACACTTTCGCCATCGGCATTTTGATCTAATCGGTGCAATCGGCCCATCTTGAGTTGTAATTTTTCCACATTTATTGTCGACTCCGGATCATGGCAGGCCATATGTCTCATCAAATTTCCTTTTCTACTGAATGCACGTTTGCAATCGGGGCAGGTGTGGGTTTTTTCCTGCGGTGTAGGTGGCACGTAATCCTTATTGTGGTAAAGATTTACATGACGCCTTAGAAGCTGTTTTTGTCTAAACGACTGCTCACAGAACATACAATTAAATGGCTTTTGATCGGTATGAATCAATAGGTGAGAGTCCAAATGCCGTTGCGATATCGAAGCATACGGACAGAGTTCACACTTGAAACACTTTTCACCTTCATGGGTTTTTGAATGCACCTTATATGTGTACCGATCGGGAAACATTTTGCCACACCTCTTGCAGGTAAGTGGACGTTCAGAAGTGTGCAGCTTCTGAACGTGAATTCTCAGATCAGTCTTGCGGCCGCAAGTCGTTGGACATAAATGACACTGGAATACAGGTTTATCGCCAACACTATGTATCAGCTTGTGTGCTTTCAGTGAATTTGACTGTGTAAATTTCGAATGGCAAATGTCGCACTCATAGGGTTTCTCTCCTGTATGAGTTCGCAAATGTCTCTTCAACTTAAAAGTATCTGGCGATGCATATGTACAGTGAGGACATTGATATGGTCTCTCTCCTGTATGGCATCGAATGTGACGCTTAAGTTTACTTAATTCCACGCTGGCGTAGTCACACTCGAAGCATTTATGCGGCTTTTCATAAGTGTGTTTGTAGCGAACATGACGTACTAATTCTCCAGAAGTAGTAAAAGTGCTAGTGCAGTATTTACAACGATGTGGCTTATTACCGGTGTGAGTGTTAGAATGATTTTGAAGTGATGCAGTGGTCTTAAAGCCTCGCTCGCATACAGAACATTTATGAGGACGTTCCTCGGAATGACATTTCATATGACGGGCAAGCAAGTATCTTTTACTAGTCACATACTCGCAGTGAGAGCACTGATGAGATATATTACTATCTGATTTGTTTTTGTCTCTTACGCGTACAATTTTTGCTGACAAAAGAATACTACTTATCCTGTTTAAACTTTCCGCATTCTCATCAAAGTTGTAGACTTCTTTTTTATCATCATCGGCATCAGCTTCATCATCGTTTTCATTATCATCTTCATTTTCAGCATTTCCGTCGCCTTCATTTTCATTTTCGTCTTCGTTGTCCACATCGTTCTCTTCCTCTTTATCATCACCCAATATGAATACATACTTCGTATTATCCTCTGCGTTTTTAGACTTCTTGGAAAATGCATTCCCCACTGAAGATAAAGTGTTGCGACGCTTACCTGGTGACGCGGTCTTACTTAGCGCCGTCACCAAGTCTTCAGTATCACTGTCTCCATTTATTTGATGAATATTGTCGGGCGGGTCTGTAGGTATTGGATCCGAATCTTTAGTTCGTTGGTAGTAATAATTTCCGGCTTGATCGACGAAGTATGTACCAGTATCTTCGTCGTCTTCATCTTCGTTACTTCGAGTACTTATAATATCGGTTCCATCCACGAGGCTTGCGTTAAGTCTTTGATTGCCTTCTTCTATTTCTTTATTAAATGTATCCAAAAAGTTTTGCAATTCATTACTTTCAAGCTTAATTTGCATATCACCCAGTTGCGACATGATTTAATTCTGCAAGAAAAAAAAACGTATACTTGTACATTGTATACAGAAGTTGTTTGTTTCTAATTCTGCAAGGTAGATAGGTGAAATGCACGCATGCATATGTATAAAGGTATGTAAGTTATAGATTTAATCCTAATTTAGCTTTCATTTCGTAAAAACAAAAAATAGGAACAATTCTAGGAAGCGGAAGATAGAAGAGTCCGAAAACATTACATTGAGAAATACATGTAGATTGTAGATACATATGTACATATATGTATACTTACATATTATGTATAAAGGGAATGGGCAGGGTTGAAAAGCTGAAAACTTAACTTGTAGACGTTAGAGCGAACTATCTCAAGACTTGAATTAACTCTTTCACTTGGAAGGGCATCGTTTGGCAAACTTAAACACATCCTCAAAACATCTTCATGAAACTAAAGAGGAAAATATAGGACCAATGCGTACTGCCGGTGATACCATTTGGTGCAGACTTGAACTATAACAACGATACACACTATCGGCAGGCTTCAGGTGTCACAAAGAGCCATGGCAAGAACAATGCTAAACATCACGTTAAGAGACAATACGCAACGAAAAAATACGCCAAAGAAAGAGTAATGGATTAACTACACGAATAGCAACGGCAAAGTTGAGGACATTTAGCACACACCACAGACAACAGATGAATGGAGACTGTTGAGAATGGAGACCAAGAAGCTACTCGATGATGATGAGGATATGAGAAACCCTTAGATTGAATATGGGGTCAAATCGACCGCAGGCTTTTTTAATAAATTTGACTTTCTGTATGACATTTTCTTTAAATTAAAATGGGTAAATAAAACTGATTCAAAGTTAAAAACGCTTGCTGTTTGATATATGCAGTTCAAGTTCATTTCGAAAGTGTCTTTCACTAGATATGTTTTTTTTTTACCGGCAGATTCAAGATACCCAAGTAGAGTTAAAAAAGATTGCTTATAAATAAATGAACTAAGGTAAATAGCGCGAACTCAATGCCAAGCTGCTGCTGTACTATGAATTGTATGGTGAAGCGCAAAGTTCAGCCAACTTCAACTTTCTACTTCCACTGCAGCTTTACCATTGTGTTCGGCCAGTTATGGTTAGCGAATGTGGCATTCACCTGTGAAACTGCTGCAACAAAAAACAAATTAAATGACAGTTGCGAACACATACAACGATACAGGTGATTCGGAAGAGTTCGCTTCATATCGAACGTTCGATTCGCTAACCGTAATAGGGGTATTAACCAAATATAACCTAGCATTTTCAATTACAATGATGAGAATAATTGGTAGATTTCGATTTTGTTGGGAGTTTTTTATGAGCACCATCATTTTCCATAGGAAGGTGTGATGCGGAGCGAACTTAGGAGCAACATCCACGAACTAACACGCGTTAAAGTACAAAATGCTCGGTATAAGTTGAACAATTCACCGAAGGTTATCCATGTGCCGTAGTCGAAACATTCTGCCGCCCACCGATGCAATGGTTTGCTTTATTCATTTTTATCTTTTGACTTCTCCCTTTAGATCAATATTTTTACAAATTAAAACAATTCATTTAAAAATAAATCAAAAACATACCAGTTAAAAAGGTAAACAAATAATTAAATTATTGTTATTGAAATACAGGGGGCTCCACACTGCACTAAACACTGACGCTTTAGAAATTTATCACCGACTGGCGCTGCAGATGCTGCCGTGACGATGTTTGGCGGCCATTGAAAAGTATCCACTAGTGCCAAACTAAATCGATTTTGTTTCATACTTACGGGATAGAAAATTCTTTAGTGCTCCTCGGTTATGCTTCCGCTATTCCGTTATTGCAATCAATTTTAAAATATTTTGAGCAGTGTTACAATCGTTTTTGTTCTTAATAAATACACAATTTTCTTAAAAAAAATTGACATAATTCGAGAAATTCCCGACAGAGCATGAATGGAAAAATTTTAATCGCAGACAGCTGCGTGTTTTAAATAAAAGATGGCGTCATACTAAGCCAACACAAAAAGGTGGTGAAATATAATGGGAAATTTTTATTTTATGAAAAATGTTTGAATTTTCAACCTTGCTCGAATAGTTTTATTAGATAGTTTTCAATTATAAGTATATTTGAATAAAATAGTCACGGGTGTCACTAATTATTTGAAAATATTTTTTAGCTCAAATAATTTTTTTGTTACAGATACAGGTAACACCCATGTATATGCTCTATTACTTGGTATCATGTATGGTAGCATTAGCCATTAATTACTTAATTAGGCATATCTTGACTTCATAACTAAAAACTAAAACTGTTGTGCTTTGCAAATAAATATTTTCTAAGACACACCTAAATCTCAAGAAGCCTCAGAAAATGTATTTTCAATAGTAGATTGTTTGCAAACGCCTAATGGTACGTTTCCGACTTCCATATAGTCACGAAATTTGAAATTTTGTTAAAATTTTGAAATTATGAAAAATCAAAAAAAATCTTCATATAATCAGCAGATCATTTCATAATGCTGAAAAAAAAATATAAATGTCTGTCAGAAAATTATTTCAGGATTTATACCGTTGCGTTTTTTATTAAATTTTAGGTAGGTATGTATAGATTGACATTAGCCGTATTTTTTTTTCAAACGTAGCTATCCAGTCGATCATTAAAACGATTCTCAGCCAGCCGAACCCAGCTGACTTACCTCCAAGTTGGTGTGTGTGATTTCGGTCATATGAAATTAGCTGTTAAGTGTGAACTGTCACAGTATTCGCCATTCAACCAAATTGTTTTTTTTTTTTGTTATTTGTTGTGAAAGCAACTAATTTCGGTTATTTATTCAATGAATAGGTCTGTTTGGTATCTTGTCTGTGTAATGTTTGGTATCTTTTCTGTGTAGTGCCCAACATCGCTGTCAAATCATAAAATATTTGAAAAGTGGGGGAACATCCTCTCAGCCAATGGAAATTTGTTTTTGTTTTCCACTAAAATGAGGTTTGACCCAAAGAAAAAGACGATGTAGGAATTCGTAAGGTGGGGAATTTTTTTACTCTCATTTTCCACTGTCAACACAGGAAATTTGTAAGAACTTACGCATTCGTTCGAATTCGTGAGTTACTAAACGTACCTAAGAGCCCCCGCACACTACAGACTTTTTGTCGGCCAACAGTTTAGTCGGGCTCTTAATCAGTATGAAAATATATGAGAGTGCGCACACTACAACGATTCGATATCGGCCGATAAATAAGTTTGATAGGCTACACGATTGCCTTCAAACTAAAGTTTCGGCAAACTATCGGCCGACTACTTAATCAGTACGGCGCTCTTCTACGTGCGCACACTACAGACTATAAAGTCGGCCGATTTTTTTCGATAGCTCAGTTTGCTCTGAATTTTAAATTAATTTTCTTCAAGTTCTGGATATTTCGTCGTATTTAAATATGGAATTATGGACATATTTGGGCGTAGAGCAATGATTACCTCTCTGGAACATTTTTTACTAACTACCCTTAAGCGACTATTCTCTGTAAAATGTGTTTAACGGCTAGCAAAACCAAATCCTTCGAGAACAGTCGGCCGATTGTTTGTCTAGTGTGCGCACTCACTAGGCGTGTTTTTTTGAAACGTAGCTAGCCAGTCGTTCATTAAAACGATTCCCAGCCAGCCGAACCCAGCTGACTTACCTCCAAGTTGGTGTGCGTGATTTCGGTCATATGTGTGTGATTTCGATCAGCTGTTAAGTGTGAACTGTCAAAGTATTCGGCATTCAACCAAATCGATTTTTTGTTATTTGTTGTGAAAACAATTAATTTCGGTAATTTATTCAATGGATAATTTACATGAAGTGTTATGAAATCATAATAAAGTGGATTATTTCTGTGAAACATCATTTGGTTATTGAAATTATATAATTTTCGTACACGGCAGTCTGTCAAATGTTCTACAAATCGCTATAAGCGCCACCTTGCCATGAGATATCGCAACATTCCTAGCCAGCTGCTTTTGGCTGCGGATAGAATCAAGAGTTGTAGCCAGCTGGTTGTTGTATTTGTTTTACGTGTGAAATTTGACTTTGCTAGCAACTACTGGCTAGCTACGTTTCAAAAAATCACGGCTACTGCCAACCCGACTATTTAATCGGCCCAGTGTGCGCACTAACCAGCCCAACCCGACCAAACTATCGGCCGATAGAAAGTCTGTAGTGAGCGGGGGCTCTAATAATTTACAAAAAGTGATACTTTCGTACACAGTAGTCCGTCAGATGTTCTACAAATCGCTTTCAGCGCCATCTTGCAATGAGACATCGCAAAATTCCTAGCCAGCTGCTTTTGACCGGGGAGAAAAAAGTTGTAGCCAGCTGATTGTTGTATTTGTTTAACGCGTGAAATGTGGCTTTGCTAGCAACTACTGGCTAGCTACGTTTCAAAATAAAACACGGCTATCAAAAGCAGAGAGTTTTACAGGTACACACATGCTGACCACTAATTTGATCGTCTGTAGGCCGCTTTGTGACCAACGATTAAAATAGTGCTCTCATAACCGACGATGCGCATAGGCATAATGTTATAGCCCCCATACACGGTTCGACAAATCTGTCACACATTGAAGTCTGTCAGACAAATCTGAAAGTCGACGGTCGACGGTCGAATAAAAATCAAGCAATGTTTGATGTTTCGGGGGCGGAGTCGAGCATGTCGGCCGACAGATCTGACCGCGGATGCCCTACTTTAGGTATTGCCAGAACTAAGCTCAATAAAAAGAATTAAGAAACTGGATTCACTTGCAATCGCAATGAAATAGCTCGAGAACTCTTATTAGGTACGACTATCTACATTAACTCAAAAACGTTCATCTTAAAAAAAAAACCCTTAAAGTAGAAATAGCACTTTAATTTTTGATATGTAAGCAGACACTTAAAGAATATCGTTAAAATACTGGGAATTTGTTTCAACTACACAAACTGAATGCATGGAACAGAGTACGATCTATCGACGTGACATTGACATTTTAAATAAACATTTGCCTTGTCTATCTAGTGTCTAGTGTTTAACTTGCTTTGCTTGGGTTTCCCGCGTTGCACAAATGTGTGTCCGCTACTAATATTTAAAACATAATTGTTCATTCACAAAATAGTGTAAGAGGTGGACACTACGGCATTGAACTGTTTTACTATTAAATTTTATTAAATTTTCCATAAGAAACGTAACGAGTAAGTATTTCATTAGAACATAAAGTTAACCTCAATTCTAAACATTGTCACTACCTTGCGCAGTCTCAAAATGCCGCGAGTAGCAAAACTAACTGTCAGACGGAAGGCAACTGCCGCCACAAACAATAATGAGGAGGGTCCAATGAAAAAAATTCAGCGTACCGCATTCAATCTCCCGCTTCCAACGATTAATTATACTACTGGCAAGGTGCTCGTATGTGGCCAGGGCGATATGGGCCAACTTGGACTGGGAGAAGGTGATTCGCTTATGGAACGCAAAAGACCGGCCCTTGTAACAACGCTAGCAGATATTGTAGATGTCCGAGCAGGCGGGATGCACAATATTTGTTTAGATAAAAATGGAAAAGTGTATTCGTTCGGGTGCAACGACGAAGGAGCTTTAGGACGGGACAGTACTGAAGAAGGTTCTGAATTCATTCCCAAAGTGGTCGACTTACCAGGAAAATGTCTTAAAATTTCTGCAGGTGATTCACATTCAGCGTGCTTGTTGGATGACGGTAAAGTATTCGCATGGGGTTCTTTCCGCGACTCGCACGGTAATATGGGACTCACACTAGAGGGCAACAAACGACTACCTGTCGAAGTTTTACCACGAATCGCATCATGCGATATTGCGTCAGGAGCCGATCATCTAGTCATACTCACACGCTCCGGTAAGGTATACACAGTGGGCTGTGCAGAGCAAGGGCAGCTTGGACGTGTTTCATTGCGTTCAGCCTCAGGCGAAAGTCGACGTGGAAAAACAGAACTTCTTCGTCCAGGTGTTGTAACAATAAAACGTGGAAAACAGATTGAAGCAATCTGGGCTACCACATATTGTACGTTCCTTAGGGAGTTTGGCACGTCCATTATTTGGGCATTCGGGCTGAACAACTACAAGCAATTGGGCTATGCTAAGGAGGATTCTGTCATCATCAATCCCATCAATACAAACTTTGAGGACGTTAAAACTATTGCAGGCGGACAACATCATACATTGGTGCTTAAAAACGATGGTTCCTGCTACGCAATAGGTCGCAAAGATTACGGCCGCTTGGGCTTAGGCAATGTACCAGAAGATGTTACAGAACTAAAACTAATCAAGGCCCTTAGTGGTAAAGAAGTTATTTCTGTATCGCGTGGCGAAGCCCAGTCATTTGCAATAACAAAAGATGGACAGCTGTACGCTTGGGGAATGGGTTCAAGCCTACAGCTAGGCACGGGTGATGAGGAGGATGCACTCGAGCCTACACTTATCTCTAGTAAACAGACACAAGGAAAGATGATTATTCAGGCATACGGAGGAGGACAACACAGTATTTTCTTAGTGGCAGATGAAAAACAATCTACAGATGTGCAGGAAGTCAAAAAAAACGAAATAGCCAAATCAGATTTAACAGAAAAGAAGTCTCAAGCAGCTGCAGAAGAAACACCAGAGACTGAAACTGGAACAAATGGAAACGCATCCGATGCCGATGAAAAGAAACAGACCGTGCTCAAGGAAACAGCGTCGCCAGCAAAGAAGGGTAGAAAGAAAAAGTAGGACCGCAATCGTAACGTTAACTTGGACCTACTGACTTAGTTTTCTATTTATTAACTACGATAAAATGTTCATTTCTTTTTGTTTTCTTTTCTAATTCCTAAGTTTTTTCAATGAATTAAATTGTTTGTTATATGTTCGTAGTTTACGTTTATAATAAAGTTAACGAGTAATTTAAATTTACACTGTTCAACGTGTAGTGAAGAAATTGTTTTTCGTATTACATTTCAAATAAAAATAAAGAAAAATATCTTTTCAAAATTGAATATCTATCTGGATTTTGTATTGTTTCTGAAGACGTCATTAATTTTTTTTAAAGTAGTATGGGTGAATTCGTAAACGCATTCGTTGCGCAGTACCTATATGCAAAGCAGAAGGTTCGCAAACGAATAAATAAAATTGGCTGAGCTGAGAGGAGTACAAAAAAACACGACACAAATGGACCATCAAAAACAAGTGTTAGCTTTTTAAAACTCAGGCTGTGAATCCGAACGAGTTAAATGTAGGTACTTAAATGTGTACGATTTGATTCAATTAGTCTGTTTTCATATGTAGGTACTTTTATTTGGCACAAATGTTTTTGAGTTGATTGGAAATTTTTCAATTTTTTATGTTAATTGCTAAAATATGTTTCTTTCATAGGCTTTAGACTGGTAAAAAAAAACCTACAAAATCGAATCAAAGCCTACCAACCTATCAAAGCTGAAAAAAACCTACCAAATTTGGTAGGAATCTACCAAAACGGCAACCGTGCTCTCACTGTGAAACTGGGCATTAAGGTTACAATCCAAATAAATTAATTGAGTAGGCATTCATGAAATCATAAATTAAAACTCTGGAAGAATTCAAATATGGACATAAAAAATAGCCGGGAGTTTTCAATATTGAAAGTCCCTACATATTCGCTTATTTTAAAAATCTGTCCTTTTTTCCCCACGCGTTCATTTTTGAGCTGAAAATAGCTCGAGTCGCAGTGTATCGGTGTTTTTTCTTTACCCGTGTTTTATTATCCCCGTGATCTGATCCGGATCAGATCAGAATAATAAAACAAACTAGTTAGATCAAAGTTCTGTGTTGTGATTGTACAAGCTAAGTTAATTTTGCCATTTAGTGCGAAGTTGCCATGCGAAGGAATATTTTCTTTTATATAAAAATTGAACGCACTTGTTTTATTTTTTTAGGAGGAAATTGTTAATTTTGATTAACAGATACCGAATGAGAATAATATTTTGTAGCTATAATTTCAGTTTCACATCGCTTAAATACCATTATGAGCAGAAAAATTTATTTATTCGAACAGAATAACATTAGCCGTGTTTTATTATTTGCATGATCCTATCCGGATCATCGTTTTACACGCATTAGCCGTGTTTTATTATTTGCATGATCCCATCCGGATCATCGTTTTACACACAATGATATTTCGATTACCAATAATATTTTTATATTCTAGTCCTGGCAACATTTACCCTTGACAATTGTCGATAATACAGCAACATTCACAAACGAAAGTGTATCATAGTGAGAAATAGTCGAACTAATTTTTGGATTACGAAAATTGATCTTGATAAAAAGCAAGATCTCGTATTGTTGTTGTAATGCACACAAACTTATGAGTTGATCTGATCCGGATCAGATCACGGGGAAAATAAAACACTACTGTGAGTATACTACTTTATGTGTACTGTGTACTGTGGCCTGTGGGTACCTACCCACTACAAATAAAAATATTCGTAAATTACGACAAAAAACGCGACTTGTGAACACATCCGTTGACATTGACTGTCGGTTGTCAAACTATTTCAGTGGAATTTTCTATAATGGTCTTTGTTGTTCAAAGTCGCTAATTCTGTTCCTGATTGCACCGAGTTTTCTCCTTACGATAGTTCCGCAAGTGAGCAATTAAGACGATCTAAGTATAAATCAATAAATATTTTAAAGGTATTTTTAGTTCGCTGTAAAAGAAACGCAATTTCCGTGCAGTTAAACTGATTTGCATACCACCCAGAAAAATGAAATCATCTAAAAGTTTTTTGCTCTGCTTATTGGCTGGCCTCTTCATAACTGCGAATTGTCTAGGTATGACGTTGCAGCGATAATTTGAATGCATTTGCGCGTGCAAACCTAATTTTTTTCGTCTATTCGTAGCTTTACCTGAAGCTGGAAACGAGACTGCTGTCAATGTAGATGTAACAACAGAAAAAATATCAGCTGTATCTGCTAAAACAGCAGGTAAAGATGATACAAATTCTACTGCAACTGTACAACCATCTACTGAAACAACAATTGTTCCTCCAAGTACTAAAACAACAGCTGTTCCTCAAAGTACTGAAACAACTGTCCCTCCAAGTACTGAAACAACTGTCCCTTCAAGTACTGATACAACTCCACCTAACAATACAACAAAATTGCCGGACACAACAACCCAAGCAACTACCAGTGTTCCTGAAAGTACTACCCAAAACACGACCACGACTAGTTCAACCACAACTACTGTTGCTCCGACCACGACTAGTTCGACCACAACTACTGTTGCTCCGACAACGAGTTCGACTGAAACACCCAGTAACTCAACAACCACTACAACTACACCAGCTCCTCCAGCACCTGTACCTTGTCGCCGATTTGATGGACCTTCTTTCATCGGAGGCATTGTCCTTACCCTAGGACTTCTTGCCATTTGTTTAGTGGCATACAAGTTCTACAAAGCTCGGAACGAGCGTAATTACCACACTTTGTGAGCAGTTAGCTCAGTGATGTGTAGATAATCCAAAAATGGAGAGCTTTAAGAATTCGCTGATTTTTGAGACTGTTGGGCAAATGTTAATTAAAGGGCTCTTAAAAATATCTACATTAAATTTTTTTTTATTTTATTTTTATTTTTTCGATATTAGATCACAATTATTTTACATATAGTTATGAAAAAAATATATACAACCGCTATTTATACACATCTGATTTGAAATGTAGACACAAAGTTATCTTTCCCGAGCATCATTCATCATATCACATTTAAATAACCTTGGTGGTGTGTATTTGCAAAATATTCTTGATTCCACAAAATTTGTGTAAAGAAAAAAAATTTCCTTATCATTTGCAGCGGATGTGTATTATTCGTGTTACGGCGAACAGTAATTTAACAATTATAACAAAATGTATTTTAAAACAAGTAATCAGTTTAGTTTCCTCTTGCTGTGCATTTACACGTAAGCTTTATATATGTATGGATGGATGTATGTATCAGAAATATGCTATCTCTCTGTATTATGAATTTTATTTATTATTTCAATGTATTCACAGACTTGCAATTTAAATTTGTATATTATATGAGAATGAAATTTAATTTGAAATAAAGATCTTCGAAGCAAATTTTTATGTGATTTGAAAAGCATTTGGACATATAAGTTCGTTCATTGAAATATCGGATGACAGAAAAAAACGATCCTCTACCTTCCAAATAAATATAATTTAGTGACTAACTGTCTGCTGAGTAATAATAGATAGTTATTTTATCAAAAACTGATTAAATTCATATAAATAGAAATACAGTCGACTCGACAATTTGAAGTTTTTTCAGTCGCCTTGAAAAATACTCCAGAAATTGAAACAAATGTTTGGGTCTTCTCGGTAATTTGAAAGGCACATAAAGGGATCCCTTCAATGTCAGGAACTGAAGGTGCGAGCTATGGTTTATAACGATGGGCATTACAAATCGTAACTTAATCTAAACCATTGTGAAGCAGCGCACGACCTTCGCATACAGCGCTGCATGCACGTGAATATAAAGGGAATCTCCTCATCCTTACCGAATCTAATCATAATGGGACATGAATGCTAACTAGATAGCAGTTACCCCAGCGATCTAAAGTATTATATTTATCGACCAAAATGACTCATATTCACAACATATGTTGGTTCCATGCCAAAAGAGAATTTTTCAAAATCTGGACCCGACAGGTGGCGTTGTAGTCAAGCTATTAACAATTTTTAAATTTTTGTTGAAAAAACTGATTCACATTCACAATATCTGCTGCTTTAGTTCCAACGAAGAAAATAACACACTTCGGACGCGATATATGTATGGTGCTGGACTCAAGTTATTAACAACTTCTAAACTCCGTAACTACCTATTGAGCTAAAACTTTTTTGTTTTCTGGAGAAAAACTTTATTTGTTATCGTTTTTTCATATCGATTTTTGCTGTTTTATTTTTATTTTGCTCTAACTTGGACATAAGGTATGTATTGCAGAGATAAAGAGTTTATTTGTTTATCGTTTTGTTGTTTGGATTCTATTTTTATTGAGCTGTGTATCATTTTATTTGGACTACTACGGCATGATGCCCGGGTCCAGTGTTCGGTGAGTGTTCTGTGTTTTATGGAAAGTTTTGAGTGGTCTCATGATTTAATCAAACATTTCATTTTACATTTTCAAATGCACGAAAATCTTTATAATCTCATCTAGACTATATTAAAATGGTTAAGAAAGCAAATTCAATTACTGAAATTCTGATTTTTCTTCCTTTTCTTAGGTAAATCTGGTGATGTTTCACAGCATTTAAGTAAATCAAGAAGTATTCGCTGGTCATTGCTACCGTCTAGATCCAAGACGTCAATAAAACCATAAATACACTCTAATCATTCAAAATTTCAATATTTTTTCCATGCATTTTAAAGACTTTTTTTGTTTTTAGTTCTATACTGATAGCAACATCTTCCGAACACAGCGCGTTAAGAATGAAGGGAGAAAAGGATTAAATAGTCGGCTGTCGGAATCGGGACGTGTATAAGTACGGCCCGAGCCCAAAAGAGAATAACGATAAGTCAGCCGACCTTTCTCGGCCAATGTAAAAGCTGACTATAAATGAACACCAAAATAAACCGAAGTTCACGCTGTAGACTTGTTAGGTTTGACAACCTCTCATGGACGGTTGAACTCAAAAAGATTTCAATTAGTGTTGCCGCTACCTAAGACTACGGCAGCGAGGACATCTGGTGCCGATAACATTAAAATTAACTCGGCGCTTTTGGCAAATGGAGTCCATTTTTTTTTTTTTTTTTTTTTTTTTTTTTTTTTTATATATCTGGATCCTGCCCCAAGGCTGATACTGCGACCTGAAAGATCTATTGTATCGTAGGATACTAATTAGCCCAAGAGGCAAACCACCTTTCTGATAAAGGTGAGTAAGTCCTTGGTTGACGCATTTTTTAATTCATAAGGTCTAAGCAGTTCTTTGTGTAGGGTACGTCGTCTGACCCCAAAAAGTGCCGGGCAATCACAAAGGACGTGTTCGGCTGTTTCGACCTCTTCCAAACAGAGTCGACAATCGGTCTCGCTAGACAGGCCTAACTTGTTCAGGTGGTATCGTCGTATCGTAAATGACAATGACCGGAGAGGAAATTTGTTAGATACCTAATATCCTTCTTATTGTGGTTTAGAAGTTCCCTGTGATGGGTATAAGGCTTAATCAACAATTTGGCTTGCCTAAGCCGCGGGACGTTTCTCCAATGAGAAAGTCGGAGATTGTGTTCCCAATTGCTAACTAATGCTGAGATTGTTGCCCAGTTTATGCCACAAAAGGGTTCTGGACCTGAGAATTTAGCAGTAGAGCCTGATCGGGCCAGTTCATCCGCAATCTCATTTCCTTCAATGCCTCTGTGACCAGGCACCCACCAAAGTTTAACCTTATTGTGGGTAGCTAGAGATTGGAGAGCATTGAAGCAGCACTTTACCAGTCTTGAGTCCACAGAATAGGAGCTCAAAGCTTTGAGTGCGGCTTGGCTGTCTGAAAAGACATTTATGTTAGCTCCCTTGATGCCTCTTTGTAGGTTAATCACGGAGATTCTAGTGTTGGGCCCGAAAACCCCAGCGCCAACGCCAGAGGCCATTTTTGATCCATCAGTGTACCATATTAGACTTTTTGGGTCTATCGTGGGTCCTCCGTTTGACCACGTGGTACGTTCCCCAATATGAACTTCGAATTTTCTGCCAAAGCAATATTCACTTATCATAAAGTCAGCGACAGTGCAAAGCATGTCCTGATCGGGAATGTTGTTGATAATATTAAGGTGACCCGTAAGGCTACCTGGTTTGTACTTACGAATAAATTGAAATTTAATAGCGCTTCTAGCGGCTGACTTCCTAATGAAGATCTTTAATGGCGATATGCCAATTATAGCTTCTAGAGCTGCTGAAGGGCAGGTGCGCATGGCACCGGTTATATATCTTAATATCTTTTTTATGTTTAATATCTCCTGAAGTCGATTTTATAATACGACTTTCCAGCATGGTCCTAATCCAGCTGTTGGTCGATTCTTCGATACCTCTTTGGCGAATGGCTCTTGAAATTGAGTCATAGCCAGTGTTGTCGAAGGCACCTTCAATGTCAAGAAAAGCACAGAGGGCAATATCCTTAGAGCGATGAACCCCCTCTATCTTATTGACAAGATGGTGGAGAGCATGCTCTGTAGATTTACCTTTTCTGTACGCATATTGACTAGATTGTAGAGGAGAAGACCTATCTAACGTACCTCTAATGTGAATGTCCAGTAGTCTTTCCATGGCCTTTAAATGGAAGGAGGTTAGACTGATAGGACGGTAGGATTTAGACAGCTCGCTTGGTTTATTACCTGACTTAGGAATGAAAACTACATTAACCTCCCTCCAAGAGAGTGGGATGTAGCACCAATTGTAGCTGGCTCTAAATAAAGCGACAAGTGCAGGTAGTATAAGTTCCAGCCCTTTTTGGAGAAGTGCTGGGAATATACCATCTCCACCGGGCGCCTTAAAAGGTTTAAATGAGCCTATCGCCCATTTAATTTTATCTGGGCTAAATAACCTGCCAGATAAACTGTTTGTTCTACTCTCAACAGCGACCCTATGATCTGTAAGGATAGAATTTGTGGTTAAACTATTAATGGACGAACCGGGGAAGTGGACCTGAAGCAAGGTTTCAAGAGATTCTGTTCGGTTCGTTGTGAAGGTACCATCAGCTTTCTTAAGTAACCCTACACAGTTTGTGTGATCCTTAGCTAGAGCTTTATGAAGTCGGGCTGCTACCGGCATGTCAGTAATGTTTTCGCAGTGTCTTCTCCATGACTCTCGCTTAGATCTTCTGAGTTCTTTATTATAGAGTGTGAGAGTGAACCTGTATTCTTCTCACCTTTTCGTTCGTTTAGCACGATTAAAAAGTTTCCTGACTTTCTTTCGAAGCGAATTAAGCTGGTCATTCCACCAGGGAACCTTGCGACTGTTCGTACTGGTTTTTGTGACGCAGCTGCTATGAAAGGAGGTCAATAACGCATCTTTTAATTGGTATGCAGCTTCGTCAATGTCTCTTATAGAACCGATAGACGTACCTAGCATTTCTGAGTTTATGATAACGTTTTCACGATATCTGTCCCAGTTGGTTAGTTTAGGAATAAATCTGGCAGGTGCCTGAGTCATTTGACCGGGTATGTCAAATCTGATGTGTTGATGGTCAGACAACGAGGCCTCATCAGACACATGCCAGTTTATAACAGAGTTTGCGATAAACGGACTCGCGAGGGTGAGGTCCAATACCTCTTCACGAATCGCGTTAATGAAGGTGGGTTTTGATCCCTTATTTAATATATCAATATGACTACTCATTAGATAATCTAAAAGGGACTCACCTCGTTTGTTAATGTCAATGCTTCCCCAAATGGTGTGATGCGCATTGGCATCCACGCCGATGATGAAGTGGTGATTGTTTGCCCGGCAGAAGTCGATCAAGTTTCGGACCTCTACTGTTGGAATTTGGTCCGAGTCTCCGGGGAAGTATGCCGAAGCAAACACGATGTTGTGTGTTCCCCTGACCGTCGGAATCTCGACGATAATGGCCGCTAAGTCCTTGCTGATAATTTCTGGAATGGGAAGAAAGTTAGTAAGGCTGTTAACTAAGCAAGCTGCCCTAGGCACTTGCTCCCCAAGCATATAAATCAACTTACAGTCATGTTGTTTGAGACCTCGTATAAGTCCGCCAATAGCCCAGGGTTCCTGAATTAAACCCAGGGCTATTTCCTCCTCGGCGAACCGCTTGCTAAGGGTTGCGGACGCACCCTTCGCGTGATGCAGGTTCGCCTGTAGCACCTTAAGGGTGCTCATTGTGGCTGGTGTTGGGTGGCCTGTCGGAGGAGTTGGGCTTTTTTAGGGCCTTTCCCTTTCCGACAAGCGGCTGAGCTAGGACGATCCCTAGACCGGTCCTTTGCTGAAGCCGTTGCCTTCGCTACAACCCTGGGACTTGCATGCCCGGCGGCTCTGCTCGTCGAAGGGCCGTCGCGGGGTGCAGCAAGCTGCGAGTTGATTTGCTTCGCCACAACCCTGGGACTAACATGCCCGGCAGCGCTGCTCATCGAAGGGCGATCGTGGGGTGCAGCAAGCTGAGTGTTTTTGGCCACCATGGGTGGAGGAGGTTTTCCGCTGCCAGTCCCTGTTGAAACCTTGTCGGTGTTCTTAAGGATCAACCTAACGTGGCTAAAGCGGTAGGCTATTTTGCCCTTAAGGGCGAGGAGCCTATTGAAGGACGCATCGTCGATGGAGAGGACAAGGTGGAGGAGTGTGTCCTTTTCGATGCGGTGCACGACCTTCCAGATCCTTGTTCTGTGCACGGATGGTAGCAAGGATCTTCTCGTCAGACAGTTCTAGGCTCTGTGGAAAGAACCCTCGGATGACGTGTGGTTTCGGGAAGGATCCCTCTTCCACAAGCATCACGTCCAGACCACATTTAGCTTTGATGCTGCTGAAAAAGTTGCGCATCCACTCGGCAGTAACACTGTCCGAGCAAATGAAGAGCAACCATCCCGATTTACGGAGAGAGCTGGCGAACTGGGGCTTGACATCGCCTTCGCACAGCTCTATCGAGATGTCGATGACTGCCTCCTCGAACAGAGCCATTTGTTCTTGGGAGAGAGGGCAGTTGGCCAAGGCGGTAGGAACGACACCAATTCGGACGCAACTAGTAACCTGGCTGAAACTAGGTTTGTCCGGATTGGGGACGATCTTTGCCTTCTTGGCGGAATTAGCAGGTGGGGTGTGGTCCTCTGACCGACCCCTTTTTGCTTCTGGCTGTCTCGGGGGGGCTACCTTAGCCAACTCTAGAGCTCGTTCTCTAGTTTCCCCGTTCTTTAGAGCTTTCTTGAAGCGTCTACGTTCAGCTGCGCTGAGTTTGACAAAGCCACTTTCGGAGATGATCATCTCGCCAATTTTTACACCAATGGCGGTGAACCGGATTTTTCCGAGATGACACTACAGGTGTCGAATTGTGATAGGGCGATGTCGGAGTCAGAGGCGGAGGACATAGCGTCAACTTCTACACTTCTGGCTCTTTTGGGGGTTATAGAAGGGGTCCCTATGACATCGCCTTCCATACCAACAGTGGGGTTTGGCTGCTCGACCGCAGTCAATTGGTTGGGGTCTACTGTGTGCACACAAGCAGCTTGAGTGGTTTCCGTTGAGGGCACAGTAGCGTCTCGGGAGGGTGGTACGACTGGTTGCTCGCTAGCTACACCAGAAGATGATGCGTTTATAGATGCATCTGTCTGTGAATTAATATTTATTGTTGAATCAATTATTCCCACGAGTGTCCGGGAAAGGAGGTCGCCCACGGCAGAGCCCGGTATGCCGTGGGAAGGCTGAACTGAAACCAGAGGATGCCAGGTATCCGGAGTTCGCAGACTCGAGACTAAGCTCCCTCTTAGCCATGCATTCTTTAGCGTATGCTGTTCCACCGTGGATTAGGGATTTGTTAAATAGGGTTTACTCCCCTCGTTGCTCAACTTTGGCCGGAAGCCATGACACAGACCCTCGGCCGCGACCAACCGATCCAACCTGTAAGAGCACAATGCAGATACAGGACTGAATGGAAGGGGGAAGCCATAGGAAGTGGCATAGCGACCGTTGCCCGGCGGCCGCCGCGTGGAGGCAGTGAGTCTTCTTGTAATGGTTACTAGTAGGGATCGTCCGAAAACTTTACCCTAAAAGCCCATACCTGTCCGCCATGGAGTCCATTTAGTGCACAGTAGAGTTGTGTAACTCCTGAAGGAGCCGTTCAAAAGATCGGCTCACTTTGAACTAAATGAACTAGTTCAGTAGTTCAACGGCTCACCTCTCATCTGATTTTGTATCTGAACTAGTGAGTTGTGAAACACAAACACAATACAGATGACGGTGACGGCTCAGTAGTTCACTACGTCTACGGCTCACCAGATAAGAAGTATGTCCATACAAAACCGGATTTTTTTACACGAATTCTTTGGGAACGTATCCTTTGTAGTTGTAGTAGTACAGTAGTAGGTATAATACAATCCACTACCGTATGAGAGAGAGATAAAACTCGCAAGCGCAACCCAAAGGATTGTTGCATCGATCCAATTAAACCATTTTGAGTTGCATGGTCATGCGAGTCAACCGTACTCCAGTGTGTTGTGTCTGTGGTATACACACATTTTTTTTTATATTCCACCCTTAATTTCGTATTTCCTCTCAATCGAACTTGTAAAGGAACATATACGAACGACTGACTGGTCTATTTCTGGATATAAACTATACCTTATGGATGCGTATGAGAAATGAGATGAACGTATATTGTGTCTGTGTACTGTGTAAGTAAGAGGTGAATGGTAAGCTGAGTCTGAACTAAAAGAACTACTGAGCTAAAAGAACTACTGAGCTAAATGAGTTACTGAACTACATTGGTGAACTAGTTCTTTTTAGTGAACGAGAGCTACTGAACTACTTCAGTGGAGTGAACTAGTTTGCCCAACTCTAGTGCACAGTACACGTATATAAGGTCACAGTACACGTATCTAAGGTAGTATACTTAGAGTGTTCATTTTCGTCCAAGTTCGCGCATCTGTCAAAAATTCATGAAAATGGCCGCCAACTGTGAGGATATTTGCATTTAATTTTCGTTTTTTTAATGTTTTCTATACTATTTAATTAACTTTTTTGTCAAAACTTTGAAAAATGTGTTGTGCCGTATACGAATGTTGTGTGAACAATAATAAAAAGAACTGTGATGAAAAAATATGACCGCCTGAAATATCCGAACAATAACTATAGAAAACTCAAGGAAAATGCAAAGATAAACGAATAAATCGATTTCATAAAGAAAAACGTATGTTATTTTATTAAGAAATGATAAGAAAAACTAGGAAAACAATGAATTTGAATTAAATCCCATAGAAATTCCACACAGTTGTCGGCCATTTTTTGCTTTGAAAATGTTTGACAGATGCGCAATATACTACCTTAGATACGTGTACTGTGTATAAGGTAGTATATTTTATTAGTACATTTTCAAAGCAAAAAATGGCCGACAACTGTGTGGCATTTCTATGTGATTTAATTCAAATTCATTGTTTTTCTAGTTTTTCTTATCATTTCTTAATAAAATAACATACGTTTTTCTTTATGAAATCGATTTATTCGTTTATCTTTTCATTTTTCTTGAGTTTTCTATAGTTATTGTTCGGATATTTCAGTCGGTCATATTTTCTCATCACAGTTCTTTTTATTATTGTTCACACAACATTCGTATACGGCACAACACATTTTTCAAAGTTTTGACAAAAAAGTTATTTAAATAGTATAGAAAACATTAAAAAAAACGAAAATTAAATGCAAATATCCTCACAGTTGGCGGCAATTTTCTTGAATTTTTGACAGATGCGCTAACTTGGACGAAAATGAACACTCTAAGTATACTACCTTAGATACGTGTACTGTGCATTTAGTGGACATTCGTGTTCTTGACTTCATTTGTACAACCACGTTTTTTCTTTGACTGCAAAATAAACTTAGTTTTTTAATGTACACGATACAGTGTTACTATTAAAATTAGTTTTAATTTTTTATCTTGTAATCCCCAGTATTTCCTTATTAAAAGACGTAACTTCTTTTTGTTTTATAATAATTCTCAAATTTATTACGACTCGCCTTTTTTTGGAGACAATTCCACTTTTTCTACTCGTCTGCCATCATAAACAGAATGGCCGTCTCCAAAATACCGGAAACCATCATTTCATGATGGCCGACCTCGATGTAATTTAGTGCTGCTGGGATGTGTTTGCAAATTGATATCACATGGGATGTGACATCAAGTGGGATCACTTGGGATGTGTTTGCAAAGACATTACAACTCGGCCATTCTGACATTTGATCGACCACGATCACACTAGAAACTAGTAACTACCGTCTTGAGCGATATGTAAGGATATTCTTATCAATAGATCTTAAATTATTTGTATTGCTTTTTACAACGATTGCTTAAGAAAATTAGTTCTATTCATCGTTCTCTTTCCAAAGTTTCATGTGTCTTGACTCAATGACGCCATCGTATGGAAGTTGTGTGATTTGGCAATTTTCTATATCTCTAATAACGTATCTATCATTAGGTAGAAGTTTATGGACAACGTATGGGCCCCTAAATTTCGGAATAAATTTTTTATTTACACCTGTGGAACAATCAACATTTTTTATCACGAGATAGTCGCCAATTACAAACTGCTTGGCAGGAGCATTGTTATTTTTGAAATATCTCTCGTTGCGGCGCTGGGATTCATTTATTGCTGAGGCTGCCTCTTGTCTCCAAGTATCCAAAACTCTTTCTAAGGATCCCTGTTCGTCTTCCGAAAATTCTGTAAGTAGATCAACAGTTGGTCCCCGTTGATTCACTCCGAAAAGTAGGCATGCGGGTGTTTTGCATGTAGAAGAATGAACTGAGTTGTTTATTGCGAATTCTGCACTTGACAGCTTCAGTATACAATCTGAATGATCGATTGGCTCACTGAGTTTACTAAGCATTGGTGTTAAAACACGGTTAACTCGTTCCACCTGTCCGTTAGCTTGGGGGGAACACGTTGCAACCTTAATGTGGACTATGTTGTTGTCTAACATAGACTTGCTGAACTGCGAAGCATGTCCCCCGATCTGAAACTATTCTACCAGGGCGACTATAGTATTGGAAGTACTTTTTGAGACACTCAATAACTTCTTTCGTACTGGTTGAGTTAACTGGATACAGTTTAACGTGTTTTGTGAAAGCATCCCCTATTACTAACAAGTGCTTTCGCCTGCTTTTCAGCGAAGGTAATGGGCTTAAGTGATCAATGTGGATTGTATCAAAAGGCACTGTTTTTTTGGGAATACTGTACAAATTCCTCTGGTTTATGCGTACTGGGGCCGAATTTATTATGCACTTTAAGCAATTTTTTATGAATTTGTCTACTTTAGATTTCATATTAGGAAACCAGTAGTGTCTCTTTAGTTGATCATAGGTTTTACCTACCCCCATGTGGCCCATCTTTTCATGAATGAGTCTAATCACATTAATCTCCATTTCGCTCGGGACATAAAAATATAAATGACCTCTGGTGTCTTTTCGATAAACTATCCCGTCTTTCAGATCATAGTGTTCCAATGGTCCACTTTCAAGCTGATCGCGAAGTATAACTAAGTCTGGATCTCTACTTTGAGTTGCATATAATTGAAATTCGATATCATCCTCACTTATGGCACACACTACCTCACAACGACTTAGGGCATCCATATGGCCCATGTTGCTTCCACTCCTAGGTTGGACAGCATAGTCGTAATTTTGTAATTCTAAGACCCATCGGGCAATGCGAGGGTTTAGTGATCTTTTATTAAGGGTTAGGGTTAAAGAGTTACAGTCGGTAATAATTTTGAAAGGAATACCTTCTAGGTAAACCCTTAAACGCCGAAGTGCATAAATTATAGCGAGAGTTTCTAGCTCGAAACTATGATAATTATTTTCTGCGCCGGTAGTACGTATGGAAAATTAGAATACCGGGTGGAATTTACCATCGGACTGCCGTTGCATTAAGACGGCACCATACCCCGAAGTGCTTACGTCGCAATGCAATTCCGTCTCCTTTACTGGGTCATATATAGCCAGAACAGGTGACTCAACTAGTCTCCTTTTAAGATCATCGATAACACTCAGACATTTCTCGTTAAGCTCAAATTTGCTGTCTTTTTCAATAGATCGTAGAGTGGTTTTGCAATTCGCGAAAATTGCGGAAGTAAGCGCATAAGCCTATAAAAGATTGTAACTGCTTCTCAGTTTTTGGTATTTGGTATCTTGCTATGGTTTCTTTATGACGTCATAACCTAGATATTGGATTTCGTTGTAACAAAATTTACATTTCGAAAAGTTAAGTTTAAGTTCATGCTTTGCTAATGTTCGCAAAACTTTTTTTTAATAGGTTGGGATGCTCCGAAAGATTTTCGGATGCGAGCAATATGTCATCCATATACACAATTAATAAACCTTTGTCGACAAAATCCTTTAAAACAACTGTTATAAATCTTTGAAAAACCGCCGGGGCATTTTTTAACCCAAACGGCATTCGAACATATTCAAATTGCCCTCTAGGGGTAACAAAAGAAGTCAACTTGATTGAGTCTTCGGACATTTTCACTTGATGGAAACCACTTTGTAGGTCCAGTAGGGTGAAATACCTTTTCCCCTCCAAGTACTCCAAGCAATCCTCAATCAATGGCAAGGGGTAATTATCTCTAATTGTAATCTTGTTCAAATTCCGATAATCTATACACATTCGGGTTTGCCTATTCTTCTTCTTGACCAATACTACAGGCGATGCATATGGCGAGCAACTAGGGCGGATAATTCCACGAGGAAGAGAGTATACATGTTGATCAGATATGAGCTTAATGTTCATTTCGAACGAATTATTACTATTCTCTTTAGGACAGTTTATGTCAATCAGAAATTATTTTTCGAACCTCCGTTAGTTTATTCCTTGGTAACGAAAAGTTTATATTCCAGTCCTCATCTTCCCTATTATAATCCACAATATCAATAGAATAGATTTCCATACAATCGGGAGTCTCGATACGATCAGACGATACTTCAGCAAGGCAAGCGATTCTTTCACCTGACAATTATTGCAATAATCCTTCACTAGACACTCGGAAAACAATTCGGCAGAAGGACTTTGATCAGTATCATTTCCATCACCACAACGAGGATCATGAGCGCTGGTACATTCGTTAACTGTTACACTTCGGCAAAAATATTCACTACCATCTAAGTTATTCAATTTTCTCAAGCAATCATTATTTACAAGTTTGTTCGAGGCTTGAGCTATGTCACTAGATGAAAACAACTGTCTTATTTTGTTCTCTTAATTCATTAAAATCTTCAATACACTGGTCAGTCATATAAAAATATATATTTGTCGAATTTTCCATCTTTTTAATTCTTTTCACAGTAGCAGCAGTAATCCCAGAGTATTTCAAATATATGTCCGCTTCTCGCAAATTCCAACAGAAAAGAGCGCGTCCCTTTTCGAGAGTCAATCGACTCTCGACTTTCGATGACGAAACTCTATAATGGTGCGTGCGCACCTTCCATCGACATTAATACTCCGGTTTCACTTAGACATAGTGGCCTTATACTACATCTACTGCGCACTGCGACACGGCCATCCTGTCCGTTCACATGTCCTCATGTGTCCACTCGGTCAGCCCTAACCTAAGCACTGTTTTTTTTAAATATCCTATTTAAATAACAACACAACTCATGGACAAGATTACCGACTCTCGCACTTTTAAGTTAGTGCTTCGCAATCCAACCGCATAAAGAGGTCCTTTCATTACCATCATTTGCAAAATAAGTACTTCCATCTCGTACCTACTCTTCTTTTTCAAAATTTAACGCACACCGCACACTCACGGTCTTTATTCAAGAGATTCCGATTTCAATTGAGCTACGGCTACGTTCTCACTTAAAACATCGCATCTTTATTACCATCAAATGCAAAATAAGTACTTCCGTCTTGTACTCTTTCTTTTCCAAAACTTAACGCACACCGCACACTCACGGTCTACATTCAAGAGATTCCGATTTCGATTGAGCTACGGCTACGTTTCCACTTATAACATCGCATCTCTTATTTTTAACTATTTTCGTTTTATTATTATTATTATTATTTTTTATTTTGATGTTTTTTTTTTTTTTTTTTTTTTTAAACAAAAGATAAAAGAAAACATTTTTTTTTTAAGTTATAAATATATAAACTATGCGAATTAAACTGAACTATATATCTTCATTGACATGTTCTATGTCCAAATATTCTTCATTTAAATATTCCTCATTAACATCTTCATTACAAATATCTTCATTCACAATATTTAAATTTTCCTCTTCGTTTAAAAATTCTTCATTTAACAATTCTTCTTGCAAATATTCATCATTAACATTTTGTTCGTTTAAATTTTGTAAATTAAGTTTAACATCAATAGAAGTATCATAAGTAGACATTTTTCTGAGACGATCGTGAACATATTTGTATGTCCGTTTAGAATCAAGAGCTTTAAGAAGGTATCTATCACCATCTAGAACTTCTATTATTTTAAATGGACCTTTATATTTGGTGTCAAGTTTCGTTTGATTACGTTCATCGTTCTGCAATAATACAAAGTCACCCGTTAAGAACTTATTTAGCTTAGCTTTTGTGTTGTCAAATCTATTTTTATCATATGTAGCGTAGCGTTTTTTGGATTCTTTCTAAGGCTTGTGTCCGGAGCTCAGTTAAATCTATGTCATCGTCACTATTATTTACAAACATTAAGTCAAGAGGTCTAGCTACTCTACCTATCATCAACTCAAGCGGACTAGATTTTGTAACTCGGTTAACCGAACAGTTCAATGCTAATTGTACATCAGCAAGCGCATCTTACTAGTTTCGGCTGCAGTTAACATATTTTTCAATGTACTCATAGTACGTTCAACTTGGCCATTTGCTCGAGAACTGCCAGTAGCTTTTAAATGTAGGTTAATGTTAGCTACAAAACTCACGAAACTCCGAACTGGCAAAACATCGACCTTGATCCGCAATAATCCTATGAAGTGACCCGAAAATTGAAACACTAATTTTTAAGGCTTTGATACTACTTGCTGAGTCAATATGTAATGTGTGGTATAGCAGGACAAATTTAGTAAAAGCATCAATAAAAGCATAGACATATTCTTTCCGATCATTCTTACCGCTTAGTTTCCCTGTAGCGTCAACATGAACAGTATGCCATGGAATAGCCACCTTTGGAATTGGATGTAATTCAGCTTGAATCTTACCAGAATGTGACTTAGATACCTTGCACGTTACGCAATTGTTAACAAACTTACTTACATACTTGGCCATTGTTCAAACGAGACTTGATCGTACACTTTTTCCAAAGTTTTTTCCCATCCCAGATGCATAAGAGCAGAGTGTGTTGAATTTATGACAGACCACCGTAGGCTCCTTGGAAGTATGGGAAGGCATCGAGATCTACCATTTCTCTGTATTATTCGATTCAACACACCAGCATGAAACTCGTAAGTTTTCGCTAGATCTTCGTTGAGGCTTTCATTACTTATATCGCTGATGAGTTTAAGAAGTTCTGGATCACGTTGCTGTTCAGCAAGCAACCAATTTTTGGGAAGACTGTTAATGTTTACTTCTTTCTGTTGCAATTTAACAGGGATCTCATTTAGTTCCGGGAGTGGATTTCGTGAAAAGAAATCAGCATGACACATTCGTTTGCCATCCCTATAAATGATATCAAAGTCAAAAGCTTGTAGAAACGCCCACCATCTATGCACTCTTGGAGTAAGATCTAGTTTCTTTCGTAAAGACTGTAAAGAATTGCAGTCTGTAAACACAATTAATTTTCGTCCATATAAATAATGCCTGAAATATTTAATAGCATTTACAACTGCAAGGGTATCTAAGAGTGGTATTTAGGCTCTGCGAGTGACGTTCGTTTGCTGTAGTAAGCTATAACATAACGATGCTTATTTTTATTTTGCATTAAAACGCCCCCATACCCAATTGAACTCGCATCTGTGTGAAGTTCCGTTTCGCAATCTGGATCAAATATTCTCAACACAGGCTCATTGGTTAGAGTGGATACAATTTTCTGCCTAATAGATTCGTGTTTGGGTGTCCACGGTATTTTGTCTTTAAGAACATTTGTCAATTGATATAGAGGAGCCATCATTTGAGAACATTGTGGAATAAACTGTCTGAAATATGAAGCCAATCCAATAAACTGACGTAGTTGGGTGACAGTACTAGTGGGAGGTAAAGATATCAAAGCCTCTATTTTCTTAGAATTGGGTCTCACTTCTCCCCGATTTACCTCAAACCCAAGATACTCTACGTTCTGTTAAAAAAAAGGACACTTTTTGCTTTTGAAAGAAAACCCAGCATTTGCTAGTATTTGTAACACAGTTCGAAACCTAACGAGAGCTTCATTGATATCAGCACCGCCCAAAATCAAAATGTCATCCATGTAAATTATAACGTATGTATTGGCAAGTTCCCCCAATGCCTTGATGACTGCACGTTGAAAAACCGAAGGTGCGTTACGAAGGCCGAATGGCATAACGAGATACTCAAACTGGCCATCGAACGTTACAAATGCAATCTTTTCGATCGAGTCTGGATGCATCGGCACCTGGTGGTACCCACTAGCCATGTCAAGCATTGTAAAATAAAAACACCCGTGAAGTCGGTCGATCTGATCTAAAATTAACGGCAAAGGAAATCTTTCAGGAATGGTATTATCATTTAATTCACGATGGGGATGAACTTGGTCGAATAATTAGTGAAAAATGTGACATATTAGTTCTTTCAGAAACGCACGTCACTGAAGAAATCTCAGACGAGGAAATACTGGTTCCGAATTATAATATGCAGAGGTGTAATAGCATATCAAGACGAACAGGTGGTGTTATAATATATACAAAAAATGGACTACGGACGGTGAATTTGAAAAATTACTCAAAAAATATGGATATATGGTGGCTTGTAAACTCGGTTAGTGTCGGTTCGTTCTCGTTTATTGTGGTGGGTGTTTATAGATCACCAAGTTCATCCAAAAAAACTTTTTGTGAAGAATTTTCTATTCTCATGGAGGAACTGACAAGCTTAAAAAATAACCTTTTGGTCGTTGGAGACTTCAACATCGATTGGCTAAAAACAAGAGAAACCTATAGGAAAAACATGTACAAAATAATTAATGATAATGGGTGTAAGCAAATAATAGAGTCGCCAACCAGAATTACTGAGGGGTCTCGAACCTTGATTGACTATGCTATTACTAACGCGAAAAACGTGAATGCAAAAATAGAAAATGAGTTAACGATTAGTGACCACCAAACAATAACTGTAAGTGTAAATACATACTAAAAATAAAAGAGGAAAGGAAGTGTTCGGTAAATGGGTTAAGGTTCTCAGTACAAGAAGTAGTTCCTTTCAAAGTGCTTTAATAAATAGTAATTTAAAATTGATCGGCAATAGTATGGACGCTAACGCAATGGGCGAAATGTTTCGTGAAGAACTAAACAAAGTTGTTGATCAATTTACATCTGTGAAATTTATGAGGCTTTCTATGAATGAGTGGTTTAGTAGATCGCTCTGTGAACTAAAAAGAAAAAAGATTGCCTGTTTTAAAAGAGCGGTTTTTACTAATTGCGTGAATGATTGGTTGCAGTATAGAAGCATGAGAAACAATTACAAATCTGAAATACAGAAGTGCAAAAGTAGATTTATCAAACTAAAAATCGAAAGTGCGAGAAACCAAAAAGATATGTGGCGTAACTTAAAACAGTATGTTTTAAAAAAGGAAAAAGGTGGTGAGTTAACAGACATAGTATTTAGTGACGTTATCTACAATGAAAGCAAAAATATAGCAGACAAATTTAATGACTTTTTTGTTGACAGTGTTGTCCAAATTAATAACTCTATTCAATGTGTCTCTTTTGTTAATTGTGTAAGTGAAACCAATAATGTTTTTAAATTTAAAAGAATAATAATGCAAGATATACTACAAGCCTTAAAACAAATAAAGAATAAAACTGACTTCGAGCAAATGTGTCCAAAAACTTACTGTGATAATTTTAATTGCATTGGGCCAGCCCTGCTAACCACTCTTAACAAGTCCATAGACACGGCAGTTTTCCCAAAATCGTGGAAACAAGCTATTGTAACACCAATTGAAAAAGTAAAAAACACTAAAAAATGTGAAGAGTTTCGTCCAGTCAATTCGTTACCGTTGTGTGAGAAAGTGTTTGAAAAAATAGTATTTCGTCAATTAAATGAGTACTTTGAAAAAAACAATTTAATAATAGACGTGCAGTCGGGTTTCAGAAAGTCCCACTCTTGTGAAAGTGCACTCAACCTAGTTATTACGGAATGGAAAGAACAAATTGCCCAAAGAAAGCGTGTGTACTGTGTTTTCCTAGATTTAAAACGAGCATTCGAAACTATTGACAAAGAGCTGCTGCTAAAAAACTAGATAAATATGGTGTTAAGAATGGTGAACTGTCGTGGTTTAGATCGTACCTCGAAGGCAGGACACAAAAGGTTAAAGTGAATGGAGTGCTATCTGAAACTAAGGAAGTACCATTTGGTGTACCCCAAGGATCAGTACTCGGAACATTGTTGTTCATTATTTATATAAATGATATGCAGACCGCGATAAAAAATAGTAAGCTTGCACTGTTTGCGGACGATGCGGTTATTTACGCGTCGGGAAATAACTTTGCCGAGTGCCACCTAAAAATGCAAGATGATTTAAAAACTGTCGATAAATGGTTAAAACAAAATAGACTAAAGCTAAATGTAAAAAAGACTCAAAGGATGATACTGAACGAGAGAGATGGCGAGGACATAAAACTGGAAATTGATGGTGAAACCATCGAGAAAGTTGGTGAAATTAAGTATTTAGGCGTAATTATGGAAAGTACCGTAGGATTAACAAAACATATTGACTACATATGCAAAAAAGTGTCTAAAAAAATAGGTTTTTTGAAGAGAATACGAAGCAATATTTCTATATTAAGTGCAATAAATATCTATAACGTAATTGTCAAACCACATTTTGAGTATTGTTCCACAGTTTTGTTTTTATGTAGTGATAACGTAATTAAAAGGCTCCAGCTATTACAAAATAAAGCTATGCGTTGTATTTTGAAGTGCAATAGATATACACCTATTAATGTTATGTTGAACTTGTTAAAATGGATGTCAGTAAAACAAAGAATTGTAATGAATGTGCTAGTTTTTTTTATATAAAGTTAAAAATAATTTAATGCCAAAATATTTAGTTAATTATGTGCAATATATAAGAGATGTCCAACCATATGCACTAAGAAATTGTAATGATTTGCGTTTGCCTAATATGTTAAGTGTGTGTACACAAAATTCAATTATTTATAAGGGTTTTAAACTATTTAACGAACTGCCAAATGACACAAAGAACGAGGCAAATTTTGTATCTTTTAAAAAAAAATGTATAGAATTCGCTAGACTTAATTTCTAAATGTATTTGTTAAAATGTAAACAATGAATTTAAATAGTTCCTATGGAACTAGTAATAAAGTACTACTACTACTACCAATAATAACATTGACTTCTAAGAGTTCCTTTATTTTGTCACGTATAATTGTTCGTTCTGCAGGACTCAACCTGTAAGGGCGACGGTACACAGTCTTATTGGGATCTTTAAGTCGTATTTGCATTGGCTCAACATTCGCGGGGTAACTTGGCGTACCCTGAATAAAGTTTTCTTTGAACTCATTTAAAATAGAAAGCAACCTTGGTCTGAATATCTGTATCATCTATATATCTGTATCAATTTTGTCAAAATCAATTGTTGGATCTACTTTATTGCATACTTGAACTGCTTTAATTTTATTGAATTGCAGAACATTGGAAGTCATGTGTACGGCTAACCCTTGATCTAAAATTTCCCATCCTATCATAACATCATGTCGCAAGTAGTGGTCAGGTAACACAAGAAAAAGAACCTCAATGGAAATTTCATTCATAACAACAGTAGCTAATATCTGAAAAGTACTGTTCACACTTGTCTGTCCAATACCAGTCATGCTCACGACTTTATTAAAACGTTTGCCTCTAATTCTAAAACTAACAGATTCTTTTACAATTGAACACTCTGAACCCGAATCATAATAAAACAATATGTGCTCACCAAAATGTTTCAGAGTACCCATCGGGGAACCAATCTCACAGACATCAATTCGGCGCGTATCTGCAGGAACACCAGAGCTGCTTCTCTCCTTGCTGTTGTTACCACACTCCACACTTAAAGCACACTCTCCACACTTAAAGCACGTAATGGTATTCATAGCCGGAAATTTTTTCAATAATGGGCGTTCAAACGATGTCCCCGGTCGTGGATTTCTTTTTTCGTTCTCATTTTGGAAACGGCAAGCACTTGCTTTATGGCCCAGCTTCCCACAGTTAAAACATTTGATCGCTGAGTTTGTAGGTGTGACTTTGTACCGTTTAGCATCCGATCCATGAAAGTCACTTTGATTCATTGGCTCACGTCTCTTCGAGAATGCCAATGCCTTCAACTCTTTCTGCATCTGATGTCTGGTTTCAATTTCTGTTGTAAATGCAAGGCGTTGTACACGAGGTTCGAATTGCGATATGTGTGCCAACACTGTAGCAACAGCAATTTGTTCAATGGTTGAATTCTTCCAACGAGACATCAATGAAGTCATCATGCTTGCAGCGTAAGATGCAAAACATTCACCATCTTAAGGCTTTGATCTTCTTTTTTCTACTTTTTTCATTTCTGATTGCTCTTAATGATTGTGGAAGTTCGTTAAGTGTTGTTAAGATGCAGTACTTGAGCTGTCTTCTGCCATAGGTGTTTCTAAGCCTTGGTACTTGTAACATACCTTGAGCACGCCGCCTTGTGTTGACATCATGATCAATAGGACTCTTGAAACGCGCGTCGTCATAGTACTCCAGAGTTAAAGTCAGCTTGAAGATTTCCTTGACACCAAGAACTCTAAAACTCACCCTGCCAGATGGATTCCATCGAGTCTCATCATTGAGTTTTTTAGTATACTGTTTTGGAGTCTCTGCAACTCCTCCAAATGTGTATTTGATGCATTGCCCTATGCAAGTATACCATATCTGAGCTTAGACTCAACTAACGCGTAGTAGACTTGCTTCTGGACCCTCAAAGTTGAGTAATTTTTAAGATATACCAATGCGAACAAACCCTTTTTAAGGTCTGAGCGAAGTTTATTGACATGTTGATCCCATATAAGGTGACTATCGATTGTTACACCCAGGTACTTATAGTTTTCGACTCTCTCGACTAAATCATCTTGATGTTTTCCGGTACAGCTGTAGTTCTTCAGATATATCTGTAGTTGCGTAGGCTTATGATGAGGTCCACGAACATGCATTATTTTCGTTTTGGATGGATTAATAACCAACCCGTTATCGTGACACCATTCAACTGCCTTGTTTAGTTCATCTTGCATAATTTTCATTGCAGTATCTATACATCTGTGCTCGACCACTATCGCCGTATCGTCTGCATATACAAAAGGAATACTATTCTCGAACACCCTAAGTAATTCATTGGTGTACAAGATGAAAAGTAAAGGTCCAAGCTTTGATCCTTGCGGAACTCCATACTTCACATCTTTGTGATCGCTAAACTTTTCCTTTACCTTGACACGAAAGGATCTATTTCTTAGGTAGTCCCTCAGCCAGTTAGCTAACATCCCTCGAATTCCTAGTCTTTCCAGTGCCGCAATCATTTTTGCATGGTTCAGCGTATCGAATGCCTTACCATGAAAACTACCAGGACATGATGATTTTTATTGAGACTTTCATTAAGCACATTCGTTAATTCCGCGAGTAGCTTACCCGTACTTTTGTTCGTTTGAAAGCCGTACTGCTTTGAATGCATTATTTTATGTTTTTCTATAAATCCCGAAAGTCGCCTTACTATTACTTCTTCGAGGCACTTCTCTATAACTGGCAAAATTGATATAGGTCTGTAATTTTCCACTATTCCTTTTGCCCTGCCTTTATAGATGGGACGTATAATAGCTGTTTTCATTATATCTGGGATCTTGGCTTGATTTAGACTTAGGTTTACAATTTTAGTTATTATAGGGGCAAAAATGAGAGCATGCGATTTCAAGTCTATTGCTCTAATGCCGTCAGCTCCTGGTGATTTATTTATGTTGATACTTCTGAGGATGTTAAACACTTCCATTATATTTGTTTCTTCAACGAAGATAGAACACCGAACAAATTTGCTATTATGGTGAGAAATGATTATATTGCAGTCGTGGACTATCCGCAGGCTTTGCTCAGTAAAATACTCAGCATACTCATTCGTTAAATTCGTAAGACATTTATCAGTGGGGAAATTTTTCGCTATAACTTCGTCCAGGCTAAGTTTTTTACGACCCATGATTTCATTAATTATTTTCCAAGTTTTTCTGGGATCTTGCCTTGCTTGAGTGAACTGATTTTTGTAGAACTATGCCTTTTGAACGCTGATTTGTTTATTGATTTTATTACGGAATCGTTTGTACTCAAGTTCATAGGATTTATTTAATCTGTTGCTTTGCCATTTTCTGTACAGCGCATCTCTTTTCCGACATTTTTCAATTAGTTCAGCTGACATCTTTTCGTGCGCACACTTCTACTTACTGTAGATTTCTTATATATGTTATGCATTTTGGCAACAAATTTATGATACAAATCGTCAACACTTGTCTCCAAATACAGTTCGGTCCAATCTGCAACGTTTACCAATTCATCCACCGAACTCGAACGACGAATTGTACTCGACTGCCTCTTTTTTAATTGGCGCATATGTACCATATAATGTGGCATAATGGTCCGAAATATCGCATTGAACAATAGCTGAGAACATAGGGCTTTCTGTTACATTGACCAGGATGTGGTCTATTAGCGTCGACGTGCCCCGAATCAGATCTTCCCTTGTGCATTTGCTTATCTCATTCATCAAGCCGTGGGACGCCAACATCTCCAAGTAATCTTTAACACAATTGCTATTCGAGCTACGAATGTTGATTATCACCCATTATAACAACATCTTTTTTTGCGCCTAACTGCTCAATATTGTTTCCAAGCTCTCCAATGAAGTTTGTAGTACTAAAACCCAGTGGCCTGTATAATCCAATAATATGTTTTGTTTTTGAGCTTTCATGAATTTTAATTTCAACGCTTTTATAGTTTGATGTTTCAGAGTTTATTCTGTTATTTTATATTATTGTTTATAAACATGACAACGCCTCCACCTCTTCTTTCTTTTCTATTTAAAAATTCTGCATTAAAATCCTCAATACTATACAAACTATTCTCTTCTTCCTTTATGTTTGTTTCGACAAGAACAATAATACTAATAAAACATAAATACTTATTAATATTAGCGTTAAAAGTGTTCCAATTTTTACGCAGAGATCTTATATTAACACATAAACAGCAGAAATTATTTTTTTTGAATTCTTCTAAATTTATACCATTAAAACCATATATTACCCTACAATCTAAGTCACATAAAATACCATCACTGTTTGTGCTATCCATAACGGATTATGAGTTTTGATTTTCTTTTATGCTCTCTACATGCCAAATGCATTTTACATACGTGTCATCTTACCCAAGTCATTAGCAGTGCTTATCATAATCGCTTGACTGCTTTCATCTCTTCTTGCTAACAGTTTTCCTGCACTCTCCCATACGAAGCGCCAGCCTTCTTTTTTGCCTTCTCCTTAGCCATCCACAATAGGTGTTTATTTTGTCTAGTCAGTTAATTGTTCATGTAGACAGGAACATCGCTGACAGCCGGGCTTACGCTGGATCGGTTGTTTACATTTGCTAACATGTTATGCAGTTTTATTGAGCGGGTCATGCGTGCATTTTTAATAAAATTTGTTTTACAAATGTGTGAAGAAAACGACGCAATTATTGATGATTTTGCAGTGTTTTTTGTTTTAGTTCGGTATAAATCTGTGATATCAGGGGCCCAACTATGTAACTCGATTCTACAATAAAAATGTTTGAATTCGCAAAATGCGTACTCTATAATTCTATAGCAAGCCATAGTATTTGAAAATCGAACGAATCTCGAACTTCATATTTGTTTTCGGAAATTTGGTACTACCTAATTCTAAAGTTAATGTCAAAATCGTTCGAATTCGCAAATAATCGTTCTAATGCAAATGTGTTTGCGAGCAAACTTTTGGACTGTGAAATTTTCAAAAACGTAGGTGACAATTTTTTTTATATTTTATTATACATTGCATAGAACGATTAAAATATATTTTGTGTGTAGCTAATCAATTAAATGAGCAAAAAAGACGTCTCAATTTGAGATTCTTGTGGATATAATCCAAGGACAAAGGATACTTGAGAACCCCGGAGGCTAGACGAAAATCCACACAGCAAATACAAAAAGGCATCTGTTGAAAGTTGAATATATTTTTTATTACACTAAAATTAAGTCATTTTATTACAAATGTTTTTATTATCAAATGTACATATTCTAAACAAACACTTTTTCACTCAGCTCCATTATTGGATTTATCTCGATTTCGTCTGCTCAATTTGACCACTGCGATCCTGGTTTTCTTCGTTTAAAACCCAAAATACGACACGCACCATGTTAATATATGAAAACTATTATTATTTCCTGGTTTCACAAATCACAATTAATAATAAATTACTTTAGTTTTCGTTTATCTGTCAAACACAAGGCGAGACTCGTTTGAAATTCGGAAATTTTGTGGGAAAAAGTTGGCATTACTAACGTTTGATTCTAATATCATACGTAGTACGGTTTGGAAGTAGAATCGGAAACAACTTTCGAATAGAATCTGATGTGAAATATAAAGTTTATTAGCAATGAAAGTAAAAGTTTTATTTATTTAAGAATTCACAAAATTAGTCAAGCGAGCAGCAAATGTTAACATTGAAATGTGTCCTGGCCTTATTGAACAGACATTGAGATGTGTCCTAGCTTAATTGAACAGGGAAATCCCTCCTGTTCAAAGGATTATATTTAGTGTTAGAGTAGGACTGCACATGCAGCTCGCCAAGTGAGATAGGCGTATAGAGTTAATTTCTCTTTATGTATCTAGCTAGTTGACAAAGGGCGCTTGGCGAGTTCGCGCGATGCGGTGAAAAGTTGTGTGAGTGATTTGTGGTAATTTAGGGTAATATTTTCAGAAGTGAGATATATCCATGTCCATGTACTGTAAGTTTTGTGAAAAAAAAAAATAGTATTTACATAATTACATACACTTTTTATATATTGGAGGTTTTGTTTTATTTATTTATTGAAATGCGTATATTAATTTGTGTCCTTGAAAAATGTATCTTTGTATCTCATTTATATATTTGCTATGGAGTAACGGTTTAAGGTAGACTAAGACGGACGTTGGGTTTTGGTTTTGTATTGTCTGCTATGTGCATGAGCGAAACATCAGCCACAAACTTTATTGATGTTGGCTGAAGGTATCCAGTGAGATCACCTTGTTTCGCTCGATGAAAGGGAAATACATGGTTGGAAGTGGAACGAATGTTGAAGTTGTATTTTGTATATTGAAGTTGTATTGGATTCAGTTTCAATGAATGCAAAAGGCAAATTTAAAAGGACAAGAGAGACCGCTAGTTTTTTCACATCGTTGTGAAATTCCTTTTCAAAATTCGGATTTGAAAATACAATTCGTAGAGCGTGGATGCGCAGTTGGTTTAAAGAAGAAAATAAAATAATTAAAAATCAAATAAAAGTTATTAGTGTGAAAAATTACTGATCTTGTGTACAAATGGCAGGACGAATTAAAAGAATCCCGAAACGGCTGATGGAAGCCCAATCAGGTGAGGTAGAAATTCTACAATTAAGAAAAGAATTAAATCAGATGAGAAAGGAAAATGAAAAATTAGAATCAGATTTAAATGCGTGCCGCCGTTCGCAAAGTCAGCCGACTCAGAGTCAAATCTCGGAGCCCTCAATTGAAACACAAATGTCGCTGAGACTCGGAAGCGAGGAAATTAAAAGAATTATACCAGCTTTCAATCCCTCAATAAGTTCTTCTCTCAGTGCTACGCAATGGGTGGACACAGTGGATAATATCCGCCATCTTTACGAATGGGATGATCGTAGCACTTTGTTTTACGCTTCTTTAAGGCTCGAAGAAGCTGCAGGAAATTGGCTAGTGGGATGCAGGGGTGAAATAAATAGTTGGGAAGAATTTAAAATAAAGATTTTGATGGATTTCCCTTCGGAGGATGACGTATCTAATATACATATTCAACTACTGGCGCGACAGAAAAGAGACGCAGAGAGTTTCGAGAATTATGTTTATGATATAGTCGCAATGGGAAAGCGGGGTAAGCTAAATAATAAATCCATCATTAATTATGTTATTTCGGGGTTGAGGGACCGCGCATTAATAGATAATTTAATAACTGCAAATTGTATTACCATTTCTGAGCTAATAACTGCAATTAAATCGCTTAATACCATTCACATCCAAGCAGAGACACGTCAACGATTCGAGGCTAGCTCTTTAAATGTAAAGAATACTCCACGACAAGGTTTAAGGGACAACGAATTTAAAACCAGCTCGAACATCAATCCGAAATTGTTGGACACCAGACGAAAACAATCCAATGTGCCAATCTGTTACAATTGTCGAACTCCGGGGCATTTAGCGCGCGACTGTAGGGTTATGAGATCGGGAAAACCTCAACAAGACTCGCGAATATGCTTTAACTGTAGGGAACCAGGGCATCTATCTCGAGACTGTAGAAAACGACACCGTCCGTTTCTGTCAGACAAAGCATCCGGAGAACCACCTCGAAAAATAAGGCAAATTCGATACACCGATGATAGTGGTGGGTTGATTAAAAACATAAATGTCGACAGCCAATCAGTAAAGGCCTTTGTGGATCTGGGAAGTGACTGCTCAACCATAAAACTGTCTGAAATAAAAAAAAATGACTGATCCGTGCAATGTAAAACTGCAAGGGTTTGGGACGACTTGCACCAGTGCTATAGGAAAAATAGTAAAAACAGTTCAAGCTGGAGAAGTGTCACAGAAAATTGATATTTTAGTTGTTCAGGACCAAGAGCAGGACTATCCTATGATCCTAGGTAGGAACTTTCTCGACACCGACAAAGTTTGCGTCATTAAAAAGAGTGGTACTCTGGAAATAAAAGAAAACGATACAACTCTCTGACTGACTAACACTAAGATACAGAACCATCAACCAATAAAATCAATAATCAAACTAAATGACATTTCGATCGGTAATTATCCATGCCATGAAAGTGACAAAAACAAACTCCTAGGACTTTTAAATGAATATCGCGATTGCATTGCGTTTAACATAAAAGAATTAGGCGCCACTGACAAATTACAAATGACCATCAAGTTGAAAGAACACAAAATAGTCCGGTACAAACCATACAGAATTCCGTATAACGAGCTTTCTCATTTAGATGAAATAATAGCAGAACTATTAGAAAACAATATAATAGAACAATCCAACTCCGAATATGCAAGCCCAGCGTTGTTAGTAAAAAAGAAAAATGGGTCACAACGCCTGTGTATTGACTACCGACGCTTAAATGAAATCACTATACGCGAACATTTTCCTACCCCAAATATCGAAGAGTCGCTTAATTCTATGTCCAACAGTCGCGTCTTTATAGTCATAGATCTAATGAGCGGCTATTATCAAATACCGATCGAAAATAGCTCAAGATACTTAACCTCGTTTGTTACACCTCGCGGACAGTATCAGTTCAACAGAGTCCCCTTTGGGTTAACAAATGCCCCCTCAGTTTTCATGCGCCTTATGAGTCTTATAACGCAAACCCTGGCATCAAAAAACATCTTAATATACATGGATGACATCGTCATTTTCGGCGAAGATGTTAACATAGTACTGACCCAGCTCGAGAGACTTCTTAATGTTCTGAAGGAATTACAAATAACGCTAAATATTAAGAAATGTGTTTTCTTGGCTGACGTTATAAGTTATCTTGGTCATGAAATAAGTGAGAAAGGTGTAAGACCAGGCAACGTAAAAGTCAACGCCATAATAAAGTTTCCAACACCACTCGAGACAAGGCAGGTTAAGCAATTCTTGGGATTGACGGGTTATTTTCGTCGATTTGTTCCCAACTATGCTAAAATAGCGGCACCACTTAATGGGCTTTTAAAAAAGGATGTCCCTTTTAGTTGGAGCAGCGAAATGGAGGAATCGTTTAAGATACTAAAAGCAAAGCTGTGTGAAGCACCAATTTTAGTTATTTACGAGCCAAAACAAAGACACGAGCTTCATACAGACGCATGTAGTTTAGGCCTTGCAGGCGTTCTACTCCAAGTTAGCGATTCTGAAGAAAAGAGGGCAGTATCTTATTACAGTCGAGCTACAACAAAGGATGAACAGAAATACCATAGTTATGAGCTCGAGGCACTAGCTGTAGTAGAGAGTTTACAACGATTCAGGTACTATTTGCTCGGAAAACAATTCACCATCTATACAGACTGTAATTCCTTAAAGATGACACAAAATAAAAAAGAACTCATCCCAAGAATTGCCAGATGGTGGTTAAAGATTCAGGAGTTTGATTACAAGCTTGAATATCGGACAGCGCAGCAGATGCAACATGCGGATGCGTTAAGCAGGAATCCAACCGAACGCCCCGTCGAAATGGAAGAAGCTGGATTTGAGATGATGATAATCGGAACACAAGAAGAAGATTGGATAGCGGTGCTACAAAGTCGCGATGGTCAACTACGGGAAATTCGGGAAGTATTAAACAATTCCGACATACCACATCCGAAACGAAACGACTTTGAAAAGCAATACGTCGTGAAATATGGTCGTTTATTTAAAAAAACCGAAAATGGACATCGATTTGTTGTACCGAGAGGAGTCAGGTGGCGAGTTATTAAATCATCCCACGATGATATTGGTCACCTTGGATTAGAACGTACATTGGAACACCTGAAACGAACTTATTGGTTTCCGAAGATGGCACGTATTGTTGAAAAATACATAAGGAGTTGTGTCCCATGCTTATTCAATCAGAGAGCTAAAGATGAAACGCGATATCATATTCACCCCATTAACAAATTACCCCTACCATTTCACTGCATTCACATTGATCACCTCGGACCATACGTTAAGAGCACCAAACAAAACGAATATATTCTCGGAATTATTGACAGCTGTACCAAATTTATCATTTTAAGACCCGTCAGGACCACAAATTCAAATGCTGTTATTCGAACATTAATAGAACTTTCGCAATATTTTGGAACACCGACGCAAATTGTAAGCGACAGAGGTACTGCATTCACTTCCAAAGCATTTAAAGAATACTGTACGGGAAACAGTATCCGTCATATTTTGAACGCGGTGCGGACGCCGAGAGCTAACGGCCAAATAGAACGCTACTTCCGGACAGTTAAGACTTCACTGTCCACAATGACAAAACGGCCCGACGGACGTGATTGGGAGGAACATATATCTTCGATTCAATGGGGACTCAATTCGTTAAAACACAGAATCACTAACCGAACACCTCAAGAACTACTGTTTGCATTTAAGCCGAAAAACACACTAGCCAATCAGCTTAGCATCGCCCTACAAGATGATTCCAGTGATGAAGAAAATATTCCACTCTCCGAACTAAGGGACATTGCCCACCAGCGTGTCCAAAACATCAATCAAAACAAGCTACCAAATTTAACGCGAGCCACCGTAAACCCGAAACATATGAAGTCGGAGACATGGTACTGCTGCGCGCAGAACACCTAGCGACAGGACAATCAAGAAAACTTCTTCCAAGATACAAGGGTCCATATCAGGTTAAAGAAGTATTAAAGAACGATAGATATGTGATCGGCGATTCACCTGAACTTCAAGTAACACAGAAACCTTACTCTTCAATCCACTCTGCAGACCGAATGAAACCTTTTGGGAAAATCACTGATTGTGTATGGGATGATTTTGATGAATTAGAGGAAGCCAATGATGATGAGAGTCAGTCAGTATCTTTAACGTAAATTTTTGTTACTCTTTTAGCTTTCCTTATGAATTTAAAACTATATTTTGATTGATTTTTCTTTGTTAACTATTATTTTATTATGAATTGGAATTACATTTATGTTCTTAATTGTCTTTTTTCTTTGTTACTTTTAATGAATTAGAATTATTAATTATTTTGGTTTTGTTGATTTTGGGCAAACTGACGATGATGAATTGATGAGAACTTGTCAAATTAATTTTGAATTGTTGTCTTTTTTTTATATGAAGTTGAATATGAATTACATTTGTTTTGATTATTTCTGCTTGGCTACTTTGTTAATTTATCTAAAGTACGTAGGTACCTACCTAGTTCCTTTATTTATTTTCGTTTACCTGTCAAAAATATTCAAGTCCGAAACAAAAATTTAAAATTGAATTTAGTTATGTACAGTTTGAGCAAAAATAGTTTCATTGTTTGTTTTGTCAACTTACAAACGGATGTTGGATTTAAGATTCAAAAATCAGTAATATAAATGTTGTTTCAAAAAAAAAAACTGGTTGTTGTTGATGAGTCCTTAGTCATTTCAGGTCTGGAAGATTAATCTATTGGTATGAATAGAACAATATCGGGAAATGCTGAATGGTAGTAATCATGGTAAGAATATAAGTACTTTGCTAATACAAGGTCGTGTTGTACGAGGCTGTCAAGATTAGGTGAAAATATATGAGAAAATATATGGAACTATCCACAATGTAGAGTGAATTGTAAAGACCGAATTAGTATTCACAAGTTTTAATTCCGCTAATAAAAGTAGACTGCGTGCTTAATATCTGTGTGAGCTCACTGTGTGCGAAATTGCTGTGTGCAAAGGTGCTATATGCAGAGATGCTGTGTGCAAAGGTGCTGTGTGCAAAGTTGCTGTGTGCAAAGTTGCTGTGTGCAAGATTGCTGTGTGCAAGGTTGCTGTGAGCAAAGTTGCTGTGTGCAAGATTGCTGTGTGCAAAGTTGCTGTGTGCAAGATTGCTGTGTGCAAGGTTGCTGTGTGCAAAGTTGCTGTGTGCAAGATTGTTGTGTGCAAAGTTCCTGTGTGCAAGGTTGCTGTGTGCAAAGTTGCTGTGTGCAAGGTTGCTGTATGCAAAGTTGCTGTGTGCAAGGTTGCTGTGTGCGAACATCATAATATGAGAATGGAAAACCAGTTTCGTAGGCTACACTGAGGACAGTGTAAACGTAGGATGGCCGAAATGTTAACATTGAAATGTGTCCTGGCCTTATTGAACAGACATTGAGATGTGTCCTAGCTTAATTGAACAGGGAAATCCCTCCTGTTCAAAGGATTATATTTAGTGTTAGAGTAGGACTGCACATGCAGCTCGCCAAGTGAGATAGGCGTATAGAGTTAATTTCTCTTTATGTATCTAGCTAGTTGACAAAGGGCGCTTGGCGAGTTCGCGCGATGCGGTGAAAAGTTGTGTGAGTGATTTGTGGTAATTTAGGGTAATACAAATAAGAAAAAGATAGATATATATGCAGGATCTACCTATCTGCTCTCTTGAGAATATCATGACAGCAAGTGTTGTCGTTTGGTTTTTTATTAGTTTCAACACTTCCTCCATAAACACCAAACGTGATGAAAAAAAAATTTATTGTTGACGTAGCCCAATTTTCTTTCGTAGTTTTTCAAATCGAACTCGTTCCAGTGGCTTCGTTAACAAATCTGCTAGTTGATCTTCTCCTGGGATGTGCTCCAGCTTGATATCGCCTTCCAGAAAACGCTCTCGAACATAGAAATGTCGAATCTCTATATGCCTAGTTCTTTTATGGTATTCTGGATTCTTGCCAAGTTTGACAGCACTTGCACAGTCAACGAAAAGCTCAGGTGTAAAGTCTTGTCGTTCAACTTCTTCCTTCACATTGTCAATTTCTTTAGTTTCACCATGTACTATAGGTGTTGTCACAGCATTACATTCGCTCATATGAAAACGTTCCAAGATTTTCTTCGTATATTTTTCCTGACTGACAGCAATTGAACCATCTTGGAGTTTTATTTTCATACCAAGAAAATTACCCAGCGAGCCGAGTGTTATTTTAAATTCAGTTTTTAATTCAGCTAGAAAGCTCTGAATTAATGTTTCATTATTGCCAATCACCAATCCATCGTCGACGTATATAACAACATATAATATTGTTCCATTGCGGTTGCAATAGAAAAGACATGGATCAGCTGTGCTGTTCTTCAATCCTGCTTTCTTCATGAACTTCAAAAAACGTTTGTGCCAACAGCGCGGAGCTTGTTTGAGTCCATACAAACTTCCTTTCAAACGACATACTCGCCCAGTGCCGTCTTGAAATCCATCGGGTTGCTCGAGATAAACTTCCTCCTCAAGAGTGCCATACAGGAAAGCCGTCTTCACGTCGAGCTGCTGGATTCTTAAATTCTTTGATGCAGCTATGGCCAACAGCAAGCGAACTGTGTCATAACGTGCCACAGGACTAAACGTTTCGTCATAGTCAATAACTTTTTGTTGCGCATAGCCTTTTGCAACGAGTCGAGCTTTATAACGAGGACTGATTCCATCTCCAGAGTCTTTTAGTCGAAATACCCAGTGGTTCTGCACAACTTTTGTACTAGCTGGTCGAGCAACAAGCTCCCAAGTTTCGTTTTCTTTGAGAGAAGCCGATTCCTCTTGCATGGCTGCTAGCCACTCTTTGCTTTCTGCTGTTTTTATCGCTTCATGATAAGATGTTGGATTTTCGCTTGACTGACCCAATTCGATAAGCATCACGTACTCCTTCATCCAACCTGGTTTCTTCTTTTCTCGTGAACTGGTTCGAACTTCCTGGATTGTGATCTCTTCATCATCATTTGTTGAGTCTTTGCTTTCAGTTTGACTTTCTGTTGACGTACTCTCATCTTTCATTTCTGGCTTTTCTTCGGTAATCTCTCGTTCCGACTTTTCGTTTTCCACGACTGAAGTTTCACTGTTCATGCTTATGGTGCATACCACTTCTGGCTTGAAAATCACATCGTGACTGCAGACTACTTTTCTTAACTTCGGAATCCATACTCGATAACCATCTTTGTCGTTAACATATCCAACAAAATTTCCAAATAACGCTTTTTGATCAAATTTCTTGCTACGCTCTTTCGGAATGTGCACATAACATCCGGTACCAAATATTTTCAAATGATCTAACTTTCCACAGTCTTTGTTGTACCATAACTCGTAAGGAACTTTGTTCTCCACTTCAGTTGGTCCAGTACGGTTCAAAATGTATGCCGCTGTATTGCAAGCCTTAGCCCACAATGCTTTTGACAATTTGCTTGAAAGTCGCATGGATCGAGCTGCCTCTACGATAGTGCGATTTTCTCGTTCCGCCACTCCGTTTTGTTGTGGTGTATAAGGAGGTCCAATACAATATTCAATTCCACGTTTTGCAAGCACTTCGGCGACATGTTTGTTATCAAATTCTTTACCACCATCGCATCTTAACATTTTGACAGTGTGTCCATTCGTTTCAGCTTCGTTCAAGAATTGCTCTAATGATTTACACACTTCGCTTTTGTGCTTCAAAAAGAACAATCTTCGGAATTTACTATAGTCATCTTTGAAACAAATATAGTAACGAGCACCTCCCACAGATGTAATTTCAACTGGCCCAAGAACATCCGCATGTATAATTTCGCAGACATTCGTTGGTCGATTACTGCGCTTTTTAAATGAAAGTCGATGCATTTTACCGACAGCGCAACTATCGCAAAAACTTCCTTCGGTTTCAGCAACATTGATGCTCATTTTCTTTAAAATTTGCTTAACATGCCTTTTGTTTTGGTGAGCAAAACGCTCATGATAAACTTGCAACGTATCTGCTATATTTGCTAGATACACCTCTGCTGGTTTTACTGGCTTTACAACACGAATATTTAACACGTACAGTTCATTTTGAAGATAACCAGTGACTACTAGCTGGCCACTTTGCGTTTCGTGAATTTTAACACTTCTATTATCGATTGTAGTAGCAAAACCTTTATGTGCTGCTGCTTTTACCGAAAAGAGATGCGCATTTGCATCAGGCACGTACCAAACACATTTCAATACTGCATCTTGCCATTCTCGTTCTACGTACCTTTGAATCTTGACATCTCCTTGGCCATATGCTTCCATTGTGACACCCTGCTTTCCGAGACTAATTATTTCAGGAACAGCAAATTTGGTAAAGCTTTCAAAATATAATTTACTTGGCATGATATGCCTTGAAGCTCCACTGTCACAGTACCAATGATCGGGTTTAATGCAATTGTTGGTTGCTGCATTTAAGGAGTATGCCAAAAGGTCAAAGTTCTGCTTCGATTTAGCATTTTCTCTCGTCCCTCGACGATCTGAAAACTTGTTTTGTGGACACTCCGCTGCCCAGTGACCTAGTTCTTTGCATTTGTTGCACGGGAATTTCTTCTTTGCGCGTTCTAGTTTTTCAGACTTTTGCTTTTGAGATTCTGCTTGCCTTTTCTTATTAAAATGTCTTTTTGCAACGAAAGCTGTTACTTCATTCGACTCTTTGTCGGTTCGAATTTCGCGTAATTCAATTGAACATAGTTTTTCGATAAGCAAATTCAAATGCAGGAATAGTATCCCATAGATCACGAAAGTTGTCATATTCTTTTCCAAGAGTGGACATGATTCGTCCATTCAGTATTCTTTCTGAGAGAGTATTTTCATTATGCTTTGACAACTCAGCATTGAGATCGACGAACAACTTTTGCAACTTTGCTAAGTGTGTACTAATGTCTTCTTTTTCATCTCTCCTTGCTTGAAAAAATGAATCGATTAACATGGTCAATCTTTGAGCTCAAAACGAGCACACAACTTGTCCCAGATATCCTTTGCGTTTTCACATGTCAATACGAGTTCCGCTACTGGTTTGCTTAGAGCTGCTGCGATCAAACCAGCCGCTTTTGCGTCATCCTTCAGCCAATCTGTGCGCTTCTTTTTGTCTGCATCTGAGGCATCAGCTGCTATCACAGGACAAGGTGCTTTGCCATTGACAATTTTCTGCAAATCATATGCACGCAACAACATTCTCATCTGCCATTTCCATTTTGCCCAATCGCTTGGACTTTCGAGGCAATCCAATGAAATTTTGTAGTCCATCGAAGACATCTTTTTCATTTGTGAATTTTTTCAGCCGATATGCAACTTTTACACCGACGTTTCTATTTACTCGAACACTTTAAACTAATTTACTCGTTTTTATGCAATTTTCACGCATCTGGGCCCATAAACCTGATGTGAAATATAAAGTTTATTAGCAATGAAAGTAAAAGTTTTATTTATTTAAGAATCCACAAAATTAGTCAAGCGAGCAACAAATAAGAAAAAGATAGATATATATGCAGGATCTACCTATCTGCTCTCTTGAGAATATCATGACAGCAACTGTTGTCGTTTGGTTGTTTATTAGTTTCAACAGAATCGAAAGTAGAATCGAGTTACATAGTTGGGCCCCAGTGCTGTGGAGTTCATGGTTAATTGTTTTGCCTATTCCCTTCATAACCTCAATAAGATTCTCAGATTGTGAAGGTGGAATGTTCTTAATTTCGATGTTGTTTTTAAGTAATTGTTGTTCCAGTGTGTTTATATGTGCCTGCATGTTCTCGATGACTTCGTCTTTTTTCTTATTGTTTTCCTTGAGTTCTTTCATCTCATTCATGATGCTTTTCATCAGATTATTGTTTTGTATCAGGTAAGTGTTTAATTCATCGTATTTTTTGGCGACGAAATCGCAGCTGGTCGCCATCTCCTTTATCTCTGCTCTCAGCAGGTGGAGCTCATCTAAAACAGCTGTGTTGTTGTTCACTGCAGAGTGAGTGTCATCAGGGCTATTGGTTACTGCCGCTCTGGTTCTCTTCAATGGTTGCATGTCAGGTGTTAGAGATCGAGAGCTAGTTGGGTTGGCTGGAAAAACCAAATTCGAAACATCGACTTGTCTACAGTATTGGCATTTCCAGTCCCTTCTTCTTGCTCCCATGGTTCTCCAAGTTTTTTCGGTAACCGTTGTGCAACCGAAATGAAGCTTACGCGATCATTTAATACAGCTGACGAATTCCCATTTTGGGGCCAGATTATCACCGCATTGACTACACACACTCATGATTTTCAAATTCAGCAGAGACGCGAGCGGAAGAAAAAATAAGAGAATGACTGTACTTTACTTATGTAGGTATTTACTATTTAAACTGAAAAAACAAAATTCGTATTTGATTTCTTTTAAAAAAAACAAAAATTCCACTTATTCATATCAATGTTTCTTTTGTTGTGTTATTCATCAGTTGAGAAGTGTGTGTTTTAAAATCAAACTATCAACACATTCAAAAAAATTCACGTTACAAATTTCCGTAATTTATATCCGATGTTTACCGAATCACTGACATACACAACGCCCCAGAACCACAGAACAAGGAAATGCTGCAATCATTCCTTGGGTTGCTTAACTTCTACAATCGTTTTCTGCACCACAAGGCTGTTATATACGGCCTTAAGCCAACCCTGTAACATTAAAACAAGTGAAGTGTTATAAAATGGCTTCTTTCCTTTTACATCCTTTTTCCGTTCCGTTGCAGTTGCTGGTGAAAAGCGAGAATGAAGTACTTCTCCTGACTTCAGTCAAGCCGACCACACGCCTCTCTCTAAGTATCTTATACTTATCCATTGAATTAAATATAGTTGTTTTATTACATTCTTAATTTATTTTATTATTAATGAATAAAGGATAATTAATTTAAAGTCGAAAGTTTTCCTTTTATTAAAGTAAAGAAAAACCTAACATTTGGCGACGAGGAAAAAAAACGTCCACGTGTGTAAGTCAAAGTACGAAACAAAAAAAAAAAGAAAAAAAAAAAATGTCAAGATTAATCGGCTGTGTGGAGCCGTTCGTCAGCGGTGGAAATTTTTTGGCGTATGAAGATCGGGTTCGTCAATTCATTAAAGTCAACGACATCCAAGGAGAAGAAGCCCTTACGCCACTTTTTATCACCATCGCAGGAGCAGAAATTCACGAGCTCCTAATATCGCTAACAGTGCCAGATTTGCCCAGTGCAAAACCATTCGAAGAACTCATATCGCTTCTACGTGCTCATTTTGCTCCTAAGCATAATAAACGAGCAGAGCGATATAAATTTAACAAGCTGAAACAAGAGGAGGGTGAACCTATTAATGAATTTATTGTGCGTCTAAAGGCTCAAGCTCAGTTCTGTAATTTCGGGGATATCATCCCAGAAAAGGCCAAAGAAGACGTCCAAAAGTACAAAATTAAAATGTTAGACGAGGTATTGAGTGATCGTTTTATAGTGGGATTAACATGTGAAAGAATCCAACAGGCTTTATTAGGTGAGGATAACCTTACTTTCGAAGAGTACACCACGAAAGCACTTAATATGGAGCTTTCGCAAAAAACAACAAAATCGTTACATTCCCCGCAAAATATACATGCCGTCTTTCAACAAAAGAACAATAAACACGTGCCGTCTAAAGCACACACAAATTCTTTGCCTAACAAGAAATTTAATCGTCATTCGTCAAGTACACACCAGCATCAAACGTCAAGTGGAAGCTACCAAAAAAATCGTCATGTATCACAGCTTTCATCATCGCAGCAGTCTTGTCATCGTTGTGGAAATAGTCATCACCAAGATAACTGCCCAGCTAAGAGAGAAAATTGGGAGTGTTTTACCTGCCACAAAATTGGTCACACGTCCAGAGTCTGCAGGTCCAAAAAGTCGCATGGTCAAAAAGGCGCAGTCAATGTCGTCAGTACAGAGAAAGAAAGAAGTCATCACCCAGAACCAGCAGAGTGTTCTCTGCTTATCAACAATGTAAGAACCGGTTTCGAGATCGATACCGGAGCCTCGGTAACTATTATGTCAGAGATACATTATTATGATTATTTTTCTAATATTAAACTAAAAAAGTCATGTAATAATTTGTGTACTGTTTTAGGTAATAAAATTGAAGAACTAGGCATTATGAGCGTTGCGGTGGAGTTTGGAGGTGGATGTTGGAATTGTGAAATAATTGTTGTCAAAGGAAGTTGGCCGAGAAAACCCTTGTTAGGAAGAGATTTACAGGATGTTTTGTTTCCAAACTGGCGCAAAATGTACTCGGAAAGTTTAACAGGTATGAACAGTGTAAAAAGTGAAGTTGTGTGTCCCATTTTAAAGTCGATTCAAGAAAAATACCCAAACATTGTTGATGACAAGAATAACGATCCAATTAAGGGTTTTACCGCGAATATCGTTTTAGATGGTTGTCAGAAACCAATTTTTCATTGTGCATACAGTGTACCATTCAAATTAAGGGATAGGGTAAAAGCCGAACTCAATCGTCTTGTGGAAGAAAAGATTTTAGAACCTATTAAATTTAGCCGATGGGCTACCCCTATCGTGATAGTTCCAAAAGCTAATGGTGAGTTACGGATTTGCATGGACTGCAAGGTGACCATCAACAAATGTATTTTGATGGAACATTACCCACTACCAAAAATGGATGAAATTTTCGCGGAGTTAGCCGATTGTGAAGTTTTTTGTGTCGTTGATTTAAGAGGAGCTTATCAACAATTGTCAGTCGACCAAAACTGTAAAGAACTTTTAGTGATAAATACTCTTATAGGACTTCTAGTGTATACACGTCTTCCATACGGTGTGTCTAGTGCTCCTTCCATTTTTCAATCCGTCATGGACCGAGTATTGTTGGGACTTAAATCTGTGTTTTGTTACTTAGATGATATTATCATCGGAGGCAAGACAAAAGATGAATGCTACCAAAAATTGCTTTTAGTGTTGTCACGTCTTAATAATCACAATATTAAAATCAACGTCGTAAAGTCCAAGTTTCTAGTTCCGTCTGTTAAATATCTCGGTCATGTGATTTCGGGCAAGGGTATATGCCCAAATCCAGAAAAACTTGAAGCTATTCTTCAAGCTCCGGCGCCAACTAGCCTTAAACAGTTGCAGTCATATCTCGGGTTATTGAATTTTTATTCAAAATATATCCCTAACTTGTGGTCTAAATTACGTCCACTTTACGATCTCCTAGGTAACCAAAAATTTATTTGGAATTCAATTTGTCAAGAAACTTTTGACAAAAGTAAAACATTTTTAACTAATGAAAGTTTATTGGAGCTGTATGACCCCAATAAACCTATTGTGGTAACTACAGACGCATCACCTTATGGGGTGGGTGCAGTGCTTTTGCATGTAGTGAACGGTGCTGAAAAACCTGTGATGTTCGTGTCCAGCACACTTAATGAAGCTGAGCAAAACTATTCCCAGCTTCATCGCGAAGCATTAGCGATAATTTTTGCAGTAAAAAAGTTTCACATTTATATTTATGGACAAAAATTTACCTTATGCACTGACCACCAGGCTTTGCAAGAAATTTTCAGTCCAAAGAAAAATAATTCAGCCGTTTCGGTCTCTAGGCTTCAAAGATGGAGCATAATACTGTCGTCATATACTTATACTATAAAATATCGCAAAGGAAAGTCTTTGGCACCTGCTGATGCCTTATCAAGGTTACCATTAAATAAAAGCACAGAGGTTGAACAAATACCGATAAATCATTTCTCTGAAAGTGAAAGTCCTATGTTAAAAGTATCCGTCATACAACATCACATGGCTCATGACGATGAGCTAACAGAGGTGTATAAAATCTTGCTTGATAAAGAATATAAATATGAGTTTTCATCCAACCTGTTTAAAAAAATACACAATAATTTATCTACAGAGAATAAGTGTTTGTTTTATAGAAATCGTATTATAATTCCTAAATGTTTAAGGAACTCTTGTCTAAAATTGCTTCACGAAAACCATTGTGGTATTAATCGAATGAAAATGATAGCTCGTTCATATGTGTGGTGGCCTCTAATTGACCAAGACATTGATGCATGTGTGAAAAGCTGTCAGAGTTGCACTTTAACTGGAAATGTTAAGAAAGAAATTGTCACTACGAAATGGCCTGAAACACATTTTCCTTTTGAGCGAGTTCATATCGATTTTTTTTATTTTCAAGGCAAAAGTTTCCTTATTATTGTCGATGCTCACAGTAAATTTAAAGACATACATTTAATGAGTTCAACAGACGTTTCGAATACACTAAATGCACTTAATAAAACGTTTCGAATTTTTGGATATCCTAAACAACTTGTTTCCGATAACGGTCCACCGTTCAACTCATTTCAGTTTAAATCGTTTTTCAAAAACAAAGATATAGAAGTTTTAAAATCACCAATATACCACCCACAGTCAAATGGGTTAGCCGAGCGTGGAGTTCAGTCTGTCAAAAATGTTTTGGTTAAATTCTGTTTGGATAAAAATAACACAAATTCACTGCAAAATAAGATTGAACAATTTTTATACAATGATAGAAATATGCCGTCCACATCCACTTCTAAAAGTCCATCGGAAATGCTCTTTTCATATAAACCTAGGTCTAGCTTAGATATTGTAAATAATAAATTTAAAGAAAATTTTGATTGTAGCAACAAATTTTGTGAATATAAAAATTCTTTTCCACCAAAAACACCAAAACAAATTGCAATTGTTAAAAATAATTTTAAAAAAGGTGATTTAATTTGGTATCAAAATCCACATAAACATTTTGTACGCTGGATACCAGCCCAGATTATGGAAGTTTTAAGTAACTTAAGATATTTGATTAAAGCAAACGGTTTGATAAAATATGTACATCAAAACCAAATTAAATGTTCAACTTCAAAAAATAAAATTTTTTTATCAGACATTAATGTGAAAGAATTAGATAAAAGCAACGATGAATTAACATGTAATAAAAATGAAAATAAATCCTTTGAAAATTGTAACAAAAATCTCGTAAAGAAAGAAAAGGAAGATATTAAAAGTCCTTCTGAGACAAAAAGTAAAGATGAAATAATATTACGAAGATCTAATAGAGAAAGAAAAGTTGTTAAAAGATATATATCTGAATTTAAAACTAGTAGAAAGAAAAAATATTAAATTGATATTTTTGTTTTTTTGTAAAGGTAATGAAAAGAAAGAAGTTATTTTTTTTAAGAAGGGGAGAGTTGTTATATACGGCCTTAAGCCAACCCTGTAACATTAAAACAAGTGAAGTGTTATAAAATGGCTTCTTTCCTTTTACATCCTTTTTCCGTTTCTGAAGTTGCTGGTGAAAAGCGAGAATGAAGTACTTCTCCTGACTTCAGTCAAGCCGACCACACGCCTCTCTCTAAGTATCTTATACTTATCCATTGAATTAAATATAGTTGTTTTATTACATTCTTAATTTATTTTATTATTAATGAATAAAGGATAATTAATTTAAAGTCGAAAGTTTTCCTTTTATTAAAGTAAAGAAAAACCTAACAAAGGCATTGGCTGCTGAAAAACTACACAGGCTCTTGGACAAGAAAGCTAAGTGGACATGGAATAAGGAACATGCAAAAGTTTTCTGAGAACTGAAAGCATTAATATATTCAGAATCCATATTAACGTTTTTCGACGTGTCCAAAGAAGTCGTTTTGTCATGTGACGCGTCACCTTATGGAGTCGGCGCAGTCCTAGCACACCGAGATGTTAATGGAGTAGAACGACCAATCGCCTTCGCATCTAGAACGTTAGGACCAAGCGAAAGAAACTACGCGCACATCGATAAGGAAGCGTTAGCCGTAATCTTTGGAGTTCAACATTTCCATCAGTATCTTGCTGGTCGGTAATTCCGGATTATCACGGATCATAAGCCACTGTTGGGAATCTTCAATCGTAGTAAGCAGATTCCAGTCATGATTTCACCGAGAATGCTTCGTTGGTGTTTACAACTAACGGCATACGACTACACCCTTGAATACCGAGCAGGAAAAAACAATGGGAACGCCGATTGTCTAAGCAGACTTCCAGTTAATAAATTAAGTGAGGAGAAAGTACCACCCGGAGACATTTTACTATTAGAAGCAATGGCTGATCCTCCGATTAAAGCAGAGCAGATTCGTACAGAAACATCAAAAGATAGACTACTAAGTCAAGTATTGCGTTGGGTTTTACATGGATGGCCGGAAACTGTGGACAACACTAACGCAGAATTCAGACCTTTTATTTGCAGACGTATAGAGATCTCGACACATAAGGGTTGTTTACTTTGGGGTAGCCGTATAATAATTCAATTAACACTTCGAGAACGGACACTTAAAATTCTTCACGCAAATCACACAGGAATGATTGCTATGAAAGCTACCGCTAGAAGCTATTTCTGGTGGCCGAAATTGGATGAAGATGTTGAAGTTTGCGTGCGCCAGTGTCAACAATGCCAGGAGAATAGACCGAATCCGAAGCAAGCTCCACGACAGTTTTTTGGAACGACAGGAAATCCTTGGGAAACACTTCATCTTGATTTTGCTGGTCCTTTTCAAGGAAAAATATTTTTAATTGTCGTCGACTCTATGGCAAAATGGGTAGAGGTAAAGATCGTTAAGAAACAATCGTCAGCTGAAGTTATTGGTTGCTTACGAGAATTGTTTGCTACTCATGGTATACCACGGACAATCATAACCGACAATGGCACAGCGTTTGTTTCCAAGGAGATTAAGCAGTTCTACCGACGAAATGGTGTGAATGCTCACACAACTGCACCATATCATCCTTCAAGCAATGGTCAAGCAGAGCGTTTCGTCCAGTCATTCAAAAAATCATTGACTACTCTCACCGAAGGCGATCACCAATTGAAGTTAGCAAGATATTTATTCACTCAACACACAACAGTTCACACAACGACACAAAAAACACCAGCAGAGTTACAAATGGGACGTCGACTTTGCACTCTTTTGGACCGATTACATCCGGACAGTTTCGACGCTGGAAAATCCTTCGGGGAAGAGAAGAGCCTGAAGAAAATCCAGATCGTGTGGCATCAGTCATCAGATCAACAAACATTGCCAGTATTAATGGACTCCTCAGCTCCAATTTCAACATTTCAAGAATTACAATTGCAGAACGAATCAGCTGACAGTAGTGAGTTATGTAACAGAGAGATGACATATGCAAATAGCTCAGCATCAAAACCAGCAGCTACATCGGCAGATATCGTAACAACTTTGGAGATTTCACCAATCACACCCGAACAGCCGGAAACATCAGTCAGACGTTCATCACGTAGAACGCAATTACCTAATCATTTTAAAGATTTTGTTTTCGATTAAAATGGATGTTATAGAGTGGCATCACTAAAGTTGCCTAAAAGAGTAATGTTTGTTTTTCATAACGAGAATTGTCAAATTGAAATTAATGACAAAAGAGATTGATTAAATAATAGATAGCGAAACCTCATTGATTGTGTCGACTTTTTAATAATATAAAATAAGTTAAAGACTTAACAATAATATAGATGCGTAGGCAGTGCGATCTCTTAGTCCTTCAATTATTGCGTGTATGATGTCAATCTCCTCCATATTTGCCTGACCTGCGATTTCCTGCATAGAAAGCTGACTATGTTTTCTCCTCCGAGACGGTGTTTTTTTTGTAACTGCTTATATACATCGTTGACTGTAACACGGTGCCTGAACTGCTTGAGCAATGCAGCATTTATCGCTGATGGAGAGGCGTTGCAATCCCATAGCCATGGAATCTTCCAGAGTGCTGAGCTCCTGACGTAGCAGTAGAACCTTTTTCTTGTTTTCTAAATGTACGATTAGGGCGTCAACGTCGTCGTCAACTTCATCTTCGTCTATGGGTATGGGAGCAGCACCAACACCAGCAGGAACATCCTTCGTTGTGGCGAGAATCTCCTCCTCTTCCTCAGTGGTATCTTCCTCACTAGCGCGGGCAACAGACTCGTCGTTTATGCCAGAAGGTCCCGGTATGCACCGATTTTCGTTTTCAAGCAAAGCTCGCATTTGTCTGATGGTTGCAGTTGGCGGGTAGGGTAGTCCAGCTTCCTCTAAAGCGCGTGTAAGGTCAGCTTTGGTTACTTTCTTCGACATCGTTATATTGGATTTCTGGATCCCACTTCTGAAGTTGTAATCCCCAGTATTTCCTTATTAAAAAACGTAACTTCTTTTTGTTTTATAATAATTCTCAAATTTATTACGACTCGCCTTTTGTTGAAGCTACAATTCCACTTTTTCTACTCGTCTGCGATCATAAATAGAATGGCCGTCTCCAAAATGCCGGAAACCATCATTTCATGATGGCCGACCTCGATGTAATTTAGTGCTGCTGGGATGTGTTTGCAAATTGAAATCACATGGGATGTGTTCGCAGAGTGGGATCACTTGGAATGTGTTTGCAAAGACATTACAATCTCTTTATTTTCTTTTGGTTCCTTGCGCGAACAATTCTTTAAAAAACTAATAGCACCAGCAAGTCAATTCTTCGAGAACTTCTTCGAACACCACAATGGCGCAAAATCCCATTACTTCTACGCCGAATCACAATTGGCAGCTATGCAATGAACCCGACATTCCTGAAATGGTCCAATGCGATAGATGTGATCTTTGGTATCACTTCGCATGTGTGGGAGTAAAAACAACCAACTGTACGTGTACCTTCAACAGAAGTACGAAATTTTTGCAAAGGACTCCGATGACGAGGAAGATAATGCCGGCAGCAGCAGCCAGCAATTTCGACAACAGCAACAGCGTATACAACAACAGCATATACAACAACAGCATATAAAACAACAGCATATACAACTACAGCAGCCGTCGCGGGAAGAAAAAGAAATACCAGTTCCACCGCAAGATAGTACATCATCTCAACTTTCTTCCACTCACTTAGCAGCGAGACATGCCATTCCGAAAGACTTACCTGTGTTCAGCGGTAACCCTGAAGAGTGTCCTTGGTGAAAACCAACCTCATCCGACTGCAGAAGTGCCTTCGTGGAAGAGCGATGGAAGCGGCTTATGTTGCCAACCATGGTCCCAGATGTCATTAGAGCACTCCGAATGCTGTTCAGACGACCGGAGCACATCATTCATGCACTGATTACCAAGGCCAGAAACATGACACCTCCAAGGGCTGAAAAGCTGGAATCTTTAATTGAATATGCCTTGGCAATCAAAAATTTGTGTGCAACAATGGAGGCCACGAACCTAACAGCACATCTTAACAACCCTACGCTTTTAAAGGAATTTGTCGACAAACTATCACCAAGGTCACCAAGGTGCTTTTCCGAATATTGCCAGTGACGTTGTACGGCAATGGGAAATCATTTGAAACATTTGCATTTCTGGATGGAGGATCGTCACTAACCCTTCTGGATGAAGAATTGGTTGGCAAATTAGGACTTTCGGGAAGAACGGAGAAAATGTGCTTGAGGTGGACATCCGACACCACACGCACTGAAAGTAGTTCGCAAATAGTTTCTCTTGGAATTGCAGGAAGATGTGAGGGCAGTCGTGAGTATCAGCTAGACAATGTGCGTACCGTGCGCAGCGAAACGAAAATACTACAGACCCATCTCGACTTCTTGTGTGTGAGTGCAATGCTGACAGAGAACTTCACGATCTTGTGAGCGGTTTCGTTTCAATTGAGAATGTCAGCGTACGCATTCCTACCAACCAAATAGTCTCCGCCGAGGAAAAAAGAGTAACGAAAATCTTGGAAGATACCTTCTTACGCATCGATGGACATTTTGAAGTAGGCCTATCTACCCATGGCACGTCGCCGATTCCATCCTTAGCAAAAGAGGATAGGAAGAGATGAGGAGCTTCGCAGCAATTTGGACCAGCAGATAAACAATCTGGTAGCAAAGGGGTACGCAAAAAAACTTACGATTGAAGAAATAAATATCAGGCATGATCGAGTTTGGTATCTGCCAATTTTTATAGTGCGAAACCCCAATAAACCCTCAAAGGTAAGGCTAGTTTGGGATGCAGCAGCGATATGTAATGGGGCTTCACTAAACGATTTTCTGTTGAAAGGCCCCGATCAGCTGGAGCCTTTGACAACAGTCTTATGTGGCTTTCGTTGTGGCAAGATTGGTATTTGTGGGGACATCGCCGAAATGTTCCACCAGGTGCGAGTTCGAGAGGCAGATAGGCATATGCAGCAGTTTCTATGGAGTGCAACGGATGATCTGCAGAACTCTAGCGTTTTCGAAATAAACGTTATGACCTTCGGGGTAGGTTGTTCACCATGTATAGCCCACTATGGGAAGAACCGAAATGCTATGAGCTCCGTAGGCAGCAAACCGAGGGCAGTGGAGGTTGTACTTAAACACCATTATGTTGACGACTTCATCGATAGTGTCAACACTGAAGCGGAAGCAATTCAACTCGCAGAAGACGTCAAGTATATCCATTAAAATGCTGGGTTTCACATTAGAAACTGGATGTAGAATTCGCCAGCCGTACGTACAGCACTTGAGGGAGACAGCGATAGACCACATAACAAAGCATTTGGTGTTGACGAAGCAGCTTCAACGGAAAAGGTATTGAGACTTTATTGGTGCACATCGGCGGATGCTTTCACTTTTGTCCTCAAGTTTAATCGACTCAAACGGGATGTTCTCTCCGAAGAAGCAGTGCCGATCAAACGTGAGATTCTTTAAATTCTGATGTCGGTTTTTGAGCCCATGGGATTTCTATCACATTACCTCATTTGCATCAAAATATTACTACAAGAGATCTGGAGAGAACCAATTGGTTGGGACAACGAATTGCCTGCAAGCATGGTGGAAAGATGGCTTCAGTGGAGAATGCTACTACACAACGTGACGGAGGTAAGAGTTCCAAGATGCTACTCTAAATTACTGAGCCAAGCAAATGTGTGTGTGCAACTGCACACTTTCGTAGACGCAAGCAAAAATGCATACGCAGCTGTATCTTACTTCCGGATCGAGTGCCAAGACAACATCGATGTGACGATCGTATGAGCGAAAGCAAAGGTTGCTCCTCAGCGTCCACTGTCAGTTCCTCGTTTAGAACTACAAGCAGCAGAACTACGCGATTAACATCTTTTATCTGCAGTTCACACAAGTTTGCCATAAAGCAAAGGTTCTTGTGGACTGACTCCAAAACTGTACTCGCTTGGCTACGAGGAGACCCGCGCAAGTTCCAGCAATTCGTCATGTTCAGAATCAGCGAAATCCTAGATGCATCGCAGATTTCCGAGTGGAGATGGATCCCTAGCAAGCTCAACATAGCTGACAAGGCCACGAAATTGAAATCGCCACCAGAATTCCACGTCACCAGTGAATGGTTCAGCGGTCCAGCCTTTTTGAGGAACTCGCATTCTGAGTGGCCTCAATCACCTACCATAAACAGCACCACCGAAGAAGTACGAGCGTCCATGCTGCACATCACCGAAGCATCAAGCAATTGTGTTATTGACGATTCCCGCTTCAGTAAATGGTCAGGTATGTATCGTTCCTTGGCTGCTGCGATCACTTTTATAGAAGTTTTAAGATTTAGGGTGAAGGCGAATCACACTGTTAGCACCGGACTGACCTCGGAGATGATCAGGCGATCACAGACGGCATTATATGGTCAAGCCCAATTTGCAGCTTATTCGGATAAAAGTGCCTTACTGCAGAAAAATCAATCGCCAGAGAAAACAGTTCGTCTGGACACGGACGGTGTTTTGAAGATGCGTGGGCGCATTGCATTGGCAAACTGTGTACGTGAAAGTGTTAAAACTCTTCTGCCGCAACTCCATCGCATTACGTTGTTGGTAGTCGACTCTTATCATCGAAAATACCACCACTGCAATCATGAGACTGTTCTTAATGAACTGAGACGGCAATACTACATCGCTAATTTACGAACTTTACTGAAGTGACAGCCAACGCTGTCAGTTCTGTAAAATCCAAACAGCTCACCCTATTGTATCACAAATGGCAAACCTACCCATAGCACGGATGAGTGCCTTTAGTCGACCCTTCTCATTTGTTGGACTGGACTATTTTGGCCCAATTCTAGTAACCGTTGGAAGGCGAAATGAGAAGAGGTTTGGAGCCATATTTACGTGCCTAACGATACGAGCGGTCCATATAGAGCTGGCACACAGTCTGACAGCGGATTCCTGCATCATATGCCTGAATAACTTTATAGCGCGACAGGGCGTGCCGCTGGAAATTTATTGTGACAATGGCACAAATTTTCGAGGAGCGGAGAAAGAACTTCGAGAAGAGTTAGCAAAGATCAATTTGGACCAAGTGGCTAACGAGTTTACTACGGCTGACACAAAGTGGAAGTTTAACCCTTTTTTTCTCCCTTCCCATCCTTGACCATAACTCCCTTACCCCTTTACCCCTTTCCCCCAACAATTTGTTCATAGCCCAGGGGACAACCCTGGCATCTTCTCCCCTCACCTCGAGTACCATTACATGAATGGCGCAGAATTTTTTTTTTTTTTTAAATTTCTTTAGACCCCAGTTGGCTACCATTACATAAATGGCGCCCAACGTGGAGCCCGAAAGGTTTCCTTTCGGGTTCCAAAAATTTAAGTTTTTTTTCTTGCAGAAAATTTTTTTTTGTAAAAATTTCTTTAGGCCACTGGTCACCATTCCATAAATGGTGCCCAAAATCTATTTTTGGGTCCAAAACTTAATAATCGTAAAGTTTTTGAAAAATTTAATTCGCTCCATAGCCACTTAATTTATCTTCTCACTTCTTTTGTCCGAAATTTTTTGTCTGTTTTTATGTCTAACAAGGCGATGACTTTTAACGACCCAGGCCAATGATCCCGTCCTTTCAGCCACGACCACCAGTCCATGATACTGTTTTGAGGCAAGTTATCGGAGTCCTAGAACTGAGCTATAATGAGCACAGGCTTGATCTAACGACCTCGACATACCCAAATGCCTCAACCTGAACTAACCACCATTTCATTTTGATTTTTTTTTCTCTCTTTTCTCATTGTCACCCCTAACATTACCACAAGCTTACAAACCAACCCCAACGAAACTTTTGAAACAAGACCACTTAAGTATGAAATTATATATTATCTTTAAACATTAATTTCGATTACATTAAATGAATATCTTTATTTATCTGAACCTATATTAAGTATACTCATGAATGAAGTTCCCTTCTTACCATTATAATAAAAATTATATTAAATTATATTCAATTAGAGAGTTGAATTGACCACTTTTAGTTATATTTAGGAAAAACCAATCTTTTAATTATATTACAAATTCCCTTTTTATATCAACCAAACCATGGCGGTCAGGCACAGTGCAGAAGATCTGAGCCAGCTCACCGACGAGCTAGATCTAAACAACTGTTCCATATGCCAAAAGTTATTGGGAGCTGGAACTGATTCATCCCACACCTTGTGCGGGCATTCCTTTCACAAAATCTGCCTGACGAGTTGGTTCAAGGACTCCGAATCCTGTCCGATTTGTCGGCAACGAATCACCGATCCCGACGTACAGGGCCCCCCTCTTGATCCTCCCCCTCGTGCTACCCCCCGCGTTAGGGGTCGGCCCACCACCCGATCCACCACCAGCAACCACGCTGCCGACTGGAGCCTTAAAGACTCTAGCATCCTAGACAGTAGGGTGTCTACGGCCCCTCCCGGTCCAGCTAACTTACCTGACTTATCCCTGCCTCAACGGGCAACCAGAAATTGGTCCGACTTACGTGCGAACATGATTCTCCCGCTTGCCGACCGATCTCTAAACGAGGAACGAGACGTTAGACATATTGTCCGAGAGCAGATGGCGCAAAACCGACAAAGGAACATGGACTCTATCAACCAGTCTATCGAAACCCTGTTCCAAAGTTATCTTTGTCTTCACTCGCAACCTGCGAACCCAGCGCCCCCAAACACCCCTATGACAGACCAAACCACCTGGCCGCAACCTATCTGACAACCTCCACCTCAAGTCTTTCGACCGAATTCGAGTAGACCCCTCGATAATCAGTATCACAGTAGTTTCCACCATCTCGACAAAGTCGCGAGTGTCATTCTAAATTGGAACGTCAAGTTCGACGGTTCTCAAGACGGCATCTCAGCCGAAGAGCTATCTACAGAATTCGAGCATTAACAATCCATACCCTGAACGGAGACTTCTTCTCGTTGTGTCGAAATATACACGTTTTGTTCGTGAGTAAGGCGAAGGATTGGTATTGGCGATACCATCGTCGAGAGCAATCCATCGAATGGAACGCCCTCTGCGAAGCCTTGAGATTCCAATTCTCTGACCCCCGTACCGACTTCGACATAATCGAATAGATTCGAAGTAGAAAACAGCGAGAGTGGGAGTCAGTAAGCATAATTTGAGCTTAACACTAATTTATAAGAAGTATATTCTTAATGTGTGTAGGCGTTCATTGAATAAATAAACTAAACTAAACTAAAACTAAATATTTGACGAATATCTCGACGTCGTTGTCTCGATCGCGGACCGACTTTCGGAGCCTCTACCCGATGCCCAATTCCTTGAAATCATCGTGCGCAGTTTTAAACCTGACCTACGACACGAGTTGTTGCATTTACGAATTCCTTCTATCGCGGAGCTAAAGAAAGCTTGTCATAGGCATGAACACTTCATGCAAGAACTACACCGAGGAAGTTTCAGCCGAAACCCACCTCCAAGAAAATTTTTATCAGAAATTACCCCTGAACGTCCGCTAGAAGCAAGCATATCTGCCATGTCTCACGCAAAGAAACCGCTGTTGTGTTGGAACTGCGAGGAAGAAGGGCATACCAACTTTGACTATATGCAACCCCGGGAAGTATTCTGTTACGGTTGTGATGCTCAGAACACATATAAACCAAAATGTCCAAAGTGTTAGCCTCAGTTATACTCCAAAGTGGATGCGGCCACAACCACCAGGGCGCACCCCCAAACGAGAGTGTAGACAAAGCAGTTCAGACCTCCGACGTAGCCACCAGTTTCGCAAATGACCAGGCCACCAAAACCCCTCCTGGTATTGACCCCTTCAAGCCGTTCCACCAAAGATTACACGAATATAACTTAGCCCGATCTAGGATATTCGTGCTGGAAAGCAACACCTACGTTCGTGTTAAGCCAAAAAGATCAACCAAACGTTTGCGTATCTTTTGGAGAAAGGTGCGAAGGTCGAGAAAACTTGTTCTGAGCGCAGTCCTCGATAAGCCCGGTAACGACATAAGACCCTATGCCAGCGTTGAAATACTAGGCAGGTCTATGAACAGAGTGTTGGATTCTGGGGCCTCAGTAAGTTGTTTTGGAGCGAGCGCCTACATCAAAACTGCTGAAGGTAGCTTGCAATCAGTTCTGGGTAGCGTCAAATTGGATGTTACGTTTCGCAGTAGTTAGTTTATATGACTTTTATTTTCATTTTTAATTCATAACATTCAATATAATTCTAAGTCTATTATGGTTTGGCCTATGGCCGTCTACCAGATTGACAATAGTTACATTTCTATTTTTATTTTTAACAGAGAACAAAGAAAAAGGCAATATGTATATACATTAAACATTAAAAATCTTCTTCAACTATACATTTTCTATAACGAAGAGCATTTGCACAGTAGTTGAAAAGTAAATCCCAGCCTCGGACTCCATTTAAGATTTCAATTGCTTCACCTAATTCCAGGGTATACGAATCGAAGAATCTCAATCGAATTTCTTTTAAAACTGGGCATATTGCAAGGAAGTGAAATATATCCTCTCGTATCTTCATATTGCAAAGATTGCACAAGACAGGTAGCTCTGGACGGTGTGGAATGAAATTCAAATTTACTAGCTCTCCTCTGATTTTAAAAATTACGCTGATCTTTTCTATTGAGTTACAGTTTAAAAAGAAAGTTTTTTCTGCTAGATCGTATTTCAACTTGCTGTAATATGTCCTATACTGGAAAGACTGTGCTTCCGTTACAAATCGATCATACATAGTTCGACCTACTTTTTGCAATAAGACGTTGAGTTGTGCTTTTAGATGTTCAGGTTGCTCATCGGGTGTTATCGTTATGGTTTCTCCATAATCTGATGCAAGGCGTTCCCATTCTTGAATGAAGCTTGCTCTACTTCTTATTACACTCTTGAGTATAACTTTTGGCAGTCTGTCATTACTCATTGCCATAACTTTTACTATGTAGTCGAAATGTAGTCTCAGTGTTTCCAAGAACATAGGCGGTGCACCAGTCTCTAGATGCAGCATATAATTAGGCGTAGCACTTGGTAAACGAAATATTCGCTTTAAGAAATACCTAAGAATCTTTTCTATTTCAACAAAGAAACAGTATCCCCACACCTGCGCTCCATATAAAAGAACTGAAGCTGAAGTTGTGCGAAAGAGTTTCTGCTTCGAGCTATGGCTTAAATACTTGTTGTTGATGCAGCGACCCCATACCGATGAGATTGCTCGTTTCGCAGTATGACTAAGCCCGTTGAATTTTTCATCGTCCCTTCACTCAACCAAAACCTCTATCTGGGAGTTGACTTCTGGAGATGTTTTAAGCTGGCTCCCGATATAATCGGAGAGGTTAGCACCATGGCTTCAACAGACTCTCCTGTTCATGTTCTTACCACCCACCAGCAAGACCGACTGCATAGCGTAAAAATCCTTTTTCCATCTTTCGAAAAGGAAGGTCTAGGAAAGACAGCCTGCCTCGAGTATTCCATCGATATCGGAAATGCCGCTCCTGTCAAGCAGCGACATTATCCCGTTCCCCCGCCATCGAAGCCTTGATGTTCTCCGAGATAGACAGGATGCTAGTGTTGTGTATGTGTACACTCACACTATTGTACATTGTCATGAGCATGGCTTCATACCCCTCAATATTGAATAAAGTCAGTTGCGTTCTAACTCTCAAGTAGTGCGTTTCACTCAGACCGGAATTCTCATATACAACATGGTGGCAGCGGTGGGATCTGTATCCACATAATTCAATTATAGTTTGTGAAATTTAAAATAAAAAAAAAAAAAAAAAAAACTCAGAAAAAAAAGAAAGCTGAAAATATGCCAAATACAGATACACAATCATCGAGTAGCGGGTTTGCAATCCAAAGTTTTGCGGTCCAATGTCCAGATCCGTTTACATTTAGTAATCCGTCGGAATGGACAAAATGGAAAAGAAGATTTGAAAGGTTTCGAATCGCATCAAAATTAGATAAATCTTCTCCAGAAGAACAAATCAACACCTTAATCTACCTAATGGGCGACCAGGCAGACGATGTTTTCCTTTCACTGAAGTTCGGAAATGAAAATGAAAAAAAAGATTATTCTAAAGTCATGGTCGCTTTCACAAATCACTTCATTTTAAAAACCAACGTAATTTACGAGAGAGCTAAATTTAACCTTAAGGAACAACTGGAAGGTGAGTTAATAGAAGACTTTATAACGGACCTATATACTCTCTCGGAGAATTGCAACTATGGCAATCTAAAAGAAGAAATGATTCGTGACAGAATAGTTGTTGGCGTGCGCGACCGAAAACTATCAGAAAGACTGCAGCTGGAAACCGGTTTGACTCTCCAGAAAGCGATAACAGAAGTGCGACAGCATCAAGCTGTGCGAAAACAACAAAAAGATCTGTGCACTTCATCAGCAGTACATAAACTTGCAACGGGAAACAGCAACAAAACAAACGCGTGTGACGCCAACGATAAGCGAAACCGAGAATATTTTACACATAGGAACAGTTATCCAACAAAGAAAAACCGTTGCATGTGGTGTGGTTCAAATGAAATACATAAATGCAGTTCTTGCCCAGCAAACAACGCACAGTGCTTTAAGTGCGGCAGAAGAAATCACTTTTCAAAAGTTTGTATGATGTCGAATAAAAATAATACAAGTAATTTGAATCAAATAGACGTGAACACTGACGAAGGGAGTGATAGCGATAATTATTTCCTAGGAAGTTTAACAATTAACCAAGTGAATAAAAACAGTTCGTGGTATGCTAACGTCTTCGTCAATGATGAAAAAATCAGATTTATGATTGACACGGGATCTCCAGTTGATGTTATATCCGAAGAAATCTTTAATAATCACTTTGGAAACACGAAACTCGGCAAGGTGAATAAGACAATTAGTGGCCCGGATGGAACAAATTTGAAGGTCTTGGGAATGTTCTCAGCAACCACTAAATACACCCTGAAGGAAGTCAAGAATATCATCTACGTGATACGCGATGTTAAAACACCACTGCTTAGCTTAAAAACCAGCGAAAGTTTAGAACTAATTGCCAAAGGGAAACTTCATTGCATAAACGATGATGAAGTAGCATGTAACCGCGGCAGGTCAAAGGTGGATATCGCAACAGAGTTCCCAGAGCTTTTCACCGGCCTGGGGTGTATCAAAGATTTTGAGTGCAATATTATACTTAAACCAAACACTGTTCCCTTTCAGATTTTTACAGCACGGCGAGTACCTATAGCAGTGCGTGATAAACTTAAAGACAAAATTGACGAGATGGTCAAATTGAAGGTAATTAAAGCGGTGGATGAACCAACACCTTGGTGCGCTCCTCTAGTAGTTGTGACAAAATCTAACGGCGAGATAAGACCGTGCGTTGACCTAACACAGCTTAACCTAGCCGTAGAACGAGAAATATATCCGATGCCGACCGCCGATTACACTCTGGCTCAACTATCCGGTGCCAAGATTTTCTCTAAGCTTGACGCCAACTCAGTGTTCTGGCAAGTTAAATTAAACAAAAAGTCTCAGTTATTAACAACATTTCTAACTCCCTTTGGGAGATTTTGTTTTTTAAGGATGCCATTTGGAATTTCGTCAGCGCCGGAGATATGCCAAAAGCTTATGAAGAAAATTCTGCAGGATATACCAGGCGTAGTGTGCCAAGTCGACGACATCTTAATTTTTGCATCAAGTACTGAGGAGCACGATAAAATACTACGTCAAGTGCTTGCAAGACTAAAGGAAAACGGAGCTACTTTGAACAAAGATAAGTGCGAAATTGGAGCAACATCTTTAAAATTTCTTGGACACCGTATCAACGAAAGAGGCATCTACCCTTGCAAATCAAAGATTGAAGCGATTACTGAGTTTCCAAAGCCAACAAATGTCACCGAACTGAAACGATTTCTGGGTATGGTGAATTTCTTGGGTAAGTTTGTGCCATTTCTTTCGGATATCAGTGCGCCCTTAAATCAACTTTTAAAAGGTAATGCAGCATATCAATGGGAATCACCTCAAGAGCAAGCATTTCAGAAACTTAAGGGGATGTTGACAAGCGCTCCTGTACTCAAACTGTATAATCCCCAACATAAAACTATAATTTCCTCAGATGCATCATCCTACGGGCTGGGATCCGTACTCCTTCAAGTCGACGAAAATCAAGTATTACGCTTCCAGAACCATTTCAGAAGCAGAAAAAGGGTACGCACCGATCGAAAAAGAAGCACTTGCACTTACATGGGCGGCAGTAACCAAATTTCCGGAGTTTCTAACAGGTATTCAATTTAGCATTGAAACTGACCACAAACCGTTAGTGTCAATTTTTTCAAAAAAAAATATTGATGATTTGACAGCCCGTCTTCAGAGTTTCCGCATGAAGATGATGAAGTATACATTTGAGATTTACTATACAGCAGGCAAATTCTTAGTTGCGGCAGATGCGCTATCACGTCACCCCATAAAAGTGAAGAGGAATGGAATAACTCATTGGAAGAAGAGGCCAAAGCATTTGTAAATGCAGTTGTGGAAAACCTGCCAGCAAGGTCGTCCAAACTAAAGGACATTATGAATGCCCAAGAAAATGATCCGATCTTAAAACATGTCAGACGATTTTGTGCAAGCGGTTGGCCGGACAGATATCAAATTGAACCAAACGTTCGCAGTTTCTATAATGACAGATACTCTTTATCATTGAACAATAACATTTTAATGCACGGGTGCAGAATAGTAATCCCAGTTGAGCTTCGAAAAGAGATTTTAGAAAAGATATACCTCGGACATCTTGGGGTAGTAAATTGCAAGGCAAGGGCAAGGAATTCTGTTTGGTGGCCTGGGTATACCAAAGATATCGAGGACTACATAAAAAAGTGTTCAATATGCATACAGCAATTGGTACCACGACACGAATATATGATAAGGAGCGAAGAACCGGACCGACCCTGGCAAATTGTCGGTGTAGACTTATTTGTTCATAAATCCGCATCCTATTTAGTGGTTAGTGACTACTTCTCAAGGTACTCCGAGATAGCACTCTTGGAGAATCAAACTACTCGATGTGTAATTAACCACATGAAGTCAATCTTTAGTAGACATGGAATACCTGACATAGTAAGATCAGACAGTGGACAGTTTCAAACTATACATCACTCCTTATTTGCGAAATTTGCCAATGAATGGGGCTTTCGACACATAACGTCGTCGCCGAGATATTCACAAAGCAACGGGTTTATAGAGTCTGCTGTGAAATTAGAGAAATCTCTATTGAAGAAGAACAACGATCCGTACATTGCTTTGATGGAGTACAGATCGACACCTTTAGCGAACGGCCTTTCACCTGCAGAAATGTTGATGGGTAGAAGGATTCGTACAATTTTGCCTATCGACGAGAACCAACTTCGTCCAAGAGATACAGGAGCTAAATTTCAGAATGCTGTTGGGAAAGATAAAAAGTTAAGGGAAAATCAATGCAGCTACTACAATAAACGACATGGGGTTTTAAGACGCGAGGACTTCCAACCTGGGGACGTAGTCTGGATCAGGGATATTGGATTATGGGGCCGCATAAGCAAGTTAGCTAACACTCCCAGGTCGTATTTCGTTGAAACTAAACGTGGGACATTTCGCAGAAATTCTCATCACTTGCTTCATGGAAGATGTAAAGAAGTTCCATACGTACCAAGCGAAGTGAAAGTGACAGAGACAGTAACCGGTAAAGAAACAACAACAGACATTCCTTCAGCGGCGACCCCTTGTATAGCGGAGCCAACTAGAAGTGAAGAACCCTCGGTGGTGACGACAAGAAGCGGACGGGTAATTAAGAAACCAGATCGTTATATTCCATGAAAAAAAAAAAAAAAATAAAAATAAAAATAATCCATATTTGAAGTTTCGAAATTTAATTTCTATTCTATTATATAAATTTTTTGCTTTGTTATTATTTTTTATTAATTTTCTTGAATTAAAATATTTTTGTATGTCAAAAAAAAAAAAAAAAAAAAAAAAAAAAAAAAATCTAGGGGGCATGTTGTGTATGTGTACACTCACACTATTGTACATTGTCATGAGCATGGCTTCATACCCCTCAATATTGAATAAAGTCAGTTGCGTTCTAACTCTCAAGTGGTGCGTTTCACTCAGACCGGAATTCTCATATACAACAGCTAGCGCTAGGAGTCATTGAGGAGTCTAACAGTTCGTGGAGTTCACCTGTTGTTCTCATTCGCAAGCCTGAAAAGGTTAGGTTTTGCATTGACTTTCGAAAGCTCAATACTCTTACGGTGAAGGATGCCTATCCACTCCCGCACATTGACGGAATCCTTAGTCGTCTGCCACCTGCGGAATTCATTTCTAGCATCGATCTGAAGGATGCTTTTTGGCAGATACCGCTAGAGAGGAATTCGCGCGAAAAGACCGCGTTCACAGTTCCGAATCGTCCGCTGTATCAGTATACAGTGATGCCGTTCGGACTGTGCAACGCACCACAGACAATGTGCAGGTTGATGGATAAGGTCATCCCATTCCACCTGCGCGAAAAGGTTCTCGTCTATCTCGACGATCTGTTAGTAGTCTCAAAAGATTTCGATTCGCATATGTCGTTGCTGCAGGAAGTGGCATTCCATATCCGGAAAGCCGGTCTGACAATAAATGTAGGAAAGAGTAAATTCTTTCTGAAAAGCGTAAAATATTTAGGTCACATCGTAGGGTATGGTTCTGTGCAAACAGACCCAGAAAAAATAAGTGCCATTGTCAATTTTCCGCCTCCAAGGTCCGTGCGACAACTTCGGCGTTTCTTGGGAATGGCCGGTTGGTACCGTAAATTCATCTCGAATTTTGCGTCCCTTACAACCCCTCTCACTAATCTGCTCAAGAAAAGTAAATCCTTCGACTGGAATACGGAAGCCCAGGCCACATTCGACGTGCTTAAAGCGGAACCCACCTCCGCACCGGTTCTGAAAACCCCTGATTTCAGTCGTCCGTTCCTCATACAATGCGACGCCAGTCAATATGGCGTCGGGAGTGTGTTAGCGCAAATCGACGAAGACGGCGCAAGTAGGTATTGGGTCACTTGAGCCTGGGAACCATTTTTCTGACGATTCCGGGAAACAGCCATTTTAATTCGTAATTTTTGGGTAAAAACATGGATTTTGAAATTTTTAATTACCCCGGTTTTTTTTGTTTACATAAACGTGGGAAAATTTTAATTCCTCATTTTTGGGTGAAATCATCGATTTTGAAATTTTTAATTACCCCGGTTTTTTTTTTACATTAAGCGTGGGTGGGCGAGAGGGAAGATGAGCCAGGGGAGGGGGAGAGGGGGAGGGGGGAGGAAGGCTGTTGTTTGTTTACATTAAGAAGGTATTGCCGAAGCCAGGAAGTGACGTCAGCAAGAAGATATAGGGTTACATTTTTTGGGTGAAATCTGGGAATTCGGAGCAATTAGTGTCATGGAATGTGATTGATGTGTACTAAGTGTGTACTTAGTGTACTTAGTGTGTACTTAGTGTTGTACTTAGTGTGTATTTAGTGTGTATCAGAGAGTACTTAGGGTGTATTTAGTGTACTTAGTGTGTACTTAGTGTGTATCAGAGAGTACTTAGTGTGTACTTAGTGTGTATCAGAGAGTACTTAGTGTACTTAGTGTGTACTTAGTGTACTTAGTGTGTACTTAGTGTGTAGCAGAGTACTTAGTGTGTACTTAGTGTACTTGTGTGTATCAGAGAGTGTTTATATATATATTTATATATATATATATATGTATGTATGTCTATATGTATGTATGAATGTACATATGTTTGTTTATATGTACGTGTGTATGTATGTACGTAAGTATGTATGTGTGTGTGTATATTTGCATTTGATGTGGCGGTATATGAGTCATCTTCAAAGTAGTCGCGTGCCATATAATGTATGTACATATCGGTGTTTTTGTTTTGTTTATTGGACGAATGAAGTAAAAAGTGTCAGAGGGAGAGAAAAGATGTGCGCGTGATTATATTTGCTGATGGAAGGGGAACAATGATCAGAGGGGGTGAACCGTTTCCTGGGTCTACTCATGCAGATCAGATTGTTTATTTTAGCTGTTGGCTGAAATGGGTAGTGGGATATTCAAGATCAACATGTCATGGAATGTACTTAGTGCATACATATGTATGTATGTACTTAGTGTGTACTTAGTGTACCTAGTGTGTACTTAGTGTACTTAGTGTGTACTTAATATGTGTACTTAGTGTATGTGTATGTATGTACACATGTTTGTTTTTATATATGTATGGATGTACGTATGTGTGTATGTGTATATATGTTTTCATAAGACCTGGCGGTATATGAATCATCTTCAAAGCAGTCGCGTGTCATATATGTATGTACATATGTATATAGGTGTTTTTGTTTTGTTTATTGGGCGAATGAAGTAAAAAGCGGAAAAGAAATTCTGAGTCAGAGGGAGAGGAGGGATATACGAATAGGGAAACAATGCTGAGGGGATGTGCATGGTTTCTCAGTTCTACTCATCCAGATCAGATTGTTTATTTTGACTGTTGGCTGAAATGGTTAGTAGACTATATTCTTTCAAGGAAAATTGTTTTTGTTGGATGGATGAAGTAAAAAGCGGAAAGAAAATTCTGAGTCAGAGGGAGAGGAAAGATGTGCGACTGATTTATATTTGTTGGCTGATGGGGAACAATGATGAGGGATGAGAGGGGGTGAACCGTTTCCTTGGTATGGTTTCCAAGGTCTACGCATTCAGATCAGATTGTTTATTTTAGCTTTTGACTGAAATGGGTAGTAGTGCTGACTGTAATGTTTCAAGGAAAATTGTTTTTATTGGACGAAAGAAGTAAAAAGCACTAAGCCAGAGCGAGAAAGAAGAAGTATATTTGCAGGCGGATGGGAAACAATGATGAGAGAAGGAAGAGAGGGGGTGAACGATTTCCAAGGTCTACTCATCCAGATCAGATTGTTTATATTCGCTGATGGAGGGGAAACAAAGATTAAAGGGGGTGAACAGTTTCCAATGTCTACTCATCCAGTGGAAATATTCATGTTTCGACACGTTTAAAAGTCTTGGTCTCTTTATCTTTCGACCATTTTTTTTTTTATGGAATTTGCTGACGGAGGGCTAGTGAAATATTCAAGATCAACAAGTTATTGTTTTGGCTCATAATGGTCAAGCGTATGATCATCTGGTATTCAAGACCAATGTGTATGTATATGTTTCCGCGCTTTTTAAAAAAAAACTATTTGTATATGTATCAAATAAAAAAAATAAAGGAATATAGCAAGAGGTCAACACATCGCTGACATCGATTTCAAACCATATCGTTTCGAATCATCATCATTATTATCATCAGAGACTAAGAAGCAGAAAGAAACAAATGTAAATTACCTAACAGAAGTTGAAAGAAGATAAAAAAAAAATGTTATTATGATATGTGAACAATGTTGGAGTGTTTCTTATTCATTAGTTTGTATGATGGGGATAAAAGATTTGTTGATCGTGTAAATAAAAAATAAAGAAACTTTTAATCAAGGCGCACTCAAAGCTTTGAGATCCTATTCTTTGCACTCAAGGTAAAGTGCTGCTTCAATGAGTTGAGCTAGATTAAGGTTCTACCAAAGCAGAATGAACGTAGATCAGATTCTTTACTTTGACTGTTGGCTGAAATGGGAAGTAGTGCTGACTATAATGTTTCAAAAAAAAAATTGTTTTGATTGAACGAAGGAAGTGAAAAGCACGGAGTCAGAAAATGAGGAGAGATATACGAATAGGTAACAATGCTGAGAGTGGGTGAACGGTTTCCAGGGTCTTCTCATTCAGATCAGATTATTTATTTTGGTTGTTGTGGCAAATACATCAATGAGGTAAACCACTGTTTAACTGATTCCAATTGTAGAATGACGTCAGTTGTCTTTGCTAAAATGGATCAGAATGGAGCTAAACGAAATTCTAGTCTGAAGGATTTCATTCCTAAGAAACTACTGTATACAGTTTTTAGAAATCCCTTCAAATCATCATCATCATCATCATCATCATCATCATCATCATCATCATCATCATCATCATCACCATCATCATCATCACCATCATCATCATCACCATCATCATCGTCATCATCAGAAACTAAGCAGAAAGAAACAAATATTAAGTATCAGAAGCTCGAAGAAGATTAATAAAAAAAAAAATGTTTATTATGATAATGTAAACAATGTTGGAGTGTTTCCTATTCATTCTTTTGTATGATGAGAATTGAAGATTTGTTGATCGTGTAAATAAAAAACAAAGAAACTTTTTTTTTTTTAAATAACTGTGTTTTATTTATTATTCAATATTAATCCAATCAATATATCCATCCTTTTCTCTTATAATTCTACATTTAATTTTTTCATTAACCAATGGTCCATAAATTCTTCTTTTATTAATTAGTCCAAATCAATAATCCCTCTTTATTGTTAGGCAAACAAACAAGGTATTCTATACCTGTTGATTCGATGACAGTACACTCTAAGACTTTTTTCTTTTTCATAGTGCTTTCGCAAAGTTCTTTTTCCTGACGGATACAAATATGTTGTTTATTTATTATTTTATACAAAAGATTGGTGGAGGAATATTCATGTTTCGACATGTTTAAAAGTCTTGGTCTCTTTATCTTTCGACCATATTTTTTTTTTTTATGGAATATGTTGTTTATTTATCTTTCATTTTTCTATGGAATATATCTATGTTGTTGCTATTGTTGTTGTTGTTATTGTTGTTGTCTTTGCTATTGCTCTCGTTCGCTGACTATGATATTTCTATACAAAAATTGATGGAGGAATATTCATGTTTCGACATGTTTAAAAGTTTTGCCATTATTGGTTTGTAGATTTTTTTAACTTTCGATTGAAACTATCAAAATTGATCTCAAAGCGTCTGTTGCCTTATTCTTCAAAGGAACTGTCCATGCATACTTGGAGAAGGTATTGATTAATGTTAATAAGTAATTATTTCCATTATTTTGATTGCTGTACGGTATCATTTTTCAAATCTGATTGCCACAGGTCACCTAGCCCTTAACAACAACCGTCGCCTGATGAAATTTCTTCGTGCGGGCTTGTGTAATTCCTCAACAACATTCCTCTTACACATACCGAAATAGAATGAATAAAAGATCAAAAAAAAAAATGTACATTAAAATATGTGTATTTTATTTTATTTAAATTCATCATAAAATTACATCAACTTCTTCATTCTAATGATTAAAACTATGCATACATAAATTCGTGGGATCGATTAAGTGAAAAAAGTCTCCCACCGCTTGATAAATTCTTTAGTTCAATTAGCAATTCTAGTTGTACTGCAGAACAACATGATTTTGCAAAGACGGTATGGCAAACATTTAAATGTGAAAGTTTATTAGATTATTTAGAGTTATATCTAAAAACAGTTGTCTTATTACTAGCCGATATATTTGAGAATTTTAGAAAAGTTTGCAAAAATATCTATGGGCTGGATCCCTGTCAATATTATACAGCACCTGGTTTATCATGGGATGCTATGTTAAAAGTAACAAAGATTAGACTTGAATTACTTACTGATATAAATATGTTTACGTTTGTACAAAGAGGTATTAGGGGTGGTCTTGTGCAATGCTGTTGCAGACACTCCAAAGCTAATAATAAATATATGAGTGACTTTAAAAGTGAAGTACCTTCTGAATACTTGACGTATTTGGATGCAAATAATTTATATGGTTGGGCAATGTCTCAAAGTCTACCGTATGGTAAATTCGAATGGATAGAAACTGATAATTTCAATGTATTCAATGTATCACCAAACTCTCCATCTGGCTACATTTTAGAAGTTGACTTGGAATATCCAGAACATCTTCATGATGAGCATAGTGATTTCCCATTTTGTGCAGAAAATAAAAAAAGCCCAAACGCAAAATTTAGTAAACTCATAGCAGACTTGAACCATAAAACAAAGTATATCATACATTATAGAAACCTTCAACAGTGTGTTAAGCACGGAATGAAAATTTTAAAAATACATAGAATTTTAAGTTTCAAGCAATCATGTTGGTTAAAACAATACATCGATTTAAATACACATCACCGTAAATTGGCTAAAAATGAATTTGAAAAGAATTTCTTTAAACTATTAAATAATGCTGTTTATGGTAAAACGATGGAAAATGTTGATAAACGAAAAGATATAAAGATAGTAACAAATTGTGAAAGTTGTGGAAAACATTTAGGTGCTCGAGCTTGGATAGCAAAACCAAACTTTCATAGTTCTACTCAATTTACAGACAATATGGTTGCAATTCAAATGAGTCGCGTTCATGTAACTTACAACAAACCGATTTATTTAGGTTTTACTGTACTCGATTTATCAAAATGGAAGATGTATGATTTTTATTATGAATACATGAAACCAAAGCATGGTGACAATTTAACTTTAAATTATATGGATACTGATTCTTTCATATATTCTATCAAAACTGAAGATTTCTATAAAGATATACTGGATGATATTGATATGAAATTTGATACATCAGATTATCCCACTGATAATCGATATAATATTCCAAATAAAAATAAAAAGATAATCGGGATGATGAAAGATGAGATGAATGGTGAAATTATTAGAGAATTCGTTGGGCTTCGATCTAAAATGTATTCCATAGATATCGAAAAAAGATAACAAATTAAAAAAGCTAAAGGTGTTAAGAAAACAGTACTAGATGGTATGAATATTGATGATTATAGAGATTGTTTATATAAAAATAAACGTTTCTATGGATATATGTTTATAATTAGGTCAAAGATTCATAACATATATACACAATGTGTTAATAAACTAGCACTAAGTTATATAGATGATAAGAGATATATTATGGAAAATGGTGTTAGTACACTTGCATGGCTGGTAATCTGCATCGAAAGTACACTCCAAGGAAATCGGGGTTTATTTTCCAAAATCTGCTATATTTGTTATTGGGCGATTAGGTAACAAGTTCAGTAGTTTTGTGAATCTTATGGCTAATGACAAAGCACCAAATCCGTTTTTGTATGGTTGTAGAGCCCATTACCTTCTGGAATTTTTACTGCTTCCATAGCTTCTTTTTGCTGAATAAATTAATTTGTTTCTCTTGAAGGAGCGATTTCGTCTTCTTATATTAGCAGTAGTAGTAGCACTTGTATTTTTTTATTTTTGATGCCCAAGTTAAATTAGATCCCGCGTTCATCATTATCATATTTGTCATCACTAGACTATTTAATCTTTCGGAAAAGGAAGAATGTTATGCTATTACCCTCTGCCGGGCCTTCTCAGTAAGAACTTTATTAGTAATATGTTGACCAGGTATGTTTTTACTATAAGCATATGCCACATTGTGTTCACGGCAGACCTCATCCAACTGATTGATTCCACGATCTCCCTTAGCAAGACGGTCTTTTAATTTAGTCCCAGAACCACAGAAAGTACATGACGGAAATTGTGTTTCGAATGGTAATTTATTTAATAATGAATTTACCAGTCCATATCCTTCGGATTAATGTTTTCGACTGACCAGATATACTCGATATTCTATCGTTTTATAGCACTTTCTTGTTACGGCTGCAGTCTCTGCATCAACCGAAATATAAATATCTACGACAACTTGTAAAATCCATTCATGGAATACAATGAGTTTTCAAATCATTGTGAAATTATTGCACCTTCCGAAGCAAAACGAAACTCAGTGTTTATATTTGATGATGTAGCTTGTGATAAACAAAACAACATTCGAGAATATGTTTGCATGGGATGACACAACGATGTGGATAGTTTCTACTTATGTCAATTTTATACACGCATACCAAAACATTTGTTTCGGGACAACGCAAACTACATAGTTATTTTCAAGCAAGACGAGCTAAATCTGAATCTGATCATATAAATTCCGATACGACATTCAATCAGTTTAAAGAACCATGCACAAACTGTTGGAAAGATGCATTATTTCTGATGGTCATCAACGACCTCCCACTAGTCTTCAAATATTCTGAGTGTATTCTTTTTGCCGATACTCTTAAATTATTTCGCTCCATTAAATCTGAATATGATTACGATTTATTATATCAAGATGTCGCCGCGGTCAATGATTGATGTGAGCGGAATCACCTCCTTCTAAACGTTTCTTATTGTCCTGCTTACTGCAATCCGCTATCCGCTAACTGCTATCTGTAACCGACCGGTTAGCAACCGCCCTGTTTGGAACCGACCTGTTTGGAACCGATCTGTTTGAAACCGACCTGTTTGGAACCGACCTGTTTAGAAGCGGCGACCTTAAGGTGTATTGTGCCCCCTATTAGTCAGGGACGCGCATGCCACATATTCGTATGTATGTCTGTAGATATGTATATCGGTGTTTTTGTTTTGTTTATTGGATGAAGGAAGTAAAACGTGTGAGTAATTAGTTGTGGCGCCATATGAGTGAGAGCGAGAGGAAAGATGCGCGAGTGGTTTATATTTGTTGGTGGAGAGGGAAACAATGGTGAGAGGGGGGGGGGGGGGGGGGGGGTGAATGATTTCCTGGGTCTGGTTTCCTGGGTCTGGTTTCCTGGGTCTATTTCATAACGTGCTATAAAACGATAGAATATCGAGTATATCTGGTCAGTCGAAAACATTAATCCGAAGGATATGGACTGGTAAATTCATTATTAAATAAATTACCATTCAAAACACAATTTCCGTCATGTACTTTCTGTGGTCCTGGGACTAAATTAAAAGACCGTCTTGCTAAGGGAGATCGTGGAATCAATCAGTTGGATGAGGTCTGCCGTGAACACAATGTGGAATATGCTTATAGTAAAAACATACCTGGTCAACATATTACTAATAAAGTTCTTACTGAGAAGGCCCGGCAGAGGGTAATAGCATAACATTCTTCCTTTTCCGAAAGATTAAATAGTCTAGTGATGACAAATATGATAATGATGAACGCGGGATCTAATTTAACTTGGGCATCAAAAATAAAAAAATACAAGTGCTACTACTACTGCTAATATAAGAAGACGAAATCGCTCCTTCAAGAGAAACAAATTAATTTATTCAGCAAAAAGAAGCTATGGAAGCAGTAAAAGTTCCAGAAGGTAATGGGCTCTACAACCATACAAAAACGGATTTGGTGCTTTGTCATTAGCCATAAGATTCACAAAACTACTGAACTTGTTACCTAATCGCCCAATAACAAATATAGCAGATTTTGGAAAATAAACCCCGATTTCCTTGGAGTGTACTTTCGATACAGATTACCAGCCATGCAAGTGTACTAACACCATTTTCCATAATATATCTCTTATCATCTATATAACTTAGTGCTAGTTTATTAACACATTGTGTATATATGTTATGAATCTTTGACCTAATTATAAACATATATCCATAGAAACGTTTATTTTTATATAAACAATCTCTATAATCATCAATATTCATACCATCTAGTACTGTTTTCTTAACACCTTTAGCTTTTTTAATTTGTTATCTTTTTTCGATATCTATGGAATACATTTTAGATCGAAGCCCAACGAATTCTCTAATAATTTCACCATTCATCTCATCTTTCATCATCCCGATTATCTTTTTATTTTTATTTGGAATATTATATCGATTATCAGTGGGATAATCTGATGTATCAAATTTCATATCAATATCATCCAGTATATCTTTATAGAAATCTTCAGTTTTGATAGAATATATGAAAGAATCAGTATCCATATAATTTAAAGTTAAATTGTCACCATGCTTTGGTTTCATGTATTCATAATAAAAATCATACATCTTCCATTTTGATAAATCGAGTACAGTAAAACCTAAATAAATCGGTTTGTTGTAAGTTACATGAACGCGACTCATTTGAATTGCAACCATATTGTCTGTAAATTGAGTAGAACTATGAAAGTTTGGTTTTGCTATCCAAGCTCGAGCACCTAAATGTTTTCCACAACTTTCCCAATTTGTTACTATCTTTATATCTTTTCGTTTATCAACATTTTCCATCGTTTTACCATAAACAGCATTATTTAATAGTTTAAAGAAATTCTTTTCAAATTCATTTTTAGCCAATTTACGGTGATGTGTATTTAAATCGATGTATTGTTTTAACCAACATGATTGCTTGAAACTTAAAATTCTATGTATTTTTAAAATTTTCATTCCGTGCTTAACACACTGTTGAAGGTTTCTATAATGTATGATATACTTTGTTTTATGGTTCAAGTCTGCTATGAGTTTACTAAATTTTGCGTTTGGGCTTTTTTTATTTTCTGCACAAAATGGGAAATCACTATGCTCATCATGAAGATGTTCTGGATATTCCAAGTCAACTTCTAAAATGTAGCCAGATGGAGAGTTTGGTGATACATTGAATACATTGAAATTATCAGTTTCTATCCATTCGAATTTACCATACGGTAGACTTTGAGACATTACCCAACCATATAAATTATTTGCATCCAAATACGTCAAGTATTCAGAAGGTACTTCACTTTTAAAGTCACTCATATATTTATTATTAGCTTTGGAGTGTCTGCAACAGCATTGCACAAGACCACCCCTAATACCTCTTTGTACAAACGTAAACATATTTATATCAGTAAGTAATTCAAGTCTAATCTTTGTTACTTTTAACATAGCATCCCATGATAAACCAGGTGCTGTATAATATTGACAGGGATCCAGCCCATAGATATTTCTGCAAACTTTTCTAAAATTCTCAAATATATCGGCTAGTAATAAGACATCTGTTTTTAGATATAACTCTAAATAATCTAATAGACTTTCACATTTAAATGTTTGCCATACCGTCTTTGCAAAATCATGTTGTTCTGCAGTACAACTAGAATTGCTAATTGAACTAAAGAATTTATCAAGCGGTGGGAGACTTTTTTCACTTAATCGATCCCACTACATAAAGTATGCATAGTTTTAATCATTAGAATGAAGAAGTTGATGTAATTTTATGATGAATTTAAATAAAATAAAATACACATATTTTAATGTACATTTTTTTTTTTTGGTCTTTTATTCATTCTATTTCGGTATGTGTAAGAGGAATGTTGTTGAGGAATTACACAAGCCCGCACGAAGAAATTTCATCAGGCGACGGTTGTTGTTAAGGGCTAGGTGACCTGTGGCAATCAGATTTGAAAAATGATACCGTACAGCAATCAAAATAATGGAAATAATTACTTATTAACATTAATCAATACCTTCTCCAAGTATGCATGGACAGTTCCTTTGAAGAATAAGGCAACACAAATTGTTACAGACGCTTTGAGATCAATTTTGATAGTTTCAATCGAAAGTTAAAAAAATCTACAAACCAATAATGGCAAAACTTTTAAACATGTCGAAACATGAATATTCCTCCATCAATTTTTGTATAGAAATATCATAGTCAGCGAACGAGAGCAATAGCAAAGACAACAACAATAACAACAACAACAATAACAACAACATAGATATATTCCATAGAAAAATGAAAGATAAATAAACAACATATTCCATAAAAAAAAAAATATGGTCGAAAGATAAAGAGACCAAGACTTTTAAACATGTCGAAACATGAATATTCCTCCACCAATCTTTTGTATAAAATAATAAATAAACAACATATTTGTATCCGTCAGGAAAAAGAACTTTGCGAAAGCACTATGAAAAAGAAAAAAGTCTTAGAGTGTACTGTCATCGAATCAACAGGTATAGAATACCTTGTTTGTTTGCCTAACAATAAAGAGGGATTATTGATTTGGACTAATTAATAAAAGAAGAATTTATGGACCATTGGTTAATGAAAAAATTAAATGTAGAATTATAAGAGAAAAGGATGGATATATTGATTGGATTAATATTGAATAATAAATAAAACACAGTTATTTAAAAAAAAAAAGTTTCTTTGTTTTTTATTTACACGATCAACAAATCTTCAATTCTCATCATACAAAAGAATGAATAGGAAACACTCCAACATTGTTTACATTATCATAATAAACATTTTTTTTTTTATTAATCTTCTTCGAGCTTCTGATACTTAATATTTGTTTCTTTCTGCTTAGTTTCTGATGATGACGATGATGATGGTGATGATGATGATGGTGATGATGATGATGGTGATGATGATGATGATGATGATGATGATGATGATGATGATGATGATGATGATGATGATGATGATGATGATTTGAAGGGATTTCTAAAAACTGTATACAGTAGTTTCTTAGAAATGAAATCCTTCAGACTAGAATTTCGTTTAGCTCCATTCTGATCCATTTTAGCAAAGACAACTGACGTCATTCTACAATTGAAATCAGTTAAACAGTGGTTTACCTCATTGATGTATTTGCCACAACAACCAAAATAAATAATCTGATCTGAATGAGAAGACCCTGGAAACCGTTCACCCACTCTCAGCATTGTTACCTATTCGTATATCTCTCCTCATTTTCTGACTGCGTGCTTTTCACTTCCTTCGTTCAATCAAAACAATTTTTTTTTTGAAACATTATAGTCAGCACTACTTCCCATTTCAGCCAACAGTCAAAGTAAAGAATCTGATCTACGTTCATTCTGCTTTGGTAGAACCTTAATCTAGCTCAACTCATTGAAGCAGCACTTTACCTTGAGTGCAAAGAATAGGATCTCAAAGCTTTGAGTGCGCCTTGATTAAAAGTTTCTTTATTTTTTATTTACACGATCAACAAATCTTTTATCCCCATCATACAAACTAATGAATAAGAAACACTCCAACATTGTTCACATATCATAATAACATTTTTTTTTTATCTTCTTTCAACTTCTGTTAGGTAATTTACATTTGTTTCTTTCTGCTTCTTAGTCTCTGATGATAATAATGATGATGATTCGAAACGATATGGTTTGAAATCCATGTCAGCGATGTGTTGACCTCTTGCTATATTCCTTTATTTTTTTTATTTGATACATATACAAATAGTTTTTTTTTAAAAAGCGCGGAAACATATACATACACATTGGTCTTGAATACCAGATGATCATACGCTTGACCATTATGAGCCAAAACAATAACTTGTTGATCTTGAATATTTCACTAGCCCTCCGTCAGCAAATTCCATAAAAAAAAAATATGGTCGAAAGATAAAGAGACCAAGACTTTTAAACGTGTCGAAACATGAATATTTCCACTGGATGAGTAGACATTGGAAACTGTTCACCCCCTTTAATCATTGTTTCCCCTCCATCAGCGAATATAAACAATCTGATCTGGATGAGTAGACCTTGGAAATCGTTCACCCCCTCTCTTCCTTCTCTCATCATTGTTTCCCATCCGCCTGCAAATATACTTCTTCTTTCTCGCTCTGGCTTAGTGCTTTTTACTTCTTTCGTCCAATAAAAACAATTTTCCTTGAAACATTACAGTCAGCACTACTACCCATTTCCGTCAAAAGCTAAAATAAACAATCTGATCTGAATGCGTAGACCTTGGAAACCATACCAAGGAAACGGTTCACCCCCTCTCATCCCTCATCATTGTTCCCCATCAGCCAACAAATATAAATCAGTCGCACATCTTTCCTCTCCCTCTGACTCAGAATTTTCTTTCCGCTTTTTACTTCATCCATCCAACAAAAACAATTTTCCTTGAAAGAATATAGTCAACACTACTAACCATTTCAGCCAACAGTCAAAATAAACAATCTGATCTGGATGAGTAGAACTGAGAAACCATGCACATCCCCTCAGCATTGTTTCCCTATTCGTATATCCCTCCTCTCCCTCTGACTCAGAATTTCTTTTCCGCTTTTTACTTCATTCGCCCAATAAACAAAACAAAAACACCTATATACATATGTACATACATATATGACACGCGACTGCTTTGAAGATGACTCATATACCGCCAGATCTTATGAAAACATATATACACATACACACATACGTACATCCATACATATATAAAAACAAACATGTGTACATACATACACATACACTAAGTACACATATTAAGTACACACTAAGTACACTAAGTACACACTAGGTACACTAAGTACACACTAAGTACATACATACATATGTATGCACTAAGTACATTCCATGACATGTTGATCTTGAATATCCCACTACCCATTTCAGCCAACAGCTAAAATAAACAATCTGATCTGCATGAGTAGACCCAGGAAACGGTTCACCCCCTCTGATCATTGTTCCCCTTCCATCAGCAAATATAATCACTCGTCCAATAAACAAAACAAAAACACCGATATGTACATACATTATATGGCACGCGACTACTTTGAAGATGACTCATATACCGCCACATCAAATGCAAATATACACACACACATACATACTTACGTACATACATACACACGTACATATAAACAAACATATGTACATTCATACATACATATAGACATACATACATATATATATATATATAAATATATATATAAACACTCTCTGATACACACAAGTACACTAAGTACACACTAAGTACTCTCTGCTACACACTAAGTACACACTAAGTACACTAAGTACACACTAAGTACACTAAGTACTCTCTGATACACACTAAGTACACACTAAGTACTCTCTGATACACACTAAGTACACACTAAGTACACTAAATACACCCTAAGTACTCTCTGATACACACTAAGTACAACACTAAGTACACACTAAGTACACTAAGTACACACTTAGTACACATCAATCACATTCCATGACACTAATTGCTCCGAATTCCCAGATTTCACCCAAAAAATGTAACCCTATATCTTCTTGCTGACGTCACTTCCTGGCTTCGGCAATACCTTCTTAATGTAAACAAACAACAGCCTTCCTCCCCTCTCCCCCTCCACTGGCTCATCTTCCCTCTCGCCCACCCACGCTTAATGTAAAAAAAAAACCGGGGTAATTAAAAATTTCAAAATCGATGATTTCACCCAAAAATGAGGAATTAAAATTTTCCCACGCTTATGTAAACAAAAAAAACCGGGGTAATTAAAAATTTCAAAATCCATGTTTTTACCCAAAAATTACGAATTAAAATGGCTGTTTCCCGGAATCGTCAGAAAAATGGTTCCCAGGCTCAAGTGACCCAATACCTACTGGCGCAGAGCGACCGGTGGCTTACATGAGCCAAAAACTTAATAGCGCTCAGCGTAACTACTCGGTGACCAAGAAGCAAGAATGTCTAGCCGCGGTCTTGGCCATAAAGAAGTTCCGTCCGTATGTCGAGGGTCATGAGTTCACGATTATCACCGATCATGCTAGCCTGCAGTGGCTAATGCGACAGAAAGATCTTTCAGGCAGATTAGCGAAGTGGACCCTAAAATTACAAGGATTCGTCTTCTCGATACAACATTGCAAAGGTGTAAATAACGTGGTACCCGACTGCCTATCGAGACAAGATACGATCGATCTGAGCGAGATAGAAGAAGTCGCTCCTGTTGTAGACCTTCAGTCTCCCCATTTTCGCTCCGAAGAGTACACTCTTCTTAAAAGCCATATATCAGCCAACCAAACCAGGCTCCCTGACCTCAAAATCCTGGATGGTTTCGTTTATAAACGCACAGTCCATTCGACTGGAATCCCAGAGCAGGAAAACGAGTCATTGAAACTCTGGATACAGTCAGGCTTTGTTCAGGAAATTTTGTCCAACTCCCATAATCCACCATCCTCGGCTCACTGCGGTATAGGTAAGACGGTTGAAAAGCTAAGGCGTCATCTATTTTGGCCCACTTTAGTTAAGGACATGAGGAACTTCATTTTGTCGTGCGAAGTATGCAAAACCACTAAAAGTACGAACGTCGTCCTGAGACCACATATGGGACAACACGTCAAAACCTCCAGGCCATTCCAAAAGCTTTGTATAGACCTGAAAGGAACCTACCCTCGTTCAAAAATAGGAAACGTCGGAATATTTATCGTACTAGATCGATTTTCAAAGCTCGTTTTCTTGAAAGCAATGAAAAAATCTACCACGAAACCCATCCATGATTTTCTGGAAAGAGATATCTTCCATTTGTTCGGCGTCCCAGAAACGATCATCAGCGACAACGGCTCACAGTTCAAATCCGTGGAATTCCGCGAATTCATGGCAAAATATGGAGTAGGTCATATGTGCACCGCGATCCATTCACCCCAATCAAATTCCTCCGAACGGGTCAACCGCTCCGTTATCGCGGCAATTAGGGCGTACATTCAGAAGGATCAAAGCGAATGGGATATATACCTCAGCGACATAACCTGCTCGTTAAGGGCATCTCTTCACAGCACTATTGGATGCAGCCCATACTTCGCTCTGTTTGGTCAAAACATGGTGCACCACGGTTCCGATTAAGCGTTACTAAAACAGCTCCACTGCCTCAACGGTGAAGATGTTCAGATACGTCGCACAGACAATCTAACAGGAATCCGAAACCAAATGCAGAAAAATATTCAGAAGTCTTTTATTAGCAACTCCACCAATTATAGCACTAGGTCAAAATCCGTGGAATTCAAGGTGGGCGACGAAGTATATCGACGAAACTTCACCCAGTGCAATTTTGTAAAGGGTTACAACGCCAAACTAGCTCCAACGTTTCTTAAAGCTGGAGTTAGAGCCAAACAGGGCGCAGCGCAAAGTATATTCGCCGCTAGAACTCCTTCTCCAGTTTAGGTTTCTTGCCTGTTCAGCCGCACCTAACCTGCTTTGTAACGAAGTCGATCCCAACGCCTATGTATGTACATACATAGGTATGTATATCTAGAATCCTCCCAATATATTTCCACCCACTCAGCGCACAAAGTGCACATCCCAGCGAAACCCCAGGCGCACATATTTTTTGCCACGCGCACCATATACCATTTACTATGTATTTCTTTTCTCCTTGCATTGCTCTATGGCGACACCCTTTGGTTATTTTCCACTACGAGTCACGCCACCATACCAAACTGTATGCATATATTCCTTTTTTTGTCGCTCTTTTTAAATGTATAATATATTTCCTTTTTACTTTCAAATACAGCTTTATTTAATCTTTATTTTAGGATACAACTTTTACTTCGTCTTTGTTCTTCAAAATTATTAAAACGTATATTTCAAGTACGACATCTAATTAAAAACGGTATTCTTGGAATTTTCCCTTTAAATGTATTTTTACAGTGCTGCCAAATTAACATTTTTAATACTCCTCCTTAATTTGAACATTTAAAAATAAAAATTTAAGGTTAGTTTAACATATTGAGATATTATTTCAATGCTTTACAAATTTGACTTTGCCTAATGCTTTTGTCATTATATCTGCAATATTTTCTTCTGAACAAACATATTTAATATCAATAATTGTATTTCTTATTAAATCTTTTATAAAATGAACTTTGATATCAATGTGTTTAGCACGTTTAGAATTTTCATAAGACTTTATAATACATATAGCTCCCCTATTATCTAAATAGATTGTAACGTCCCCATTATTATTCAAATCTGAGAGAACTACTTTCAAATTAACCAAGTCATGTGCGGTTGCAGCAGCAGCGATGTATTCAGCTTCAGCTGTAGATATTGCAACACAATCTTGTTTCTTCGAGTGCCATGATATTGGATTACCTGCAAAGAAAATTATTGAACCGCTTACACTTTTTCTATCCGAATCTGAATAGCCTTTTATAGAATAATCGCTTGTCTTTTTGTAGAGTAATCCCAGATGTTTTGTCTCTGATAAATATCTTAAAATCCTTTTGCCCGCTTTCCAAATTTTTTGCGTAGGTCTGTTGAGTGCTCGGCTTAAGTAAGAGATTGAGTACATCAAGTCTGGTCTGGATGTTATTGCTAAGTACATAAGACTTCCTATTAATTCACGATAAGGTAGGTCCTATATTTCGTCGTCATCGTCTATTTGAAAATTTACTTCCATTGGAGTTGACTTTCCTTTACTCTCATGCATGTTAAATTTTTCGAGAACTTTTTGAGTAAATTTTGTCTGATTAATAAAGAGATGGTCTTTTTTCTTGTAATTTCCATTCCTAAGAAATTTTTAATTTCACCAAGATCTTTTGCATTAAATTCCTTTCGTAGATTATTTACAAAGTGTTCGCTATTTCCGATTAATATAATGTCATCCACGTATATAACCATCTAGCAATCTTTTGAAACGTATAAGCAGAAATCATATTGTGAACGCGTAAATCCATTTTCTGTTGCAAATTTATTAAATCTGTCATTCCAACACTTCGATGATTCTTTCAGTCCGTATAGTGCTTTTCTTAATTTGAAAACTTTTCCTTCTTTGAATTTTAGTCTTTCAGGTATTTTAGTTGTCTAATGACTAAATCTTCTTGCACAGCTTTTGACAGTATCATTCTTATAGTTGATAATCGTGCAACTGGAGCGTATGTAGGATGAAATTTGTCATATCCGTTTAATTGAAAACCTTTAACTACTAATCTAGCTTTTTGAGTTCCATTTTCTTTTGTTCGAAATATCCATTTTGTATCAATTGTGTTTTGTCCTGCTGGTAATATAACTTCAGTCCATGTTTTTAGTTTGTCTAAAGCACTCAATTCATTTTCAATCGCTTCTTTCCATTCTTTGTCCTTAGATGCTTCTTCGTAAGTCGTAGGATGATAATTTTGACTCAGTAAACAATAAGCCGTGTACATTTCATATTCTTGTTGCCATACGGGTACTTTTATTGTTCTTCCAGTCCTAGTATTTATTTCGTCTTGAATGGGTCTCTCTTCTGTTTCAGCATCGTGATAAATATTATTTTCCGTGATTTTATCTTCTTCTACTTCTTCTGATTCATTATTTGTCCTTTCAGGTATTTGTTCTATTATTTCTTCTTCTTTGTACTTCTCATTTGGTTTTATAATGTATTTTCTTTCCTCATCTATTTCTTTTTGTTCATTATATCTTATTTTCGTTTCGTCAGAGATTACGTCTCTTGAAAATACTATTTTGTCTTCTGATGGATTCCATAGTCTATATCCACCTCCACAATAACCAACCATAATCATACATTTCGCACTTGGTTGAAGCTTATTTTGTTTTGGAAGATTCACCCTCCATGTACAACTGCCAAAAATTCTTAATTTTGTTAAATCATTTCTTCCGTACCAAATTGTTGAAGGAACAACTCCACCATTAGCATTTGTTGGTGATCTATTTAATTCATATGTAGAACATTTTATCGCTTCGCCCCATAAGTTTTTCGGAAGGTTCGTCTCTGCAAATTTTGTTCTTACTTTGTTCATTAGGGTTCGATTCATTCTTTCCGATTTCCCATTTTGTTGAGGGGTATGTGGTTTGGTATACTGTAATTCAATACCTTTTGATCGACAAAAACTTTTAAAATAATTTGAAGTAAACTCTCCTCCGTTATCAAGACGTATCTTCTTTGTCTTTACACCATGTTGTGTTTTAATATTCTTGATGTAATCTTTTAAATTTTGTTCGGCTTCACTTTTAAATTTTAATAGTTTTACAATAGTAAAATGCGAATAATCATCTATGATTACTTGAAAATATTTATGTCCTTCTCTAGTTGGTGGTGTGATAGGTCCACTAAGATCGGAATGTATTAGTTCCCCTATCTGATGAGTCCGTTGTTAATTTCTTTTAAATGGTTGCTTGTAGCCTCGCCTTCTACACACTTAGGACATTTTTCATTTATTATTGGCAAGCCCAATAATCTCATTCCATTACGGTTTAAATGGCCTAGCCTACGATGCCATAATTCTGAATTATTTTTTATATTTATGTTAAATGCTTTACCTGATCTATCAATTTTAATATCTAGAATATATAGTTTATCTCTTTTCTGACATTTAATTTCAAAATTGCTTCCAAATATAAGGTCTGTTCCCGTACTGTTGCAAACAGCCGAAAACAGCCGAAAACTACACTCTCTTCTGTCAAAACATATGAAAAGTCTTCGTACGGGAACAGAACTTGACTGATTTCGGCTGTTTTCGGCTGTTTTCGACAGGTACGGGAACAGACCTATAATAGCTCCATTTTTGTTGATTCAGTGTCTTAATCATTTTGTGTGAGTTTTCTCACAGACAATAAATTATGTTTCATACCTTGTACAATTAAGGCTTCAAGTTTTATTTTTCGTCCCTGACATACACCATTCAGCTGTCCTATTTTTGTTGCCTTCATTATGTTACCATTTGCTACACATATTTTTATATCTGTTGATAGCTTTTGTACATTTGTCATATATATTTCAATATCTTCTCTTACCAGATGTTCGGTGGCTCCAGAGTCTAATATGAACGTATTTATATCTTGCAATATTGCACTGTAGTTTAATGCAATGAACAATAGTTGTCCGTCATCCTCATCCATCCCATGCGCCGATTGTACTTGTCCTTGAAACTGACTTCCTCCTCGGAATTTTCCTCTTTCACGAAATTGTCCTCTTTCCCGAAATTGGCCTCTTCGTTGAAACTGTCCTTTTCCTTTACCTCGCTGATCATATTGGTAATTTGTGTCCTTCATTCTGCATTCTGAAATTGTATGCCCTGTTTTTCCGCACCTATAGCAAGAATATGGAAATGCTTTGAATGATGCTTCTTCTGTATTATTGTTATTGATACTACTATTCCCACTTTTAATTTTTAATTCTTCGTCCAGCAATCTAGATTTTACAAATTCGAGAGTTACCTCCTTTTGATTAACAGTCTCTATTGCTGTTATGACGGCATTATATTTTTCATTCATACTTAGTAATAAATGGCATACTTTGTCGGATTCCTCCATCTTTGAATCAGCATTTTCCAATTCCCTTATTGTGCAGTCGAATTTCATGAAATGATCTTCTAGTTCGTCATTCGGACCACATTTTAATGACAATAATCTTCTATTTAGATATAATTTAGAAAACACACTTTTTCTTTCGAAAACTTCTTGGAGTGATTCTATCATTTGCTTGGCTGATTTTGCATCCTTTATTAAATCAAGATGCTTATCCGTAATGCATTGAACTATAACTTTGCTCTTGCGTCTTTTATTTCGTGCGCTGATTTTTCAGTTGCATCGTCGGTCGATGATGAATCCTTTTTGATTGCATTACTAACTTGCTTTTCATCTAACAAGCAAAGAACTCTGAATTTCCAATTATTGAAATTATCGGCAGATAATTGTGGAAAATTTGTTGTCGATGACATTGCTCACTTTGTTTGTAAATATTAGGCGTGTTTTTTTTCAAAACTATATAGGCTTAGAAAATTTTTTCCATGTTAATTACACTAACAACTAAGCCTATATAGGCTTACGAAAACTGGATAATTATCCAGTCTTAGGTACTTAGCCTGGATAGAAAAATGTGCTACCAAACTGTTTTTCGTCGATAGTTATCGAAAATGTTATCGAAATGTCAAATATGACATGAAAGTTAGGGAGAAATATGAAGGCCGGTAGCTATCAACCGAACTCTGCTGTCATTTCAAATTTAAATTATTTCTGTTCATTTTAAAATGGGTAGAAAAGAAAGAAATACGAATTTATCCGACAAGAAAAAGAAAATTATAATGTATTAAGTGAACATGTTCCTTATTTTACTATTTAATTGAATTAAATTTGAAGAAAAAAAATTCTATCCACCAACTTGTTAATGAGCGCTTGATAACTACCGGCCTTACTTTCAATGAAAACAATGCCAATATGAAACTGTCAAACGTCAATTAGCATAGTCCTGCCAAGTCACTGTTCATCGTTTTTTTTCTCATTTTCCGCTAAGCCTATATAGATTTGAAAAAAACACGCCTATTATTTAATTGCTTACTTTTTTAATTGAATCTTTATGGTGACTGGTCCCATAACCTTTTAAATTTATAATATCTTTCCTTTTCACTTTCAAATACGGTTTTATTTAATCTTTATTTTAGGATACAACTTTTACTTCGTCTTTGTTCTTCAAAATTATTAAAACGTATATTTCAAGTACGACATCTAATTAAAAACGGTATTCTTGGAATTTTTGCTTTTAATGTATTTTTACAGTGCTGCCAAGCTAACATTTTTAATAGCTCTCCCTATCCCAAAATCGTTGACGTAGGGGGGACATCGCCGAGTGCCGGTGCCAAAAGGCAAAACAACTGCCCGCTTGGCATACGTGACCATGTACCTACATGTCCGTACCGTTGTCATTTCTCTCGTTGAGCACAATACAGCAGCAGTGGAATCGAAGTACCAAGGCGAAAGAAATAGTAAAAAGAAAGAAAGGAAAAAAAACAGCAATGATACGAAGTAAATGTAGATTCCGGCTTTGCATGGGTATGTCGGCGAATGAGGGAATGAAAGAAAGGGAAACACAAGACAGTGAAGGAGAGTTAGGTTGAGGGTAAATAAGAACTGCGCAAGCAGATTAAGAAAGGCGCATAGGAAAAATTTGAAAGAGTTGGGGCAGAGTCGTGATTGGGATTCGCTGGCGTACGGACCACTACCGAGCCCGGTAGTCGTTCGGGATTATTTTTTTTTTTTCTTGTGGAACGCAGTAAAGAGACGTTACAAGTATTGTCTAACGCACAAGTAAACGGAAAATTTAATTTTTTTCGATTAATTAATTTTGTTCTCGTACGTCTCCCAAACGCTGGTTGAACCACGTCCCGCGTGTGTGTGATCGTATAAAAATTAATTATTGAATTAACTTTGAGCCGTGCGACATAATATAATCTGTGTGAAGTCGGCATTTTCCCTTGGTCATCCCCACGCGCTCCCCTGAACCCACGTGAATATCGTTTGTATCCGTGATGGAAATTTTTTTTTATAAACCAAAACAAAAATAGTTTTAATAAAAGTCTAAACATAAAAAGGGTGATTGCAAGATAATAAAGTGTGGCGCCCACGTGAGTGTGTAATGCCATTGGTACGACCCCGGCATCAATCCATGTCTTCCTCCGTGTGCTCCCATAACCCACGTGATATCCGTGTGGAATTCGCGTAATCCCTGAAATCGATTTTGGCCCGCCCATCCGACGACAGAAAATATATATATAAAGTGAAAACGGTGACCTGTGTTGTAAGACCACGCGTGTGCAGACTGTACCCCGTGCAATTCCAATACTCACCCTGTTCCATCCATGCTCGCTTACCTGTAACCCACGAAGTTAATTGCTATCCGTGCGGAACTTTTAATTAATAATTTTCTTGGCCCTTTAATTAAAACCAATATTGGAACGTGTAATGCCCAAATCGGTGTAAACAGGAAATGGTCCACACCAATAGTTATGATCACGGTGCGGCCGTGGCCCAAGATTTCCCGATCTTTCAATGACCACCCTGTTGGTTTCCTGATTTTTGGTTGTGACGACTAACCCCGTGGACGAAGCTGAAGCAGCGACCGACACCAAAACCCCACCCAGCGTAGGATTCTCGTGGGGTCTAGTGTAAGCCCACCCCTTCAGGGTTATCATTTCGTGTTTTGTGCTCACTATCGCTTCAGATTCTTTTATGTTAGATGTAATAATTATCTATGATGATGTCAAGTGTCCCTGACACCTTTTTTTTACCTTTTTCTTACATTAAAGTAAGCTTAATTTCTGTAACTGAGACAGTTATCATAAAATAGTCTATAGTATTTTGTTCTTTATTGCGGATTTCTAGAAGCAACTAATTTTCTTACTTTTGACGTACCTTACCATATCGTTTGTATTTTTTTTGGGCCCGCTGGCCAATTATTATAGTTAGTTCATGGCTTCGGTGTATCCGACAATAGTTCAATGTATCTTAACTTTTATCTCGAATATTAATCTAGTGATTTCCTTTAGTATCTTATCGCGTTTTATTTTATCGACTTGTACCTAAGCGTTGTATCCGTAGAGGATTTAATTTTTTTTTTATATCGAATTTGAATTTTAATAAATTTGCTCACCCGGTATGACCGATGGTGATTAAACTTTAGTTATGTAATTTCGTTTTTGAAGATTTTTTTTTCTTTTTTTTTGCTAGCCTTTGTAAAGTAAAGTGTGCGAGGCCTTAGAGCAAACCTGATTTCTATTTCCCTTTCTTAGCAACCAGGTATCCTCATCGGCAGGCCTGACGGAGTGGATTCCAGGTGAGTTCATACTGTATTTAAATTCTTTTTTTTTTGTATTTTTATTGTGGTTAAGTAATCTTCGTGCACCTTACTTGAACTAGACCAAGCATTACAGATGCTGCTTCACACTTTTATAAAGTAACTTCTTTCGGTTAATTAATTAATGTATCATAGGATTAAGACAGTATTACATCATGAATAAAATATATCTTTGAGTTTAAACGCATTGGTCTTGTATCAATGGTAAGGTTGGGTGATCCCCTGTAGGGGCATCTTCGTTTTGTTGTGGTTTATGGGTGCAAGTTCTGATTTAAAATTTCCAGCGGCGGCTTGCACACGGTAGGTTGGGTACAGACAGTACAACCCGCTGAGAGGACGACCACCGGCTCCTCTAATGGTAATGTTAGGCCTTCATGGTAGTGCATTCATTTTGTTTTCTCTCTTTCTTAGAGTCCGCTTATATGTATGCAATTGTTTTCTGTGTAGCGGTGACGAGTTCGGTACACTTGATGCAAGAACCCACCCCAATCCGGCGAGCGTAAGCTGAGACCAGCAAGGCATGCGACCCGCATCGAACCGCTGAACAGTTTTTTTTCTCCCTTCCCATCCTTGACCCTAACTCCCTTACCCCTTTACCCCTTTCCCCCAACAATTTCTTCATAGCCCAAGGGACAACCCTGACATCTTCTCCCCTCACCTCGACTACCATTATAACTTATATACAATGGATTTGAGACGCAATTGGAAGTATACTCAAATGATAGCTGAACTCGTTTGGAAGAAGTGGATCAAAGCGTATCTGCCTACTTTGAACCGAAGTGCCAAATGGTTTGAGAAAGTAAAGCCGATCAAGCAGGGGGATTTGGTAATCGTAGTCGGCGAACATCTTCCTATGAATTGCCGAAGGGCATTGTGGTCAACGTTGTGGTAGCTCAAGATGGACAAGTTAGAAGAGCGACCGTGCAAACAGCAAATGGGCTTTTTGAACGTCCTGCTGCTAAGCTCGCTGTCCTGGACGTTAAACCGAGTGGCGACGCCAGGAGTAAGGGGAACATGACGGGGACTTCAGATCTGCGTACAGGGGGGAGTCTTGCCGCCACCTAAGACTACGACAGCGAGGACATCTGGTGCCGATAACATTAAAATGAAGAAATGTCATCACTCGGCGCTTTTGACGGTGAAAAAGAGAAAAATGGACACTCGTGTTCTTGACCTCATTTGTACAACGTTTTTTCTTTGACTGCAAAATAAACTTAGTTTTTTAAAGTACACGATACAGTGTTACTATTAAAATTAGTTTTCATTTTTTTATCTCTTTTGGTTCCTTGCGCGAACAAATAGATTTCGCCGAAATTTTCACAAGATTTCGAAAACTCGAAAATGTGTGGCAAAACCTCGGAGATTTGGATGAATTTGCCGAAACCTCGGGGTTTCGTTTGGTGTAAACGTAGTATAAAATTGAAATGGAAGGAAATCTTTTTATTTTAAATATCAATGGTTCTTTAATTATTTAGTACATATTTACTTATTAATGCATATACTTATATATATGTATATTATGATGTTATTAATTTAACTATTGGTACACGTACCATGCTTAAATTGAGGTTTTTTCTCGTTTTTTTTTTCCTCAAAAACTACATCTCACATATTTCCCATTAAAATCTTACATAAAATGCTTCAGAAGAAAAATATTATTATGTTAATATTAAATCTCTGTATATATCTGTAAATTGTGCGATAACGTATTATAACTTTATACAAACGCAATAAAATACAATACAAAACAAATGGTTGCCTGCGTTCAGATTTCAGATCCAAATTCAAAAGTCATACTGATACCACGATGAATAAATTGAGACATACATTTCTACAATCGACCATTAGTATACTCACCTAGTAAAATAAATTTTTTGAAATACCATTTGATAGTTACTCGAGTGTTTTCTACTAACACCGAATTGTTCTTTTTATTCGATTGTGAAACTAATTCTCAATCGCCTATCGCTAGTTTGCCAGCCACTTCAAAATTGACAGCTAATGAAATTTGAAACCTCTTCAACTCGGTGTAAACGGGTTAGGTACTGATGTTTCGGTGAATGTTCATCGAAATCTTGAGGTTTCGGCTCGGTGTAAACGTACTATAACCGCACTGTTGCTTTGTTGTATTCTATATTAAGAAAAACGTATTCTGAAAATTTTACCAAAATCGGTTGTGTAGTTTCCGAGTCTATAAAAGGCAAACGCATACTTACATACATACATTCATTTTTATAGATTTAATAGCTTGACTCCAGCACCAACCATCGGATCTAGATTTTATAATTTTCTCTTTTAGCACTGAACCAACATATATTGTGAATATAAGCCTTTTTGGTTCATAAATATAGAAGTAAGTAATGACTTGCCTCCAGCGCCACCTATCGGGTCCAGATTTTATAATTTTTTCTTTTGGCACTGAACCAACATATATTGTGAATGTGAGCCTTGTTGGTCCATAAATACAGAAGTTGTTAATAACTTGACTCCAGCGCCACCCAGCGAGCGGATTTTTATCCTATCATCTTCGATGGACGCACAACAACTCACCAAGATTTTATCACAATCGGATGAGCGATGGGATGGGCCCTCGCATACGGTACGAACAAACATACACACATTAATTTTTATATAATAGAAGATATTATAACAGTTTTTATTCTCTAATTAAGAATCTATCTGTCAATAATTTGTATATCTCTACCACTTCTACATTTCTCCGCTATGGTCTTGCCTCCAGTTGTCAATAGAGGGCGCTGTTTTCCATACCAAAAAAATTGACAAATTGAATACAAATCTATCAACGAACAGGCCCAAATGCTAAATGTCAACTTGAAGTTTCATAAAATGCACACATTTTCCCGTCGTGGAGGGCATCAAGTTTTCTATTAGTAAAAACCGGAGATAATGGATACAATTTGGAATGAATTTGGACTTAAAATACCACCACTTATAACTATGAAAGTTTCAGATCCTACCTTCGGTAAATTAAATAACTAACTTCATGTAATCTCAACTAAACAGACTTCTTTTTTAGTTAAAGAAGTTCAATCAATTTTCCGTAAAAGAAAATCGCCACAAAACGATATCCTCCAGGACGAGTTTGCAACTAATGCTGCCTTACTTTCTCGATTGATGGCGCGGCGTAAGAATTCCTTTCATAAGATGTCTGGTTTTAAATTCGTTTGCAAAGTAAACACTGCTCTTAGTCGTCTTTTGAAAGTGGATGTGGAGCAAGTACTGAACACTTTTTTCCAGACGCTCCCAGACGTTTACAATGATTTAGTATCACATAATGAAGTGCCTTCCAGAAATAGTTTCGACTACATTCTACTAAGAATAATCTCAGCCCACAAGTTATATCATCGAATTTCCTCCTGTTGTACAGAATCCGCCGATTATTTTAATAAATTGTTGAGAAACAATTTTTTTATGGAGACGATCACACTTTTCTTAGCGGTCTTAGCTAAACTTTATGATCTAAGTAATAAACTAGGAAATATTTATTCTGATATGTATACCAAATTGATTCGAGTAAGAAAATGTTTCCCGCTAAATGACTCCAACGATAATTTTAAAAATTTTAAGTTTCCAAAACAATTGGATCATTTTTTAGTACATAGCATAGATAACATAGGATTAAGTGAATGCAGCGATAATAGTATAACTATGCATAAGGCGTCAGCTAAGGCCATATCAGCTTCTATAGTTCCGGTGCTCTCCAAAATACCCAAATCGGAAGACTTTGGAATACCTATTAGCAGAGATTCGATGAAAGCAGTTGTCGATTTAAGTCGCATAAACAACATTGATGATATTCGTCGATATTTCAGGGAAGAAGACGAATCGCGCAAGAAATCATTAAATTCCTGTGCAACCAAGTACATTCTTAAACATGAGTGGCTGGCAGTACAAAAGTTAGTAGATAGAAAAGTAATTGCAAATGACCACAAAAAAGCTCTTAGTATTTTTAGAAAGTTTATAACAAGCAAAATATAATTATAATTCAAACAATGATACGAGTTCAGCTTATTCCAACGTAAATGGTTAGTGAATTGGTGGAATTGTCTGAATGATTAGAGTTTGTGGTTTGTAGTTGTGTTTCTGCAAAAAAAAAAAAAAAAATAAATAAAAAATGAATACCATTTTATAAGCAGAAATAATGTACACTTATAAAATTCTTTGTTTTGCCACTTTAAAACGTAGTTACCCATTCTAGAACATATACGTACGTATCTAGAAATACCCCGCCCATCATCGTAAGCGTTGAATATTGAAGATATTCAACTTACCATCGCCCCTTGTGTGAATAATAACATTTTGAGCGGCAATTTTTACAGCTATCAATTTGTAGGTTAGGTAGTTAATGAAAAATCTTACCTTTACAAATGCTTTAAAATTTTTCTTGGAGGTACTCAACGTCGAGTTGGATGAATCCTGCGCCATTGATATATTACTTCCCTTTGATGACAAATTCATTTTACGCACCCGTACTTCAAAACCGTTTTTGATTGAATCTATCCATTCCCTGTGTTTAAAATCATCGACATCTGTTTCCCTTTTTATTTCAACATCCAAATCACTTTTAATGTTCAACATATTCAATTTTGACAGCCAACCCTCTGAAGCCGCTTTTAGGCGAGATATCTTAATTTTGGATACTGCCGCCTCTTTTGAATTCAACCTGGGGATCGGGATAAACAGTTGAGTTTGCGATTGAAATTTCTCATTATTTGTTTCTGCACGATCGACTGTATCTTTAGATGGTTGACTTCCAAAAGCGAATAATTCTTCATCCGAGTTAAAGACCCTAGATTTTTTGGGAGAGGAACCAAAATTAAAAATATCATCTTCATTGTCGCTATCGTTATCCGTTATACGAGCAATACGACCTCGTTTGCCAGCCCCTGATCTATTTTCCGACTGTTCACCTACTGGATCAGATTGCGAATTGCGATTTGAATGACTAACTTGACTCTTTTGCAGGAAACCGGAATACCTAGTTTTTGATTGTGGAATGGCTTTTTTAACAATTTGACCAGTTACTGGAAGTACTGTAGCTAAGTTCTGATTTTCTGTTGATTTGGATGTTTCACAGTTATTTTCTGTTAATGATTCTGTAGATATTCTTTGGTTCGAATCCAATTGTTTCTCAGAAACGTCGAAAGTACTCAATTTAAATGGCGGGGACATATGAGCTCTCTTAGCAAATTGTGATTCAGTGTCCATAACCCCTAGCATTTTTCTTTTATTATTCGATTTACTCTCACTTAAAATTCGAATTTCTTTCTCATTCGAAAGTATATCTGGGGATAGAAGCAGGTTTTCACTGAAAGTGTCTATATTAATTTTTTTTGAAGTATGTATTTCCTGTCTGTCATCCCTGATTCTTTTGTTTGTGTTAATTTCAGCGACTTGTGAAATGCAATCCATGCCGTCTTCGGGGTTTTCTGAGTTGTCAATTGTGATCACATCTGATACTTCATAGATTTCAGAATGTAAATGTTTGCGTAAAGCTGAGTTTTTAGTTGAACTATCGCTATCAGGAATTTCGACATTAGAAAGTTCGAGTGTATTAAGTTCGGATTTCTGCGACCTAGTATTCTCTGCCAATAACGTGCCGATTTTTGGAGTTTTGTCTGAGGAGTTAGGCAGAATATGGGATATGGTGTTGTACAATGGATTACAATACTTTTCTATTGTACAGCAGATGATCGCCAATCCGATTTCGTACTCAGGTATAGTACGAAGTGAATTAGCTTCAAGATATTCTAGGGAAAAAAGAAAGAAACACATCTTACTGTTTATTAATATGCACTTAAAATTATTAGATTTTATCGTATTTACTTGATATATTCGAAAAGTCGAAAAGCTACAATCGCAAGACACCGCCAGAGCCTACAGAGAACGCATATCCCGATCTCTCGCTACGAGTCCTACCGCAGCAACAGCTAGTACAGAAGACCATTGGCAACACTGCCAGCAAGCCATCATAAGTGCCGCGAATGATGTGCTGGGTTTCACACGACCACCACAACGAAACCCCTGGTTTGATGAAGAGTGCAGTCTAGCTAACGCGGAAAAACAACAAGCGTATAAAGCGGCGTTGCAAAGAAGGACTAGATCTGCTCGCATGCTCTACGAGCAGAAGAGACAGGAAGAACATCGGCTTCTAAAAAGGAAAAAGAAAGAGCACGAGAAGCGTGCATTCGAGGATATTGAGAGATGCTACTCCAGGAACAATGTACGGAAGTTTTACCAGAGGGTAAAAGGAATGTGCCAGCAAAACAAATCCCGTACAGAAACCTGTAGAGACGCGGATGGAAATATTGTAGTGGAAACACAGTCGGTGCTGAGAATATGGAAAGACTACTTCTGCAGACTGTATAATGGCGATGAAGACCAATATTCCGCTGTTAGGCAGAATGTACCGTTCAATTTAGATGATGATAGCCAAAACCCCCATCCACCTGATCAAAACGAAGTGCGGATAGCCATATCCAAGCTAAAGTCCAACAAGGCTGCTGGACCTTACGGTTTACCCGCAGAGCAGCTGGAGATGACTTGGTAGTGAGCATATACCAACTCATCTCCAAGGTTTGGTCAGATGAAAGTATGCCAGATGAATGGAATCTCAGCATCGTCTGTCCGCTCCACAAGAAAGGAGACCCCCTCAACTGCTTCGATTACAGAGGCATCAGTCTCCTCAATATCGCCTACAAGATCCTGTCTGCCATGCTGTGTGAACGCCTGAAGCCTTTCGTCAACAACCTGATTGGCCCCTATCAGTGCGGTTTCAGGACAGGAAATTCCACCATAGACAAAATTTTCACACTCAAGCAGATCCTGGAAAAAACCCAAGAAGTTTAAATCGATACCCACCTGTTCATCGATTTCAAGGCCGCCTATGACAGCATATGGAAGGATGAACTATATAGAGCCATGTCTAGTTTTGACATCCCAGCCAAACTCATCCGTCTGTGCAGGATGACGATGGAGAAAGCTCGCTGCTCCATCAAGGTCGGTAATGACCTCACCGAGACCTTCGATGTCAAAAAAGGATTCAGACAAGGTGACGCGCTGTCATGCGACTTCAACATCATACTTGAAAGAATTGTTCGAAACTCACAAGCCAACACACAAGGAATGATCTTTCAAAAGTCCGTTCAACTACTTGCATACGCCGACGATATTGACATCATTGGTAGAACACAGCGAGCTGTCGCCGGTGCGTTCGCGAGTATAGAAATGGGTTTAGCGGTAAACGAGGGCAAAACAAAGTACAGGCAAAGCTCGATTTGCGCACAAGGTAAAATTTAGGCCATTTGCGCAAATCGAGAATGTGCGCAATTCAAATGCTTACAAAACAAGTCCGCAACATAACAGGAATCATGTTTACACACTAAATGATACATTTTAACGGTTATTACACGTGAATACGAAGAAATCCAAAAAAGAGGTTAGGTTTGTATCAGCGTTCCGTTACCTGAAATAACGGAATATTAAAGGAAAATATTTGAATTTTATGAATACTCAAAGATGCGTCGCATTTGTACTAAGGGCTCTATTTCCGCACAATTTTGTGCGGAAACCGAGCGGTAGTGCAAATGTTTTAACTTGTGCGGAATTCGAGCATTTGCGCAAAACGAGCATTGCGTAAATCGAGCTTTGCCTGTATATGCTGTGAACAAAAAAGGACACCCAACATCGACGAATTGGACAGAACGGCACAGTAGACAGCTACAACTTCGAGGTAGTAAAGGACTTTGTCTATCTCGGCTCTGCCATAACTTCAAAAAATTACATCTCGTCGGAAATCAAACGATGGATTACTCTTGCCAACCGCTGTTTCTTTGGGCTTAGAAGGCAATGGAGTGGTAAAGTCCTTTCTCGATTGACTAAGGAGACTCTATGTAAGACCCTTATCATCCCAGTTTTGCTATATGGAGCTGAGGCATGGACTTTATCGAAAGCGGATGAAGATATCCTTGGTCACTTCAAGAGAAAAATCCTTCGTAAGATATTCGGTCCCGTTTGCGTTGACGGGTTCTGGAGGAGAAGATTCAACCACGAACTGTACGAGCTGTATAGCGACATCAACCTGGTCAAAAAACTGCACATTGGGCGTTTAGGATGGCTAGGACATGTAGAGCGTATGGACATCAACGCTCCGGCTCGGAGAATATTCGACTCTTACCCGGAGGGTCAGCGCAGCAGAGGACGGACCTCGCCTAAGGTGGCGGACACAAGTAGAACAAGACCTCAGCCAACTTGACGTGCGCGACTGGAGGCGGCTAGCTAAGGACCGGGCTAGCTGGAAGAGGTTGTTGGTTGATGCCTTGGTTCACCCCGGACTGTAGCGCCACCTAAGTAAGTAAGTAAGTACTTGATACATTGAGCGGCGACTGCATTAATACCTACTCAGCTTAAGAAAAGTGAAGGAATAGACACTTTTAAAATATCTGGTCTGATGGTTGAAATTCACGGTATTATTTGTACCGCATTATGATCTTTCCGCTCTTATTAATGGTTAAGATCCTAGCTTGCTTTTACAATCTAAATATACTAATAAAGAAACAGCTTAAACCTCGTCAAAGACGAGAGCCATGTTCAAATTCGATATCTGCGGGTATAGCTCAAATTTTATTTGTCTATTTCGAATACGTTTTAATATATTTTATTCCGTTAATTATAGAATTGATATTGCTTTAATACAAGTAGTGTTACTTTTTACAGGGACGAAGAGACTCCAAAACTTTTAACCCATTCGGGTAGTGCTACGTATGTGGCAAATCTAAAGACAGCTGCTACTTAGGTGTTAACTCGTCGAACCGGCAGTCAACAGTCACCAATTATTTGTATACCATTTTCTGTAACCCAACCGACAATAAATGGTTGGATGTGGACCAATGCAAATGCTTAAGCAAGAGTAGATGAACAACAGAAATGGAATATGACAGATTACTCACCTGATATAGTGTTGATTGTTTGCGAGCCTTGTGATTGTGTAGACGCAACGTATTGTACAACTATGACATCATTTTGCAAAAGATATGATTTGCGAACATTACTTTTAAGATCTTTACAGTCTCCACCGGCCTTAAGTATAATCGGTGAATACATGGTCAAATGTTTTTTTGACATAAAAACAAATGTTTTTCCAGCAAACAATTTTTTTCGTTTATCATTAAAATTGAAATTCGTGATATCGATGGCCGAAGATAAGAGTGCACTTCTTTTTGGTAAATAAAGGCTTATTTTGGGTGGTTCCTTCATTTCTCGCAAAGCGTTGAGGTAATCATTCCAGTACTCACAGGTAACAATGGGAATTTTTTCAATCAACGCATGCAACACCTTTATAGTAATGGTAATTTCTGACATTGTTAAATGCGTACAACTTGGTTCCCACTCAGTTAAGATTCTTCCTCCCAAAGAGCTCACAAGACTTTTAACTTTATTTAACTCTTGGTCACTGAGTGAAGAAACCATTGTAGAAATATTGGTTTTAGACAGAAGCCATTCGTTTTTAAGCGCTCCAAATAAAACCCGGTCGCCTTCTTTGAGTTCGATCGGTTCGCCTTTTGTCATATTTTTTTTCGTCACAATATTACCATTGCAGTAGGTTCCATACTTGGAGCCCAAGTCTTCCAACTTAAGGCTTGCATCTGTTATGTGAAAAACTGCATGAGAACGGCTAATGGATGTGTCATGCGAAAGAACGATTTTGGATCCAACACGGCCAACCGTGTACTTCTTTACCTCGGAAATAAGGTACAATTTGTTTCCTATTTAAAATAGTTTATAAAAACGACAAAAAAATGTATAAATTAATGAAAGTACCTGAGTGTATATGAGTTATTACCCACATTTCGCCTGTTTGCAAATTTGTATTTTGTTCACAACTGAAATGCCGAAATAAATAAAAGCTGCCATGGTTCATATCTTTAGAAACGTCAAATTTCCCAAATGTCTTCCAGTTGCCTGGAACTGGAAGCCTATCTCGAAAGTTAATTCACATTATAGGTATGCGTTTTTTTACGTAGGTAACGATTATAATAGCTTTTTTTCGGTTAGGCAAACAGAGCAAATTGCAAATTCAGAAAATCTATAATTATATTTAGAATAATATACTCATCGTGTACTTTGTATCTTAATCAATCGTACAGTTATTAAGGTTTAACAAGAACTGTGACAAAAAGATAATTTTTATGTATTACAATTACTATTGTTGGACAGTAGAGTAATTTGGTACATCGTTGATATATTATTACTTATATACCTACCGATTTAGTAGGCTGGGAAATTGCGGATAGTGAAAATAATACCACTTCGGTTATGGATTTTATATCTCTACCAATGCCTTCTCCTTGATGTGCTCTCGATAGGTTTTAGCAACTAAAACGGTAGTCATAATGCTTTGAGCGTGGGGTAAGTTATAAAAAATTTGTCAGTCTTTCCCTTTATCTGTCTGTCTGTCTATCTGTCTGTTTGTCTGTCCATCTGTCTGTCTGTTTGTCTATCTATCTATCTATCTGTCTGTCTGTCTGTCTGTCTGTTTGTCTGTCTATCTATCTATCTATCTGTCTGTTTGGCTTAGACTTTGCCCGTGTACTAAAACTTATAATAGGCTGGGAAATTGCGGATAGTGAAAATAATACCTCTTCGGTTATGGATTTAGCGACTAAAACGGTAGTCATAATGCTTTGAGCGTGGGGTAAATTATAAAAAATTTGTCAGTCTTTCCCTTTATCTGTCTGTTTGTCTGTCCATCTGTCTGTCTGTTTGTCTATCTATCTATCTATCTGTCTGTCTGTCTGTCTGTCTATCTATCTATCTATCGTCTGTTTGGCTTAGACTTTGCCCGTGTACTAAAACTTATAAGGTAAAACACTGTTCTAGTAATGGGGTTCTAGATAGAAATAAGAGGCACAAAATCTTACAAACCTTGTTGAATCACACCAAATATTCAACGTGTGAATGAACAATAGCATAATTTTTCTATTATTTGGTTGTACTACATTAAATGTTCGATTTAGTAACAAACATTTAAAATATAATAATACTTTTTATACATTTATCTTTTATCAAAATTAAAGGGGCTTGCATCTACATTGCAATTATTTTTAATAATTTTTTTAATTTTCAACGCAATGATATCTTTAAAGGATTTAATGGCCTTTTGCTTGGTATCGGAAGAGTATCTGGTAGCTAAGTAACTTTAGACTGACTGGAATATCAGGACAGTACCGTAGATGGGGAAGAATTTTCAATCCAAATATAAGAGTTTTTGTACTGTTACACGTGAGGTGGGTTAAGCATTGCCATGTAATAGTATCATACCATGCCATTGCATGTACTACTTATGTATGTCGAATTTCTCAGAAAATTGTATGGCGTTTTTCATTTCTCGTCTTTAATGCAATGTAATGTCCATCAGAATGTCACCATAACCTTTTTTTGTTTGTTTCCACATATATAGAATTTGTTAATAACTCGACTCCAGTGCCACCTATCGGGTCCAGATTTTTGTATCCTTCTTCAGGTCCCAGACTATCTCCTTGCCAAATTACATTACAATCGGTTTTGATAATAACTTGACTCCAGCGCCAGCTAGCGGGCAGTTTTTTTTGCTTATGTTGTTCCTCAGGTCCTAGACTATCTCGCAAAATTACATTATAATCGGTTCAGCGGCTTAGGCGTAAAAAGGTTTTGTTAATAACACGACTCCAGCGCCACCTAGCGTGTGATTTTAATGCTTCTGCCAGACTATCTCCTTGCTACATTACAATCGGTTCAATGGTTTAGGCGTGAATAGGTTTTATTAATAACTTGACTCCAGCGCCACCTAGCGGGAGGTTTTTTCGCCTATGTTGTTCCCCAGGTCCCAGATTATCTTTTTGTCAAATTACATTACAATAGGTTCAGCGGCTTAGGCGTGAAAATGTTTTGTGGATAACTTGACTCCAGCGCCCCCAAGCGGGCGGTTTTTATGCCTATGTCCTCTCTCAGGTCCCAGTCTATCTCCTGGCCAAATAACATTACAATCTGTTCAGCGGTTTAAGCGTGAAAAGTAAACGCACAAAATATTAATTCATTTTTATATATATTGATTTTTATTTTGTATAGATTGAACAAATTATGTTAGTTATAGCAAAGGAAAAACAAACAACCACCAGTTTAAAAAGTGCTTTTACGTTCGGGGAAGTCTCAATTTCTCAACGATAATTTCTTACATACTTAAGAGAATTAAAGAAACTTTCAAAAAAGTACCTACAAAGGAATTTTCGACACTTAAATTGGGGTACAGGTAGACGTTATTAGGGTAGATAGGATGTTCAAATCCTAAGCACGTTAATCGAAAACACACGCAATTGTGTAAAACATTTGTTTTTGTAATGGACTCCTTATCAAAGTTTAAAATCACTATTGTGAATGAACTTTAAATTTTATATTTTTTTATGCTTTACAGTTTGAAAGTCACTTTTCATGTTATGTAAACTCAAGTAGTAAGACGATTTATCAGCAATTAGAAAAACGTCAAAAAGAAAAAATGTATTTTCACCTATCAGTTCAGCCTGCTGTTGCTATCAGAATAAAGGCTTCAAGTACAATTTCGCGTAATTAGTAATCATTTAGTATAATATCTATATTTAATCATGCTACGTACAGTATTGCAATGCAGGAATTCAATAAAGTCAATTTCTGTTTACAACAAAGCAAGCTGTCTTCCGAAAGCCTGCTCAAGTACAAACAATTCTGCCAGATTCTTGTCTGTTAGTGTTCCTAACCGAGATAAATCAGAGTAAGTTACAAAAAAATACATATGAGTTTAATTTACAACAAGCATAGAGTTCAACAGGATCCAAGTAACATTTTTGAGGGCTAGTGGAGAAAAAATTGTAACTAAGGGGAAAGTAGGCGACACACTTCTCGATGTCGTTGTAAACAACAACATAGATTTGGACGGTTTTGGAGCCTGCGAAGGTACTCTCACATGTTCCACTTGCCATTTGATATTCAAACCAGCTGATTATGAAAAACTTGGTGACACGCCTGGTGACGAAGAGCTTGATATGCTAGATCTAGCGTATGACCTTACAGATACATCTCGTTTGGGATGCCAAATAACTTTAACCAAAGATATGGATGGCCTAGAAGTACAAGTTCCAACTACCATCAACGACGCCCGCAGCGCGTAGCAAAATATCTTGCAGCAAATTTTAACAGCCGATATGAATAATTGTTTTTAGCTTATTTTTGTTTCCTTTTTAACGTTAAATATTGTTAAGCTCGGGAATATGTAATAAAAAAACATCTATTTTTTTAAGTATGTACATAAATGTATGTATGTGATTTGCTCTTTTCTTTACAAATAGAATTTGGAGCGCTTTCACTGGCTGTCGTTATTAGCATAGACACTCGTGTTGTATACGACTATTGTGTTTAACGTAGTTTTGTTGTTATTTTTGATTGCGTGTGTGTACTTGAACAAAGATGTACAATACATTACTATAATTGAGATGCTTGTTTTGAGAAACGGCCTTCCGGCGTAATCGAAACAAATTAAAGAGATCTTCTAAAAATGGAATATGGAATGTAATACACGGGCGGTGTTACTCTGTGCACTCATAAAAACTAGATCGAGATCCTATTTTAGATTTTGGATGTGCGATTGCTACTGTAACCTCTTGACACCAATGAACACCTTTAGGTACATGGGAAGTATTAAGGATTGCACACACCCGCGCGATAGCGATAGCGATATAATAATAATCATACAAAACAAAACAAACAAAATACACTATCGCTATCGCTATCGCGCCGGTGTGTGCAAGCCTTTAATAGAATATTGTTTTTTTTTTTTTTATTTTAGTTCTAAGGATTTCAATGGAAGGGAATCGGCTGAGGTTTCATCAAATGAACAAAGTACTACATATGTATACTATTTCGATTAGATTATGCTATTCGTAAATGTGATTAATAAAATACCGCTTGACTTCTTATGAATGACGTCAATTCGTCTAAATGAAGTAACTTTTAGTTTACTACTTTATTGTTCTAATATTTTACTTCTGGAAAGGATAGTAATCCAAGCCAGAATTATAGTTATATTTTTTCTTTTGCTTCCTCTTTGCAATATCAATCATTTTCTGAACATCTTTCCTATACGCAGGAGGTTGAAGTTCTTCGTGAAGCGTACACTGTATTGACGTAGGTTCTTCCACTTTGAAAACGTGTCTACGAATTATATCGATATCTCGACCGAATTCTTCTTTCAAATCAGTGATTTTTGTTGGTGCAGAGTCAAACTCTATAGAAAAGTAACTTCCTTCTCTGTGCACAAGACCATGTTCACTTATCTTGTGTGGTAACGCTCGCGTGCCTAAGTTTTCTAGTTTTCTAATTATGCCACCCTTGTCAAAAATTGATTCGGCTGTTCGCTTCAGCACAGACACGATTTCTGTCTGCAATTATAAATAACATGACAACAACAACAAAAATGTTAATATATAAAAACAGCTTACGCGACTCATTTGTCGTAACACCAAAGATAATTCATAAGTTGGCATTTTCTATTTAATGTTTCAAAATAATGTTGAAAATAATTTTTAGGCGAATTGGTTCACAATAAATATTAACCTCAATCTGTCAATTGGTTAAAAGTGCTGCCAAACAAGAAATGCCGTAGACAAAAATGGCTATGTTCATTGGTAAAAGCCAGGAATGACAGAATAAAAGATTACGCATTTAAGCTGGAAATACACGATACAATCGTGTACAACCGCCGGTTCAATCTACGTGCGATTTCTATACAACAGCGCATCCAACCGCAGGTTTTCGATTCAAAGCATAGAGATATCGGTACAACCGTCGTAAGCTAGCTACCGTTGTACAACGATTGTATCGTGTATTTGCTGCTTTAGGTAATACAAAAATCGAATGTTTTGCGCATGCCGTCACTAGTGACCAGCGATTTGACAGCTGGTTATTTTCTATATAAATTCACCAATATTTGCTTTGAAATGTAAACGAATTTTGTCTTTTTAGTTGTTTAATTACATTATCGTTATTGATAAAATTAAAATACAAGTGAATTTTGTGATGGCTTTATTAGTAGGTACATGTTTTGTGTTCTAGTTATTTTCTTAATATTGAATATTCATTTAACATCGTGATAATGGACCGTGTGGGACGTTATTGTAACAATTATCCGTAGTTGGAATTGTACAAAAGAGTCAATTAGTTCCTGTCTTGACGTGGAATGTTGTTAGAGTGAAATCAGTTGACCCGGACAAATCTTAGCAAACATTTTAACAAGTCTACTTGACTAATATACAGGAAAATAGTACGGATCTAGCCAAGTGTCTGTTACAAAATAAAACAATAATTAGTTCTGTATGACGATATTTTAATTAAATATTTTGTTAGTTTCTTTTTCTTTTATAAGAATTCTCAGTGATTTCCCCATTTAACTTCCTTATCCTAAGAAATATTAGTGCTCTAAGAACCGTTTCAATTTCTCCTCGCAAATATATGTTCGCCGCTAGCTCTAAATGCGTTTTCAAAAAATCTACAAATGAGTAAAAAAAATGATGCGATTGTATCAAACAGTCCCGAGCTTTGTGTAAACATCACGCGGATGGGGTGTGTAGCTCCACTTTATTGGAAAAAAAGAAAATTATAACTATACTCTGTTCCACAAAACTTGTCAGTACAGGGAAGATAGAACGTTTGCCTCTCATCCTGGTTGCAATAGCTTTCATAAGCTCTCACTGGGCTACCATAGTATGCCTGACAAATCAGAGCAGATCGGAAAGCAATACCCTTAGGGTTACCATCTGCTGATTTTAAAAAAAAATAATTTGTTGAACGAAAAAAGATAATTGTGTACAAAGTAGACACCACCTCGGTTTTAATGAAATTTTAGTACGTTGTAAAGGGCAAGTTTACGAGTATTTTGATGTATCACTGTTATATATCGGAACTGACTACTTTACAAGATATAAGCTAAAAACAAAAAAAAAAAAATCTCACTCTTCGCTTCCGTACCCAACACATCTCGCGCAAATAGCCTCCATTATAAATCACACAAATCGAAAAATTGTTGAGCTGCATTTTAACAATAAATAAGAAAATGGAAAAAACAAAAGCCAAGTGAGAACACCCTCACATTATCAGATTCATTTATTGGTTTTCAAAAGCACAAAATCCCAAAGCGCTTTGACAAAAACTGAGGAAAAAGCTGTACCGATTTAATTGAACTTAATAATGGGAACACTGTTTTGTTTTTATGTTTATATTTTCATACACACAGCGATGGTTGATGACGGCCATACGACCACAGTATGCTATTAGCTCTGTGCCCAGCTGGTCATGATGGGACGTGTGCGTATTGGACGAAAATTACAAAAACAAAACCTGTGTAAGTCAGTGGTTTTGATTTTATTTCAGTGGCAAATTTTTCCGATCGACTGCCGGAAATATATGTACTGGCACTAGTGTTTTAAAAAAAAGCTCTCCCATAGGGCCTGTACTGACAATTTTTGTGGAACAGAGTATAGTTTATGTTCGATAAAATTCAAGCCAATCGCATATATACTCACCGATTCCCCTCTGTTCGTAGCAGTCGACGCCAGGAAACGAATCTGGGACCCCTAAACTCAGTAGTAGGGCGAGTTCGTAAACTTCTGACTGCATTACTTGCGTTCATAAAGCGAAATACAAATCGAACTTACGCAGGCAAAAAAATATAGTACGTTCGTAAACGTCCAAAATATGCAGAAAACAAGTTGGCGTCGGGCAGATATTGCAGACAAAAAAAAAACATCTGCATGAAAGCAGGCAAATTAGTTTTACGAAATAATGTAAGTATGTAATGTGATCTAAACCATTAAGTTATTTTAATTCAATTAATGAATGTATATTTCTGTTAGGGGTATGATAAAAAGGAAGGAAGGAATTTCCAGGGCGCTCATCACGTTATTTCACCGACGATCGTCGCTCACACGACTGCACCAAACGACGTCGACAAAACGATGCTTCGCGAGACGCTCCCAGTCTCGTGTTGTCCCTCACCCTCGTTTTTTTCAAGTTTGAGAACCACAGAAAACAACATTTATAAGCGATTTGACATTTGCGGATGAAGTCATAATTTGACTTTGTGGTTTTGGCGGGATTTTCGTATTTCATATTTATTATTAATTAATATTTAGATAATTTACAATAGACTAATGAAATCTTTAAGCTATATTTAATTTTTTTAAAATGAAAAATGACAGTAGGCAGAAAGGAGACTATGCATTTTCACTTTAAATTCGGTTTCTGGGAATTATATTCGTTATTTTACAAATGAAGTTCGTATTTTTGCCAAAGAAACCAAATTCAATTTCTAAAAAAAACGAATTTAAATTGAAAACGCACCGAAATTGCATTAAACACAGGAGGACGACAGCTAAATAGCTATCGTGCTATCACGCGCGCCGAGACGATTGTACTTGACAGATTTTCGTGTTACGTGAAATCTCGTGAAGACGATCCGTCGCTCGTCGTTTGAACGAGCGAGCATTTTTATGCTAACGGGAAGCATCGCTATCGTTAACGATGTCGAAAACGATGCCGACTGTCTTACGTGATGAGCGCCCAGGACACAAATTTGCTAATTGCAACAAGATATACATATATGGGGGGCTATTTTCAGCAGGAAAAAGAAAACCAGAAATTTTGTTTATGTACGATAACATTTATGCAATTTAAAATTACCTTGAATGTCGACATTGTCATTTAAAAATGGCTTCGAAATATACAGGGTGGTCGAGTTTGGGGTACATATATTTTGGGAACAGATTCATTGGTTCATGTAAGGAAAAAATCGTATGGGAAGGGGGGTCTATTTTTGTGTTTAAAAAATATCCTTAAGAGAAGTTGGTACCTACCAACAGTTATTAAATAATAATTTCGATTTACATATGTAATTCAATTTAAAAAAGAAAACCATAAGTATGTATAAATCGCTTATATCTTCTATAACAATGAAAGATAATTTCCTTATTTTTTTATTGTTATATCCCATAAAATGCATGTTAATATAAATGAACAATAATTTACTGGATGTCAGACATATGTTAAACTTTAACTGGGAAATAACAAAAAATAATAATAGAAATTGTGAGCGTATTAAACCTAGAGCAACCAAAATGGACTCGTTTCATAGACAATTGATGAGTGTTAATAACTTTTGTGAAAATCGCATTTATCTCGGGAAATTCGCAAATTCACTCATTCTCGGCACGGGTCGTATGACACCTTATTCCGGCCCGGGATTGGGAGCGAAGGGATAGAGGATGGGAATGGTGTGACGGGGTCGACTATCCTTTGGTTGAGATCTCCTCTAGGGTTGGTGACCCGAGAGTCTTTGACCTTTTAGGCCCCTACACCACGACGAGGTAGATAGTCAGGTAGGGGAAAAGAAAAGAAAGCTCCTTATAATTAATATTTGTAAGCTTACTGTATAACCGTTTAGTGCCCAAAATCATGAATGTAATGATCACTATAGAAAAACATGATGATTAATACATACAGGGTGGTCCGGTTTGGGATACAGATATTTCGGGGTCTGATTCATTGGTTCATGCTATGAAGAAAATCGTATGGGAGGCGGGTCTATCTTCAACACCCATTGAGCTACAGGGTGTTTAAAAAGAATCTTTTAGAGAAGTTGGTTCCAACAGTTATTCAATTATAATTTCTAGTTTATTCAACCTGAAGCTTACAGTCACTTACAGTACGGGTCACCAACCCTAGAGGAGATCTCAACCAAAGGATAGTCGACCCCGTCACACCATTCCCATCCTCTATCCCTTCGCTCCCAATCCCGGGCCGGAATAAGGTGTCATACGACCCGTGCCGAGAATCGACCAGGCTGAGGGCCCTTTAAATAGCTCAGTCTTGCACGGAGTATCCGGAAACCTGGCGACATCCGGATTAGCCAGCCTTACCTGCATACTGCGGATCTCTGTGCAGGTGGACCTTCTTCCTCCGCTACTCGTGGGAACTAAAATGAACTCCAACAACAAAAACAACAATAATAACAAAAACAACAATTCCAAGACCGGGTCCTCTTCAATCCCGGCCGGCAGCAAGACCTCAGGGTCTTCTTCTGAGGTTGCTCGATGCCAAGCAGCAGCAAAGAATCTGCTACCCAAGCTGGATTCTAGAATTGCTGGCAAAGGCGCGCATCCACTCCTAAATACCCATTTGGATGCGCTGGGAAGACCGAAAGCTTCTGGCCCGTCTCCCAACGTATCCTCCAATCACCCACGGTCGTCCGCTTCGGACGCTTCGGGGACGGTACGCCGGAAACGGTATATCGCCCCCTCCAAGCAGGCTTATAGAGACCGTAAGACTGCTGCCAACGTACTGGAAAGAATTGGCAAAATTCCAGAAGAGGCCAGATCAGCACAACAAAGGGCCTCTCTTGATTGGGCGATGAAAATCACCAAGAGGTCACCCGCTGCGTCTTCAGACTCCGCGTCAAAAAGACAAAGGTCGCTGGACCACACCTAAGCCGTCCAGCATCACATCAAGGCCTTTCAGCGAGGTTCTTAAGGATCACTTGGTGGTTGCAGTCATCGACCGCAGCGATCCAGACGGCAGGATCTCCCCTGATAGGTGGCTGCTGGTCAACAGCCGGCTGCACAGTGGATTCCTTAGAATCTTCAAGGATCACCCAGGTCCTCCCCGCATATGTCGCGACAACGGATGGCATCAAGGCCATGCGAAGTTGGTCGCCTGCGCTGACGATAGATCGGCGCAGCTTTATAAGCTGGCAATAAGCCAGTTGGGTGAGATATGGGCAGGTACTAGGTTGGAGGTCGTAGCAAAGGAGGATATCCCGAGCAGACCAAGAACCCGGGCCTGGATCCCAACCGAACCCCCTCTTGCCGCAGATGTGCTTAGCATCATTAAACTCTGCAACCCACAACTTCCGACGCACAATTGGAAGATCGGCAGGTTAGACGAAGCCAGGGGTCTCTTTGGGAGTGCCTGTATTGTTATCAATCAGGAATCCCTGGCTCCTCTCGCCAAAACCAACGGCGTAATAAGCTACGGGTTTGACTCTATCACCCTTAAGGTGTACAAAACAGACGAGGCAATAGCGGAGTCAAACCCCTCACCCAAGGATCTCGCAACCACTTCGGAGCTACCGTCATGCTCGCAGATGTCATCCGGTGCAATGACAAATGACTCGAAGACGGTACCCTCACCACTACCACCACCACCATCCCAATCCCACCTCCCATCCCTGAAAGCACCGCTCTCGGATATGGAGATTGAGCCTATCATGTGAGGACGAGCTTCTAGCTTCGGACTCAGACCCAGAGGCAAACTCTACAGTAGTGGAGGTAAATCCGCCTGATTGTAGCTCCAATGCTGCGATTAGTTCAGATTAACGAGCTTCTAGCTTCGGACTCAGACCCAGAGGCAAACTCTACAGTAGTGGAGGTAAATCCGCCTGATTGTAGCTCCAATGCTGCGATTAGTTCAGATTAACCTCCACCACTCCAAAGCGGCATCCGCTTCACTTCTTCTCCGACTCCAACAACTAGGAGAAGACGTCGTCCTGATCCAGGAACCTTGGGTTAATGGTAACTCGATACTTGGACTCAGGACTCCTAATTATACTCTTTACCACAAGAGGAATAAAGGTAAGCCAAGAGCCTGCATTCTCGCAAAGAGTAATCTTAATATATTCCTACTCTCTAATTACAGCGATCGAAATACAGTAGTGGTAAAACTGGAGACTGGCAAGGGCAAAATCTGGTTGGTCTCGGCCTATCTCGCCCATGACGAAATAGGCCCTCTACCTCCGAACAATCTGAGGGAGGTGATCGCGGATGCAGAGAGGCGCAAGGATGGACTAATCCTGGGTAGTGACGCTAACGCGCATCACTCTATTTGGGGCAGCTCCGACACCAACAACAGAGGTGAGTTACTTTTTGACTATTTTCTTAATACAAACCTCACCTACTGCAACAAAGGTTGCACACCAACTTTTATAACCTGCAATAGACAGGAAGTTCTAGATATTACACTTGTATCTGATAATATCTCCCAATCGATCAACAACTGGAAAGTTTCGGCTGAACACTCGTTCTCAGATCACCGATACATCCAATTCTCGTTAGACGACCATCCCCCAGCCAAACCAGAGTTTCGGAACTACCGAAAGACCGACTGGGCTAAATACAGGGAAACCCTACAGAGGCTAATCCCTTCTTCAATACCCCCTGTCACGGGCAGCACACAAGAGCTTGACTGCATGGTAGGAGAACTTACTTCCGCCTGCAATACGGCACTAGATGTAACATGTCCTACAATAAGACCAAAGGGGAAACCAAAACCACCATGGTGGAACTCCGAAATTAGCAGTACAAGAAAACGCTGTAGACTGCTATTCAACAGGGCCAAATTCACAAAAATTACCCTAGATTGGAACTCTTATAAGGAGTCCCTCGCAGTATTCAAAAGTACTCTTAGGAAAGCTAAACGAAAATCCTGGAGACTTTTCTGCGACAACATTGAGAACTTCTCGGAAGCCTCAAGGCTACGAAAAATACTCTCGACCAATCCAAGTACTCCTGGCTATCTTATGAAACCAGATGGCTCTTGGACCTCTTCAAGCGAAGAAACAATAGACCTACTTCTGGATACACATTTTCCTGGTAGCTTCTCTTCTCCACTTGGTAGTTCGTCTAACAGTACACAACCTACTCAACTTACACAAAATAACATTAATAGTCTGGTCACAAAGGACAAACTGAATTCCAGTCGGCAACTGACATAATTCTGCCTTGGAAACTATACTCACTTTTTGTATAAATAATACCTACATTCCCAAATTATGGTTGGAAGTCAAAGTAGTTTTTATTCCCAAAGCGGGAAAGAGCTCTCACGCTAGTCCAAAAGATCTCAGACTTATTAGCCTATCATCATTCTTCTTAAAAACTTTAGAAAGACTGATCGATACCCACCTTCGCAGCAGCATTGAATCAAGACTGCTATCAGAATCCCAACATGCCTACTGTAAGGGTAAATCAGTAGAAACTGCACTGCACTTCCTAGTACGCACCATTGAGAAGACGATTTACTGCAAAGAATACACAATGGTTGTCTTCCTGAATATAGAAGGTGCCTTCAATAATGTTAAATCGGAGGCTATAATAGATGCCCTTTCAAATCTCAAGGTCGAGAACTCGCTTCGCAAATTGATCAATTTACTACTCTCTAGTCGAATTATCAACACCAAGCTGGGCGAGTCCTCTTCCAGGAGATTTGTCAGCAGAGGCACCCCCCAAGGTGGTGTCCTATCCCCCCTTCTTTGGAACCTGGTAGTAAATGAACTTTTGCTACTCCTAGAAGGCGTGGGATGCAAAGTAATCGCATATGCTGATGACGTCGCTATAGCTATTTCCGGCAAGCATCTTCACACGATCAATGAACTCATGCAAAATGCACTAAATAAGCTCTCGAAATGGACCGACAAATGTGGACTGGGGGTTAATCCTCAGAAAACGGAGTTGGTTCTTTTTACTAGGAAATACAAAATCCCTCAGATAGACCCCCTTCTTTATATGGTACCAAGTTAGTTTTCACCAACAAAGCAAAGTACCTAGGTCTCATCTTGGATAGTAAGCTTAGTTGGAAACTCAATATCCAAGAAAGAGTAAAGAAAGCTACCATAGCACTCTACTCCTGCAAGAAAGCCATTGGCAGAAAATGGGGTCTTCAACCCCGCATCGCCCACTGGCTCTATGTATCTGTCATCAGACCGATTCTGATGTATGGCGTAGTGGTCTGGTGGACCGCCCTAGATAGAGCTATACACCGCGACAGCTTGGGGAAAGTACAAAGATTAGCGTGTCTGTGCATTAGTGGAGCACTAAGATCAACACCCTCCGCAGCATTAGACATCCTACTATATCTCCCACCCCTAGACTTAATTGGTAAGCAAATGGCAACCAGCTCTGCCATAAGACTCAAAACCATCTCACAATGGTCAAGTAACTACACTGGCCATTCCATGTTACTAGACAATCTCACTCTTCCCGAAAACATAGACTACACTGTACCCAAGCCAAGGTCACTATTCCAGATAGATCTTTCTGGGATGACCTAGGTGCTGTAACAGACAAGTCGATACACTTCTATACTGATGGCTCTAAAACCAATGATGGTGTAGGAGGATGTGTTTTCTCAGACAGATTAAAACTAAATCTCTCCTTTCGCCTCCCTGATCACTGTAGCGTGTTTCAGGCGGAGATCATGGCGATTTCGGAAGCACTGTCCTGGATCAAGAGAAATGTAATATCCACTAACGATATTAGCATTTTCTCGGATAGTCAGGCGGCGTTAAAATCTCTGGAATCAGTCTCATCCACTTCTAAGACCACCTCCAACTGCCGTTCATCTCTTATAGAGATGGCTAAGCAGTTTAACATTCACCTTTGCTGGGTGCCAGGGCACAGAGACATTCCAGGGAATTGCAAAGCTGACGAGCTCGCTAAAATAGGAACAACAATACCTATTCTACTCAACAAGAAAATTATAGGTATGCCACTCGCTACTTATAAGCTAGCACTCAAACTTAACACAGTCAATAAAACAAACGCTAGATGGGAAGGTGGTACCACCTGCCTTGCTACAAAGCAAATCTGGCCTAGATTAGATCTAAACCGCTCTAGATACCTTCTGTCACAAAAAAGACTACATATTAGTACGATTATCAGTGTCATCACAGGACACTGCCTTATAGGCAAGCACGCTACTAGACTTGGCGTCATTTCGAATGACTTCTGCAGAAGCTGTAGAGATGAAGAGGAGGAGGAAAGTCCAACACATCTCCTCTGCTCGTGTCCAGCCCTTTCTCGTAGTAGGAAACTTCACCTGGGAGAATACTTCTTCGATGATCTAAGTGATCTAACACAAAAAAACGTGGGAAGCCTTCTTCACTTTGTACAAAGCTCCAAATGGTTCTCTCAAGTAGCGGGGTAATTATCCCCAAGATCCTTGGTATCACAATGGGCCTCTATAGGCCTAAGTGTGCTGGTACTTGTTACCGGCAGCCACTGCTACCTAACCTAACCTTCTTTTCTTTTCATTTACCTATCAAGAATTATGTACATTTCCACTTTCTTTTCGGCATAATTCTCTTAGAATAATATTAAAAACTCTCTGCGCTCTCATCATGATTATGAACACAATTTAGTAAAATGACTGCAGCCTGCTTGTTTTCTGCGCGCAGACGAAAATTTGTTTTCGATTTGCAGGCACAAAGCAGGCATGTGATTGGACTTTCGCAGTTTACTGCGCTTACGAACTCGCCTGTACTGCGCCAAAAGTAGAGAAACCGATGCGCTACACACTCAACCGCTGCGGTTATAAAAACTCTGTATCCAAGTTCTTACATAAATAATAGGTGTGTTTGGTATCTTTTTTGGCACCCGGAATTAAGATCTGTCAAATAGTAGAATCCTCTCAAGGAGAGAGAACTCCTCTCAAAGACAGAAAACTTGCACAAAAGTAAACAAACGCTTTTCAAACAACACTTGGTCAATCCTATCAAATTGTTGTTGTTTTCCACTAACAATTAAGATTCTGACATTTCACAAACTGTCAGATGGCTGGTTTGACCTATAGGTCTGTTTGGTAACATGCTAGCTTACGAAAGTTCTACGTAAACTACATAGAATCTGAGAGTTTCGTGGCTCTCAATTTTTTTTACTCTCATTTGGCTCTCTCTTTGCGATGAATTATCTGCAAGACCAATTGCTCGGGGTGGGCCGAGCCAACTCTGTCAAACCAGCCATCTGACAATTTGTGAAATGTCAAAATCTTAATTGTTAGTGGAAAACAAAAACAATTAGATAGGTTTGACCAAGTGTTGTTTGAAAAGCGTTTGTTTACTTTTGTGCAAGTTTTCTGTCTTTGAGAGGATTTCTCTCTCTTTGAGATGATTCTACTATTTGACAGATCTCAATTCCGTGTGCCAAATATCAGCTAATCAGCTTGTAGGTACTGTTGGCTTCTGATTCCTCCTGAGAGTTTATTTCTGCACAAATTTCAATGATTCTAACAATGATTGAAGGCTTCATCAGTATAAATAATTTTGAAAAAAAACATATGAATGAAGTTATGCATTATGGAAAAACATTATTTTAACGTAACTATATTCACAAATGAGGTGTCTAAAGAAAATAATGTCTTGGAGCAATGACTAAATGCACTCTGATTTTATAAATATAAACAATTTGTTTTCACTTAATCTTAATACATATTTATCAGGATCTCTATCACGAAAAGTAGCTCTTATTTTTCGGAACAAGGTGCCACTAGGACACTAGAGGCTAGTAGGTAGCTATTTTATTCGTAAATGGGTTGTAGGTTTTCTACATGCGAGATTGTTAATAATATTTATAAACTAAAAATGCAATGAATTGCAACGGAAAGCATATTATATGCTTCGATAGCATATCCGTACTGAAAGCAATCAAAAACCCCCACAATAACACTGAGCTGATTTCAGAAATCAGAGATCAACTGGGATCCAGGGAAACGAAATGGCTGACATCGCAGCTAACCTTGTCAATAACGCACCGGTATATAGATTTAATATCTACACCAAATCAGATCTGTTAAACCTTATACAAGAGGCCACAAAAACGCAAATCAACAACAATTGGAGCCTGTAACACCATCACTACAAAAAAGTCAATCCTGAGATACTCAACCCTATATACCCCACAAACATTTCTAAACAAACGATCTCAAATTTTGTACGACAACGACTTGGACATACCTCTGCCTCACATCAACACCTGCTCACGAAAAACAACCCTCCAACCTGTGCCTCCTACAACACCACTTAGTTTAGTTTTAGTTAGCTTAGTTTTAACTGACTTTTATTTTCATTTTAAGTATATTTACAAAAGCTATAAAAACAACACCACTTTAGACCTAACACACATTTTAGAAAATTGTACCTTATTAAAGCCCATAATCAAAAATATATTCAATAGCAATCCAATCTACGAAATATTAAAAAACCCTAGTACCACAAACATTGAAAATATCTCAAACTCTCTTATAAAGGGTGATTTCTTAGCTGGTTTGGTTTTGGCAACACTGGTTTTGACAGCTGACGTGTGTTTAGTACCTTGTGTCACTGTCAAACAGCTTCAGTTTGGTTTGCAATTTAACTATGGATCGTCTTACAAATGAACAACGCTTGCAAATTATTGAATTTTACTATCAAAATTCGTGCTCGGTTCGAAATGTTCATCGCGCGCTGCTTCCATTTTATGATCGGCATTCTCGACCTTCTGAGCAGTCTATTCGGAAGATTGTGACCAAATTTCGCACCAAATTTACTTTGTTGGACATTAAACCACCAACACGTTTACGTACTGTGCGTAGTGAAGAAAATATTGCGGCCGTATCAGCTAGTGTGACAGAAGACCGCGAAATGTCGATACTGTCAATGGTGAACGCTACCGAGCGATGATAACAAACTTTTTTTTGCCCGAAATGGAAGTTCTTGACTTGCATGATATGTGGTTTCAACAAGACGGTGCCACATGCCACACAGCACGCGAAACAATGGCGCAATTGCGAGGCGAGTTTGGTGAACAGTTAATTTCACGTTTCGGGCCGGTCAATTGGCCGCCTAGATCGTGCGATTTGACACCATTAGATTATTTTTTGTGGGGGTATGTCAAGGCTAATGTCTATAGGGACAAGCCCGCTTCGATTGACGCACTGGAAGCCAACATCCATGCATTCATTCGTGAGATACCGGCCGATATGTGTGAAAGAGTATGCCAAAATTGGACTCAGCGGATGGGCTACCTGAGACGCAGCCGCGGTCAACATTTGCATGAAATTATCTTTAAACATTAAATTGCAAGGTTCAAACTATCGATTCAAATAAATATTTCATTCATTTTTTCGAATTTTTTGTGTTTTTTTTTTTAAAAAAAGTTCTCAACCTCTTAAAAAATCACCCTTTAGATAGCTAACATCACTATCTAATTTCGATCTAGGGTAAAACAGCCTATTGTTGGCACCCCTCCAATGATTGGCATGTGGACTTTAAAACAATGTTAAACCGATACTCTTTGAGGATTTGACTTTATCTTATATTTTATAATTTTTCTTTGAATATATTTAGACAGCACTTTTGTATTTCCTTTTTTTGTCTTATATTCAAAAAAACATAAAAACAAATGTCCCAATTCCTTCCCGCCTCTTTTGTCATAAAATGTTCTCGAACTTCTGATGTGCAGATCTTCGGTGACGTTTAATAAATAAAAAATATCCCTCGTTTGGTTTTCTACTTCATGGGAAATTTTTATTTCCTAATAAGATATGTAATAATTCATACAGCGATTTTAAAATAGTTATTTTCTCTACTTACACTTTGTGCGCGTCCCCACTGCTCGTCACGTTCGAGTTCTTTTCCAAAATGGCTTACAAAATGGCTTTACGATCCAAAATTACTTTCCGACGAAGGAGCCACTGAACTAGCTTCGATTTTCGACTGGACGCAACACGAGCAGTGGGCAGAGTGTTTACAATTCTATAGTGGAAATCCGCAACATCCCGGACCCCGTGAATCTAAGGCATCTTGGGTTCACCAATATCTAGCTTGGCCAACGTACACGCAGGTCGTTTCAGAGTGCCGGTTCCGGTTTGAAGCTCGACTTTTCGGACTTGCTTGTCTTTTCCCGGGAACGTCCGTGTGACTCTTCCCATTGGCTACTTCGATCGGTGCACGGTCCCGTCGCAGACCAGGACGACGTCGCCAATCTCTAGCGGACTGACTGGCTGATACCACTTTGTTCTTCGGCAGAGGTCGGGAAGGTAGAGTGCTATCCACTTCTTCCAAAATCGTTGCTGCATTTGCTGCACCTTGCGCCACTGCTTTCTTGTCGCGCGCAGGTTTTCTTCGTGGGGATGGGGTGTCTGCTCCGAGTTTTCTGTGCCTATGAGGAAATGGTTAGTGGTTAAAGGCTCATCATTGCAAGTATCTAGTGGAATGTGGGTCAGTGGTCGTGAGTTCACGATGTTTTCGGCTTCGCACATTAAGCATTAACGCGTGTCCCATCGCCCTTTTCACGCTGCGTACCAACCGTTCCCAGCATCCTCCTGCATGCGGGTTGAGCGGGCAGTTGAAGATCCATTCGATGTTTTTGCTCGCCAGCGCGTCCGCAATCTTTCCTTGATCATTAGCGTTAGCCTGTCCTCAGGCAGCTGTCCCATGAGCGGAGTCACCGGTTTCGCCCTCGCGTTCTTACATGCTTGACACTCTCTGGCCGCTCGACGCACCACTTGCCTGATGTGTAGGATCCAAAACGTTCACCGTATTTCTGCAATTATTGTTTCTTCGTTCTGGTGCTTCCATTTTCGATGATATAGATCTGCGATGAGTCTCGTTATGCGGTAGTCCTGCGGGAGTATGATCGGCCTACGGGTACGGAGTGGCACTGCTGTTGCTCCACTGATGCGTCCATCGAGGCGGATCACGTTACCCTTGTCTATACATGGCGTCAGTTTCCACAAGCTGCTACTTCTCTCGAGCTGTTCTTTCGCCTCCAACGCACGGTACTCTTCCGGATAAACCTCCATTTGTGCGCAACGAATGATTGTCAGCTCCGCTTCGTTGAGTTCTGCAACGCTTAGTTGTCCGTACTCGCGTTCCGATGCAACCTTGAAGCAGTTATCGCGAAATCGAAGAATCCAGGCGACGACTCTTTTGGACCTGAGGAAACATGAAAATCGATCACAGATGTCGCGGCCGGTATCGATATGGAGAATGACGGATTTCGGACGGAGTTCGTCGTTGGTTTCGTCAATGGTCTTAGCTTAGGGCCACTTGGACTCGTCTTCCATGAGAAATCTCGGCCCGTATCCAGAAGGACTCGCGCCTTTTATCCTTGACTCGCGTTCCGAAGTCGGCAGGATTCTGAGCACTCGGCACCCAACGCCAGTCTGGAACCGCTGTGTTCTCTAGTATCTCGTTCACCCGATGAGCGACGTACGGTTTGTACAGCCTATGGTCCGATCTATCCAGGCTAAAACCATTTTCGAGTCACTCCACATAACGACTCGCGCTGCTTCCACGTCGTGATTATCGCGTATCGTTCGGCGAATACTTGCGCCTAGTACCGCTGACTGAAGTTCAAGACGCGGGATAGAGACCAGTTTCAACGGAGCACACTTCGTTTTGCCGATGACGAACGCCAATTCAACTTTGGATGTCTCCGGCCCCAGGATCCTCCAGTACGCCACCGCGGCGTATGCCGATTCACTAGCATCCGTAAATATATGCAACTCCATCGGCGCCGTCGAGAACGCTGGACTGTAACATCGGGGTATGCTTATTTTTTTTTCTTGTAGCATATCTATCCAATTTACCCAAGCCTCATTCGCTTCCTTCGGTATGCATTCATCCCAGCCTACCTGTTTTCGCCAAGTCATCTGCAGTACCAGTTTGGCCACTAGCGAGTACTCCGCTGCTAGCCCAAAGGGATCGAACACCGACATCATTATTCGTAGCGCTTCGCGTTTCATCGGCCTTCTTATTCCTTCCATCAGTGCAGGGTCGACTCTTCCAAAGGCTAGCACGAATTTCAGCTTATCTTGTTCCCTATCCCAATGCATCCCTAGCACCTTCTGGAATAGGCGGCTTAGTCTCATCGGTGTTAAGTTGTTGGTTGACCAGCTTTGAATTAGAGACAAACTTCTTCAGCTCGAACCCCCCTTGCTCATGGATCCAGGTGACTTGCTTGGTCAAGCGTACCGCTTCACTTTCGGTGTCGAAGCAATGGACGTAGTCATCGACGTAGTGATTATTTTCGATCGCTGCTACAGCTTCGGGATACTTCATTCGAAAGTCATCTGCATTGCGGTTTTTCACGTACTGCGCCGAGCATGGAGAACACTTCGATCCAAATGTCATCGCCGTCGTCACGTATTTTTCGATCGGCATCCGTGGGTCGGTTCTCCAGAAAAAGCATTGCGCCATTTGATCCTCCTTCCGAATCCTTATTTGGTGAAACATCTGGACGATGTCCGCGCACACCGCCACCGGCTTCTGACGAAATTTCATAAGAACCATCCCCAATGGTTCGCACAGATCTGGACCGCTAAGCAATGCCGAGTTCAAAGATGTCCCGCCGACTTCTGCTGCAGCGTCGAACACCAGCCGCAACTTCCCTGGTTTATTGGCGTTGTATACGCCGAAGTGCGGCAAGAACCACCGACGATCCGAGTTGACCTCTGCCTCTGCCTCGCTAAGTTTCCTTCCGTATCCCTTACGCTGGTATTCGACGATGGTGCGCACATACTCTTGATGAAAAATTTCGTCGCGTTGAAACCTCTTTTCAAGAGACAGGAATCTCCTTCTTGCCATGTCCTCACTTTCAGGAAGTACCACCTTATCATTCTTCCATAGTAGACCCGTTCCGAAGCGTGAGCCCACACGCACTGTAGTTTCCTCTAGAAGTCGCCTCGCCCTTTCCAAGTCCACTAGTTCCGATGATTTCTCGACGACGCTCACCCCCAAATTTTCGTTGGCAATATAGTTCTCCACTAACTGGCTTAGATCGTTGTCATCCTCTTTTCCGTTTTGTAGACGACCCACCCGAGCTTCGTCCGAATGACGACAGGTCCCTTTCCGCTGTTGGTATAAACTCTTCGCGCTACACCTAGGTGCGCATTATGTAATCCAATTAGGAGCTCCGGGGTCCCCGTAGTGTAGTTCGTTGTGGGTAACTTCTTCATTTGTCGATATTTGATCTGCAACTTCTTAACATCCACCGACTGATTTGGCAATCGAAGATCCTTCACAGTCCTAATGTCATTGAGGGGAAACTTTCTTGCATTCTTTTCGACACCCGAAATTACTACGTCCACCCGACACGATTGCTCCGTCGCTGTCACATCGCCAAACCACTGCAACTGAAGACTCTCCTCTGGACCTTTTAATCCTAAGCGATCGGCTAGGCTTTTGTTCATCAACGATACGGCTGACCCCTCATCCAGGAACGCATGACAGCTTATCTCCCTATTATTCGCATATAGTTTCACCGGCAGTATTTTGAAAAGAATGTCACACCTCGTCGGCCGAATAACGGAGCTCGTAAAAAGGCGTTGTCCTCGCTGCGATCTTACTTGTTAACTGCTGGAGTAAACCTGGGAAGTGTGCAAAAGATTATGTATTTTCCTCGTACATTCCCTGTCGTCACAAACGTGACGTTGTTCGCAGCCATTCATTCGATGTCCCCTACTTAAACAATTAAAACAAAGTCTTTTCTGTCGTACAAAGCGCCACCTCTCCCCATGGTCCATCTGTTGGAACCGTTGGCACTTCGATGTGTCGTGCATTCCTAAACACAAGCAGCAGGCCTCATCGTCGATGTCGTCTCTTTCAACGTCTGCATGTAAGAATCTGGTTCGTCCCCCACTCCTCACGTCTCCCTGAGGCGGCTGTTCACATGTACTAACGCATGTTATGCTCACCATACCTGCTAACTCCTGTAGCCAAGCGCTAAAATTTTCGATTGTTGGTGTGGAGTCGACCGTGCTGGCGTAACGTACTTATTCCAGTTTTCTTTGCACCGGTAGTTTCGTTAGCAATTCGTCCATCAGTGCAGGATTGCTTAGGTGTTGGTCGCAGCCCGCGGCCTTTAGAAATGACGCCAAGTTCTGGACCTTAGTTGCAAACGGCACGATCTCTTGGATCCTATTTTCGGCTATAGGACCGACATTCCTTACCCGCGCTATCTGGCTTCTCACCAGCTGATCCGGTCTTCCAAATCTGTCCTTGAGTATTTTTATCACCTGGTCGACGTTGCTACTGTGAATCAGCAAACATTCCACAGTCTCCCTGGCACGACCCTTAAGTGCCTTCTGCAGCCGTAGCATATTTTGCCTATCGTTGTACTGGTATTCCAAGGTGGTCATAGAGTACGATTCGTTGAACATCGGCCACACTTCGGGTGTTCCGTCGAACTCTGGAAGATCGTATAGTTTTCTAGCATTCTCCTGCCTAGGCGACGAAAGTGTGCGAGTTAATTCGCTTAATACTGCTGCTACTGAACCGTCGTGGTGTTTCTTGTGTCGGAGGTTTCTGTTTCTTTAATTCATCTTGGAGGTCTTGAATTTGCCGCAAGATTTCCTGCAGACGCGCGTCGATTGACGTCCCCGGTACTGCCTGCGATGTTTCCCTATCAAACATCGTTGCGTTCAAATTTTCGTTGCTATCGCTGTCGTTGTCGCTGATTCCTTCGTTGGTGTGTCCGGACCTCGTTTTCGGTGGCATTGTTTTTCCTAAATTCGCTAACTTTCCACCCACTTGACCACACACCCAGCAGACTTACAATAAAGAGCAAAAAACCCCCAGACAAATCTCAAAAGCACTCACCTGGTAGTCCCACGTGGATTAGAAGTGAAATAAAAAGATGTTCTCGAACTTCTGGGGCCCAACTATGTAACTCGATTCTACAATAAAAATGTTCGAATTCGCAAAATGCGTACTCTATACTTCTATAGTGAAAAGTATTTGAGAGAAGAAATTACCAAAAACGATTTCCAATCCAAATATTCATTTATTTTTAAATTAAAGTAAATATAAATGTAATTAAGTTATATTAAGAATTATGTTGTGGTTACCGCCGAAATAATGTTGTTCTCCATTGGCGAATGGCAGCAAAGTGAAGCTTTGTCGTTCCCGTCAAAAGTCGAAAACAAATCGGCTTATCGGTGATGTGAGCGCTTAGCCGCTCGCTGTCATAGAGGTTGTGTTCAGACCCAACACCCCTTCCACCTTAGCTTGAACTGAAATTTTTGTTTCGAATCCGTTCTGAATGCCTAAGCATTACTGTTGGTGTTTCTGGATGTTCGGATGGTACTTGTATCTCGTCAGGCTGCTCCTCGCGTTGGTTGGGAATTGTCGCCCTTATTATTTCTGCTTCGGATGTCTCTTCCGGGTTATCTTGACTTCTGCCGCGGAGTTGATCGAGATGTCTTCGGATTGTGGTGCCTTCTTCTGTTGTCACGGTGTATGAGACGGGGCCACTTTGCTTCGTTACTATGGCTGGCATCCATACAGGTCCACTTGAGTAGTTCCTTGCCCATACTGGTTCGTCGACACTAAATTGCGTAAGTGGAGTTGTAGGAACGCCTTTCTTAGTAAATCGCAGTGGATCGTTGTCCGGGTGCAACTTGTCAAAATACGTTGTCGGCATTCTTTTAAGAAGTAATTCAGCAGGTGACTTACCCGTAGATGCCGATGGTAATGTGTGTTGCCGGAGGAGGAACCTTGCCAGTCGAAGCTGCAAACAACCCTGTGTATTTCGCTTCAGGTACTCCTTCGTCGTGCGAACCATTCTTTCGGCTTTTCCGTTACTTCAAGCCATAGTATTTGAAAATCGAACGAATCTCGAACTTCATATTTATTTTCGGAAATTTGGTACTACCATTGTATATGAAACTAATAGTACTATCATCAAGCAAGATTTTTTGTTTGTTACTCGGCAAGCCAGAGGGCGCATCGACTATTCTCCCAAAAAAATTGAAAAAAATATTACGCTCTGAGAGAATTGAGTAAAAATTAAATATTGAGTGGGAATAAAGTAAAACCGGTTATGCTTGCTTAGCATTGCCTTCCGATGTTCACTCAAAAGCAAGGAGAGTTAACTAAAAAGCCCAAAAAAAATTTGAGATTTGAGTGTTACGATTTACGAACTTTCGAGTATCGAGGGATTTATGTCTTTTTTCTGGTTTGGTAGAAATTTGAATGAAAGTATGAGTAAAATCAATTGTATGTGTGTAGGTGTGTATGTGTACAAACACATACAGTGAATAAGCTCAAACAAAAATCATAATCATTGAGCAGGTTATATTTTTCTTTTTCTGCATTTGGTGAAAAGATGAATTTTGTGTTTTAGTTGATCTGCTCTGTGCCAAAAATGCAAAGTAGGTACATTGTTTATTGACTATTATTTGAACGAGAATAGAATAAAATTGCTGTTTAGACGTAAGATGGTTGAAAACAATTTTTGGTTTTATGAAGTATAGTATAGTACACAGTCTAGTTTTTTTTTTATTATAATTGTATTCAAATTAAAGCCGACAAAGTTAATATTTTAAATATGGAGTTTACTCATGCGGTTGAGACGCATGCAGTAAGGTAATCCGACCCCCCCGAAAGTTAAATTTTCAAAGTATAGTAGGTAGGTATGTACATATGTATGTATGTATATCAGGGCATCTATCAGACCTGAAATCAGTTGGTGCATAACATTGATGTCCTTATTAACCTGTCTTTGAGACAAAGTTTTATTCGATTCAAATATGAAACTAGGGTAAAAGTGTCGTCACAGAGTAGCTTTTTTATTGCAGAACGAATAAAGCTTCGCTGGACGGCATCAATAAGAGTTTTGTGATTCTTACAGTGAGGTGTCCAAATTTTGCATATTCGAGGACGGACAGGACTGTTGAAGAGGGAAAGAGTGACACAATGACCTTTAAATACCTTACACTATCATCACAAAGCCTAACATTGAATATGATTTACTCATGTGATTTATAACTATGCTTTGTTTAAATTTCGGGTGAAACTACATAAATACCTACCGAGATCTTTAAAACCATTGCCCCGAACTGTTGCGCCACCTAAAGAAAGAAGAAGAATGTTGATGAACCCAACTTGAGGAACATTTTGAAGATGACGTTGGCTATTCCCGGAACTGAGCAAGGTGGTTGTTGGAAAACAAATTCACCTACATACACACATTATGTAATGTTTGTATTTATGTATGTACATACAAACCACAGGTGTTGACATGGAAAGAAATATTTTTCAAACAGTATGGATATGCATACCTACTTCTGCTATAATTTCCATTATAATTTTATTGAAAGTACATAGATAATAATTAAAAGCTACATTCTATACCAAATATGATTAAAGACGCTCAGAAACTAAACAGTAGCATTATAATAAATAATAATGTATATGTACATATATATGCACATACTTTATGTACTTATGTATTTACATAATGCATCGTCATTTGGCCTAGTTATGCCTCTATACGAATATACACGCATGACAGTAAAATGCTCTGAAATCAATAAAGAAATTGCTTTCAGAAATCGGGCTATTTGTTTTCACGCACACATTAAATACATTTCATCCTATATATTTCATTTTATATTGAAGAAACCTGTTTTCTTTCCCTCTCAAAAAGGAATATTTCGTCTCACCCACAAGGTTGGGTATGAAATGCGAAATGTGAAAGCAAACACAAACGCATTTTTCTATTGATATGTAAATAATGAATGAATTTACGAAGATCGTCCCTTAGTATGAAAAGGGGTGAAGAGTAAAGGGAACATGTCACAAACACAACACAATATGCATACACAATATTATATGAAATGGACTCCAATAGTCACTCAGCTTCAAATGTTTTCATTGTTTTTTCTCACACAGAGTTTCGTGAGATGAGAAACCGAGTGAAAAACAGGGTTACCGATAGGCGATAAATGTCACTCAATGGAAACTTTCTTACGGTCTGGTTCCGTGGTGACTATATTTCGCAAATAGTGGATTTTGTACCCCCTTAGCAATTATAATACTCTGGGACCAATTTTGAAGTTAATTAATTTTTTAGTCCACATTTTTTTTCTTTTATTTTGATTCACATGATTTTTTTTTCTTAAATTGACCCAAATTATACTGAATTCTTAAAGTTATTTTAACTTATAGAACGCTATTAAATAATAATATATTTCACCGTGTCCGTGTGTATTTTATTATTTATTTAACATGTTTTTATACCGAAGATAAGTTTTCGAGTCACCCATCGGTAACACTGGCGAATATTGGCAGAGACAACACACCCTACCCTAACAACTGCCATTTTGGCACCAACAGATTTATCGCTCGAGTGGATTCGCATTTAGTTGAGAGAAGAAATTTTCATACTCACGGTGTAGTATTTACTCGGTACACTAGGGGCACCACCATCGATTTGCCAAAGTGATAGTACTATTAGTTTCATATACAATGGTACTACCTAATTCTAAAGTTAATGTCAAAATCGTTCGAATTCGCAAATAATCGTTCTAATGCAAATGTGTTTGCGAGCAAACTGTTGGACTGTGAAATTTTCAAAAACGTAGGTGACAATTTTTTTTATATTTTATTATACATTGCACAGAACTATGTATTAAAATATATTTTGTGCGTAGCTTATCAATTAAATGAGCAAACAAGACGTCTCGATTTGAGATTCTTGTGGAATACAAAGGATACTTGAGAACCCCGGAGGCTAGACGAAAATCCAAACAGCAAATACAAAGAGGCATCTGTTGAAATTTGGACATTTTTATTACACTAAAATTAAGTCATTTTATTACAAATGTTTCGATTATTAAATGTACATGTTCTATGTAAACACTTTTTCACTCAGCTCCATTATTGGATTTATCTCGAATTCATCTGCTCAATTTGACCACTGCGATCCTGGTTTTCTTCGTTTAAAACCCAAAATACGACACGCACCATGTTAATATATGAAAACTATTATTATTTCCTTGTTTCACAAATCACAATTAATAATAAATTACTTTTGTTTTCGTTTATCTGTCAAACACAAGGCGAGACTCGTTTGAAATTCGGAAATTGTGTGGGAAAAAGTTGGCATTACTAACGTTCGATTCTAATATCATACGTAGTACGGTTTGAAAGTAGAATCGGAAACAACTTTCGTATAGAATCGAAAGTAGAATCGAGTTACATGGTTGGGCCCCTGATGTGCAGATCTTCGGTGACGTTTAATAAATAAAAAATATCCCTCGTTTGTGTTTCTACTTCATGGGACATTTTTATTTCCTAATAAGATATGTAATAATTCATACAGCGATTTTAAAATAGTTATTTTCTCTACTTACACTTTGTGCGCGTCCCCACTGCTCGTCACGTTCGAGTTCTTTTCCAAAATGGCTTACAAAATGGCTTTACGATCCAAAATGGCTTTCCGACGAAGGAGCCACTGAACTAGCTTCGAATTTCGACTGGACGCAACACGAGCAGTGAGCACGTTTACAGAGTGTTTACAATTCTATAGTGGAAATCCGCAACATAAAAGTTAACAGTTTCATAAGCTTGATAGTGCAAAAGAAGAGCCCGTTTCTGCGCTTAGGGTTGATAAATTAAATGTCTTAAAGATTATTCTAGTTAATAAAACATAAAATTTAAGGTTATTATTGTTTAAAATTAATAAAAATATTGCCTATATAGTTTAATTAATGGTGCTAATAATGGGTAAGAGAGATTGACAGATTTCCTAATGTTGGCATCGTGCCAATCATTGGTGGTAGTGCCAATTACCCGGTTATTGGCACTTGCCATTCATTGGGTTATAATGCCAATAACTGGCACAAATTACAGTGTCCATCATTGGTAAATTAAGAACAGGCTTTTTGCTGTACCTCTTCTTATTTGTTTACACCTCACTTCGTTATTTAGGTGGGTACCTATAACTACAATTATAATTCTAAGATGCCAAGTATTCGGAATGGAGGCAATTAGGACGGTTATGGCAAAAAAATAAAACGTCTAAAACGTATGGTGTCCGTAGTCGACGCTACAATTAAGTATTATAGAAATATAGGATCATCCAGCAAGAGGCATAATTTTAAATTTTACATTATTTTTTAACCGTCAATTTTCAACTATTATTGCGATGACTTTTGATAAGTAAAATCTAGGAGGAGGATATATACTTGCACAATGTGTTGAAAAAGTGAAAATGCAAATGGTGAAAATATCGCGGAATCGTTTCATAAAGTTCGTGCTGCTTTTGGTCATCATCAAGTGCCTTCTTGCACAGCTACAGTGAATTTAATAAATAAATGTAAACGTCTCTGACAGTTTAGAGCTGCGAAGACCCCAACTCGTAATCGTCCGGCAAAGTCAGCTGAAAATATCGCCGCCGTAGCTGAGAGTGTGACTGAAGTTCACAGGAATTGGGCCTATCCACAACCACATTGCACTGTATTTTGCAAAAAGGTCTTAGCCTACATGGTTATAAGGTCCAGTTAACACAAGAATTGAAGCCAGCAGACCACGCGCATCGCCGTACTTTCGCTATTGATTTAAAATGCCACCTTGTTGGATGACTCTATACAAGTAATATACCTATGTATTTAATTTTAAATTATATTAATTTGTTTTATGATTTGGTATGCCCAAATAACTAAAAGGCCGTAATAATATGCCAAAATATCTGTGTGTCAAGGATTGGAACATAGAGCGCCAATAACTGGGAAGCAGTGCCAGTAATTGGTGAAAATTGACTTTTCTGTTATTTTCTAGTTTTTTTCTTATGATTGGTTGAGTGCGATAATGATAATGAGTGTGATAATGATTGCAGAACATTGAAATGCAAAGCATTATGATCACGTTAGAGCGCGCACATATACTCCCACACACACTATTGCAACGATACCCACTGCTGGCAGTGGTCTCCACTGAAAGAAAATCGTGGGCGATGCTTTGAACATTGCTCAGCTTCAGGACAACGCAGGAGGATGTTTTATATCTCAAATGAATCAGAGACAAATTTACTAATTTCACCTATTTCTTGGTTTTTTCAATCCGATAAGCCATTATTGAGTTAGGGCTGCATAACTATAATTTATTAATATGCAGTATTTTCACTATCTTCTGAAAACCATGCCATTTTCCGGGATAAAAAGTGTATGTATAAAGTTGACCAGGAACATAAGCAATCACTATGTCAATATTCCTCTGCTGAAAAGGTAAACTATCTTAAGTCTATTTTCATAGTTTTTCAGGAGAGCAAAAAAACAAAACACAAAATGTAAATTTAATACGCGTTTTATGGAATTAAGATGTTTTTGTTTTTCTATAACTCGGGATATAAGTTAGATACAAGGACGAGGATTAGATGCAACTACGCGTATTGAATTGGGGATTGGGGATTAAGATAGTTTACCTTTTCAGCGGAGTCAATCGTGCTGCTCTTTGAGAAATTTGAGAAACCATTTTCCCAATTAAATTCGGAAGAAAAACTGAAAATAATTAGTTCTGGAAGGCCAACACCGTCTCTCCCGGATTTTATTTGTAAGGTTTGCCACCAGTAAATCTTTTAGTAGACATTTTCAGATTTTTAACAATGAAAGAAAATGTTGGTTGTGTGGTTGCTCCGTTCTTAATAAATTATTTTGTTGGCCTTTTTTACTTAACGTCCTCGTCGTGGTCCTGGAGAAAACTGAGTATATATGTACGTTATTATCTAACAAAAAAAAAAAAAGTAGAGCACCCTGCTTAGAACATCACGGCACGTCCCTCGAGCCATGTCTAGTTTTGACATCCCTGCCAAACTCATTCATCTGTGCAGGATGACGATGGAGAAAGTCCGCTGCTCCATCAAGGTCGGTAATGACCTCACCGAGACCTTCAATGTCAAAAAACGATTCAGACAAGGTGATGTGCTGTCATGCGACTTCTTCAACATCATACTTGAAAGAATTGTTCGAAACTCACAAGCCAACACACAAGGAACGATATTGTCATCATTGGTAGAACATAGCGAGCTGTCACCGGTGCGCTCGCGAGTATAGATCTTTAATCAAAAGGCAAAGCGGCTTAAGTCTATTTAAGCCAAAAATGATTTGTTTACATTTTCAAACCCTTTAAAAAATAAGCTTGTTTCGGTCTTATCAGCGTGTTTCTATTCCATCTAGAAGTCCTTTTTTTGGTGATGTTAAAACGGATTAATTCAACAAAATTCATACATTTGCATCATTTTTCAAAGTTTAAAATTGCTCTCCTGAAAAATGCTTAAAATAGACTTAAGCCTCTTTGCCTTTTGATTAAAGAGATATGGAAGCGACTAAAATGGGCTTAGCGGTAAACGAGGGCAAAACAAAGTATATGCTGTCAACAAAAAAGGACACCCAACATCGACGAATTAGACAGAAAGTCACAATAGAAAGCTATAACTTCGAGGTAGTAAAGGACTTCGTCCACCTCGGCTCTGCCATAACTTCAAAAAATGACATCTTGTCAGTAATCAAGCTGTCTCTTTGGGCTAAGAAGGCAATTGAGTAGTAAAGACCTGTCCCGATCGACTAAGGAGACTCTATATAAGACCCTTATCATCCCTCAACCAACTTGAAGTGCGCAACTGGAGGCAGTTAGCTAAGGACCGGGCTAACTGGAAGAGGTTATTGGTTGAGACCTTGGTCCCCGCTCGAGGTGAACCTGGGCCTGCTTCTCGCAACCATTTGTGTGTGCGTGTTATATTTTTGCACGAATGGAAGGGACCTACAGTTTTTTGCCGACTCCGAACGGCGAGTTGAGAAGCTCAATCGTGACAAATGATACTCTTTGATGCTTGTCAGACATTCGAAAGAGGTGGGCACTGTGAAAAACTTTTAGGTGTTTGCGGCGGGATTCGAACCCAAGACCGCTGGCTCAGTAGTCTGACGCACTAACCACTTGCGCTACGGTGCCCAGTTAATACTAGAGTTAATACAAGAGTTGGCGCAGCATGCACCGATCGTTTGCGAGGTTGGAATTTAACACACCGGAAAAGAGCCGACAAATTTGACAGCTTAAATTGAGAGTCCAGTGGTGAATCTTATCAGTGGTGCTGCCAAGTCTGTAGTTATTTTGAGGCAGATGCAACACCTCCCCTTTTAGATGGAGGAGAGGGTGTATACCGGTCTGGCGCTATGCGTTTCCTTCCTGAACTTCGAACCGGGACCCGTGGTGTTACTGCGAGTTCCCGCGAAGTCGAAGGTTGACTATCTATAACATCAGTATTGTTGTTACCATTGATGATAACTGCTGTTGCATCTGGTAATGTTGAGGTTTCTTTTGTACCCGATTGGAAACTGACCATCCGGTAACTGAGTGCTTTGCTACGGTGAACTTCTTGGTCTCAGTTGGTTGGTATGTGCGCGTACAAGTTTCTCTCTTGTTTTGACTAAAACGTTGTAGTTAACTGATCCAACTCGTTCGATTATCTCACCTGGAACCCAAAAGCTTTTGTTAGATTTATAAATTTTAACAAATACCGTGTCCTGAACTGAATTCCCTGTCCTTTGCTCCGTGATGATGATTAAATTGTTGGTTTTGTTTTTCGTTGACAAGGACTTTATCCGGAGTAATGGATTGGTACAACAGTAAGTCCATCGGAGTTCTTATTTTGCGTCTATAGATGAGTTCAGCTGGCGATGTTCCATTTGGTGTATTTCGATTTGGCGTTGTTCTATACATGAATAGAAATTGCTGTAGAATATTCTCCATCGTTCCCTCCCTCTTTAAACTTTGCAGCGAACGCTTGAATGTATCTACAAATCGCTCCACTTGACCATTGGATTGGGGATGAAACGGTGCTGTTTTGATGTGGCTAATACCGGCAGAATCGCAAAAGTCTTTGAATTGCTGACTGCCAAATTGTGTGCAATTGTCCGATACTAGAGTCCGCGGGTAACCGTGTCGTGAAAACACTTCTCTCAAAATGTTTATGGTTGCGACTGATGTTGTAGAGGAAGTGGCTACGATTTCAGGCCACTTGGAGTACGCATCTATAATCAACAGGTAGTATGTGTTCTGTATCGGCCCGGCATAATCGATATGAACCCGCTCCCAGGGTCCAGATGCAAGAGGGCATAAATGAAGCGAAGTTTTCACCGGAAATTTAGCTACAATTTGGCAGTCTGAACATTGCTTTACATACTGCTCAATCTCCTGGTCGATTTGAGGCCAGTAAATATAACCTCTGGCGATCGCCTTCATTTTCTCGATACCTGGATGTCCTCTATGTACTTGGCGAAGCATTTTGGTTCGGAACCGTTCTGGGATGATAAGCCTCTCTCGAAACATAATACAATCATTAACCAATGATAACGATTCTCGTCTGTTGAAGTATTGAAGAACCGCAGAAGATAAACCTTCTTTGCTAGGCCAGGTTGTTTTAATGAACCCACTTACTTGGCGTAGAATCGGGGACTTCAACGTTTCACTGCGCACCATATTGAATGTAAGTGGTAGTTGCTGAATGGTATGTACCAAACCGGCACAAGCGTCGTGTTCTACTGTGGTAGTTGCAATGACGTAATCTTCAGCGGTTGGTTTTACATGTTGACTTATCAAGCGTGATAGAATATCTGCGTTACCAAAATCAACAGCTGAGACATACTGCATTGAAAAATCATACCTGAGTAGCATTAACGCCCAACGTTGCAGTCTGTTTGCGGTGTAGACTGGAATCACTTTCTTTGAACCAAAAATAGACAGAAGCGGTTTGTGGTCCGTCTGTAGTGTGAAGTGACGCCCCAACAGCATTCGATGAAACTTCTTCATTGCGAAGATTAGTGCTAGCCCTTCTTTCTCCACCTGGCTGTAATTTTTCTCGGCCGGAGAGAGAGTCCTTGAAGCATGTTGGGTAGGCTTAACACTTCCATCAACGAACCGATGTGAAATACAGGCTGCAATGCCCGTGTTTGAGGCATCTGCTGCGACCACTATAGGCAACTCCGGGTTGTAGTGAATGAGACCCAGATCTGACGATAGTATGCTCTTGAATTTGTTGAAAGCGTCTTGACAACACGCTGTCCATTTCCATCTAGTGTCCTTCCGAAGTAACTCATGAAGGAGACCGCTCAACTTGCAGATACCGGCCATACTAATCGCTCCTAGGAAAGACCTTAGCTGAGTTAAGTTTTGCGGTTCCGGCATAGATACAATGGCTTTTGTTTTATTGGGATCTGGCCTTAACCCACTGGGAGTAATGATGTGACCCAAATAGCGTAGCTACGATGTGAAAAAGGCACACTTCTCCAACTTGTCATTTAGTCCAGTAGAATAATCGGGACATATTCTGATTTCTCCGTTTGCTTTGCGTGCTGCCACGATGGGAGCTGCCCAATCAGAATAATTAACCCGAGTTATAGTTCCCGATAGTTCTAACTGCTGCAACTCCTCATCAATTGCTGCCGAAGAAGCGTATGGAACGGGGCGCGGAAAATATGTCTGCGAAATCCTTTTGAATGCGTCGGATTTGGTTGTCTCTCGATGCACATACTGTTGTTTGAACCGATTGACAGATTCTGTTTAATGGATGATCCCAGACACCAAACTCGTCCATCCGGTTTATACCGAAGAGGCAAAGGTGCGGAAGATCAGCTACTTGACATGACAGCCTAGCGCTCTTACCTAAGAGTTCAACATCTGCTTTGAAAGACGCGAGCATTTTGATTGAATTGCCTTGCGCGTCTTTCACTGATTGATGTTCCCCGTCCTGTGTTAAAGTAGGCCTCTTCAGCTGTTGCCAGACTCTATTAGAGATGATGGTGACGTCCGAAGCGGTGTCTATTTGAAGCTTGACACAAACACCATTAATTTTGACATTTACAAATTTTCGATTGGCCCGACGGGTTGAGTTTACGCTGACTGATTTTGTTTTCCACTGCTGCTGCTTATGATGAAATATACCCTTACTGCGAAATGAATGAGTAGCAGCAGTGTTCTTTTTGTTGGTGTTCTTCCTCACAAAACAAGCACAGTAGCCCTCTTTATGACCTTGTTGCTGGTATGATGAGCAAATACGGTCTCTATAAGGACAGTTTGCAGAAAAGTGCATTTCGCCGCACTGGTGGTGCGTGGTGATTTTGGGGCTGGTTTGACTGTACTGGTGTTACTGGCTGTATTATGCTGCGATTTCTTGTTCTTTTTGTTGCCGAAGGAAATAGCTTGCACCCTGGATGATGTAGACTCCGACAATTCACCATCCTGCTTGAGCTTAGCTATTCGTTGACACTCTGACAGCAAGTTCTGCAGTGTGATTTTTGACTCGGCCCCCGTTTCAAGCAATGAGAGTAGTCTGGATCGCACATCCGAATCGTTCGACGACGTAAGACCCTTTACAAATATGAGGCATTTAAACTGCTCACTTGTGAGCTTATTGAGTTGAAACTGCTCACAGTTTTTATTGACATTGCTGTCGTACGTCGTAAAATCTTCCAAGCTGCTTTTGGTAGTCTGAAAGCAGTTGAAGCGTAATTTAAACATCGATTCAGACTTACCGAACATTTTGCTGAGCTTCTCGATTGAAGTTTTAAAATAGAGGCTGGCAGGTGTGGACAGTAGAATGAAATTCGCGTAGCGAGTGTACTCTGAGACACCCAGTTTCCTCAACAGCAGCCGAACTTTTGCGCCGTCATCCAATGATTATGCGTCCTTATCGAATAGGCTAGAGTAACGCGCATACAATTGAGCGAATGTGACACCATTTTCTTCGTCGAAATGGAACTCTTGGATATTTTCGCACAAAACCTCAATGGTATATTCCACAGATGGTTTCTCTTTTTTATCTTTAGCCAATACATTTTCTGTTAAACGTGCAATTAGCGTAGATTGGTTTGACATCAACGCTTGGAAAAATGAGATGAAATCCTGTGGAATACCAGCTTCTGGAAGATCTGCCATTGTTGAAAATGATTGCAATCCAGTTTTATTTCGGAAATCCTCGTCGCCACTGTTGCAATGCCGTGATTGGAAGGCAAAATAAATAATATACGGCTGATCGTTATAAATATTATATTTATTACTAGGCTAGTACGGTGCTCGCGCTAAACTAAATTTTTCATACAAAATTTGACGTTGCTAAACGCAAAGATAAAATTCCGCTGAGAAATTTATCCGAGCGTACGGTGCTCATGCTAAAATGCTCGCTAAATAGGTTGTTGTATAGGATATGTCTCCACAGAATTTTAGCCAGCCATTTAATGTCCAGTACATTTATTTAGCGGCGGAATTTTGACGTTTCGAATTTAAATAGAGAATTTAAAACGAGAATTAATTATTCGGTTGGAATTTTTCAAGGATTTTTGTGAAAAGAGGTAAATAAGTAGAAGTATACCAAAAAAATAGTACTTAATATCTATATACATTTTGCAAAAGAAATGGAACAACCAATAATTAACGAATTATTTTACGACTACCTGTACTTGGGCCTGGAGATGGAATGCCCCCAAAAAAAAGGCAAGAATAAAACCCATTTCTCGTCAGAGGAAAAAAAGCAGCTTGCTGGATTGGTTCGGGAAAAAGTTCCCATTTGGAAACTTGAAGACAAGAACCATAAAAATATTCAAGTGGTAAATGCGGATTGGAAATCTATAGCCAAGACCATGGGAAAAACAGGTATGTTCAGATAAAATGATAAGTTCAAAATTGAAATACATTGAAATACATTATATCATTTATGTTATAGTGGATGAATGTAAACTGTATGGAAGACTATGCACGATAGTCTTCGATACCATACAGTTGGAAAAAGAAGGCAAAGTCGGGCAGTTCAGCTGAAACCCACGAGTTTGAGGAGCAAGAGCTGTTGGACGAGAACTCCCAAAACTTGGATTGGGAGTTTTCCGAATGTATGGCGTTTGTAACTCCACTTTCGTCAAGGAGATGGTAAGCAAAACAATATAATAATATGAAGTATATGTATGATTTTTTTTCCTTTTCCTTTTTCAATTCAATTCAATTCAATTTATTCGTATGGACTTATAAAGTAATATGGGATTTACACTAGCGTCGAAATGAGATAATTTCGAGTTTCAAATAAAAAGTGTTCATACCTACGCTTGCTAATTTCGTGAATGGATGCATTCAGTTCCGACAGTAAATCTATGACGGTGCCATGTTATAATTTTTTTTTTTTTAAATTAAATTATATTTTTATTTACATAAGTAAAGGTATAACGTATAGTAATAATAATAGTTGGATGTTATTGTTAAACAGTTGGGTAGCTAAAGTCGACTTTTATATAGCTAAAATTGGGTAGATGCGGCGCTGCCTCGGGTTGATATCTTAAAATATCACTTTTCGGGTGTGTTTTGCCACTCCGGGTATATCAACAATTGTCAGGCACTCGCGTGGATATTAAGTCGACTACAGAGCCAACTGTAGAAAAGTGCCCCAACGGGCGCGGAGCTCAAATAAATGGACAGATACTTTGTATGTACGAATCCTATGGCCGACGCTCTTTGGCTCCACATGCAGTTGATCAGAGTGCCTCTATAACTTCAATTTCTTTTTTTCAGATAACATTCCATTACTATTAAACCATTCTGTGAGATATTTGTGTTTTGTATGTTATTCCATTATATTTTTCGTTTTTATATCACTTTAATTGTGCTGAACGCGGCCAGTAGCTTTGACAATTGTAATCTCAACCACATAGTTTATTTACGGAAATAACTACTAAACACTAAATTTCTCCCAAATAAGCGATATTTTTTTTTTTTTAGTAATGAATAATTTTTCTTTCGTGTTTAGATCACCGAGATCAATACGAATCCGTTGTTTAATCTTTGCCCAACGAAAACTTTAATATTACCTTATTAATTTGTTCTGTCATTGTCATTCAGAATCATTCAACTGCATTCAAATTAAGTTTGTTCGATTTTATTTTCACTTAATTTTGCACGAATTTCAACGAAATTAAGTTTTGTTTGTCAATTCGTATGGGAAATTATCTCATTTCGAGCATAATTTGGAAATTCGCAACGAAATTACCTGTTTTGCCCTGGTGTGAATACCGTATAAGATACAATATCTTCTTAGATAGTATAAACCTTATTATTTAATTTAAATGATGTGATAAGTTAAGTAACAACAAAACATCGATATGAAAAGGAAAAATTAAATCTTAAATAGAACTTCATTATTTGAAAGGAGCAAATAAAGAATATTAATATGTAAAGGCTAGTACGGTGCTCGCGCTAAACTAAATTTTTCATACAAAATTTGACGTTGCTAAACGCAAAGATAAAATTCCGCTGGGAAATTTATCCGAGCGTACGGTGCTCATGCTAAAATGCTCGCTTAATAGGTAGTTGTATAGGATATGTCTCCACAAAATTTTAGCCAGGCATTTAATGTCCGGGACATTTATTTAGCAGCGGAATTTTGACGTTTAAAATTCAAATAGAAATTTAAAACAAAAATCGATTATTCGGTTTGAATTTTTCGAGGATTTTTGAGAAAAGAGGTAAATAAGTGCATGTATACTGCTGCTGCTGTTTGTCTAATCAAGCACGAGTATGAAAATGAAAAGACAATGGTCGGGGGAAGTCAAAGGAAAAATTAAAATAATCAGGAGCACAGAAAAAAAGGTTTATGACAAGGGTGGATTAATCAATTTCTACAACCAACTCTACAAACAAAATTTATCTGGCATTTATCTTCGGTTTTCATGTGAATTTTTGGAGACCGCCGGAAATTTAGTTTAGCGCGAGCACCGTACTAGCCTTTATGAAAAATAAAAAATAAAAAATAAAAATCATCACTACCTTAAAGTCTCCAAGTACTCCCTGAGCCTCCTCCCAAATAGCCTAGTGCAGCTTATCATCCTTAAAGATCGGGGTAGAGAGTTCCACAGACGTATAGCATTTATAAAAAATTGGCGCTCCGATATTAAATACGCGTAACGTAGTGGCACAAAATTCAAAGATCTAAGAGAACGCGAGTGACATATTCGTATCTTATTATAAAGGTAAGGTGGTTGACGTGTTTGCTGAACATTGTTCAGTAAAGTTAACGTTCTAAGCTTAAAGAGATTTTCAAGAGTGGTCATATTTTCTTAATCCAAAGATATACCTAGCTATGCTATTGTAGGCAACTTCAAGTTTACGCTTGTGCTCATAATCACAATTGTAAAAAATTTCACATCCATAGAGCATGATAGGAATAAGTAATGTTTTGGCCAGAATAATACGTGTTTTTAAGGGTGTTATTTTATGATTTCGCCACAGTAGACGAAGTCCACCATAAACCCTCCCAATCGTTAACCTGATGTGGTAATTCCAAGAAAGCGTCTTTGTAAAAGTTATACCCAAGTTTTTAGCAGATTCGACAAACTCAATTTGCTTATTATTTAGGTATATTTTGGGGAAGTCAGATGTGCCAATGGGCTTTCTCGAAATTACCAATCATTTAGATTTGAGTGGGTTGACGCAGAGTCTATTTTTCAGTGACCAAGTGTGAATATTGAATAAATCCTCATTAACTTCAACTGCTGCATTTTCAACCAAACCTAGGGGAAAGCTTCTCCGTATCTGAACATCATCAGCATACATGTCTACTTCACAGTTTTGTAGGCTAAAAGGCAAATCATTGATGTACATAGAGAACAGAAGCGGACCCAGTACTGAACCCTGTGGAACCCCTCTGCTCAACATGAGAAATTCAGACACTGAACTATTTGCCACAACTGCCTGAGATCTGCAATTCAGATATGACTGGATTAACATTGCCGAAGGGAAAGAGAAATTAAATTGGTTAATCAGCTTGCTACATAGAACATTATGGTTGACCGTGTCAAACGCCTTAGAAAAGTCCAAGAGAACGGGAAAAGTAACATTGCCACAGTCAACAGCTTGCCTTATGTTTTCCACAACATTTATAAGAGTTGTAGTACAACTGTGTTTCGGACGAAAACCAGACTGATTTATGCATAAGAAGTTGTTGTTAGTTAAATATTTTCTAATCTGGGCATTCATTATCATTTCCAGGACCTTGGAAAGAAATGGTAGGATGGCAATAGGTCTAAACTCATTTTGATTTTTTGGAATTGGTATAATCTTTGCTTGTTTCCAAGCAGAAGGAAAGGAATTTGACGATAAAATTGAATTTAAAAGATGTGTTATATATTTTTAAATGAACGGAAGTATAGCTTTAACAAAAACCGGATGAATTTCATCAAGTCTAAATGAATTTGATTTTATACATATGTAGCTCTCTAAGACGTCAGCTTCATCCACCGGTGAAAAACTGAAACATGGAAACGAAAACACGCTGTTATCATATAATAAGGTCTTTGTATCATCGGAGACCTCTGAATTTGGAAGAGATAAAAATGTCCTATTGAGTTCATTGCAGTCAATGTTATCATAGGCATTATTTTTTTGTTTGCCAACACCAATGTCCCGTAGATTTTTCCAGAGTGTATGTCCGGCTTGAGAGGGGTCCAATCGCGGTGCAAAATAGCGTCTCTTAGATTCACGTATCTCAATTGTTACCTTATTTCTCAACCTTTTAAATGCGTTGAACAATAAATTGAGTCGATAACGCCTCCAACATTTATAAGCCTGGTCACATTCAAAAATAAGTTTTTTAATATGACTATTGAACCATGGGATATTTTTTCTTGTGACATTCTTTGTAATTAATGGAACGTGTGATTTAAATAATTTTTTTATGTTTTCTTAAATGAAAAAGACTTGATCATCAACAGCATGCATTTCATAGACCCGAAACCATTCTATTCTCTGTAAGTCATCTTCCAACTGATTCAGATTTATATGTTTGAAATCGCGAAAACTTATGGTTCTACTTAAAATCAAAGGGTCACATTGAAACGTCATATGGATTAAATCATGACTCGAAAACACAGGAACTGAGATTTGATTAAAATTTAGCACTTTGTACAGATGACTGACAAAAAATACATCAAGTAGAGTACTGCTATCACTAGTAAAATGAGTGGGTGATGTATTTACCGGAAAAAGGTTTAAGGTACTCATATTGTGGACAAGAGGTAAATTATTAAGTATGTTGCTGTTAAAATCGCCAACAACGATAACAAAGAGTGATACAAAGGATAATTCATCTATGACTCTTATAATCATTGTTGTATCTATATTGTTGTTCGGCCTGTACACTGAGCCTAGTAAGATTTTATTTCCTTTACAAATCATTTCTACAAATACATAGTCGATCTCACTTCCAAGTGGCGCTTTCCTTACTGGTTTACAATTTAATTCTCTGCGAACATAAATAGCAGCACCTCCCCCACGTCTTCCAAACCTATCAGAACGAAAAGGCTTATGAAAGCAATTTAAAGAACAAACAACATCACTAACATTACTTGACAGCCAAGTTTCTGAGACACAAACAACGTCAACCTTTGAGCCTTCGAATAAGTGTCTAAATTCATCAAATGTTGGTAAAATACTTTGCGCATTGATATGAACACATGCAAACCAGTGCGCTGACTACATAAAACATTAATCATTGCGCGCTTTGTATGATTTTGGCTACAAACATCTGTGGAGTTTCTGTACGGTACGTTTGAATCAACCATTCTCAAAAACTAAGAAAAGGCGGTTCCAAGTCAACCACTGTTCAAGAAGAATGTATAAACTGCAATACCCATTGAAAAAGAAAGACAGTAGACGAGAAAACAAAAGGTGTGATGATAAGAGATATTTACAGTATAGAAAATTAGTTAACAAATTAATCAAACTTTTAAATTCAAATGCAAATATAAAAAACTAAAGAAAGAAAAGAATACTAGAGATTTATAAGAAATAATTCTACAGTACCTAATGATAAAATAACTAACGCTAAGTGTTTATGTTTAGTTGTCATCTTTTGTATAGTACATTTAGTTCGCTAACTGAATACCCAAATGAAGAGTTACCAGATGCGCTCAATGAAGAAAATCTTGATTCAGCCTCTAGATCAAGCTAGTTGAAATACTGTTTGTAGAGGATCTTTGGGTAATTGTTTCCGCCATTCACCTTCAATAAAGTGTCCCATGTCATCATAATAGTAAATAATAAAAAAGGTTTATGACAAAGGTGAATTTATCAATTTCTACAACCAGCTCTACAAAAAAAATTTATCTGGCATTTATCTTCGGTTTCCATGTGAATTTTTGGAGACTGACGGAAATTTAGTTTATCGCGAGCACCGCACTAGCCTTTATTATAAATTGCTAAATTAAGGGTTAATACTAGAGTTAATACAAGAGTTGGCGCAGCATGCACCGATCGCTTGCGAGGTTGGAATTTAACACACCGGAAAAGAGCCGACAAATTTGACAGCTTAGGGTTCGGACTTCAGAAACTGGATTTCGCAGTAGATGGAAACAAAAATCGCAGTAAAACCAACATTTCCACAGTAGATTTACAACTTCATGATAAATACATAATTTTATTGAAAATTAATAAATAATAAAAAATAAATAAATAAATAATGACTTCAATTGCATATTCATTTGGGAAGCCTTTATAAAAAAAATAAAATAACTAAACCAAAAATATACATATACATAACCTTTAAGTTCAAAAATTCAGGGCAATTCTGTGAGAATATTCCCTGCCAAAAATTGCCAAATTGCCCTAAATTATTGAAAATGTTTAGTTTTAATAGAAGATACTTAGCTATTTAATTAAAATAAACTGACCTTCATTAAATTTGTATTTTTTCAAAAATGTAATGAAAAGTTATGCGGTGGTACAGAAATATCTCGACGATTTTGAATTGGGGAATGCGCAAACGTTACGGATGTTTCTTAATTTGCTTTTAATCAAATTCATTTGCGAAAATTGCCTTTTCCGCACTGCTATGGAGCAAAACAGTTAAAGATAGCTCATAACATATGTATGTGGGATCCCCTTAAGCCCACGGGCATCACCTTTGGCCGCACTGCTGTAGATGGGCAACTGTCAAAAGCTATACGAATACTATAAAAAGAAGTGCAGAGGGAGCGCACGCTCTCTTTTTCTTGGAAACCCGACTGTCAGACCAATCAACTTGATCGAGACCACCACCTTCATCGCCATCGCCACCACGCCATCTTCATCATCGTCACCACGCCACCATTGTCGCCGCACTTCACGATCATAAAACATAATTGTACACTTAAATATAACAGTTTAATTGAATAAATAAAAGTGTTATGCAAATTGAAATCCCACAAATTGGGGGCTCAACCGGGATTTCAATCCCGTCGCGCAGTGCAAAAATAAAGAAAAATTAAACATAAAACCCAGAACCCAGGAAATTGATAACGAAATAAGAAGAACAGAAAACGTGGAAATTTCAACTCTACAAGCGCAACAGAAGCAGTTCAGCGTTGGATTTATGCCGTCTGTTGAGTATACCCGGCAAAAAAGGTATTTTTCATAATTATTTTTTACATATAAGAGCATATGAAAATTAGATACGTAGTGGCATAAGTTCGACGAACTCTACCTTTGTCCTAATAGTGTAAGCGGAAGAATTAAGTGTCAAAAGAATTTTTGTCAATCTTTTATTGGGTTTGGAAGGATTCAAAAGCGTGTTTCGAAATGGGAAAGAAAAATAAGAACAGCACTGCTAGGAATAATAGTTCACTAGATATATCTGATATGGTGCAAGAGTTAGAGCAGAGAAAGGAGGAATTAACAAATAGAGAAAAGGAGCTAGAAGAACGAGAGAAGAAAATTCAAAAAGATGTTGAGGTATCACTTTTGCAGGGCGAGGTCGAACAATTGCGAAGTAGAGGTCGGGGTGGTGCGTCATTTCAAGATGTTTCAAGCGCATTGCAAGAGTTTAGTGGTGATGATGAGTACAGCATACGAGGTTGGGTAGATGACGTAGAGAGCGTAGCTGCTTTAATGAATTGGAGTCCATTGGAGCAGTTCATTTTTGGTAGGAGGCTTTTGTCTGGTTCGGCTAAATTGGCCGTGCGCTCCGAATCCGGCATTAATTCCTGGCAAAGTCTAAAGTCATTTTTGATTGAGGAGTTCGGAGAAAGCATTTCCAGTGCTGAAATTCATCGAAAGCTCTCCGAGCGTAAACAGCAGAATGGAGAGACGGTTATGCAGTACTTTTTGGCAATGAAGGAGTTGGGTTTTCGGGCGAGGATAGATGAGAAGTCAGTCATCCAATATGTAATCGATGGGATAAAGGATACGCATCACAATAAAGTAATGTGTTATGGTGCAGATAATTTTAAGGATTTCAAAAGAAAGTTAGAAATTTATAAAACATTTGCTGAAAGGAATTGTTCATCTTTTAAACCAAATTTCGAAATGAATAATAGAAAGGGAAGTCGTTTTACGAGTAGTCCAGATTCCAGAAGTTTAGTTTGCTTTAACTGCGGAACAAAGGGTCATCTAGCAAAGGACTGCAATAAAAAACAGGAAGGACCCAAGTGTTTTAAGTGCAGAGAATTTGGACACAAAGCGCCTCAGTGTCCTAAGTACCCTACAAATGTGAGGTTAGTTAACATGGATTCAACGAAAAAAGCAGATTTCCAGAAAGTAGTTCAGTTCGGCAGTACAGGACATTCAGTCAATGCACTCATTGACACCGGCAGTGAGGTTACACTTTTGCAAGCAAGCGAGCATGCACATTTGGGTTCACCAGTACTGCAGCAGGACAAACTATTGCTTAAGGGGTTATCTGAAAGTGGAGTAGAGACGTTAGGAAGCTTCAAAACTCAAATTCAATGTGATGGGAACTCTTTCGATGAGGTCATTCACGTCATTTCTAATCGATATCTATCGATTCCAATGATTTTGGGACAAAATATACTTACGAACACACAATTACTGATAACCCCTGGTAATGTCGAAATCAAAAAGATACAAAACTTTTTAAAATGTTTTGAGGTTGGTTCTCCAGAACAGGAAAGCGAATTACATATAGAGAGCAAAGGTTATTTAGCGGAGGTGAAAAAAAGTGTAGGGGCATATAAGCCAGTACAAAGAAACAACAATCGATTTGAAATGAAAATTATTTTAAAAGAAGATAGCCCGATATTTCAAAATCCACGAAGACTATCGCCATTGGAAAAAGATGTTGTGGACAGCCAAATTGAAGAATGGCTTCAGGAAGGAATTGTTAGACATAGCTCTTCAGAATTCGCTAGCCCCATAGTGCTTGTTAACAAAAAAGATGGTTCTAAACGCCTCTGTATTGATTACAGGAAACTTAATAAACAGGTTGTTAGAGATCGTTTCCCGCTCCCTCTTATAGAGGACCATTTAGATAAGCTTTGTGAAACACGAATTTTCTCCACTCTGGATCTCGAAAATGGTTTTTTCCATGTTTCTGTTGCTGAAGAAAGTAGAAAATACACCTCCTTTGTCACGCCCTCGGGCCAGTTCGAGTTCATGAGGATGCCCTTCGGACTTTGTACTTCCCCAACGGTCTTTCAAAAGTATGTCAACAAAATATTTCAGCCACTCATTATCCAAAACATAGTCCTAATATACATGGACGATATCATCGTACTGGCTAAAGACTACTGCGAAGCACTGCAGAATCTCAATAAGGTTTTCGAATTAGCAGCGCCTCATGGTCTTCGTTTCAAGTGGAAAAAATGCCACTTCTTGTGTACGAAGATCGAGTATTTGGGATACGAGATTTCAAACGGACATATTAGCCCGTCCATATTGAAAGTAAATGCGGTTAAGCATTTCCCGGAACCGAAAAGCGTAAAAGACGTACAAAGTTTCTTAGGGTTGTCCGGATATTTTAGGAAATTTGTCGCAAATTACGGGATTATAGCAAAGCCTTTGAGTGACCTTTTGAGAAAGACCTCAAAATTCAGCTTTAACGATACGCAGAGAGAAGCCTTTGAGAGCATTAAAGACGCTTTGTCTCGGCAACCTACCTTGATGATTTACAACCCAAGGGCTGAGACTGAGTTACATACCGATGCGTCCAAAATAGGGTTCGGAGCGATCTTATTGCAGAAGTCATGCGATGACAGCTCTTTTCACCCAGTGTTTTTCTATAGTAGGAAAACATCCCCAGCACAGGAGAATTATAGCAGTTATGAGCTAGAGGTTCTAGCTATTGTTGCAGCTTTAAAAAAACTAAGGGTGTATCTTTTAGGGCTGAAGTTTAAGATAGTAACAGATTGTGCTGCATTTAAGATGACCATGGAAAAGAAGGACTTGGCACCTAGAATTGCAGGATGGGCATTATTACTACAAGATTATGACTATGTCTTAGAACACCGAGCTGGAACAAGAATGAAGCATGTAGACGCGCTGAGTCGAAACCCTGCAGTGATGATAGTGCATAGCAACCTTATAGATAGGATGAAAGCAGCCCAAATGAAAGACGAGAGGATAAAAGTGATACTGAAGGTACTAGAGAAAGATACTTATAAGAATTATATATCAGATAAAGGCATCCTATACGAAATAACTGACCAAGGTGACAAGCTACTGTGTGTGCCGAGAGGAATGCAAAAAGAGATGATCAAAACTGTTCACGATCAAGGACATTTTGGAACGAGGAAAATGGAGGATATAATAAAACGTGATTACTCTGTCCCAAATCTCCGAGAAATCATAGATAATTGTCGCCGAAATTGTATCGAATGTATTCTAGCAGAGAAGAAACTGGGTAAGCAAGAAGGATTTTTAAATGCCATCCTTAAGGGAGATCGACCATTAGATACTTACCACTTAGATCATGTAGGACCTTTGACAGCTACAGGGAAACAATACAAGTACATATTTGTTGTAGTAGATAGCTTCTGCAAATTTGTATGGATATATCCTACGAAAACATTGTCCACTAGCGAAGTATTGCAAAAGCTTATACAGCAAAGTGCCGTATTCGGCAACCCAAAACGCATAGTAACCGATCGTGGGTCAGCGTTTACATCGAACGATTTTCAGTTATATTGTCAGGAGGAAGGTATAAAACACGTCTTGGTGACTACTGGCGTTCCTCGTGGTAATGGACAGGTTCAACGTATGAATAGAATAATACTGTCCGTCCTTACCAAACTTTCCAGCGATAAACCCGAACAGTGGTTTAAACTAACTAATAAAGTGCAGCAATTTATTAACAGGAGTAGCAGCAGAAGCACCGGTAGGAGTCCATTTGAATTGATGTTTGGAATTAGGATGAGGAATAAGGATGACCTACACATTGCAGAGGTTGTGGCCGAGGAACTGCTGTCAGTTTTTGACGAAGAAAGAGACCAAGTGAGGGTGGAAGCTAGAAAACAGATCGAAACAATACAATTAGAAAATCGAGCAAACCAGCGCAGAAATATACTGAAGGAGAACTTGTCGCTATTCGACGAACTCAATTTGGTAACGCCATAAAAATCTTAAAAAAATATTTTGGCCCTTATAGGATAACCAAAGTCGGGGTAAACGATCGCTATGATGTGGAGAAAGTTGGAGAGACTGAGGGACCAAGAAGAACAACTACAAGCGCTGATAATATGAAGCCATGGCTGTCTGATGATAGTACTGAAGATGAAGCCGACGACCTTTGAAGAAGAGATGTTCCAGGACATACCAGCCTAAGATGTTCCATTAATCCGAGATGTACCAGAGATGTTGTAATTATTCGAGAAGATATACCTACCTTAGATGTTCCATTAATCCGAAATGTACCAGAGATGTTCCAATTTTTCGAGAAGATATACTTACCCTAGATGTTCCATTCATTTGAGACTTACCAGAGATATTCCATTTTTATTGCGAAGATATTCTTGCCTGAGATATTCTACATAAACGAGATGTTTCAGTTACCGGTTGCATATTATTCAGCTAACACACTATGAGATGATATTCTTTTCTAAGAAATTTTCCCACCAGGACTCAAGACGTTCTATTTCTATTATTTATCCGATACCAATTATATTTGAATGACCACTGTTTTAATTAATTACTAATTGAAATACTCTACTCACCTTAGATATAACACCTATCGGAGATGACTTCTATTTTTGAGATGCTGAACTTACCACACTATGCTGACTGGTCCACCGACTAGCCCGAGATGACCCCATTAGATGTTCACCGAGGCGTTGAACAACAGGATGGCCGAGTTGTGGGATCCCCTTAAGCCCACGGGCATCACCTTTGGCCGCACTGCTGTAGATGGGCAACTGTCAAAAGCTATACGAATACTATAAAAAGAAGTGCAGAGGGAGCGCACGCTCTCTTTTTCTTGGAAACCCGACTGTCAGACCAATCAACTTGATCGAGACCACCACCTTCATCGCCATCGCCACCACGCCATCTTCATCATCGTCACCACGCCACCATTGTCGCCGCACTTCACGATCATAAAACATAATTGTACACTTAAATATAACAGTTTAATTGAATAAATAAAAGTGTTATGCAAATTGAAATCCCACATGTATGTACTCCGAAAGTCATGGCAGTTGAGGTAGGCGTAGAAGAGATAACAATCATTTTCATTTGTCATTTTGTTTTACTGTGCTGCGATTCAAACAAAAATCGCAGTAGATTGTGAGCAAAGCGCAGTGGTGCAGTAGGTTTGAAATTTTAGCCAAAAGCGCAGCAGATCTACTGCGATCGCAGTAAAGTCCGAACGCTGATGCTTAAATTGAGAGTCCAGTGGTGAATCTTATCAGTGGTGCTGCCAAGTCTGTAGTTATTTTGAGGCGGATGCAACAGTGTGCCTTTTGTGATCCAAATAGAACATCTGTCAAATAGTAAATATTTTGAAAAGTGGGGGAAAATCCTATCAGAAACTTCTTATTGCACAAACGACAATAGGCGCGTTTTTTTCAAAACTATGTAGGCTTAGAAAATTGTTTTCATGCTTAGCCTGGATAGAAAAATGTGCTAACAAACTGCATTTCGTTGAAAGTTATCGAAAATATTATCGAAATGTCAAATATGACATGAAAGTGAGGGAGAAATATGAAGGCCGGTAGCTATTAACCGAACTCTGCCGTCATTTCAAATTTAAATTATTTCTGTTCATTTTAAAATGGGTAGAAAAGAAAGAAATACGAATTTATCCGACAAGAAAAGAAAATTATAATGAATTAAGTGAACATGTTCCTTATTCTACTATTTAATTGAATTGAATTTTCCATCCACAAACTTATTAATGAGCGCTTGACAACTACCGGCCTTACTTTCAATGAAAACAAGGCCGATGTGAAACTGTCAAACGTCAATTATCATAGTGGCAGGACTATGTCACTGTTCAGCGTTTTTTTTTTCTCATTTTCCGCTAAGCCTATATAGATTTGAAAAAAAAACACGCCTAATGAAGGCATCCCGGGATTGGACAGAATTTTTTTTTGTAAAAAAATAAAAGAAATCAAACCAAAAATCTATACACGGGTCAAAAAATTGATAGGTCACGTTTTTAACAAAAAAAAAAATCAACTTCCGATGGTTGCTCACAAAAATGTAGAAATTATAATAATATTAAATAAAAAATAATAATAATAAATAAAAAAGAGCGTAATGCTTAAATGAATCAAAAGGAATAAAATTTAAGAAGTTTAATTAAATTAATAAAAACTTAATTGATAAGATACTAACAAATACACTCCATAAAAAATGTAAAGATGATAATTTTTGATAAAGAAATAAATAAAAAAGATCTCAATTCAAAGGGCTTACAAAATCAAAATACTTGCTCTTGGTTTTCATCCAACCTTTGAAAAATACAACCGCAGGGAAATAAGGGCATCGAGAGTATCATCCCCAAGCCGGTTTCTAAATTTGTTGCCAATATAACTGGGCGCTGAAAACGCTCGCTCTGTTGGTGGAATGGACAGTAATACTTGTGAACTAAATCCAGATGATGTCCTTGGGTACCTCCATTTTCAAAGAGATTTAACTCTTTTCTTAGGCACGCTGTTAAATCCGATTCTGTTTGTGTTTCTGGTAAAATGGTTTCCATCCCAGTAGGGAATCGTTGGCGATCTCAGCAGACCTTGCCAAATCACCCCTTACTTCATCAGTGAAAATCTTAAAAAATAGGAAGGCCTTCCCAAAATAATGCCTAGAAGCGAGTTGGTAATGGCTATTGTTTTAAAATTCCCACCGCTTTCAAAATTTGAGCATCAGTTGTATTACTACTTCGCTTCTAAGGGAATGGCCGTTTTCAGGCCTGAGTTTAGGCACTGCCAAGGAAGCGAGTTAGTAATGGAATCTGTTTAAAAATCAGTTTGAATGGCATTACCGCTCCGCTTCCTATATTTTCGCTTTTTCAGGTCTTCCTTTCGAACAGAAATATGCACCTACCAAACAAGTCTGATCACGTTATTTTTTTGTTTTAAATGCAAACTTACCGATTTGTATTTCAAGTTTAATTTTTGGCGCATAAAAACGTTCGGAGAAAAAAAGGAAGTGCTAAGTAACATTTTAATAAAGTGCTGTAAAGTCAAGTATTCAACGGCAAATTAAATTAAAAAGTGTGGTGAAAATTAGTTATCTTTGTTTTTTATTTACAATATTTTTTTCTAAAACTGAAATAGATCCTTTTTTTATCATATGTTAATACTATGTCCGAAATATACAAACACAACTGAAACACTTGGATTTATTTATTTGATTTTGTTTTGGAACTAAGGCCTCCCTAGAAGCAATATACACAGGAAGGTCTGCTTTTACTCATAACTGGTAACCGATGAAATAAGTGCTTCCATGAAAGGTCTATAGGAAGGTCTGCTTTTACTTATAACTGGTAAGGGTAACTGGTGAAATAAGTGCTTCCTTGGAAGGGCTATAGGAAGGCCTACTCTAACAACTTCTTGGTAACCCCTGAAAGAAGGCCTGCAAAGGAATCGAGATGGGAAGTACTTGCTCCCTTTGACATCGCAATGTTAAAATCATGGCTGAAGTAATAGCAAAAGTCATCGATGCTAAACTTAGGGAGGCCTGAAAGAATCACTGGGGTAATGCCCAAATTCCCTACTGGGATACTTTTTTTAATTTCCCAGTAGCGAATCGTTGGCGATTTCAGCAGACCTTGCCAAATCACCCCTTACTTCATCAAGGAAAATCTTAAAAAAATAGGAAGGCCTTCCCAAAAACATGCCTAGGAAGCGAGATGGTAATGGCTCTTATTTTAAAATTCCCACCACTTTTAAAACTTGAGCATTAATTGTATTACCACTTCGCTTCTAAGGGAATGAACGTTTTCAGGCCTGAGTTTAGACATTGCCAAGGAAGCGAGTTAGTAATGGAATCTGCCTTAAAATCTGTTTTAATGGCATTATCGCTCCGCTTCCTATATTTTCATATTTTCAGGTCTTCTTTTCAAATATAAATATGTACCTAGCAAGCAAGTCTGATCACGTTAAGTAAGTTTTTTTTTCTTGCAAAATAAGCTTAGGGGAAAAATGCAAACTCACCGATTTTTAGTTAAAGATTAATTTTTGGCGCATAAAAACGTTCGGCGAAAAAAAGAAGTGATAAGTAAAATTTTAATAAAGCGCTGTAAAGTATTGAACGAAAAATTAAATTAAAAAGTGTTGTGAAAGTTAATTATCTTTGTTTTTTACTTGCAATATTTTTTTCTAAAACTGATATAACATACATGTTTTTTATCATATGTAAATACTTCCGTCTGAAATATACAAACACAACACATAACCACTTGGATTTATTTATTTGATTTTATTTTGGACCTCAGGCTTCTCTGGAAGCAATATACAATAGGAAGGCTTGCTGTTACTTGTAACTGGTAATCGATGAAATAAGTGCTTCCTTGGAAGGGCTATAGGAAGCCCTGCTGGAACAACTTCCTGGTAACCTCAGAAAGAAGGCTTGCAAAGGAATCGAGATGGGAAGTACTTGCTCCCTATGACATCGCAATGTTAACATCATGGCTGAAGTAATAGCAAAAGTAATCGATGCTAAACTAAGGGAGGCCTGAAAGAATCACTGGGGTAATGCCCAAATTCGCTACTTTCCGTTTTTCACTTTTGGTTTAAAATGTGAAAATTTATGTTTCAGGTATGTTTTGTCTTCATCTGAGTCCCCGTAACACGCTTACAAATAATTTTCCACGCATTCAAATTTTTAGTTTAGTGATGGAAAATTTTGCTCATTCATCTTACCAAATAGATATTAATGAGTTACTACTTTCAGTTTCAATTCAGAGCAGCCTGATGAACCTACAACAAAACAAATTCATTTTGACACAAAAGAAAAAAAAAGGGTAATTTCTCACTTTCTGACTAAAAATTAATTTATTTGGCAAAGTTGTGCAAAGTTGTGGCTGATAAATTCTGGTTGTTTAGCCAAGGCGTTATATTATAGAACAAGATAAGAAATTTTACTCGGACGGACCCGGAAGTAAAACATTTATGCTATTAAACACAAAAAATGGTGAGAAATTACCCATTAAAAAGGGTAGTCTTTAAAACGCTACTACTGTAGGTACTAAATTTTTACATTTCTTATTGTTTATATCATATTATATATAACTTACCTTACCTATCCATATTTATCACTTTAACTTATGCATTGCACTGTATAAGTGTATAACATGATATATTCACTTTCTTTCGCTATGAACGTCAGCCGGCGCCACCGATAACAAAACATGTACAGCTTGCGAGATGATTAAGTTCCGGCTTGTGAGGTGCCCGCCCCGCAGAGGGAGCCGTGGAGGGGCGGATATCATCTGTTGGGGTACCTGCTTATCAAAGAATACATTTGTTTTGTTGTACGTTAACTTCGAGAAATTAAAATTTGACCGCACCTATGTGCAACGGTCGATCGTCGATTGCTAGATTTTTTATTGTGTATTGTGATCGATATTTGTCGACTGCCAGCTTGTAGTCGATCACAAATTTCTGGTCGATGCTTTTTTTTTGAGAAACGTGAAAGAGTTTTGTGCGTATGAAATGATAGTAATTTTAATGAAAATTATATGTTAAAAAACTTAATTATTGAATGCAGTGCGAAGTTGATCGACGCTATTGGGTATCTATTTGGTAAAGTAAACTAAAAAAATAAGCTACGACTAAAATGTAAGAAATACCCAAATAACGCTCAACTAAAATCAGACTATAAAAAATCATGCAAAAGTTTATCGAAAGAGATCAATAAAATTACTATTTAGCCGAGCTGGAGAAAAATAAACGTAATGTTAAAGGAGAGTGGAATGGCGTTAACAAAATTTTAAATCGAAGTTCTCAATACGAGAAGCCGTTGGTAATAGAAGAGAATAATAATAGGATCACTGATGCTACTGAAATAGCAAATCGCTTCAATGACTTTTTCGTTTCTATAGCTAATAATGCTTCTACTGAGGTTTTTGGAAACAACAATGACTATTTGTATGGAAGAGGATTAGTAAATGATAGTTATTTAAATGAAAGTTTGTTTTTTGATCCATTTTCGTCATTATCTAGCATCATTAAATCACTAAAAAATTCCAGTTCAGTTACCGCTGATGGTTGCTCTAGCATAGTCTTTGCGTTTAATGTTGTCGACGTGCTTGCATATATTTTCAATAAAAGCGTATACTGTGGAATTTTCCCTAGCGCGCTTAAGATAGCTGAAGTCATTCCTCTCCACAAAAATTCCAACCCTTGTAATCTGAATAATTAAAGACCGATATCTCTCGAACATTTTTGAGAAGGCGATAAAAAGGAGAATTTAGGAGTTTTTAAATAAAAATAATTTCTTTAATGAATCTCAATATGGATTTCCAGCCGGTAGGTGAACCGAAGATGCGTTGCTCAAGTTCTGCAGTGAGATCTACGAAAGCATAAATAATAATCTGACGGCTGGACTTTTCATAGACTTAACCAAAGCTTTTGACTTAGTTGATAACGATCTTCTCTTGAACAAATTATGTAAGGCAGGAGTACGGGGTTTCGTTTATAACTGGCTAGCTTCTTATTTAAATTTAAGCTTGTATTGCTCACAAAAATTGTTAGCTATGATCTACTATGGTATTGTTCACTCAAAGCTTCAGTATGGGATAACTTGCTGGGGAGGGACTTATATGAACAAGATTAATCCAATTCTTATTTCCCAAAAACATATTGTGCGTATTATCTGTAAGAAACATCGCTTCCATAGCAGCTTCATATTGTATCAGAAGCTAAAAGTTCTACCTCTAAGGCATCTCTATTACTTAAAAGTTCTTAAAATATTTTTTATTAGGAGTGGTTACCTTTCAGTTAGAACAAACTCGGTGCATAATCTGCGAGTAAACTCCAACATTCTGGTTAATATCCCTGCTTACAATAAAATACATTTAAACAAATTCTTTACTGTAGTAGCCCCCTCAATTTTTAACAAATTACCTTTCTCTATCAGAAGTCTAAGAAAATTGTCACTTTTCCTACGCAAAATAAAATCCTGGGTTTTTAATCACGATCACACTCAAATTGAACGCATATTATCTTCAATCAGCTAAAAAAAATTAAAAATAAAAAAATAAAAAATGAAATAAAATAAAAATAAAAAAAAAATAAAAAAAAAAAAATAATAAAATCCTCACCCTGCACACAACTACGTTTGAATTCATGTCTTTGTTTGGACACTTGCCACTAGCTCTTGCTTTCAGCTTAGCTAAAGAGTGTCTCAGACCTAAATTTGCTGAGTTTTTAAGTATGATTTATTTTGAAGAACACTGTAAATTTTTTTATTAGTATTATTGTTATACACTAATGGTTTTCTGTTGTTTATAACGCTAAATATTTCAATTATTTTTGTAACTCATTAATGTTTTTCTCTGAATTGTTCTAATTATATTTTATAAATTGTATACCTAACAAGATGAATTAATAAATACAATACAAAAAAATACACTCACAATAGCGACCTCAGCACTTAACCTCATCAAAGACTGGCTAATATCCGCCGGCCTAGAACTAACAGATCACAAAACGGAAGCTGTCCTAAAAACCAGCTGGAAAAATGTGGAATATGTGGACATAAGGGTAGGTGATAGTCAAACTATCAGCAGATCGAAAGACTGTAAAGTACCTAGGAGTAATACTCGACAATAGACTTTAAACTTCGGGAAAAAAGGCATCAAAGATTCAGGCATCACTTTCTGGAATACTGCCAAACATCAGAGGACCCAGATATGCTAAAAGAAACCTAATATCCAACGAAGTAAGCTCAGTCCTGTTATACGCTGGCCCAGTTTGGGTAAGAAAATTATCGTCAAAATATCGACTTAGCCCACTATTTCCCTTAGCGACCTCAGAAAGATTTCGTACGAAGCAGCCCTTGTCATTGCAGTGATGGTCCCTATCGATATCGCTGCGGATGAGATGCAGAGAGTCTATAATAGGAGAATTTCTAGCAACCAAGTAGCGACAGCCATCATAAGGATGAAGAAGAAAGAGTGACTTCCATGACTAAGTGGCAAGTTCGGTGGGTGGTGATCCACGAAGGGCAGATGGACCTATAGATTGATATCTACTGTTTTGAGCACGATAGCTCACCCTTCTGTCCAAATCAGGAAGAAGTCGCAGAGAACGCAGTACATGTTGCATTGCATAAATTTTCAGGTATGGAGAACTGGGGCCCAACTACATGTAACTCGATTCTATTCGAAAGTTGTTTCCGATTCTACTTTCAAACCGAACTACTTATGATATTAGAATCAAACGTCAGTAATGCCAACTTTTTCATACAAAATTTCCGAATTTCTAACGAGTCTCGCATTGTGTTTGACAGATAAACGAAAACTAAAATAATTTATAATTTATTGTGATTTGTGAAACAAGAAAATAATAATGGGTACTACATATATTAACATGGTGCGTGTCGCATTTTGGTTGTTAAACTAAGAAAACCAGAATTGAGCAAAGACGAATTCGGGATAAATCTAAAGCTGGCTTTACACATTCGTTCTTCATTCAGTGTTCGTTGTTCGTTGTACGTTGCTGGGTTTTCGAACACTGAACAACGAACAACGAAGAAGCATTCACAGTCGCTCTTTTTATCAAAACGGATAACAACAAATTACTGGCAGTGGCAGCGCTATTAATTGTTAAACAAAAGAAAGAAAATAAAAGACCCTGTTGGAGCAAACCGATGTTAAAAAGAAAGCAGTTATCGCATATTAATATGCTCAAGGAATTGCGACTGCAACCGGATGACTTTTGGAATTATTTAAGGATGTCAGAAGAAATATATATTGAACTTATTGATTTTGTTACACCATTAATTGAAAAATCAAACACTCGGTTAAGGAAATCTATTTCACCACATGAACGCCTGTTTGTTACACTACGATTTCTTGCGACAGGGAAAAAATATAGTGATCTAAAGTTTTCAACAATAATGTCTGCGCCATTCTTCTAATGTTATTCAAGAAACTTGTGCGGCAATAATAAAAATTCCTCAAGGTTACATGGTATATTATTAAATCTCTTGACAAACTTCTTAAGTTACCCATCTTTATACAGAACTGAAACGACACTGCAAAACATTTACATTTACAACATTTACAACATTACAATTTACGGTTATCGTCATTTACACACACGTTGTTCCGTGTTTGTGTAAAATAGTACACCGCAAATTCCAAACAGCTTGGAACTTCTTGCGTACGCTCTTCGAACGTTGTTCGATTTTGTCATTTACACTTTCGTTGTTCCGCGTACGTCCGACAGCGAACAAAGAACACCGGGTAAAAGAACGAGAGTGTAAAGCCAGCTTAATATAATGAATGGAGCTGAGTGAAAAAGTTTTTGTTTAGAATATGGTGTGTACATTTAATAATCAAAACATTTGTAATCAAATGATTTAATTATTTTAATTTAATAAAAAAAATGTCCAACTTTGAAAAGATGCCTTTTTGTATTTGCTGTGCGGATTTTCGTTTAGCCTCCGGGGTTCTCAAGTATCCTTTGTATATATTCAGTAGTGTGTTTATATAGGTTCTAGCGCACAGTCGCGCCCCAAAAAAGTGAACCGAATTATTTTGTAGTGTGTGTCATTGGGGGGTTATATATGACGATTTTTTTATAGTATACTTTTAGGAGTTACATATATAATGTTTTAGTATTGTTATGTGTGGTTGTTATGTTATGTAATGTTGTATACAATTAGGTGTAAGATATATTACTGGTTGACTGTTTGTATTGCCTCCCATATATCGAAGCAGCGGTTTGCCTACCATTGATAGACAGTCGCGGTGCAAAAAAGTGAACGGACTCAGTTTGTATAGTTTACCACTGAACTTGATATGTAGAGATTTTTGTTTTGTCTACAATTAGGCGTGATATACATATTGTGGTTTATGTATTGACTATCATCAGATGAATACTGTATATTATGGGTGATGTATTAGATGCAGTTGAGTGTTTCTATTGCTTACCACCAGTCGAAGCTGTTGTTGTTGGACTGGATTCTTATCATCAGATGAAGTGTATGTTGTGTAATAGTTTTTTTGTTTGTTAACGGAAATGGTTTGGAAGTTAAGGTTAAGTTGATTTGCTGTGAGTATGTTAATGATAGGAAAAAGTTGATGTAAAAAAACAACTACATTTTTTTATCACACTTTTTATTTATTGTTCAGGAGAATTTATTGGTATTTTATAATGACCCCAAGCATAAGTTCTTATTCCATCTTTACGTATATATCTCTTAGTATCATTAAAACTTAAAGCTAACTTATTTACATTTTGTGTATAAATATTATGCATCTTACTTCTAAATACAAACATTGATCTATAAATATGTTGTTTTTTTATTAAACATTTATCATAATCTCTTATATCTAAGCTCTTAGTTACAGATTTTTTTATACCCTTTGCTTTTTTTATCACTTCACCGGTATCGATGCTAAAGGAATACAGTTTTGCTCTTAATCCCACAAATTCTAACATTTTTCGAGAATTATTTTCATCTTTGAACTTGCCAAGCACTTTACCATTTGTTAGAGGAAAACTATGACAATTATCTGTAGGATACTCTGAGGTATCAAATCTAGATTTCTCTATATCAATGACATCACTATATATATCACTATAAAAGTCGTCTGTTGTGAACGAATAAATAAATCAATCTGTATCTGTATAGTTCAACCGAACTGATTCATTAAACTTTGGTTTCATATAATCATAATGGAAGTCATACATTAACCACTTTGATAGTTCTAATACCGCAAAACCTAAATAAATGGGTTTGTCGTACTTTACCTTTCCCTTTTTCAATTCAATGGCGCACATGTTGGGTGAAAATATAGATCGACTATGAAAATTGGGATTTGCAATAAGACTTCTAGCATTTAATTGATTTCTATTAATATCCCAAATTGTTACTATTTTCACATCCCTACGCTTTTCTACATTCTCCATAGTCTTTTCATAAACAGAGTTATTCATTAACTTGAAAAAATCTTTTTCAAACTTGTTTACAGCCCTCATTCTATGTTCAGTATTTAGCATTATATATTGCTGTAACCATTTAGATTGCTTAAATATCAACACTCTATGTACTTTTGTAAGAATTAATCCATTTTTGAGACATTGTTGTAAATTATTCATATGAATAATATATTTCTTCTTTGAATATAAACTAGCTATCAATTTGGGTATTTTACTTCCCGGAGTTATAATGTTTTCTGGACAAAATGGCAGGTCATTATGATAGCTATGAATGGCTGTTGGATAAGTTAAATCTACCTCCAATACGCAACATCATAGTCTTTAAATTTTGAAATAAACTCAGGTGTGTAAATCTCGGGGTCATTCCAACAAAAATCACCATAGGGAAGGGGTTGTGACATTGCCCAACCATATAAATTATTAGCATCGAAATACATAAGATATTCATTTGTTTTATTTGAATCATAAGTAGCAACATACTTATTGTTGGCCAAAGCATATCGATGACTACACTGACATAAACCACCTCGTGTACCTTTTCTAAAGAAGTTATACATATCAATATCTAATAACAGCTCTATTTATTTTCAACATTGCATCCCAAGACAAACCAGGAGCTGTGTAATAATGACACGGATCTAACTCATAAATTCTGATGCAAATTCTTACGGAAATTCTCGAAAATATCTGTTAATAATAGCACATCACTTTGTAGATATAGAAGCAGGTAGTCCTTAAAAGTTTTACAGTTGAAATGCTTCCATACTTTTTGTGCATGATTATAATCCTTTTCAGAACACTCTTGATTGCTCATTTTGTTGAAGAATTTCGAAATCGGTGGAAGAGAACAATTCTCAAACTGTTCCCACGAATCAAGAAAATCATAGGGAAATACACCTTTCCTCAACATTAATTTAAACGATTCATCATTTATGAAAATTTTCTTTGTATGAATCAAATCATCAACCCTTAAATTTTTCGCCAATGAATCTATACTAGATTGAAGGAATCGGTTCAAATCTAAAAATCGCATTTCAAATGAATTTTTGTTATTCAACTGTATATATTTAGAGAGTGAAATATAGTTCTCTTTGGTTTGTGGCATTATTTTTATGTCTCCGCTAATATTAGCAAGACTCTTTACAAAAAGATGACAATCATAACCCGAAAAATTATGCAACAAGATTGGAAAGAATTTTTTTTTACGAAATCCTAAATTACATTTTGAATGTGCAGGTCCTCTATAATTACCAATGAAGTGACAATGATCCCTAAATCTTACTTCGGATTGCTTAAAATTAATCTTACATATACTGCATGGGAGTGTTGTATTCTGCATGAAGTTTTCAAGGTCGGTCAATGGATTCATCGGCAATGGTTTCATTATTATTTCCTTATGAAGGAATGTCAGATCTTCTATCAAATTTTCAACAAATCTATCTGGGGCATTTTCTCCTAAAAAAGAAAAAAAAAAAAAACGTAATTGAATAAGTATATTTTTATATTTTGTATTTTAAATTTCTTACCGACATATGTTCCATGTTTATCATGTTTTTTATCAAATGAGCACTTGGTGTAGTAAGAAAAAGCACATGGTACATGCTGTTGTACATCTAATGTTGATGAAGTTTGTGGATCTGAGACACAATAACTCACAGGAGCTAGGATGGATTCAAAGTCGGCGTATACAGTAAATGGAACTTCCAACTTTCTATCATAAAATGCTCAAATTTAATGTTATTCTCGCCTTTCTCCGGCATTATCGTAACTAGTTTGCGACATTCAGTTTTGTGTTTCTCCAAGTTTGATTCGCTGGAAAACCGTAGTAAACATCCATTACAGAGATGCATTTGTTTACCGAACTTAGTTATTTGAGATCTCATCAACCGCGATATGTTTTTGATGTATACATATTGCGATTTACCATCATCATTTTCACAGAAAAGCAAGTTTATATGATTATTCTTTTGCTCAATCGTGTGATAGTAGGGACCAATTATGTTTAAATTAGTCATCGTTGTATTCACTTCATAACCAAAAACATTCACACTAATCTCAGGATTATTGTCTTCAAAGATTTTCACATCTTTAACTAGCAGTGGAAATTTCATATTAGCAAAGTTTATTATTTTTCCATCAACTTCTATTGCGTCCTGTCTTATATCACGTATCTTATGCCCCTATTCCGTAAGACAACTTTTGTTAAGTTGAGTTGAAATTTGGTTGAAATTTGAAATTCGGTATTACTGAACACAACTCTGAGAAAAAGAGTTGCCTGTCAACATAAAACCAAGATGGCGAATCCTCTCTAGAGTTGTGTGGGAATTTTTCTGGTATTATGGTAGACAACGCAGTTATGTTTTGGTTGATAGAGCTGTCAAAAACTAACAACTGGGTTTAAGCAGTTGTTTGAGAGTAAATGTTGAGATACGAAAGATGGAAAATGAACAAAAAGACGTATATCGGACAAATGAAATAATGCAATATTATTAATAACGTCATTAAACAATGTGTGCAGCTTAAAAGCATATAGTCCACATTAGTTGGAGAAAATAGTTTTACATCTTCAGCACTCGGAACTGGTAGTGGTAGTGGTATTGCAATTGCAATCGAGCGTCCATGCAATTTTAACAAATCTTTGGTTTCGATTTGAACGAAGCAAAATGCTTCTGTGTTCAGTACAAAAACACTTGTAAATATTTAAAAATAACAGAAGTAATTTACACATTGCAAATGCATATTCTTTACTTAGCATTTTTTCTAGTTGGAATTGGAATATGTCACGGATAGATTTTCATATGCGCACAACAATAACAATATTATCTTCATCATTATTATCATTAAAAATACCAAATCAAAACTTCTTTTCATTCTGTTTTTATTGAATATTGAGTTTCTGTTGGCAAAATTATTTTCTACTTCGACCACCAGAGGTCAGATTTACGTTAAATAGTCAATTTGTAGTTGTTATTCGCATCTAAAAGTATGCAATTTTTTTTACAATCACAACTGAAAAAGGTTGTTTTATGTAATATGAAAAATTCGTTGAGTTGCGCGAAAGTGGAGTGAATGACAGCCAACTCGAATAAATTGAGTTGTGTTATGGAATAGGGGCATTATAGACAGATGGTCTCTGATGATCACGTACAACTTTTTTATCTATAGCAGATATAATAGCCCATTTAAAACAATATTCATCATGATTTTGCACATTTATACATGCTTTCTTATTTTCAATTATTGAGGGTAATGGAAAGTATGAAGAACCTCGAATAGGTTGATATTTATTGATATTCACTTCAATTCTTACAAATGATATCAGTGCCCAACCGCTATCTTTTTCTTGAAATTCTTCTAATTTTACTTTAATATCTGCACTCATCGTCTTTAATATTTCCGGTAAATCATCTACAGCTAAGACAACACTCATCTTGGTTTGAAGACTTTTTAAATTCATCATAATTTCTTCATCACCATTGATTTTCGCAAATTCACAAAAACAATTCAATGTTAAATTTTATTGCTTTCAACACTTCAAATTCACTTTTTAATAATTCCAATATTACACCCATATTTTTCTCGAAAATCACATCAACATTTAAAATGGTTTCGTCTTTGTTTTTTATGGAAAAACTTTTCACTCTATTCTTGTATGCTCCACTTATAAAACTCACATTTTCTGTTAAGACTTGCTTTACCTTATCTTTATGAATATTTTTTCTTTGATGTTGACTCCATTTCGTTTCATCAACATCCTCTTCACAAATTAAACATCGTTTATAGACTGTAAACTTGACTTTTTTATTTTTAAACCCTAACGAGGTTGAAGGTTTCGGAGAGTGTTCCATTCTTCGAGACATGATACTTATTAATGTTTTGCTTGTTACATATCTGCAGAGTTTATAAAATCGTGTTATGTATCAAATTAAAGAGAATTCAAACTCTGCCCCACCCCCCACCAAAAACAAAAAAATAATAATAATATATATAACCATAGTCATATATATATATATATATATATATACCATAGAGAAATCCATGTGTATATAAATTTCTGAAGAAAGCGAGAGAAAAAAACAAATATATAATCAACCCCAACGTTAGTAACATTTTTTTCTAGCATCAAACCTGAGAAATATAAAGACTTAAATAAATACTTTTTTTATTATATTTATTGATTTAATGCATGTCTTTTTTGTGAACAAGAGTCTGTAATTACAAAACGATAAATTATGTCTGTTTCTTCATTTTCTGATAGAACAAAAAATAATAATGAATTGTTTTTATTTAAAAATTTAACTTCTTCTTCTGTATATATATCTGCCATATGATGAGGAAGGAAAAATTGTGTAGTTGGAAATTCAACAACAAGTCGAGTTCCAATTCTAGTTTGTAATATTTTAATTTTTTCAACTTTATAATAATAATTAAACATCATGTTATCTATATCAAGTATATCCTTAAATTTAAGCGCTTCGTTCCATGGATTGTAATTATTAAAACGATTTAAAATATTATTCAACTCATCTTCTTCGTTGGTCATCTCATGCTCTTCTTCACAGTGTTGTTGTTTTTTTGTTGGTGTTGGTGTTGCTCTTGAAGATCCTCTAGATTTATAAACTGAGGTGATGATTCACAAAACGTTAAACCTTGTAGAATTTGAAAGTTATCCATATTTTAACTTTATTCACTTTAAACCTGATGATTACTAATGTATTGTATCTAAAGCGCTTCCCTTTTATTTGATTCTTTTACACTAATAATAATAATACAATACTATGTAACTCATGCTGTTGTATATGTATTCTTATCTACCTATATAATATATATCATATATATAGAAAGAGAACATAACTTTTGTATATCCCAACACATGAAAACAGTGACTGTTCTATCATTTACCGTGTATATAGATGAAACTATATATCATCTACTGTGTTATTATATAAACAACAACAGCTTTGTTTGTGGGCGTCAACATGTTTTTTGATTGGTAGAATTAAAAAAACGATAATTATTACATACACACATTTGTTTTTTATATCCGTATACATACATAGAACTTTGTATGCTATAGTAAGAAATAGTTTTGTATAAATACTCGACATCAGCGCTAGATTATTTCATTAATCAACTCTAAAAAGCTACGTACAGTTTCTTTTTAAAAACCTTTTTTTGTGTTTAAAAAATAAAAAATAAAAAAATAAAAAATGTCTGATTCTCTGTTTATTGACGAATTAACAAAACTAACTACTGGGTATACTCCAGCAACTAGTATAAAAAGCTTGACTGAAGATCACCCATACGAAATTAAATCTTTAAGGCTGATTGAAACAAAATATGGATCGAAGATGATTGCCGATCTAGGCGAATTCGAGGTGAATATATATATATATATTTATATATATCTCACGTTTTTCTTTTTATATTATTTTTTATTTTTTTTTTTTTAAGGTCTTTCTACCAGCAAGATTCGCAGGAATGACGGCTGCAGCCCAATTAAAAATCAACGAAGGAAACTTCATGCTAATCTACAAGGGACCCCATCATAAGACTGTAGCACTCGATATTGTAGAAAAAGTAGAAAAAAAAATAAAAATAAAAGCAAATAAATAATTTTTTAAAAATAAAATATTTTTATTTATTTTTTTTTTTTTTACTATGAAACTTGGAAAAATAATAAAAATTACAAATAGTTTTCATATAAAATTTTTATTTTTTTTTATTTTTGTATTTATTTAATATACAGCAACGCTTTTAGATTTTGATTAATTGGTGGGATATCAAATCCATCAGCTTGTAAAAAGCTGGTGAGATCCCTCAACATGCACACGCACAGACGCACGCATCCAAGCAATAGATAAAATGTATTTTATTATAGATGTTCAAGGATTCAGAGGACCCAATAATAAATTTATCTCAAAGGAAATAGCTGTATTGCATAATGGTCACCATCATCATTACATCATAAAACCACCATTCAACTCTAATCAACTTTCACCAACACTGACGAGACAAGCTAAATGGCTCTATCATAATTATCATGGTTTGACCTGGGATGAAGGATTCATAGAATTTCGAGAAGTTAAACGATATCTTCGAGAAAACATCAAAAATACTACTGTTTATGTTAAGGATCTCGAAAAACAAAAATGGTTGCAAAAAGTACTCAATGCTGATAATGATGAGAATGTTTGTGTTATTCATATTGAAGAAATCGCATGTCCTAATCTATCCGAATTGAAGCGTATCCATCCAAATGGAATAAAGTGTTTATCACATTATAAACGCTGTGCATTGCAAAATGTTTATCTGATGAAAAAATGTTTAAGTGAAAGCTGACATACTATACATAACTAAAAAAAAAAAAAAAAGAAAAGAAAATATTTTTTTAAGTGAAAACGAATATCAAACAAATAAAACAAAATGATTTTTGTATTCAATTATTATCAATATGTTATTATCTTTCTTTTTTGCTCATTACATTGGTTAAGAAAAATTCGAATTTTGTTTGAGGCAAATGAACATTATAAATTTCCTCATTATGTCGTATATTTTTTAGATTTAAAAAATCTTTTATTGTACATACGTTAATTTCTTTGTAATAAGTTTTATATTCCATTACTAGTTTTACATATATAATATAAATTTTACTGAGATCAATGCCCATACATTTTTTTAAATTATCTTCATTATCTATAAACAATTGTATATTATTATTTAAAATTAAAGTTAAAATTGTATTATTTATTAAAGTTGCTGGTTTAAATGTTAACTCATTAAAGGTACTGCAATCTACGATTTTCTGATATGATGAATCCCACTCGAATTGATTCGCGATAAATTTCTTCAGTGATGTATTTCTATCAAAGAAGTTAATCCACTCGTCTTTAGCGAAATCCTTATCCTCAGGAATGGAAAATTGTAATTTGGCTGCAATCTTTTCTAACAGCTCATCAAAATGAAAAGTGATATTAATATCGAAAAAAACTTCGTTGCAGAAAAGATCCATGTTTTTGCTTCTTTTGTTTTTTCTTTCTTTTTTATTTTTTTTTTTTTTTTTTTTTGTAAATACTTTACATGCACACGCATGCACTCAAAAACAAAAAAAAAAATTTCTATTGAGAAAATTATGATTTGAAAATGTCTTTTTTAATGAAATTTTTGTTTTTTATTTTTTAAATCACACACACACACACACATTCGGGCGATTGAAACTGTACAATAAAACATTTTTTCTATTGTTATCATCTTAGGCATACAGGAAGTAACCCAAAAAATATATCACACGCGCGGGGGGGGTGATAAGAAAATACTAATTATATATGTTACCTTTACTATGAAGAAAACAAAATAATTAATTTGTTTATTCCCACATTTTTCTAAAATTGTAATCATCTTAGGCATATACAGGATGTAATCCAAAAAATATATCACACGCGTGGGGGGTGATAAGAAAATACTAATTATATATGTCACCCTCACTATGGAGAAAACAAAACAATTAATTTGTTTATTCCCACATTTTTCTAAAATTGTAATCATGTATCAATTGTAATCAGTAACATTTCAATTTTATCAGGACACATTACTCGTGCTCTTGTTTTTTTTCCAATAATAAAAAAAAAATAGCTATGGATCCTTCATATTTCTTTAATATGATCGAAGATCAACTCATCACAATGGATAAGCTGTGTTGGGATCACCCAACTTTCATTGAAGGCCTGCGGATGATTGTTAAGAAACGCCCAAAGGAGCTGAAGAAACTGCAGGCAGTAATCAGAATGTTGAGGGATCTCACCAGCTTTTTACAAGCTGATGGATTTGATATCCCACCAATTAATCAAAATCTAAAAGCGTTGCTGTATATTAAATAAATACAAAAATAAAAAAAAATAAAAATTTTATATGAAAACTATTTGTAATTTTTATTATTTTTCCAAGTTTCATAGTAAAAAAAAAAAAAATAAATAAAAATATTTTATTTTTAAAAAATTATTTATTTGCTTTTATTTTTATTTTTTTTTCTACTTTTTCTACAATATCGAGTGCTACAGTCTTATGATGGGGTCCCTTGTAGATTAGCATGAAGTTTCCTTCGTTGATTTTTAATTGGGCTGCAGCCGTCATTCCTGCGAATCTTGCTGGTAGAAAGACCTTAAAAAAAAAAAATAAAAAATAATATAAAAAGAAAAACGTGAGATATATATAAATATATATATATATATTCACCTCGAATTCGCCTAGATCGGCAATCATCTTCGATCCATATTTTGTTTCAATCAGCCTTAAAGATTTAATTTCGTATGGGTGATCTTCAGTCAAGCTTTTTATACTAGTTGCTGGAGTATACCCAGTAGTTAGTTTTGTTAATTCGTCAATAAACAGAGAATCAGACATTTTTTTTTTTTTTTTTTTTATTTTTTAAACACAAAAAAAGGTTTTTAAAAAGAAACTGTACGTAGCTTTTTAGAGTTGATTAATGAAATAATCTAGCGCTGATGTCGAGTATTTATACAAAACTATTTCTTACTATAGCATACAAAGTTCTATGTATGTATACGGATATAAAAAACAAATGTGTGTATGTAATAATTATCGTTTTTTTAATTCTACCAATCAAAAAACATGTTGACGCCCACAAACAAAGCTGTTGTTGTTTATATAATAACACAGTAGATGATATATAGTTTCATCTATATACACGGTAAATGATAGAACAGTCACTGTTTTCATGTGTTGGGATATACAAAAGTTATGTTCTCTTTCTATATATATGATATATATTATATAGGTAGATAAGAATACATATACAACAGCATGAGTTACATAGTATTGTATTATTATTATTAGTGTAAAAGAATCAAATAAAAGGGAAGCGCTTTAGATACAATACATTAGTAATCATCAGGTTTAAAGTGAATAAAGTTAAAATATGGATAACTTTCAAATTCTACAAGGTTTAACGTTTTGTGAATCATCACCTCAGTTTATAAATCTAGAGGATCTTCAAGAGCAACACCAACACCAACAAAAAAACAACAACACTGTGAAGAAGAGCATGAGATGACCAACGAAGAAGATGAGTTGAATAATATTTTAAATCGTTTTAATAATTACAATCCATGGAACGAAGCGCTTAAATTTAAGGATATACTTGATATAGATAACATGATGTTTAATTATTATTATAAAGTTGAAAAAATTAAAATATTACAAACTAGAATTGGAACTCGACTTGTTGTTGAATTTCCAACTACACAATTTTTCCTTCCTCATCATATGGCAGATATATATACAGAAGAAGAAGTTAAATTTTTAAATAAAAACAATTCATTATTATTTTTTGTTCTATCAGAAAATGAAGAAACAGACATAATTTATCGTTTTGTAATTACAGACTCTTGTTCACAAAAAAGACATGCATTAAATCAATAAATATAATAAAAAAAGTATTTATTTAAGTCTTTATATTTCTCAGGTTTGATGCTAGAAAAAAATGTTACTAACGTTGGGGTTGATTATATATTTGTTTTTTTCTCTCGCTTTCTTCAGAAATTTATATACACATGGATTTCTCTATGGTATATATATATATATATATATATATGACTATGGTTATATATATTATTATTATTTTTTTGTTTTTGGTGGGGGGTGGGGCAGAGTTTGAATTCTCTTTAATTTGATACATAACACGATTTTATAAACTCTGCAGATATGTAACAAGCAAAACATTAATAAGTATCATGTCTCGAAGAATGGAACACTCTCCGAAACCTTCAACCTCGTTAGGGTTTAAAAATAAAAAAGTCAAGTTTACAGTCTATAAACGATGTTTAATTTGTGAAGAGGATGTTGATGAAACGAAATGGAGTCAACATCAAAGAAAAAATATTCATAAAGATAAGGTAAAGCAAGTCTTAACAGAAAATGTGAGTTTTATAAGTGGAGCATACAAGAATAGAGTGAAAAGTTTTTCCATAAAAAACAAAGACGAAACCATTTTAAATGTTGATGTGATTTTCGAGAAAAATATGGGTGTAATATTGGAATTATTAAAAAGTGAATTTGAAGTGTTGAAAGCAATAAAATTTAACATTGAATTGTTTTTGTGAATTTGCGAAAATCAATGGTGATGAAGAAATTATGATGAATTTAAAAAGTCTTCAAACCAAGATGAGTGTTGTCTTAGCTGTAGATGATTTACCGGAAATATTAAAGACGATGAGTGCAGATATTAAAGTAAAATTAGAAGAATTTCAAGAAAAAGATAGCGGTTGGGCACTGATATCATTTGTAAGAATTGAAGTGAATATCAATAAATATCAACCTATTCGAGGTTCTTCATACTTTCCATTACCCTCAATAATTGAAAATAAGAAAGCATGTATAAATGTGCAAAATCATGATGAATATTGTTTTAAATGGGCTATTATATCTGCTATAGATAAAAAAGTTGTACGTGATCATCAGAGACCATCTGTCTATAAGATACGTGATATAAGACAGGACGCAATAGAAGTTGATGGAAAAATAATAAACTTTGCTAATATGAAATTTCCACTGCTAGTTAAAGATGTGAAAATCTTTGAAGACAATAATCCTGAGATTAGTGTGAATGTTTTTGGTTATGAAGTGAATACAACGATGACTAATTTAAACATAATTGGTCCCTACTATCACACGATTGAGCAAAAGAATAATCATATAAACTTGCTTTTCTGTGAAAATGATGATGGTAAATCGCAATATGTATACATCAAAAACATATCGCGGTTGATGAGATCTCAAATAACTAAGTTCGGTAAACAAATGCATCTCTGTAATGGATGTTTACTACGGTTTTCCAGCGAATCAAACTTGGAGAAACACAAAACTGAATGTCGCAAACTAGTTACGATAATGCCGGAGAAAGGCGAGAATAACATTAAATTTGAGCATTTTATGATAGAAAGTTGGAAGTTCCATTTACTGTATACGCCGACTTTGAATCCATCCTAGCTCCTGTGAGTTATTGTGTCTCAGATCCACAAACTTCATCAACATTAGATGTACAACAGCATGTACCATGTGCTTTTTCTTACTACACCAAGTGCTCATTTGATAAAAAACATGATAAACATGGAACATATGTCGGTAAGAAATTTAAAATACAAAATATAAAAATATACTTATTCAATTACGTTTTTTTTTTTTTTCTTTTTTAGGAGAAAATGCCCCAGATAGATTTGTTGAAAATTTGATAGAAGATCTGACATTCCTTCATAAGGAAATAATAATGAAACCATTGCCGATGAATCCATTGACCGACCTTGAAAACTTCATGCAGAATACAACACTCCAATGCAGTATATGTAAGATTAATTTTAAGCAATCCGAAGTAAGATTTAGGGATCATTGTCACTTCATTGGTAATTATAGAGGACCTGCACATTCAAAATGTAATTTAGGATTTCGTAAAAAAAAATTCTTTCCAATCTTGTTGCATAATTTTTCGGGTTATGATTGTCATCTTTTTGTAAAGAGTCTTGCTAATATTAGCGGAGACATAAAAATAATGCCACAAACCAAAGAGAACTATATTTCACTCTCTAAATATATACAGTTGAATAACAAAAATTCATTTGAAATGCGATTTTTAGATTTGAACCGATTCCTTCAATCTAGTATAGATTCATTGGCGAAAAATTTAAGGGTTGATGATTTGATTCATACAAAGAAAATTTTCATAAATGATGAATCGTTTAAATTAATGTTGAGGAAAGGTGTATTTCCCTATGATTTTCTTGATTCGTGGGAACAGTTTGAGAATTGTTCTCTTCCACCGATTTCGAAATTCTTCAACAAAATGAGCAATCAAGAGTGTTCTGAAAAGGATTATAATCATGCACAAAAAGTATGGAAGCATTTCAACTGTAAAACTTTTAAGGACTACCTGCTTCTATATCTACAAAGTGATGTGCTATTATTAACAGATATTTTCGAGAATTTCCGTAAGAATTTGCATCAGAATTTATGAGTTAGATCCGTGTCATTATTACACAGCTCCTGGTTTGTCTTGGGATGCAATGTTGAAAATAAATAGAGCTGTTATTAGATATTGATATGTGTAACTTCTTTAGAAAAGGTACACGAGGTGGTTTATGTCAGTGTAGTCATCGATATGCTTTGGCCAACAATAAGTATGTTGCTACTTATGATTCAAATAAAACAAATGAATATCTTATGTATTTCGATGCTAATAATTTATATGGTTGGGCAATGTCACAACCCCTTCCCTATGGTGATTTTTGTTGGAATGACCCCGAGATTTACACACCTGAGTTTATTTCAAAATTTAAAGACTATGATGTTGCGTATTGGAGGTAGATTTAACTTATCCAACAGCCATTCATAGCTATCATAATGACCTGCCATTTTGTCCAGAAAACATTATAACTCCGGGAAGTAAAATACCCAAATTGATAGCTAGTTTATATTCAAAGAAGAAATATATTATTCATATGAATAATTTACAACAATGTCTCAAAAATGGATTAATTCTTACAAAAGTACATAGAGTGTTGATATTTAAGCAATCTAAATGGTTACAGCAATATATAATGCTAAATACTGAACATAGAATGAGGGCTGTAAACAAGTTTGAAAAAGATTTTTTCAAGTTAATGAATAACTCTGTTTATGAAAAGACTATGGAGAATGTAGAAAAGCGTAGGGATGTGAAAATAGTAACAATTTGGGATATTAATAGAAATCAATTAAATGCTAGAAGTCTTATTGCAAATCCCAATTTTCATAGTCGATCTATATTTTCACCCAACATGTGCGCCATTGAATTGAAAAAGGGAAAGGTAAAGTACGACAAACCCATTTATCTAGGTTTTGCGGTATTAGAACTATCAAAGTGGTTAATGTATGACTTCCATTATGATTATATGAAACCAAAGTTTAATGAATCAGTTCGGTTGAACTATACAGATACAGATTGATTTATTTATTCGTTCACAACAGACGACTTTTATAGTGATATATATAGTGATGTCATTGATATAGAGAAATCTAGATTTGATACCTCAGAGTATCCTACAGATAATTGTCATAGTTTTCCTCTAACAAATGGTAAAGTGCTTGGCAAGTTCAAAGATGAAAATAATTCTCGAAAAATGTTAGAATTTGTGGGATTAAGAGCAAAACTGTATTCCTTTAGCATCGATACCGGTGAAGTGATAAAAAAAGCAAAGGGTATAAAAAAATCTGTAACTAAGAGCTTAGATATAAGAGATTATGATAAATGTTTAATAAAAAAACAACATATTTATAGATCAATGTTTGTATTTAGAAGTAAGATGCATAATATTTATACACAAAATGTAAATAAGTTAGCTTTAAGTTTTAATGATACTAAGAGATATATACGTAAAGATGGAATAAGAACTTATGCTTGGGGTCATTATAAAATACCAATAAATTCTCCTGAACAATAAATAAAAAGTGTGATAAAAAAATGTAGTTGTTTTTTTACATCAACTTTTTCCTATCATTAACATACTCACAGCAAATCAACTTAACCTTAACTTCCAAACCATTTCCGTTAACAAACAAAAAAACTATTACACAACATACACTTCATCTGATGATAAGAATCCAGTCCAACAACAACAGCTTCGACTGGTGGTAAGCAATAGAAACACTCAACTGCATCTAATACATCACCCATAATATACAGTATTCATCTGATGATAGTCAATACATAAACCACAATATGTATATCACGCCTAATTGTAGACAAAACAAAAATCTCTACATATCAAGTTCAGTGGTAAACTATACAAACTGAGTCCGTTCACTTTTTTGCACCGCGACTGTCTATCAATGGTAGGCAAACCGCTGCTTCGATATATGGGAGGCAATACAAACAGTCAACCAGTAATATATCTTACACCTAATTGTATACAACATAACATAACGTAACAACCACACATAACAATACTAAAACATTATATATGTAACTCCTAAAAGTATACTATAAAAAAATCGTCATATATAACCCCCCAATGACACACACTACAAAATAATTCGGTTCACTTTTTTGGGGCGCGACTGTGCGCTAGAACCTATATAAACACACTACTATATTCCACAATAATCTCAAATTGAGAGGTGTTTTTGTTTGCTCATTTAGTTGATTACCTACGCAAAAAATATATTAATAGTTCTCTGCATTGTATAATAAAATATGAATAAATTTGTCACCTAAATTTTTGAGAATTTCGCAGTCCGACTGCTTGCTCGCAAACATATTTGCACTAGAACGATTATTTACGAATTCCAACGATTTTGACATTTACTTTAGAATTAGGTACCTAGTACCAAATTTCCGGAAACAAATATATATAAAGTTCGAGATTCGTTCGATTTTCGAATACTAGGACTTGCTATGGTGGCTGGATATTGTGGAAATAGGGTAAGCAGTAAGCACTGATTGGCCTTAACTTGGCAAAGCCCAGTGTTGTAACTGTTACTACACATCAATTGTGCTTATTTTACCTCCAAGTGGTAGCCATCGGAGACTGGTCGCTGCACACCCGAGCACGACTTGCTAAACTTATAAGTGCGAGTGCCGATCCAGAGAAAATAGCAGCACTATAATCATGTCACCGGACGAGTTCCCTCGATGGAACCAACGGTGGCGCTAGATTTCCGGAACGTAAACAAAACCTTATCTGAGCTACTCCGACATATTCGGAGCTCAGGTCGATAAGGATTTCCATGAACTAGTCAGAGTCTTGGAAAAGAAATGGTGGCGGATGAGCCCACACTGGGCCAACGGCAGTGCTCACATACCCGAAACGGGTTACTAACATCGCATCGGTTCAAAACCAGCCCGTCGTCCTAGGTGTTTCAAAAAATGGAACTGGCCCTCCAGGTTGGCGGTTGTGCCGTCGGGGTAAATTCCTTACCACGTAAAAAAAACCTAGTTATGAGAGAGATACTAACCTCGGATAATGGACCCCCTCATTTAACACCACGACCCGGAACGTCCACGGACTACGACTTGAGAATATGCACCTTCACTACAAACTTCTGGTGCTATTCAAAAACTTGAATCTGTCCTCACGCGGTACAAGGCAGATATTATCGCGATCCAGGAGATACGATGGGTAGGATCAGGTATGGAAAAAAGAAAAAATTGCGACATTTATTACAGCTGTCTCAAAAGACTTCACATGATAGGATGCGTATTCGTCGTGGGAGATCGGCTGCGCTCAATGATAATTGACTCTAAACCGATCAGCGATCGCCTGGCTGTGACCCGCATCAAGGCAACATTCTAGAGGTGGAGAACTATCGATTGCACTATCGAAAACAATCGGTACTTTTTGACCACTATCGATGGTTTTCGATAGTCATTTGAATATAGAATTTCAAAAATGTCTTTAAATGGTCGATACCTATCGAAAACGGAGTATATTTAAAGTTTCACAGAGGAGCCCGATCTAATAAGCCAACTGTCAAAATGGCTTTATTTTAAAAAGCGGATTCCCCGTTTTATGAGTCAGCAACGAAGAAAGACCAGTTGGTCTCTCAATTCTCTCTATCTATATTTAGGAAGGTATGCATTTTATGATGTATAAACCTAAAAAGCTGGACCTGGTTTCTTTAAAATGTGGAATCTAATCTCTCTCGGTGAGAAAAAGTTATTTAATATGGTGCACTTAACTTTTTTTTATTGTTACCCCTAAGAAGAAAAAACTATCGATATATATCGATAACTATCGATAGTCGAAAGCCAACTATCGAGAACTATCGATGGCACTGACTATCGATATTTCTCCACCTCTACAACATTCAAAAACATCAGCATAATATGTGCACATGCACACGCCCCTACCGACCAAGCTGAAGACTCTATCAAGGAGGAGTTTAATGACCCCCTGGACGGAGCCTACGGAGCCTGTCCGGAGTATGATGTCAAAATCATACTCGGGGACTTCAATACCGAAATCGGTAAGGAAAAGATCTTCGGCGGATTAGTTGGAAAGCACAACCTCCACGACACGACAACAGACAACGGCTTCCGGCTAATCGGTTTTGCAGCAGCTCGTAATACAGTGATAAGTAGCACAATGTTTCCAAGACTTCGAATCCACACAGCAACCTGGCGCTCTCCAAATGGTCGAACCGCCAACCAAATCGACCACGTGCTAATAGATGCGAGGCACACATCCAACATTCTGAATGTGCAAACCTTCAGAGGGGCAAACGTCGACTCTGACCATTATCTTGTTGCAGCTAAATTCACAGCTAGACTTTCCAACGAGAAAAAGCTGCGAACCGCCCAGAAAAAGAAATTCAATGTTAGAAGCCTTAGCACGAATGCAGCAGCCAGAGCCTACAGAGAGCGCCTGAGCGAGAGACTCTCCGATGTGCATTCACCATCCACAAACGCCAACAATCTGTGGAACCAGTATCGCGACATCATCAAAGGGGTAGCAGAGACCACCATAGGCTCCCAGCCACCACAAAAAACAAATTCTTGGTATGATGATGAATGTGTGCGTCGGAAAAAGGTGACAGAAAATGCACACGTGCAAGTGCTGCAGCGCAAAACAAGAGCGTCGAGAGAAGAGCATCGAGCCAGAAGAAGGGAGAAGAAGAAGATCCTGCGTTAGAAAAAAAGGGCCCACGCAGTCTCTCAACTTAAGGATATCGAAGAGTCACGTGATAGGAATGACATCCGGATGTTTTATAGGAAAGCCAAGCAACTGGCAGCAGGCTTCAAGCCCGGAACGCAGGCTCTTCGAAACAGTGCAGGAAACCTAGTCACCGAAGCGCAGGGAATAGTAGAAGTGTTTAAGCAGCACTTCCAGCAGCTAATTAATGAGCATCAGGTAGTAAGAGTGATCGGGCAAGAAGAGAACCCGCATCCAGTCAGTGAAGAATCCATCCCACCTCCCAGTTTTGAAGAGGTCGGCTCAGCCATCAAAAATCCGCCGGCTATGATTGGCCTACCAGCAGAGCTTTTCAAACATCGTGTTGATGCTTTAGTAGTGTGCATGCACCAAGTCATCAACCAAGTATGGGTGGAGGAAGCCATGCCCGATGACTGGAATATCAGCTCTATATGCCCCATCTTCAAGAAAGGGGATCCTATGTCTTGTAAGAACTACCGAGTCATATCCCTGCTTAATGGCGCATACAAGATCTTATCAAACGTACTGTGTGAACGTCTGAAATCTTTCTGCAGCACATTAATCGGCACGTACCAGTGTGGCTTCCGGTCCGGTAGATCGACGATCGACCAAATTTTCACACTAAGGCAGATCCCGGAAAAGACCAACGAATTTCAAGTCGATACTCACCATCTCTTCATCGACTTCAAAGCCACATATGATAGCATTCATCGTCTTGAGCTCTTCAAGGCGATGGCCGGGTAAACTGATCCAGCTATGCCACGTGACGCTGGAAAAAACGCGGTGCACGTGCAATTTGGAAACAGTTTCTTCGAACTATTCCAAACATGCACCGGATTTCGGCAAGGAGATACGCTATCATGTGACTTCTTCAATCTTGTGCTGGAACAGATAGTGCGCACGGCAGGTGTAAACACGGAAGGCATTATCTTTCACAAATCTGTGCAGCTACTGGGATACTCGGACGACATCGATATCATCGGTCGCTCCCAGCGCGCCGTGTTAGAGGCTTTTACGGCAAATGAAGAACAGGCGAAACGAGTTTGCCTTGAAGTGAATGAGGACATAACCAAGTACATGTTGTTAACAAACAAAGAAACTTCTGTCCACCGCCTAGGACAAAACGTCACTGTTGGTAACAGTAACTTCGAAGTGGTGAAGGAGTTTACATACCTCGGAGTAAACAACTCCTCGAATGATACCTTAGTGGAGATTCGACGAAGACTTACCCTAGGAAACCGCTGCTACTTCGGTTTGGCAAAACAAATGGTTCAAAACTCCTTACTCGGAAGACGAAATGCATTCTCTACAAAATATTGATCCTGCCAGTTCTGTTGTATGGAGCCGAGCGTTGGACGATAAACAGGAAAGCAGAGCAGATTTTGAATACTTTCGAGAGAAAAATTCTTCGTCGGATTTTCGGTCTCGTATGCGAGGAGTGCGAATGGAGGAGAAGATATAGGCTGAGTTCCAAAACATCAAATATATGCGCATCGGGAATGCATCACTGCCATTGTTATGCGATGTTACGATGCTTTCATTTTGCAATGCATCATGATGCTTAAAATTTTTTGACTTTTTGGAACGGTTTATCCATTTCATTTCATCAATAAAAAAGAAATTCTGTCCATTTTTTCTGAAAATTGTTCAAGAAAATATCAAAATAACAAATAACTAAACTTAAAATAAGCATGGTGGTGTCTTTTTTTTATTTTGGTTTGTTGCAATAAGAAAACAAAATCCTCAAATCAGAACGCATCATAATAAACAATGATGCGTTGTGTTCAGGAGCGTTTTCCTGAATTCGATATCAAGCGCATTAACTTGATATTTTTTACCTGTAATGTTGTGAGACAAGCACTTGAACTTGTTCACTTAATTGGAGCGAAATTCTGTAAATTGAATTAAACACGGTGATTGATTACGTCTAATTGAGTAATGGTTTTTATTAACAAATCGATTGGTATTTATACATATAAATTGCTTAGCCTATCACTTAATAATAAAAAGACAAACATAGAGGACAATAAAAAATCATTAATTGCATATCAATAAGAATAAAAGTATTACATACAAACAACATAGCAAATAATACAAAAAGTCATTAATTGCATTTCAATAATAATAAAAGGTAATACATACAAAAAAAACAACATAAAGAATAATCCAAAAAATCATTAATTGCATATTACTGCACCATCAGCATATGACGTTCGTTGGCCTCGTATTGCGATCAGTTGAGTCAACACCAAGTTGCTGTTGATGTAGGTCGCTGGTTTGACCCGACGATTGTTCTGTGGTTGGTGTTGCCATCGTCTGATTGTGATTAAACATCCTCCCCGCGTTGAATGACGATTTAACTATTTCGGAAATGCTGGCGACACAGTCTGATTTTCCTGGTTTCTGTCGAGGTGTGGGCAGTGGTTTCTTTATAATAACTTTGGGTTTTCTTGTCGTTCGTTTCCATATCAAGTAGATACTCACAGCAATAGAAAGTACCAAAGCTGAGTATCCAATTGCGAAGTTGTGATAGTTGTGAGTCTGAAGCTTGTGAGGTAGTTCAAGAACTTCCTGCCGTGAGATGGTATTTTGGAATTCTGTGAGATTTTTGAGTCGTATCTCATACTGGCTTATGTTGAACTCTTGCAGCAAGGGCGTTAATTGTGTGGGTATGGAGACTTCTGATATTCTTGCAAGACTTGTGTAGGATGCTCGAAGGGTGTTGGAGAACGTTTGATGACCGTGAATAGTAATAAAATTGTGTCGTAGTATGCATTCCGGCTGGATTGTTAATATTCCTGATCCCTTTATAATGAACTGTGACGATTCTCCTTTGCAGACTGCTGTCGCATATATCCATTTGTTTTTATGGTTCATTTGAATCCACGATGAACTAAGTTCTGATTTTTTGAGTCTGCAGGTTGGTAGCGTTTCATTATTAAACAGGTGTACTTCACATGAGCAACTCTCTGCTCCTTTGCTGAACTTCGACTGGATGTTGAAGCATAGATACTGCTCTTCGTTGAGATTCCTGCAGGATTTAAAGTTTATTAGATCCAATGGAAAATATTGATCCCGATGTGCATTTATGGCCAGTACTTCAGCGAAAGGGCTGATCGTAATCATAGTATTGTTTATTAGACTTGGTATAGCTGTCATCTTATACAAATCGTATTGTTCCTGATCTGCTAGTGGTAGTGTTATACTAAATACAGCATGTTTGTTTGAGATTCCTCCTCATACTGTCATTAACTTGTATAGCTGCAACAGGTTGTCTTCGTCAGCTGGTATTTCCAAAAATGCTGGAAGATGAGCCTTGATTATTTGTAATTCTTTCCTTAGTTGTGTAGCTGAGAGCAAGAAAGCACTGATCTTTCCCTGATGAGCGTCTGAGAGGATGTCTAGTAGAGTTGACTGTATCTTTTGTATGTTTACTATCATGATGATAAGTTGAGACGAGATGGATACAAACATCTGAGAGAGCTTGAGCTGGAACTCACCCTCATCGTTTTCACTGATCTTTGAGGAAATTTCATTCAGGTGATTGTGGAGTGTTTCGAACCTTCCCATTGTTGCCTTATTATCTTGTTTTAGTAGGTTGATTGTTGAGTCGATGATCGAAGTTTGATTGCGTAGTAAATTCAGTAAGTAGTTTTCGTTTCCCTTGACTTGATCAATGGTTGCTGACATCTGTTAAGCGTATTCTGTATCAAATACTCCAAAGAGTGCGTTAGCAATATTTCCTATCACATTCAAAGCTCCTCTCTTTGTTCGTCTGGCCGTTAAGAGAATGCTATCAGACTGTATTTTGCTTATGATCTGCTCAAATTGGTTCAAGGTATCAGTGCATATGCCTCGAAGTTGCATTTTATCGCACAACTGGTACAATGTTCGAGTTCCATTTGAAAGGGTATGGATTTCAGAAATTAATGGTTCGAGCTGGTAATAGATTATGAAGTTCCATTCGCTTGTTGCTCTATTTGCTGAGCCGATGCCTTCAAAATAAATTCCGATGTTTGATGTGAATTTAGTGATCTGAATGTTTTCCGCAAATACAAGTGGCAGTACTAGGATAATTGTAAGCAAGCTTGTGACGCTGATGCTACCGGATGATCTTCGTCGCTTAGTAGGTATTTCGGTTGTAGCTTCCGTTGGATGCGCGTCATGTGATATCTGCTGTGTATCAGGCGACACGTGCTGAGTTTCGCTGTTCACCTCATCTTCCACTGGCAAAGGTGCCAATCTGTGTATTTGACGTTTCCAAACTCCTGAGGCTGTCTTGATGTCCACTACTCGTACTGCACCATCGTCGCCCTTATATGCCCGGATAATTCTTCCAAGGGGCCATTGTAATGCTGGAACATTATCTTCTTTTATTATTACCATATAACCGAGTTTGATGTTTTTGGCGCATTCCTTCCATTTATGCCGATATTGAGGTTCGTTCAAATATTCTTGAGACCATCGTCTCCAAAATTCATGTTTAAGATAGGAGACTAAATTCCATCTAGTCAAAAGCGTTTGTTTTGTTGACTCTGCGTTTACATCAATTTGTGCGGTAAGGGGCTCGCCAATCAGGAAGTGCCCTGGTGTCAACGCAGTTAGATCGTTTGGATTGCTCGACATTGGTGTTAATGGTCTTGAGTTTAAGATGGCTTCAATTCCAACTAACACTGTTTCTAATTCTTCAAATGTCAAGGCAGCTGTGGATACACTCCTGAGCAGCAGGTGTTTCGCTGATTTGACGGCGGCTTCCCAGAGACCTCCGAAGTGAGGAGCTCTTGGAGGAATGAAACTAAATTGTATAGCTTTACCGCTGCATTCATTTTTAATGATTTTACGTGCCTCTTCTGAATAGATCGCTTTTTCCAATTCTGCTAGTTTATTATTAGCTCCTACGAAGTTGGTCGCATTGTCGCAATACAGGTGCTGGCAGTGTCCTCTCCGGCCAATAAATCGTCTCAATGCTCGAAGGAACGATTCCGTCGTTAGATCACTTACTAGCTCCAAATGCACTGCTTTTGTGGCGAAACAACAGAAAACTGCCAGATACGCCTTGTGAGGTCTTTTGCCGCGTATTTTGTAATGGATCCAAAATGGTCCACAGTAATCAACTCCTGAATTAATAAAAGGTCTTGCTGGGGTTATTCTATGTGATGGAAGATTGCCCATTACTTGAGTAAATAGTTGCGGCCTGGCTCTGGTGCATTTCACGCAGTGCTGTACAATTGATCTTGCCATTATTTTTCCCTTAACGGGCCAAAATCTTTGCCTGGTATGGGCCAGTAGTGCTTGAGCGCCGCAATGCATATTCTTCTTATGAATCATTTCCATCAACAGCTTAGCTAATGGATTGTTATAAGGGAGTAGCATTGGTTGTTTTGCGTCAAATGACAATGTTGATGTTTCCAAGCGACCTCCAACTCGAATAACCTTTCCTTTATCCAAAAAGGGAGCAAGGGTGACAAGAGGACTGGTGCGTCTTAATTCCTTGGAAGCTCTTAAGTCCTTGATGTCTTCTTTTAAATTAGATGCTTGCATCGCTCGCATTATCACAACGAGTGACTGATCGAGTTCTTGAGGCGTCAATAATATCTCGTTGTGTCGTTGGTGTCCGTTGCTTCTGGTATGATTGATAAACCGTAAGACATATCCAACGATTCTTTGAAGTGTTGCAAATGAATTGCGATGATTAATTTTGTAGATCATGTCTTGATCACAATCCTTGGTGGCGATTGCCGCAATTGTTTTTTCCGTTTTCTTTCTATGTCTTCCGGAATGGACAGTCCCTTAGTATATTTTCCTGGCAACATATTTTCCTTTCCGTGCAAAAACATAGGTCCATAAAACCAAAGAGTACATTGTGGTAATTTGGCGGGTTGCAATCCTCTTGATAAAACATCTGCTAAGTTGTGATTCGATGCCACATGTCGCCATTGCTCGGGGAGTGTCAGTTCCTGAATTGTAGCGACTCTGTTTGCCACAAATGTTTGGAATGATGATGGCGGGGAATAAATCCAGGCTAAGACAATTTCGGAATCCGTCCATAAAAATGACATAAAGAATAATCCAAAAAATCATTAATTGCATATTACTGCACCATCAGCATATGACGTTCGTTGGCCTCGTATTGCGATCAGTTGAGTCAGCACCAAGTTGCTGTTGATGTAGGTCGCTGGTTTGACCCGACGATTGTTCTGTGGTTGGTGTTGCCATCGTGTGATTGTGATTAAACACGTTGTTTGTGCAGTGGTTGCTTTTGTGATGCGTTTTGGAACGCGATACATTGCATAACTGCTAAATATTGACCATATGGAACGCTTGACTTTGCAGTACTGCGGAAGAACTGCGTTTTGGAACTCAGCCATAACCGCGAAATCTATGAGCTGTACCAAGATGTGGATGCAGTCCGAAAAACCAAAACACGTCGTCTACACTGGCTCGGCCACATCGAGCGAATGGACAACAATGCTCCAGCAAAGAGGATCTACGAATCACAGCCCCTAGGTTCGAGACAAGACCGAACCTCCAGTTTAAGGACCAAGCTACCGCGGATGCCAGTGCGCTTGGTCTAGACAACTGGAAGCAGCGTGCCCAGGATCGAAGAGAGTGGAAGGCTGCCGTGTCTCAGGCAGACTCTTCACGGGAGCCCGTTAAGTAAGTAAGTAGGACTTGCTATAGAATTATAGAGTACGCATTTTGCGAATTCGAACATTTTTATTGTAGAATCGAGTTACATAGTTGGGCCCCTGACATACCAAGTCTACAGATAAATAATAGACCAAATGCTGCTGTCAGAAGAAAATTGGTTGGAGATTTGCAATTTCATAACAAACGTGCAAAACGAGCTGGGAAGTATTGAAAAAATAAGTACAAATGCAACAAATATAGGAGACAAAGTATAGATTGATTACTAGCCCCGCGAAGTACACCTAACGGCAGTCTCCTCGGGGAGAGTGGTCGAAGTGTGTAGGGTCTGGGTTAGTACGTAGACATATTCCTGTATTTGAGCAATCACGTTTGCGAATCGTGAATGCTGGTAGCTGGTATCTTTAGAAGATTACACATCCCTTCGCGCAACCAAAAAAACAAAATGTGATGATTAATAAATACTCAAATAATTCTTTTAAAAGAAAAATGCATTTATTTTTCGGAAGGAAATAACAGGTAACCTGATATAATTTATCAAATACATAATTTACATGATATAACATTTCAACTTTAAAAAAGACACTACTATTCAAATTCTTTGTGTAAAAGGCTTTTCAAAAATACTCTCGTAAAGGTTAATGTTTCAAACATTTCTTTTCTTTTTTCAAATATACAACGTTTGTAAAGTTAGTACATAATAATACAAAATAATGCGAGCTTGCATTCTTCAGTTAGTTCATAAAATATAAATGCTTAATGGCACATTATTTATTATCGAGGGAAAATGTATTGGTCTTTTATTTGTAAATTTCATTGTCTTCGCTTTATGCAAGAAATGTGCCAATGGAAAATGCATAGCGTATTTAAATTGGTGAGAAAAATAAAATACATAAAAGAACTCATTTCTTGCAATAATAATAATAAAAAAAAACTTTATATTTTAGTATTTTCACTTAAAATTGTTTCACATTTTCTTCTTAAACGGAATGTCAAGCGAATGTTAATTGTAATTTATGTAAGTACAAGAAAGCAGTTATAAATTTACATATGTCTTGTGTTGCCAAAGTTAATACCGCTTTGGTTGGCACCCTTGTTGGATCCGTATTGAAGAGAGATGACATTTTGACCAGCTTTAAGTTGTTCTTCGCTGAAGTTACGAACGTTCTTGTCAGCTTCCTTTGGTCCAATCGATGGTTTTCCAAAGTTTTGTGCCTATCGTAAAATTTTGTGTTATCCCATAATAAATTAAATCTTTAACAGAGAGTTTATATATAATACTCACTTTTCTGCCCAATGATTGTAAGCATATGACGACAGAGTTCAAGTTTTGCCTCTCCCAGAGGTCAACACTTTGGAAGGTTTCTTGCGTTGGCACTCCGAAAGTCTTTGCGCATCCTAAGAATGCTAAAAATCGCAAATTGGGAATATGTTGGTCAATGATGTTACATAGATATTTATAAAAAGTGATTTACCTGAAATATTTTCCATGCATTTGAATGCCATTTTGCTTTCATTGACTTTCTTGATGGAACCAGGTTGAATGCAGTTTGCTAGCTTGCACAACAGAACTCCATCTTTTAACACTTCAAAAAAGTTATCCGTGTCTCCAGAGGTGTTGATGGGCTCATCGGTAATAATCTTGATCCATTCTAGACATTCTTGAGCTAATTCTTCGCTGTATTTGGAGTTGATCTGTAAAAAAAAAAACATTTTTAAGCGCAATTTGGTAAGACGATGCTTAAATCAAAAAGACTCAAATCAAAGTCCAAGCAAAGTGCAACAAAGCTTGTCAATATACTCGTCATTAGCGCTACCTTTTACAAAAAGATAGTGGTTGAATGTACATACATACAGGGACAAATACATCACACTTGTGAATGGATGTATTGAAAATTCATCGGAATTGCAAAAAGTCCACATTTTTAAGGTATTCTTGGTACAATACTGGGGAAAGCACGCGGTCGTCTTGAAGCGTGAGCCCGGGTTCAGTTGTAGAATCGAGGGTTCTCGGCTTAAGTATCGACACGATGAAAAACACAAGAACATAAAGCTATTGGATCATGCTGGTTTTAGAAACATTTTACATTTATAAATGTAATATACCTATGTATACTCAAATGTATCATCTCAAAAAAAAAAAAAAAAAACTAAAGATTAACAAAAAGATAGCTAGTTTTTATTCAATTGGAAATCCTACTATGCATTTGTATATTATATTTCATAACCCATAAGTAAATTAAATAAAATGTTTTCGTAATGATTTATCGCATACCGTTAAATTACGTCAACAAAAAGGTATCTCTTTTGAAGATTATAATGATAATAAGAGTAAATATTTTATGTTCAATTCAATATTTGCGATATTCCTAAAGGCAGATGAATTTTTTTTATCTTTTTCTATACATATACCTACATATAATAACTACGTGTACATTATGTACATATGTTGAAACTTAGTGACTTATTTTCATGGTTAGTCTTATCTTGAAAAACAAACACTGTGCTGCACAGAAATAGTTTAGAGGTTTACGTTTGCTGATTCGCATTTCCATCAAACTCACGAATTTGCATATCTAACGAAAGTTTTTGTTTTGTTTTGCGTAGTTACGATAAGAGGATAACAACTTTTTACAAGCGGACATCCGCATTTTAATGTTTGTATACTTCGGTATACTAAACTTACTTCTGTGTGCATCTAACTAAACTACAAATAATTACAATGTGAAATAAGTGTTAACAACCGAGGATTTAAAAATGTATACACATACATATGTATGTATGTATGTTATATTTTATCTGATTATGCAATATTTTATTCTTTCGTTATCGAATACCAACGATTTTCACAAAATGTTGATTCGATTTGTATTTTATTGAACTCGTATGTACATACAAATGATTTATTTGATTCTTTATACTATGTACGTCATTCTTGGATTGCAAAAAATATACGTTACTTAGAATGATTTGTATCTAGCAGATGGCCTACACTGACATTCTCTATTCAATAAACAATCTTTTATATCCTTATATGGTGGGGTAATAGTCAGACGGATCTGATTTTGGAACTTATATGGAAATGTTAATAGAGACAAGATTTCATTTAAACAAATATAGATAATTTGTCGCCACAGATGTATTTTTATTTTTTGATTTAGACGTGTTTAGAGTGAAAACAATTTTTTTTTATATTTGATTTCTAAGGCTGTTTCCATTATCACCGAATGCTGGCTATGATTGCGTGACTTTCCGACAAATGTGTTCAATGTTATCGTGGTTCTCAGGCGAGATTCGTGTTCAACACCAAAAATAAATTAATTTATATATTGATAGCGTTTAAAAATGTTGATTGATGTTTTATTATTTGTTTTGTATATAGTATAGATATGTAATAATTGTAGATAAAAATTAAAAGGGCAAAGAATAGTTTATTTATTAGATCATGGTTATGGAAGAATTAATTGTTTTGCTGGCATGTGAACGAAAACAGTTGGAATCTTTAATGTTACATTGCGTTTTTAAAAAGAAAATTTCATTTTCTGTTTTAATTGGTTTTGATATTAACATGATTAAATACTTTGAGTTTCTTGTTCTTAAAAAAAAAAAAGGAATGGCAGATGCTTCAGAACGAGAGATTGGTCCCCCAGCATTGCGGGAAACATCTTGGAAACTAGGAAACTGTGTTGGAATTTGTCCAGTTATATTGTTTACATCTCTAAAACGAGATTTCGAAGGCCAGGTGACCACTAGGAAACGTAATTCCAGTGAAAAGATCAACTGTTAAACATCGAACGATTTGCCTTCACACTGAGCGATGGATATGGAGTCCGTTAAAATTTGTATATTTTTTTTTTTTTTTTATTATACAGCTTCCTTTAATCATGTGTAAGTAAAGTTTTATTACTGCAGGATGTTATCTTTACGTATACATATACTATGCAGGTTGTACACTGAAACGTTTAAACTTCTTTCAATTATATCTGATGACATTTAAGTTTTTTGTAAAAGTTAGAAAAATTAATATTTTTTAATCAATGTCAAACATGTCAAATCGTGTACATGTATGCCACTGTTCTATGATTGTCAGATAACTTGGCTCGCACGCAAGGAATTAATCAAAAATAACGTCAAATGTGATTAAGTTTACGGCTTACGTATTTTATAGGCAAATTGCAGAGAACTTCACTTGTCAAAAAAGTATTGCAGGAAATTTGATTGCTTAGTGGAACATTATCTTACATTTAAGTTTTTGTAGGCGCTACTTCGACATATTCGGAATCTTAAGACATAAAACAGACGGTAAAACACATCATATAAAGAACTCGAAAATACAATAGCTTAGATTAGCAAGTAACACAAACCCTGTTTGACATGGATCTCGCAAAGCGAGGAACTGAACTGAACCGAAGAAGTTCACCTTAAATTAAAAAAAAAATAAAACGCGGAGATGATTTAGCAATAAGATGGTTACATAACAACCATGTTTCAGTCCATTTATTCTGAGGGCATAGATTGCGCTCTGAACTGAACAGGCTCTGTGCGGCAAAGAAACACGCGTTCCACACTCTGAAGTGTCTGAGCTAAAAAAGCATTTCTGAACTAAAAAAAAAAATCAGAAAGGCTTATTATTTCCTAAATCAGTGTTCAGTTACACTAACCTATTATTATTGAGAACTTATTTATGGACCGAATAATCGCCCTTCTGAACGTGCTAATAATTTAACAACAACAAGAATAAGATCAATGAGGGTACGTGAAATCCCTTGTTTATGTGGATAAAACAGCAATGACGCGTTTCTGCGGATATCCGGAATGTGACTATCCACCGCATTTGGTAGGATTCATTTAGACCCAATTAAGTCCATTGTGTTGCCAAATGAGCCGATTCTTGTCGGTACTCTTGAAAGCATTTTGAGAATTGGATACATTTCCATATTTGATTGATATCCGCTGAGGAAGTATCTTGTAGGTCTAAGTTCTATAAAGAAATGTTCTCTCAGAATCTTTTTTCTTAAAGTGGAGAGTGCTGGGCAGCTGCATAGAAGTTGATAGGGGGATTCCTACTCCTCCTCGCTCATCCATGCAGCTGTGACAGAAGTCATTGGCGAGGATTCCCAGCCTGCTGGCGTGTCTGCCTATTGCACAATAACTTGTCAATATGCTCATTAGGATGCCGATATGTATTCTGCTATCGATTTAACTGAGGCAAAGTCTGCTTGGCGTGGGTACACGTATCCAAGTCACGCCATCTTTCATTAGCCTGTTGCAGTGCTTGCGTAGAGATTTTGTGTTTTATTGTTTCTATTGGTACATGGTGTATACAAACCACGTTGTCTTTATGTGTTTATTTATAATGTCTTAGGTTGCTTACTCGTAGAGTGTTATCTAGCGACTTATTTCATTCTGCATCTGCAGGCCGCTATTCAGAGAGCACCACAAATTAAGTTTACATAGCTGAATTACTCTTACACATGGGGTTCACTTTCTGGGTAAAATGTCCGTACTTTTTCTGGCTAGTTCGTCTGCATCACAGTTACATACCGGGTACATCACTATGACTAGGAACCCAGCACAGCGTGAGCATGCATCTGCTCGATATCTAGATACACGTCAGTGACTAACCAATTTTGATTTTATAATTAGTGATTCGAGTGCTTTTATATCTGCTTGGCTGTTGGTGTAAATGAATATGCCCCGATTTTACATCGATTTCATCGACAGTCACTCAGCGGCTTCACAAATAGCCATCACCTCCGCCTAGATGACACTACAGTGGTCTGGCTGAGTTGGCCGCCCGCTCCTATGCCACCACCTGTCTTGGATCCATTGGCGTAGATTTCCAATGCAGATTTGTCATTAGGCAGATACTTCCTATTCCTACCCATTCCTGTTGGCTGGGAATATTAGTCTTATATTTGATATTAAGAGTACGCATTGAAATTGGCAGTCGTAGGGCGCGAAATCATATTTAAATGCATAATGATAAATAATTACCAGTACCTACATATCTTTCACATAAAAACATTTTTTATATCAAAATCCAATGTTGGGTATTTTTATTTAAACTAATTTTTCGGACACCCATTATTATGAATTATTTACATTCGTGTATCGACTATTAAATCTAAATCTCACGTAAATTATTTCGGTTGCAAGAATTTCCGAAAAACAAGAATTATAGGTACGAGTACCTACTGTATTTTTTTTTTAAATTTAGGAAGGGTAAATTTATTTGAAATTAAGATTTTAAAATGACCGAAGTACGAGTTCAATTTGTACATAATTTTTAAATTACTCATGTATCTAACTGTATCTTCAATCTTGAGCTGATGATATACCATCATTAGAAATAAAAATAATAAAACAACATTAGATCATCATTTATAGGAAAACTACTCACACTAATGAGTTCAATAATATGTTCCGTCATTTTCGATAAATGTTTATTCATTAATAATCACTTGCCGAAAATTTCTTTGCTATTTTTTGGTTCTTTTTTTCCTCTTCTCCCATATTAATATGCCATAGGAAGTATAATCATTAAACTTGTATGCGTAAGCGTATGTGGAAATACATAATTCATGATTTTGTGACTAACAAAACCTTCACACATAAAACATAACAATAGAAGAAAGAACTCCCCATTTGAATACTGCAGACGGTTTTAAGCATATGAGAGTCTGTGCATAAAATAAACCAATTGTCATAGGAAAATTAATTACTGTGAACTTAATATTATGACGAGACAAAATCAACGATTTATTTGACCTGAATCAGATTGAGTTTCACTAACTGTTGAACTGTTCTATTTTTTTTTTTTTTTTTGTATTCTTCTTTTAATTGTCATTTCTCAAGATAACGGTTGGAGCTTCTGTTATACACATATTTAAAATTCGATTTTTTAATTTACTTTTCCTTTACGGAGTGTTTCGATGATAATCTCATACGATGCATCAGAGGTAGGTAACGTTAATGTTTTTATTGCTCTTTGACCATAACCCCACAAACTGCACGTGCCGATCCAGAATTAGAATACATACACTTCTATTTCAGTCTTATCAGAGTTCATCTTCTAACAGCAAAAACTTCCGGAATAAATCTGGAGGTACATACCTATATATATGTATGTATGTACGTAGTAATCGAAAACAATGCACATTTGTTAGCGCATTCAAATGTGATCTATACTTGGACAAAATCATTGGTAATTGAAAATGACTGAAGGGGAAACACTATTCCTAGCGGACAAGCTAAAGTAATTCAAAAGTCTGCATGATGATGTCAATTGTGAAGAGCTCAGTCTTTTATGAATTTATGTGACCCAATTTTATTTTGTAGTACATACATACATTATGTATGTTTACACAACACCATGTTAGAGTCACTCTATATACGTATATACATATGTATAGTTGATTTCTAGATATTGGATAACCCTCTCTGTACACAAACTATGCAGTCATGAAAAAACAAGAAAAACCTACAAAGGGGTGTACTTTATGATGCAATAAAATTTAAAGAATTTATTAGTGGTACGAAAATGAACGTGCTCTCGAAGAACTTAAATGTTGTAGGTATTTATAAGTTTCGTGTTTAGCAAACAACAAAAAACAATATAAAAACATGTGTCATTAGTTACAGCCGGCACTAAATAAATAAGCCGGCTATAACTTTTCGTTATTCATAAACACATTAGTTAGTATTGACTTTGGTATGTTTTTGTAAAGTGATTTGAACGAACAAACCCAAACGTCAAAATATTATATGAAAAATTTAGAGCCGACTATAATTATTTAAAGTGACGTTTGGGTCATTTTAAATTTCGAGCCGGCTATATGTTTAAAGTCGACTATCAGGTGACTATGAATAGCAAAAAGTATATTTAAGGTTATGTGGGTGAATAAATTCTTTTTTTGTGGGCAAACTCGTGGACAAAAAAGATTTCGTAATCGAAATAATTTGTATCCCCTCCTTTCCAACGAGTATGGTAAAATTAATAATAAGCATACAAATATATTTTTTTTATTATTGTAATATTTTTATTATCTGAATATCCTTCAAGACTTCCGATATGTGTTCGGTATTTTTTTAATTTAGTAATAAGTCACATGGCTGGTTCGTTTTTTCAAAGATTTTAAATGAATCATGAAGAATAACTTTGCTTTGTGTAAGGAAAAGGTGTCAAATTGCAACATTGTTAGTCAACTAGGGACTTATAAATGGAGTGTGCGGAACGGAACGTTTTAAGAAATATTCAACTAGAGAGCTCCATTGCTCGGAAAGATATGGACATGTTCTGTAACTCTCGCATTGAGAAATTTTTCGACGGAACGCTGTGAATTGAATGATAATACACTTTTTCGCATTCATCTATTTCTGTAACTCTCGATGTCTAATAACTTTTCGCATGATACATACGTCGTTTGTCAATTTCGAATCGACAAGTCGAAACCTAGCATTATGTATGAATTTGTTTTGGACTGATTTTTTTAGAAAAAAATGTATGAATTTTAAAATAATAATAATTTAACTGACAACATGTTTTATTTTGTTATGTCAAATTTTTTTCAGGTTTTTGACCTCAGTTACAGAAACACTTTTTTTTGTTTTATGAGTTCTCGATGCGAAAAGTTTTCGCATAAGTTACAGAACATGTCTACTGGAAGCGGAAGACCCACAACTAAATTTTTTTTTACTAATCGGTTTAGGGATATTAACTGGTCACTTAACCCTTTCACACCTGTTGGGACACATATGTCCCACTCAATGTTCGCATAGCCCTAACATCAAAAATTTACATCCAAAATGGGCGAATCACATCCCATATCGTATTTTAACAATTTCTAACGGTTTATTTTCAAATTTACTGACAACTGTGCCAATATTACCATGTTCATTCACGTTTATAATGTTGTAGTGCTTAGATGTTTTTCTATAAGTCAGTGAAAAAATTGAAAGTTTTTTTTGTAATTCATAAGCATACAAAGTAAAAAACAAGTTATTATTTGTTCTGGTGTATGTATACATTGGAGTAATTGTAAGTGAAGATAAGGCAATTGCTACTTGATTTCGCAATATCTGTATTATTTCGAAAAATATATTTGCTTTGCCAGTTACCATAAATAAAATTTACGTACTATGTAACCATTTTCTAACGATGTCTTACATCTTTATTCTTAAGTATGTAACAATATGAATTGATAAAATAAATTTGTTTAAAAATGTGATATTTTATATTTATTAATAATAACCTAATGGGACCAGCCACAAAACCGGATGGGACACATATGTCCCGGTACCCCCTACGGACAATTTTGTAAATTTTTGCTAGAAATATGCTGAAGGCAAGTCATTTGAACAGATCAATATTAAATTATTGATGTAAGTCTACTGACTGCATTCCGGGTCGAAAGGGTTAAGGGGCAAACTAGGAAGCAATAAGTGATCAATATGCTTAATGGAAAGGGAGTTAATGCATGCAAGGCGTCCTGCAAAAAAACAAACCACCGTTAACACCGCGAATAAAAAAAGGGTTGAATGGGCATAATCTTACGTATACAAATTTGACTCAGGCCAAAAAAGCACGAGTGACATTTTCGGTTCAGTCCAAATTCAACGACGGCAACGCGGTGGTTCACAGAGAAAAGTTAAACAATATTCAGATAATTGTATTTTACCCACCGTTAAGCATTCCCCTTATTTTATGGAATGGGGGCAATAACCAGATTTGGTGTTGGATAAATGATGATGCTATGGAAAACGATGTTGTGCCTACTTCACAGCAACTTTGACAAGTCTGCGATATTGAGATTTTTCAGGAATTCAGGTCCTGCCCATAGAGCAAAATCGGTAAGATTTCTGTTGCATATACGATATGATCTGTAAACTGACGTGTTTATAAACTTTTTTTTACTTTATTCTAATTTTAGGTAGAAAACTACAAGGATTCTTTGGGGATTTATTCTCTTCCATGGCCTGATAATAGCCCGGATATTAACCCCAGAGAAAACTGTTGGCATCACATGGGCCAATACTCTGGTCGCCGTGGCAGTGGTGGTTAGTGCGTTGGACTACTACGCATGCTGCCCGGGTTCAATCCCAGCAAAACACCTAAAAGTTTTTTCACGGTACCACCTCTTTCGAATGCCTGACAAGCAATCAAATAATATCATTTGTCATGAGGAGCTTCTCAACTCGCCGCGCCGTTCGGAGTCTGCAAAAAATTGTAGGTCCCTTCCATTTCGTGGCAAAAATAACATGCACACACAAATGGTTGCGCGAAGCTAGGCTTGGTTCTGTATAGGACTGCTGACGCCGCATATACTCTTATAAGAGAGAAAATGTCAAAATCTGTCAGTGAACTGGAAAGTATAATAAAAGTCTGCTATTAAGATATAATAATCTCTTATATGGAAAAATTGTTTGATGCAATCCAAACATGATTACGTAATGAAATTTGGATAAAATCGTTTGCTCAAATTTCGACTTATATTTATATTTGTGTTATTCTAAACCAATGGTGTCCAACCTTTTTGTTTCGCTGGGCCATATTGAAAGAAGGCATGATGTTTTGAGGCAAAATTAATGTCATAATCTGAATGTGCCATAATTTTTGCAACTGACGTCAAATGTCATTGTGCTTTGAGATTTATGTTAGGCACATAGTGAATTACTGTACAATAAGCAATGGAGCGAAGCACACCTGAAAAACACGGAATTATTGTTACTGCTTATTTAACCATTTTCCGGTATGTTGTTTTAACGCAGCGTGAATTTCGTCGTCCTGCACCTTGGGCGCGAACAATTAAACATTTGGCTGAGCGTCTCGTGCAAACTGGTCCACTAGAGATGTCGCAAGAAGTGGCCGGCCCCGTATTGCTCGTTCGACCGAGAATATCACTGCTGTGGCCAAGGATGTCCCAGAGAGTCCACAAACATCGACGAGATATTGATGCACACAATTTGGCATCAGCAGCCGTTCGTTGCGTTGAATTTTAATGAATGAAATGAAAGTGTTTCCTTATAAAGTGCAAACCTTTCACCAATTGCTGCCTGCTTACCCGTCAAGTGAGGTTAACTTACTCCCATGCTCTGTTACCTGGTGCAAGGAGAGTATGATTTCCTATCTAAAATCATAACGACCGACGAGCCCATTTCCAATTATAAGTGATTTTGTGAATAAACAAAATTAGCGTTTCTGGAGAATCCACATGAAATGCACGAAGACCCATTGCATCGACTCAAAGTGCCTGTTTGGTGTGGCATTTGCAGTGAAAAAGTGATTGGACCTTATTTTTTTGAGAATGCCGAGGGCACCACTGTAACCGTAAATAGTGAGCGCTATAGACAGATGCTAAACGAGTTTTTTTTTGCTGCAAATTGCTCAATTGGTTCTCGAGCATTGTAGTTCCAGTAGGACGGAGCGATAGCTCACACAACTCGGGCAACGATGGAGATTTCGAATTGTCAATTTCCGGGCCGTGTGATCTTCCATTCTGGCGATTCGAACTGGCCGGCCAGATTTCTTCCGTTGGGGCTTCTTGAAATCTCGCGCTTACCACAAGATAACACATGGTCTTGAAAGCCAACATGGAAGAAGAAATCACCATTTTGAAGATGTTTTGCCAGATGTTTTACGAGCAACAATTTAAAATGCCGTAAAACGAGCACAAATGTGCATTAACGCAGAGACGGTCATTTGACTGACATTATTTTTTCAACTTTATGTTTTTTTTTTTCATTATAAAAATAGAACATGAAATTCATTTAACATTGTTTAATATCGTTGATTTAATATCATTTCAGAAAAATTACACTTAAGCCGGCAAGTGACAAACAACAGAACAGTGTAGCTGAGTGAGCAACGCAAATAGAAAGACAATTTACTACAGAACGAAATAGCTTTCTGTTCTGATTCTTTTTTCTGTTGTTTTGTCAAATGGGCATGCTTCAGTAACTTTAAATATTTTTGGGCCGCATTGATACTTTGGGTTGGACAGCCATGTTCTAAACTAACAAGTTTTTCCACAAAAAATAAAAATTAGTTTTATAACACAAGAAAAACTTTGATTTTTCCATATAAATCTAAGAACAGTAGCGAACGAGGTTTTTTTTTGTCCACGAGTGTATACCTAAATATGACTTGTATGTACTGTACATACATTCACAATTGAACAACGGAGCGCAGGTTTACATACATCCATATGTACATCGCCTGAATGATAAGAAACTTTAATATCTTTAATTCAATTTTAGCGAATATAAATATTTACATGTATGTAAAGGGTGATTTTTTAGCTGGTTTGGTTTTGGCAACACTGGTTTTGACAGCTGACGTGTGTTTAGTACCTTGTGTCACTGTCAAACAGCTTCAGTTTGGTTTGCAATTTAACCATGGATCGTCTTACAAATGAACAACGCTTGCAAATTATTGAATTTTACTATCAAAATTCGTGCTCGGTTCGAAATGTTCATCGCGCGCTGCTTCCATTTTATGATCGGCATTCTCGACCTTCTGAGCAGTCTATTCGGAAGATTGTGACCAAATTTCGCACCAAATTTACTTTGTTGGACATTAAACCACCAACACGTTTACGTACTGTGCGTAGTGAAGAAAATATTGCGGCCGTATCAGCTAGTGTGACAGAAGACCGCGAAATGTCGACTCGGCGCCGTTCCCAGCAGTTAGGCCTTTGTTACAGCACTTTTTTTTGCCCGAAATGGAAGTTCTTGACTTGCATGATATGTGGTTTCAACAAGACGGTGCCACATGCCACACAGCACGCGAAACAATGGCGCAATTGCGAGGCGAGTTTGGTGAACAGTTAATTTCACGTTTCGGGCCGGTCAATTGGCCGCCTAGATCGTGCGATTTGACACCATTAGATTATTTTTTGTGGGGGTATGTCAAGGCTAATGTCTATAGGGACAAGCCCGCTTCGATTGACGCACTGGAAGCCAACATCCATGCATTCATTCGTGAGATACCGGCCGATATGTGTGAAAGAGTATGCCAAAATTGGACTCAGCGGATGGGCTACCTGAGACGCAGCCGCGGTCAACATTTGCATGAAATTATCTTTAAACATTAAATTGCAAGGTTCAAACTATCGATTCAAATAAATATTTCATTCATTTTTTCGAATTTTTTGTGTTTTTTTTTTAAAAAAAGTTCTCAACCTCTTAAAAAATCACCCTTTATGTAGATACACTGCCGATGACTTGAAAAGGTTCAGTGTTTTAATATCAATTAAAAGCTTTTTCCGTATTTAAAAGCTTAAGGAAACTTTTTTTGTTGTTGTATTCCTAAAGAGTGTCTTATTGTCTACCTGTTTGCAAGAAGAAGATAAACATAAAACTTTCGTAACGGTTTTTTGTTAGCTATTATAAATTGCATTGGAAAAAAACACTCTTTTTTATGCGTTACTTGAATAGGTTCACCTAAATGGAGAAATAAAATGAATCAAATCAATTACTTTCGATTAATATTTTATTGTTTGATTGTTTATAGTATACCTACTACCTCCTTTCTTGAAAATAATACCGAAAATTCGACTTTAAATACAATTATAGAGTGGCATCAAGTAGTTTAATGAAATTTCATTCTAGGCTTCTTGAAAAGCTGCAATAAGCGACTCTCTGTCCTAATATTGTTTTTTCGGGCTCTTAAACTTCACAATCAAGCTATCCCCGCAAGTTTTCAATTACTCGTATGTTAAGGTCCAAAAAATGTGGTGGGCATTCCAAAAAAGCAACACCCTATTCCCTTATCCAATTTTTAACAGCTCGAGCAGTATGGATTGGGGCGTTATCTTGTTGGTAAATCCATTTTAGCGGTCCACAGATCCCAGAAAACTTTGGCAAACCCCTGGAAAGTATACCTTTGTCCGAGTTTTCCGTCATTCTGAACGATGGTATACCCAACTGATGCCTTTGCGGGTTTTTATTTTCACTTAATCACAAATACTTCTGCCCTTTCTTTCTGTATTTTATTTCTTATTTTCACTGGGTAAAACCTCAAAGGTATAAAATATATGAAAATATGTATACCGTAAACATAACGTAAGTTCTACGAATTTTTATTGACAAACCTATTATGTATGTTTGTGCCATAACAACGCTTCAAAAATAACCGAATCAGCCCAACATGGAACCACACCTGTACGAGTATGTAAGTACATATGTATGTACATGTGTCAATATTTTTTTGGTTAAAATATCACGTCAGTATCTCCAAAGATAGTAAATTTCCGTTGCGCACACCTAAGCAATAGTGTATGCAGTTGTAATGTGAAACGCAAGAACGGAAAACAAAGAATATAAAGGTAAGCAATTCAACAACCACCCACTGCTGTGGGCACTAAGGAACAGAGATTCAAGATCTTTTCTAAGATTTGTAACTGCCGCCGCCCGTTGCTAACGGCACGATTTCCATTTTATGCTATCTGTCAGTTAAGTGTGTATACATATACGTTGTTGTTCTACCTCTTCATATGGTAAGTTTCCGTTATAATAACAACGAAGAATAATGATAAAGAATTGAAAGGTTTTCAAATCTTAAGACAAATGGGTCGCCCACTACTGGAAGCAACAAATTGTCATGAAATTCAGTCAAGAGCATAATACAGTGTATACAAGTACCTACACATACATACATATGTACATATGTATGTATAGAAGAAAAATAAAAATCACGGTCAAGAGCATTTTGACAACAAGTGATTGACTCACATGTTGATTTCATTTCACGGACAGCATTATATTCCACATACGGCAAGTTGTGTGAGACTCTGTTCATGAAACACAGAAATTACCCAAGCCTAGGCCATGTATGGTGAAAACTTCAGCTTCGCATGGAAACTTTTATTTTGATAGCAAACAAAAAATGACCCAGATTTGTAAATATAACGACCGTTTAGAGATTTGAATTTATTTAGTTTTCTACGTTCTGACCTTGGTGCAAGAACTGCTGAATATGGAATTAATAAACTAGGGGATAGACCACAACGATTTTCCCATGTGTATACATATGTATATGTACATACAGTGAAATCTCTCATTAGCGGACACCCTGTTTAGCAGACAACTCGCATTAACGGACACCTTTTTTGGGGAAGCAATTTCTAATTTCCCATACAAAATGCGTTCTTATTAACGGACAGCTCTCATAACCGGACAAAAAACTCCGGTCCCGTGGCAAAACAGAAGTAATTACGTTTCTTTACTACAACCATTGGTTTATGAATTATTGTCAAGTTTTTATTGAATCAAGTGCGTGTTACGCTGGTAATGAATGAAAGTGCAAATCGGACGTTTCTAAGAATGGCCAAAGAAGGAATTGGAAGAGGAAAATGTACTAGCAATATGGATTATGCTGAAATGACTAATAAGATTCCCCTTCTGGCATTCCCTAGAGACGATGGCATCAGGACATTTAACTAGTCAAAGAATTTCAACATTAAACTGAGTAACAAGAAGGACTGGAGCAACGAATCTAGAATCTACAGGCTGAGTCATCATACCATTAAATGGTTCACGGATAGTTCAAGAACTGAGGAAGGAACGGGGGCAGGAGTGTTTGGGCCCGGAACTAAACTTTTCCAACCCATGGGCAGCTAGCTACACCAGCATTTTTCAAGTTGAGGTCTGTACTATCGACAGATGTGCACAACTCAATCTTGATAAGCGCTACAACAGACGCGACAGGGCAATGTCAGATAGCCAAGCAGCTGTCAAGGCAATAGGGTCTCAGATCGTCAAATCTAGAATTGTCTGGGAATGCCCAGCCCTAGATAAACTAAATAGACTGCGCGAATGAAACAACGTCACCAAATACTGGGTACCAGGACACCTGGTTTTTTTTGTTAGTAGTTAGGCTACGCTACATACAACACTACCACAAGCAATAAATAAACAAATTATTAAGAACAAATATACATTATTAGAATTTATGTGCGAGGAACTACATAATGAAGAGGCGGACAAACTGGCCAGGAAAGGGGCTGCCACACCCTTTGTGGGGCCCTGAACCCCTCTGCGGCATAGGGGAACACATCATAAAAGAGGAGCTCCGATCACTGGAGAAGACAAACAGGACTTAGTCCTGGACAAAAAAAATAGGGTCTAAGACAGGAGAAAAAACTGCTGGGTTATTGCAACCTGAAGAGATTCAAAGCTTGTATCAGCCTTGACAAAAACAAATTTCACATTCTGACTACGTTTCTAACGGGGCATTGTAAGCTCAGGGGACATCTCAGGAAGCTAGGTCTATTAGATGAAGACTCATGTACATTTTGCAATGAGTCCAGTGAAACTCCAGAACACATACTGGTGGAATGTGGGGCATTAACCCAGAAAAGATTCAAGTGCTTGGGTAAATACCAAATTACAGCAGAGGATCTACAACTCATAGCACTCAATCTCTTATGGAAATTGGTCTGGATGAAGTGCTGTGACCTATGAAATTCTCACCTGGGCTAGATGTGAGCGAAGCTCTCTCTAACCGATTCCAATAAGCATACTGACGCGAGGGATGTTCCTTCGTCTATGCTCTAGGACTTTTAGGAGGCACAATAGATCTTAAGATCGCGGTGCATCTCACCCTCCAATAATAAAAATAATACATAATCATAATAATACGCTGGACGCGAATTTAGAAAAAAAACTCTCATTTTGCTAATGAAGGCCAAAGGACAGACAGTTGCTCAAATATTGAAATGTTCCAGAAAGATGGCAATTATTATTCGGAATGTTTGGGGTCACATAATATGTAAGACTAATCCTCAAACCCGAAATACGACACCAAAAGAGGACTTAATAATATTTACATTACGCTCCAGCCAAATAACCTTCAAAGAGCATATTAGCTGTTTTTTCAAGAACCGTACAAAACTACTACAGTGGTCCAATTTAACGAATACCCAATTTACCGAATTTCAGATTTTTTTCCATAGAAGGCTCTATATTACGAATGATGCACAAAATGTCCGCTCGGTTTAACGAATCTATATATATAAAACTAAGTGGCAAAATGCGTAAGTTTCCCTCTACCGCCCTTAATTTCCAACCAATTTAGTTGGTTTTTTAAAAATCTAGATAATTATGGTACAAAGGCAGTGACGTTTATTCTAAGGTGCGCAGGTGTTCTCCGCACACCCCAACGAAATCCATCTTTATGAAAAATTTATTTGTTTATATACATGCGCTAACAATATCTAATTGAGTTACAATTCAAAAATACTTAATTAAAAATAATGCTTAAACATCCACTTTTGTTCACTCTGTTGTGCCGCACCGTCCATAGCCAAATCAACCAAACCAAACACCGCAGTCAAAATCGCAATACCAAAATGTATATAAACCATTCAACACAAATTGACGTTGAACAAAATGTTCTCCTCTTTTCGTAAGTAAATTGAACGGTGCGCGCCGTCATACATACATACTTTCAAACCTCTATCCAGCAACCTATCCAAACCAACTTTTTATTAAATTTAGTTCGACGTCGACTCGCCCGGTTGTTCTCCACTTACTAGCGCACCAACCCAAAGGAAATATCCATATAAAAAAAACGTTCTACCACATTCAAAGTCCCAACAATCGTCTGTACAATAACATGAATTTGGGTTCTCCAGCAAACTGCGCACCCGGGCTCGATACAACACATTTTCTTTAGCGAGGAAGATGTTAGCTGTGGCCGGCCTGTGGGTATTTTGTTGGTTTTCATATTTTGTTTTATTTCGCATGTTAACGTTTGTTTGGTTGAATTTTGTTCGATTCTCTTCTCCTGATATAAGTTATTTGTTCGATTTCGATGTGCTCTATATTAACATAATCGACTGAAGCGAAAGCAAAAAGCAACACAACAATAGGAATAGGCGTGTTTTTTCTCAAATATTTGCATTGAAAACATGCTGCGGAAACATGTTTATTCTTACATCATCATTGATCATTCGCATTTTGGCAATTGTTAGATTTGCATGTCGTTCTTTTAAGCCAAATCGTATAAGAGAAAAATGACCTGTCGATGCGCTATTGAGAATTTATTGAAGAAACCATTTTCTCAATTAAATTCGGAAGAAAGACTGGAAATAATTAGTTTTGAAAGGCCAACACCGTCTCTTCCGGATTTGATTTGTAAGGTTTACCTAGTAAAGCTTTTACTAGACATTTTAAGATTCCTAACTATGAAAGAAAATTTTGGTTGTGTGGTTGCCCCGTTCTTAATAAATTATTTTGTTGGCCTTGTTTACTTAACATCCTCGTCGTGGTCCTGGAGAAAACTGAGTATATACATATGTACGTTATTATTCAACAAAAAAAAAAGTAGAACACCCTGCTTAGAACATCACGCACATGCAGGCAAAAGAAAATCCTACATGTAACATCGAAGCATTGGATAGAACAATGGAAGATCTACGAGGAAATCAAGAATTGTTTGGCGGTGCTTTGATACTGTTAGCTGGAGACTGCTTTAGACTTTAGACTTTATACAAACTTCACCAGCCATTCCTAAATCTACTGCTGCTGATGAAATAAACGCATGCTTGAAATCTTCAAATCTGTGGCGAAATGTAAGAACACTAACACTAAAAACAATTGTAAAACGATCAGCAGCTGAATTATTAAAACAATTGTTGAAAATGGGAGATGGTACAATGCCAGTCGACAAAGATACAGGAATGATAACACTATCAAACGATTTTTGCCGTTTTACACAATCAAAAGAAGAACTGATTCATAACGTGTTCCTAAACATAGCACAACAGTTCAAAGCCATGTTTGGTTAAGCGAGAGAGCAATACAAAGAGCAGGAAAGACGAGGCTATTTTAAAAGAATTACCAGGTCTATTACCAAAGAGCATTGCATTAAATTTTTTAATTTTACCTAGGGCTTTATAATTTCTGGTTAAAAACAAAATAGTTTGTCCCTACTTCTGTTATTTTGTTGATGTGAATTGATTTCTCTTTTCTTTTAATAAATACATTGGTAGGATTATTAGTTAGATAAAACGATGATCGATTTAACGAATTTTTCGATTTGACGAAAGGCTGTGCGTGCATTATATAGTTCGTTATATTGGACGTCCACTGTACTGTCTTTCTATTTTGAAATGTGTGTGCTAAATTCGCATCCACCACTGTACATATAAATATGCATATATGCACATACATATGTACATATGGTGTTTATGTTTAGTTAAAGGGCAAATGCTTTGTATTGTCACATGCTTTGTAACTGAATCATATCAGCTAAAATTTAAAAATTGTGAGTGATGTAATCAACCAAACATAGGGTCACCCCTGAATAAGCAGAAAATATGTACATATGTACATTTATCATCTGCTTGGCATATTCGTTCGAATATGATGTCATAATACTATGGGAGAAAATAAAGTTTGCCAGATACAATCGAAAGGGGTTTAAGCGGTTACTGTAAATACATAGATAGTGCTTACTTCATTTCCAAAAAAAAAACCCGTTAATGACGAGAGGAAACGTTTCGTATTACATTTTTGTTTTCGGATATTCGTTGAACATTTACATATGTACCTACATTGAATTTTATTTCGATTTTTCATTAACATAGACATTTATTTATACATACATATAGGTATACATATATACATATACTGGTAAATCTGGGAGCAAAAGACAGCGCCAAACTAAACCAGTCATCGGTTATGCAATGCGCAACTATGAACACAATGGAATCCGAGTAAGTGACAATGATGTACTCGTACTAAGGGGGCTGCTGCCAACACCGTTCATAGTATACTATAAATGGAAATAGACTACGTGCGATGAATTATTTTTGCAACACAAAGTGACAACGAATGTTCGTAATCGCTCTGACGCATTAGTACAATACAATAAATCCTCTAGATTACCTTTTTCTGTTTTACTGCGGAAACATTACCTCAACTATGTAACTGTCTAGAGCTCAATTTCCGTAACGAACCCTTAATACGGATAGCTCGGAAGTACCTTAAAAAAGTGTAAATATTGGCATGCAAAGTTGCTTAACAGTAAATGAGTTTTAGTTTCAGGTCATTAATCAATCGATTTGGTGTGCCCACATCTACTTAAGTTTTGCAGTTAGATGTTTCCTTGCTAAAGTAGACCATTACCCTACACTGGCTGAAGTATCCAAAACAATTTGTTACAATTACATTTGTCACTTCACCAAGCATGCATTGGACAGTGCGCAGGGGGATTATGCCAGAAGGAACTTTTAGTCTATCCGTCTGTTTTGTAGTTTTGCAAATAATGTCCACATCATCGCCCATTTCCAACTTTATATGGCAATTAGAATACCAGAAGCAAGTTAAATTAGAACTAAATAATGTCAACGAGAATGCATTTGCCCATCGCCTAGGGGGCAACCTAAATAATAACTGTCCGAACACAATGGGGTAGTGGAAGTAGAAAGTTGAAGTGCCGAACTTTGCGCTTCACCATACCATTCATACTACAGCAGCAGCTTCGCATTGTGTTCGCGCTATAGGGTTTACGTATATTTTAACTTTGACAGGGCTGCCGACTTTCACTACAGCTTCGCCATTATGTTCGGGCAGTAAAGCCCAATTCACAATGTCGCGTTGGGGCGCTCTCGCGTTGACAGATAAAGTAGAAACAACGCAAACATATGGGGTGCTCTTAAATGTGACTTCAGGCGTTATATCGTAGATATCGTAAAGTTCTGGGCAACGCCCGAGTAGAACTACTTTCTAATAGGGCGTGCGTTGTGAAAACTCACATCTGTTGTTGACATTATACTATTCGATGGCTAGTTCGATTAAAGTACAATTTTTTAACATATAATATGTGTAAAAGATTTAAATGGCTAAATTAATTTTTTTCAACACCAATTAATTGTGTGGGGTTTGTTTTGAAATTTACATATTCGCACAATCTTGTCCTTACATTCCTTACATTTTGTGGTTCTTAATAAAAAAAAATAAAAATAAAAATAAATACATTTCAAATCTTCTTTCTATCATATATTCGTGAGTAGGAGATTTGAGGAAACAGAACATATTATTTGTCATATTCCTAACCCATGAACGCCTGAAGCTTGAAGCGGTATTTAGTTTTGCAAATTTCGACTTCGTGCGTTGGACAGAAGTTATCGTAAAGTCGATATAAAGCCCATGAACGCAAGAGCGTCCGCACGCGACATTCTGGATTGGGCTGAAAGCTCACAATAGATTTGCAAAATGTCGTTGCTCTTCGAATTCGGCAAACAACCAAGTTTAAAACTACCTAATTACTTAGACAAAATAAATGTATGAAAGAATGTTTAGAGAGAGTTTGAAAATAAATGGGAAAGCAAGACAAGACATTTAGAAAAAAAAAAAAAAATACTTTCATCACATAGGCGGTTCCGTTTTTGAAGTACAATAACTGATTTCGTTCAAATTAAGCTAACAAAGCCGCACCCAGCTAGGGCTTGTTTAAGCAAACACTTTTGAAATCAATGGGCACATTCCGTTTTTTAATTTGATTGGTCGAGAGGCCTCAAATTGACTAACCATTTACTAAATTTTTTGAGGTCGTGGACTGGATTTTTAGTCAAGCCATTTTCGACTAAATACGAGTAGTTAGTCAGCTTGAGAAATGCCAAAAAACAGTTTATTTGTCCATACAGCATATTATGAACTGTTGGATTATACATATTATATTATATAATAATTTATATTCCAAACTAATGTTACTTACATAAATCATCCTCTAAGTCTTCTATTAATATGTATAAGCTTGTTTTAGCTCTTATTTTGTTTAAAAATAGCTTTGTTGTCTAGATAGACATCTTGCAATCACAATTCTGAAACCATTCCAAGTGAAAATAGAAAGTACAATCACGTTTGTGACATGTAAACTGTCAATTAAGTGGTTAGTCAAGTTTTGCATTCCGTTTGTGAGAATTGACTAAATGTTTAGTCACTAAAAAACGGAATGCGCTCAATAATTCTTACTTGAATAACTTGGCTTTGAGCAACAACAAATTTTGCTTTCATTTCCTTCTAATTTTTCACAACATGCTTCAAAGACCACGTTTTATATGTTTAAATGCCTACAGACATATATAGGTATACATATGTACATTTGTACAAATAAACACAATTATGGAAAATTGCAGATAAATATTTGTTTTACTTCTTATAAAATTCTTTAAAACCAGAGCCAAACCAAAGCCTAGAGCCGACTTTAGTTACAGCCGGCACTAAATAAAAAAGCCGACTATAACTTTTCGTTATTCATAAACACTTTTTTGTCCGTGCATAGTTAGTATCGACTTTGGAGTGTTATTGTAAAGTAATTTGAACGAAAAAAAACCCAAACGAGGTTTTGTATATCGTTTTTGTATAATGTAAAATACATAATTGATTTTGCAGCGGCTGCCCATATTTGGGAGCCATAAGGTCCATATTGGTTTTATTAAAATCTTGTAAATTAAATGTTTATTTTGTAAAGTTTTGAGTTTTTTCAAATCAGTACTATTGACTGTTGATTTGTTTTGCGTTTTTGACTTGCGCTTTCCATTCGTTTGATTTGTTGCAGCTTGTGAACAACTGATGGTGCGAAAAGAATCACAGTGTCATTTGCGAATGTTGAGTCGATTTTTCGTAAATTCGAGTATTTGCCAGAGTCCGTTAAAATTGTGTACCATATTTAAACTGCTACACAGCAGTACCTTATTCAAGTAATTTGCAATTTTATTTAACACTCGATACACCTTTCGAACAGTACGACCTCAATACAATATAAAGGCAACCCTCGATACGCGCAACTCCTCGATTCAAGCAAAACTTAAAATCTTACCATTATTGACTCAGTAATTGCATCTGTTCAAAAAAAGTAATTCGATAAACGCAACTTTTGTTTCATAAATTCTTACAATTGTACCTCGTTTTTCTTCTTCACTTACTTTTATTTTACAAACTGCACCGCAATTCTCTAGCCAATGAATCAAAATGGGATCGACTTGAATAAACTCTATCACAAAAAATAGTCTATTGGGACATTTGGTCGGAAGCGGAGAGTCAGATTTGGAAGGAAAATCTAAGGCATGCCATATGCCTCTTGGCTATTGCATGGGTCAAGGTGCAGTCTAGCGCAATACGAAAGTGCTGGTACCATTTGATGTATCGAAACACTGAATATGGCAAAGACGAAATAATAATTGCACCAATTAAAGATTTGTAGCAATCTGGAAGCCGAAGAAATTGAAAGAGATTGCGAAATGCAGTTGAAGAACCCCCCTTTGAGCATTTTGTTCCACTTCTGACACCAATATTTTTTGACTACTATTATTTCAGTAAAAACAGCAAAATAACTGGTACACGTTAAAAGGAAAAAAAAAAAAAAATCTAAAAAACAACGGTTCATCTATGTTAATATATACATACATGCATGTATGCTGGTATAAGTGATAATATAAAGTCATTCAATTTAAATATGCCAACATATTAGCGCCTTTGAAATTGAATTATTCTTTCTTTCTTTTTTATACATAAGCGCAGAAGAACTTAATGACATACTTTCATTTATGCATCTTCATTTTAAAACCGGCTTTTTGACCCATTCAAAAATTATTATTTCATCCGTATTGTTCACAAATGGTTAATAGTGAGCGTGAAATCTTTCCAGTGACAAGACTATGTTTTCGAATAACATGCAATCCGGAAAAAAGATATTTGAATTTGGCTGCAGTTCACTTAACGAATACAGAATGTAGGTAAATGCTATACCAATAAATAACAAAAAAAAAATGCCTACACACCTACCTGCACACACATGTGTACTTAATTAATTTATAAAACTTTTTTATTTTTTGTTTATCTTCTTATTATATGCGATTTTATCTGAACTAATCTGGTATACGGTATACGGTATACCGTATGGCTGCGTGCTTTGCAGAAAACTGTTGCCACTGACCTGGTGACAGTAATGGGAATACATCAAAATTATACACAACATTACGAGTGATGTAATTGTGTCATCGATTGTGATATAAACTTTTATGAAATAATTCATAACAAGATTAAACAATTTGGGGTGTGAAGATCATAGGTACATTATGTAGGTGTAGGAGTGGTACACAAAGCCAGTAATACCAAATCGGCGAACCATACTCTAAAGAAATCACTTAATACTAATATTTATGATTTATTTAGATATGTATGTACATTATGTACATTTATTGTACATACGTATTGAAGTAAATACATGTTTTTTTTTTTTATTATCAATGTTAATACATATTCAGAATTTTTAAAAGGATAATAAATGTATTTTACATTACCTAGCAGTTTTTTTTATATTAAGAGTTGATATAAAATGTGGTTATTTCGTTAGTTTTGTGGTCTTATTTTCATTCCGTTTCGTGCTTTTTGTGGTGTAGGTACCTACTCTTTTGACTTTGAAAGTCAATTTCTACTTGTGTGGAAAATTTTTGGTGGAGATGGTAAATTTTCATCCCTCGTGGTATTTTTCTTCAAAAAAGTCTGGCAGCACTGTATCGGAGTTCAGGATAAAAGAGGTTTATCTGTAACTGTGTTCAAATTCTAAAATACTATGACTCCGGAGTAGAAATAGATATGAGTACATAGATTTCCATGCCACTTTTTTACTTTGAAAGCACAAAATATACAGCTTGACATACATACAGCTGTGTTCGATAAAATAGCAGTGCGTTTTTAAAATCTCTGAATTCTAACTTTTAAGTCTTTGTATACTTTGGTTTTATAAATTCTTATTTCACGAAATGTTTTATGAACTTTTAAACGTCTAAATCAGCTGTTCTTTAAAATAGCAGTGTAGTAAGTTTTTCGTTGAATTCAAATGTTAAATTGAAATTCTTTAAGACTTTACTCTTATTTAATTAAATTTAGGTTATCCGTTATCATTTTTTAAATAATAAGAAAAAAATAGATTGTTTTAGTCGTAAAAATGGGTCGAGAACATACGACTCGAAAGAAAAGCGAAAGTTAATTAAAAAACTTAAAAATGAAGGAAAATCGTATAAACATATATTCAGGAGTAGCTTGTTTGTTCGGTAGAGATAGATCGAAATGCTAAAACATGCGAAAAAACAAGAAAACAAGTGAAAACAGCGAAAACAAACTGCTTCGGAAGATGTCTAAATCATAAAAGCAGCTAATCGTGGTCCTTTTAACTCATCAACGAAGATTCAAATCTCGAGATAAGTGTTATACCGGTAAGGAAGATACTTCTAGAGGCCAGATTAGAAGCAAATTTTCCGAGAAAAGTTGCCCTTCTGTAAAAAAAATCATAGGGTCTAACGCATACAATGTATCCGAAAAAACAGTCAACAGTTTTTTTCCAAAAAAGGAGACATTTTCTCTGAGCCGAAGGTAAATAGCTAAAGCTAAAACAAAACTATTTGTCTGTAGTGGATCTAGGAAATATGTCAGTAGACCGGTTAATGCAAAATGCCACCCTCAGTATACTCTAACGACTGCTAAGCATCCGAACGATGATTTCAGCAAATATCTCTTGTAATGGGTTGGTCTATTATTTTGGATAAAAGAGAAAATAACCTAATACGTTTACATTGGAAATTGGAATTCTTCAAAATCTTATGCTGTCATATGCTGAAGAGGAAATTCCTCTTAAGTGGGTATTTATGCAGGGTAACGATTCGAAACATACGGCGTAGCAACAAAAAATTGATTTGAGAAGAATAAAGTCGATGTAATGTTAAAGCCACCTAAGTCTTCGAATTGAAATCCATTTGAAAATCTTTGGACCGACGTAAAAAAAAGTCGTGAACACAGCTAGTCTCAGAAATATGAAGACATTGTGAGTAGTGAGTCCAAAGGTGTGGGAGGCTATTCTACTGAAAAGACACCAGAATTTTATTAATTATATGCCACACCAGTGCGGGGTTGTTATAAAAAAATAAGAGATAAACAACAAAATATTAAAGGAAGTCACATTCGAAGCTGAAAACAATTGAAACAATAAATGATTTCATATTTCTCTTCCAGCACTGCTATTTTATCGAACACCAAAAAAGTGTCAATTTCTATTTTTCGTTCTAAAACTTTTATTTTTAAATAAATTACAATCTATTATTATATTTTTTATAAATCTTAGGTTAGGTACCAAACTAAAAAAAAAATAATATTTGGTAAATTTATGAAATATATTTTCAAAATGCCTTTCAAAGTGCATTGGTAGTATTTTAGTAGTATTTTATTGAACGCAGCTGTACCTATCTTCTATTCAGTCCTTGCTTTAAGATTAAGATTGTATTTTGCAAAACTAATACATGTACACAGGTTTACTTAATGCCTTAAAGGATGCAAAAGGTTAAGATTACATATATGTAGCGAACTCTTTTGCGAATCACCCGTATGGTGGTATTATGTTCACAACTGTCATTTAATTTGTTTTCTGTTGTTGCAGCAGTTGTTTCACAGGCGAATGACACATTCGCTAATCTAATACCAAGATACGGGTGATTCGCAAGAGTTTGCTTCATATCGAATGTTCGATTCGCTAACCATAATAGGGCTGTAAATTATACTTGTATTCGTACACCCATGTTCAATTAGCTTCTAAAACTCCCTTTTCAAAACGTGCTTGGATTTTGCATCTTTGATTGAAAATGAGCTACTTAATTCCAATTGGGTTTTTGTCTGATAATTTTGGAGTAGTTATAAGCAGTTTATAACACTCACATCGATTAATAAGCGCCTTGTGACTGGAATCATTGTCGCATACAAAATGATTCCGTATTCCGAATTTCGTGAAACTGTCATGCAAATAGGTGCTATAAATGTCGATTCATTTACTAAAAAAAACAGCCCCAGACAATATATGCATGCACATTATGTATAATAGAACCATATTTTTTTAGATGTGATATGGTCAAGTATAGTGAATTAGTGTTGTTTGCGGATGATGCTCTGCTGTTTATTAACTGTAGGAATATAAATGAAGGTTTTGGTAAAATGCAAGAAGATCAGCAAAGACCAAGGCTATGATAATTAACTGCTCTAATGACAATGCTTATAATTTAAATATAGATAGTGATGTCTTAGAAACGGTTGACAAAATAAAGTACCTAGGTGTGATATTAGACTCCAAGCATATAGTGTATGTGACTAACAAAATAGCAAAGAAAATTGGCTTCTTAAAAAGAATTCGGAAAAACATCTCAACGCAATAAATATTTATAATATAATACAATAGTTAAACCCCACCTTGAATATTGTTCTACAATATTATTTCAATGACATCAAAATATGCTGGACAGGATACAAATTTTACAAAATAAAGCCATACGAGCAATATTAAAGTGCAATACATATATACACCCCGATTGAGGTCATGTTAAATGTTTTAATGTGGTTAAATGTCAAACAACGTATGTATATGAATGTCCTAATTTTCGTTTTTAAAATCAAAAATAATTTAATGTCTCAGTATTTGTCCCAATATATTAATTAGGTACGTAGGTGATGTCCAACCATATAGACTGAGAAACGCAGACGATGTAAGACCACCAAAATCAACTAATAACTTTTCAATAGCTTTTCAATACCTAGGACCATCAAAAATGAAACGAATATATATACACTTTTAAAAGATCTGTTATTAGTTTTGTAAAAAGTAATTTTTAAATTATTTATTAAAGCTTCATTATTGCAAGAAATGTAATTATGTACATATGTATAAAGAAAATAAGAGCACGAAAATCACAAAACAAAACTTGTAAAACATAAAATATTGTTGTAAATAGTAGTTATGCTAAATAAATCATTCAATCAATCAATCAAAAAGATGTTAAATATTATGTTTTATCGTGTTTTATCTATAAAGGTGATATCCTGTTTTTTCAACATGGTCGCGCTGTTATCAAACTGAAAGATATCCAATTTGGATTTCTACTGGGAATATGTAGTAATCACAAGACCCTTGGTTTAGATGACCTTTGATAAACTTATAAATTCATATATAGTCGCCGACGTATAATTCTGTAATTTTTTTGTGATAATTATAAGGATAACCATTCGCATAGTTTCTGCAGTATGTACCTAAATACTTATCATTTTTTTGGTTGTCGCAACTAAGTTGCGAGTTTCTGCGCAAGCTTTTTATTTGTCAATTTCTCGGAATAATTGTTTAATAAAATTTTTCGTTCATTGGAGTTTCGCTTTGTGTTCTGTTTTGTCTCCAAATACACGTAAAGCATTAAAAACTAATTATATTCTAACTAACTCAAGCATAATTTTTCCAATGGCCACAACTGGTGCAGAAACAGTTTTTGACAGTTTGTTGCAGGTATAAACATATTTTTCGTTTATTTGTTAATATTTCTTTTGGAAATAATTTATGTTATTAATATATGAAAACTGTGAACATTCTGCTTCGAATTAATATGTGTACGAATACGAGTGTGACTAAGTGTATCGACAAACGACAACACTAAATATAACCGATTACCTACTCGTAGATGTCCTTATCTTAAGTACACATACAAAAGAAACCAAATTTGCAAAACAATATTTTAACGATAAGTTATTAAGTATGGGAAACATTCTTCACCGATTGTTACGAATCTGGAATGAGAAAACAAATAAAATAAAAACGATCACTTTTGCAGTTTATTTTCAAGAAGTTACCAATTATTGTTTGCGGTTGGCTTTACAAATATATGTAGGTAAGTATAAATGCACACTTCGATGCAAAGTAATTCCAATTTCCACAATTAACAACGAGCAACACAAACAAAACAAAAGTGTCGCTATAACCCTCAGAATCGATATATAGAACAGATTGTGTCAATTTCATTCTGTGGAAATGTAGAACTTTGTGCTGATTAAGCCAATTGGCAATATCGCAAAGAACTTATTTTTATATGAATATATGTATTAGCGCACATTAATTTTTTGTTGTCGTTAGGTGAGATTTGAATTTTTAACAAATCCTTCAATATGAGAAACAAAACGTAGAACAGTAGAAAAGTAAGCTAGCGCTGTTTGATGAGAGCAATCATAACTCGTATGTATGTTCATGTGTGTACGTATGTATGTAGGTACATTATGTATATTCAGAATCTACATAGATTTCAGAAACCAAGAGCCAAGCAGCCATGAGAAGACCAGCAATGGCAAAGACAATGGCAATGGCAACGCACAAATCTTAGCTCTTTAGATATGTTTATCTATCGTTCACACTTATACTCGATCTACTCCTCGAAGAATATGTATTTAGAAAAATAAAAATTAACAAACAAAATATACATTCCATATATGTACACGAACGAAAAATAAAACATTACTACCATCGCGAGAGTTATTAAAGCGATGACATCATTCCCGGCTTCGCTGTTCGGGTATTTCTTCTGCCCTGCCCCATCGTTCGCCGACCAACGACTTTAAGTAGTGACATGAATGTGGCCGTGCAGTGCATACTACAAAGATGAGTATGCGTTAGCGTTCTTCTAATACTGAGTGGACTACTGGGCGACTGAGCAGGTATTTGTTAGATGATACTTTTCCACCTTCCAGTTCTACAATAGTTTTTGTGGTTTTTTTCCACATGCATTCGATGGATGACAAGGCGAGTCGATGTTATATAAAGTAAAAGTGAAACGTGTGCGGAATGCAGACACGTAAAATAATTCAATAATTAGGGTTGGACTTCATTTGCAGATATCCAATTAGATTTGACTGGGAATGGCGGGACAGCTGGATATAAGGTTTACGCTATGATCAAATAGCAAAATCTAGCATTTGGCGGTTTTGGGCAGTCTTCGGAAACCAGGTCGACCACTTGTGGTTTTGTTTTTGTCATCGCAGTTTATATAGTACACATGTATAATACACACGAACAAAAAATAAGTGAAAAAACAGAAAAACAACTCCAAGGTATTGTACATACTCATACCAGAGAAGTGACTCTGAAACCCGTATTAAGGCGCGTATTATCTGATTTTGACAGTATGTAGGTACTTACTTTGCGTTGAGCTTCGGCAGCGAATCCAGATTTTGGGGCACGGTTGGTTGACATTTTGGCGTTAGGGAGTTATTTACGTTAAAATTATAACTTAAATAAATATAATAAAACAAAGGCAGACTTTTGACAACTTATCACAGTACACGTCTACACGCAACGAAATCTTAAAGCTGACTGGTTTTGGTTTTAGTTCTTTGAGATTGAAAATGTTTTACCGATGCATGAAACACTTTGAAAAAGCTGTACCTGAAAGTTGTGCTTTTCGGTCAAAGTCTGGTTGAAGTTCAATTTACAACGTTTTGAGAAGTGCTTTTTACCTAAGTCGACATATGGATATGGTCATGGTGGTGGTGGACTGGTGCGATGGTGGTTTATTTTTTTTCTGTGTGGGGTGTTATTTTTTAGTGTTAAGATTTAAGCCATGTTCGCATCATGGTGAGTTTGGCTCTGGTACATTTTGGTGTGGCAATGGTTATTGCAGTACTAGATTAGATATTTCAATTCTGTGGCAACAAGGAAAAACAGCAAAGTCGTTTTTTTACAACTTTTCAGGACAGCAGTTGAAAGGTTTGACGTTAAGCTTACAAAAATTATGAATCGTATAAGAAAGTTGTTGATACAGAAATAAAGATGAGAAGATGCGTTAGTTTCATTAGCTGTTGGAGCTGAGGACATATGTTAAAAGTTTACGGAAAATCTTTACTTATGCTGTTTTTCATATATGCATATTTGCGGGGAAATTACTACTGTTGTTTTTTAGTGGTCTATAACTCAGTAACCGTTAGAGATAAAAATAAGAAAAAAATATTGCAAATAGAAAAAATATTGTTCTATACTTTTGCAGGAATCTTTGAAAGATACCAATACCCCTTACTATTGGTTATGTCTAATTCATATCAGTGGTGGTCATATAATTAGAAACGATCGTTCCAAATGGGTACAATGTTACAATACGCTTTTTTGGTACATTTAATAAAGTTCGCAGATGTCTTTATTATTTATTTGGGAATTACAATTATGTTATGCAAACGGTCAAAGTAAGTTACTGTAAATATAGCTGTAATAGCATGTAGATCTTGGGAAGTTCGAAAACAGCTGGACATATAATTAGAAACTGTAATACAATTTAACATTTTACTAAAGAAGTTTATTCAAATCGGTTACAAATTAACTACAAAGTATTTCTACACTTCGTATTTGGTTGGACACCTTTTATTTCGAATCACAGCTATTGCACATTTTGGAATACTTTCTACTAAAGCACGACATATAGACAATCGTATATTCATCCAAATTCCTTCGATGATTGAAAGAGTTTCACCGAATTTTTGGCTTTTTTGTCCTTAAAACCTCTTTTGACATCCTTCCTTAAGTTTTCAATCGGATTTAAGTCCGGACTCTGGGCTCTCTAATTCATAACAGATAACAGCAATATTTTGATTTCCATGCCACTGCTTTACTAACCGTGAAGTGTGTCTGAGGTCGTTATCATGTTGAAAAATGTATGCCATGGACATGTTTTTAAATGAAAAAGGTTCCATAACATTTTCCAATATCACTTTATATGCGTGTTAATCCATCCATCGACCAGACCGAAAATGCGAATGATAAACTAAACACCGTGCCAAGAAAAAGCACCCCACACCATCACATTACCACTGTAGTACTTAATTGTTTTAAAAGTGTACTTGGGATCTAATTGCTTGTTCTGTGGACGTCTAACATACACTTTACCATCAGAACCCAGCATATCGATTTTTGTTTCATCGCTCCAAAAGAGGTTTTTCCATATATTAAGATTGTTATTTAAAAGCAGTTTTACAAGGTAAATTTTCTATTTAATTTTTTTTTTAAAATAAGTGGTTTTTTCAATGCTGTGCATCTACGTTGTCCGGCTTTGCATAACCGACGTCTAACGGTTCTTGTCGATATATTTATACTTATTTGAGGCACAATAATGTTTTCAAATTTGCTAGATGTTAAAAAAGGATCATTTTTGCTGAGGTTGCTAATCAATCTATCCTCCTTTACCGTAGTTTTTTTTTTCGCGATGGGCCCATTAGGTGCCTAGTGTTTTTATGATGGCTCAGCCTCATAACCCCTTTTCAACCTTCCAACCTACCGTAGTTTTTCGGCCTCTCTTTTTCCTCGAATTGCTCTCAAGCCCGCCGGTTTCTTTAAAAAGTTGAATAGCACCGTAAACCATTTTTTTGAGCAAGTCAATTTTTTGGCAACCGAGGCCATTGATGCATTGCCGCTCTGCTAGCTTTGGACAATAATTTTCCATAATTACGGAATACAACTCTTATTTTTCCCTTTTTTACCCGACTACGCAGAGGAAGGGTAATGATTTTAGCAGCTGGGTTTGTTTGTTTGTATGTATGTAAGGATGTCACCTCGTACAGCCTAAACTATGGAACCGATTTCAGCAAATGAGGTGTTGTTGCATTCGTCTTTATTCGGAGAGTGTCCTAGGCTATGCGACGTCACAGAAAAATTCAATATGGCGGGCGCACCAAGCAAAATGGCGGACTACCTCTTCTTTTTTTCTCCTTTTTTTCTTTTTTACCCGACTAGTCTTTATAACCGCATTGATAGTGGTATCAAATGAAAGGGCTTGGTGAGTAGAATACAGTACGATATGACGTAATTCTAAATTCAATATGGCGGACGCCCCCAAGATGGCGGATTTCTGTTATCTTTACTAACTCCTTAATATAGGTATCAAATGAAAGGGCTTGGCGAGTAGAATACAATACGATATGACGTCATTCTGAATTCAATATGGCGGACGTCCCCAAGATGGCGGCATTCTTTTATCTTTACTACCTCCTTAATATGGGTATCAAATGAAAGGGCTTGGTGAGTAGAATACAATACGATATGACGTCATTCTGAATTCAATATGGCGGACGCCTTCCCAGATGGTGGATTTCCGTTATCTTTACTACATCCCTAATATGGGTATCAAACGAAATGGTTTGGCAAGAAGAATGCAATACGATATGACGTTGTTCTAAATTGGACGTCCGCCTAGATGGTAGATTTCCGTTATCTTTACTACATCCCTAATATGGGTATCAAATGAAAGGGTTTGTCAAGTAGAATGCAATACGATATGACGTCGTTCTAAATTCAATATGGCGGACGCCCCCAAGATGGTGGATTTCCGTTATCTTTACTTTTATATGGGTATAAAATGAAAGGGTTTGACTAGTAGAACACGACATTGCTTACTTATACATATGTACATACACTACATATTTTTTGAAATTTAAAAGTTGTAAATAAAAAATTAAGGTTAAAAAACTAAAACCCGACTACGGGAAAAACAGACTAAAAAGTACGAAGCAAGATGAAACGAAACAATGATTTTCAGAGTATAGTCGTGGTCGTTCCCGTTTCTGTTGTTTGTCACTAGGCGCCTTTAGTCTGCTAGCATAATGTTCTCGAAAAGACTACAGCCAAGAAGCTCGATAAGATTCAACGGATGCCGTGTCTTGGTATAACGGGTGCCATGCGCACCTTCCCTTCAGCAGCTCTAGAAGCTATGTATAATGGTATATCGCCATTACAGATTTTCATTAGGAGGTCAGCCGCTAGAAGCGCTATTTAACTACAACTTATTCGTGGGCACCGTAGCGCAAGTGGTTAGTGCGTCGGACTACTGTGCCGGCGGTCTTGGGTTCGAATCCCGCCGCAAACACCTAAAAGTTTTTCACAGTGCCCACCTCTTTCGAATGTCTGACAAGCATCAAAGAGTATCATTTGTCACGATTGAGCTTCTCAACTCGCCGTTCGGAGTCGGCAAAAAACTGTAGATCCCTTCCATTCGTGCAAAAATATAACACGCTCACACAAATGGTTGCGAGAAGCAGGCCCAGGTTCACCTCGAGCTGTAGCGCCAACTAAGTAAGTAAGTATTCGTAAGTATACTCAGAGAAAAATTGCATGGTAGATTTTAAAAGCGTCGTATTAAAAACAAAGTTTCGATAATTTTTTATAAAATGTATTTGAATTTAATAAAAACCGCACTGATTTAAATATGAAAAGATATTAAAAGATCAGATAAATGTGGAACAACTTTGAATCTAAACGTTATATTACAGCCACGACTTAATTTTTAAGTATATTCGATGAAAACATTAAGATATTTCCATTTTATTTCAATTATGAAACCATTAAAATTAAAATGAAAAGGTATTTCATTCAAAGACTATTATTGCGTGTTTGATTTTAATATATGTAGATATCGTTTCTTGTAAGCGTATTTAAATTAAAATGAAAATGTTTTAGAGCCCCCGCACACTACAGACTTTCAATCGGCCGATAGTTTGGTCGGGTTGGGCTGGTTAGTGCGCACACTGGGCCGATTAATTAGTCGGGTTGGTAGTGAGAGCGCACACTAGACAAACAATCGGCCGACTGTTCTCGAACGATTTGGTTTTGCTAGTCTTTAAACACATTTCGCAGAGAATAGTCGCTTAATGGTAGTTAGTAAAAAATGTTCCAGAGAGATTATCATTGCTCTACGCCCAAATATGTCTATAATTCCATATTTCAATACGACGAAATATCCAGAACTTAAAGAAAATTAATTTAAAATTCACAGCAAACTGAGCTATCGAAAAAAATCGGCCGACTTTATAGTCTGTAGTGTGCGCACGTAGAAGAGCGCCGTACTGATTAAGTAGTCGGCCAATAGTTTGCCGATGCTTTAGTTTGAAGGCAATCGTGTAGCCTATCAAACTTATTTATCGGCCGATATCGAATCGTTGTAGTGTGCGCACTCTCATATATTTTCATACTGATTAAGAGCCCGACTAAACTGTCGGCCGACAAAAAGTCTGTAGTGTGCGGGGGCTCTTAATCTCAATATGAAAATATTTGAGCAATTAAGGAATTACTTTGAGTTAAAAATGCCCGATTTTTATTTGATGGCTTTACACTTCCATTCAAAATTGAAGCTCCACAATCAAAGTGGAAACGTATTTAATTGAAATGGGAACATGTTTTACATTTTTAAGAGGAGAACTATGTTCGCATGAAATAAACTATAGATTGCAGACACGTCCCCTCATGGTCGTAGCTCGTAGGCATCTTGTTACTCGTGTACACTGCAGTCTGTTGCATGTTTCTTTTTAAGTATGAATTCAGTGGATTTAATTTTCGACAGTGAAAAAGAGGACATTGCGGATATATGACAGTTTGTCATCGGCTCGCAGAATAATTCTTGATACTTTCAATTCATTAGAGCTACTGAATTCCTAATATGTTTTGAAAATGAAATAACTAAAGTGCAAGTGTTGTGACATGCTTTTTTAATACTTAAACTTTAAGAAAACATTTGAGCTTTCTAAAGAAGCATTTCAATTAGTTTTGGATTAAACTAGTCCAAGTGCGGAGACGTATTGCAAGACGTCCTGGATCGTTCATATGGACGAATTGGGACAAAAAGCCGTTCTTTATATATAATATTTATTAGTTCGGAATAAATGCAAAAACCATATTTTCAAATGTAAAGTTATTCATTTGTCTACTTACATTGTTTTTTTTTCAATTTTTTATTAATAAAAATAGCAACTACCCGTAGTCAAATGAGCTCTCGACTATAATACGCCTAATTTACGAGCAAAATACGAGATTGGGAATACCAACAATTTCGTGAGTCGAATGCGATGCTTTGCTTTTGACAGAAGGCAATTAGACATGCGAGTATGTTCGCTGAATACGACTTTGGGAATAAGAATATTCGACTGAAGTCGAATTCGAGTAGGAAATGCGACATCGGGAATTGGGGTGAATGTTTTTCTTAAAATAATGGAAGGTAGAAGGTATGGTAGAAGGCCGTACTTCTACTGTACTTTTAGGCGGAGAAAAAAGGCAAATTATAAGGTTCGCTTCCTATTCAACCCATTCTCTAAGTATGATTAGACATGAAGCTGGGCTAGACGTTAATCGAATGACCATAAGTGACTAAAAAAAAAACAGCACTTAACAAAGCGCGAAAACAACAGCGGCTTAGTTTTGCAAGATCGTACATGGCTCTTGAATCATTGCCCAGCGTGTTTTAAGCTGAGGTCCACGTCATTGATATTTGCTCCTTAATTCATCTACAGAGAGGCATCAAAGGAGTTAACATAAATGTCTTTTTAGACAGCGAAGCCGCACTCAAAGCTTAGAGCTCTCTGTGGACTCAAGACTGGTAAAGTGCTGCTTCGACAGTCTCCAATCCCTAGCTACTCACAATAAGGTCAAACTTTGGTGGTTACCTGGTCATTTGAACAATATGAGATTGCGGATGAGCTGGCCCGTAACAGGCTCTTCTGCCGAATTCTCAGGTCCGGAACCTTTTTGTGTCATAAACTTTGCAACAATCTCAGCCTTAATTAACAAATGGGAACACAATCTCCGAATTTTTCATTGGAGAAATGTCCCAGGGCTTAGGCAAGCCAAACTGTTATTTAAGCCTTAAGGTCCATTTTATTTTATACAATTGGACAAATCCGAGGCTAGGATTTAACGAATTTAAAGTTTTCATTTCAAGTGGAATGTAGAATACCAAAATATTCACTTTCGAATTCATAATTTCGTTCGGAAAATAGAACACCTAATTTCACTTTTGCTGATTGAATTCACTAAAAGTAAAATGCAGAACAGGTCGGTAGGTGTCATGACCGACCTACACACAAACCAAAGAAACCGATTGGCAACAGTAATCCTTCGTTTGTTTTCCGAGAAGATGTCATTTTTTGATATAGCAGAGCCGAGGTAGACAAAGTCCTTTACTACCTCAAAATTGTAACTGTCTATTATGACGGTCCAGTTCGTCGATGTTGAGTGTCCCTTTTCGTTGACAGCATATATGTATGTACTTTGTTTTGCCCGTTTACCGCTAAACCCATTTCAGCCGCTTCCATTTCTATACTTGCAAACGCACCGGTGCACAGTGGTTCCACTCTGGAACAAAGGCGGTCATAAGTACTTGCTCATTGAAAAATAACCAAAATGAATTCGTGCTAGAGTAACTTGGGGGAGCTGATTCCGAATCTGCAATCCATTTTGCTCTATCACGTCACGTTTTCGAGATAACGGTATGGTGCGGTACGGTACGGTACGGTATACAGGGTAGTCCGGTTTGGGATACATATGTTTTGGGATCTGATTCACTGACTAATGATATGAAAAAAATCGTACGGGAGTGGCGGTATATCTTGAACACCCACTGAGCTACAGGGTGCTTAAAAAATATCCTTCAGGGAAAAAGGTACCAATAGTTATTCAATTATAACTTCGAGCGTATTAAACTTAGAGCAACCAAAATAGGCTTGTTTCATACACAATTGATTGGTGCCTATCAAAATTGAAAAAAAAATTACCATGCGTTCTTTAATTTTTGAGATATTGGTCTTCAAACACAGATTTTTTTAATTTTTTTGTACCAATTTTTGTGAAAATCGCATTTATCTCGGGAAAATGTGCTTATAATTTTTTTTATTAGTATCATTTTCTTGCGCCATACTGTCACCTACAAATTCACCATACAAAGTTTTTACCTAGGACTTACAGTTTTGCTGGTATAAAGTTAATTGAAATACAAGAATCATTCAAAAACGAGCATTACCTTGAATGCCATGTCTTCCATCAGACTAAATGCCAGGCTATTAGAAAAATCAGGCGAAAAGGTTGGCAGATTAGATTTTTTATACTCAAGCAGACGTCTGTATGGTCAAGTAAACATAACATTCCAGTAAAGGAGCATTTAGTGATATCACCTGAAATAAAATAATAAGAGTTATGGTCACTTATAGCTCCATTTATTCTGAATCCGCAAATTTCCGCAGCTGATTCAATTTGCATCAAAAATTACAGAAATAAGCCTTTCTAACAATATATAACATACCGGGGGTCGTGGGGGGAACACAGTTAAAAGTTTAACAAAAAACACAGAACGCAATTTTATTGGAATTTTTTCCCCCCACTTTCATAGTGCCACCACTTGTACAGTTACACATATTATACCTAAAATAAGATAGACAACGGAGTTCTTACCTTCTACTAATAGATCCATTCAAAAAAAAAAATGTTTGCATTAACGAAAGTAGATGAAAAATAGAAAATCCTGTGACGCTTACTTGCAGAGCACTGAAACTCAAAAAGGATGGGCTTGCAATGAGATCACTTTGGAGATGAAAATCAAACGGTTTTGACATAACAGATCATTTTTTTCTCATTAATATTAGCTTTGGGTTGTTCTCAGCTAGCTTAAGTGGTTTTGGGTGAAAACGTTTACAATGAATTTTTCGACTTTTGGCCTACGGTGGAACCACTGTGCGGTGGCAGCTCGCTGTGATGTCAATGTCGTCGCGCGCCGTATGCAAGTAGTTGGACGGACTTTGGAAAGATTAGGCGTGTTTTTTTTCAAATCTATATAGGCTTAGCGGAAAATGAGAAAAAAAACGCTGAACAGTAACTTGGCAGGACTATGCTAATTGACGTTTGACAGTTTCACATCGGCATTGTTTTCATTGAAAGTAAGGCCGGTAGTTATAAAGCGCTCATTAATAAGTTGGTGGATAGAATTTTTTTTCGTCAAATTTAATTCAATTAAATAGTAAAATAAGGAACATATTCACGTAATTCATTATAATTTTCTTTCCCTTGTCGGATAAATTCGTATTTCTTTCTTTTCTACCCATTTTAAAATTAACAGAAATAATTTAAATTTGAAATGACAGCAGAGATCGGTTGATAGCTACCGGCCTTCATATTTCTCCCTCACTTTCATGTCATATTTGACATTTCGATAACTATCGAGGAAAAACAGTTTGGTAGCACATTTTTCTATCCAGGCTAAGCACCTAAGACTGGATAATTATCCAGGTTTCGTAAGCCTATATAGGCTTAGTTGTTAGTGTAATTAGCATGGAAACAATTTTCTAAGCCTATATAGTTTTGAAAAAAAACACGCCTATTGTTCCTCGTGTGTTTGCTTCTGAGTTTCGAACAAAGACAAATAAATATGTATAAATTTGGTGTTCTGATCACAAAAAATGCATTGTCACATACAATCCAAAACTACTCTTTTTATAGAAACGTTCTATTATGAGGAAAATTTTTCTTAAATTATTGATTATGTCCCTGTAAATATTTATTTTCCTGACTTAGACCGATAATTATGCTTTCCGCTGTCGATATTTACATATGTGCGTACAACTTTCAAGTGAGTGATGCTGGTAGAAGCTTCATAAAAGACACATCCATATGTGGCTATGTGCTTTGTGCTCCATAGTAAGCGAAAAGTACAATTGAGGACCGTTTTCGCAAAACTCAACAAGTGCATTTTGCAAGTTTTGCATTAGAAGGTTTTTTGTGTTTTAATAAGAAAAGAAAAAGATTACTAAAAATGTAAAAATGGCAAGCCCATAAATGGTGACTTTATCACTGAAGAACGGAAAAATATTAGCAATAAAGTATGGAGCTTATCAGATATTGAGTCCTGAAAATCAACAGTTTTTTGTCCTGAAAATCAACATTTTTTTCAATATTAGTTTTGCAAACCTTAACGATTAAAACATTTTTTTGTAATGTACTGGTTGAGTTTTGTGAAATTTTTATTGGCTTAGTCAACGGGCCTTGTGATTACAAAAATTTCGCTACCCATATCTCATATTTCGACTTTTGGCGCTTGTTGAGTTTTGCGAAAACGGTCCTCAATTCACTTAGGAATAAATAACTTCAAGGAAACGAATTTCGTTGACATTTATAATATTTTCGTTTCGTTGACTTGCTTAGAATTTAAATTTTATTGAAACATTTAAAGACAAATCGTGTCGTTACATTTTGTTTTTATTTATTATAGCTTTTTAAATATGTTTTTCATAATATTTATGTAAGATTGGGGAAGTTACCATCATAATTATATGTATATAATAAAGTTTTACATACAATTTAATTTAATATATATTTTTTTGATTATACATAGTTTCTTTATTAAATAACATAAAAGCAATTTTTATTACAATTACCCTTGCTTAAACAAATATGCTGTAACAGTATTCTTATAAATAATTTTGCAAAATAAAATATTTTATTTTTTACGATGTAACTTTTCATAATTGGTGTGAGGAAAATACGTATAAAAATTAAATAGTGTTCAAATTTAATAAAACAAATATAAAAGGCATTTGGGTGTAATTTTTTTTTAATTTTATTTTAAAATAAAAATAAAAAATAAAATAAAATCTTAGTGCAGACAACATGAAAAAAACTGCTTTGCTTTTTTGATAGTATTTTTAAATAATTAACAAATTAAACAGTTTATATAAATACATTATACATACATAATTATAAACACTAAACTCACTATGTACTTTTTAAGTTATCTATTAAACCAAGTGTCAAATAATAAAATGTTTGCTATCGTTTTAGAACTTATTTTTAAATGTATATACCACCGAATAAAATAACAGAAACTGGCTGAATCGATTATACTTATTAGTGAAAAGTGTTATATTGTTTTTTTTTTTTGTTTATCAAGGCGCTTAACTTTGTTTGCTTTTTCTTTAATATGTGTATACTTGTATATATTTCTTTTCAAATTTAGTGTGTACGCTGCATTTAGATATAGTAATTTGTCGAATATACATAAGTCTAAGAGAATACATAAATCGAACAAATAATATTCTTCTGTGTACACGTATAATATATTATAACATAGTTTGAAAAGCATTTCTTCCTAAATCTGACTAATGGTATAGCTGTTGGATATATGTAGGTAAGAACTAATTAGTACGTTGTATGCATAGTTGTTGACGTTACATTTGAACGTACAGTAATGTTTATATTTTCATGTTGCCCGTGTATAGTTTAGCTAACGAAAAATTACATATAGTAGGTAATTATATATTATACATAATTATGAATATGTAAAAAACAAAAAGCTATCAATTTATTAATTAATCTCGTTCTTTTAATGTGAAACTATTTCTCAGTTATTATACGTATGTAATTGCAGTTATAATGGAAATATTCAATCAATCAATAACGTGACAAAATGATATTTTTGTGCTGAATGTTTGAATATTGTAGCAGTTATAATTTTCGTTCGCAGGATACTACATGCAACGGCATTTTCAATCACCATGTCTATCTCTTCATCCTCTACGCACTAGAATAATTTTAATAAAGTAATAATAATAATAGTAATAATTTATTGCGTACAATCGAAAAATATTTAGTTAATAAGATTAGTGAGTAATAATATAAATATATTGTTTTTGTTTTTCTCTTGTATAATGCGAAAATACATCAGATCTTTATTTTCTTTCCTTTCTTTTGCCATCTTTTCTTGCTATTTTGCCTTTTTTTGCAACTACGCTCTGGTTTTTTAATACATCTCTTATTTTTGTCCACGCCTTGAGGAGGAACCATTTATCATTAATTTAATTGTATTTATCTATGAACTAATATTTAGCCTTAAGATCTAGTAACCATCATTTTTACGCACATCTTGAAAACATTCATTCCCCGCCGCTATAGTCCAAAATATGGTTTATTTGCTTAGACTCACAGCAACGATATTTCTGTAAAAAGAGGTAATTTTTTTTTTACAATAATCGTAAACGTAGGCCATGTTTAGTGATAATAAATGAGCAGATGATATAAGCTAGTCTGGGAATAAATTAATAATTATTAGAACGAGAAAAACCTAAACAGGAAAGCTTGGCCAAGCGAACTGAATTCAACGAGAATGAACGGCTATAGGCTGTTCACCAAAAGTCGATAGGCTATTAGTAAGTAGAATTACGAGCTTGATTATCGTGTTATTACACGGTGGGTTGTTGTCAGTAAAGTCTTCATTAACTATTCACATTGTGACATCTCGAGAAGTTGAACGACTGAAAATTTCTGGTTTACGGCAGAGAGCTGACAATCACTTGTAAACGCATTCATATACGAATAGCGCTGCTGCAAAGGAAAGCCAAAGCAGCTTTTGAGCTCAGGATCTACAGCATGCACAGAATGTAAATGCTATAATTCCTATTGGTTTATTCAAAATCGGTACTGAGGCTGGAAACAAATAATTATTTTACAGGCTGTCAAATAGCGGTCCCTGCTTGCAGAATGCTTACAACTGGACGTTAACATCAAATATTTCCGTTCACCTGATCAAAAAGTAAGTGCTGACAGCAACATCCAAGCTTAAGTCCAACAACAAAGTAGTTGGAGCTGACAGTTATCCGTTGACCTCTAAAAAGCAGCTGGAGGTAATTCGGTATGAATTCAAATTCTTATGTCAACAAGCTGATTGGTCTATATTTGAGTAAGTGTAGACAAGTCCGCAATCGAAATTTACAGACCTATAGAAAGCATCCGGAGGTGAATTAGTGTGGAACCTAATCATTTTGATTATTCCGTCCGATCTCTTCTAATTTCCAACTTCTAATTTACTTCGAATGAAATAAACAACTGTAACTAAATTATTCCTTACCTTTATTTTCATGACTATCAGCATTGACTAGTGTAGTTGTAGTGGCTAATAAGCTATTGTTATTGTTAAAATTCACAGCATTGTTGATATCTTGTGACTCGATACTTAGATCAATTAGTTGATTCGTTGAGGACACATCTTGTAGAATATTGATGTCACTGAAACAATAAAATTGAACACAATTTATTATTGATCTTCATCGCATATTTTCATTTATTTACTTTTTATTATTAATATTCTCAATGTGGCCGTTTCCATTAGCCACTGAGTTGTGAAGTTGAGTTTCACTATTAGGGAACTCAGGAATTTTACCATTTGTAACGTCAACCAATTGATTCTGCTGTAGATTTTGTAGATTTTTCGTGTTCTCATCAATGATCATAGCAGAAAAACTTTTCATTAATGCACTTTCTTTGTCAGTGACGGATTGCTCATACATGGCTTGTGAGTTTTGTGGCTCTGCTGGGGCGGCACTCTTGTCATTGGAGGCCACAATGTTTTCTTTAGATTCTGATAGTTCTAAAGGTGTTGTGAGTGTTGTCGTAGTCGCTTCGGTTTGGCTTTTGTTGCCATCGTCAATTAAAGTTTTGACTTCAGTCACTGGTGATTGTACTGGAGGGACTACATTTTCAGCTTTGGAATTATCACTTTCCTGAAATAAACAATTTTTGGTTAAACTTTAGAAACTCCTATTTTAATTGTTGGTGGTAATTATGGTTTAAGCTAGTATCCATTTGGAATGGAATTTTCGACAGTCGAAAAATAATCATTCTTTTCTTGTCTGTAGCGTAGCGACTGATCCGATTTTTTTAATATCTATTAAAATCCGGGCCGAGAAAACATCACTTAAATCTCACACCTTTTTAAATAAGTCCTTATTTGAAAGTTTACCAGTTTTAAAAATAAATAAGCCGAAGACAAATTAAATTTTATCACCAAAATGGCAAAGTCAATTTTAAACAGATATTCAGTTCTGTTCAGTTCAGTTCAGTTCCATGAAGAACAGTTGACTACAATATATAAATCAATTGAGCTGTAAAAATAAAACTTGTGCTGTATGACAAAGGATCATCACAACCAGCTGAAGATGGGAGGATGGCCATAACCAGCAAATGTAGATGGTGTGAAGATTTTAAAAATCCTTATGTCACTCTCCCACTATTTAACAGTATTGTCCGTCCTCACCTCGAATATGCTTCGCAAGTATGGACAGAAAAATCTCAATACTCGTATTGAAGCCGTCCAGCCAAACTTCATTCACTTTGCATTGAAAGGTCTTCCCTGGGACAATCCTTTTAATCTCCCTCCATATTTAGATCGTATAAAACTTTGCAAATGCAACCTTTGGTTCAAAGAAGGGTTAATAATGATATAATTTTTATGCATCAACTGATCTCAAGTCTTATTGATGCACCTGACTTATTTATCCTGTTTAGCAGTAAACTTTCAAGTACACTTGCACATCATTTACATAAAGATGTAAAGATTGCTCTACCTTCCCTATTTTGTAAAGTTCGGTCATTTCAAAACCTGTAAATAATGTATCTAACTATAGCGAAACATCTGCCAACAAAGTGGTTAGCGGTCTTTATATACTTTTCCCTTCACATACTTTCTTAAGAATATGCTCCCGCACTTTCAAACACGTTCCACTCTTCTTCCTGACATGTTATTTTCTCAATATTTTCTTCAAAATATGTATCACTCAGAAGAATAAATGAGACCTATGTATAATACACTCGAAGTGTTTGTGCTTTTTTCTTACAATACTCGGAAAAGCATCGCCGAACTATCGTTAAATATTACTTGTGTTCTGAATATACATATATATAGGGCAACTATTGAACTATTGAACACTTAAAATCAATGCAAAGGCTCTTGTGCGAATATACATGCATACATATTTATATATGTATGCATGTACATATATTTCTAGTTGTATTGTATACTAGCTGACCAGTTTTTTTTTTTTATAATTCACGAGCGCTAAAGGGGTTATGAATACCCTTAAAATGTCTTGCACAGCGCGGGCCAAGGGAAATTTAGGGAGGATGAAAGAGGAGATACCGATGCGCATTGGTCTTAAATGCTTGTAGATCGTAACGGGAGGGAAAAATCGTGTTTGGTAAAGCATTACACATTCGTGTTCAGCGGTTAAAGAAAGTATGTCTATATTTTACTGTACGTCCGAAGTTGGGCTTAAGGGTAAACTGATGGGCATTCCTTGCGAGAAGTGTGTTGCGGGAAAATTGTTGAAGGGGGGGAATGCAGCGTGCTCGCCTTGCTTCGCCCCCGTGCCATTGTTGGCAAAACAAATTGTATTGGAGATGAGTGCCGAAGAGCATAAACTGTTTTACATAGAATGTATAGTTATAGATAGATAGCTGGTCCCGCCCGGCATTGCCCGTGCACTTTTTTAATATTTACAATCATATTTATCGTAGTAGGCTGGTCACAAAACATCAATAGAATGCTTTTTCGTCAATGGGCAGAAATTCAAATATGCCACACACACACCACACACTATGACGTCACCCACTGCTGCATGGCTATTGGCTTCGGTCTCCACTGATAGAAAGTTGTTGGCAATGATTTCATGAATTGTTTTATGTTTTTAAAATATTTATTTATTTATTTCTCAGCATGTACGTAGAGTTAAGAAAGGATTAAGGTCTTACAATTTGCGTATATATATTGACTTTATGCAATTTTTTGCCAATTCGTTTAACTCCTTTAAAGTTAGGAGTTAGTATGTGGGTCAACCTCAAAAAAATAGGTATACAAATAAAAAAAAAAAAATACATTTTCTTAAGAACAAACAACATTTAAACAAAAAAAAACATAGCCTAACTGGTTTTAGCAGAAATAACGATTTTTATAGAATTTATTTCATGTTAATCGGTGTAGTATTTGCGGAAATCATCGGGGACAAAGTTTTTTGAAGTTACGTCTTTATATAAAAGTAATGAAGTAATGATATGGACGAGCCTGGGCGATATTAGAAGAGTCTATGTGATTCTTACAACACATATTTTATTTTATTCTTTCAATTATATGCGGTTAAAAAGTCTAGATGGTGTACACCATAGCCCGCTCTAAAATATTAGTGAATATTAACTATGTATCTAGCTTACCTTAACAGGAGTTGAATTGGGCGTATTTGCAGTTCCTGCTTTTCTGGTTCGGGACATGATCGCTTCTACACGCTTTCTTCTTTCTTCACGTTCCTTTTCTTCACGTTTTAAGCGTTCTGCTACCTCAATCTTTTGCTTTTCCGCTTCTTCCTTTGCTTTCTTATCTGCTTCTTCACGTTCCACTCTTTGTTTTTCATCATCCTCACGTTTAAGCCGTTCTTCTTCTTCTCTTTTGTTTGCTTCCTAGAATCAGAAACACAAAAATGCATAACCTTAAAAATATGAAGACATATAAAAATGTACTAACCTCAATAGCTTGTCGCAATCTTTCTTCTTCGGCTAGACGCTGTTCTTGAGCAAGACGAAGAGCTTCCTCCTCAAATTTGCGCTCTCTTTCCGCTTCTTCTTCTTGACGTTTTATTTCAGCCAAACGCTCAGCTTCAAGACGTTGACGTTCAAGCTCAGCCTGGCGTTCGGCTTCCTCCCGGGCAAGCCTGCGGCGTTCTGCTAATGCTGCTTTTGCCTCCTCTTCCGTAGTGATTTTAGATTTGGCAATCATAGACGCTGACATATCGTTTATATCAGGCTTTTCGGACAAAAGTTGTATCTCGCGTACAACCGATCCTTCCTTACTGTTATTAACTTCTCTCTTGAACTCTTTCTCACTACCTTGATCTGCTTTTTCATCAGCTGCTTCAGCTTCAATAGCATTGGAAATAACTGTTTCTGTTACATTAGATTTTGAGTCTGTGTCTATATCTGAGGGAGAACTGTCGACCGTAAGTTGTTGTAGTTCAGCTGCTTCTTCTGTCTTAACCACGTTAAGGGCGTTCTTTTCGTCTTTTGTCTTTGGATTTTCTACTATCATAGACTGAGACATATCTTTGGGCTTATCCTTTAACTTCTCCGAACTTGTTGTGCTGAACAATGCAGATTTTGGAGTCTGAATTCTGGGTTGAGGAGGAGCATCCTAAAGAAAACAATTTATTTTTTTTATTGCAAAAACTCAAATTTATTCCTATGTGATACCTTCTTTGCGGGAGTTTTTCTTTCAACGCTAGAGACTCGTGATGATGACGTAGAGGTCGTCATAAGATTCGAACGTTTTGGTGTACTTTGAGCGCTATTCTTCAGAGGGGTTCTGTTTTTCTCCTTTTGTTTGTTGATTTCTAATTAAGATTATGATTTGAATATTACTTTAGAGTGTTACTTTCATTTCTGTTATGTATGCAAGTTGAATTAGCAAGTATAGTTTTCATTTATGTACATAACAGCTTTGTAGTTAGCGGAACTAGATCGAATGATTGCACTCATTATGTATTTGCAGACTAAGCTCTTTTCTGATTGTCTTCAAGTAATAAATGAACTGTTGTGCTAACCGGTTGTCTTTTACTTTGTCCTCTTTAATATATAATATTGGCGACGAGAAAAAAAAAGTACCCAAAGTGTGCATACCAAAAATACTAGTTGTAAAACTGTGAATATTTTGTTTAAAATATAATAAGTTAAATAAAAAGAGTGAACAAAAATTATACGTAAAAGAAACAATGGCGTTGATTGGATCCATCGAACAGCTAAGCAGCGGCGATGACTTCGAAGACTATTTGGAGCGGATGGACCAATTATTTCAAATAAATGAAGTGACGGAACAGCGTAAAGTAGCTCTTTTTATGTTCTTAACTGGTCCGGACGCATACAAACGCACAAAATCTATATATATGCCGGAAAAAGCTACATCGAAGACATACAAGGTGTTGGGTTCCAACAACATTGAGATGGAGATAAGGGCATTTATTGGACACTTATTGGACACCGAACATCAAAAAATCTCAAAGACTCCACTCTCGCACAAAGACAAACCCGACATCAAGCATCTCACCGTCAGTGTCACAATGCAAGACGTTCAACTGACAGCTATCCGAAGAATTCTAACCGATATGCGGGTTATCTCACTCTATCTTAGGTGTGGCTGGCCAAGGAGGTACATCGTGGCCCTTTCAACGTTCAAGAACAACTTACGATCCACAATTCCATGATGGCCGAATTGGGGAAGAAAGAGAAGACGCATCAACGAGGCACCCTCCATCGCACTCTTACAATAGGCATTTAGTAATATTAAGTTATGTAAAATCGATAACTTGTGAGGTCAATGACCAGGTATACAGCTGATCATGTTATGTACATAAGAAGTACCGAGACTACGAGGATGGTGCGTGGAGCAGTGTTCAGTCATTCGCATCATCATCGCCGAACAATAGACACAGAATAAAATTATAACGTTTTCAAGAAAATTGTGGCTTCCTTTATATCATTTACTTAATTCTAAATTTCCAACTCAACAAGTTACGGAACATGGTCCTTCGAGTCTTTTTTTTTTAAGAAAAGAAAAGTTAATGTAGCAAAAAGCAAAAAGCAAAAAGTGACTATAAAAATATAAATCAAAAAAGTGTACTGTGGGGTAAGTATAGTTGGAACACCAATCCAATGAAAATATACATTTCCGATCATCGACGGACAGTCTATCGGCCACAGTACCCAACGATATAAAAATCCGCAAGGAACGGATTCAGCAGTGGAATCAACGTTTCCAACGTAATCCACCAGACCCAACGGTGCAGTCCAGCTAGAGTCAACGGTACAGCCCAGCTAGAGCCAACGGTGCAGTCCAGCTAGAGCCAACGGTGCATTCCAACTATAGCCAACGGTGCAACGGAATTAGCTCAACGGTTAAGTGCAGCGCTGCAACAAAATCCAGCAGCCGAATACAACGGACGGCAACAAAAGCTTCAACAAAAGTAGAATAAAGGTAGGAATTTTATTTCCTTTTTTTTCCGATTTAATTAACAAGCCATTATAAAAATACATACATATTAAACATTAATAAAAGAATAACTTTCAAATAAATAAAAGCAAACAATAACGTCCATATAAAGTGCATTACATATACATAAATTAAAAGTGTTCTATAAATATAAGTGAAAAAATGTCTAAGATCTCAAAACACATTGAAAGACAACACCTTACTCTTAAAGAACTTGAAAAGGACTTTGAAGAGTTCAAGAAGATTCCGCGGCGCGTAAGTCAAGGGGGTACGTTAAGGAGTGTCTTACGGACATTGGAGATGGGTTTAAACGAGCAAAAAAGGATCACGATGCAATCGTGAATAGTGCATATGATCCAGTTCGAGATGAATATTTGGAAACCGAAACGTTCTCCAAAATTAAACGTATCTATCTCGCTTTTACGGGCATGCTATCCGACGAAATGGAAAAGTTTGCAGAAATAGGTAATGCTAACCTACAAATTTCTCGGTTGAACATTTCTAAATCGTCGGTATGTGACATACTAGACAAACTAGACGATTGCTGTGAGTTTTACAATCTGTTTAAAAGCATGATTGACCAAAATGTTGATCTATCTGAGATCCAAAAGATACAGTATCTCAAGACTCATGTATGTGGAGATGCTGCTCGGTTAATTCAGCATCTACCAATTGACGGAAAAAATTATGAGTCTGCATGGGAAATTATAACTGAACGGTTTCAAAATAAACGTAAGCTAGTAAATACACAGCTCAGAATTTTAATGGAGCAACCGAAAGCTACTCATGAATCTGCAGAATCACTCAAATCGCTTCACGACACGAGCATAGAATGTATCCATGCACTCTCCAATTTAGGAATTGCAATCGAAACATGGGATTGCATTTTAATATATGTTATTTATAACAAACTTCCTGCTCAGACACAAAGAGATTGGGAAGATAAATTAGGTACATTCAAATCGCTGCCGGATTGGAAATCATTTTCCAGCTTTATGGAAGGGAGATTCAGCTCCCTTGAAAACGTAATTGAGTCAAGCGGGTATTCAAGGCACCAAGGGGTGTCAGGCTCCTTTAGAAAAGTAATACCGGCAAAATTGCACATTCAGTCGTCACCTGAAACAAGGAATTTTCTCTGCCGGTTGTGCAAGGCCTCGCATGGCATTCGGCATTGCAAACTATTTTTCAAAATGGAAGCGAAGGCACGATCTGAAATCGTGAAAAGAAATTCAATTTGTGCCAATTGTCTAGGGTACGACCACTACGCATCAACTTGCACTAGTACCAATAGATGTCAAAAATGTGGGCAGAAACACCACACCATGTTACACATAGACTCACCTGGTGTCTACCGTCCCAACAACAATTATCCTAATAATCCACAATCTTCATCGTTTCAACGACAAACCGACACAAATCTCAACAACCACTTAATTCAGAATACAAGTAAGCCCAATTATTCGAATTGGACTAATGAGACTTCATCATCTACAAACCAAAATATTAATTCGAAATTCAACCAGATGCGATCCAAGGTCCTACTAGCCACAGCATAAGTTAAGGTCCTCTCTATTAATGGTGACTACCACATCCTCAGAGCCTTGATCGACACAGAGTCAGAGGCAACATTCATAAAAGAGAACGTTGCACAGCTTCTGAATTTAAGGAGGCATCATGCCGCGGCTAATGTCATAGGTTTAGTTGAAACTGCAACAGGCACTGCAAACTGTCAGGTCGAATTCAATATATTTTCCTTCACCAATCCCACGTTTTGTCTGAATGTTAGGGCGTTTGTCTTATCTAGATTGACCTCTGTATTACCAACACAAAATCTGCAATCATCCAAATGGAGTCATTTAGATAAACTCCCGCTAGCATATCCGTCTTATAACTACCCCGGGAAGATTGATTTACTTATAGGGGCTGACTTGTATGCGTCCATCATACTGGAAGGGCTCATTAAAAGTAAAAATGGATCTCCGGTAGCACAAAACACAGAACTGGGTTGGATTCTTACAGGAGCCACAAACAGCGAACCACAATTGAATTTATTAGCACTCCAAAATCATCACATCAAGCTCGATGCCCAACTGAGGCAATTTTCGGAGATCGAAGAAAACCTGGCCGTACGAAAACTGACTCAAGAAGAAGAGAAGTGTCAACAACACTTCCAGCAGACAGTTCAACGTAGACAAGATGGAAGATACGAGGTACGACTTCCATTTAAATGAAACAATAGACCAAAACTGGGAAACTCTAAGAGAGCAGCTATGGCACGGTTCTTTCAAATTGAGAAACGACTCGCGGCGAATAAAAAATTAAGAGAAGCATACACACAATGCATCAAAGAATACTCGAAATTGGGACACATGAGGGAAGTCACAACTGACTTCGAGATGGAAGATGATGAACACTATTTCCTTCCTCACCACGCAGTGTTCAAGGAATCAAGTTCAACCACTAAACTGCGGGTAGTATTTGATGCCTCATGTGTTACATCAAAGGGAGTTTCACTAAATGATCATCTGATGGTGGGTCCACGACTACAAAAGGACATTATTGATCTAATCGCTCAGTGGAGAAAGTTTAAGATTACATTTGCCGCTGATATTGGTATGATGTACAGACAAATATGGATGGCGCCATAGGACACAACATACCAACTCATTTTGTGGAGAGACAGAACCGACAAGCCAATTAAAACATTTGCGCTTAACACAGTCACATTCGGAACAGCATCAGCACCCTATTTAGCAGTTCGCACCTTGCAACAGTTGGCCCTGGATTGCGAAAGTTCTCATCCGCATGTAACCAAGGCACTAATCGAGGGTTTTTATGTTGATGACTTTCTATATGGAGCAGACAACGAGAACGCGGCCCTTAAGTTGCAAAGAGATGCTCTAAGCACGTTAGCAGCAGCTGGATTTCCTCTTCGTAAATGGGCTAGTAATTCATCAATAATTTTGGAGCAGATACCTAAAACTGAAAGGGAAGTGAATCTCCTGTTAAAATTTGATTCACCGGATGCCATTAAGACATTGGGTATTCAGTGGCATCCAGCAAAGGATACCTTTAATTTTAAAATCAACATCCCCAAGGTGGAAAAACACACCAAACGATCAGTTCTTGCAGATATTGCACGCCTGTTTGACCCCCTTGGATGGATCTCGCCATGTATTATCAAGGCAAAGATGATTTTGCAACAGCTTTGGCTTCGGGAGCTATCGTGGGATGCAAGAATAACCCCAGAAATAGAAGGACCCTGGGTTGAACTGCGAAACAGTTTGCGAAAATTGGAAACCTTGGAAATTCCGCGTTGGATCGACTATGAAAATGCAGCTCAGGTACAACTTCATGGCTTCTGTGATACTGCGGAGAAAGCATATGCGGCCGTCATTTACTCAAGGGTTGTTAAAAACGAAAAAGAAAAAATCCACCTAATAGCGTCGAAAACAAGAGTCGCTCCGGTAAAATGTGTATCCTTGCCACGGTTGGAACTGTATGCAGCCTTACTGCTGGCAAAACTACTACACAGAATATCAACAGCAATGCAACTCGAGCACCTGGAAACCTTTGCCTGGTCTGATTCGATGATCACCTTAGCATGGATCAAAGGAAGTCCAACCACTCGCAACACATTTGTAGCCAACAGGATCACCGAAATCCAGGGGCTTATTGACAAAACGGCATGGCGACATGTAGGCGGCAAGGAAAACCCAGCCGACATAGGATCTCGAGGATTGTTCCCTGATGAACTTGTTGCAAACCAGTTGTGGTGGCATGGACCGCAATTTCTTAGAGACTTCTCGTCAAATGATTGTTTGACAACTTCGGTGGAAACAGATCTGGAAACCAAAGAACAAAGCAAGTCACAACCAAAAATACCCCCCTGTTCTGCATTTCGAGTGAAAGTGGATTTAAACCGAAATTTAAATTCACTCGGAATGGAATTCAGTGTTCTGCATTCCGAGTGATTTCGAATTTTTTGAATCCACTTCGAATTCATTTGTTTGAAATGTCAAACACAGCTGTCAAATCATTTCAAAATCATTGGAGATTTTCCGTTCTTGGTTTTTGCTTTGTGCAAGTGAATTAAACATTTAAGAAAAAATATATTGTATTAAAAAAATGGAAAACAAAATGATTGGTGAAAACCGCGAAGAAAACCGAATGGAGAGAGTTCGCAGGAAGATTTTTCGAGATAAATCTAACATTCTGGATCTCCCCGAAGCATTGTAAGCAGAAGTTAGACAACTGAAGAAAAATAATTTATTTAATGATTTTTGCATTTTTAAAAATAGTTTTAGGGTGAGTAAGAAAATATGTGTTGATATCCTGCAAGAAGTGGAGTCAAAGAAATCTTGATCTTGGAAAATCTTGATTTTCTTTCATGTAATTCAAGAGAATACTCTCTTGCCTCTAATTTTTGTGTTGTACTATATTAAACAAAGGAATTATTTTAATACACTAATGAAAGTCTTATTAATCTACTCATATTTTTCAAAATGATTCTGATCAACAAATTAATTAGTTATTTCACTTTACAACTGCATGTGAATTCAATTCACGTCAAGAATCTCAAGTGAATTCAATTCACTAAAATCACAGGATTTTCGGAATGCAGAACACGAATTTACTGCTGTCATCTTGAGTGGAATGCAGAACACCAAAATATTCACTTTCGAACATACAATCCACAATTCATAGTTTCGTTCGGAATGCAGAACACCCAATTCCACTTTTGGTGGTTGAATTCACTAAAAGTGGAATGCAGAACAGGGGGGATAGTGTCGTTTTACACCACAAAGCTCATCGACACAAGGACAACCTTTCATCAGATCGCGTCGTACTGCCTCACGATCAACAATGACCTGTTTCAAAAACACTCAACACTAAAACGTCTTGTTCGCAATACAGCTATATGGCGACGATATTTTTACAACCTGCAACATGCAAGAAACCGGATGGCATTGGACACTCACCCAATCACTGCGAGGGAACTGAATTCAGCACAACTTCAGCTTGTAAAAATCGTTCAAAACGAAACTTTTCATGCAGAAATCAAGGCACTAGGGGAGAGAAAACCAATAGCAAAGGGAAGTATGATACGTAATCTTAACCCCTTTTTCGTTTGCCTGGCTACTAAGGCCATACATATTGAATTGGTCAGCGATCTAAGCACTGCTGCATTCATCGCAGCATTCAAAAGATTTCTGGCGAGACGAGGAAATTGCGACAACATGTTCAGCGATTGCGGCACAAACTTCAAGGGCGCTAACAATGATCTCAGAAAAGAAAGCAAATTCATATGCTCCGAATGGTCAGCCGAAGTTGCGAACCATCGGAAAACACAACTTGGCACTTTAACCCTCCAGCATCACCACATTTTGGAGGGCTATGGGAGGCAGGAGTTAAGTCAATTAAGCACCACTTAAAAAGAACGATTGGAGCATCTAAGCTGACATTCGAAGAATATGCAACACTACTAACGCAAATTGAGGCATGCCTCAATTCACGGCCATTGTGTCCCATGACATCGGATCCAGATGGTCTGACTGTACTCACGCCTGGTCATTTTTTAATTGGGGCTCCTTTGCGAACAATTCCAGAAAGAAATTTAAGTGAAAAGAATACCAACAACCTGGATCGATGGAGATATATGCAACGCCTTACACAGGAGTTCTGGAAACAGTGGAGTTCAACATATCTTCATCAGCTACAACAGCGACCAAAATGGTTGCAACAACAACCAAATATAAATGTGGGAGACATTGTGCTGGTTAAAGAAGACAATCTTCCACCATCATCATGGCTACTCGCGCGAGTCACGGAACTACATCCCGGGTCGGACGGTCTAACGCGCGTGGTGACCATGAAAACGAAAAGATCGATACTTAAGCGGCCAATCGCGAAAATATCCCCCTTGCCGGTAATAAATCCGTCAAACGAACCGAACATTTAAAAACGATGAACAATAATGAATAATGAACAATAACAAGCATCTCACCGTCAGTGCCACAATGCAAGACGTTTAACTGACAGCTATCCGAAGAATTCTAACCGATATGCGGGTTATCTCACTCTATCTTAGGTGTGGCTGGCCAAGGAGGTACATTGTGGCCCTTTCAACGTTCAAGAACAACTTACGATCCACAATTCCATGATCAGAGTATATCTAATAATGAGTAGGGACACTCTCCACGTGTTTCTTATCAGTTCCATTTTCAGTCACACAGACACGGAGAAATAGACGGTAATAAGAAGTGTTGACGCGAAAGAGAGATAGACGAGAAGCAAAATTATTTCAGAATTTGAAACAGGGTGTTCTTTTTAAAATCCGAAAAAGTGAATTTTTAATACATTATTGTTAAAAAAATATTGGTGTACATTTTTACGTTTCGATGCTCGATTTTACCTTCTGTTATATTATCTTTTTTTTTAAATGACCAAATCAGGTGTTCCCGAATATTTCAAACACTTGAAAAACGTGTTTTTTTCGAAATGCCTTTCGTAGAGACTCTTCAATCCTTCGAAAATCCTCTTGTTTATGTTAAAACAGTGGAACAACTTTCGCTCATCCAAAAAATGGAAAGGACGATAAAGTTTTCGTATGCACATATGTTATTACAATTATTTAATTTTTTTGTAATTCTGCTTAAATCTCACAATTTGTCGGTACTCTAAAATATTTTACACTTGAATTATAGTTCTCCTACCGCCAATCACTTATAAAAAATTATTACGCATGGTTTAATTTTAACTTTTAAAAACGAACTTCAGCTTTTACTTTACTTTTTAACATTGCTTTTATTTAAACTTATGTGGTTTCGGATTGGAAAAAAATGCACTTTTTTCCATAGCGAACAATTTTTATCGCTTTAGTATAATTTCCATTTTCCAAAGGGCAAATAAAGCTTTTTTGCTCGAGATCAGTTTTCGTGAATTTCGATTCCAGCTCGAGATTCAAACCTAATTGCACTAACACCAAAACATTTTATACGAAATTGAAACTCAGCACATAAAAATGACACCAATCAACACAAATATTATTAGAAACTCCATACAAAATTTAGAAAATATAAAAAAAGTGTATTTAAAATTGTATTTATTATTTTTTCTTTATCTCCTTTTTTAATTTTACGAGCAAAATGTCAAATGACACACGAATGCAGATACAGAAAAACAGATCAATCTCGTTTGATTTCTATTCAGCACGATAAATCCGAAATCTGAAGAGCCCAATAGAAAACGACATTGTTTATTCTACCGTCATAAGCATACTCTCAATAAAACATATCTACTCTGTATTTTCCTAGTCATCATTACCTACCTACCTAATCTCGCAACTGTGCATTTATCCTTCATCATAATAGGAAGTCCCGAAAACAAAGAATGCGATTTTATTTTTTTATGCCTGAATATAAAACCATTTACTTATTTGCCGCATGCATGTATCCAACTCAAACATAAACGCGTCACCCTTTCTTTTCCTGTTTTCTGTCTTTCGCTCAACTGATAAAAACCCAAGTCGGGTCGCCTTTAAAATGCGTGGATAAAAAATGTAAACAAAACCAACCCCAATGTGACTACACAAGTAGTGTGACAAGATGCTATGCTGTGCTATGCTAAATGTAGCTTCTGAAAAGTGTTGAATATAAGACTAATAGGAGCTTTAGAGAATTGATTGCAATGTACGAATGTTAATTTTCATATTTAACATTGAAATATATATTTGAGGGATTCATATCTAATCCTCTTTAATAAAAAACAAATGAAAAAAATCATAAATGAAACCAAATTCACAGCTGCAAATTCGGTCACTCCATATCTTATAATGACAGGCTACGCCCTACCACCACACGGTTGAACACGACGTTCAAGTCGGGTCGCCTGTAAAAAAAAGCATTATGGAAAAACGACACGCAATTTATCTTACGTAGGTAGCCGCATGTGGTGGTGCTGCTGAAAAGTATTGCTGACTCGTTTCATTATATGCAATCGCAGGTAAGGGTTGAAATCAATCCTTCTGAGCTGCTTTTACTTATTGGGCGATTTTTTTCACGCTTTTCTTTGTACTAGTAGCAGTTGCATGTGAAGGAAGAGTGTCCCTACGCATTATTAGATATACTCTGTCCATGATCGCCGAATTGGGGAAGAAAGAGAAGACGGCCGAATTGGGGAAGAAAGAGAAGACGCATCAACGAGGCACCCTCCATCGCACTCCTACAATAGGCATTTAGTAATATCATTGTATATAAAACCTATAGTAATATCATCAAGCAGTTATTTTTAACTGGCTGTCTTCTCGCCAGGTGGCGCTTTTTTTGCTAAAACCCAAACGAAATTGTCTCTCAGAGAAAAAGGGAAAGAATAATGAAAACATAAAGAACACAGGAAAATAAAGAATATGAGAAGTCGTGTTCGTGTTCGTGTAAGGTTCATAATGTATGTATGTGTCATTCATTCTTGGACAGCTGTGATATACAATACGATTTTCTTATTTCATTCATAACTTTGGGTAGGTCGGTAGTTTTTTCTTGGAAATTTACTTTACATTTACATTTCGCTATGAGCATGAGGAACTTGCAATGTTGCAACATTTGAATTTATTCCATTTCGCTATGGGCATAAGGGATTTGCAACGTTGCAATATTTCGGACGTGGAAGAGTAGGTGCAGGTGTAGATAAAAAGTAATTTGTTTTCATGCGGTCATTATTTACGCTTTGTAGGTACCTAAGTAAGTTTCGATTAAAATACATACATTTAAGTACATTTTGTCTTTTGAATGCACCTACCTACTGCACTTATTTTACATCAAAAGATTCTTTATATACTTTCATATGTATGGACCTATATATGTACATATTTCTTTCCAATTTACCCGGTGGGGTAAAATACTAGATGCGTTTTTTAATTGGGGTTCCCCTGTAGGCCTACTCCTCCCACTTTCTACTGCACCAAAAATAAATAAAATAAAATAATTTTATATTTATGTATGTATTACATATATTGGTGGTCACAAGCAAAAAACAGCCCAAGTCGACGTATGTTCATATGTCAAAATTGAAAAAAAAAATTCAAATATGCATATGGAAAAAGAGCATAAGTAAAGATTTTCTATACATCTTTTAACACAATGAATGTATGGTTCTCCAACGGTTAAAGAAACTTTCTCAAGCTTAACCCAGTCGCGAATGACATGCAATCTAGAACTAATTCTAGAAGTCCTTCTGGGGAGTCGCAACTACTCTTCTCAACTCAATTACAGCAGATGTAAAACAGGCATTACATTTACCATTGCATGTCATAGGATGGAAGCCATCGCTTCCACTCTGCAATAGGTACCCAGAAGTTGTTTCAGAAGTAGGTTAGGTTAGGTTAGTGGGCCGATGAGAATGGTAACATTCCCATCACACTTAGGTCCCTGTGGACCCATTGTGATACCCATAGTGCGTTCCCACCCATGGTATTATCGTTTCAGTTATAGCCATCCCGAAGCCCTGGTGAATTTCAGCAGGTTAGATGGTAATCCATCTGATAGCTCGTCGATATCTTCGAAGAAAAATTTGCCCAGGGTTCTGTTTCTCAATTGACAGAGGTTAGGACAGTGACAGAGGAAATGGGTTGTGTCCTCATGTGCCTCTTCATCACCGCATCCTCTGCAGATGTCATCATCGTTCAGTCTCAATTTCTTCATGTGGTATCTTAGGGCGTTGTGTCCAGTTAGCACTCCTATGAGCAAGGACACCGACTTCCTGTCTTCTTGCAGGAGTTTTCTTGTTCTAGCTTTGTCGTATTTTGGCCACAATGTTCTTGATACCTCGCAGGTGGTTAGTGTTTTCCACCTGTTGTTTGCTTTAGTTTCTGATGTCTGTTCAATTTTGGCACGAAGGTTGCAGAGTGGAGGTTTGACCGTCCTATCTGCATGTTCTCTTTCTAGGGCTGAGCCCTTTCTAGCCAATTCATCCCAGCAGAGTTTTACATTGTGCTGCGTGCCGAGAACCTTCAGCTCTTCGCGGCAACACTTTACAAGCTTCGATGTTATTTGTGTAGCAGCTATTGCTTTTATGGCCGCCTGGCTATCAATGTAAATAGTGATATCGTCTCGCGATATTGTCATCATTGACACCAACTGGGCTGCCTTTGTCACTGCTAGAACCTCAGCCTGGAAAACGCTGCTATGGTCTGGGAGTCGTATGGAGCTATTTATTCCCAGTTCCTCTGAAAAGCAACCCGCTCCTATACCTATGTCCATCTTTGACCCATCTGTGTAGATGGACTTGCCATCTTGAGGTACCTCGTTTTTTTCCCATTTCTCTCTGCTTGGAAAAGTCCAGGAGAAGTTTTTTTCGAAGTACAAGTATGGGATTATATAGTCTGAGCTGATGTCTCCATTGAGGTAAATGCCAAGTATCTGGGTATGCCCATATGCATAAGGTCTCCAGTAATTTGACTGACTTAACCTGAGAGCGCTTTTTGCTGCGGTCTCCTGCATATAGAGATCCAGAGGCAGCAGGTTAAGAATTGCTTCCAGTCCCGCTGTTGGTGTTGTTCTCATCGCGCTGGTTGTTCCAGTGCAAGCTATTCTCTGTACTGTGGTCATATCTTTGAGGTTGCTTATTTTGGTGACAGCTTGCCACCAGACCAATCCTCCGTACGTAAGTATGGGTCTGACTATCGCTCGGTACATCCATAACGTTATTTGCGGCCCACAACCCCAGTTTTCCCGAAGAATCTACTGCAGGTGTAGAAAGCAACTGATGCCTTTTTTACCCTTTCTTTAATATTCAGCTTCCAATTTAGCTTTCTGTCAAGTATGAGGCCTAAGTATTTCGCGCTCTCAGACAACTACCCTCAATATTTGTTTCAGAAGTAAGTATGTACTTCTTACACATTACCGACCCAGAAACCTAGCATTTCCGCACTAAGAATCTTAAATTAAATGATTGCCATTGGTAAACAAACAAACGCAATTCTAAACGCGGCAAGCAGGAGACAGTTATTAACAATGCAGTGAGATCATTTTACAGAAAAGTATACCTACTTGTTGACTCCTTCCTTGTCGCAATATCCCGCATTCGTATGGTATGGTAATGCCCTATTCTTTTCTTAAGCAAAGATCAATTCCATCCTGCATTACTCTACACTAGTTTGGTAATGCCTTTCATTTTATTAGCTTTAGGTTCGATGAAGTATTACATTGCATTAAGGAAGGAATTGTTTTATAATTGAAACATTTCATTACTCGCAATGCGGGCTAATTATATGTTCAGTACTTATGTACTTCTAGAAGTAGTTCCAGTGGTAGTCCCTGACTGGGAAATAGGTAGTTGTATACAAATTAGTGTTGAAACGAATAGTATATTCGGTCTCAGGCCGAATACCGAATATTCGGCCATGAGCGTGGCCGAATAAAAAAGCCCTGAAAAAGTACTAACACAGTTAGGGTGAATATGGTTTGAATAAACGGCGTAAACGATAAAACCATTCAACTCAAACTTCATTATTTTTGGGACTTAACACGATTTTCATCGCTCCATTTGGTTCGCGTAGTGAAAATGGGCCGAATAGACGGAATACCGAATAGTAACCGAATATTCGTTTCTACACTAATAAAAATCTATTCTTCCCATCTTTGACACAGAACTCAAAAACTTTAATATACCATTCTGACGGATATACCATATACCTACATAATGTAGTTTTTTTTTGTAATCGCAAGTCGAACGTTTCCACTGCTCTCCTGTAAAATTGTAAAAAAACAACTTTTGATGTGTTTACTTGTTGCCACAAAATTTGTACACCTACATACATATATTTACGCAAGCCACTTTTTACACTGTATATACAGCTATACACATCCATACCTACATATTAATTTCTCATATCACCCTGAAATAATGCTATCCTCATTCCTCACTGCCGCAGATTCAAAAATCATAATTTGTTTATTTTCACTCTGCGACTGCGACTGAAACACAGAAAAAAGCAATACTACATATATTTATAGGTATATACGAGTATGTGTGCAAGTGTGAGTTTTCGTTTCTATGGAAACCGAGATTTTTACTTCGATTCTTCTTTGGTTATTTTATTCTTATTCTCACTTGGAGAAGAATTTTAGTGGTTGTTGTCAATGATAGAATACAGAAAATCATCGGCTGTCTTCTCGTCTGAGGCGCTAGTATCGAATTCCTCAAGTGATACTACTATGTCTTTTATATACAATGGTAATATTAAGTTATGTAAAATCGATAACTTGTGAGGTCAATGACCAGGTATACAGCTGATCATGTTATGTACATAAGAAGTACCGAGACTACGAGGATGGCGCGTGGAGCAATGTTCGGTCATTCGCATCATCATCGCCGAACAATAGACACAGAATAAAATTATAACGTTTTCAAGAAAATTGTGGCTTCCTTTATTTCATTTACTTAATTCTAAATTTCCAACTCAACAAGTTACGGAACACAAGGAATTGATAGAAAGAATCAAACCGCACTTCGCCCCCACTAGAAATATTATCGCTGACAGGTTCAAATTTTACTCCTTTTTACAAAAACATGGTCAAACCATTGAGGACTACATTTTTAACCTCAAATTGTTGGCAACGCATTGCAATTTCAAAACTTTCTTGCCAGAAGCATTGCGAGACCGCCTAGTTAGTGGCGTGAAAAATGAGAAATTGCAAATCAAACTGTTGTCAACCAAAGATTTATCTTGGGACTCTGCATGTGAAATCGCGCTGTCATTTGAGCTCATCGATAGAGAGCAGAGGAATATGAATCCGTCATTCGAACTCAACAAAGTAGGAGCAAAGTCCATCGTTGGTAAAAGGGATTTTCCAAAATGCAGCAAATGTACCACAAGGCACGCAAAAGACGGTTGTCCGGCTCGTGATTTGACGTGTTTCAGTTGTGGTTTAAAGGGCCATTCAGCAAAAGCGTGTTTCTCTAAGCAAAAGAAGCAGCATCATGTCAGGAGGACCGGTGGCAGCAGATATAACCATAAAACATACGTAAATGAGCTGAAGTTGGGATCGCTTAATTGGATCAATGGTAGCCGTCAGCCGTTGAGCAGAGACGTCAACATCGAAGGACAAATTCTTACCATGGAAATTGATACGGGTGCAGTGGTATCGGTGATCTCTAAATATGATTATTTAAGTTATTTTTCAAGTATTGGTATTATCAGAAATAATAATTATCCACCTCTGCAGGTTTTAACAGGCGAACATATTAAAATAGTTGGCACTATTTCGGTTACAGTCGATAATAAATACAAATTGCCTTTGATCATAATTGAATCGGAAAAGAATTTTACACCACTTCTTGGGAGAAACTGGCTGGACGAAATTTTCACAGATTGGAGAAAATTGTTTTCAGGGAACTCCCGAGTGAATTCGTTAATTGGTGATAATAGTTTTAATTCCAACTGCTCTAATTCTAGCTTGCTTAGTCAACTAGAAACACACTTTCCGAAATTGTTTAAGGCGGTTAGTATAAATCTTATAAAAAGATAGATAGATTTAGTATCTACATTAAAAATTAAAAAAAAAAAACATAGAGAAGTTCACTTAGTATTGAGCCAGTCAATATTAAATAATTCAGTTTGTAAAGCTTATAATAGGCGTGTTTTTTTTGTAACCTATATAGACTTCGAAAAAGCTTTCAGAGTAAAAATAAGACTCGGTAATTATCCAGGCTAAGGTTTTGTTGTATTAACATGTTTCGGCAGCATGTTTACCCTATACAGGTTACAAAAAACACGCCTAATAGAACAAAAGGTGCAATAAATTACTTCCCAGTCCTTTCTTTCCTGTATTTATCGAAGCCGAAGCCGAAGCCTCAATTTACTTTTTTCGAGAAGGTTCAGTGCAGATTACATATTATTATAATGTTTCTACATGTAGAGGGTTGGTTTGCTTATGTTGTAAGCTTTGAAAAAACCCTTTGTGCACAAGCACTACTATGCGCCATGCGGTAGTGTCAAAATATTTGGAACGAAATTATATACATTTGAAAATATAATGATTACCGATGTGGTTCTCATTGCCAACACTATCTAGTATATCCCATTAACGCTCAGCTTCCTATTTATAGGACAGCTAAGGACGAAAAGTTCTAGTGACTAAGAAAATAATAAAAAGACAAGATCTGCATTTCTAACATTAAGTTTAATCAATGGTCTTTGTAATTGAAGGGTAAAATAAAAAAAATATTATTTAAAAATATTTTTTTTTTAATTTTAAAAATAAATAGTTTTGGTTAAATAATACACTTAGCTTTAAAAATATAAGGTTTCAATATAAATGGATGAAACTTCAGATTTTAATAACTAATTGATTATATATTAAAATGGGTAGTCAGATTAAAAAAAAATAAAAATCAGGACGAAACTAGAAAGGATTGCGATCAGGTGTCCTAAAAATATGACGCTGGGCATTCAATTTTAAAGTCTGAGGGTGAATTATCTGTGACGTAAAATAGCATTAGACACATATGAAATACATACAAAGCCAGTGAGATTCACAACCCTTCCTTTTGGCTTTGTCATAGTCAGGTAAAAAGAATACTATTTAGCTGTAGCAATCAAAAGGTGATGCGTATTAGTCTGAGCTGAATAGTTGAGTTTGATGGAGTAGTTCTTACTTTTTCCTTTATTGATTCATTTTGCAATTCACATCCCCCATGTTTCAAAAAAAAACCGTTGGTTTGACTGTTCACCGAATTGCCGATATGCTCGAGCAACTTCAACGTAATTAAAAATTCGAAGATGCAAGTGTTGCAGTTTTACCTCCGCCTTCATTACAACCGATAAAAGATTTCAAAGCTGAAATATTTATTGACCCGAAGGCGAAGGCGAAATTTTGTAAGCCTTATACTACTCCTTTAAGTTTGAAGCCACAGATAGAAGAGGAACTGCAGAGATTGTGTAATGAAGGAATTATTAAACCGGTTCGATTTAGTAGGTTGGCTGCTCCATTAGTTTGCGTGCTAAAAAATACCAACAAAATCAGGTTGTGTGGAAATTTTAAGGTAACAATAAATCCTGTGGTGGAAATGGATGTATATCCATTACCAGTTATAGATGAGATCTTGACCGGATTAGGAGGTTATTCCGTTTTTTGCTCTTTAGATTTGGCTCAAGCATATCTTCAGTTATGAAGGGACTTTTTAGGTTTTTGAGGTTACCTTTCGGAGTCTCATCAGCTCCTATGATTTTTCAGAAGACAATGGACACCATTCTGCAAAATATGGAAGGGGTAATTTTGTATCTTGACGATATATTGGTGGCAGGAAAATCAGTGACGGAATGTAAAACGAGGTTGTTTAGTACATTGAGGCGTTTAGAGGAATATAATATTAAAATTAATTGGGAAAAATGTAATTTATTTCAGAACGAAATAGAATACCTAGGACACACCATTTCAGCCTCTGGGATTAGTCCCTCTAAATCAAAAAGTGAGTCAGTAATGGCAGCACCCGAGCCGGTTAATAGAGAACAACTACAAAGTTATCTAGGGCTGATAAATTACTACTCAAAGTTTTTACTCAATTGTGCTGATGTTCTTAGTCCTTTATACAAACTTTTGCATAAAGACACTCCTTTTGTCTGGGACGAACATTGTATAAAAGCCTTTAAGAAAAGCAAATTGCTGTTGTCGGATAACAGTTTGCTAACACATTTCAATCCCAAACTTCCTATTGTGATAACGTGTGATGCTTCACCATATGGTATTGGAGCCGTCCTCAGTATAGTTGAAAACGGTACTGAAAAACCGTGTTTTATGGTTTTAGCAACCCTAAGTGCCGCAGAGAAAAATTATTCTCAGCTTGACCGCGAAGCACTAGCTGTAATTTTCGCTATAAAGAAGTTCCACGAATTCGTTTACGGATATACGTTTATAGTTTACACGGATCATAAGCCGTTGGAGAGTTTACTTGGTGATCAAAAAGCGCTGAGTAATGTAATTTTCATTCGGTTTCATAGGTGGATTTTATTTTTAGCATCATGTGATTGTAACATTAGATACCGATCCGGCAAGAAGTTACAAAACGCGGATGGGTTATCAAGATTACCGCAAAATGGTCCCACCGAAGTAGATGAATTAAATTTAAATTATTTCGAAATAAATGAAAACTATCCATTAGGTATCGAAGATATTGCAATGGCTACAGAAAGAGACAAACTATTAATTTCCGTCATAGAGTATACAGAATTAGGGTGGCCGAAAAATATCCCCAAAAACGACTCGGATCAGCTCTTCATACCATTTTATAGAGTAAGGCGGTCATTAAATACAAAAAGGAAATGTTTGTTCTATGGCGATAGAGTAGTTGTTCCCAAAATGTTCCACGGAGAAGTTTTAAATATCTTACACGATCAGCATATTGGGATCGTTCGTATGAAAATGCTTGCGCGCGATAGTGTTTGGTGGCCGTTGATCGATAAGCAAATCGAGCATTTTGTAAATCAATGCAACTCTTGTCAAATAGGACAAAATAAAACAAAGGCATGTCCAAATTTTACATGGAGTGAAACAACCTTTCCTTTTGATCGATTGCATATCGATTTGTTTCAATTCGCAGGAAAAGATTTTTTAACTGCTGTTGACGATTATAGCAAATGGATTTCGGTTTTTATTTTAACAAAGACTACAACATTTGTAATAACCGAAAAACTTAAAGAACTATTTGCAACGTTTGGGTTTTGTAAAACGCTGGTAAGTGACAATGGTCCTCAATTTTCCAGCAGTGAATTCGGGCTATTTTTAAAAACTAATGGAATTGAATATATCCCAAGTCCAGTATATCACCCAGCTAGTAATGGGTTGGCTGAACGAGCCGTCGGGACTTCCAAAAAAGCCTTAATCTCATATTTAAATGAAAATAAGCCCCAAAAGTTTTCCCTTGAAGCAAAACTGTTAAATTTTTTATTTAAGTATATGAATACACCAACGACTGTAACTGGATTTTCGCCAACTGAGTTAATATTTTCTTTTAAACCTATGACTTTGTTAACATATATAAACCCACTCAAAACATTTAGTAAGTGTGAAAAAGTTGAAAATGTATATAAGAAAAAAAAACTAGAGGTCTATGAACAATTTTTGAAACGCGAAGACAATAATTTCGATTTGGTAGTAAATCAAAAAGTACTATATTTAAATCCAGAGAAGTGTTATGCAAAATGGATACCAGCTGTTGTTGTAAAGCGGCATAGTCATTTGGTATACACTATTGAATATAATCGTAGGCGAAAAATTGTTCATAGAAACCAGTTAAAGAAGTACAAATCTAATATTTATGTATATTCACCAAAACAAGAAGAGATTGTCAGTGAAAACGAAAATGAAATTGTAATTGAAAAGAACATTGCAGAACAAAAACATGCGAATAAAGAGGAGGAAAATATTGTTAAACGGGATGAAAATTCAGGGGAAGAAGTAGGAACAAAAAGAGAACAAGAACCTAAGAGAAGCAAAATTGTCATAGAGAAGGATTACAAGAAAAAATTGAGGAAGAGAAAAAACAAATAAAGAAATCCAATGAATAAAGAATAATGAATAAATTAATAAAAAGAAAAATGTATAAATAAAGACAAAATACTATTAAATAGATTATGTGAATATTTACAGCTTTTGTATATAATATACAATGGTACATATGAATTAAAAGATACTATTGTATTATTACTATTGTGTTATTATTATATTAATATATTTATATCTGTTATTATTATAAATATTAATAATATTTAGACCATATGACTGTACGCATTATGATATAAGACTTTTATTTTTGAATTACAACGAGCCAAATGATTTTTGTTCATTTTAAAAAAAGATGTGATGTTATGTATGCAAGTTGAATTAGCAAGTATAGTTTTTATTTATGTACATAACAGCTTTGTAGTTAGCGGAACTAGATAGAATGATTTCACTCATTATGTATTTGCAGACTAAGCTCTGTTCTGATTGTCTTTAAGTAATAAATGAACTGTTGTGGTAACCGGTTGTCTTTTACTTTGTCCTCTTTAATATATAATAATTTCCATTTAAAATTATGTTTTAACAACTAATTGCTTGATTAGATGTCTAGAATATGAAGAGTAATGACAAGTATGTACATCCAATCTATCGTAGACAAATTACACCGTCTACTAAATGGGCTTGGTAGTGTTCTCACTGAAGCCTAAATTATCAATACTTAATGCGAGCGTGCAAAACTGCACATGGCTGTACAACACGAGTGAAAGCAATTATAAAAACATAGGCGCGAATTCATAGTCAGATAAAGCCGACATTAAAATAATTTTATTCACCTAAATTTTTTTTTTTTTTTTTTTTAAACGGGTACTGACCCGCCAGTTGCGGAGGGCACCGCGACCTAAAAGATCTATTGTACCATGAAGTCAGTTTAGGGAACCAGAAGAGGCTCAATTCTTTTGATGAATTTGAGGATCTCACTGGTGGAGATTGTACGAAGTTCCGTGGGAGTTAGAATTTCTCTGTGGAACTGTTGTCTCAGGAGGGCACAAAGTGCCCTGCAGTCACATAGGATATGTTCTGCAGTTTCGTCGTCTTCCATACAAAGACGACATTCAGTTTCCTGAATAAGACCTATTTTGTTTAGGTGATATCGAAGATGGCAATGTCCTGTTAGAAATCCCACTAAACTTTTGATATCATTTCTACTCAAGAGCAGATTTTTTGTGGATTTGCTTTGGAAGGGTTTTATGGCTCTTTTAGCCTGTCGAAGACCCTGGGTATTTTCCCAATAGGAGATACACATGTTGTTTTCCCAACTTTTGATGTTAAAGTTAATAGCTGAATTTGGAATGTTGCAAAACGGCTCAGGGCCGATAAAGGATTCAGCTGAACCTTTCCTAGCCAGTTCGTCAGCTTTCTCGTTTCCATCAATACCCTCATGACCGGGCACCCACCAAAGTTTGACTTTGTTTTTATGGGAGAGGTCTTGGAGAGTATTGAAGCAGTTCAGGACTGATTTGGAGTCAAACAGGTTTGAGCCTAGTGCTCTTAAGGCTGCTTGACTATCCGTGAGTATATGGATGAGGACACCTTTTATTCCCGATTTGAGGATGACGTTGGCGCACACTTGAATGGCATGAATTTCCGCTTGGAATACACTGGGAATTTGTCCCATAGGTATTGATATTCTAGTGTTTGGTCCAAAAATACCAGCACCCACCCCGGTGTCCATCTTTGATCCATCCGTATACCACTTGTTACCTTTAAGGTCTGATGTAGGATTTTTATATTTCCATGCTTCACGGCTAGGAATCACTATGTCGAACCTCCTGCCGAAGCATAAAGTTTTTGGTAAGCGGTCATTTACCGCGCAGATCATGTCAAGCTCTGGGATTTCGGATAGAAGATTCACCTGATCTGTGTGATCTATGCGGTTTATCTCTCCCGTTTGTAGTAGTCTGACAGTGCTGCTGATTGCCAACCTTTTTATGAAAAGGTGGAGTGGCGTTAAACCAATGAGTGCTTCTATAGCTGCTGTGGGGCATGTGCGCATAGCGCTTGTAGTGCCGAGGCATGCTAATCTTTGTAGCTTTTGAAGCTTTGAAATGGTGGATTTTTCTTTTGTTTTGTACCACCATACTACTGATGAGTATGTGATGATAGGTCGTATCATTATTGTATATATCCAATGTGTGACCTTTGGGGTTATTCCCCAGGTCTTACCGTACATACGACGACAGGCCCACATGGCTTTTGTTGCTTTGGTAATTTTGTAATTAACGTGTGAGTTCCAATTCAGTTTTTTGTCGAGAACCATACCTAGATATTTAACTTCATTGGAATACTCGATAGTAGTGTTATTAAGTGATATCTGGTCTAGACTCAGATTTCTTTTGCGGGTAAAAGGTACAAGAATAGCTTTACTGGGGTTAATTGAGAGATTTTCTTTAGTGCACCAGTCATTCACTATCTTGAGAGCTGTTTGCATCGTATTGCAGACGTCTTTAGCATTATTTCCTTTTATGGTGATGACTAGGTCATCGGCGTAACCAATTGTATGGTGGCCAAGGTTACTGAGCTTGTCAAGTAAGTCATCAATGACTAGAGACCACAGAAGGGGTGATAGTACACCTCCTTGTGGACAGCCTTTTGCAGCTGAAACTGTGACCGAGGATTCCCCAGAGGATGTGGAGATTTTTCGGTTTTCGAGCATCGCTCTAACCCATCGGTTAGTAGGATGGTCAATACCCTTTCTGGACATAGATTCTGAGATAGAGTCATATCCGGTATTATCGAAGGCACCTTCAATATCTAGGAATGCACATAGTGCGATCTCTTTGTGATGGAAAGCCTCTTTGATCTGTGTTACCAGATTTAAAAGAGCACCTTCCGTGGATCTTTCTTTCCTGTAAGCGTATTGTTGTGGGTGCAGAGGTGAATTTCTATCTAGAAAGTCTCTAATGTGTATATCGATTAGTCTTTCCATAGTTTTGAGAAAAAACGATGTTAGGCTAATGGGTCGATAGGATTTAGGTAGCTTACTCGGTTTGTCTGGTTTGGGGATAAAAACTACGTTGACCTCCCTCCAAGCTTGTGGGATGTATCCCCAATTGAAGCTAGACCGAAATAATGCGGTTAAAGTTGGTAAAATCTGGACCAGACCTTTTTGAATCAGAGCTGGGAAGATTCCGTCTGTACCAGGTGCCTTGTAGGGTTTAAATGAGCTTATGGCCCATTTAACTTTGTCTAAACTGAACATTTTTCCAGATAGGCTGTTAATTCTGTTGATGTAAGAGAAGCTTGTGGCCTCAGAATTAACAAAGGGTTGGTTATTTATTAGAGTCGATCCTGGGAAATGAACCTTGAGTAAGGTTTTTAAAGTTTCCTGTCGACTCGCCGTATAGGTACCATCTTCCTTAAGCAGGAGACCTAGGCTATTTGAACAATCTTTGGAGAGAGCTTTTTTTCACCTACATAGTATCCTTATAGTCGACTTTAAACTTATAGCCGGCTCGAAATTTAAAAGAGCCCAACGTCAATTTAAATAATTAGAGTCGTTTGGGTTTGTTCGTTCAAATCACTTTACAAAAACACACTAAAGTCGATACTAACTAATACATAGGCAAAAATGTGCTCATGAAAAACGAAAAGTTATAGCCGGATTTTTTTACTTAATGCCGGCTGTAACCAAAATTTCGGCTATAGGAACTATTCATGGGCTGACTATGAATATGCGCATAGATTTAAAGGGTGAGATATAAAATCATTGGCACAGATATAAATGAAAACGGTAAACACATTTGTATTTCAAATTTTTCGCAGCATTGGTGGACCTTCGGTTTTCGACGACACATCCGGCTAATTATTTTGTTAAAGGTTGCAATTTTCTCATCTTCTGTACTATACAAAGTGCCGTTCTACTCTTTCGGATGGCAGTTCTTGGAACTTATAAGGCCTATGATGTCTTCTGCACTGGGTAGCGAAATTTCGTTCAATTATTGCACAAAAGTCGATATAATTATGAATGAGAGGAGCATTTAGCTCGTAATAGCCGTCGAATTTGAACCAAAGTAATTAAAAGAACTAAAAATGGAAAAAATCAGTTCGGACTGCAAACCGAATATTTTGTGTCTGTCACGTCTAAATTTAACAACCCATCAAATCTCTGAAAGATTTAATGTTGCTCAAGGAACTGTAGCATGGAATTGAAAAAATATTATGAGACCGGAACTACCACCAAAAGGAAAGGCTCAGAGAAGCCGAAAAAGACGACTCTAGTGGAAGATAATTTTTTTTGTGCTCCAAAGCTGCAATACTTCTACTTCGAGCTACACGAAAAATAATCAGTTGTTCAGTGAGAAAAAGGCTCATAAAAGCTGGACTTAGAGCACTCAAACCAGTACTGAAACCGGACTTCCCAATAAGAGTCAGAGAAAAACGATTACTTTAGGCTGAGAAGCATCTTTATCGGATTCAAGACATGTGGACCTACATATATGTAATATCTTTTCCGACGAATACAAGTTTAAGGAACTGGTTGGAAATGGGAGGATTCTTTCGCGAAGAGCACAAAAGGAAAGACTGAGCTCTGAATTCCTCTTATGGATGCCCACAGAACTGAAAGTGTGATGGTCTGAGGATAAATCTCTGGAGATGGAGAAGGTAGAATGGCCTTTTTAGAATCTAAGTCACTGCAGTAGTTTATCTACGGGTCCTAGAGCTCTGCGCGCTAGAGCTTTTTGGTGACACTTGCAGATACATTTTTCAACTGAACAATGCTCCTGCCATACAGTAAAAATGAACTTGTTTTTTTTTTTGTTCAAATAAAAGATAAATTTGTAGCTTAAGCATAATATTTCAAGGGGGCATTAAAAAAAAATAAAGCCCCGCAATAATTTATCATTTTTCATTTATTATTAAAAATTAACCAGTATCCAAAAAACCCCATTTTTCGGTCTAACAACATTTTGCTCCCTTGACCACAGGTAAACAATAAATTCTAAAGTACTAAACTTACATGAAACGTTTGAAAATGCCCAAGAAAACAAAACATCATTACAGAATATTTAGTTCCAATTCGCCAAACTTCGAAAAAATAGTTTTTCAATCAAAAGGGACTAATGCCCTGCACAGATTACGAAAAACCCTAGCTTGATTTTACCAGATACTTAAAGGTCTCCATACCAAGTAGACAGATTTGGAACAACTCCGACAATGCCATTATAGGATCATCCATCTTCACAGATGGTTCAAAACAGAGGAAGGTACCGGAGCAGGCGTTTTCTCGGAAAAACATAAACCAGTCTTACCGACTTGCAGCGTCTTCCAATCAGAGATATTTGCTATTAAGAAAGCAGCACAAATTGTACTAGAAAGGAAATTACCCGCAACAGAAAGCAACATTTGCGTGGACAGCCAAGCCGCACTTAAAGCACTGGACTCCACCTCGGTAAAGTCAAAATACGTAAAGGAGTGCCCCGCGGCACTTAGACCGATAAAAGACCACAGTATTACTCTGCTGGGTCCCCGGACATTTGGGAATAGAAGGGAACGAAACAGCAGACGGACTGGCCAGGAAAGGCTCTAGTATAGATATAGCGCTAGCTGACAGACAGGTCTGACCAGCTTTCAACACAGCTAAAAATCGAATAGACCGCATCACCACCAACTTAGCCGAGGATCGATGGTGCAACTTTAGTGATTGTGCCATAACCCACAACCTGTTGCCCGCAGTCGACCAGAAAAGAACAAGATCCCTACTTTCTATGAGAAGAAGCCAAATTCATGTAATCTTCGGTGTTATAACCGGACACTATAATAGCAAACATGGTCAGAAGATATGGCATCCTTACAAATGACTTCTGTAGAAGTTGCACACTTTCTATGCCACTGCCCGGCTCTTCAAGAACGGCGCCTATCTTGTATGGGAGCACGATTCTTTGACTGCCTGGATGACCTGGCTAAGATACCGCTTACAGACCTAAAGAGATTTATCAGTAAATCAAAATGGTTTTGTTAGACACATGCATGTTTGTCTTTTTCATGCACAACTAGGGTCACAATGGACCTTTACGGCCTTGGGTGAAGTTGCATTTACTGCAAACGACCCTCCTAACCTGTAATTATTTTATTTTTCTTCTTCGAGAAACATGGTACCTACTCGTGTATGTAACAACAACAAAAATTCTTCTTTTGAACTGCTTGTCATTTTTTCACATATTAAACGGGACGTAAAGTAAGCTTACCACGGCGTATATACATTCTCAGTAAACGGTAAAAATGCAGTCTGTTTGACAGTGCCTTAGAAAAGAATATAAATCCGGGGTACAAATTGGAAAGGCTATGGGAGTATTTTTTGCGCACTGTCTCTTGGATAAACATATGAAAAGGCTCGAACTTACAGACACCAACTTTGACATATCAGAATAAATAGCGCATTTTGTATGTGAATTTCGTAGGCCAATTTAACTATAAATACGCTCTGAAATTTTGCAGCGAAATTACGTGCTTCGAAGAAAATATTACGGTTTAGATGCCCCAGTAAGGCGCCTAGTGTCCTCATCTTACTATCCTGTTCTGTTATATTCCGGTCCGCAAACTAAGTAGATGTTTTTTTTATCTGAATATGTTGTTTAGCCCACCTCTTTCGAATGTCTGACAACCAATCAAAGAGTATCATTTGTCAATGAGCTTCTCAACTCGCCGTTCGGAGTCGGCAAAAAACTGTAGATTCCTTCCATTCGTGCAAAAATATAACACGCACACACAAATGGTTGCGAAAACCAGGTTCACCCCGAGCTGTAGCCCCACCTAAAGTAAATTGGCGAGTCACATTAAACGTTTTTTATTTAAACCATATGAATTTTGTTTTCTATGTAAAGTTGTGCAACTGAAAGCACATATTATTAATAGCAATAAAAAGCAATTAAAAAATTCAACTATATTCCGTCCCCATAAGCCATTTTGTGACTTGCATGATGATTTCAACTGACGTTTTGAGGGCAGTATTTAAAATATAATATTCCCTGTGACTTATATACTTCTATTGTACTATCAACTATTTCAAGATTTAACAAAGCTTACCATCAAGCGATACGCCCGTTCCTGCAATACTGGCTGGTCTTGGCTTCCTTGGTGTTGTTGCAGGACGTCTGTGCACGTATCCAGAAATGGACATAGTTGTGGATGTTGACATTGCACTTCCCGGTCTTGAAGTGTTGATGCTTCCGCCTGGTGTTACATCACCAGATCGAGAACCTGTGAAGTTGTTGGAAAATAATTTAAAACCTTTAAAAATTATCTATCGTAAAATTAAATGATTGACCAACTCCAGATCTTGTCTATGTAAAATGAATAAAACAAATAAAGAATTTTAATTAAAATAAAAGTATAATTTGCCACCACCTGCAAAAGATACATTAGAACCCAAACCAGAAGAAAATGCAAATAAATTATCAACAAACAAAGAAAATCATTGGAAAATAAATTATTAAAAAAAAAATTAGCCACATGGTAGATGTGTTAGTCGAGTGTTGTGCATTGTAAAAAAAAAAGATTGTCTGCTCTGATTCCTGGACCGCTTAACCTAAGCAATATATAGCATTTCTACAGTATGAACATAGCGAGAATAACCAACACATTCATCTAGACTGAAAAGAAAAGCAAATATCCGAGAAGAAAGAAGTCAGCAAGCAGATGGATGTAAAAGAAAACATACTGCTTTCCAGAAAAAAATAGATAAATAGCGAAACATATGAAAACCAAAATGAGTACATAAATGCATAAATCGATTGTTTGTATCCATTTTTACTTGGAGTTTGTATTTTTTTTTTTTTGTTATTATTCGATTGAATTAAATGGAAAGCACACACACCTGTTGTAACAGTACTCTGGGTGGCATTTCTGTCATACTTTGATTGGCGTGTAAGGTATTTTTTAGTTGCAGCAGCATTGCGAGCTGTTAGCTGAGTCATACTCTTGCAAGCGTCCATTTTGCTCAATGGACGGAAGGCAGATCCAACTAAGTCGATATGCTTCGAATGATTTTGTTTCGTGTGTCCAGACGATACTAAGTGGGTCATGCTGCGAGACATATTTGTACGGCTTCCCCCGTTGTGGCGGCTCCTCTTTGCTCCAGTGCTGGAAGAATCTAATGACTCAGTTTCCATCAACATCTCTAACTGATGCTGTCGTTCGCGTTCGATAATGGCGCGGATATGCTCGCCATTGCGACGAATAGGTTGCGCCAGCTGATCCAGACGATTCATCGAAAAGGCACGTCCTTTTGCAACCATTATTCATATACGCGCATGCATTTACATTTTATTTTTGGTTTTGTGTTGAAGTTGTTGTTGTTGGCGACAGTAGGGCAAAAAGTTTGCGTTGATTTTTGTTTACACAAAGTTGTTATGAATGAATGATAAATGAGGGAAATTTTTGTTTTAAATTATATAATATAAAATCAAATCACTAAAAATAGGCAAGCCAAATTGCATTAAAAACTCTAGCAAAAGCATTCAGAACAAATTATTATCTAGGTCATCATCCTCAGTATTGGAAATAAAGAAGGTTTGCGTCTCTTAAAGAATCTAACAGAGAACAAGTAAGTTACTGATACTACTTCCGATTTCGTTTGATCTTATATTCTAAATTCACCTTGCTCAGTTATAAACAACAAACGAAAATGTTCGATGATGAGATATAGCTGAAGAAGATAGAGTGTGTATATGTTGAATAGCTTACCTGGCGTTCTGGGAGTGTTGCTTAAAGAAGATTTCGATCCGTAGTAAGTTTCCCTCGGGCTAGGGATGGTTGGCATAAGATCTGTTTTTCTCCTTGCCACACTTCGAAAAGCAATCTGAGCCGTATCGACGTTATCCTCTGTAATGTGGTTTTGCTTGTGTTATAGTATATTTGGTTCTTATTGTTTACGAAAAATATTGAAATGTCAATGATTAAAACTTGTGAGAGCTTAAAAAACCAAAACTAGCTTCGTTAGATCAGCATGCTTTTTTAGACTGCGCTGCAAATGCAATTTTCATTCTTTTTTTGTAAGAATTTAGTTTGTTTAAATCTAAATCTGGCTGAAGTACTGATGTTCGATGATGCAAATTGTAAAGATTATATACTATTCTAAATGGTATAATACTATATGAAGGCCGTCGGTAAAAAATGTTTAGCTTCAATTTGAGCATGTTTTGTATCAATTCCGTTGGATGTATTCGTTCTTTTAGTTTTTCTTAAACAGATAATGCACAAAAAAGATGTCCAGGCGACACGTCAACAATCTATAATACACACACATGTGCGTATAAAGTGCTATAAATGAGTCACGTGATACTTGTATGCCAATTGAAGACTAAGCGTAACGACAACGAGTAAAATTTGTTTGCAGCCTGGTGCAAAACGCAATTGCCGACGGCTATAACTTGACTGTTCGGTGGTTAATGCGTTGGACTCTTGAGTCATATTCGAATACCAGAAAGTACTTTTATTAACTTCACTAAACACGCGATATAAAATCATTAAATAATCACTCAAATGTTTTGTGAAACAATGTTATGAAGTTTTTCTAATGTATTAAAACTCATTAGCAAAGCGAACCACTAAAATACGCCAACGCAAAAGTTATTAAGTTATATTACTAAAAATAGAAGCTTGTGGACATTTTTAGCACAAATCCCATTGCATATTGAAGCATAACACTTTTCGCGCTGGCCATACAAATATATTAAAAATATTAACTAGAAAAAACATATCCAATTAAATATAAATTATAGTTCTATGCATGTACATACATACATATGTACATATACATACGTTTACGTAAAATAATGTTTTTTTTTTTACTTTTTATAATACCAATAGAAACACATCACTCTTTGCACACACATGCACACAAATGTTTGGACGAAAAAACAAAAACACAAATATATATTTCAATCATGCACTTATAGGAAGATTAATTCAGATATAAAGATAATCATCACGATGCAGGCAGAAACAAAACGTGAACAACTTGTGATTATTATTATATTTTTTTCGATTTCGATTAGTTTTGAAAACAAAAGAAGTGTTTGGTGTTTTTTTTTTATACACACACCACCCTCACCCTTGAAAATATTTTTGGAATATTGTCTGCGAGAAACAGAACAATGTGTTTTGGTAGTAGGGGGCTCGCCTATGTTTATTTCACTTCCGACAATGGACAAGGAGAACCTTTTGGGAGGCTCATCATTCGAATATCCCCAATTAAAAACTTCGTACATAGATGATGATTTTCGACGATGATCTATAGGTAGTAGTAGTAGTAGTAATAGTAAAGTAAATTTGTTGTGTACGTGCATGAAATAACATAACAATTAACACTTCATTCAAACAATATTACTTCTTTTTTTTTGCTTGTAAGTCTTTTGATTTTATATCAATTATTTCTTTAATTGAAAATTACATAAATGTCTTTTTTTGTAAAACAAGTGAATTTGCGAATATAACAGAAAAAACGTACTTAACAGAAACATGAATAACTAAAAGAAAAGTTCAACAAAAGTGTGTAATTAAACAAAAAATAATAATAATAATGAAACAAAATTCTGGTAACTTCGTTGAATTAGGGTATAAATAATATTGCCGTAAATTAAGTGATACCAAATGTTACTGATTCGCTTACCGTCATGTCGATCTGCTCCACTGGCTGATGTTGCTCGCTTTTTTGAACCGTCTGCAAGCTCCCTCTCGGAACTTCGACGGGAGAGTGAAGCACCAGTATAAGCAACATTTGTTATAGATGTTGACCTATAATGTGTGTTGTGCGCGTGCAATGACCACAGGTAAATGAATAAGAATAATAGAAAAAAAGTAGTATTAGTATTATAATGTGATGGCGCTCATTATCTTTGCGTGGAATTACACAAAACAAAACCTATGTATGTATAGCTCAATATAAACTGGAATAAGAAGTGAGAAGTAAAAGACAAGTAATAAATTCAAGAATACCGTCGATGACCCCAATAAATGCTGGGCGAAACCGTTCCAAAATCTGCAGGCTCCAATAGACGAGGTGTTGATGAACCAAAAGCAAAGCCAATTGAATTTCTTTCACGTTTCTTTGTCTCCAATCTGGCCTCTCTCTCCTAGTTGTGTAATGAAAGTAAAAGTGAATTATGAATGTGCAATTATTCGTTAATTATCTCTGCTTTTTTTTGTAACTCACCTGATTTTTTCTTACTATATAGTCGCGACGTTCTTTTTCGGCTTCAATGATTGCTTTTTTTCTTTCTTCAACCTGTTGCCGCTTTTCAGTGTCACGTAGCCTTATCTCCTCGATACGACGTTTCCTTTCTTCTTCTTTTTGTTCGCGATATTTTTGTGCAGCTTCGGCTTGAGCTTTGAGCTCTTCAATTTTCTTCTGTCTTTCTTCATTTTGTCGTTCTTTAGCTAATCGCAGTTTTTCTTCACGGTCTCTGGCAACTATGTATTTAGATAGCAGTAAAGATAAAGAAAAAAACACATTATTTTTTTTTTACGATTTGTTCAAGAACTATAGCAGTGTGAATTTTTAATTAGGTGATTTATTTATTTTTTTATGTGATGTGCGTACGAGCGTTGTAGGACTCTTAGTAAAATAAACGTAATTAAAGCTTAATTGTATTCTAGGTAACTAGCTCTGTAGGCTATGGACTATAGTTAGATTGTTTTGTTTCATTTTCGAATTACATATATTCAATTACAATAACATCTTAGTCAAGCCACAATTATGTATGTATGCATCAACACCTTTTTATAATTGTCTATTCAAAATTAAACGTTCTTCTTTATTTTTTTAAACAAAAAGCAGGGCAAACGAGATTAACGGTGGCGATAAAAAATATTTAATTCACTGGAATAAGATTTCGTAGAACACTAATGTGAAGAAGTCGGACTGGTTGCCAGGTTTTCTAGTAATTAAATGAAAGAATTAATCATTGCAGTCATAATTTCTCAAATGAAGTCATTGAGCTCAGAGTATGTTAAGACTGTACAACTGTATGTATGTTTGTGTACATATGAACATTTGCATGTATTTCTGTAACATTTTGTTCTTGCGAATACATACATACATATTTGGAAGCTTGTTCCAAATTTATATGAAAGTCCATAGGTATATAAACTGGGATCAGTGCTGTTCGTTCGTTTAGAAACGTTTAGGAACCAGTAGAGTGGAAAAGTCGAAAAACCAATGTTCTTAAAGTTTGATAAAAAAAGGAACCCGGTTGCAGCAGGGGTAATGTCTAAGTGTTAAATACATTTCAAACTTTATTCTCTAGAAAATACGTCTACTGCTTGCGATTGCAACAATATTCCGATGAGATAGGGCTTGCTAACATACCCCATTATATTATCTTATAGAGTTCTCAATTAACTATGTACCTTGTTTTATCGTTTTTTTGGCAGCTAATTATGAAGTTAAATTTTACCAGTTCAACGATTTTTTCGTAACTCGTTACTCGCATTTAAGTTTATCCCTAAGCCGTAGAATAGGACGGTGGCGGTGATGTACTAAATTTATTTTTCTTATTTCGATCTTGAATCGTTCCGTTGCAATGGCTCTGATTATTATCTCTGTACAAAAACTTAGTGCACTCATCTTAATTACGAAATTCGTATATATGCACATACATACGTATGAGCCGCATTGAATCACTTTTGCATTTTTGTAATTTGTAATTTTTGTAACGGGGTTAATAAGGCAATTAGAAGAAGAAAGGTAGTCATTAGTCTTCAAAAATTTAACACGATTATCTAAAGTAGGATTTTATCAGGTAAGGAAAAGTGAAATCCCAAAGTTGAGAACTTTTTAATAAGTGTACCATGACCTTAGCAAAATCTGTAAAAATGACATCCGTTTGCCAAAAAGTGACAAATATGTTTGCCAAAAGTTTATGTATCAATGAGATTTTGCAGATTGGTCGTTAATTTCAGACAATTTGTCTAGCACCGGAATTATTTCCAGTGTGCTAGAAAGGTATAGCGACAGATATAACTGTTTTTCTTTGACAACCAAAAATAAAGCAAACTATTCGAACCCAAAAAACACAAGCACAATGAGTAACATACACATAGCAAGAAACAAAATGACAAATAAGCAGATTTAAATTTTTTACAGCAGTTTTTTTTTTACTAAAGAAATAACTGGGACGAGTTCAATGCTGAACCAGTTCCAATATCGAACTTCGTACCGCCTCAAAATTAATAAATGTTGTGTCAACTTATAAGCTGAATTAAATTCAGTTTTTTATTAAGGTAAAATAAATACTCAAAATGAATTAATTTCATAAATGTCCGAAAATCAACATGAAATGTCTGCCTGTATGTCTGTCTGTCTGTTTGTCTATCTATATATCTATATATCTGTCTATTTGTCTATCTATCTGTCTGTCTGTCTGTCTGTCTATCTGTCTGTCTTTCTGTCTGCTTGTCTATCTATCTGTCTGTCTGTATGTCTGTCTGCATGTCTATCTGTCCGTCTGCCTATCTATCTATCTGTCTATCTGTCTATCTATCTGTCTATCTATAATAATAATAATCTCTCTTTATTATCTACCGAGAATTCAGCAGCCGATGGGTCTATCTGCCTTTCTATCTATCTGTCTGTCTATCTGTATGTCTGTCCATCTGTCTATCTGTCTGTCTTTCTGAATGTTTGTCTTTCTATCTGTCCGTCTGTCTATCTATCTGTCTGTCTATCTGTCTGTTCACTAATCCAATCGAGATTTTTATAATTTTGTGCAATGCCGGGGAACACTTTGGTGATGAGTTCCTCCTTCGACAATGTGAACTCGCAAAAGTTTGCCGGGAACGATATCAATCCAGTCGAATCATCAACAGGAATTTGACCATTGCCAAGCGCCAGCAGTTGTCTCGAGAATTCAGCAGCCGATGTGTCGTTCTGCAATGCGGCTCTCATGTTCGTGGTCAATTTAAACTTCTTAACATGCCGCCACATAGACGACGATTTCAGACATGCATTAAGTTCATCGACAGCAGTAGATTTCGGGATGAGGGGAAGCGTTTGACGAAAACCTCCGGAGAGCAATATCATAGCTCCACCAAAACGTCTCGTGTACGTCGTCCAAGGTTTGATCGTCTAATAGGAGGCATTAGTCAAGCAAATAACCCTCCCTAAAAACAACAAAGTCGTTTTTGACTAATCCAGCGCACTCTATTATTTATCTCGTTAACTTCTCCACCCAAAATGCACGCACAATGATATTCACAACTTTCCGAAATTTTCCAAGCTTCACAACGAATTTTCCACATTTACATGAAAACATGGGATAAAATGCAAAATTTCGTCGAAAAAAAAATCAAATTTTTCGAGTTTTTCCGGGATTTTCCGAGTTTTCCACTGAGAATTTTATATTTTTCTATTCGAAGAGCCATACCGGAATAATTGCACACAAAATTCCATACATTTCGATTTTTCCAATTTTCCGACTTTTCCGGAGGGTTTTCCCAAAATTTTCGTAAAAACTTTCTCCTGACAATTACGAACAACTGAAAAAAAATTTGAGCCAAATCGGCCCAGTCGTTCTCAATTGATGAATTACTATACATTTTTATATACATATATAGATTACAGAAGTAGATACGTAGTGTTAGTGGCAAGAAAGACATGTCTTCGTATAACGATAGAGAATTTAAAGAACAGAGCTACTCGATAGAGATAACCTTATTTTATTATTGAGATTCATAAAATTTTCTTGCTTGTTTAAATGTTATTATCACTAAGATTTTCTTAAAAAACTTGCATTTTCAGGTACTTTTAAATCATTCTATTAGCGAATTAGTTGTAGAAACCAATTTTTCGTCTTTCAATGCTTTTGACATTAGGAAACGAGTTAACAGGTACCAAAATTTAGATAGATAGATTTTAGATAGGTAGATTTTATTCCGCTATCGAGTTTCACTTTCGAAACGAAATACAGAGCAGGGCCCGAGGGGCAAGTAATCAGTGTATTCAAGGAACTTTTCTGTACGTATTCATGGTGAATTACAGTGCATTCACACATATTCATATGTATTCTTCATGTATTCATTCACACGTATTCATGTGTATTCTGTAGTCTAGGACCACTCAAAAATATTGATTACTTGCCCCTCGGTAGGGCCCCAGGACTGAATGTTTAGCCACACATGCGCAGTCAGGCTTGGCGTTTAGGTCACTGGAAAACAGCTATACAGCAGCAACCAGGGGAATATTTTACCACCTTACAAATTGTGATTTACAAGTTTTTTTCACAAAATTTGTAAAATTACAAATAGGTCGATACAATCCAGCACATAAATCAACTAGAAGAGTTATTGAAAATGCAATTGGTATTTAAAAGAAAAAATTACCTTGTCTCATAAAATGCTGAATTCTCTTAACCCTTAAACCCTACCCATCCGTAGAGAACCAATATCCACACACTATCCAGAGGACCCCAACTTATTTATGTTCTTATTTCAAAAATTAAAAAACATTTTAATTAAAATTAATTTTTATTGAGATTGCACACTTCGTCTAATGATTAAAATAACTTAAAGTTCAGAATCGAGCACTCCTGGCGCACCGCTCGGCTATGTTCCGGCGAAAGGGGGTTTCGACACAAGCTTTACCTGATGTTCGTCCTCCGGTCGTTATCGCTTTGACAGATTGCACATTATTTGTTCGTAGTTTTTCGAGTTTATTTGATGCCCACTATGTTGAGAATACCATAAAATATAGCCCGCCTGAATAAACTGTACTTGCGACAGATTTGGAAAGAAAATTCAGAAAAACTCCAAGGAAAAGCCGGAATCTACAAAACTTAAATTTGGGTTTTGTATGGGAACTTTGAATTTTTTTTTAATTTTGTTTTATGTATAGTATCTACGTTGAAATAAGTCATTTAAAACTAAAAAAAATTAATTACAATTTTGATAAGCTGTTCTATTATCTGTTAACAATATCTATCTGTCTGTCTGTCTGTCTGTCTGTCTATCTATCTGTTTGTCTATCTATCTATCTATCTGTCTTTCTGTCTGTCTGTCTGTCAATCTGCCTATCTGTCTGTCTGTCTATCTATCTGTTTGTCTATCTATCTATCTATCTATCTATCTGTCTTTCTGTCTGTGTCTGTCTCTCTATCTGTCTGTCTATCTATCCATCTATCTGTCTGTCTGTCTGTATGTCTGTCTGTCTGTCTATCTGTCTGTCTGCCTGCCTCTGTCTACCTATCTATCTATCTTTCTGTCTGCCTGTCTGTCTGTCTGTCTGTCAATCTGTCTGTATGTCTATTTGTCTGTCTATCTATCCATCTATCTGTCTATCTGTCTGTATGTCTGTCTGTCTGTATGTCTGTCTGTCTGTCTGTCTGTCTATCTGTCTGTCTGCCTATCTCTGTCTACCTGTCTATCTATCTATCTGTCTGCATGTCTGTCTGTCTGTCTGTCTGTCAATCTGCCTATCTGTCTGTCTGTCTATCTATCTATGTGTCTGTCTAACTGTCTGTCTGTTTGTCTGTCTGTCTATCTATCCGTTCTCTATATCTATCTATCTGTCTGTCTGTCCATCTATCTATCCGTTCTCTATATCTATCTATCTGTCTGTCTGTCCATCTATCTATTTGTCTATATATCTATCTGTCTGTATGTCTGTCTGTCTGTCTGTTTATTTGTTTGTATATATATTTATCGATCTGTCTGTCTGTACATCTGTATATCTGTCTGTCTGTCTATCTATCTGTTTGTCTATATATCTACCTATCTGTCTGTCTGTCCATCTGTCTGTCTGTCCATCTGTCTGTCTGTCTATTTATCTGTCTGTCTGTCTGTCTGTCTGTATGCCTGACAATCCATCTATCTATATGTCTGTCTGTCTCTCTGTCTGTCTACCTATCTATCTGTCTATCTGAATGTGTGTCTGTCTGTCTGTCTGTCTATCTTTCTGACTGTCTACCAATCTGTCTGTCGGTCTACATTAATTGACCAAAATTATTTATATTCACACAACACCTGAAATTACCAAATTTTGTATGACAGTTACCAAAACCACTAATCGACTAATCGCACTGATGCTGTGTTGTATTCTACATGTATTAAGAAAAACGTACTCTAAAATCTGTTGGGTAGTTTTCGAGTATTTAACCCTTAAATGCATACGGTATCAAATTTGATACTATTCACATTGACCCTAGAATGCATAGGGGGTGCATTCTAGAGTTAATGTGAGTAGTGTTAGGTTTGATACCGTATGCATTTAAGGGTTAAAAGACAGACAAACAAACAAACAAACATTCATACATTAATTTTTATATAATAGATTGAAAGCCATTAAATTAACGAGTATCATTTAATAACCAAACGAATCTCAAACCGTAGGTACACAGTGCCAATATTGCCGATTTCAATGAATTGAAGTTGGAACGTTGATTGGGATTCATAATCACTTATGAATAGTAACAATCAAATTAATTTTAGGTGGTACGAAGTTCACCGGATCATCAATTGTTAGTACTTAAATAAAACTACATTCTGCATAAAATTATATTGTGAAAGCGGAAGAATGTTTCTGTACATTCTTTTACTCCAGTAAATCATTAATTAAGTAAAGATTAAGATTTAACTCAAACTCATTGTGTAACATACGGGAAGGGGTTAAACAACGTCTGGCAGTTAAAATTAAAAATTAAAATGTCGGATTTGGCACGCGTTATTTCTACACAAAACCACATTGCAAGAGCAGCGTTTTACCTAATAAGTAACACGACTGTTTTAGTATACGGGCGAAGCCGGGCGGGACAGCTAGTTAAACAAATAAAATTTATTTAATTTATCCACCTACCAAGCAAGCGTATTCATCAAAAAAGAAAATACGAAAACTTGAAAATATTACAGTATTTCTACCCTGTGGTCCAGGGGGGCCGGACGTTGCTATAAAAACGACTGTACAGCTGAATAGCTGATAACCGGCTGCCTACTAACGTTGTTTGAGATTACCTTTATTGGCGCCACCGTAAACCTTCCAGTTTTAAAAAACATTCACTAAAGTTTAGTTTGATCATCGTGCTGGACCCCAGGGTAGGGTTAAAAGACAACAATTTCGAAATGCATACCGATGCAGAGAAAGAAGAAAACATACTACATGGGCTGAAAAGTCTCTACTAGAAAAAAATCAATACGATACTCCAATAGCACCAACTTTTAAAAGTTTTCTTGTAAAATATGATAACATTGTGTCGATCAGTTTCAAAGTTTGCCTCGTTTGCATGGTGCCACTCTTATTAATGTAGAAAACATGGACAACAAGGAGTTTCGTGTGTTAATTTAACATTGCTTTTAATAGGATTTGTGAGTGGTTCAGTGAGTTTAAACGTGGTCGTACAAGCATCCATGATGCTGAACGTTCTGGACGGCCGAGTAAGGTAACCACTTCAGAAATCATCGTGAAAATCCACCGCATAGTTTTTAACGACCGAAAAGTAAAAGTGCATGATATAGCTGATGAACTTAAGATGTCAACAGAACGTGCGCGAAATATCTTGCATGAATATTTGCATCCGCACCGTAGCGCAAGTGGTTAGTGCGTCGGACTACTGAGCCAGCGGTCTTGGGTTCGAATCCCGCCGCAAACACCTAAAAGTTTTTTCACAGTGCCCACCTCTTTCGAATGTCTGACAGGCATCAAAGAGTATCATTTGTCACGATTGAGCTTCTCAACTCGCCGTTCGGAGTCGGCAAAAAACTGTAGGTCCCTTCCATTCGTGCAAAAAATATAACACGCACAAACAAATGGTTGCGAGAAGCAGGCCCAGGTTCACCTCGAGCTGTAGCGCCAACTAAGTAAGTCAGTAATATTTGCATATGAAAAAACTTTGTGCGCGATGGGTGCCACGATCACTAACAACTGATCAAAAACAACGACGTGTGGATGATTCAGAGCGATGCTTAAAGATATTCCAGGGTAATCCAAAGTAATTCGTGCATCGGTATGTGACGAGGGACGAAATATGGATTCAGCACTCCATATCACAGTCCAGTAAACAATCTGCGCAGTGGTTAGAACCAGGGGACAGTCGTCCAGAGCGACCGAAGACGCAAAAAAACAGCCGGAAAGGTATTGGCCAGTATTTTTTGGGATGCACATTGAATCCTTTTCATAGATTATCTAGAAAAAGGTAAAACAATTACTGGAGATAATTACCTTGCATTATTGGAGCGATTGAACGATGAGATTACGAAAAAACGACCGCACATGAGGAAAAAAAGTGCTCTACCATCACGATAATGCACCAGCACACACGTCTCGAAAAACAATGACCAAATTGAACGACCTGAGGTACGAAATTCTTTCCCATCCACCATACTCCCCAGACCATGGCACCGAGCGACTACTTTTTGTTCCCAAACTTGAAAAGATGGCTCCAGGGTAAGCGATTTGAATCGAATGAAGAGGTCAAACAGGAAACAGATGCTTATTTTGAAGCTCTCGACAAATCTTACTATAGCAAAGGTGTAGAAATGTTGAAGGAACGCTGGAAAAAGTGTATTGCTCTTGGAGGGGTACTGAAGAATAAAAAAAGAATAAAAATTCCAAAAATTTTTTTTTTCATTTCGAGTCCGGAAACTTTTCACCCCATGTAGTAGAGTACCAACACGATAAAAACCTAAAGAGTTTAGCTGCAGTTACCTTACAATATTTTTTAAACAATTTCTCATAAACAAATTAAATGATAATAAAAATAAGATGTATAATATTATTGTATTTAAAGAAAACTATAGTGAACCTCATAAGTTGTATAGTTTTTGAGAAATTCACGTCGAAACATTCAACTTATCAACCGACTCGTAAACTACTGGATCAATTTTAAAGAAATTATCACCATTCGATTAACAATAATTTTGGGAATAGTAAAGGCTATCCGAAATTGTGCTGCCATAAAAAAAAATACGGATTTTGCCAGTAAACGAACCTGGGACCCCAAAACTCAGTAGTACAAGAAAATACTTCAATATGTAGATAATATTTTTACAAACCTCCCGATAAAATGTAGTGTTATTCACACATTTTTTAGGTATCACAAACAATTTTGAATAACATTCAATTAGGCGCTCATTTACTCTTTATTATGATTTATACAAATTTATATTTTCCAACAGAATTTACTTCTTCGATAATATCATGCAAAAATAGGAACACGGAACTCTTTTTGAGCGCGAGTCAGACTCGCGCTTGGCCGATTTTTTTCGTGCATCAAACTCCAGTCTCAACGATAAAATGTTTGTCCATACCGTCGATTACCCTATTTTTGCGCTTGGTTGACAGTCTTCGTGTAGTTGTTTTAATTAGAAAATACAAAAATTAGATTTAAGCCTTTATAAAACTTCTTTTAAGCCTTTTAAGCCTTAATGAGGGAAAAAATTTTAACATTTTACTTGGTTTGTCCGTTGTGAATTATTTCCACGAACTTCATAAAATTTGTGAGAAAACACTTGTGGTTTACAAGTTAAGAAAAAAATTGGTGAAACAGCTAATTGCAGCACTTGTAATTCACACAAGCAGGGAAACCAAAGAACCATTACGACGGAGTTCAAGGGAGTCATTGACCCAGTGATGTTTCTATCCCCTATAAGTTTCATCACCCTTTTACGTATCCAATTGATTAGGTGCAGTGATGTTTTTGAAGCATCTGACTAGATATGAGCATTGGGCTTGAGCTTGGGGCGTACGTACGCCTTATAAATGGTAGCAAAGAATTTCTTACATCGTTATATGTATACATACAGTCCGTTTGATAAGATCGCATACGGCAAAACTCGTTTATTAAAACCGGTGTGGAAGTGGCATTTGCATTAGCAGATAAAAAAAATACTTCTGCTAAGATGCTTTGAATATAAAAATTTAAAGATTGTTCAATTTTTGCCAGAGACGGAAGTATTTTTATTTTTGACTGTCAAAAAAACACGTAGAAAAACGACTCAGTTGGGCCAAGGAGAATGTGGACAGAGATTGGAACAACGTAATTTTTTCGGATGAAGCTTCTTTTTGGGCATGGTCTCCTACCATTCATACCTGGTGTACACCATCCAATAAATTAATCCAGCGGACCGTCAAACACCCGGCAAAGGTGCACGTTTGGGGATGCTTCTCAAAACAAGGATTTGGCAATTTGTTCATGTTTACAATTAACTTAAACGCACCCAAAATGGTCAAAATTTAAAAGAAGGCTTTATTACCATCTGCCCAAAGGTGGTTTAAAAGAAGGAATGAGAATTGGTTACTGCAAGAAGATAATGACCCGAAACATCGCAGTCGTTTGTGCAGTGCGTGGAAACAAGAAAATGACGTTGATGTTTTAGATTGGCCATCACAGTCGCCGGATGCTAATCCCATTGAAAATGTTTGGACATTCATGAAGCTAAAGCTCAAAGGAAAGAAGATCTCGACGATCTCAAACAATTATCACGAAAAATACGAGTTTTATGGAGATCTTTGCCTCAAGATTATGCTATAAGATCAGTAGAAAGCATGCCTCGAAGACTCCAAGCAATTATTGATAATGGAGGAGAGTGGACAACATATTAATTGAAAAGCATTCAAGTAAATAAAAAAAATAAACCAGTACAATTGATTTTTTTTTATTATTATAAGTTCTTCTTTAATTTTTGTCGTGTACGATGTTATCAAACAGACTGTATGTACCTAAGTGCTTGGCATGCTTCAACTACAGTCGAACTTCGATAACTCGAACCATCACCTGCCACAAAAAAAATTCGAGTTATCAAGACTTCGAGTTATCAAGTAAAATAAAAAAATTGATATTAATATGTATTTATATGCGAACATAACACAAAAAAATTATTTAAAATAGACTGTTGTACATGACTGAAGTGTGGATTTTTTATTTTGATTTTCAAAAAAAAAATTAATGGAATTTAAACCATTACATACAGAATCGGTTGTTTTTTCATTTGTCTTTAAATATAAACGCCAAATGCTTAACGAATTTGCAACCAACTCGTTTGAAGGTGGTTGAATCAAATCTTCCTCCATTACGTCACTGTCGGTGTCGTCGTTGTTGTCGAGCTGTGCAGATTCGGATTCACATCTGAATATCTCGACAAAATCTCGACTATTTTTTCAAAAATAAAAACTGCTTTGAGTTCGTATCGACCAATATAAAAACCTTGTGGTGTGTGCTCTAACCCCTACTTACAAGGAATTTGACAATATTCTTACTCACACATAACGAAACCACGATTTTCTACATGTATGTATACTAGGTCATAGGACATACAAACACAGTGCTCCCCGAAACGCGATGCATTATATGTAAAACGAACATGCAAAAATATGCAGAATTCGGGAATTCCACTGCAGAATTTGACTTATCGAAGGTTACGCCAAATAATCACTTCGAGTTATCAAGACATTCGAATTATAGAAGTTCGAGTTATCAAATAAAAATGACATGTAAATTTCAGTCTTGGCGCTATTGCCAACCAATTTCATTCGAGTTATCAAATATTCGAGTTATCGAAGTTCGACTTATCGAAGTTTAACTGCATACGGTATAACTTATTGAAGCTAGAGACATAGCAACGGAGAACTTAAGATATTACTCGTAGGTACATAAATATTACTTTCAACCTCTCCTGTACGGATAAGCTGTCTATCATCTTAGTATTATTTCATTGCGAAAGTGGTTGGATCTTTTGAAGCAGTGTGTCAAATGATCTTTCACTCTTGCGGAAGTAGTAACAATAGTCTTCTACTTCCGTGGCACCTATTTCTTTTAGCAAAACTAAATCTGAATAATTTGCACAATTTCGCACAATGTTTTTACCCTCCGGTCGTCTATTAACACTTTTCTTTATGAAAAATGCCACAACTATAGCAAGGCATCATTTCTTACGTATGTAGATCCATGACTGGAATGAATGTGAAATCACTTTTCCTCTCTTCGAACAATCGAGCAGTTTTGAAGCAGTAATGCCAATATTATTGAACGTGTAAGGTTCCACAATAATGATGGAGTAATGATTAATAATATTTGAATGTAATGACAATACTGGTATTGACCGTGTAAGGGCCGCTATTCAGTTGGAGCGAATCAGAGGTTATTTGTGTTCCTTTATACCAGTATTAATATATGTAAATCAAAGACTACTTTAAAAAAATTGGCTAAGATATTCAGTAGGAAGTGTTTTTCTTTGATGCTATTTCTTTTAGCATTTTTTTTTTTTACAATTACCATTGGCCTAGGCTTAAATTGATTTGAAGCATCCTATGTAATAACTGAAGAGTGCTTTATAACCAAATAATGAAGACCAAACAACTGTAAAAATACATAATACCATGTTAATTAAGTAGTACAGTGGACTCTCGTTACTTGAACACGTACGAAACCAAGTTATTGGATTGTTCAAGTTGCTGGCTCAAATCAAAAATAGTCCTTTTTTAATACATATGTATGTGTATTAATTCAGTTTAATATTTTTTTTTTATAAACAATAAGGCGCAAATTTTATTTGCTTTGAAAAAAAAATTGTTATTTTACATTTTTTGGCCTTGCGCAGTACGTTTTATACAGCAAATTCTTTCAACACAGATAGTACAAAAGAATTTCTATGGGATTCCCCTTTATGAAAACCATTAATATTTGTAACAACATTATGTTGGTGCAAACCGAAGATTCAAATTTAAACTCTAGTCTGAATGAAGTGAAAGGTATTATAGATTCGGTTAAAGCTGCTGCGGCAGATGATACAAGTATAGACTCATCTTAATTAAAGTCAATCAGATGTGGACAGGTAGTAATTACAAATCAGCTCATTGTAAAATATGGAGGTGAAAGCATCTCTGATCACGGATACTACGGATTACAGATACATTGATCATCTCCCACGAAACTACTTCTAGTACTGGTAGAGTGCTAGGAATTTAGATTTTAAATCCTGTACTAAATGTTCAGCAATTTTTAGGCGGAATTTATCGCAACTTGGGAAGTTGGCTGATATTTAGGGCAGTATCGAATTGTATACATATGTATGTATGTGTCGGAGAGCAATAATGAGATCTTAATGTCTAAAGCACATTCACTCAACGTACGCTAAAGGGTGCAAAATTGGTAATCACCTAAATAAAAAGACCCAAAGAAACTGCACCAACTATTGAACTTGTAAGCAGCCGGCAAAAAAGAAATGAAAAGGCTTGAAATCGGAAATGTATTTTCGTTTTCTTGTACAGTATACTTCGAATGGAGTACTGATGATAGTGGCAAATTAAGACAGAAAACAATGTACGAGTACATACAAGTAAATACTCGCACATTTGAGTGTTACGATTTACGAACTTACGAGTATGAGGGATTTACATATGTCTTTTTTCTGGTTTGGTAGAAATTTGAATGAAACCATGAGTAAAACCAATTGTATGTGTATAGGTGTGTATGTGCACAAACACATACAGTGAATAAGCCCAAACAAAAATCATAATCATGGCGCAGGTTATATTTTTCTTTTTCTGCATTTGGTGAAAAGATGAATTTTGTGTTTTAGTTGATCTGTTCTGTGCCAAAAATGCAAAGTAGGTACACTGTTTATTGACTATATTTGAACGAGAATAGAATAAAATTACTGTTTAGATGTAAGATGGTTGAAAACAATTTTTGGTTTTATGAAGTATAGTAAAGTACACAGTCTAGTTTTTTTTTTATTATAATTGTTGTTGCGGTTGCGACGCATGCAGTAAGGTAATGCGATCCCCCCGAAAGTTAGATTTTCAAAGTATAGTAGGTAGGCATATCAGGGCGTCTATCAGACCTAAAATCAGTTGATGCATAACATTGATGTCCTTATTAAACTGTCTTTGAGACAAGGTTTTATTCGATTCAAATATGAAACTAGGGTAGAAGCGTCGTCACAGAGAAGCTTATTTATTGCAGAACGAATGAAGCTTCGCTAGACGGCTTCAATAAGAGTATTGTGATTCTTACAGTGAGGTGTCCAAATTTTGCATATTCGAGCGGAGGACTGACAAGACTGTTAAAGAGGGAAAGAGTGACACAATGACCTTTAAATACCTTACACTATCATCACAAAGCCTAACATTGAATATGATTTACTCATGTGGTTTATACCTATGCTTTGTTTAAATTTCGGGCGAAACTACCGAGATCTTTAAAACCATTGCCCCGAACTGTTGCACCACCTAAAGAAAGAAGAAGAATGTTGATAAAACCAACTTGAGGAACATTTTGAAGATGACGTTGGCTATTCTCGGAACTGAGCAAGGTGGTTGTTGGTAAACAAATGCACCTACATACATACATATGTAATGTTTGTATGTATGTGCATACAAACCTTAGGTGTTGACATGGAAAGAAATATTTTTCAAAAAGTATGCATATGCATACCTACTTCTGCTATAATTTCCATTATAATTTTATTGAAAGTAGATAATAATTAAAAGCTACATTCTATACCAAATATGATTAAGACGCTCAGAAACTAAACAGTAGCATTATAATGTATATGTGTATATGTACATATATATGCACATACTTTATGTACTTATGTATTTACATAATGTATCGTCATTTGGCCTAATTATGCCTATATACGAATATACACGCATGACAGTAAAATGCTCTGAAATCAATTAAAAAATTGCTTTCGGAAATCGGGCTATTTGTTTTCACGCACACATTAAATACATTTCATCCTAAATATTTCATTTTATATTGAAGAAACCTGTTTTCTTCCCCTCTCAAAAAGGAATATTTCGTCTCACCCACAAGGTTGGGTATGAAATGCGAAATGTGAAAGTAAACACAAACGCATTTTTCTATGTAAATAATGAATGAATTTACGAAGATCGTCCCTTAGTATGAAAAGAGGTGAAGAGTAAAGGGAACATGTCACAAACACAACACAATATGCATACACAATATTATATGAAATGGACTCCAATAGTCACTCAGCTTCAAATGTTTTCATTGTTTTTTCCCACACAGAGTTTCGTGAGATGAGAAACCGAGTGAAAAACAGGGTTACCGATAGGCGATAAATGTCACTCAATGGAAACTTTCTTACGGTCTGGTTCCGTGGTGACTATATTTCGCAAATAGTGGATTTTGTACCCCCTTAGCAATTATAATGATCTGGGACCAATTTTAAAATTAACTAATTTTTTAGTACACATTTTTTTTCTTTTAATTTGATTCACATGATTTTTTTTTTCTTAAATTGACTCAAATTATACTGAATTCTTAAAGTTCTTTTAACTTACAGAACGCTATTAAATAAAAATATTTTTCACCGTGTCCGTGTGTATTTTATTATTTATTTAGCATGTTTTTATACCGAAGATAAGTTTTCAAGTCACCCATCGGTAGCTCTGGCGAATATTGGCAGAGACAACACACCCTACCCTGACAACTGCCATTTTGGCACTAACAGATTTATCGCTCGAGTGGATTCGCATTTAGTTGAGAGAAGAAATCTTCATACTCACGGTGTAGTATTTACTCGGTACACTAGGGGCACAACCATCGATTTGCCAAAGTGATAGTACTATTAGTTTCATATACAATGGTTGAAGTCAGTGAATTCAACATAAATAATTTGAATTCACTTAATTTCAGTGGGGAGATTCATTCATTCATTCTTCATTTTTTTAACGGTTCATGACTAGTTTTACGGACTTCAACTGGTTTCAGAAGCAACTAGTGTTCATTGACGTCAAGTGAATTCAAAATATTTCAGTTGAATTCACTGACTTCAACTGAATTTGACTGACTTCAACTGATTCCAGTTGAATTCACTGACTTCAACTAATTTCAAGTGAATTCACTACTGAATTCAACTGACATGATGTGAATTCAATTGACTTCAAAATGATTTCAATTCAGTAACTTCAAAATGATTTCAATTTAATGCATTAATACCTGACTTCAAAAGAATGGTGATTTAGGATTTTTTTGAATCCCGATCTTTTTTGAATTCGATTGCATTAATCAAAAATTTGAAGTCTTTTTTGTGAATTCTGGGAATGCATTCCCAAAAGAATGCATTCTTTAACAGCTCTGCTGCGTAGGATGGGTTAATCTCAAAGATATTGAAGATATAATAACTGGTTATACTTTCTTTTTTAACCTTTCGTCGGGTGCAATATTTAGCACCGTGGTGTAGTGGTAAGTGCATTGGACTGCCCGGGTATGGGGCCCTTTGTGCGTCATTAAATAATATATGATAAACTCAGTCAACAGGCAGCATTGGAAGACTTTTGAGAAAGCATGGCATAAAAAACCCATGCAATGTCAAAATCTAGCAGACTCAATTCCACGTCGCTCTGAAGCTGTTATTTTTTTTATTTCGGCTCACCTGTAATGTATGTACGTATTAGTTGCTGAATGGATGTTACTTTTGGACACAAAACGTAATTCAAAAGTTTGCAGCCACTCAACATAAATGTGGAATAACTTCTCAGTATTTCCGAAAGACTATAGTCTGCAGATTTAAAGCGAGTTATTAGTTACAATATACGGTACTGGGTCTATTTACTAATGAACGGAAAACACCGATCTTTAAAATTCCATCTATAGTGGGAACTCCCTTAAAACTTTCGGACAGTGTCAAATATCTAGGCCTGGTGCTGGATAAAAAGCTTAACTTGGGGCTCAATATTATGTACAGGAAAAGGACTAGTTGCCATCTATACTTGTAATAGAATATTAAAGGTTACTCCTCTAATGAGGAGGTTCTGACAGTAACAGTGGCCGCTCGTAAAACCGTAATGAAGGCGATACCGCGATCCGATATAACCTTTTTCGTTCACAGCCAGCCAAACTGCAATAAAAGCATTTTCTTCCACATTGATAAAACCGAAGTTATGAGTTGCTGTCGCAAAGTTCTGTGCACACAGCACAATGTAAACCCCTGCTGGTTTCCCGGCTACAAAAATGATTCAGCTAACGAGAAATGCTTAGCTTTAGACTCAGCTGATCATTCAATAATAATATCATTATGCATTCTTAAATTAGAGATAGGAAAAAGAACGCTCTTAGAAGCCCACAAAAGATGAAAACACAAAAACTCTTGCGTTACAAAAACAAGGCTATGGGCATGCTTAGACAAAAACACAACTTTCAATATCGTACTCAAGAATAGAGCCATTTTATCAGTGGCGATTTCTCTCAGTTGGCTAGGTTGGCGGCGCCAAACCAAGATTTTAGATGAATAAATGCCATGAAATATACATATTTTATGCAAAACGAATAACGAACTTGAGTAATTATGAAAAGTAATGCATGAATACTAGAATTACCTTTTTTCAAACCAATTTTTCTTGCACGCAATACAAGACTCCCATGCAAAAAATATCCCTTGAAATATGGTTTGGCTCTAAAATTTGCGCCAACCAATTCCATACAATATATATATATACCATAGTGTTGGTGTTTGATTTTACAACACGTCGCGTCGTATGCAAAGCCCAGTAAAATAAGCGAATGCGAAAATAAGCGAAAATAAGCGCCAACTACGAGAGACGAGACATCAGGCTGGAAGTGGTGTGTAGGTAAGGTATACAATTATACAAACATACTTTTGTGTTCTTTTTTATTATTTTGTTTCGAAACTGTTACCAGAGAAACATTTATGAGAATTGGATACGAATTTTGCTATAGAGCTTTGGCTCAGTGTATAATGCGTCGGCTTTTCATCTACGGGTCCCAGGTTCGTTTCTCGACGAGGGCAATTTAATTTTTTTGGTTTTGTTGTTGTTTTTTGTTTGTTTTCTAGTTTTCAATCGTGCTGATAGAACAGAAAGTTGTTTCCTTTGGTTTAGTTGTTGTTTTTGGTTTCTTATCTATTTTTACCCGGCTACATATGTATACACTGAACCCCCCACATATGTACGCGGTCTCAGCATACGCGATTTCGCTTATACGCGATTCAGTTTTTCCGATATTCCCTCAACATACACGGTGCTTATACGCGATTCATAAAAAACTCGCGTTCGCTCTTCCACGTAATTTTTGAAAATAGAAGTCGCAATGGCAACATAATTAGTCTTCATCAAATTGATCATCACAAGCTTCCAAACAAACATTCAAAAAATTGCTTGTCTTGGAACCCATCTCTACATGTACATGCATACTCGTATGTAGAACATACATATTTTCATACAGTTTTTAGTTTCAACATACGCGAATTCGACATACGCGGTGGTTTTTCGGAACGTATCCTTCGCGTATGTGTGGGGATTGCTGTATAGTCCTCATGGACTACTGCATGGGACTAAAGCAAAAAGTTTCCTTAAAACTCCCGGGTGCCTGCAGCGTCTTTAAGGCAGACGTTCTAGCCGTACTTCCTGATAATGAAATTCACAGTCAGACTGCACTTAAGGCGCTAGAACAGTTCACTTCCAAATGGCACTAGTCAGGAGCTGCCAAATAATGCTAAAGGCATTCGCATTAGGTATGCATTATACAAAACCTTGTAAGACTATGTTGGGTGCCTGGTCAGTCTGTTGTACTTAGAAGGCAACGAGTTTGCCTATGAGTTGGCAAGGAAAGCTGCCGACTACGGGAAAAATTTGTGACGTGAGACAGTAAGTTGAGTAGAGATTTCTTGAGCCGATTTTATGTTTCGATAAATTGGCAATTTTTATACACTATTTTTTTTAATACATACATTTGTACCTAATTAATAAATTTTAAAAATTAACGATTTTTAATTTCTCCAGAGCAAGTAGCCAACGCAGGAATCGCCACTGCATTTTATCAGTTAAATGGTATAATTACCGGGCACAATCTGCTACGGTATCATACAATGAAACATGCAGAGACTGACGCGATGAAGAGGCCTATGAAGACACTTATTTTGTCACTGACCAGCCCTGTACCACATTCGTTTTAAAAAATCTGAAAAAAAACATTCCTTTCAAGATTTAGAGGAACTCTCGGAAAACCTCGTAAAGGACATCTGTAGCTATATACATAAATGCTTCGGGCTGGTTCAGGAATCCTTATTTAAAGCCAATGCAATTGAATTTTTGCTATCCCAAAGCCCAATGTTTTGTACTGTAGTCAATAATAATGCACCTTCTTGACAATTTTAAATGTATTTATTAAATTAATATAGAAACTCTTCTTTAAACAAGTCTGTCGTCTTCTTTTTTAATTTTTATTTGTTTACTTATTAAAATGAAACTCTGTTGGTCGATTTAAAAGGAGAACCACTATACGCATACATAAAATTATCGATTATGTCGAAAATCTATGTGGGTATGTACGTTTACAAGTGAATACATATATCGATTATTGACATACGTACATACTTAAGGATGTACATACATATTTTCGTATGTACATTATGTAGTGTAAATTTTGTTGACGAAGTTATTAGGTCTCTTTTTGTCTCGTTTACCGCAATGCATGGTACATTATGTATGTACATACAAACATGTAATATATCGATTTATATGAACTGAATTTGGATTAATATGCGTATTGATCTGAGGAACAAAGATTGATGAAAATACGTATGTTCATATTTCGGTGCTATGATGTCCTATGAAATTAAGTTTTTCTCCACTTCTATGTTTATACATACGCGTTTAATGTTACACTATCTAAACTGCACATGGAAAAAATGTGTGTTATGTAAGTACACGCTACATAAACAAACTATACGTGGTAACGTGATATTCTTCTAACTGGCTTGTTTATATTACTTATTTTGGTATAAGTTGCAATATTCGATTTAAGAGCAGTTTTAGCCAGCTCATCTGCAAATCCATTTCCTTCAATGCACTGATAACCACCCACTCGACAAAGATTTCCTTTGTTGTGTCCTGTCCGGTTATTATACGGCAACGCAAATAACTTCAACTTAAAAATTGTGCAATGTGTACACTGTTGTTTGTGGGATATGCCCATCATGACTACACAAAATATTTGATAAGGCCAAAGTTGTATTAAACAGTTAAGAACCACCATCATCCACACTTAAGCTGTGGTTAAAATCTGTCAGGATAGCCCCAGGCGAATGAACTTGAAAATGCTTTGATACACAGAATGATTTACACTTGTGCTGGTAATTTAGAGTTTCTCCAAATTCAGCAGCACTCTTTGTACCACAATAAAAAAAGGCTTAAGTAGAAAACAGGTGATGTGATATTAATACATATGTGGAATATAGCCATTAGTGGTGACTGGTATAGAAAGAGAGCGGATCTTTCACTTCTAGGACCAGAGCCCTTCTGCGGAAGGAGTAAGAAGAATCCCAGAACAATAATCTGGAACCAACTTCTCAGACTTAGGCAATCCAATATCCTACTCGGGAACTCTACCAGAAAAGAATCAAACTCTGCAAAGGCCTGCAAAAAAATAGGCTAAGACTACCAAAAGGATTCCTTACAGGACACGTTAAGTCTTCTTTACGGAATAGCTATGGGACACTATTCCGTCGAAGGAGGGACTGTTTAGAGGCTTATATTATATACACCTGTCCTAAGATACTGAAATTTATAAAAGCTACTGAATCGACTGTTTCCACTAGTTTTGTTTTATACTGATCATGACTATGCTTCTTTTGATTTTTCCTCAACCCAGTCGTCAACCGTCAAATTGATCAACTGACCACGCCACACACGGGTTGATTTCAACAACAACCGATTAAGTTGACGTTCCATTGACAATTGAATTGAATCCTGTATGGGGTACCTTTGAGCATAGTTACTTCTTTATCAATCAAATAGCTATAAGTGGAGCAAGTATTTATTGGCAGTGAGTGTTTGCCAAATTTGACTGCAAGGGAAGCAGTTACGGCGATCCATTTAGCTGCCAAGAATATCATATCAATATGTTTTAAGTTATACTTTATCTAGCTAAATTTCCATTTTATCACAATATAAATTACCAAATTATAAATTGGATGTGGAATTCTCATGATTTAATAATTTTTTTTTAGAAATGATACAACTGCATTTTTGAATTTTCTGATATTATTCTCTACCTTTACATTATTTGGACACTTTTCCGAAAATGTGAGGTTATTATGCTCGTTGTAGGATTTATTATTTTATACTCTTTAAATGTAAATCTAACGTGTTGAACTCAATCATTTTACTTTAAAACTGTGTTAGGACCGAAAGATTGACCAAATTACTTAAAATATTTATATTGATTTTAATTGGGCTTTACTAAATATTTTTTTGGTTGAATTATAGAATCTGTGGTTTTAAATAAAATAAATTATTCCATCTACATACAGACACTTCTACAAATGCGTAGATATAATGTAGGTAGTATAATAAAAAACAAAACTTATAAACACAAATTCATCCCACATAATTTTAAGTGCATTAAAAACATGTGTTATTGTTTATACATAAATTATTTGATAAATTTGATATTTTACACGCATATTGATGAAGACAATATTTGTTGTTATTTTATATTTGACCCTGAAATACTTATTTGTTTATTTAAAAGCACGAGGAGCCCGATTGTTTGCTTTCACTAAGTTGTTCTACTTCCGCTAATTGATGTCATTTTGTGTACTTGAACGCACTAATAGAATTTACAAAAACGACCTTCAGAAGGACATTTTTAATTTGCTTTCTTAAAATACAAAAAAAAAAACTTATTTAATCAGTGTAAAATTTCTTTGATGTAAGCAAAAAAAATGTATTAACTATGCAATTAGCTGTAAGTAAATGCATGTGCGACTGACACACACAATATAGTAGGTACCTTGGGTCAAATTGGAATCATCTCCAATCTGAGGAAGCCAATGCAGACTTGTCGAATTGGAACATTCCATAGCAGCTACTTATTTTTAAAGTTGTTGTTGGCAATACATGTACATACATTATGTACATAAGATAAAAAAAAAATGTATGTAATGACAAATTGATGAATAGATTATCCTCAAAAACAAAAAAAAAAAAAACAAAGTGACAAACAATTTAAGTCCCTCACCTTTTCTTTCTACACTCCCTTCGCGGCTTCTATCAGTTGGAGCTGTATCTGAAATAAAAACAATTTATACACAATTACGCACATATTACCACAATAAGGCGAAGTAAAATTAAATTATTATTCATCTGTCCCAAAGAAAACAAATATACATACAATACATATAAAGTGAGCTCGTGCAGACCAAGAGTTTTTCTTTGACTAACAATTAAAGGCATTTTTTTTTAATTCGATATGCGAATTATTACAAAAGCACAATTAAAGTTTATTATTGATAGAACAACACCTTGAAACGCAACAGAGCCACTACAGCGAATTATCTCGCAATTTTCACCGACTTTGGTGCATGGTCGTGTCAAAGTATGCAAACTATTGAAAGAATGAATGGTGTCTGCGGCTTCCCCCTTCCTTCATCTTTGCTTTCAAGTTTCAATGACTTGTAATTGCCGAAAAACATGAACACACTACTGCCATCAATTGAATTTTTGTGATTTTACACTGAAACCAGCATTGTTTGAAATGAAAATTAATGGAAAACCAGTGATTTACACTTTTAACTGCCACCTAAGCGTTAAATAGATTTTTTTCATACTATAAATTATTTTTATACACCTATGTGAAAAAACGCAAGCAGCAGCAGCAGTAGAGCAGCAGAAAGTACTTCTTTCTTTTTTTGAGAAATCTGTCAAGGCTGTTTTTCGATCGATTGTTTTTGGGCGATTTGTTCGTGATTCGCTTTTAATTTGTGCACAAATACGTTGTGGTGACATTGAATAAAGAGTTTTGGATATTATTGCACTGTTTTTTTGCGTACCTGATTGACTATTTGTAGAAATTAATTGTTCGCCCCCAAGACTCGCCATATTTTCTCACTTTACATCAGTCACTTGGAATTTTTTTAGAACAATATGACGGAGGCACACGAAAAATCAGCAGTGCAACACCCGTTGACCCGTGTACTAAAAATGGTGCCGACAAAGTGACATCTATGAATGAGAGTAGCTATGTCTGTTTTTAGTTTTTAGACCATTAAACATTATAATTAGTGCTAATCACAGTAATCATTTTATTGAGGAATTAACACTTAATATAATTTAGTTTGTCGAAATTAAAATCTACCTATTTATAATTGAATTGTTATCTCACAATGCTGTTTATTATGTATTTTTATTTTGAAAGCAGAACTGGAAAACAAGTCGTTCCTCTTATGCAGGAGCCATGAATGTGCAAATTGTTTTTTTTTTTTTTTAAATTAAGCTTAAACGTTATTCGTTATTTGTACACTTACAACACTAATAATCCAAAAAAAAAAAAAAAAAAACAGAATCACCCCTGTGATCAATTCCGACCGGATTGAAATCGAACAGAATTACAAAGTATGAACTCGGAAAAATGCGTTAATTTCAAATACTTCCCTTGTAATTCCGGTCGTTCTCAATCCGGTCGGAATTGATCACAGGGGTGAATGTGCAGGATTTGCACATTCATGGTGCATTATGACTGACTTGATCTGACACTTTTCACAAATCTGTGCTGCTGATCTGCCTTTTTCTTACTGAACAAATAAAAAATATCTGATAAGTGTATTTATGGCAAGACAAAATGTTACGAGTTGGAACTGGCTCGCCTTGTGCGTTTCACGTAATTTTTGCCTTTTTGGATGTTTGTTTGCAGTGCCTAATCTATTAAGCACTGTCCGTAAATAATATATAATTAATGGATACATATACAGATTATCAACTGGAAATTAACCATCCCAATTCTCAATCAACAGACCATTCATATTTTTAAAAATTATAACCGTCGAACATTTTCCTGCGGTAGTTCTTGTCGCTGCCGCAATAAAAAGCTCTCAACGAACTAGTACTTTTTGCTAGTTTGACACTTGAATTGAATTGTTAACCAAATCCTGTCACAATTTTAAAATTGGCGCTCTTAATAGTTATTTTATTTCTAATCCTAAAATTTTTATAATGCCTGCACAACTTGAAAATAATTCTACAGCCGAAGATATAAGGCGGAAACATTTGCCATGGTAAAGCATGTCTATTTGTATTTACATTATTCTTAAAAATGTCTTGTTTACAGGATTGAGAAATACCGGCCTACAAAGTTTGAAGAAATAGTCGGCAACGAGGACACAGTGAGCCGTTTGTCTGTCTTTGCCACACAAGGAAATGCACCCAATATAATAATTGCTGTGAGCCCTTAACAGAACCACTTGCTCAGCCTCTTTGACGAAGATGGTTAGAGAGGTTGAAATAGTTGTTTATAACTGAAGAATCAATTAATCTCTTATTGATTTTAAATTCTTTTGTAGGGTCCACCTGGAGTTGGTAAGACAACGACAATCCAATGTCTGTCACGTATTCTACTAGGAGATAGTTACAAAGAAGCTGTCCTTGAGCTTAATGCATCGAATGAACGAGGTATCGATGTTGTGCGCAATAAAATAAAGATGTTCGCTCAACAGAAAGTCACATTACCTAGAGGAAGACATAAGATTGTGATTTTAGATGAAGCAGACAGTATGACCGAAGGAGCCCAACAGGCATTGAGACGCACAATGGAAATCTATAGTAACACTACCCGTTTTGCGTTGGCATGTAATACCAGTGAGAAGATTATTGAACCTATTCAGTCGCGTTGTGCTATGCTGCGTTTCAGCAAGCTATCGGATGCGCAAATTTTGGCTAAGTTGATTGAAGTGTGTCAAAAAGAGAATCTCACATTTGAAGAAGAAGGTTTGGAGGCGATTGTCTTTACTGCACAAGGTGATATGCGCCAGGCATTAAATAATCTTCAGTCGACAGCAAATGGTTTTGGCAATATAACAGGTCCGAATGTATTTAAAGTGTGCGACGAGCCGCATCCCATGTTAATTCAGGATATGCTTGAACATTGTGTACAAAACGACATTCATAAGGCCTACAAGATCCTTGCAAAGTTATGGCGCTTAGGCTATGCCGCCGAAGATGTTATCGGCAACATTTTTAGAGTGTGCAAGCGCATGACATTCGACGAAAAGATGAAATTGGAGTTCATACGTGAAATCGGTATAACACACATGAAAGTTGTCGATGGATTGAATTCTTTGCTGCAGCTTACTGGATTATTGGCTAAACTTTGTGCTATTTCAGAGAAAAGCTAAAATTTGTTAATTGATCTGTTACTGAGAAATACATTAGTTTAAAACATACATAGCTACATGCCTACATTTCATTCTTTTTTTTATAGATATGGAATATTATTTACAATCAGCAGTTAGGTACATCAGTACAGGTAAATGTACATATATGTATGTATGTATTTATAATGCGTTGGCCTTGACTCAAAGAATTCCAGTTGCCATATAAGTTGCTAAAAGAACAGTTGAAGGAATGACTTTATTGTTAAGCCTATTGTTTGAAAGAGTACATAATTTATTTTTGCTACTGCCGATAATTCTCGTTGAAACATGCAAATGAAAAATTAAGTTCATTTTTATACACTGCAACTTTTCTAGTAAACTACACTGTAATAGTTTTTTTTACATTCAGTCTACATTTTCTTTTAATTTCATATCCATTTCCCATATTTTTTCTAACTTGTTTCGTATCCATTGTTTGTTTTCATCTAATAAGCTAATCCAGTGTTTGAAAGCTCACATAGAATTTCTCGGATACAGAAAACAGGACATTCACATAAACCTCCTTAAGAAAATCGGAGACTATCTCAGAAGTATGTACAGAAATTTAAAAATCAAAGAAGAAAACAAATTTAATTGAATCGAGTTTAGGTAGCTATGTTGTTTTCCTTTCCTAGGTCGACTTTTTTTTATAACGGCCAGCGTGGTACATGCATAAACAAAAACAAATAATTGATAAGGATTTAGAACGGTTCCAATTTCTACACATCAAACAAAATACAATTGTTGTTTGTAAAGGAAATTCGGTCCAATTTCTTAAAAGCTCCGATTCACTTTACATCAGTTCGTTGACTCATCAAAACATATGATCCAAAATGACAGTCACAAAAGCTCATCGCTCGGTGTGAAGAAAATTTAATAACAGTGCCTGTTGTTGTTGCAACAGTAAAATGCCGAAATTCATTTGTTCGGGTTCTTGTGTTTCAGTTTCAGTTGAATTTCGTCTGTGCTTCAGCTTTCACATTGCGTGGCTTCGTTTGATATTTGTTTACAAAAAATGAGTCTCCATGAGGTGTACATCGTATCGGCCGCCCGCACCCCTATAGGCATGTAGTAGAAAACATTTCGTTACGTACCAAATATCTTTCACATGCAATTGGCATGGATACAGTTTTTACTATCGTATAAAAAAAACCCTTTGATAGCGCATATCGTCTTATAAAAAGTTTCGTTTCCGTGTTAACTTTTTTTTTACTTTCTCTTTGAACAGGCAGTTTCAATGGCACACTTTCTAAGCTTAAGGCATCTGACTTGGGCAGTATTGTGATTAAAGAAGTAATTAAACGATCAAACATTCAGCCCAGTGATGTAACTGAAGTAATCATTGGACAGGTGAGAAAAAAAAAAAACACATGAAACATTTTTCTCATTTTATAAATGAATCATTATTTTTAGGCGCTGACTGCTGGGCAGGGTCAAAATCCAGCTAGGCAAGCATCTATTAAGGCCGGGCTGCCAATAGATGTGCCGTCCTGTTGCGTTAACTTGCTGTGCGGCTCAGGATTGAAGTTAGTGCACTATATTGTTTAATATATTCTTAAATCAATTACATATTTTAATTTCCTTTAGGAGTGTAGTGTTGGGTTATCAATCAATTCGAATTGGCGATTCTTCAGTTGTAGTATGTGGCGGACAAGAGAACATGTCATTGTCTCCACATCTGATTCACATGCGACAAGGTATTAAAATGGGAGCGGGTACTTTGGTGGATTCAATGATCCACGATGGACTTACAGATGCAATGCATAATATACATATGGGTATTACGGCTGAAAATTTAGCTAATCAATACAGTATTAGTCGTATTGACCAGGACAACTACGCCGTGAGGTCGCAAAATCTTGCGGAAGCAGCACAGAAAAATGGGTACTTTCAGAAGGAAATAGTCCCAGTCGACATAGTGGATCGAAAAGGAACTGCCATTTTCGACAAAGATGAGTACATAAAAATGGATGTAAAAATAGAGACAGTTCAGAAACAGAAGTCGTGTTTCGTCGAAGTGAGTATTATAAAATTGTTGTTTGGTAGGTAATGATAATGATCATAGAATATATTTACCAAAATCTCATCACTATTGTGACTCAAATTTACTTAGTATATTACGGCTTAAGCACGTTGATGGCCATTTGTATCTTCACATTGGTTTAAACTGATTAAACGATAATTAAATTGTCTCGTTTTTGTCGTGTATGTAAGTTATATACATAATGTACATACATACGATTATATATACTCATGTATGCATTTTCTGTAGGTTCTGAAAATTAATATTGAAAATATAAAACAAAACATCACGAGAGAGACCTGAATTTACAGCAAACGAACAGGAAGCCTCAGCCTCAACCCAACATTTTCATTACAATCCACCAACCATGAATGTTCGAAATAAAAAACATCTCTAGTTATTATTTCTTAAGGTGCATTCTGTGTACCAGAGGTATTATCTGTCCGCTAATATAGAAGTTTCATGTTACGTGTGAGAAGCATGTACGAAAATATTAGTATACATATACAACTATACATATATATTATATCAAAATAGCCACTGCTTCCATTACCGAAATTTTCTCTGCTATAAACATGAATTAAAGCTTCCAAGATATCAGGCCAGACATTATATGGCTTTTCCAAACTACCATTTAGCTGTCTTTTGTTATCTACGTCATCAACAGCGTGTGCAAAGACTAGACTCGCACTGATATCAAAGTAATCCAAAAGCGACCTCATTTTTTCTGCTAACGGGCCGTTCCACGCACACAAAGGGTCTTTGATAAATCGCATTGCCACCGACCACTGTCTTTGCTCACCATATACAGCTGCAATCTCTTTGTCGGTCATAGACTTCGTTCCATGATTGGCTTTTAAAATGCATCCATCGCTGCTGAGTTTTAAAATATTTCCACGATCCGCATCCAAAAATAGTCCTTTTTGCAAAAAATCCTTGTCCGTTGTATTACGTAGACCCCCTAATAGATGATGAGAATACCCTTTATTCTCAACTAAGTACCGACATAGAAGCTCATATTCGAGTGGAATAACCTCAGCAAGATTGTACCTTAAAACGGTACCGTCCAAGTCAAATCCAATAGCGTCGTAATCCATGAAGGAAAATGCCTTTACATGAGGAACTATACATATATATTAGATGAGAAGAAACAAGTAAAGAATTGCAACCCAAAAAAACTCTTGGTTGAGTAGTTTTATTTTGTGCTACAACTTTAAATTGAATTTGTAAGTACACAAATGCATATTTGTTAGCTGGCCCACATAAAGTTTTATGCCTAAATGTTAACTATATACATATGTACATAAACATCTATTTCCTTGAAAAATAATTACTTGATCTAGAGATATACCCACCTGACCTCTTTTTCGCTTACTAATAAGTTTGATCTCAAATTTGTTTACATGTATTTGTTTACAATACTGAAGCTTTGTTATTTTAATCTGTTTTTTTGGTTGAAAAATAACTTAAAAAAACATCTTTAAACTTTTAAATTATAGTTGCGTATAAATGTAAATGTAAAGAGCCTTAAGGTTAAACTGAAAATAATTCTTATATTATGTAGGTAGGTACTTTTATACAAAAATATGTAGGTACTTATTTGAAACCTTAAAATAACTAAAATTTGTTTTTTATTACCAGAATGGTACTGTGACACCTGCTAATGCCTCTGGGATCAATGATTCAGCGTCAGCAGTGCTCTTAATGTCCGGTGCGGAGGTTGAAAAGCGCTCGTTAAAACCGCTGGCAAAAATAGTGGCTTGGTCTCAAACTGGGGTTGATCCTAAAGTAATGGGTATTGGACCTGTTACTGCAGTGCAAGCTGTTGTATGTAGACACATAATAACTTTTTTAAAACTACAATATAAAAACTAATACCGTTTCAGTTGAAAAAAGCTGGATGGGCAAAAGACGAAGTGGATCTATACGAGCTCAATGAGGCATTTTCTGCACAATCACTTGCTGTACTTAAGTGTCTCGAGATCGACCCAATGAAAGTAAACATTAATGGTGGTGCTATTGCGTTAGGTCATCCCATTGGAGCATCGGGCAATAGAATTCTCGTGACATTGTTGTATGCTCTGGAGCGTACTGGCGGAAAAAAAGGTGTCGCGAGCTTGTGTATTGGTGGTGGCATGGGCATTGCCATGGCTGTTGAACGTACATGAACTTCTTTACAGAAGAAGTAACACAAAACGACAATCGCAGTGCCTCTAGATAACGGTTAATGTAAAACAACGTATTTATTTACATAACAATCATGTATTATTTATTTGGACTTGCTATAAAAGGGGTTCTCGGTTGACTAAAAATTTTTGTTTTATATTTTTACAGTGCTAAGCTGCTTCGAGTTTGTTTTATTAGCTCAATTAGAATTGGGTGCTGATGGGTAGAAACCGTTTTCGTTATCTATGCAATATTCGTGATCAATTGGCTTTGCGGCTGCGTGGTCGAGGGTAGGTATACACATTTTGGAGTACTTAGCTATAATATCTGTCCACAGAGTCGCTTCTCCTCGTTCAAAAAAGTATGAATTCCAATAGTTCGACATAACCATGTCTCTAAACTTGAAACTTGCTGGATTATATGCACTATCGGCAGAATATTCTGCAAGCATTTCCTCGGATACAGCAACGCTATCAATGTTTGCGAGTGCTGCTGGTGCGTAAATATCTTGAATTAGGTTGTCTCCAACGTACAATGACTTCATTTGAATGGGATCCTTACCAATCTTCTCAGCAAATAATTTAAGCAGCTGATCCCAGTTTCCCATCGAGTATACCGAATTCATTTTAAGTTCATCGTCGATTGCTATTTGATCAGCTTCTATGAAACCTTCTATTTTGTGAAATGACCTTGATGCATGGAAAAAACCGGGTTTTCTCGCGAAACATACTACAACATCAAATAAATCCCGCCAATTTTCACCCATCGCATAAGAGGCAGTACAATTAGCAAAATCTATATGGGAGCCAGTCAAAAGAAATATAATTTTATTTGACGCCTTGAGATCCTTCAACCAATTGATGACAAATGGGCTGGTTTTGAGTAAAAAACGATTAGGCTCGCATTTTATTTTTTCAAAATAGCCACTGCTTCCATTACCGAAATTTTCTCTGCTATAAACATGAATTAAAGCTTCCAAGATATCAGGCCAGACATTATATGGCTTTTCCAAACTACCATTTAGCTGTCTTTTGTTATCTACGTCATCAACAGCGTGTGCAAACACTAGACTCGCACTGATATCAAAGTAATCCAAAAGCGACCTCATTTTTTCTGCTAACGGGCCGTTCCACGCACACAAAGGGTCTTTGATAAATCGCATTGCCACCGACCACTGTCTTTGCTCACCATATACAGCTGCAATCTCTTTGTCGGTCATAGACTTCGTTCCATGATTGGCTTTTAAAATGCATCCACCGCTGCTGAGTTTTAAAATATTTCCACGATCCGCATCCAAAAATAGTCCTTTTTGCAAAAAATCCTTGTCCGTTGTATTACGTAGACCCCCTAATAGATGATGAGAATACCCTTTATTCTCAACTAAGTACCGACATAGAAGCTCATATTCGAGTGGAATAACCTCAGCAAGATTGTACCTTAAAACGGTACCGTCCAAGTCAAATCCAATAGCGTCGTAATCCATGAAGGAAAATGCCTTTACATGAGGTCTCATTATTGTGCTTGCGGAATATCTGGATAAATTCGAAAGATTTTGTCTAATGGCAGTAAATAGACGATTAGGAACTGAAGCTGGTAGACTACCAAGAAAGGCACTGTCAGATCTCCGTCGTGTATTTAATAAGCTGCAGCGAAATTGGTGGTTACGTAATGCAATGCAACACAAACTTGGCAAATGCAGACGAATGAGTTTGTTTACATCCATGCTACTACCGCGAATAACATTAAATTTAAATATTTGGGTATGTTTTATTTGAACACTTCTTTGACATTTTAGTCAGTCACTCTTTTTTTTAGGTAAGGATTAAATTGTATTGTCGTTGATTAATTTTTTTTTATCAAATTTTGCTAACGAGATTGGGTTACAAGAGATACACAAACTTCTATATCACGTCATTCTGAAAATAATTCAGAAACATGTGTGATTGTACACCCCCCAAACCCGTCGACAGGTTGTGTTTACGAATATCGTTATTTCAATAAGTCAAATTCATTATGGTGTCAACATATTTTAGGTGCTATTCACATTTCCCAATGTTGGATGAAACTTTGTCTGCTTTTACACTTAGACTTGTGAGTGAGTCCAAACTCACATGGGTGCAAAAGAGTAAGAAAGTTCGAAAAGATTAGAAGGAAAATATTTTGCCCTGTGAGTCAAGGGTAAAGTTTTTGGCGACTCTTTTTGACGTTTTTCTTTTCTCTTCTTCGTTTTATCATTGTGTTGCTTCCCACCTAGTCATCTGCACAATACAAAAACTGCACAATAAAAGAGGAATGTCAAATTTGAGTCAAGGAAAAAAGTCTGAAGTGTAAAAGCACAAGACTCACGGATGTAAAGTCTGCTTTTACACTTAGACTTGTGAGTCTAGACTCACATGGGTGCAAAAGAGTAAGAAAGTTCGAAAAGATGAGAAGGAAAATATTTTGCCCTGTGAGTCGAGGGTAAAGTTTGTGGCGACTCTTTTGAACGTTTTTCTTTTCTCTTCTTCGTTTTATCATTGTGTTGCTTGCCACCTAGTCATCTGCACAATACAAGAACTGAAAAATAAGATAGGGAATGTCAAATTTGAGTCAAGGAAAAAAGTCTGAAGTTTAAAAGCAAAAGACTCACGGATGTAAATAACAAAGAGAAATTCGAAAAAAGTCTAGACTCACAAGTCTTAAGTGTAAAAGCAGACTAAGTGTAAAAGCAGACATACAATTAAGAAAAACCGCAATACCAAACTAAACTCAGCCGTTTCAGATATAAAAGTAGACATACCTATGATCTTCGAATTTTGATAAATACCTACAGTTGTGTTCAAAATAATTGTAGTGCTCCACTTGAAATATTAAAAAGGAAGAAATCAAATTTTGAAGTGAAACTTCATCAGCTGTCTGTCCGTCTGTCCGTCTGTCCGTCTGTCCGTCTGTCCGTCTGTCCGTCTGTCCGTCTGTCCGTCTGTCCGTCTGTCCGTCTGTCTGTCTGTCTGTCCGTCCGTCTTTCTGTATGTGTGTCTGTCTGTCTGTCTGTCTGCCAGTCTGTCTTTCTTTCTGTCTGTCTGTCCGTCCGTCTGTCCGTCTGTCTGTCTTTTCACGTCTAAACCGCTGAACCAATTGTAACGTAATTTGGCAGGGAGATAGTCTGGGACCTAAGGAAGGACGTATGCATAAAACCCGCTCGTAAGGGGGCGCTGGAGTCAAGTCCGCTGAACCAATTATAATGTAATTCGGCAAAGAGATCGTCTGGGACCTGAGGAAGGACTTAAGTAGAAAAACCGCCCGCTAGGGTGCGCTGGAGTCAAGTGATTAACAAAACCTTTTCACGCCTCAACCGCTCAACCAATTGTAATGTTGTTTGTTAAAAAGATAGTCTGGGACCCAAGGAAGGACTTAAGTGGAAAAACCGCTTGCTAGGGGTCGCTGGAGTCAAGTTATTAATAAAACCTTTTCACGCCTAAGCTGCTTAATCAATTATAATGTAATTTGGCAAAGAGATAGTCTGGGACCTGAGGAAGGACATACGCGAAATAGAAAAGCATGTAAATTTGTTATTAAAAGAAATAAAAACAAATAAAAAACTAACGTTAACAATTTACGTTAACAATGTACAGCATTGCACTGTTGAAAAACGATAACTCATTTTCATGCCTGGGGGCAGGGAAAAACATGTGTAGAATCTCAAAATATTTTTGGATGTGCCCCTACTATGATTGCTGATCCAATTCAATTTAAAGAAAAGCCGGAAACTCGGGGTTGCAAGCGAAAAACTAACCAAATTGATAACAGACGCGTACGACGGTATAACAAAACCGACCCATTTGACTCGGCGAAAGTAATCAAAAAGTATCTTAAACTTACTGTAAGTAAACTAAATATTCGTAGGCATCTCATAAAAGATCAAATACTTGTACGGAGTTTTTGAAAAGCGCCACTTCTGACCTATAAACGTATAAGGTCAGAAGTGAACAGAAGTGCAAAAGAACACCTTGAATGGCATATCGACAAATGGCATAAAATATTGTGGACGGACGTAAAAAAAATTATCTTCTATAATGGTATTGGCTCTGGGTTTTATGCGCCCCAACCGCCCAATACTGAATGCCGACCTGAAGTCAATATGAAGACAGTAAAAAAAAGATGTCGCCAATAAATGCAATTTTGCCATTCAACCAGTCTACTGCCCGTGACCAGCCACAGACGTCCACTTTTAATTCATCAAGTCAACGAGTATACCAGAATAGTTCTATGGGCAGTCGAAGGTTAATCGATTTACCAGAATACGCAGGTCAACCGGAAGGATGGCCGATGTTTGCTACTGCGTTTTTGGAGTCAACAACGATGATGAATTATTCGAATGTAGACAATATGTTTCGTCTGCAGAAGAGTTTAAAGGGCGCTGCATGGGAAGCCGTCGAGTCGCTGTTGATTCACCCAAATAATGTGAATCGTGTGATGTCTGCGTTGGAGTTCAACTTTGGTCGACCCGAATGTCTGGTGCGAAGCCAGCTAAAGAAGATTAGGGAGATTGCACCGATCCCAGAAACCAAATTGGAGCTAATCATTCCACTGGCGACAAAGGTACAAAACCTTGCAACGTTCTTCGAAGCCAGCGGAATGTATCAACATTTGACAAATCCCACGCTGCTGGATGAGCTTATCAGCAAATTACCGATGAGCAAAAGGATGGAATGGGCACAATACAGCATTATAATTCAGCCGTACCCAACGATTGGACATTTCGACGCATGGTTGAGTGGAGTAGCAAGATTAGTCAGCCTTGTTGCCCCGAGTGCTTTACAACCGAGCGCCAGCACTGAGCAGAAATCGAAGCCGAGGAACATTCTACACGCAGTAGAGCAACGAAAGCCAGCCGACAAGTGTCGATACTGTAGAAGAGATTCACATCCAGTGGTCGACTGTCACGTCTTCGACAAATTGGATGTACCAGCCAGGTGGAGGTTCGTGAAGAAGAACACGTTATGCTTCTCCTGTCTAAGGTATAGACATCGTTCGAGATTTTGCAAGTCGTCGAAGAAATGCGAAATCGACAGTTGTGTTAGGAGACATCACGCATCGCTGCACGAAAGTCAAACACCAACGGAAACAGTACCTGCTAGTACAGACGAACCGGAGACGCTCATGCTTAACTGTAATGCCGCCAAGAAAGAAAAAAATTTATTCCGAGTCGTGCCAGTCAGACTATATGGCGAAAACATCGTACTACAGGAGTATGCGCTGTTGGATGAGGGGTCTTCAGTGACTATTATGAGCTCAAGTCTAGCAAATCGACTGGGTTTAAAAGGTCGTGCAAAGGAGCTCACGTTGCAGTGGTTCGGGAAAGAGACTTCGGCGAGGAAGTCATTTATAGTTGATGTCCAGATCAGTGCAGACAAGCAGGATGCTGAACGCCACGAGATGAAAGAGGTAAGGACAGTCAACGACTTGAATTTACCTGTGCAGACGTTGAGTGATGTTGATCTGCAACAAATGAGTCAACCCTGGGGAGTTTGCAGCCGCCTATCGAGACATCATCGCAAGTTACGTGCGAAAAGGATACGCCAGGAAGCTGTCGACGGTGGAATCTAAAGCGGAGAATCGTAAGATATGGTATCTTCCGCACTTCGGGGTTAAAAAATCCGAACAAACCCCAAAAAATACGTTTGGTTTTCGACGCAGCCGCTAAAGTCAACAACGTATCTTTGAATTCATTCCTGATGAAGGGACCTGATGACCGCCCACCACTAGTTGCTGTGCTATTCAATTTTCGGATGCGACCTATAGAAGTGTCAGGTGACATACAAGAGATGTACCATCAGGTGCTCGTTCGGCCTGAAGACCAGGATTTGCAGCGCTTTCTCTGGCGAGAGACTGAAAAGGAGCCGATCGAGGAGTACGTCATGCAGGCAATGACATTTGGTGCCAGTTGCTCTCCATGTTCGGCCGAGTTTCTCAAGAACCTGAACGCTTCGAGATTTTCAACCAGTCACCCGAGAGCCGTCAAGTCAATCGTCCAACACCACTACGTTGACGACTATGTCGACAGTTTCGACAGCGTGGAAGAAGCAATTGAAGTCACTAAAGCCGTGGTTCTCATTCATGCGGAGGGAGGCTTCAACTTGAGAGGTTTCAAGTCAAATTCGAGAGAGGTGTCGCAAGCCGTAGCAGATCCGAATCTTAGTCAAAGGGATGACGTCGTAAACATGGACATCGACGCCATATTGGAGAAAATTTTGGGCATGTGCTGGAGTCCCGAAAAGGACGTTTTCCTATTCAGGCTGAAATTTCCAAAAGTCAACAAGGATGTTATGGAGAGCGACAGGTGCCCTACCAAGCGAGAACTTTTATGCATGGCGATGTCAATCTTCGATCCATTTGGGATGATCGCGAATTTCGCCATCTATGCCAAGTTACTGCTGCGGTCGGTATGGAAAAGTGCTGTCGCCTGGGACGAGAAGATTCCTAACGCAAATTTTCTCCATTGGCAGCAGTGGAAGTCGAACTTTCCCGCTTTGCGGCAGTTGAGCGTGCCGAGATGTTATCCTTGCTTGTCGATAGCGGACAAAACTGTTCTTCACATTTTCGTCGATGCCAGTGAAGAGGCCTTTAGCGCAGTTGGATATTTTCGCATCGAGTCCGCTGGTGGAGTATCTGTGTCGTTCGTCTGTGGGAAAACGAAATGCGCCCCGCAGAAGCTGATGTCAATTCCGCGCCTCGAATTGTCAGCAGCGGTCCTGGGTGTCAGGCTCGCCAACTTTATTGTGAACTGGCACGAGCTGCGGTTGGACGATCGAATCTTCTGGAGCGACTCCAAGACGGTTATTAACTGGATTCGTTCGGAGCCACGAAGACATAAACAGTTCGTTGCGTTCCGGGTTGCTGAAGTACTTGAAAGCAGCCATATGAAGCAGTGGCATTGGGTGCCAACTAAGCTTAACCCCGCAGATGAAGCCACGCGGGCACGATATCCACCGAAGTTCCAGGCTAACAACAAGTGGCTGAGTGGTCCATCGTTCCTTGTTCTTCCCGAAGAAGAGTGGCCTCCACAACCAGATGATATCAGCGGTCACGTATGCCGAGAAGAGATACGCCCAAAGTTCCTTCTACACGTCAGCGCAGTAAGTAAACTAAAATTTGACATATCGAGAATTGCGAAGTACTCGAAGATGAAGAGAATGGTGGCATGGGTGCTCAGGTTTGTGAAACTCTGTCGGCGAAAATCAGAGGAACGAGGAGAACTCTCGGCTACCGAAGTAGATGAAGCCGAACGATTCTTGTGTCTCCAAGCACAGGCCGACGTCTTCGCACGAGAGATTGCTCAACTGAGTCAGAATCTGGCAGTGGAGAGGAGTAGTAGCATCTTCAAGCTGACCCCATACATCGATGATCGTGACTTGCTCCGTGTGCATGGACGCATAGACGCGGCCACAACTATACCTCTCGACTCAAGACGACCAATCATCATGCCGAAGAATCACCCCGTAACGAGAGCTCTTGTGGACCACTACCACCATTTCCTGCGCCATCAAAATAATGACGTCATCACGAACGAGATACGACAACGATTCTGGGTGCCACATTTGCGATACGCTGTCCGAAGAGTCAAAATTGAATGTCCGTACTGCCGTGTTCGAGACGCTCAGCCGATGCCGCCATTGATGGGACAGCTGCCGAGAGACCGCGTGACGCCATTCGTAAGACCGTTCTCCTACACCGGTCTGGACTATTTCGGCCCAGTGTACGTTACAGTCAGACGTCGCAGGGAGAAGCGGTGGATCGCACTTTTCACCTGCATGACCGTAAGGGCAGTCCACCTCGAAATCGCAGCTGATCTTTCGACAGATGCTTGCATCCTATGCATCCGCAATTTTGTGAACAGGCGAGGCGTTCCTAAGCTGATAAGGAGCGACAATGGGACCAATTTTATTGGCGCGAGAAATGAGTTGACTACTGTCGAGATTTTCGACAACGACGCCATCAAGACAGAGCTATGTTCGAGAGGCATTGAATGGGTTTTCAATTGCCCACTAAACCCACACGCCGGAGGATGCTGGGAGCGGCTCGTGCGCACAGTCAAGAGAGTGCTGAGATGTTCACTCAGCGAGGTGGCTCCGAGAACAGAAACTCTGCAGAGTGCCCTTATCGAGGCAGAGAACATAGTCAACAGCCGTCTACTGACGCACATGCCGGTGTCCCCCGACGAGGAGGAACCCCTGACGCCAAATCATCTTCTGTTGGGCGGCGTGAACTCAACTCAGACTCCAGGTCCAGTGGACAAACGAGCTCTATGTCTTCGTAAGCAATGGCGCGTCAGTCAACAATTAAAAGATCGTTTCTGGAGGAGATGGATGCGGGAGTACTTGCCGGTACTCACAAGACGTTGCAAGTGATTTGAGCGAGTGCCACCTCTGAAAGAAGGAGATTTGGTGCTCGTATGCGATGTCAACGTGCCAAGGAGTAAGTGGGTACGAGGAAGAGTCTCGAAAGTATTTCCAGGCAGAGACAACCAGATCCGTTCAGCCGAGGTAAGAACATCCGCAGGAGTTCTCCGAAGACCGGCTGTCAAACTGGCAGTTTTAGATATTGGTGAGGCTGTGGTAGATGACCAGGGCGCCTCACGGGGGTCGGGATGTTGAGAACTATGTATTTGTATAACTTAAATTTGTAACAACCCTGGCGGCAGTGCGTGAGCTTCAGCAAAATGTCAAATGAAACACACCTAAGTAAAACTTCAAATCAGAAGTAACAAAAAACTTCGCCATTTTTCTAGTTCGAATTTCCGTCTTGGATTTCTTTCCATTTTACTTTCTGAAGCCCACACCGCCGCCACGAGTCTGCCAAAATAGTAAGTACTTATGTAAATTATTACATTTGTAAAATGAGAATAAACGTCATCATCACCGCGTATATCTACGCATACTTTAACAACGAACGGGCGCGTACAAGCGCATGTGTAATTATTGGATTTCGTCGTTAAGGTTGTTTGTTCTTAGGACTCTGGGGTTTCGGAAAAAACTTAGCGCCGCCGCGCACAAACATGATAGTTCCATGGACATGTTAGTTCCATATAGGGTTACCATCAAAAAAATTCGAGAAGCCGGACAGTTAAGAAAGAAAAGGCTGATTTTGGAGCAAAAAGCCTGACAAGAACAAATTAAATTTTTTTTAAGAAAACATTTTATTTAAAACAAATAAACAGTCATAAACTTAATTTCCATATATTGATGTTGATGTATGGCACGCAAAGTTTACATAGAGTGCAGTTTGTGCTGCGATGATTTTTGCACTATGTAGCAAAATGTCGTTCAATTAATGCACAAATGTCGATGTAATTCTGAATGAGAGGTGCATTTAGCTCGTGATAACCGTCCAAGATGAACCAAAATAATTAAAAAACAAAAACAAAAAATAAACAAGGGAAAAATCAGGTTGGAATGCAAATCTAATATTTTGTGGCTTTCACGTCAAATTTGACAACCCGTCAAATTTCGGAAAGATTTAATGTTGCCAAACCAACTGTGGTATGGAATTTGAAAAAAATATCGTGAAACCGTGACTACCAGCAGAAGGAAAAGCTCAGCGAGGCCAAAAAAAAGATGACCCCAGTGGGAGATATGTAGTTATTTTGTGCTCACAAAACCGTCGGAATCGGTTCAAGATTTCAGTGGATAATAACAGTGATCTATTTCGAGCTACACAAAAAATAATTTCTGCACGCTCAGTGAGAAAAAGACTGTCATTTATCTTCGGTTTCCATGTGAATTTTGGAAACCGGCGGAAATTTAGTTTAGCGCGAGCACCGTACTAGCCCTTAATTGTACAAATTGAGTATATCTGGTCAATATTGAAACTTAACATTGCAAAGCTGCATCCAGAGTCAATTGAAAATCTAAAAATTTACTCGTCCGGCTTTGGAACAACATACCTGTATCCACATGGAAAAACCTACCCTGAGTCAATGAATCGCAGAATGCATTTTGCATTTATAATTAAAACTAGTGTGCCCATGCGAGCACTCTCGCAAGAGAAAACCCAACCCCCAAAATCCGAATTTCCCATCCAACATCCAAACTTCCCATATGATTTCCATCTGTCAACTGATAGAAATGCCAGGAAGTGTTTATTTTTTTGGGAGTTCATTTTGGGTAAAATATTTGTTTCGATCGGTTTTTTAATATGTTAAAATTTATAAATTGAAAGTGCAATTCGTCAGGGCTCAAGGAAATTCTTTTTCTTTTGACATCTCATTTTTAAGATTGGTTAAGTATGAGAGCCGCAAATGGTACCTATACTACAGAAATAATATATATGATTGAACAAGGTATCAAAAAAAAAAAAAGTTCCAACAGCATTTCGCTCCATTGACCACATGTAAAAAATGCTTACCCTTTTAAAGTGACATGAAACGTTTGAAAATGCCTAAGAAAACAAACCCTCATTACAGAATATGTAGTTATTGCAAACAATTCGCCAAACTTCAAAAAAATAGTTTGAGCATAATTGTTCGAACGGCACGGTATCTAAAACTTCACTATTGGTTAATTATGGAGGGATATTTTGTTGTTCTTTCGTTTCATATTTGGATGCATTCAGCAACAATTTGTATTTATGATATTTTTTATTCGTTTAAATTGTATTGATTTACATCAATAAGTTGTGGTGAATATACATTTTTAATGGATTAACATATACTAATATTCGTTCATTTTCATTTTAATATTTTTGTTTGGCAATACCATGAAGTATACAATACGTTTAAAATTCATTTTTTGATTCATCTCTCTCAATTGTCATCCTTCTGATGAAATAGCGACGCCTTTTAACTTTTCAACTATTAAAACCTAAAAACAACTGTGTATCTTTATTTAATAAAAAACATAATTTAAGTAATACTTTTAGTGTTGTGTTTTATTGGTGTTACGAAACACTAAATTGGTGACCCCGACAAACGAACACCAGTAGTTTTAAGGTAATTATTGCACCGAATCTGCAATGATTGAAACGCAGAACAACGAAAATAAAGACTCTACGTCCACGGGCTCTGGCGCCACAGCCATGAACATCGGCCCAATTGTGAACCGTGTAGCTGTTAAGGTTCCACCTTTTTGGCCTGATCATGCGGAAATTTGGCTAGCACAAGTCGAGGCACAGTTTAATGTTGCCGGAATAACAAGCGATGCATCCAAATTCAACACCGTAGTTGCTGCAATAGAATCGAATGTTCTGGTCCAAATATCTGACGCAATCCTTAATCCGCCTGAAAAAGATAAGTATGTCAATTTAAAGAAGTGTATTGTAGAACGTTTCTGTGAGAGCGAATTAAAAAAAACACAGAAATTACTATCTGACATCGATTTGGGTGACAAACGACCAACACAATTGTTAAATGAGTTGAGCGCTCTTGGTAAGAACAAAATAACCAAGGATTTTTTAAAGTCATTATGGCTGCAACGATTGCCAATACAAGTGCGAGCCATATTACAAGCATCTGACGCTGATCTATCCGAACTAGCAAAATTGGCAGACAAAATTATGGAAGTTGGTGAGTTTCACAATTTAGCTGTCGTTTCGAATGTGCAACCATCAATCTCAGGTAACACTGAAATAGACAAGCGTCTAGGGCGTATTGAACAACAAATAAACAGCTTAATAAAAAACAATAGCAACTTCAAACGCTTATCCCGTTCAGTTTCTTCTAGACGTCAAAAATCCCGTGATCACTCCAACGTGTCAATACATGCCGACGAAGAACTCTGCTGGTATCATCAAAAATTCGGACAAAACGCTCGCAAGTGTCGTGATCCGTGTGCTTATCGAAAAAATACGCCAAAAAACTAACTACGTCCTCCGATCAAGCGGGCGGATCTGAAGACAATTATCGGATAGCCCGCCTAGTTATTAACGATAGCATTTCAAGACAACGATATTTGATAGATACTGGTGCGGATCTTTCCGTGCTACCAGCCCATAACACCATTAAGCGAAGAACAACAAAATCAACTCAGCTGTTCGCAGCCAACGGCACACCGATACAAACATACGGCGAAAAGCGAATAACACTCTCGTTGGGATTAAGACGAAATTTCACCTGGACGTTCCTACTGGCTGACGTCAGCTGTGCTATTATTGGATCCGATTTTTTAAAACATTTCGATCTGTTAGTCGACATTAAGGAAGGCCAACTTATCGACCGAATGACAATGCTCAAATCAAAAGGAAAAAACACCTTATGTAATGTTGTACAAATAGTGGCATACGATACGCACGAACGTTACGCACAATTACTACATGAGTTCAAAGACCTCGCTACAATTAACGCCAACAAGAAACCGACCGACTCTAAAGTAACGCATCATATTACTACAAAGGGGCCTCCGACATATGCACGTGCTCGTCGCCTTCCCACCGATAAACTACAAGCGGCAAAAAAAGAGTTTGAATATCTGTTGGAAAAAGGCATCTGCAGACCCTCGAAAAGCAACTGGGCCAGTCCGTTGCATTTAGTAAGAAAAACGAACGGAGAGTGGCGGGCATGTGGTGATTACCGTGCGTTGAATGATATCACAGTACCCGACAGATATCCGATACCATATTTACACGACGTCACCAGTATCTTATATCGCAAAAAAGTTTTTTCCACGATCGATTTACAGCGAGCATACCACCAAATTCCGATGGAACCGTGCGACATTCACAAATCAGCTATTATCACTCCATTTGGCTTATTTGAATTTCTCTATATGACATTTGGTTTGAGAAATGCGGCTCAAACGTTCCAGCGTCATATAAATGAAGTATTGAAAGGTCTCGATTTTATCTTCGTTTATATTGATGATATCCTCATCGCATCGGAATCGGTAGAAGAGCATGTAAAACACATCCGCATCGTATGTTGTCGTCTTCGTCAAGCACACCTGGCTATCAATTTTAATAAATGTCAATTCGGAAAACGAGAACTAACTTTTTTGGGCCACACAATCAGTTCAGATGGATTAAAACCGCCAGAAGATAAAGTAAAAACAATACGAAATTTTCCACAACCGAAAGTCGCAAAAAATTTAAGGAAATTTCTAGGAATGCTGAATTTTTATCGTCCGTTTATTCCGCATGCCACGAAAAATCAACATATATTACAACGATTGGTCAATGGCAACAAAAAGAATGACAACAGTGTTGTAAATTGGACACCCGAGGCTGAGATCGCTTTCGTTGCTTGCAAGGACGATCTCGCAAATGCAACGCTATTGAACTATATGGCACCAGAAGCACAAATAACACTCACGACTGATGCTTCGGACGATGCTGTAGGCGCTGTTCTTCACCAGATCATCAAGGACCAAATTCAACCACTCGGATTCTACTCAAAAAAGTTTACACCTGCGCAGAAAAATTACAGCGCGTATGATCGAGAATTAACAGCCGTATACCAGGCAATTCAACATTTTAAATACGCACTCGAGGGCAGAGAGTTTATGGTTTTCACAGACCATAAACCACTCATTTTCGCGTTTAAGCAGAAAAGTGAGAAAGCATCGCCACGAAGAGCTCGACAACTTGATTTAATAAGTCAGTATACAACCGACATTCGTCATTTACCAGGATCAGACAACGACATTGCAGACTTACTCTCACGCATTAATACTGTACAAAAAGAAATAATTAGTTTCGATGAGATGGCCACACAACAACAAACAGATCCAGAACTGCAGACTCTTTTAAGCGAAGGTAACGATAAATCGATAAAGTTATCAAAACTATCCATTCCAGATTCGACGTATGAGATTTTCTGCCACGTTCTGCGAGACAAAATAAGACCATACGTACCGAAGTGTTTTCGTCAAACAGTGATTCATAAACTTCACTCTTTATCACACCCCGGTATCAGAGCAACAAAACAACTGGTAGCTGATCACTATGTCTGGCCTTCGATGTCCACAGATGTAGCTGCATTTGTCCGTTCATGTATTCCGTGTCAGAAAGCAAAAATACATCGACACACGAAATCACCTTTAAGCGACTATGCGTCCATCGATGTCCGTTTCGAGCACATAAATATCGACATTGTCGGACCGCTGCCAACTTCAAATGGATTTCGGTACTGTCTGACATGCATTGACCGATATACAAGATGGCCAGTGGCGATTCCGCTAATAGACATAACAGCGCAAAGTGTGGCAAGTGCACTAATCAGCGGTTGGATATCTACGTTTGGTATCCCCTTACGAATTACTACGGATTTGGGTCGTCAATTCGAATCGGCTATTTTTCAAGAATTAACGCAAATACTCGGCATCAAACATTTACGCACAACACCGTACCACCCACAGTCTAATGGGATTATAGAACGTTGGCATCGAACATTAAAGGCCGCCATCAAGTGTTCGGAGACGAATTGTTGGAGTTCAGCGCTTCCACTAGTGCTCTTGGGAATGCGATCAACCATTAAGAGCGACATCGGTTTAAGTCCGGCAGAGATGGTGTACGGAGCGCCGCTACGAATCCCTGGTGAGTTCCTTATGCCGCGAAAAAGCAAAACCAGCCAAACCGAGTTCGTGGAATTACTTCGAAAATCAATGCTCGAGTTACCAATGACGAAACCAGTACGACACGGGATGGAACGATATTGTGTGCAGCCAGCATTAAGAGACGCCAAATACGTGTTTATCAGGACCGATCGTGTAAAAACGCCTTTGGAATTCAACTACGAAGGTCCGTTTGAAGTAATATCCAAATCTGAAAAATACTTCGTTTTAAAAATAAATCAGCGAGTGACAAAAATATCGATCGATCGTTTAAAGGCCGCATACATATTCGACGATACAACAACACCAACAGCAATACCTCAACAGGAAACCAGTAAAGAACAAAAGAACGACATCGCTTCGAAAAATATTACTACATCAAATGATGCAAAACAAAAACAATCGAAAACCGACAACGAGCCACAAACAAAGAAGACATCATCTGGAAGACATGTTAGATTTCCTCTTAAATATCGTTAGTCGATAACTAGGTGGGGGATATTGTGGTGAATATACATTTTTAATGGATTAACATATACTAATATTCGTTCATTTTCATTTTAATATTTTTGTTTGGCAATACCATGAAGTATACAATACGTTTAAAATTCATTTTTTGATTCATCTCTCTCAATTGTCATCCTTCTGATGAAATAGCGACGCCTTTTAACTTTTCAACTATTAAAACCTAAAAACAACTGTGTATCTTTATTTAATAAAAAACATAATTTAAGTAATACTTTTAGTGTTGTGTTTTATTGGTGTTACGAAACACTAAAAAGTCAAACAAATTGAAAAGCCTGACAAAGCGTGAAGCCTGGCCTGAGCCTGACAGAGACCTTAAAAGCCTGACGCGTCAGGCCAAATCCTGACGTATGGTAACCCAAGTTCCATAGGACATGATTGGAGCTGATAGTTCCAGTTCTTTTCTTCGTAGTTCCGTGCGTATAATGTTCGTAGTTCCCTTAGTTCCATACTCCATAGTTCTTTTTTTTTGTAGTTCCGTAGGAAAGAGTATTTTTATTTTAATGTTTTGTATTCTTCTGTTGTCTAGTGGAAGTAAAAATTGGATTGTTGATATCTAAATGGTAATTTTACATTTGCGTTTGGTTTTTTTGATTTGAAATAGATTTTGAGTTGAGTTGCATGTTTTGATTTTACATGATCAAAACAAAATTATTTCTGCTTTTTTCTCCACATTGAAATGTATTTTTTGTTATCTTTTTTTATAATTATTTGTCTGTTATTTTTTCAAATAAATCTACTAAACATTTTTTAATTTTGCTTACTGGTTCTAGGCCATGAACTTTCCATAGTTCCGAACTTAATTATGGAACTTAATCGTTCCAGGAACTAGTTCCGGGAACTGGTTCCGATGAGAAAAAGAATCGTTCCAGGTTCGTTCCGCCGTTGGAACTGTTTTGCGCAACTCTAAAACCAAGTGAAGTATCATTAAGTGTATATGGATCTATTGGAAAATATGATGTTACATTCCGCCAATCGCGAAATGACGTTTGAATGGGCCTTTCAACAGGGTGACCGAAAAGGTGCATGTCGAAAAGTTTACCAGTAGTTTCCGGTAAAAGAGATTGAGGTTTAGCCATGGTCTGAACGGTCATCCGAACTCAATCTTATAAGAAATCTGTTGGCCGATGTTATAAAAGAGGTTTCAGATGCAAAATCATCCAAATCCAATAAATCAGAAGCTTTGGTAAGTGATTTAAGAAGCGACGAGAAAAATTCCCCCAAAACGCTGTCATGATCTAGTGAACTCCATATCCCTACAACGTCAACGGTGCAAGGTAGAATTGGACAATAGAAATTTCGATAAAATATGGATGTTAACTTAAGTTACCTGATAGTTTTCTAATTAATTTCGGTGTTATTGGCTTAGTTTTCTGGCTTTTCAATACACACTACTATTAGTTTGAACAACACATATTTGTACTAATATTACAATTAATTTTTTTCTTCATAAACTAAATGTAATCTTTTGTATTGTCTTTAAAATAATGAATTAAATATATCAGCATGGTGTTTTTACCATAAATATATTTAAACAAATCTAAACTTTGTTCAAAATCCTGTTTAAAGAAGAGTCTATGAAGCACTACTATTATTTTGAACACAACTGTATATGTAAGTTTGAACATTGCAAAGTTTCGAAGATATAACCCCACAAAATTCCCATTCAAAATGCAGGTTCTTACAGTTATAGTTTCGCGTGGAAATATGAATATAAAATAATTTCATCAAATAGTGGGTGGGGAATAACCTCTTTCTATAATCTAAATAATAACCGAAATAGGCATTCTACGCTAACAGCGTCAGCGAAAAAACGCGATATACATTGTATGTACAAGTGGCGTCGCGTCGAGTATTAAGCTGATGTACGATTCGTGGAAATTCATTTCAATTTCAAATTCGATCGAAGTCAAATCACAAACAAGAGAAATATGCTTCTTTTGTCTGTGCTAAAATAAACCATTACTTCCCATTTATTTATTTTTTTCTTAGCATAAAAAAAAGTTACTGAACAAAGCGATGCACACAATTAACTTTTTGTGTATATACAAAACATGAAGTGCATAGTTAAGTTTCAGTTGCGCACGAGCTTACGTTCAAATTTTTCAAAGTTTATGTCGCGCGAGTGAAGATCGGGACAAGGAAATCAATTTCAAATTTTTTCGATGAACTTATTGTGTGTAGCATAGGCTGTTTTTGGTTTGATCTCATTCAACGAAAAGAATCAATCATATAGGAAAGTTATGATGTAAGCATATGGGAAAACTTTAAAAAATATTTGTACGGGCTGAGTATGTTTTTGATACGTAGGTACGATGAGGGTGTACAATGCGCACCTTGCACACCCTGACGAAATACCACTGGTATGTACATATATGTATGTTGGTTGAGGCCTTGGTCCACCCCGGACTGTAGCGCCACCGTAGTAAGTAAGTAAGTTATGTAACGAATGATAAAAATGTTAACCGGCTGGTTGCATTAGCAGCACTGGCAGACATAGAAACGTTGAGTTGTATTGGCAACACAGATAGATCGTGTTAGGAGTTCGGAGTAGGCAGACGTATAGTTAATACGTAGAAGGATTAATTAGTGAATTAGTGGTTAAATTATTTGTTTCTTTAGTTAAAGGTTATAGTTCAGAAGTGGGATAGTTACCCAGGTGTAATAGATTGCTAATGAGTGTATTTGCTATAGATAAATCAAAGGAGTCCTGTATAAAAGTGTTGTGATAAATGAGTGAAATCAAAAATCTAAAAAATGTTGGTACGAAGCTATTGCTGGGTTGGATGCAATTTCTTTTTCACGAAATTGTTATTATTTAATAGTTAGTGTATGCGGTGCATTTTGTGTGATTTTTACTTTTCTGGAACATGGCTAAAAAATATACAGCGTATGTATTATATGTAGAAAGTAGAGTAAGTTTGCTTTGTTTCGATAAAAATTAACCGTTAAAACTGACCGAAAGGAGGCGAACATGCAATTCTTGATATGCGTACGAAAAGGCATAGTTCTGTTTCCTATCGCTTTTCGAAGTTTTGAATGCAGTAACATAAAATATAAAACCCAGCAGCGATAAAGACAAATGTATTTTGTTTGAGAATACAAAATGCGAAGGTCTGAGGCTCTCAGCCGAATATCCGATGAGGCGATAATTATCTGTTGAAGTGAGATGCTTCACGAGTAGATGACCCTATGTTTGGTATTGTGTCTGAGGGGGATACCCAATTTTCGGTATACGGAAAAAGGGTTACTATCTCTCTTTGGCATAGTACTGGTATTGGATGTCAGGGAAGGACGTCAATATCTAAAAAACGATCTGGGTTTGGTGAATCCGTGCATATGGGAACATGTTCACAACAAAAAAATTGTAAAAGAAGGATACATACATATTTATGTATGTTATGTACATGATACATGTGCTGAATATTGAATTTAGTACGGATATTGTGATAATGATAATAAATGAAATAAAGTCGCGCTATTTATTTTTGTTGCAAAGTTTGTCCGATGGTAGTGGCTTAATTTTGTTGTGGTATTTGCGAGTGAGTATATACATAGATGTATGCACATACATACATTAAGAAATATTTGGAGCATAATGTAGTTAAGTTGTTGTTTAATGGTATTTTGTAAGTTCGTTAATCGAAATAATGCAATTTAGGTTCACAGAATGGCATCATTTTGATTGTTTGATGAATATTTATTTTGGCAAGATATGTGTGTAACATATAACGAGTCGTCGTCGTTTGAAATAATGATGACCGTTGTTTTCTCGATAAAGCAGGGATGGAGTGCGTTTTCAGTTCATGGAAAAGTAATGCTATCTCTGTTTTAGACGTGCCGATGGTACATACGAATATGAGTATCGAATATAGCGTACATCTGTGATGATTTAATATATAGTTGTTGCTATTTTGAAATGGAATGTATGCGGAAAGGATATAACCGGAATACATGTTAGAACCGATGGATACTGTAGTATAAGGCCAGATAAAGTAGTTATGCATTTTCGGTATACGAAAAAGTATAATATGACCATCTCTGTCTGGTTAATTCGAGATGTGTAGATGGATAGAGTGTGTACTCTGATATAAAGGAGAATACTTTGTTGGGTATTTGTAAATGAAGTTGTTGTGCGTTTTCGAAATACGAAAAGCATATGATAATCTCATTGGTTTAGTTGAGATATTTGGATGAATGAAGTGTTTAATCTGATGTAAGATTAAAAGGAGAATACTCTGTTCAGTATTTGTAAAAGAAATAGTTCTGCGTTATATATACGTAGAAACTGATGGATTTGAATGGATGGTATTGGCATGAAAGGTGTAATATTTGGTTTAGAAAAGAGCATACATACGGAAGCGGTTGTGTATGAGTGCCGCTGCGTCGGCGTTGTTTTGAATGAAACATATGTTCAGGCACATTGCATTAAAACTCAACAGGTGTTTTTGATTTTGGCTCGATAGACAGACTCAATCACCGTTAATTTGGATTGTATAGAGATGGTGCATCTTGCGTTTTCGGTATACGAAAAAGTATTGAGTGTACTATTCTTTCGGCTAATGTAAACGGTGAGCGAGAAGTCAAAAGAAGAGTGTTGTAATGCTAGTGAAATTGACTAGCTGGTCCTGAATTCTGATTTCTGAGATCATATTCGAAAGAGTTACGTTAGGTACAAATACAAATCATTTATCGCAGATATAGTTGGGCTGTAGAGTGAGAAGTAGGAAGTATTGTCCGTATTAGCGATTTATTTTAATGATAATCAGAACTTAATATGTGCGTATAATATAATCAAAACTGCGTGCAAGGAAATATTCGGAATGATCAAATTCGACTAGAGGTAGCTTACTATGTGTGCATATGTACATAATTAAAAATAGTATGAAACACTGACCAATGGTGGTTTGTTTATTAATGTTATAATATACATATAGTTGTCATCCTTTTATTAATTGAATTGAAAGGTGAGATTCTATAAAAGAAGGACAAAACTCTATTTGGTGGTAAGGCGGTAACAACCGGGAGACTTGCTTACATAGCTCCGCGTGAGAGATCGTACTTTTAGAAGACAAATTCAGCATATACGAAGACCAAATGAGAAGATTGCAGGAGAAATTCGTCGTTTCGTCAGCGGGTTTGGCAATCAAAGGTGGTCAGTCCTTATGGGGAGTACTGGGGTTCATGCGCTTCCTTGAGAAGTTAATGAGTCATCACATCGAACGGCACACCCAAGTGAAAAACGTTATGAGAAGTAAAAGTATTTAGTAGTAGTAAAAAACAAAAAAAAACTTTAATATGCATTATACTTTCAAATTCACAATTTTTATTATTACGTTAACATATGAATGTAGATTGGCCAGAGATTGACAATTTTTATATTTAACTGTTTCGTTTGTTAAAAAGTCTCTTTCGATAATATGTTGTCGGTAATTCAATATAGTTGATGTACATATATGTATATATAATTTCCCAGCTGCAATTACCATTCAAAACGTTTAAAACTTCATTAATTCCTATTGAAGTTATTGTAATGAAATGGTATATACATATTCTCTCTTCGTGAGATGGCATAAGTCGCATATGATTGGCAGGTCTGGCAGGAATGAAGGTTTATTATTTTATCTATAACTTTAAATATTGTATTAATCATGATCAGTGAAAAGCGATTGTGGAAACGTTCCTGGAGGGCAAAGTTAAGTTGGGTGTAGAAAATCCTATATTGCGAAGACTGTGCCTTAAGTCTTTCACCTTCGTTAGTAGAGTGGCTTGCTCTCTTTCTTTACTTACTTAAATTAGAAGAGATTATATCGTGTGAAATTCGGTCCTTTTGCAGTACATGCAGCATGTTATAGCAAACGATTGATTGTCTGAAGTTGTCAGTGCGTATGTGAGTCAATCGTGCATCAGTATCACTGGTCAACATATTAATAATGTCCCTTTACAAGGCGTAGTATACGATTCGCTGGCACCAGACTCGTTAAACACGGTGCAAACTTTAAATGTGACTGCCAACGAAGTCGAAACTAAGCAGATCATCACAGGCGAACATCGAATTTGTAGTTTCATGCAGATGCGTGGTTCAATACCATCACATTTGTCTCAATATAATAGTAAAATGGTGGCTCGACCAGCGATCTCCGGTATTTCTGATCCTTTCGCTGAAACCCTATTCTGCCACTTTGATTGTCTCCTTGCATTATGGAGCTCCATTGCTTGTCTTGAATTTGGTCAAGGAAACAGAACGCCCAAAACACGATAGCATGGTAATCCAGCAAATAAATAGGGTCTGAAATAATTAAATCAGTTTCCGCCTCCTCCCTTCTGTATACAATACATCCACTTTGGCATGTCCTGACGTGGCAGTCATGTAATTGTTGACCGACTTGCCGGAAAAGTTGTATAGCAAACAGGAATGTACGTTGGTACGATAGGTACAAATTGCGTTTCATCAAACCAGCTGATTACTTCGTAAGGTGTATACAGTTCAATGAAATATAATACCAGTATATCAATTGCTAAATTCAATAAAATTAAATTAGTGGTTAAATTATTTGTTTCTTTAGTTAAAGGTTATAGTTATGTACATCGTAAATTTTCAATTTTACCATTGAAGCTCAAACTTTGATGTATATTTAGCGGTTAGTTTTCCTTTAGCATATCACTCCATAAATAAAGATTTTTTTCATCATTCTTGTATTTTGCAACTGTTTGTACCTAGTAAACAAGTAAATCAACTCGTGCAACGAATAAAAAAAATAAAAATTGGCAGCTCTTACCGTGCGTTATGACAGCGTGTTGTGTAAAGGCGCTTTGTTTGGTATCACTCTTCATAAACGTCAGTTAATAATTTTGACAGTGGTGTTCGCCGCGTTGTTTTCTTTGCCACTAAAATCGAATTATAAATATTTTTTTTTATTAAAACACGGACTTTAAAATGTCCCAAACTATTGAAATCCCTCTACGGGATACTGACGAGGTATTGATTTGTCTCTTACATACCAAGTTTTATTTCTATTTGTTATATTTTCAAGGTAATTGAAGTGCATCCCGATCAGTTGCCAGAATGTCAAGAAGTTCTTGGAATCTTACGACAAGAAAGATCCCAACTAAATACCTGGGTCAATGTTGCTGTAAGTAAATAATCAAATGTTTGGTAAAACAATAAATCAAATAAATACCTTTCCGTTTATAGTTGGCATACTATAAACAAAACAAAACTTCTGATTTCATTCGCTTGCTGGAAACAGCAAGAATAGAAGCGAATATAGAATATCGTGACTATGAAAAGGATCAGATGCGGGCTTATGATATGCTTGCTGCACACTATGTACAGGAAGCAAACCGAGAGAAATCGAAGGATAAAAAAAGGGAGCTTTTCATGAAGGCCACCAATCTTTACACCACAGCCGACAAGATTATCATGTATGATCAGGTGTGTATCTTAATGATAGAATTTGTTGTACGTAAAAACTAACTAAATTATGTTTTAGAATCATTTGCTGGGAAGAGCTTATTTTTGTTTGCTAGAAGGAGACAAAATGGAACAGGCAGATGCTCAATTCAATTTTGTGTTAAACCAGTCTCCATCAAATATTCCTTCGCTGCTTGGCAAGGCCTGTATTGCTTTCAATAGAAAAGATTACCGAGGTGCATTGGCCTTTTACAAAAAAGCATTAAGAACTAATCCTAACTGTCCAGCAAATGTGAGAATGGGAATGGGTCACTGTTTTCTTAAGATGAATAACCAGGATAAAGCCAAGTAAGATTACATTTATTAATCAAAAAGTTTTTTTTTTTTTTCACGGAGCCAGCACATTTGAATGACAGACAAATATTCTAGTCTAGAGTATAATTTTTCGGGATGAGTTTCTTAACTCGGCGTTTGTAGGCAAACAAAATATGTATGTATGTATATCCTATCCATAGCATAGCACAAGACACAAATAGTTGTGAGAAGCGAGCTGGGAGTACTGATGCCAAATATTTATTACGCATACAACTGGACGTTAGCTTCTTATTTCATCTATGGAACACGTTTGTTTAGCCGTTCTGTTTGGTTTCGGAACTGTTTCATCAGTTGTGATAAATTCTGTGTACATATGCGAGCCGCAATAGTAACGTGTTTGCGGCTGTAACGGTAGTACCACTGTAAAGCTTGATGTTGCGGTGCTCTGGCAAATGCTAACAGTTTCGTGTTTTAGACCGAAAGCATAGCTGTGGTTCGTGTTGATAATCATAGCTACATATATATACAGTAGAATCCGCTTAAGACGCTCACACTTAAGACGTTATCCCGCTTTTAACGCTCTTTTTCTCCGGTCCCTTCATTTTGATAAGAATTCGTATGAAAAAAAATCCGGTTAATACGCTCTATTTCCCGCTTAATACGCTCGCACAGCTAAACGATACATTTCGTAAAATTTGTATTTTCTTATTTTTTAATTTTTTTTTCCAGAAAAACCATTCGGTGCATTGGGATATACGACGGCGCCGACGGCCACCGCCGTTCTTATTGTTTTTTTTTTTGTTTTTCGCAAGCAAACCATATGAAGCGCGTCGTTTTGGTGGTCGTTACTTTTGTCAGTTTTGTTTTATTTCTTGTGTGCGCCTTACGTACATACAGGTGGTGTCAGTGCATTAGAATTTGATTGCGTACTGTGGTTAGTACAAGGGATGAAAGGAAAACCAGCATAATACATGTATAATTTCAACTCTTCTTCTAAAATAACCATATTTTTAACTGGATGTAATTTTTTAGTTTTTCCCGCTTAATACGGTATCCCGCTTAAGACGCTATTTTCTTTCGGTCCCTTGAAGAGCGTCTTAAGCGGATTCTACTGTATATTGAAAAAAAAATGAACTGTATTTAAGTGTAAACTTAGTAGATGTTAGTTTTCATCAACAGCTGCTCAATGTACAATATTTTCATCATACCGGATATTGGATCATGTATATCACATTTTCTTAGGTTTCAAAGAATAAACTTATGTCATAACTGGTCTGTATGCGAAATGCCAGCAGGAAATGTTGCGCATATGAAATTTTACACTGTAAATCATGTGCAAATGCAATACAGCTTATCCGACTACACAAATGAAGGATAATTTTTGTCGAGGCTGGGTCGGCTGAGCGGCTTTTAAAAAATAAGGTGTCGAAGTCTTGATGTTACGAGTGACAAAAGTGTTAGTGGGTCAGTGGTTAGAACATGTAAATTAAAATTAACATACTTCGAAAATTCGTTCATGATTGAGTAATATAAATATATGTGCATAATTTTGACCTTAAACCATCATCGATAATTGTTCGCGCTCAATGCCGGACCCTAACCTATGTCTTTTATTATGTAAAACCGAATGGACTATTCAGTTACTTCAAAGGCTACATTAAGTTTGCAGCTCATGGAAACACCATACAATACAACCAATCCACACGGCACAATAGATACTATTTAAATGCCCATAAAATCATTTTGCTTATTCATTTTAGATTAGCATTTCAACGTGCACTCGAACTGGATCCAAATTGTGTAGGTGCATTAATTGGTCTTGCTATACTGAAATTAAATCTTCATGAGCCGGATTCTAATAAACTGGGTGTTCAGATGCTTTCCAAAGCTTACACCATCGATTCCACCAGTCCGATGGTTCTTAATCATCTGGCTAATCATTTCTTCTTCAAAAAGGATTATCAAAAGGTTCAACATTTGGCATTGCATGCTTTTCACAACACAGAAAATGAGGCAATGCGCGCAGAAAGTTGCTACCAGCTAGCAAGATCATTTCACGCGCAGAGAGATTATGATCAAGCTTTTCAGTACTATTATCAATCTACGCAAATCGCACCATCCAATTTCGTGCTACCACACTACGGATTGGGTCAAATGTACATCTACCGGGGTGATACTGAAAATGTAAGTAATTAAATAGCAAACAAAAAAATATTCGATTCAATTCAATGACATTTTTTTTTTTGTTTTATTGCAGGCCGCTCAATGTTTTGAAAAGGTTCTTAAAGTCCAACCGGGAAACTATGAAACTATGAAAATCTTGGGATCGCTTTATGCTAATTCTAATTCACAGACAAAGCGAGATATAGCTAAAACCCATTTAAAAAAGGTAACAGAGCAATTTCCCGACGATGTGGAGGCATGGATTGAGCTAGCGCAAATTCTAGAGCAGCATGATTTGCAGGCATCACTCAACGCATATGGCACAGCTACAAGTATTCTAAGTGACAAAGTTAAGGCAGATATTCCTGCAGAAATTTTGAGTAATGTGGCTGCACTGCATTATCGCTTAGGAAACTTACTAATAGCAAAAGACAAATTACTAGAGGCACTAGAACGAGCGAACACAGAGTCGACCAACGACCCACAGTACTATGACTCAATATCCGTTACCATGAAGTATAATCTGGCCCGCTTAAACGAAGCTATGTGTAGTTTTGATGTCGCAGACAAACTCTACAAGGATATTTTAAAGGAACATCCCAACTATATTGACTGCTATTTACGCTTGGGATGTATGGCACGAGACAAGGGATTAATTTTTGTTGCATCTGATTTCTTCAAAGATGCCCTCAATATAAATAATGACAATCCAGATGCACGGTAAGCGTAGCGGCTTACAGATAAGTTGACATATAAGTAAATTCTGTATTTTTTACTTTCAGTTCACTTCTTGGCAATCTTCATTTGGCAAAAATGCAATTTATTCTGGGACAAAAAAATTTCGAAACAATTCTTAAAAATCCAGCAACATCTAATGATGCGTATTCATTAATTGCATTGGGTAATTTTTCATTGCAAACCCTACATCAACCGTCGAAGGATAAGGAGAAAGAAAAGCGACAACAAGAGAAGGCTTTGGCAATTTATAAACAGGTAGAACCTTAGTTATTTGTTGTCTGGCATTTTTGTTATTTAATTAATTCAAAGCCAAATAAGAAGTGCGTAAGAATCTCGCGCGTTAGAAGTCAAACTTCTTAGGTTCTATACTCTGGTTTGGCTCTCAGTATGGTTACAATAATTCGCATAAATCTGTCGCTCTTATAAAACACTCACTGGATTACCGTAGTAGCATGACAAATCGCCGCAAATCGGAGAGCAATCCCCGTAGGGTTACCATCTCCTGATTTGAGAACAACACAATTCGTCCAACGAAATAAAGATAATTATGTACAAAGTGGATAATACTTTCGGCATCGATGCATAAGGATACTCGAAAAAATACCCTCTACAATTACATTATACAAACATTTCATCAAAATCGAGGTGTTATCCATTTTGTTCACAATTACCGAAATAGATCTTGTATTGCAATGTGCATTGCACAAGACTTCTTGTCTTATCTGCCAACAAAAAACTATCGAAATATTCAAAAGGGTATTGCAAGCTGAATTTAAAGGTTTGAATTAAAAACGACGTTATTTATTCTTCATAATATTATCTTTAGAAATAAAACCAAACAATATACAAACCCAAAAGAAGTTGCATCTCATATAAAATTTTTGTATGAAAACATTAATACCCGCAGAAGCAATTGTATACATAAACCCGTTTTCACTGTATTTTTTCGGACCAAACTCCGTAGAAGGTTTTTAGTCGTTTCTTGCCGCAGACCTCAGTCTCTTTGCCTACAAAACCGATTTTCTGTCCGCAAAAATCATCTCGTGTGCGATGGCCCAATGTTTGCATGGTGGGGTTGAAAATAAGAATTTTATTTTCTTCGCTTGTTTGTACTTTTGATATTTTGTGGCTCGATATGTATGTGTATTTTTTTTTAGAATATATTTTACTGCCTGTTGAAGTTGGAGAAGGGGAAGCGTTTCACATTTTCGTCTGATTCAGGCAAATTTGCCCTACCGCGGCTAAAAAAGTTTCACTTAAAAAAAAACCACGTGAGATGGTTAAAGTGGAAAAGAAAAACATTGGCGCAAATTCATAGTCAGATAGAGCCGACGATAAAAGAATTTATTCACCTACATAACCTAAAATAAACTTTTTGCTATTCATAGTCACCTTATAGTCGACTTTCAACTTGTAGCCGGCTAGAAATTTAAAATGACCCAAACTTCATCACACTAATATTATAAATGCGAAAGTAACTCTGTCTGTGTGTCTGTCTGTCCCTTACCTTTTCACGCCTAAACCGCCGAACCAATTATAATGAAATTTGGTACGAAGATAGTCTGGGACCTGGGGAAGGACATGGGCGGAAAAACAGAAAGTCTTCCATACCATGAAAAAGGCCATAAAATCCTTTGAAGATATCATTGCGTTAAAAATTCAGAAATTCTAAAAAAAATTAACACCTGACGTTTGACGTCTGAAGAGCGTTGTAGATGCCAACGCGTTATATTTCGATATTTTGATTAAAAATAAATTTATAAAAAAGAATGATTTGCTCTTAAATGTTTACTACTAAATCGAACATTTCACAACCAAATAATAGTAGAAAAATTATGATGTTGTTTATTTACACTTTGAACACTTAGTGGGATTCAACAAGGTTTGGCGAATTTGGCTCTTATTTTTACCCAGAACCACATTACTAGAGCAGCGTTTTGAGTAATAAATAACACCACTGTTTTAGTACACGGGCGAAGCCGGGTGGAACAGCTAGTTTTAAATAATTAGAGTCGGCTATAAATTTCTCATATAATATTTTGACGTTTGGGTTTGTTCGTTCAAATCACTTTACAAAAACATACCAAAGTCGATACTAACTAATACACCGGCAAAAATGTGGTTATGAATAACAAAAAATTAAAGCCGGCTTTTTTATTTATAGCCGGCTGTAACTATAGTCGGCTATAGGCACTATTCATGGGCTGACTATGAATTTGCGCCATTGTTTCTTTAGTTGGTGTAGCCGCCAACCAGTTAAATGAAAACTGATTTTAATGAAACTGCTTCTTTTTTTTTAGGTCTTACGTAACGATCCCCGTAATATTTGGGCAACAAACGGCATTGGTTCAGTACTTGCTCATAAGGGTTGTGTTATTGAGGCAAGAGATATTTTTGCTCAGGTACGTGAGGCAACCGCCGATTTCTGTGACGTGTGGCTGAACATTGCACATGTATATGTAGAGCAGAAACAGTACATAAGTGCCATTCAAATGTACGAAAATTGCATGAAAAAATTCTACAAACATCACAACGTTGAAGTAATGCAATACCTAGCTAGAGCTCACTTACGTGCAAATAAATTAAAAGAGGCCAAAATGGTTCTTTTAAAAGCAAGACGGGTTGCACCGCAAGATACGGTTTGTAACAAGAAATATCAATTTCCAATAAATTTGTATACAATAGTTGTTTGCTTATTTTTAGGTTCTTCTCTTTAACATTGCAATTGTTCTTCAAAGACTGGCTATGGCCATTCTAAAAGACGAGAAGTCAACTCTTCAGATTGTTTTGCAAGCTGTACATGAGTTAGGATTGGCTCACAAGTACGTGGATATTGTCAAATAATTTAAGTTTAAATTTAATGTTTATGTTTTCATTTTAAAGGTACTTCCAATACTTGTCTGTGCATGGTGACAAAACCCGATACAATATAGAGTTGGCAGGTGTAGAGTCCAGTCAATGTCAGGATTTACTATCGCAAGCACAATATCATGTAACTCGGGCTCGACGTATCGACGAAGAGGAGAAGACCTTAAGGCGCAAACAAGAAGAAGAGCGTTCGGCTTTCAAGCGAAAACAAGAAGATGATCGTAGACGAAGAGAAGAAGAGAAACACAAATCCAAGGAAGTCATGCTACAAAAACGCCAAGAATATGTCGAGAAAACAAAGAATGCTCTGTTGTTCAGCGAACCTGCGCCAGATAGAAAGAAAGGTAAAATGAATTTTTTTTTTTAATTTCACTTCATTGCGTTTAATACTTGTCCTTATCAAACTCTAGGAAGCGGTCGTCCACGAAAAGACGATTACGTCTCTGATTCTGGTAGTGATCGGCCGGAAAATTCTGAGAAGCCCAAAAAGAAGGCGAAAACCGAACGTAAGAAAGGAGGTGTTCGGAAACGCAGTGCGAAGTCTGCTCCAGATAATGACGATAGTGACAGCGACGCTCCCAAAGATAGTAAACGCCGGCGAAAGGGAGCAAAGCCCAAGGAAAAGAAGGAGAAAGGCCCTAAGGCTGATAAACTAACATCAAAGCAACGCCTCAAGATAGTTTCGAAGGCTACTATTTCTACCAGCGAATCGGACAGCGATCGTCAGAAAAACAAAAGTGGCAGCGATAGTGACAGCGGTAGTAATGATGGAAGACATGGTCGAAAACGCATTGTCTCGGACGACGACAAATCCGGTTCAAGATCAGGCAGCGGGAGCCGATCCAGATCACGAAGCGGTAGTCGATCTGTTTCAAAATCAAAATCTAGGTCACGTTCTCGATCTGGATCTCGATCAGGACGAAGCAAGTCTAGATCAGTTAGTGGTAGTCGCAGTCGCAGCGTGTCCCGTTCGCGGTCAAAATCGAAAAGCGGTTCACGTTCTCGTTCACGGTCACGATCAGGATCGAAATCACGTTCTGGGTCCGGTTCTCGGTCAAGATCAGTCTCAAAGTCTAGATCACGCTCTAATTCAAAGTCCCGTTCTCGTAGTAGATCAGGATCGAAATCAAGTAATTAAAATTGACGCAACACGCAACTACAGCTACTTCGTTTATTCGTTATGTAAAATTGTACTTTTCTGATAATAAAAAATTGGTTAAAACCCGTACATATCTTGTGGTTTAAACAAAAACTATATGTTTTTTCAACCGTAATTTTCTTTATTTACTTGTGAAAGTTTGTATTTCTATTTGTAGCAAAATAAGGACGCAACTAACGTTGGGGTAGTTTGAAATTAAAAAAAAATAGTAATTATCTACATGTGTTGACCAAGTCGGTGGCTTTAAATCCAAGCGTATAGGCTTAGAACGACATCGATCGGTCATGGGTGGAACACTGCGGTGTCACGGTACAAATCGACGTAGATACCTACATAGAAATGTTTCTTTTAAACTTATCTCCAAAAAAGGCAAACTTAAATTTGCCTGGGCCCCCGGGCACGTTGGGATCAAAGGCAACGAGTACGCTGATTCAGCCGCCGAAACAGCACTTTAGGAGCCCCTCACCACTTTCTACACCTGCAACAAAACAGACATAAAGAAACACATCGTCTCAACCTGGGAATGTCGAAGAAAAATCTGCTGGTCCAGTTACCAACACTTGTACAAAGAAATCAACCCAACCGCCGAGAGAATAATCTTTCCAAGCAACGTCTCTAATAGAATGCTGAAAATCTTCATCAGGCTCAGGACGGGCCACACCAACATCACCCATAAACACCTTCTTTCCAAGGAACCTCCACCGCTTTGCCATCTCTGCGCAGAAAACACCATCTTAACTGCTAAACACCTCAAAGCCTCAAATACCTCCTAAGTAATCCTAACGTAAAAAATGTAAAAAATGTTTTTCAACTAATGTTAGCAATTAACCTAGCTGATAGAATCTAAGTTAAGTATTTTTTTCTCCCTTATAGCCGAAAGCCATAGCAGCTAGTGCTACAACTCTGTATTGATATGTAATTTACTTATGTATTGATAAATTTGTAATAATAATAATAATAATAAACTTCCTATTCTATTATCTCACTCAGCTATCTTATCGAGCCCACTGAATCTCTTTCTACCACGGACATGTTTTAATTGAGGCTCGCAGCAACTACAGCATCAACTATTGACAATAGCCGTGTTTTTTTGAAACATAGCTAGCCAGTAAAGTCAAATTTCACACGTAAAACAAATACAACAACCAGCTGGCTACAACTCTTGATTTTATCCGCAGCCAAAAGCAGCTGGCTAGGAATGTTGCGATATCTCATGGCAAGGTGGCGCTTAAAGCGATTTGTAGAACATTTGACAGACTGCCGTGTACGAAAATTATATAATTTCAATTAGGTACTAAATGATGTTTCACAGAAATAATCCACTATTATGATTATATCATGATTATGATTTCATATCACTTTATGTAAATTATCCATTGAATAAATTACCGAAATTAATTGTTTTCACAACAAATAATAAAAAATCGATTTGTTTGAATGCCGAATACTTTGACAGTTCACACTTAACAGCTGATCGAAATCACACACATATGACCGAAATCACACACACCAACTTGGAGGTAAGTCAGCTGGGTTCGGCTGGATGGGAATCGTTTTAATAAACGACTGGCTAGCTACGTTTAAAAAAAACACACCTAATGTTTATTAGGACTTTGGATCGTTTTCGCTCGATACAGCTGCTTTATATCATACACACTGCACAAAATTTTTGAATTTATGCACGTATCTAACGAGATGGTTCCGAAAAGGCATCAACAACAAATATGATTACATTATGTACCTACATTGCCACATACAGCCAAGTGATGGGGTTAGTAGGAGTTTCAAAGAGAGAATCTGTCGCTAATAGCGTCTCCTATTTCGATTTCGCAGGTAAATTGGTCTAGCTGAGGTTCTACGACTCATGGCTAGGTGGGGGAGCTAAGCTCTAACCAATTCCGATAAGAATAAGGACGAGGGTGATACTACTTCGTGTATGACTTGTAGGCTGTAAAAGGCACGATAGATATTGAAGTCAGGATACAACACACCTTCCATCCTTGCTTACTTACTTAGGTGGCGCTACAGTCCGGGGTGGACCAAGGCCTCAACCAACAACCTCTTCCAGTTAGCCCGGTCCTTAGCTAACCGCTTCCAGTTGCGCACTCCAAGTTGGTTGAGGTCTTGTTCTACTTGGTCGCGCCACCTTAGGCGAGGTCGTCCTCTGCTGCGCTGACCCTCCGGGTTAGAGTTGAATATTCTCCGAGCCGGAGCGCTGATGTCCATGCGCTCTACATGTCCTAGCCATCTTAAACGCCCAATGTGCAGTTTTTTGACCAGGCTGATGTCGCTGTATAGCTCGTACAGTTCGTCGTTGAATCTTCTCCTCCAAAACCCGTCAACGCAAACGGGACCGAATATCCTACGAAGGATTTTTCTCTCAAAGCGACCAAGGAGATCTTCATCCGCTTTCGATAAAGTCCATGCTTCAGCTCCATATAGCAAGACTGGGATGATAAGGGTCTTATATAGAGTCTCCTTAGTCGATCGGGAAAGGACTTTACTGCTCGATTGCCTTCTTAGCCCAAAGAAACAGCGGTTGGCAAGAGTAATCCTTCGTTTGATTTCCGACGAGATGTCATTTTTTGATGTTATGGCAGAGCCGAGGTAGACAAAGTCCTTTACTACCTCAAAGTTGTAGCTGTCTATTGTGACGTTCTGTCCAATTCGTCGATGTTGGTTGTCCCTTTTTGTTGACAGCATATACTTAGTTTTGCCTTCGTTTACCGCTAAACCCATTTTGGCCGCTTCCATTTCTATACTCGCGAACGCGCCGGTGACAGCTCGCTGTGTTCTACCAATGATGTCAATATCGTCGGCGTATGCAAGTAGTTGAACGGACTTTTGAAAGATCGTTCCTTTTGTGTTGGCTTGTGAGTTTCGAATAATTCTTTCAAGTATGATGTTGAAGAAGTCGCATGACAGCGCATCACCTTGTCTGAATCCTTTCTTGACATCGAAGGTCTCGGTGAGGTCATTACCGACCTTGATGGAGCAGCGAACTTTCTCCATCGTCATCCTGCACAGACGGATGAGTTTGGCAGGGATGTCAAAACTAGACATGGCTCTATACAGTTCATCCCTCCAGATGCTGTCATAGGCGGCCTTGAAATCGATGAACAGGTGGTGGGTATCGATTTGGACTTTTTGGGTTTTTCCAGGATCTGCCTGAGTGTGAAAATTTGGTCTATGGTGGACTTTCCTGGCCTGAAACCGCACTGATAGGGGCCAATCAGATTGTTGACGAAAGGCTTCAAGCGTTCACACAATATGGCAGATAGGATCTTGTAGGCGATGTTCAGGAGACTGATGCCTCTGTAATTGGAGCAGTTGAGAGGGTCTCCTTTCTTATGAACCGGGCAAACGATGCTGAGATTCCATTCATCTGGCATACTTTCATCTGACCAAATCTTAGAGATGAGTTGGTGTATGCTCACTACCAAGTCATCTCCAGCTGCTTTAAATAGCTCTGCGGGTAAACCGTCAGGTCCAGCAGCCTTGTTGGACTTGTGGTGAATATACATTTTTAATGGATTAACATATACTAATATTCGTTCATTTTCATTTTAATATTTTTGTTTGGCAATACCATGAAGTATACAATACGTTTAAAATTCATTTTTTTGATTCATCTCTCTCAATTGTCATCCTTCTGATGAAATAGCGACGCCTTTTAACTTTTCAACTATTAAAACCTAAAAACAACTGTGTATCTTTATTTAATAAAAACATAATTTAAGTAATACTTTTAGTGTTGTGTTTTATTGGTGTTACGAAACACTAAATTGGTGACCCCGACAAACGAACACCAGTAGTTTTAAGGTAATTATTGCACCGAATCTGCAATGATTGAAACGCAGAACAACGAAAATAAAGACTCTACGTCCACGGGCTCTGGCGCCACAGCCATGAACATCGGCCCAATTGTGAACCGTGTAGCTGTTAAGGTTCCACCTTTTTGGCCTGATCATGCGGAAATTTGGCTAGCACAAGTCGAGGCACAGTTTAATGTTGCCGGAATAACAAGCGATGCATCCAAATTCAACACCGTAGTTGCTGCAATAGAATCGAATGTTCTGGTCCAAATATCTGACGCAATCCTTAATCCGCCTGAAAAAGATAAGTATGTCAATTTAAAGAAGTGTATTGTAGAACGTTTCTGTGAGAGCGAATTAAAAAAAACACAGAAATTACTATCTGACATCGATTTGGGTGACAAACGACCAACACAATTGTTAAATGAGTTGAGCGCTCTTGGTAAGAACAAAATAACCAAGGATTTTTTAAAGTCATTATGGCTGCAACGATTGCCAATACAAGTGCGAGCCATATTACAAGCATCTGACGCTGATCTATCCGAACTAGCAAAATTGGCAGACAAAATTATGGAAGTTGGTGAGTTTCACAATTTAGCTGTCGTTTCGAATGTGCAACCATCAATCTCAGGTAACACTGAAATAGACAAGCGTCTAGGGCGTATTGAACAACAAATAAACAGCTTAATAAAAAACAATAGCAACTTCAAACGCTTATCCCGTTCAGTTTCTTCTAGACGTCAAAAATCCCGTGATCACTCCAACGTGTCAATACATGCCGACGAAGAACTCTGCTGGTATCATCAAAAATTCGGACAAAACGCTCGCAAGTGTCGTGATCCGTGTGCTTATCGAAAAAATACGCCAAAAAAACTAACTACGTCCTCCGATCAAGCGGGCGGATCTGAAGACAATTATCGGATAGCCCGCCTAGTTATTAACGATAGCATTTCAAGACAACGATATTTGATAGATACTGGTGCGGATCTTTCCGTGCTACCAGCCCATAACACCATTAAGCGAAGAACAACAAAATCAACTCAGCTGTTCGCAGCCAACGGCACTCCGATACAAACATACGGCGAAAAGCGAATAACACTCTCGTTGGGATTAAGACGAAATTTCACCTGGACGTTCCTACTGGCTGACGTCAGCTGTGCTATTATTGGATCCGATTTTTTAAAACATTTCGATCTGTTAGTCGACATTAAGGAAGGCCAACTTATCGACCGAATGACAATGCTCAAATCAAAAGGAAAAAACACCTTATGTAATGTTGTACAAATAGTGGCATACGATACGCACGAACGTTACGCACAATTACTACATGAGTTCAAAGACCTCGCTACAATTAACGCCAACAAGAAACCGACCGACTCTAAAGTAACGCATCATATTACTACAAAGGGGCCTCCGACATATGCACGTGCTCGTCGCCTTCCCACCGATAAACTACAAGCGGCAAAAAAAGAGTTTGAATATCTGTTGGAAAAAGGCATCTGCAGACCCTCGAAAAGCAACTGGGCCAGTCCGTTGCATTTAGTAAGAAAAACGAACGGAGAGTGGCGGGCATGTGGTGATTACCGTGCGTTGAATGATATCACAGTACCCGACAGATATCCGATACCATATTTACACGACGTCACCAGTATCTTATATCGCAAAAAAGTTTTTTCCACGATCGATTTACAGCGAGCATACCACCAAATTCCGATGGAACCGTGCGACATTCACAAATCAGCTATTATCACTCCATTTGGCTTATTTGAATTTCTCTATATGACATTTGGTTTGAGAAATGCGGCTCAAACGTTCCAGCGTCATATAAATGAAGTATTGAAAGGTCTCGATTTTATCTTCGTTTATATTGATGATATCCTCATCGCATCGGAATCGGTAGAAGAGCATGTAAAACACATCCGCATCGTATGTTGTCGTCTTCGTCAAGCACACCTGGCTATCAATTTTAATAAATGTCAATTCGGAAAACGAGAACTAACTTTTTTGGGCCACACAATCAGTTCAGATGGATTAAAACCGCCAGAAGATAAAGTAAAAACAATACGAAATTTTCCACAACCGAAAGTCGCAAAAAATTTAAGGAAATTTCTAGGAATGCTGAATTTTTATCGTCCGTTTATTCCGCATGCCACGAAAAATCAACATATATTACAACGATTGGTCAATGGCAACAAAAAGAATGACAACAGTGTTGTAAATTGGACACCCGAGGCTGAGATCGCTTTCGTTGCTTGCAAGGACGATCTCGCAAATGCAACGCTATTGAACTATATGGCACCAGAAGCACAAATAACACTCACGACTGATGCTTCGGACGATGCTGTAGGCGCTGTTCTTCACCAGATCATCAAGGACCAAATTCAACCACTCGGATTCTACTCAAAAAAGTTTACACCTGCGCAGAAAAATTACAGCGCGTATGATCGAGAATTAACAGCCGTATACCAGGCAATTCAACATTTTAAATACGCACTCGAGGGCAGAGAGTTTATGGTTTTCACAGACCATAAACCACTCATTTTCGCGTTTAAGCAGAAAAGTGAGAAAGCATCGCCACGAAGAGCTCGACAACTTGATTTAATAAGTCAGTATACAACCGACATTCGTCATTTACCAGGATCAGACAACGACATTGCAGACTTACTCTCACGCATTAATACTGTACAAAAAGAAATAATTAGTTTCGATGAGATGGCCACACAACAACAAACAGATCCAGAACTGCAGACTCTTTTAAGCGAAGGTAACGATAAATCGATAAAGTTATCAAAACTATCCATTCCAGATTCGACGTATGAGATTTTCTGCCACGTTCTGCGAGACAAAATAAGACCATACGTACCGAAGTGTTTTCGTCAAACAGTGATTCATAAACTTCACTCTTTATCACACCCCGGTATCAGAGCAACAAAACAACTGGTAGCTGATCACTATGTCTGGCCTTCGATGTCCACAGATGTAGCTGCATTTGTCCGTTCATGTATTCCGTGTCAGAAAGCAAAAATACATCGACACACGAAATCACCTTTAAGCGACTATGCGTCCATCGATGTCCGTTTCGAGCACATAAATATCGACATTGTCGGACCGCTGCCAACTTCAAATGGATTTCGGTACTGTCTGACATGCATTGACCGATATACAAGATGGCCAGTGGCGATTCCGCTAATAGACATAACAGCGCAAAGTGTGGCAAGTGCACTAATCAGCGGTTGGATATCTACGTTTGGTATCCCCTTACGAATTACTACGGATTTGGGTCGTCCATTCGAATCGGCTATTTTTCAAGAATTAACGCAAATACTCGGCATCAAACATTTACGCACAACACCGTACCACCCACAGTCTAATGGGATTATAGAACGTTGGCATCGAACATTAAAGGCCGCCATCAAGTGTTCGGAGACGAATTGTTGGAGTTCAGCGCTTCCACTAGTGCTCTTGGGAATGCGATCAACCATTAAGAGCGACATCGGTTTAAGTCCGGCAGAGATGGTGTACGGAGCGCCGCTACGAATCCCTGGTGAGTTCCTTATGCCGCGAAAAAGCAAAACCAGCCAAACCGAGTTCGTGGAATTACTTCGAAAATCAATGCTCGAGTTACCAATGACGAAACCAGTACGACACGGGATGGAACGATATTGTGTGCAGCCAGCATTAAGAGACGCCAAATACGTGTTTATCAGGACCGATCGTGTAAAAACGCCTTTGGAATTCAACTACGAAGGTCCGTTTGAAGTAATATCCAAATCTGAAAAATACTTCGTTTTAAAAATAAATCAGCGAGTGACAAAAATATCGATCGATCGTTTAAAGGCCGCATACATATTCGACGATACAACAACACCAACAGCAATACCTCAACAGGAAACCAGTAAAGAACAAAAGAACGACATCGCTTCGAAAAATATTACTACATCAAATGATGCAAAACAAAAACAATCGAAAACCGACAACGAGCCACAAACAAAGAAGACATCATCTGGAAGACATGTTAGATTTCCTCTTAAATATCGTTAGTCGATAACTAGGTGGGGGATATTGTGGTGAATATACATTTTTAATGGATTAACATATACTAATATTCGTTCATTTTCATTTTAATATTTTTGTTTGGCAATACCATGAAGTATACAATACGTTTAAAATTCATTTTTTTGATTCATCTCTCTCAATTGTCATCCTTCTGATGAAATAGCGACGCCTTTTAACTTTTCAACTATTAAAACCTAAAAACAACTGTGTATCTTTATTTAATAAAAACATAATTTAAGTAATACTTTTAGTGTTGTGTTTTATTGGTGTTACGAAACACTAAAGACTTAAGCTTGGATATTGCTATCCGCACTTCGTTTTGATCAGGTGGATGGGAGTTTTGGCTATCATCATCTAAGTTGAATGGTTCATTCTGCCTGACAGCGGAATTTTGGTCGTCATCGCCATTGTACAGTCTGCAGAAGTAGTCTTTCCAAATTCTCAGCACCGACTGTGTTTCTACTACGATGTTTCCATCCACCTTCCATCCAATAATAATAATAATCTTGCTATAAAGGTTTTGTAAAAAAATAAAAAGACATAATCGTCCGTTACGTTATTTTACTGTTTCCTTTTTTTAAAAACCTACAAAACACACAACTGTCAATTATCGTGCTATACTTGGCAACTCTTTTCTTTGTCATTGCCATACCTGGACAATTATGCAAATGAAGTCGTAAACAGAAAACAGCATCACCGGCTGCCAGATTGACGTGTTAGAAAATTTGTTTTACATTTTTTTTTGTTTTAAAAAAAAAAATTCATATGATAAACAATTTGTGGGAAATACTATAGTGTTTACATCTAAAAAAAACTTCATTGATATACAGAAAATGCAGGAGGCATACGTAAATATTTGTGGAACCCCTACTCATATAATGACGTGGGGAAAATGGATAGAGGAATCTCTAGATGACGTAAAGGAAATCGCTATTTGCATAACAGGTAATCCTGGATTGCCAGGATTTTACACAGAGTTCTTAGGTGATCTGTACAATCAGTTGAATTGCGAAGTACCGGTCTGGGTAATAGGTGAGTTCTTAACATATTTGTACAATGTTTATTGATTATTTACAATTATGTTCCACCGTTCAAAGGTCATCTTGGTCATGACGAGCCACCAGCGACAAGTATTCGCGAAGTTCCTCCTCTCACTGGCAACGAAGCGTTATTCGATTTAGATGGACAAGTGAAGCATAAAATCGAGTTCATTGAGAGATTTGTCCCGGAGAATGTTAAAATTCATTTAATGGGCCATTCAATCGGAGCTTGGATGATTTTGCAACTTTTAAAACAAGAGAGTGTAAAGAAGCGTTTGCAAAAATGTTACCTACTCTTTCCTACAGTGGAACGTATGTTGGAATCTCGTAATGGCTGGGTATTTACTAATATTGTTCTGCCAGTGTACATTGTGCTTGGCTTCTTTATAACGTTTTTCCAACGGCTGCCGTTTGTCATAAAGATATTTTGCCTTCATATCTACTTCTGGCTGTTTTCAATTCCAACTCACTTCATTGGCACTGGATTAAAGTATGCAAGACCTTCGGTGATGGAAAAAGTTGTTTTCCTAGCTAAAGACGAAATGGCAAAAGTACGAGGCTTGGACCGAGAGCTTATTAAGGAAAATGTCGGCTTGTTGAAATTTTATTATGGAACAACCGATGGATGGGTGCCTGTAAGATATTATGAAGAATTAAAACGAGATATAAGAAATGTAGATGCCAGTTTGGACTCGAAAAAGATTGCACATGCCTTTATTTTACGTTCTGCAAAACAAATGGGTGCAATTATTGCTCAATGGATTACTGATAACAGATCCATGCAACAGTAGAAAACGTAAATATATGTAGATTAATTATGAGAGTGCATTTGATCGCAATAATAAAAAGTAAAAACAATTTACCTAATTTGAGTTTGATTACATACTAAAAATTTGTATTATTATATTAAAAACTAACTCATTCGCCCCTGTGATGAATTTCGACCGGTTTGAAAACGGACGGAATTACAAGGGATGAATTCGGAAAAATCCGTTAATTTTGAATTCTTCCCTTGTAATTCCGTCCGTTTTCAAACCGGTCGGAATTCATCACAGGGGTGATTAACTTATAATCAGAAAGGGTTATAAATGAGGTATAGTAGCCAAAATATAAAGAAACACCTTTATTATAATGATAGATATACTATCAGGACTATTGTGAATGTATTTTCCCTTAGATATACTATCAGGACTATTGTGAATGTATTTTCCCTTTGTCAGCAGCAATTTAGGTAAAATAGATTCCTGAATGGGAAACATTATTCGTGATAGGCCTGTAGGATAAATCGAACGAGGTACGAGAATTCCAAGACCGTCAGCATAAAGTTAATTTGAGATTAACATATGTATGTTTATGAAAGTATAAAGGTTACCGACGTGTAGCAAATTTGTACAAAAAAAAATTATTCTCTTAGATAACATTCCTCGTTATGTTGTTAACACGCCCAAGTATATTTCTGGTTATAGTTGCTCTCATCAAGTGTTTTTTTAAAACGCATCGCATACTAGATCACTTCATTGAAGGGTATTTTGTGATGTGCCGATTTCCACCAGAAGTGCTATGACGCCCAGAAGGGGCATGACCTTTTTAAAATTGATGAGTCGTTTATTTGTAACAGTCGTAGAGTAGAAGGTTGATTGGTCTTCTTTTAGCATTAAAGACCAAAAAGTTAGCTATTCTCCGCTGCAATGTATTATGTAGGTAGATATATAGATCCTTGTTAAATGATATAAAATAACTACACTCACGTTTTGGCGTTTGAGCAAGATGCTAAGTATGCTGTTAAGCAAAGTTCGGAAACTTGAAGCACTCTTGCATAATTTAGTTAATTACTTTATCAACTATAATTTAATTTGATTTGTTTTGAAGAAAATGTTTACGAGTAACCACAGAGCTGTTGTGAATCTCGTCAGATTAGATAAATGAAGAGGTTTCGAAATGATCAGGACTCTTGATTGTTGGTAGCTGATATCTATAACCTGTGTTAAATTATAAATCCATTGATCTGTAGACATCCGAGTCTGCATTGATGTTGATGATCTCTTCAGAAAGCACCGGTGAAACATGACGATAGTTTTGTTGGAATAATTTTCCTTATTTTTTCTTGGGATTTGGTGAAACGCGTGGGATTTTTTAGCTGCTACTAAGAAGCCTTCGAGAAACACTATAAATTGTGTGTTTTCTTAGTGTAATCAATTTTTTGTTGAGATAACATAGAATCTACGAAACATCCAAATTCGTCGTTTGTTTGTTTTTATTCAGTCACAATAGTTGAAACAGTAGAGTACATCTTTAAATATATGTATTCCCAAAACTCATGCCGCAATAGACACATTTGTTTAGTACAAAACACAATTAAAATGTACTGTAACAATTTTGTGTTCAGTCATTCAACAAGTATCTTTATTCAGTAATATCAAAAATTATAAATATTTTTAACTCTGTCAGCGAAAAAACGATAAAAACTAGTAACCATACTAAGGCCAATTTGTTGATTTTTAACAGAAAAATATATATCTATAAATGTATACAAAACATCCACAAGAAGATAACGATTTCTATGTTACACTATGCTAAATCCCTGAGTTTGTTGTATAGCCTGCAGAAGCTTGAATCTTAGGCGTTCTTTCGTTTTGTAACGTGGCAAGTCCAATAGATTAAAGCATGTGTGAGCCACTGGCAGAAATCTTTCATCGTTGGTCGGTTGAATAATAATCTGAAAATATATGAAAAAAAAAAAACGAAACCAAAAACAAGTAATCTTAAATACGGGTCGGTCCAAATTCCGATAAACGCTTACAACAGCAAAGCAAGAAACGTTTTGCTTTCACAGAGCGCTCTTTTTCTATTCGAAGTATCTGCAAATAACTTACGTGTATTTTGCTCATGCCTCCAATTGGAATTCGATCACTGCCCGTCAAAAAGAGCAAGAACTTCTTTTTCTCCTCTTTCGGTAGATCATGGAAAACTTCCCAAAACCAACGAATCTATAGATGTGATATATTACAACATCAGTGTACTTTCAAATCGAATACTAAACAAACCGTTTCATCTCCTGAGGTGTAATCATGCTTGTACTCTGCACTTGCTTCTAGTGCATGCCAGTCATAGTCTTCATTGCCCACAACGACCGCCATAAGCTCGTGTGGCTTAAAAATTTGCAAAACTCTACCCCAACACACCTGTAGTGACACAAAAGATTAGCAAACCATGTGTATACATAATGATAGAATTTGGATTTACCTTCATAAAACCTGTTTGAAATGCTAAGAATTTTGGTTCAACAGATTTGTTGAAAATAAAGTTCACATAGAGATCGACAAATTCACGTCTACAATATTTATATAAAGTCCAAATAAAAGGAGTTAATCAAACATTTTTACATCGCTTACTTATTGTCTTGGGTAACGGGGATTTTGTCTCCACCCGGTTTGAGTAATTCGACTTTTGACTCCCCGTATATATCCCTTGTTATTTCGAAAGTTAGATCGAACACTTTCTCCAAATCACTATCCTGATAGTCTAAAATGCTTTGCATAGAGTTTGCCAAGATGGGTGATAGGTCACGCAGATCGCTTAGATCTACGGGCTCATTAAGAAGTTTTTTATATAGCGCCAATGGAAAGGGCAAATTTATTATTGTAAAATTGTATATCGCTAGACCACATATTATTCCGATGAGGAAATACATGTCGTCAGTTTCGAAAGAGACATCTGAAAACCAGAGGGCGCGGGAATCCTCGAAACTCTTAAACATTCCATATTTTGGGTCAATTAAGTCTTTTAGTAGAAGCATAAAGAACTCCTTTCGTACACCACCGGCGTCCTCAGCTTCCTCGTCTTTAAATTTAACCTTTAAATGAAAAAAAATAGAGTTAACTTTTACAAATGATATTAATAAAGAGTAACAAATGCGTTACCAAATCATCCTAATACAAGAGCTATGGGTGAAAAAGTGTATCCGGTGATGTGGTATAATAAGTATGGGCATATCATTTATAACGAAGGAACTGAAAGCGTCAGAGCCTAACAACTCTGCTTAAAGATGTAGCTTCAAAAATATCTTATTGAAGAGAGGATAAGCGTTTTGACGCTATTATTGTCTCCGCTTGCCTACCCTCTGATTCTATCAATGAAAGAGTTGATAGAAGTCATAAAATATACTCAATTTAATAACCTCGGGCTGATTATAGGCCGTGATGCCAGTTTTAAGCATTTATTAGAGTTCATTCAGTCTTTTGACCTAAATATTAATATTATAATCAGGATGGCAATATATAGAAGAAGTATCTTATTAGACCACCGCTGTATTGAATTTCGAATCGGTATTGAGAAAACATTCACTGCAGGTGGCTTTTGGGAAAAAGGTAGAGTCTGAGGCCGGCGTTTGTACACTGGTTGCATACAGCGCCTATCAGACTAATCTTTAAATACGCATCCGTGGTATGGTAGTCTACAACCGCAGTCTATACGTGTTCTATACTATGCCACCTATAAATATTATTGATAGAATATAGCCTTAGGTTTATGAATGTAGGATTCAATTGATATAAATAGAGCATGGCCCAATGTTCGGTATTCGGTTAAATCACTATTTGTGTAGAGACTATTTCAAATTATGAAAAAAAGATTAACCCGCCTAAGGAATCGAGAGCTTCTAATTGTTCTACATTAGATAAAACATTCATTTACGAAGTGAGGTCTAATGAGCATGGCAAAAGAAGCATGTAAATCGGTCATATACTTGACGTTCTCCTGTTCCGACAACTTAACCTAACAGCGCACTGAAAACATTGAATTTTTTCAGTTTTCTGGACCTGCATACCTTTCAATATGCTAAAACATAGTTGTTTGCTAGTATAGTAAGCGTGCGGTTATTGCCAACACTATAAGAAAGATTCCCATCAGACTGCAATCGTACTACATAGTAGTGACAAAAAAAGGCACAAATAATTTAAATGAACATTATTTTTTGAACTTACCTTAAGTGGCTTTTTTAAATCACTTTGACTATATTGCATTATTTCACGAAGTGTATCTTGCACTAAATTTTCACGAGTAACATTTAGTACAATGAAATGAGAAGCTGGCGCCGCAAGATTAAACATTGCAAAGAGGCCCTAAAAAGAAACAAGGTGTACATTTAAAATTTTTGTTTTGTTTTGTGCATCACCATTCTTACAGCTGCTGCAGCGTTCTGCATTGCAGTATGCATTTGAAGAGCTTGATCTGTTTGCAGAAGAGTTGTTTTTACCATGGCATCAAATAGGAACGGATAATTGCAAATGTTAAACGATTGTGACTGAAAAAAGCATAAATTCCGATTGTATCGATTTGGATAAGTTGGCGGTGGAAGACTTACATTTTTATCAATATACCAGTTTATGTAGTCCTGTTGAATGTCAATGTGATCCATTAGATCGGGTAAATGAAAAATTTCATCCGAAGCCTTTTCCGTCCGCTGGGAATGATTTATTTTGTGTAAAAACACAAGAAGGTTTAATGCACTCACAAGGTTTGGTTCAAATGATACTGCCTAGAATAAACGTCAGTCAAATAGTCCCGCACTTAAACGTTATGCTAATTTACCCTTTTCTGAGTTCCGGAGCCCAGAGATAATTTAAAATTTATGATGTAACTCACAACATTTTTGAAATTCGAAACTAAATGTTCAAAGTAATCAATAGGAGCATCGGCCCACCACTGTGCAATGATCTTCTTTGGAATTGCCTTTAATTCCATAACTGCCTGGCTGAAATGTGTGTGCAGTGTTGAATAGTTTTTAGAATTGTCAAATTCATGGTAAAGAGGTAAGATCAAATAGATTCTTAGTGTTTCCACATCTGGCGGCGACAGTGAAAGGGAATTGATGAGATCATTAACGATTGAGTTCAGAATCTGAAGTTAGAAGAAACTTAAATAAATAAATACAAAGTAAAATACAAAAATAACTTACTATTTGTTTAAGGCTTTCGTTTTCCACTTTTCTAAGATCTTCAAATGCTGTCGTTGCTTTTGCAAGATCAATACCATGGTGTTTTGATGTGCAGCAGAAATGACGATCATCGTCTAAGAGAAAGGATCCATTCAAACACTCTTGGCTTTTAAATATGGACTCAACAGCGCCTAGTAAATCTAGGTCTATAGGGGACTCTTTGTCAGCCTTTAAACAATCTTTAGCTAAAGCATTTGTGAATGTAAGGATTTGTGTTTCACTACTGTTAGATCAGATGAAACTAGTTAAATAAAATCGTAAACAGAAGATCGACAATAATTACTTATAAATGCGATAGTCAACTGCTTGAATTTTTTCCATGAAAAATTTTGTCGTCACTAGTGCATGATCACCACCGGAAAATATTTGCTTTATTGTCAAAGCATTCATCTCTGAGATATTGTTGGCTAATAATGCTGATCCACTTGGAGAGACCTGAAAAAGCAGCAAACTCAACAAATGGTATTTAATTTTATTTGAAAACTTGATGTTATACCCATGGACCGAGCACAACTTGAGGTACTGAAAAATTATTAGTTGAACGCGTCCCTAACTGGCCCGAGCACCCCAAACCGAATCCATAAACTCTTCCCCTGGACGGAACCAATGCCAAAGTATGACGATTTCCACACGCGATTTGAGTAATGGTACTTCCCATCAATTCCATAATTTTTTTTGGCAATGCTTCATTGCAGTTGTTTCCATGTCCCAGCTGACCATACGTTCCCGCACCGCAGGTAAAGACACCTCCATCGTTTGTTAGGAACACAGAGAACTCATCACCACATGCGATGTACCGTACAGCTAAGCTGCGCAATGTCCTTAATTGCGTTGGTAACAGCCGTGTTTTTTCATCATTAAGGCCAAGTTGTCCGCAATTATTTTTACCCCAACCAAACACCGCTCCTGATTTTGATAAGGCAAACGAGTGGTTCGCTCCACATGCTATAAAAGCCATAGGAATTCCTTTCAGTGCTGTTATCAATCTTGGTGTAGATGCGTGTTTACAATCCGAATTCTCAATACCCAGTTGCCCGTAGATGTTCGAACCCCACCCAAAAAGATCTCCACCTTTATTGAAGAGATCGATCAAATTAGAACGCAAATATCACTTCACAAAAACGACTTACAATTGGAAAGAGCCAGGCAATGATTGCTTCCGCATGATATTTGAATTATATGCTTTGATACTAAATGTTTGAGGATTTTCGGAAACGTATGGCGAGCTTCTCCTTCACCTAGACCAAGTTGGCCGTAGTCATCTAAGCCCCAGCTAAATAAATGGCCCCATTCATCTAGTGCCACAGAGTGGTTAGCACCACAGCTTACCTGTTTTATTGCATAGTTATCGAGTACAGTTATTAATTCTGTAAGAGAAGAAACGTTTTAGTTAATTGCTACATGACCAAGTTTAGATTTATGCCAGATAACTGGGTAGCGCAGAATTAATGAATTTCAGAAACAAAATAAAACGGAATGTCTTGAGTTTTTACACGCGTATAGAAGAAAGAAGAGAGATAGATATTGAAGCTTATAATAAAAAAAAGCATTTGGCAGTTCGCCGAATATACATAATCCTAAACCCACTGTAAGTGCGTATATTGTAAGTTTTCTTTTACCGTTTGATTGTGCACCTGCTAGCAGACAGAAGGGAAAAAGGACTTCACAAAACGGGATTTTCAGAGATGAACGAGAAATATTTATTTATTCGGCAATCTTGTTTTACTTTTTTATGGCGCTGCAGTCTGTTGAGCAACTAGGTTTCACCAAATAAACCTACCTTCTTCCACTTAAAGTGATTGATTTCTATTTTAAACACTTGGAACCAAGTTGTTTTACGAGACCGAAGCAGACACCGTTTTCCAGTTATGTATATCTTTGTCAGATCAGTCAGAATTTGATGATACTTAACTCCTTAAAGCTGTTGACACTTTTATCTTAGACTGTGGATAAATGAACTTTGATACAAAGCCACGCACTGACATTATATGCATTAGTCGTTTACTGATGGATTGAGCAGTGTGTAGAGAGGAATCTTACCAGGTTTTTGATTCCCTTACTTCTGCAACCCCGACTGACTTTGAATTTGCGAACGGTTTGATTGCTCTTGCAGCCTGAAAGCCCAGTACAGTTTTAATCTTTAGCACATACGATTTTTTTTTTTTTTTAGTTTCAAAGACACTTCTTCAGTAAGTCAAGAGAAATACTACGAACACACTATAGAAAGTAATTTTAGCCTTTTATTACGTAAAGCCTAGGACATAGTGACTATGGCAGACCGCCAAGCTTTACTTTATTTGGACTCTTTGAAATCCAGTTAATCAAGGTGAGAAGAAATAACATAAGAATGCTAAAAAATGTTGTTTCTTACGATGATTTTCGTATATTTGTTACTAGCTGCCCCGTGCTCGCTTTGCTTCGCTTGTCTACCACATTTATGGGATGAAGTTGTTGTAGTTTTGATTTACTTTGTTGTCCTAATAGACCAAGAACCCGCAGTAATTTTTGGTTGCGAAGGGTAACCAAAAGACATACATATTAATATGCAGCCTCGATGAAAGAGATCTCAAACCAAACCGTCTGACAGCTCAATATGGTGGCTGCTAAAGAAGGTAACAATACATCAACTCTTATCTCGATTCCTCCGATGAATCGAAAGATAAAGAGATATATGGTGTCCCAGTTTAGAGATAGATCTTATCCGTAAACTGTAGATTCCTGAAGTTCTAGCGAACAAAGAATCGTATGACAGATGGGTTTTTTTCATCCCCCTCCAAACTATAGCCCATCTAAGTAAGGGACCTACGATTTGGTGGTAAGACCACTTTAAATATTACTTCTGAACTACTTCAGATACAAAAACAGTTTTGTACATTTTGGAGAGGCAATCAGAAGCGCATACAACATTTTGAAGACTTTTTGTACATACAGGTATGCCGCCAAAAAAAAAGTATGGCTTCTTAAACTGAAAATTATGAAAATTTGTTGTTCCAATACTTTAAATGTATTTTTCTCAAAACTTTTACTTGAAAAAAAGTTTTTTTTTTTACTTAACTGTTATCTTTGCCGCATTCTCTACAAATTATGTTAAACAACTTTTTCACGTGCAAAAGTGATTTATAAAAGTCATTTTTAACATATAAAAATGATAAAAAAAAAAAATGGAAAACAATACATATTTCATATTGAAAGCCGAATTTTCGTTCGGCTCCATGGCAGCGCAATGTTCTCATGTGGAGCATTTTGTTCACCACTTGGTGTATCAGTTTGATGTAATCGATGCAATCTCGATAATTATGAATTTCGACTTATTCCCGCAATATCAGACGGATTTGATCGCTTACTCATGTTCGCAAAAAAGTTTACTATATTTCACAAATACAATTGCCAACTAAATGATAAAAGATAAAACAGAACAGATAAAGAATGTTGCAAAAAAAAAAATAGAACTAACTCAATTCCAATCCAACTCAATAATATTAAAGTTCCACTCAAGTATAACACACGAAACACGATTCCACGAATACAACACACGCCTCTACAAAACTTTACCATATGCTGCAATGCAATTCAACTAACTTTTGTAGTGTACACGCACACACATGAACATAATGTACACAAAACAAAAAGAAAAAAATACGCATTGACAAAACCTTTGGGCTTGAGCGCTGAACAGAGCAATAACATACACAAACACAATACACACATCCATTCCACTCAGATTTGACACGCATTTAAAAGAAAAGAAAACTAAAAAAGGTTAACACCACTGGGATTGGTTTCAGAACATTCAGCCCTATCGTGGAATCCGCCGGGGGAAAGATTCACTGTAATTTGAGCATCGGTATCGTTGAATCCGGCGAAGTGAATCATTCCCTTGTCGACAAAGTGAATGAGTTTCACGACATCGTGGAAAACGTTCGAATCGGATCTCCATACAAAATATGACATTTCTCATCCGCAGCCCAAACGTTGCAGATCTCATACTGTCGATTTGTTTTACTTGATAACTTGATATTTTAAACAAACAGACTTTACAAAAAAATGTATTTTGCACTAAATAAAAGACTAATATTTGATTAAATTAGTGCTTTAACACCCTAAATATGTTTATTTCCCAACACCATATTGGTGATTTTCCTTAGAAAAAATCGTATGCAAGCTGCTAATTTCACTTTGGGAGAATTTGCAAATGAGCTGCGAGGTAGATCCAACTGCCCCTTATTATAAAAAATTCGATTTATTTAGTTGCACACTTTTAATAAACCGCCAAGATTAGACTGTTTTTAAACAAATTTAAAAGAACAGATGTATGTGAAAATACGTTTATTGATAGTTAAATTGTCCCACTGCTCCACCTACGCATGCGCCTATTTATGTTTCTGAAGATTGTTCTGCAGCTGACGAATCCAGGAATAGAGCTATACTATCTATTTTACTATTTTTTTATTTATTTCTTTTGTATTGCAAAAACCAAAGGCCAATTCCAAAACACAAATTCACTTTGCTGTCATAAATTCTACTTGACAGAGGCACTTCCTTTTCGACATTCACGTCGGTAAGGAAACTTCCCCGACAGATTCTACGATACCAAGCTAAAGTAAAAGTGAATCGAACTAGTGAAGGGAATCTCCGATCCGGCGGATTCCACGATAGGGGTGATTGATCAATTCACAAATTAAAATGAGAAATATCATATTTTGTATGGAGAGATCCGATTCGAACGTTTTCCACGATGTCGTGAAACTCATTCAAATTGCCGACAAGGGAATGATTCACTTCGCCGGGTTCAACGATACCGATGCTCAAATTACAGTGAATCTTTCCCCCGGCGGATTCCACGATAGGGCTGAGTAAAAAAATACATTTTGCAAAGATATTATTAATATTGCTTACCTTTTAGAGCACGTAGAAATATAATTTTGGACTTAAAAGATGCGTATTTTAAAGGTCTTAAAACTGATCTAAATTCCAACAACATAGATGAAGGAGAAGTTTACTTTTTTTAGGTTCAAAGTTTAATTATTGAATTTCTTTGTTTTCAGACTTAAAATCAGATACTTTTTATGCCCCTTATCAAAACCTAATCAACACAAAGAAAAATTATCAAAATCCGTTCAGCCGTTTGGTGTGTAGGTTCATGCAAAGGAATTTTCACTTTGTTTTATATTATTAGGGATATCTATTATATACAAATGAATGTGTGTATGTTCGTACCATATATGAATAATATATACTAATTTTTGTCTATGACAATCAAGCGTAAATGACACATACATACATACGAGTACATACACTCAACATACAAATCTATTTAAAAATGCAATGGGATTTATAAATGCACATAGTTGTTGGATAACACGTTCGCGGAAAAGACACCATATGCCGTCAGTGGTTGAGGAAATAAGTGGGTCATGACAATTTTAGATATGTTAGGTCAAGACGGGAACCCTGACGAGAAATACGGTAAGCTTCCATATTCCGGCATTATTTGTCCTACCAGAGACAATTTTTCACTTCACTGTAACCACCGGAATCATTTTTATCTTTATACAAAATTCGCACAAAATAATATAAAATATCTCTCAAAATGCCGGAGATATGCGTGTCATTCTAGCGTTCCCCACCGAAAATCATGTGTCCAAGAACGTGATAATGACGCTAAGGCAAACTCCACAGTTCACATTTTGGTTTCGTCGCTGTGCAAAGTGTAAAGGCGAGAAGAATAAAACAAATACAAAATAAAGTATGTAAAAAGTTTGTCATACGTAGATGTGTTTTGTCTTTGTTTAAGAGAGAGCGACATTCTATTGCGGTTGCGAAAACTGGTGTCTGTGTCCGGTTATAAGAGAGTCCGGTTACGGGAACGTTTTTGAAGTTAATACTTCTTTAGCGACGTACTGTTTTTGAAAACGAGTTACGATAAATGAGTTACGATAAATGCGTTACGATAAATGCGTTACGATAAATTTCGATAAATGTGTTTCGATAACGGGGAAATGATTCCATACCGGGGTCCGTCTGTCTGTCTGTCTGTCCGTCCGTCAGTTTGTCTGACTGTCTGTCCGTCTGTCTGACTGTCTGTCCGTCCGTCTGTCTATCCTTCCGTCTGTTTGTCTGACTGTCTGTCCGGCTGTCTGTCCGTCCGTCTGTCTGTCTGTCTGTCTGTCAACCTTTTAACATCTAAACCGCTGAACCAATTGTAATGTAATTTGGCAAAGAGATAGTCTGGGACCTGAGGAAGGACTTATGTGGAAAATCTGCTCGCTAGGGGGCGCTGGAGTCAAGTTATTAATAAAACCTTTTCATGCCTAAGCCGCTGGACCAATTATAATGTAATTTGGCAAAGAGATAGTCTGGGACCTGAGGAAGGACATAGGTAGGAAACCCGCTCGCTAGAGGGCGCTGGAGTCAACTTATTAACAAAAAAAATTTCACGCCGAAACCGCTGAACCAATTGTAATGTAAGAATGTTAAAAATGTGTACTTGGAATGCAAACGGACTTTTGCAAAAACTTGACGAATTGAAAATATTCATGCGAGAAAAAGATATTGACATTTGCTTGATTTCTGAAACTCACGTAAAAATGGAATCGCATTTAAAAATAAAAGGCTATACTGATTACCACGCTTGTCACCATTCGGGTAAAGCGAGAGGCGGATCTTCCTTGTTTATTAAAGACTGGATTGAACAATGCGAAGACCTTAAGATAGAGCTTGAAACTCTGCAACTGTGCACCATTCGAGTTAAAAATAGTCAGCGTACTATTAAAAGCTCATCTAGTTACTGTCCATCGCGTTCCGCGCTTGAAAAAAGTGATTTTACTAACTTATTTAAATCGCTGAAACCTAATTTCATTGCGAGACAAATACGGTCTACGATATCCTTCTGAAATAAAAGAATTAATCCGGGAAAAAAGAAAAGCGCGTAAAAGATGACAACAGAGTCGTGCTCCACAGCATAAAACATATCTGAATCGTCTCTGCAATTTGTTAAAGAATAGCATTAAGGATTTTAAAAATGGTGCGATAGGCTCTTACCCTGAAAGTTTAACAGCGAAAAAAGATTCCAATTATTCCCTTTGGAAAGCCGTAAAAGGCACCAAAAGGCCCAAAATCCCCGCGCCGCCACTCAAAATAAGTCAAAATGAATGGGCAAGGGAAGATAAAGAAAAAGCGGATATTTTTGCCGCCCATTTGAAAAAAAGTGGTTCATGACAACATCAACCTCACAAGGATGGTAGTTCCACCATCTGACGATTTAACGCGCAGATCTGCGACACTTAGATAACTCGAACGTGAGATCGCGAAACTAAAACCTAAGAAAGCTCCTGGTTATGATTTGATTACCGGAGAAATTCTCAAATCCTTACCTAGAAAACCATTAATTAAGCTTCTCCATATTATAAATGCTGCACTCAGATTAAAACACGTGCCAATGGAAAGTTGCGGAAGTCATTATGGTTTTAAAACCAGGAAAACCATCATATGAAGTAAAATCATACAGATCAATCTCGCTTCTTCCAGTCGTATCCAAAATTTTCGAGAGGATATTACTAAGGCGTCTCCAACCGGTTATAGAAGAAAAGAATCTAATCCCTGACCACCAGTTTGGGTTCAGAAGTAAGCATTCGACGATTGACCAGGTGCATAGAATTACTAACGTAATCGAAAAAGCACTAGAAGAAAAAAAGATGTGCTCAACCGTATTTCTTGACGTCTCGCAAGCCTTTGATAAGGTGTGGCACGATGGCTTGAAATGCAAATTACGACAAGTACTCCCCGTATACCTATACGAGATTTTGAATTCATATCTCGGGAATAGACTCTTCCGTGTTAGAAATGGAAACGAATACTCAGAGCTCAGGCCGGCGTACCGCAAGGAAGCGTTCTGGGGCCGCTTCTCTATCTGTTATATACTCGTGATATACCGAAAGAAGATGGCACTATCTTTGCTACATTTGCCGACGACACCGCTATCCTAGCAGTAGGTAAAACAATCGAGGAAACGACTGCCAAACTGCAAAGCGCATTAAATAAAGTAACTGAATGGACAAGGGACTGGCGGATCGCCATTAACGGAACTAAATCTGTTCACGTGAATTTCACTTATAGGAAAATTAATACTTGCCATTTTTTATAAATTTGGCCCGAATACCCTTTGCAAATGAAGCCAAATACCTGGGAATGACACTCGACGCAAGGCTGAAGTGGAATTCGCACGTGAAAATGAAACGTAAAGAGCTAGATATCAAATATAGAGAAATGTACTGGTTGATCGGAAAACATTCCCACCTCAGTACGGAGAACAAACTGCTTTTATACAAGCAAGTGCTAAAGCCGGTGTGGACCTACGGTATACAACTTTGGGGTTGTACCAAGAAAACAAATGCCAATATTTTACAGACCTTTCAAAATAAAGTCCTTAGAGAAATTGTTCAAGCAATGTGGTATGCTAGAAACGACGATATCCACAGGGATCTCGGAATTCCGACAATCGAAGCTGAAACTAGAAGCTTCGCGCGAAAACATAGAAACCGACTAATCGGACATGTTAATAATACAGTCCTACTTATTTTAGATGAGAGCAATTTATTGCGCCGACTACAGAGGACAAAACCTTTCGACTTGGCGAGATAAGGATTAACCGCATCTAAATTACGGAATATGCAGGATCTTTCATTGGAAAGTAACCTGCCAAACGTTTATATTTCGTGATAGAAAAATTGCTTGATAAGTAGTATAACTTAGTTGCAGTATCTAACAAATTCATATCGAAGGGTGGTGTTTTTGGTCAGTAAGAATCTGACACTACTATGAGCACGCGCTTGCTATTCTCATAGTGTCTATGGAAGATTTTCACCTACCCTCGAAAAAAAAAAAAAAAATTGTAATGTAATTTGGCAAAGAGATAGTCTGGGACCTAAGGAAGGACTTAGGTGGAAAACCAATCGCTAAGGGGCTTTGGAGTTAAGTTATTAACAAAACTTTTTCACGCCTAAGCCGCCCAACCAATTATAATGTAATTTGGCAAAGGGATAGTCTGGGACCTGAGGAAGGACATAGACGAAAAAACCGCCCGCTAGGTGGCGCTAGAGTCAAGTTATTAGCAACTTCTTTATTCACTGACCAAAATGATTCATATTGACAAGAGAAAACTACAAAACTGGACCCGATGGGTGGCGTTGGAGTCGAGTTATTAACAAATTATATATTTAATGAAATTTTGAATAGCTGTTTCTTCCATAATTTGCATTACAAAAATACAGTCAAGTTTACATTCATATTTACTAAATTTTATTACACATTTTCTATCGATTGTACTAGACAAATTTCTTCTTCTCTTACACATTACACATACACAACTGCTTTGGATTGGATTCACTTCCCCCGTGATCTTATGTGGATGAGGCTCACACTTTTTTTTTATATGAAAAATCGTGTGCCCGGTTATGAGAGGTGTCCGTAAGGAGAGAGTACACTGTACATACATATGTACAGTATTGTTCGAAACCTAAGCAACTTTTTCCTCTGAATTATTCAAAGTCGAAAATTTATGTAGTCTTTTTAATAAAAATAAGATAATTTTTAATTACTACATTAAGTACTGGGATAAATATAGTAATAACCAAAATCCAAAATCAATTCATTCAAAGTAAATAAAAAATTAAATACAAATTCATCTCAAAATACAGCTGTTCGAAACCTAAGCAACTTTTAATATTCATTGTGATTTACATTTATTGCTGATTACCTTCGCACATCTACGAGGCTTAGATTCAATTTGGTTTTTAATAGTGGACGCTGGTATCAATTTCAATTCCATTTTCAAATATGTAATGAGTTAATCCCTATTTTTGAAGCGCTGAGTCCCAACTCTACGCTTTAAGATGCCAACGAGATTTTCAATGGGATTCAAGTCCACTCCAAAACTTGTATCCCATTGATTGATAACCACTCTTTGACCACTTTCGATGAATGCTTCGGTCATTGTGGTGTTGAAACACCCATCGAAGTGGCATGTTCCATTCGGCGATTTTGGATTTTTGTTTTTACTATATCTATCTCAGTACTTAATGTAGTAAATAAAAATGATCCTTTTTTTTATTAAATCGAATTAGTACATAAATATTCGACTTTGAATAATTCAGAGGAAAAAGTTGCTTAGGTTTCGAACAATACTTAGCCGTGTTTTTTTTTAAAGTGAGTACATACTCACTTTTGGAATCATAAAAAAACGGGTATACTCACTTCTATACTCACTTTTTGTACAGCTGTTTTGTGATTTTTAAATTGTCACATTTCTATAAATTCTTGACATCTGCATGTCAAATTAAATTTTTTATCTATGTTTTTCAACGTTTTGATGGTCAATAGATTGAAAATATAGATGCATATGTATTTAATATAAATATATATTTATATCAAATATTCAAATATTTAATATGAGTTTCAAATATTTACATGTTTGACTTTTGTTTCATATTTTTTTGCTTGATATCTAAGGAGGCTACGTTCATAAGCACACACCTTTTTAGTTTTTTGTTTTATAATTCACTCACGATAAATTGGTTAAAGGGATTTATGATTAAAAAAGCTACTACGGAGAACTATTCTATTCATTGGTCCATGTTATAAAAAAACATATAAGAGTGTGGGTCTATATTCAACACTCACGGAGCTGCGTATTATGAATTGCTACTACGACTCAGCGCACCCATTGTGTTGACATCGAGGAGGGTTTTAGTAGTGTATAAAAGCTACTACGGAGAACTATTCTATTCATTGGTCCATGTTATAAAAAAACATATAAGAGTGTGGGTATATTCAACACTCACGGAGCTGCGTATTATGAATTGCTACTACGACTCAGCGCACCCATTGTGTTGACATCGAGGAGGGTTTTAGTAGTGTATTTATGTATTTCCATTTGTAAAACCTACTCGATTTATGCGTTGAGCTCGAGGAGGGTTTCGGTTGGTTTATTATTCATTTTCATTTGAAAACCCTACTGCATGTCAGCACACGTATGTATATTCCGCGAAAATACGCGTTTATATAGATTTCTGCTGTGTTATTTAGATTGTTAGTTTACCCTTACTTTCATTTAGGTTTGCAATTATTTCGCAACAAAATATTCTGCATTCACTATTTCGCTTTACTTTATTTGGCAAAATATTATTTTGTATTTTTAATTTGTTTGGCTTTCATTTTTCATCACAAATATTTTATGGCGAAATTATAACAGACAAATAAACTGATAGTTGCCGTAAATTTATTGCACTAGTTCTCTTTCATTGGGATAAAATCGAAAATTTCCCTTAATACTGTTTTTTAATAATTAAGTATACAATGAATACAACCTCATCTGTGTCGGTTTGTGCTGACATGCAGGAGGGTTTCCAGATGTAAAATCATAACTACATTATTGAAACCCTCCTCTATCGCAACGCGGTGGATCGTGGATGTGCTGAAATGCAGAAGGGATTCATGATACACATTTTAAATAAACACAATTGAAACCTTACGCATTTTTTGCGCTGAGCTCGAGGAGGGTTTACGAATGTAAATTTATAAATACACTACTTAAACCCTCCTCGATGTCAGCACAATGGGTGCGCTGAGTCGTAGTAAGCATTCATAATTCGCCACGGAGCTATGCACATGGGGATTAAAAAAGTTCATTCAGAGAAGTAGGTAGGTATCAAACCAATAATAATTAATCAATTTTAAATTCTGGTGTATCAACCCCAGAGCAACCAAAGCGGCTCCGTGCGATAGATAGTTGATCAATGTTTACCACAGCTTCCCATGGCTGTTACTATTCCAGCTTTCATTTTCGAGTTATTGGTCTTCGAACACAATTTTTTTCCATTTTTTTTTTTAATCAATTTAAGTGAAAATCGCATTTATCTCGGGAAAGTTTGTTAATAACTTTTTTTTTTCTTATTTTGATGCGCTATAATGTTACCTACAAATTCACCATACAAAGGGCTTATAGTTTTGCATGTATAAAGGTATTATTTTTATTTTTATTTTTAAGTTTTTCCAGTCAATACAGCACGAAAAAATATTTTTTATCAAATGCTATCAATCTGACCATTTTTTCCTAACAAAATAAATTCATATTTATAAAATAAATGTATTTTAACCAATCAGAAAAAAAGCACTGCATTTATCAACTTCATTTAACCCATTAGTGCATATGTTCCGTTTAAACGGACGTCATCTAAATGTAAACTTGCAATGTTTTCTCTGCATAGAGTCCGTTTAAACGGACACACTCTATTTACTCATAAAAATACAAAATGTTCTGATTTCGTATTTTTTTTTAAAAATAAAGAGTGTTTTACTGCAAACAAACTACAGAATGTAAAAAAAAAACTTCAAATTAACTTCATGCACTAATGGGTTAAAAAAAAGGAAAACTTATGGACACATCCAATTACAAATGCCAAAAACAAATTTTCCTCCAACCTTTAACCGATTTCAGCGCCATTGGTATTCAGAGTCTGAAACTGCTGTACCAAGTAAAGCGTTTACTTGGAGAATTGTACCTAGTGTTATAGCAAGCGAATTTGTTTTTGTAGTGCGGGTAAATTGAAAAGTGAGTATGTACTCACTTAATAAAAAACACGGCTACTGTATGTATATGTTTTTCTTTTATAGACTCGAAACTACCCAACCGATTTTGGTAAAATTTCCAGAATACGTTTTTCTTAATATAGAATACAACATAGCAACAGTTCGGTTACTCAACAACTGGTGGTTTTGGTACCTGTCATACTAAAAGTCGTAATTTCAGGTGAACTGTGAATATGAATCATTTTGGTCAATTAAAATAGACAGACAGACAGACAGACAGACTGATAAATAGACAGACAGATAGAGAGACAGACAGATAGACACACAGACAGTAAGACAGACAGATAGACAAACAGAGAGACAGACAGGTAGATAGAAAAATACCTATGTGCGCGGGCAAATTCTGAAAAAATAGGTGGAGCGAAGCGCACCGGGTTACGACTATTGTTTATAAAACAAAACATTTAACGGGATTTTCTAGCTTTACTGTGTCACTTTCAGAGATCCTAATCATCGTGCTGTAGAGATCTAACTGATTAATGCTGTTATAACGACCTTGAAGGTGATACAACAAATGTTGAGTATGATTAGGGATAGCAATTACTTCAATTCGAAAATCAGTTATAGCAGTAGTTTCAAAATCTGTATTTATTTCCATTATTAACTGTAATATATAGCATGTAAAACTGTGTTAGCTGAATTTTCAAATGTTCTTTGCCGATAAGAATGTTCCCCTTTCTATTATATATTATTTAAATTGAATTGACATACGTAAGTATGTACTTGTACATACATATAAGGGCGAATAATTATCGCAATGTTACTTGCTTAGTACTAGGGCATTTATCGTAATATTTGAAAAATGCAACGCGATAGCTTAAAATGCAATTTTGTTGCAAAATAAAGCTAATGCATACAATTTAATACGTAGCATATAAATATGTACGTAGTTGTCCACTGTCGAAAAACGTATGTATGTCGCATAGGTTTAAAAAGGTCTAATATATTTGTCAGCAACTGCATTTAGAAACACTTACATATGTATGCAATTATGTATATGCAATTAATTAAAATAAACCATTACATACTGAATTCCCGACGCATAAGCAATTGTGAGTGATTGATAGCATATGTATACATATGTATTAAATTGTGTATTTCCGCATTTTATCTAAAAAGCAATTTTCCATTAAAACTGATTAAAGAAAATGAGGAACAGAGGATTTAGCAAGCGCATTGATGTGGTACATACTAAACAGCGACATACGTGGCCTTTTGGTCGGCAATTCATGTCCTAGTTGGCCGCTATCGTTGTTACCACATGAAAAAACCTTCCCGTTAGCTGTTACAAATAATGTGTGTGTTGCACCACAAGCCGCTTGCACTATATCCTGCTCTGGGTTCCATGACATTTGCCTTGGAGTCAGCACCTTGAAAAAAAGAAAAGAAAACAATGTAGTCCCCAAGACAAGGTCGCACCAAAACTTTACATTTGTACTTACAAATTCATCCTCGATGCCACCCAGTCCAAGTTCTCCATGAGTTGTGTTGCCCCAACAGAATATCCTCATTTTCTTAGTTGCATTAGCAAAAATGTACACAGCACCAAGTAAACTCAACGAGAAATTTCCGTTTTTTTCTAGAATATTTACATGTAACCGCACAAGTTCTAGGTAATCTTCGCGGAATGCAACTTAAATTCTACTAAAATTAATTTATTTAAGAATTGCAGCTAATTAGATTATAGTCAGAACAATAAGAAATTATTTAACACAGCCAAAAATCAATTTGTTTTTCAAAACATCGATAGTACAACCAGATAAATAGTCAAAATTGAAATTTGTACTACAATTTACAGTAAAATAATAGAATAAATTGAGTGCTTTTTGGCATTTGACGTTTGAAAATGTGCAATTTCGAAAACAGAGCTGCCAACTATTCATTTCCTCAAAACACTGATAAAACTGGAAAAGAAATATGTGTGTAGGTATTTGAAATATTCGAAATTTTTTGCAAGTATATGATTATAAGAAATAATTAAAAAACATTATTACCTCTTGATAATGTGAATATAGAAACTTTAAATTGTCCAAGAATGTGAACCAGAACAAGTTGAACATACTCTAAAATGTGAACTCAGTACCAATTCTTGATGGTTGGTTGGTTGGTTTGTGAGTCGGGGCCCGTTGTGTTCCCCTCGGGGAACTGAGCTGAGAGAGAAGGGGTTGGGGGTTTGTAAGTGAAAGGGTTTAAAATATTGGGGGAATGGAAAAGTAAAAAGAAGGTATGTATATGTGGAACAGAATTAATTGAGTGCTTTTTGAAATTTGACGTTTAAAAATGTGCAATTTCGAAAACAGAGCTGCCAACTATTCATTTCCTCAAAACACTGATAAAACTGGAAAAGAAATATGTGTGTAGGTATTTGAAATATTCGAAATTTTTTGCAAGTATATGATTATAAGAAATAATTAAAAAACATTATTACCTCTTGATAATGTGAATATAGAAACTTTAAATTGTCCAAGAATGTGAACCAGAACAAGTTGAACATACTCTAAAATGTGAACTCAGTACCAATTCTTGATGGTTGGTTGGTTGGTTTGTGAGTCGGGGCCCGTTGTGTTCCCCTCGGGGAACTGAGCTGAGAGAGAAGGGGTTGGGGGTTTGTAAGTGAAAGGGTTTAAAATATTGGGGGAATGGAAAAGTAAAAAGAAGGTATGTATATGTGGAACAGAATTAATTGAGTGCTTTTTGAAATTTGACGTTTAAAAATGTGCAATTTCGAAAACAGAGCTGCCAACTTCAAATTTCCTCAAAACACGTTCTTCAAACACTAGGCGTGTTTTTTTTTTGTAACCTGTATAGGATAATCATGTGTCAGCATGTTTACCCATGTAAAATACAACAAAACCTTAGCCCGGATAATTATTGAGTCTTATTAGGTCTGTTTGGTAACATGCTAGTTTTGGAAAGTTCTACGTAAACTACATAGAATCTGACAGTTTCATGGCTCTCTATTTTTTTTACTCTCATTTGGCTCTCTCTTTGCGATGAATTATCTGCAAGACCAAATCCTCGGGGTGGGCCGAGCCAACTCTGTCAAACCAGCCATCTGACAATTTGCGAAATGTCATTATCTTCATTGTTAGTGGAAAACAAAAACAATTTGATAGGTTTGACCAAGTGTTGTTTGAAAAGCGCTTGTTTACTTTTGTGCAAGTTTTCTGTCTTTGAGAGGAGTTCTCTCTCTTTGAGAGGATTCTACTATTTGACAGATCTCAATTCCGTGTGCCAAAAAAGATACCAAACACACCTATTTTTGCACTGAAAGCTTTTTCGAAGTCTATATAGGTTACAAAAAAAACACGCCTATTGATGAAACTGGAAAAAAAATATATGTTTGTTTTTGAAATATTCGAAATTTGTTGCAGTTATATGACGATTATAAAGCTACGAGCAGACGATATGCAAAAGTCACATATATATACGAGTCTGACGTAATTTTTGCGTCATTGTTTGCGATTAATGCTCGCATGTCGTCTGAACACCTATTTAGGACAGTCCGCATATGATTTGCGAGGATTTTCTAGTAAACAATATGCGACACGCAGTTCGCAAACCAATTTGCGACTTTTCCGCATATCTTGTGAACACTTTCGCATATTATTTGTGACAATTTGCGAGCATATGCGATCATTTGCAAGCGTCCAACCATATGCGACCACATATGGCATATTTGCGAACAAATTTTAGTCTACTACAGACAAAATAAAACCAAGCAAGCAAGATCTATAAAGTTTAAAATTTGGTTTGGCCAGTGTGGGGTACGTGTCGCCATAAAATAATTATAGTCAAAATAGTATTCACTGGAATACGGAAAAGGTATTGCAAATACCGAAAATTGTCGCCAGTGGCCAAGAAGCGCAGCGTCAGCAACAGGCGATCTGAGGAGAGAATGCTTAATCGTATGTTCGTCCCCGCTTTTTGAATCCGCAGCTTTACCAAACTAAAGGAGCCAACCAATAGAATCCGTCGACTTCGTTCCGTGGTACGTTGATGCAGAGGTTGGCGTATTGCCGGATAGAGCAGTCCCATAGAATCCGTCACATATCTACGTAAAAAATGTCAACGATTCATTTCATTCTCTATATGCTTCCACCAATGAAAATGCATAATCTCAATTTGTGAATGCGTGAACTCAGTATGTAAATGTGTGAACTTAAATGCGTGAATGTGTGTACTGACAACAGAACAAAATCGTTGTCAAACGAATGTCAACGGTGATGACAGTTTCTCTACATTTTCTCTATGCTTCGACCAATGAAAATGCATACCCTCAATTTGTAAATGTGTGAACTTAAATGCTTGAATATGTGTACTGACAACGGATCGAAGGAAGCAAAAAGTAGAAAGTAAACCTACTTTATCCGTCGAAGTTCATGTATACGTTGGCTATGGGCCATCTCCCAAAAGAATGTGTTTATTCTATCGAGCTGTCACTGAAAAATGAAGGAGCAACGGATCGACGGACTCTATGGGTTGGGGCCTTAAAAAGATGATCAAAAAGATCGGTCGACATGCGAACGACACAATGATACAATGCTGGATCATTGCGAAAAAGCCTTCGGTCTCGCGAAGTCGTACCCAATCTTTGGCCCATACACGATGAATCCCTTGCACTTGCTGCACACTTGGGTCTTCGTGGCTTCCATCTTCGTTGTCATTTTCCATCGTATCTATTGCGAAAATAGCAATAGCAGTCCACTTTCTTTTGGACATTCTAATATATGTACATATTTCTGCACTTGAAATTGTCACAAATTGATGCGAGTTTTGGGACAAAAGTCATTAACATGGCTTGGAGGGGATGCTTTAGCAATAAATACATCGCCCACAGCGCTAAGTATAAAGTTTTCGAAGCAGTGTCTGAGTCCATTCTTTTCTACGCAGCACAAGTATGGGGATGTAAACAGTATGAAAGTGTCGAAAAATTATTAAGATATTACCTCAAAAGAATATTTCATCTCCCGCCCAACACGCCGAATTATATGCTTATGCTGGAAACGGGTCTCGCACCACTGTTCACAAAAACGCTAAAAATCCAGGTGAATTATGTTCTTAAGGTTCTTAGCATGCAAGATTACCGACTTCCGAAAATAGCGGCACTGCAAGCAATAAGTAGCAGAACTGGATGGTTCAAAGAATGGTTGAAACTAGCTCGTGACTGCGGAATCGAAATAATTCACGATGATCCAAGGCAGGGTTGCCGCTGAAAAATTTGAAAAAGTCGCAAAAAAAAGGGTCATGGAGCAAAAAAAGTCGCAACAAAAACCAGTAATAGGTCTGTTCCTTTACTGTCTGCTCCAAAAATAGTAAGCTATTCAATTTTATGGAGTGGGGGTAAAATTCTCTCAGACAGAGGCAAAATTACGAAAAAGTAAAGGAACGCGTTTAATCACAAAAGTTGCAGCAAACGAAATTTCATAAACATAAGTATGTGACGTAAACGTTTACAAAGTGGAAATAAAGGGATATATTACGAAATGCAAATTTCAACATTCAGAACATTCAACTATCATCTAAGTTCCTTTTATTTCCATAAGTATAGAGTATGTAGCAGGTACTCGTGAAATTTGATGTGTAAACATGTACAGAGAACGTTGACGTTGCTATATTATTGCTATTACTCTGTGAGAACAAAGGGAATAATTATACAGAGATGAGAACTAATACTAAGTTTGGTTACGCGTGGCTGCGAGAAACTCGTGACTCGTGAGGCCCAACCGAGAGCTCAAATATCAAAAAAAAATTTAAATTAAACTAAATCTGTACAAAAGGAACACATTGGAAAAAATAAATTGGTGAGTTTTTGTGTAATATTCTGAAATTAGTGATGAATTGATTTTTTTTTGTTGTGAGGGGTTGCTGATGACGATGAGCAACTAAGGCTACGTGCACACATGCGATTGCAGTCGCACGACTATTCAGTCGCAAAAAATAGAACACACAGCTTTTAATGTAAGTGCGCGCACATGATACGTTGCGATTGATAGGTTTCATGTGCGCGCACTTACATTGAAAGCTATGTGTTCTATTTTTTGTGACTGAATTGTCGTGCAACTGCAATCGAATGTGTGTACCAAGTCTAAATGGAATTTTTGTTGGAAATATATTTTTTGTAAGGAAAAGTCTCAAAAAGTCTCCAAAAAAAACTGAAAAGGGTCAAAAAGGCGTGTTTTTTTAAAAAGTCGGGTCATAGTCGCTTTGCGTCAAAAAAGGGTCAAATTGCGACTAAAGTCGCATAGCGGCAACGCTGGTCCAAGGTGCTTAAAAGAAAAGCTGTGCCAGCTCATCGAAGGAGTTGAAGTTCAGTCTAGAGCAAGATATGTGGAGGAAGCTTCAGGATCGTTACATAGAATGATATACAGCCGTTTGAACCACAATTTGTTTGAAAGGAATTACTTTCGGGACGAATACAGCATCGATGAAATAGCGATGATCTTGAGGCTTCGGGGCGCACTCCTAAGGCTTAACCACGTACCGCACAGAGACGATCTACCCCTACTATATAGTTTGTGCAACTTGGCAGAGAGGGAGCATACCATGCATTTCATCGGGAAATGTCCAGTTTTGAGAGAAACCAGGAGACATATGTATCTTGGGAAGCGATGTCCTATCGGAGACTCAAGTCTTAACACTCCTTAATGAAATCAATGTTCCTAACTTGTTTCAGTATTGCACAATCGCTCTTTAATATCGCGAAAGAATATTGACTAAACATTTTTAATACCTTTTCTAATAGACATTATTTTAAATTATCTTGCTGTTAAGTATTTTTGGTGGTAGTAATAATAGGATCTATTAAAGTATGTTAAAATATTGCCAATCAGGCAGACGGCAATGCCATGCAAACTGATTTTTGTAAACTATTTTGTAATGAATTTTGAAGTAAACAAATAAAATCAAATCTAATCTAATGTAATCTGTATGCGATTTTTGCACGAGCAGACGATCGTATCTTAATAAATAATTACAAAACAGTATTACCTCGATGATGTGAATATCGGAAATGTGAATTGTCCAAGACTATGAACCAGAACAAGTTTTACATACTCTAAAATGTGAACTGTACCAATTCTCGATACTTGAATGTGTGAAATTCTTTTCACAATTTGAGGCGCTTGATAGAGGCTCTTGATCGAACAATGAAAGATTTGCGAAATAATGCGAGGCGCTTTGGGGGCTCAATGATACTGCTGGTCGGCGTTTTCCGTCAAATTTGACCGGTCATCCCGCGATCAACGCCTGCAGTTGATCTTAACGCTTGCCTGAAATTATCATATTTCTGGCGATGCGTAAAGAAGCTGCAGTTTACAACAAACATGCGAGTTGCGTTGCAAAACGATCCATCAGCCGATGATTTTTCAGAACAACTGTTGGCAATTGGAAATGGCCGGTTGATGCTTGAACTGGCCTGGTTTCGTTCCCGCTAAATTTTTGTGAATTCACATCATCGAAGGAAGAACTCATCAGTGAAGTTTTCCCGGATAGCGGTCGCAATTTTTTGAACTACGATTGGCTGAATGAACGTGCGATATTAGCTGCGAAGAATAAGGACGTCGATTATTTGCATTTCACTATTCAAAATTAAACCGCAGTCGCAACCACACTGCATTCGGTCGATCGCGTAACAAATCATGATAAAGCAACAAACTATCCAATTGAATTTTTGAATTCGTTGGATGTGCCCGGTCTTACTTACTTACTTAGTTGGCGCTACAGCTCGAGGTGAACCGGGGCCTGCTTCTCGCAACCATTCGTGTGTGCGTGTTATATTCTTGCACGAACGGAAGGGACCTACGGTTTTTTGCCGACTCCGAACGGCGAGTTGAGAAGCTCAATCGTGAAAAATGATACTCTTTGATGCTTGTCAGACATTCAGAGTTGGCACCGTGAAAAACTCTTTTAGGTGTTAGACCCGGCCAGGAGTTGAACCCGGGCAGCATTGCGTGGTAGTCCAACGCACTAACCACCACAGCCACGGCCACGGTGCCCGGTCTACTACTGCTACTATTTGCTACTCGAGGTCGGCTCTGTCATCATAATGCTGCGCAATCTAAACCAACCGAAACTGTGCAATGGAACCAGGTTGACGGTTAAGAAACTCATGGACAACGTCATCCTAGTCACCATAATCAAAGGCAAGTTCAAAGGTGAGAAGGTTCTCAGGTCGAGAAGTTCGAGTTTAAGCGCATCCAGTTTCCCGGTGCTGTCAGCATAAAAAATGACAAAATAAATGGATGCATTATCACATTTTTACCCGACTACGCAGAGGAAGGGTTATGATTTTAACAGGCTGGGTTTCTATGTATGTATGTACGGATGTCACCTCGTACAGACTAAACTATGGAACCGATTTCAACAAAAGAAGGTGTCGTTGGATTCGTCTTCATCCGGAGAGTGTCCTAGGCTATGTGACGTCACAGAAAAATTCAATTCTTTTTTTCCTTTTTTACCCGACTAATCTTTACCGCATTGATTGATAGTAGTACCAAATGAAAGGGCTTGGCGAGTAGAAAACAATACGATACGACGTAATTCTTAATTCAATATGGCCGACGCCCCCAAGATGTCGGATTTCTTTTATCTTTACTACCTCGGTAGTATGGGTATCAAATGAAAGGGCTTGGCGAGTAGAATACAAAACGATATAACGTTATTATAAATTCAATATGGCGGACACCCTCAAGATGGCGGATTTCTGTTATCTTTACAACCTCCTTAATATGGGTATCAAATGAAAGGGCTTGGCGAATAGAATACAATACGATATGACGTCATTCTAAATTCAATATGGCGGACGTCCCCCCAAGATGGTGGATTTCCGTTATCTTTACCACATCCCTAATATGGGTATCAAATGAAAGGGTTTGACAAGTAGAACACGACACTGCTTACTGATACATACACTACATATTTTTTGAAACTAAATAGTTGTAAATAAAAAATTAAGTTTAAAAAACCAAAACCCGACTACCGGAAAAACCAACTAAAAAGTACGAAACAAGATGAAACGAAACAATGATTTTCAGAGTATAGCCGTGGTCGCATGCCATTATAATAACGTATTTATATGACTACGCATTCATTGGACAAAGCGGCATGCCACCACAGCTATACTCTGGAAATCATTGTTTTGTTTCATCTTGTTTCGTACTTTTTTGTTGGTTTTTCCGGTAGTCGGGTTTTAGTTTTTTAAACTTAATTTTTTTTTCTCTGTTTTTGTTACACATTTTCATTTTTGGCATTTAAGCGGAGCATTTTCTATGAAAAGTTATAAATGTTTAAAGATTTTTTTCCAGTTATCCGAGTTTTTCACTTAAGCAGGTTTCTATAAAACGGAGTAGTTTGTATGAAATTTGTGAAAAAGTATACGGGGGCAGAATGCATTTTTCATATCAGCAGGTCTTTCAATTAACTGAGTTTGAAATAAGCGGGTTCGACTGTACACATATAAGATTTGAGTATGGAATTCGATCTCGTTCATATGAACACAGGGAGCACATTGGCTGCGATTGATTCTTTGGAGCCAATTTTCACCACTCTTCCAAACATATCAGCCGGAACGTTGGCAATTTCGCGTTCGATATTGTTTCTGAGAATCTCAGATGTTGTTTGCTTATTGGCATAAATCAACGACTTAACGTAACCATGGACGAGCTGGCCATTCGACCGGACCATTACTCGAGATTACACGATTACCGAACTTTCCCTGTGTGGCACGTTGCATCATCTTGCAGGACCAGGAACCATATATCACTGATATCAAGGTTGATTTTTTAGAGCACACGTGGGTTTGTTACTGTCCAATAACGACACTAAGGCAAATATTAGCTCCATCGATGTATGTAGATGATTTTTCGATCAAATTCAGGATTGTCTTCAAACTTCCACTGTATTCTACTGTATTCCACTATCAATTGGGTATTTAACATATCGATAGTTTCTTTCCTAGAGCGGACACTGCGTAGAGAGTTTCCGAACTATGCAGAGAAGCTTAACGGAAAAATGATTAACTTTAACTTAGACTTCCGATTTATAAATGGCTAAAGCATCCTTGTTGTCTTAGGATAACGCGAACAACAAGAACTTTGGTTGACTTCGTTATTACAAATAGTAAATACGTGGAAGCTACTACGGTGAGTGAATTAATGATTACTGAACACCAAACTTTATTGGTAACTATAAGAATAAATAATATAGAAAGGAATGATACACCAAAACCGCGTAAATGGGTAAATCAGATGGCTTAAAGTAAAAATGTATTCTCAGATACCTTGAAAAAAAGTAAAATGAAGTGTATTAATGGTCACAACAACGTTAATCATAATGGCGACCTTTTTCTTGAAGGGAACAAAGAAACAGTATCAACGTTTTTGAGCAAAAAGTGTGATATCGGTAACCGCAAAGAGTGGTTTAATAGTCTTGATATAAAACTAAGAAAAGTAAAAATTAAAAAATACGGTACGGCAGTGGTTTCAAATACGGAGGAAGATTGTGCAGCATACAGTGATGCATGAAATAAATATAAAACTGAACCGAAGAAATTAAAACGTAAATTTTTAAAAATGAAAACCGAAAATTCAGCAGACCAAAAATTTATGTGGATAAATCTTAAAAAAAATATGTCCTTAAAATTCAAAAGTATGATGAATTTTCTTACCATTTTGTTAAGCAATAAAATACTTAAACTCGTAACTTAGAATTCAAACGGAAGTAGCCAAAACGCTCTTGAATTAGAGAGATATATTATGAATGGAAGGATATCATGCTTATATCAGAATCACACTTCACGAAGAAAAGTTACTTAAGATTACGAGGATGTAACATACTGTACACAAAACAATCAGGCGGTAAAGGACATGGTGGAATAGCAATCATCATCAAAAATAACCTGAAATGTACAGAACTAGAGCAATACAAAATGGAACATCTGCAATCTACCCTAGTTCAAATAGAAGACAAATATGGCCCACTACCAATAGCCGCATTAAACTGTCCCCCAAAACATAAAATCACCGTCAATCAATATGAACATTACATAAAAACCCTTGGGCTTCGCGGGTGGAGATTTTAACGCGAACCACACTGATTGGGGTTCACGACTTACAAACAAAAAGGGGGAAACCCCACTTAACACATTAATAGCTAACAACTGCAAGTATCTAAGCACTGGAGAGCCAACATACTGGCCAGCCGACAAGAAAAAACCAGATCTAATTGACTTTTGCATCTACAGAAGTATTCCTAAAAATAACCTATCGATTAAATCCAGCCTTGAACTTTCATCTGACCACTCGCCGATAATTTTGGAGTATACTTCACATACACAGTTAATTTCATATCCCTTAAAACTATATAACCACAAAACTGACTGGGATACCTTTAACGAAATTATAAATCAAGACCTAAAACCCAAGATTCCAATTTCAATTTCAATTTCAATTTAATTCAATTCAATTTATTTATTTCTTTATCAATTCGTTATATAAAAATACAAATAACAATAAACAACAATACGTATGTAGTACAAAGTGAAATAATAAAGATACTGCAATCTGTAGTTCAGAAGGAACTAGAGGCGAAAGCAGGAAGCATAGCATAGTTATATTATAAACAATATAAAAATTAAGAATGAAATATTAGTGGGGTCACAACAAGATTTATAAATATACTTAAATGCGTTTCTTTACATTGTTTTTTTTTATTTATTTATTTTACATGACATAATAGAAAAAAGTCAAAATTAAATTAGACAGCTACACTTACTAAGTCAGAGATATCCTTATAATTTTTGTCTAAGAGCCATAGTTTTACTTTTTTTAGAAAAATTGATTCGTTTCTTATGGTTCTAATGTTATTCGGTAAGCTTTTGAAAAGTCTAGGAGCAATTCCCGTAAAAAAAATTAAAAATTAAAAAAGCTGTGGTACTAAAGCAAGGTTTGAATTGTTTATTCTAAGGTTGTAACTAGAAGAGCATCTATTTAATTGATAACCAGATCTGGCAAAAAATATCTTTAAAACTTTATAAAAATATTAGTGTTTCAGAGAAAGAATTTTAAGGCTTCTGAAAAGTATTAAACTACTATGATAACGACTTTTATTACAAATAAGGCGAATAACGTGCTTTTGAGAAATCAGAAGTGGGTACAATTTGTTATTGTATGTACCACCCCAGGAAACTGTGCCGTATTCAAGCTTAGAATGTACTAATCCATAATAAATATACTTAAGAAGATCCAGCGAGCAATAAGACTTTAAAAAGTATATTTGCCTTGTGGCAGCCATTAAATACTTCTTAAATGCATTGGTATGGCCAGACCAACTCATCCTCCAGTCAAGTTGAACACCAAGATACTTAAACGATTTAACACTCAATACTTAAACATTTATCAGAACATGTACGTGACTCAAAAAATGTCTGAGAGCCTGCTTCTGATTTACAAATTTCTTTACTTTGTTTATATTTGTTGCGGTTCGCACAGTGAAAAAAGAATGTTCCAAGATCCACTTCCTTTCCACACACATTAAAAAACATAAATTTAGTCTTGTCACTAATTACCAGCTTATGCTGTTATGTCGGCACTAAGATTCAAAGCAGAGTCACTCTGAAAAGCACATGCCATATCGTCAGCAAACGCATTAACTCTGCTACGTATCGGACCAAGCACCGAACCTTGAGGAGCCCCTATGGAGATACTACTAGAAGAACTGAGTTGACCACTAATTTTAACTTTTTGCCCCCTATTAGATAAATAAGAACGGAACCAATTATGCATCGTACCCCTAAAACCACATTTGTAGAGTTTGTCCAAAAGAATTTTGTGATCGACGGTATCAAAAGCTTTTGTTATGTCGATAAACAGAGCCGCAGTTAAGTTTTTGTTATTAATACTATTGTATATATTTGTGCAGAAGTTTAAGAGAGCTCCTTCAGTTGAAAATTTAATACGAAATCCAAATTGGCACTCACTAAAAAATTGTTTTTTTTTTTCTAAAAATTGTATCATTCTATTTTTAATAGCTTTTTCAAAAATTTTCGAAAATACCGAGAGCAAGGAAATAGGCCTATAATTATTTACTGATGATTTATCTCCTTTCTTAAATAAAGGAATTACTTCGGCCTGCTTTAGCTCATCTGGGAAAACACCACTGGAAAAACTTTTGTTAAAAATATGGCTTTGAATATCACAAATGTTCAAAGCTATTTTCTTAACAAAATTATTGGAAAAGCATTTAGTTATTTTAGAATTCGAGTTTTTGAGAGAGATAATGATTCTGTACAGTTCAAAAGACGTTATTGGGTCAAAATAAAAACTCCGAGAGAAAGACACATCATTAGCTGAGCATTCGCATTCAGTAAAAACAGAACAACTATCCGACACCACTTTACTACCAACAGATACAAAAAAATCATTGTACTTGTTAGCTAAATCCTTGGGATCATTCACTGTTTTTTATACTATGAACTTGTACACCCACAGTTGTTTTGTTCTGTATTTCTTTTCCCAATTTCCATTCTTTCATCGAGTCACCTTTGACCTCTCGAAACTTGTTTAAATAATAATTGTTTTTGCACTGCAAAACATGTTTAGATATATCTTTACATAATTGTTTGTCGGCAGAAGTAAATCTAGCACTAAGCGGATTATTAGTTTTTTTCTTGTGAAGTTTGTTTTTCTCTTTAATTTTGAGGAGTAACTCAGTAGTTATCCAAGGTTTTAACTTTTTCAGTTTAGTCTCACTTTTCTCTACTATTTTCGAACATTGGTTGACATACATGTTTAAAATATCAACAAAGTTACAGTAAGCTCTCGAAGGATCGCTTTCATTAATTATGTTTTCCCAGCCTTCAAAGTGAAGTAGATTATTAAGTGCCACATAATCAGTGATAAAGACAGATGAACAGGAAGGCAAGATTTTAGAGTTAGTATCCGAATTGTGTTTAAAGCTTAAACACGTCATACAATGGTCATTTATTTGTAAATCGAGAACGGAGCTGTTGAGTAGGAATTTTTCGGAACTAAATAATCGCACCATGATGTGTCAATGCAAGTGCTTGAAGAGTTTGTAACACGAGTTGGTCTGTTTAAGCAAGACTCTAAGCCATAAGATGACAGCAAAAATAAATAATTGTCCACAGCAATGGAATCATGTAAAATGTCTATGTTAATGTCGCCCAATAATATTATGTCGTTTGATAACTCACTCGACAACAAATTTTCTAGATGTGTCATTAAATCTATAAATACAGAAAAATGTAAGCTTTTTGTTATTTACCCTCACTTTTTAAACATCACAACTATGCAAATTATAACATTTTATGTCAACATTTATCGTATTTTTAATAAAAGCAGCAGTAACGCCAGATGCATATTTATTATTACAGCAGGAAATAAAATCATACCCAGCAATACTAAAAAATGACTTATCTTCTTCATAAATCCATGTTTCCGTTAAAAAAATTAATTCTGGCTTATTTACAAAGGAATTCAAATGTACAAGAAAGTTATCAAAATTTTTTCGAATACTTCTAATATTTTGGTGAGTTATAAGAAAATTATCTAAATATTTTTGGTCAAAAACGAGATCATGAGAGTCAACGTTTACGCAGTTGACAGAGGGAATATTAAGAAGGTTAACCTGTGGATCTTGCATATTAATTCAATGCTAGGAGGTCCGCCTCCGACTTAATAACAATATAATTATCGTTAAAAGAATCATTTATAAAAATTTTACTATTATTTTCACATCCAAAAAGCTTTGAAGTTAGATTATTTTTGTTACTGAATTTATTTTTCATTATTATTTTTTCTTTAAAATTGAAACAAATTTAACCACTAAAATTTTCGATTCACTACTGTCTGAATTATTAGACTTCTTAACATTTTTGACATAACAATTGTCAATATCGGCTTCAGAAACATCTGCGCACACACCCTTTGAAAATACTTGCAGAGCACAATCAAGAGCATTGTTATTGTTAACGTTAGGTACGCCTACTATCTCTACACACTTTTCTCTTGGTGCAAGTGATCAGAGTATATCTAATAATGAGTAGGGACACTCTCCACGTGCTTCTTATCAGTTCAATTTTTCGTCACACAGCCACGGAGAAATAGACGGTAATAAGAAGTGTAGTCGTGAAAGAGAGATAGAAGAGAAGAAAAATTATTTCAGAATTTGCCACAGGGTGCTAATTTCGAAATACGAATAAATTAATTTGTGATACATTATTGTTAAAAAATATTTGTATACATTTTTGCCTTTCGATCTTCGTTTTTACCTTCTGTTATATTAGCTATTTTTTTTAAATGATCTAATCAGGTATAGCCGAATAATTCCAACACTTGAAATACATCGTTTTTTTTAGAGATGCTATTCAATCTTTCGAAATTTGTTTATGTAATAAGTGGGATTTGTTAAAAAAGTGAAACAACTTTCACTTATCTACAAAATGGAAAAATACAATAAAACTTTAGTATGCATACATTACAATCACAATTATTTAATTTTTTGTAATTTTGCTTAAATCTCACAATTTTTCGGTACGATAAAATATTTTTTCTACCGCCAAGCACTTATAAAAATTATTAAATTATATGTTAATATTATTATAAAAAGCTTTTTTTGCTCGAGATCAATTTTCGTGAATCTCTATTTCAACTCCAGATTCAAACCTACTTACACTTACACCAAAACATTTCATACGAAATTGAAACTCAGCACATAAAAATGCTATCAATCAACACAAATATTATTAGAAACTCCATACAAAATTTAGAAAATATAAAGAAAGTGTATTTAAAATTTTATTTATTATTTTTTCCTTTTTTTGACATTTGACATTTTGTTCGTAAAATCAAAAATGACACAAGAATGCAAACACAGAAAAACAGATCAATCTCGTTTGATTTCAATTCAGCACGTAAAATCGGAAATCTGCGACCAAAACCTGAAGAGCCCAATAGAAAACGACAATAGTTTATGCGAACGTCATAAGCATACTCTCAATTAGAAATTTTCTAATTTGTAATTTCCTAGTCAATATCTTACGCTAATGGCTACCTAATTTCGCATAGGAAATCCCGAAAACAAAGATCGCGATTTTATTTTTTTTACACGTGACCATAAGACCTTTTACTTGTTTGCCGCATGCATGTAGTAATCCGTGTCACCCTACTCTATGCTGTTTGCTGCCCTTTCGCTCAACTGATAAAAACCCAAGTCAGGACGCGTTTAAAATACGTGTATAAAAAATGTAAACAAAACCCACCCCAATGTGACTGTACAAGTAGTGTGACAAGATGCTATGCTGTGCTATGCTAAATGTAGCTTGTTGAATATAAGACTAATAGGAGCTTTAGAGGATTTATTGCAATGTACGAATGTTAATATTCATATTTGACATTGAAATTTATATTTGAGACATCCATATCTAATCCTATTTAATAAAAAACAAATGAACAAAATCAAAAATGAAACCAAATTCACAGCAGCGAATTCGGCCACACCATATCTTTGATGACATGCTTTGCCTTACTCACACATGGGCGTTCAATTCGGGACGCGTTTAAAAAGGCATTATGAGAAAACTACACGCAATTTATCTTACGTAGGTAGCCGCGTGTGGTGGTGCTGCTGAAAAGTATTGCCGACTCTTTTCATTATATGCAATCGCAGGTAAGGGTTGAAATCAATCCTTCTGAGCTGCTTTTATTTATTGAACAATTTTTTTCAGGCTTGGCTTTGCACTAGTAGCAGTTGCATATGTGTAGAGAGTGTCCCTACTCATTATTAGATATACTCTCCCCCCTGTTCTGCATTCCACTTTTAGTGAATTCAACCACCAAAAGTGGAATTGGGTGTTCTGCATTCCGAACGAAACTATAAATTGTGGATTGTATGTTCGAAAGTGAATATTTTGGTGTTCTGCATTCCACTCAAGATGACAGCTGTCACATGCTGTTGTAAATTGAATTAATTAATTAATTTGTTGATCAGAATCATTTTGAAAAATATGAGTAGAATAATAAGACTTTCCATTAGTGTATTAAAATAATTCCTTTGTTTAATATAGTACAGCACAAAAATTAGAGGAAAGAGAGTATTCTCTTGAATTACATGAAAGAAAATCAAGATTTTCCAAGATCAAAATTTCTCTGACTCCACTTCTCGCAGGATATGACAAATATTTTCTTACTCACTCTAAAACTGTTTTTAAAAATGCAAAAATCATTAAATAAATTATTTTTCTTCAGTTGTCTAACTTCTGCTTACAATGCTTCGGGAAGATCCAGAATGTTAGATTTATCTCGGAAAATCTTCCTGCGTACTCTCTCCATTCGGTTTTCTTCGCGGCTTTCACGAATCATTTAAAAATTTTGTTTTCCATTTTTTTCATAAAATATATTTTTGCTTAAATGTTTAACTTGCACAAAACAAAAACCAAGAACTGAAAATCTCCAATGATTATGAAATGATTTGACAGCTGTGTTTGACATTTCAAACAAATGAATTCGAAGTGGATTTCAAAAATTCGAAATCACTCGGAATGCAGAACACTGAATTCCATTCCGAGTGAATTTGAATTTCGGTTTCAATCCACTTTCACTCGAAATGCAGAACAGCGGGGTCTGCAAGTGATTTACTTATTTTCGAAGATCAAACACTGTTTGCGTCAATTTATTTTTTTCTTCTTGTAAAGAGTTTATTAAGGAGAGAGCATATGCATTTTCAGCTCTAAGAGCAACAATTTCATTGTCACTGTCTCTAATGTAATCTGTTGATAATGGTGATGCTGTTGATTTAAGATTGGTGCTTGAAGTAACTGGGGTTGGTGTTATTGGTTTTGCTGTTGATTCGCAATCGGTGTTTGAAGCAGCTGGTGTTGTTGTTGTTGCGTTTTCTGTTGAATAATTAGCTGGTGTTGCTGATGTTGTAACTGATTTTGATTTGTTTGCATTTGAAGCGGTGACACTAACTGCGTCTTCGGGGCTGATTTGGAAGTTTCCGGCAATTCAGCTGATGAGAGAGGCGAACTATTGCCATCAGTTAATTGTTGTGATAACCGCTCTCGTTGTTGTTCTGAGAGATTGGTAGGAGGGGGAGAGCGAAGAGACCCCCTTCTAGCAGCAGAGCAACTCTTACAACGAAATTGCTTGTTGGACTTTTGCAAAAAATCAACGTCAGCTGGTTGAATATTCACGCAACTGCAGTGAAAATAATTATTGCAACCCACACATTTAATTTTAGGCTGATTGCGTTCAACTGTCAGTTTGCAAACACATGGCATTTTTTTTTTATTAGAACTTTTTTGAACTTTTAATAAAGGAAGAAAAATAAAAAAAATTTAACTGCCTGATCACAGTACGTGTTGATCCCACGACACTTTCACTTACATTCACTCAGCGCCTTGAGATCGAGCTCACCACATGAGATCTTACTCGGTCAGTGTATTTTTTTTTTGCATACCGTATTAAGCAAGATCTCAGAAAAGTGAGTGAACAGCTTGAACTCATCTTTTAGCATACGACTATCTATCACATACTCTCGTAAACGTCTTCCACCACCTCTCGGGCATTACTTTCTCTGCAACGAGCCCATGTCCATAGTCTCTTTATTACGAGATTTGGGTATTACCTGTGATGAAGAACTGAACTTCTAGTCCCAAATTGAAAGCATTATTTGCAGAGCAAATTCTATGCTTGGTTTTGTTAAACGTTGGTCTATGGAGTTTTTGATGTATGGTCTCCTTATTACGAAATCCATACTAAGCGAATCGAAGCCGTCCAGTGTAGGTTCATCCGGTTTGCCCTTCGCGGTCTTCCTTGGGTTGAAAGCTACAACCTTCCGCCCTATAGAGACCGTTTGAAACTGATCAATCTTCAGTCTCTCAAAAAACGCAGTTATGTTGCCGATCCTACTTTTTATTCAATAGCTCTTAGCAGGTAACATCGACTGTCCTACGCTCCTTCAAATGATCTCTCTTAACACAAATCCGCGTAATCTCAGGGCTGTTCCGCTCTTTCATCTTATTTTTCATCGTACCAATTATGGGTCCAGAATGCTGCTAAAGGACAACAGCATCCCAAACCTTTCTAATTTCCATTGCAGTAGATTAACAATACAGAACGCGCTTTATACATACCTCCTCTTGATCTACTTACCACTTCACCATTTACTCGCTACGTCTTCCCTTAGGTTTAATTGTTAGCTTTTGATTTCTTAGTTTGTTTAAGTTTTCTTTGCTTGTATGTATTAAGCTCATCAAATAAAAAAATAAATTAAAAAAATATATAGATAAAAAATAATATTTAAAAACAAGCTTTAATGAACTAAAAAGTAAAACATTTTTTTTTCCCAGTCACCAATTATAGGTATGTGACTATTAATTAAAGGTTGGGGCGCCCAAGTTTTTTTTAAATCTTTGTAGATTGTTTGTAGAGGTGGCACCATGTCACTGCGGACTAATGGGATTTCATCAATTTATACATACATATGTAACGTATGTATGTATTCAGTTTCTTTGATAAACGAGATGACTCTGTCTCTGGGTAGAATTTGTCTAAATGTTGATGAAGTGCTCTACAGTGATACAAAATGTGTTCTGTTGATTCTTCGTCCTCGTTGCATATCGTGCATCTGTTGTCTTGTGCCTAAACCCCCCAAGCTTTAATTAATAGTCACATATTGGTGACTCGGAAAAAAAAAATATTTTTATTACTTTCTAGTTCATTAAAGCTTGTTTTTAAAAATAATTTTTTATCTATGTATATATTTATTTTCTACTTTTTAGTATCTGAAATGTTTTACCAGTATACGTCGGTACGTATGCTCCATATATTGGCTTGTTTGGATTTAATATGTGAAAATTTACTTAAAATGTTTGAGATTCTACTCGTCAAACCCTTCCATTTCATTCCAATGTTATGGGGGTTGTGCGCCATCTTATGTTATTCACTATATTAAATTTTGAATCACTTCACTTAGCAAATCGTATTCTACTTGTAAAATTTTCATTTGATACCCATATTAAGAAGGTCGTGAAGATGACGGTAACCCACCATCTTCGGGCGTCCGCCATTTTAGACTTACAAGATCATCAAATAACCCATATTGTTTTGTCTCTGAAATTATACACGTGTGAAAATTTCAGGATCATCAGATATCTGGAAGTGGGTGTAAAATCGATTCCCAGACTTAGCCCTCACAGAAAATGAAGTTAATATTAAGGTTGTAAAATGGGTGTCCTCTTCACCAATAACTGTAATGGAAAGTCCTTAATTGAAAAGCGCAATATGTAAGACTTAATGTATAGAAACCAGCGCTGTAACTTGAAAATAAGACAAGCGGGAAAGAAATAACAAGCCACCGGATTTGGCTACTGAAAGGGGAACATATTGAAGACGGTCTTAAACTGGGGTAGCTTGTTATCGGCTAACTAAATCAGTATAAGTTTTCTTTTTAGTTAAAATTTAGTCCCAATATTGATTTTTTTATTTAGCGGTATGGAGATTGAGAGTACTAAAAATAACCATAGCTTTGAAAGTAAAAGTGGATAGGCTCACGTGCATGTTATGTTGACCAACTACTCGCTCATACCCTATGGGAAGTTATACGTATTTACATGCAAGAGCATTCAAATTGCTAGGTGATTGGAAACAAAATATGAATGATACAATGCGAATGCTGTTTGATCGATAATTATTTTCATAGGTAGAAGCCTGTCGAGAGCATTTCATTTTAAATAAAAATTAATTAAAACAATAAAATCATGGAAGTAATGGAAGAGGGAAATTTAATGGACAGAGTTCCTATACTTTTACAAAGGGACCTTCAATACTATCAGGTGAATTGATATTTACATATTTAATGATTATCATATCATACGAGTATTTATGGTCTAAATTTGCGCATATATTTGGCATTTAAGGAGCATCAGAGTGTACTTCAGGAGCCTATTTGTCCGGGAGTTGTTGGAGGGAAGTTGGATTTTCCACGATATGCTTCCTTTGCTTCAATAAAAATAGTTATTTGGTATTGTTTGAAAATGTAAACGTCATTGAAAGTTATATAAGTGGACACATTTAATAGGTGGGAAGAGGAGTACTTTGCAGCATATCGAAAGCATTCTGGATTATTGCATAACGTTATTGAGCCGGGAGCAGAAGATGATGTAAGTAAGCAATAGTAGTTTAGAAAATAGAGTTACATATACATACTATATTTATGATCTGGGATAACTCCAGATAGCTGTTGTAGCAAGTTTCAGTTTACTTACGAGCAGACAACGCTAAGATTATTTTATTTGGATTCAGAGAAACCTGGATGCTGTGCCGGTGATTCAGTGGTTTTCTTTGCTGGCGCATTTTTGTCTATTCGCTCGATATTTTCGATTTTATGTTCGTAGATTCATATACAGATGAATTCGATATAGAATTCTGGGTTAAATATTCTTCATCATTCGTACCCACATACATATGAAGGTACTTACATATTTATATCCGACGGTTTTTTTTCTACTATACAGGGTGATCCGATTTGGGATACAGATATTTTGGGATCTAATTCATTCATGATATGAAAAAAATCGTATGGGAAGGCGTGGTCTATCTTGAACACCCACTGAGCTACAGGGTGTTTAAAAAAGTTCCTTCAGAGAATCCGGTACCAATAGTTATTCAATTTCTATTAAAGATAAAGCAATCTACCGATCTGTCTATCTCTCGTTCTTGTCCTTCATGTGCTCGTTGTGTGTGTAAACATTATAAGGGTATCCATAAGCCCTTTTGCGTGTGTAAATTATATAAAAAAAAACCAAAGTGGGCTCGATTCATAAACAATTGGTATGTACTTATCACAGTTTAAAAACTATTACCCTGCGTAGTTTAATTTTCGAGATATTATCCTTCAAATACAGATTTTTTATAATTTATTTAACAAATTTTTGTGAAAATCGCATTTATCATACTTATTTCATACTCAAAATGAATTAATTTGTCTGTTTGTCTATCTATCTGTCTATCTGTCTATTTATCTGATGATGGGTATCTATCTGTCTGTCTATCTATCTGTCTATCTATCTATCTGTCTGCCTATCTGTCTGTCTGTCCGTCTGTCTATCCGTCTGTCTGTATGTCTGCCTGCCTGTCTATCTGTCTAAATATCTGTCTATCTATCTACCTGTCTGTTTGTCTATATGTCCGTTCACTAATCCAATCTGGTGATGAATTCCTCCTTCGACGATGTGAACTCGCAAAAATTTGCCGGGAACGATGTCAATTCAGTCGAAACATCAAAAGGAATTTGGCCATTGCGAAGCGCCAGCAGTTGTCTCGAGAATTCAGCAGCCACTGGGTCGTTCTGCAATGCGACTCTCATGTCGACATGCCGCCACAAAGACGACGATTTCAGGCATGCATTAAGTTCATCGGCAGCAGTAGATTTCGGGATGACGGGAAGCGTTTGATGAAAATCTCCCGAGAGCAATATTATAGCCCCACCAAATCGTCTCGTGTACGTCGTCCAAGGTTTGATCGTCTAATAGGAGGCATTAGTCAAGCAAATAACTCTCCCTAAAAAACAACAGTCGTTTCTGACTAATCCTATTAAAAAGAAAAAGGATACCTGTCAAATTGCGCACAGCATAGCTCAACGTATAACGCCATCTATCGGGTTGTGGCATTGATCGCAGCACAGCGCCATCTATTATTTATCTCGTTTACTTCTCCACCCAAAGTGCACGCAAAATGTCTTTTATCACTCGTTTCTGACTAATCCTATTAAAAAGAAAAAGGATACCTGTCAAATTGCGCACAGCATAGCTCAACGTATAACGCCATCTATCGGGTTGTGGCATTGATCGCAGCACAGCGCCATCTATTATTTATCTCGTTTACTTCTCCACCCAAAGTGCACGCAAAATGTCTTTTATCACAGTGAATTTGACAATCATCCGAAATTTTTCAAGCTTCACAACGAATGATAAAATGCAAAATTTCGTCGAAAAAAAAATCATATTTTTCGCGTTTTTCCGTGATTTTCCGAGTTTTCCACTAAGAATTTTATATTTTTCCATGCGAAAAGCCATTCCGGAACAATTGCACACAAAATTCCATATCGAATTCCATTTCGATTTTTCCAATTTCCCGACTTTTCTGGAGGGTTTTTCTAAAAGTGTCTTTCATAAAAACCATCTCCAAGCAATTACGAACAACTGAAAAAAAATTTGAGCTGTTCTCAATTAATGAATTACTATACATTTTTCACACCATTTTTATACATACAGATTTTTTTCGAATTCCTTGTTTCAATTAGGCTTCGACTTCTGTGGTGAAAAATTCGGATCCTGATAAATTTGTTAGTCTGGTAACTAAATCAGCGGACCTATTGTTAGAACATCTTCACATACTCACCCAGGAGTCGTTAGACCATGCTGATTTGTCTGTACTGACGGCAACAATTGGTGCAGCGGCCCTTATTAAGAATTCTTTGAAAATTTATCTATCTGCTGCTACCACGAAGCATTGCCCACCAAGGGGTGATGACAAGGGTGGATCGCTAAAGGTAAGATATAAGTCTAAGTACTATTTAAATATATATTTATAATTTCATTCTTGCAATGCTTCAGTTATCCTATAAAGAATACTCCCAAATGGCAGAAGCGTTAGCTGAACGTCTGCTAGATCTCCATTGCCGTCTTTTATTACTGTATATAATTCAAGATGCAGACTGTCTCCATTGGGAGGATACAGAACCCTTTTTCGAATCTGAAAGAGGCTCTTACACCATTCAAATGTGGTGGCACTACTTGAGAGGCACCAAGGATGATCTATGGAACTCGGTACCACCTAAAATGGCACAACGTATTTTTGCTGGAATACTTAATGAAACACTTAGTGTTTTAACAGTTCGTTACTCACATGTACGTACTTCAGTTTTTTTTTTTTTTTACATGAAAGTACATAACTTAAAAAAATGCATACATGTATATACCTACATATCAGATAGTAACAAACCCTGCTCGGTTTCAATTGCATTTGGTTGACATATGCAATTTGCTGTTCTGCATTTCTGAGTTGCTGCCCCACGTAAGCGAAAGTGGAGAGGCATATGTTGGTAAGTAATATGTATATTTTTATTCAAGCATTACATACATAATATGTCCACGTATACGGATTTGCATAATTATTCAGAGTTTTTATTTAAACCAAACAGGACTCCAAATTAATAACCAGAGCGTCATTATACGGGATATTCATGCAAAATGTCGAGAGCTTTTTTATTGTCTCCTGTTGCGTGGAGCACCTCTTGGGGTGCTATCAAAGGTATTAATTTTTTACATAAATGTACATACACACATATATGTATATGACAAACATAAGTAGAAAGCCCCATACATACATGCTATGAAAATTTGTTTTCTTTAGGTTTTTCGCAAGGGTTTGGATAATATGGAAATGTTTTCTTCGCGTCAAGGCTTACCAAGTGCTTGGATTATATTTGTGCTACCTAGATTATTCCCGAAGGATCACTCAAGTCAATGGGTGACAGACTTTGCTGATTTGAATGCTAACACTGCAATTGCATTAGAATTGAAAGTGCTATTGGCCTTTCCTGAAGCAGATTGGTCCTTTTTGGTTAAAGTAAGTATGTAAATACATGAATTCTAAGTTCTAAGTTTTTCTTCTGAAGCACTAGTTCGTCACTAAGTGTATTGCGACATTTTTGGACTGCCTTTGATTTTATTGGGTTTGATCCTATTGATTTAAGAGCTGGCTGACTAGAATGGCTGTCTCTGACGGAGGGAGGTCGCTTCCTTTTGGGAATATTGTAGCCTGTTCAATCACCAGGAAGACACTACATGCATGCGTTAGTCTGAAAGATTCCCGTTTATTTAGTGTATCTGAGTAGAATCCTGCTCTAGTACCTATTTTTGAGCCGTCTCGGTGAAGAGTGCTATTTCTTGGCTTCTTCTCGGTTTTTGAGGAGTCAATGAACAACCGCCAGTAACTTGAATCATATTCAAAATTTTATAGGTTCATTACTACAGGAACTCCATTACAATACAGCAAATCATCTGCTTTAGAAAAGTAAGATTTCAATTCACCGTCGAGATGTCGAAAGTAAAAAAAATTGTATCAGGAAAATGTAACCCGTCATAAACCGGGATACGCCTCTATATAACTGTCACAAAAAATCTGGGGGTGACTGGATCAAAATAATATTTTTTGTTATGAGAGTCATAAGCATAATCAAAAATAATCACAAAGTTTGTTTGACAAAAACAGTGTTTACCAAATTAAATTTCAATTTCAAATACCAAAGGGTACGAAACAAGATTAAATGAAACGATAATGCTCAGAGTATAGCCGTGGTCGCATGCATCTTTGCCCTATAAATGCGAACTTTATTAAATTTTTTACTAAGTGAAGTAGTTTTTAGTTTCAGAAAATATGTATAGTGTAGGTAGGTATGTAAGTAATGTCGTATTGTAATTGTCAAACCATTTCATTGGACATCCATAATAAGCAGGTCGTGAAGATAACGGTAATCCGCCACCTCGGTGTGTCAACCATATCGAATTTAAAATGACGTCACTTAGCTTATAGTATTCTATTTGCCAAACCCTTTAATTTGACATCCATATTAAGAAGGCAGTGAAGATAACGGTAATCCGACATTTTGGGGCGTATGCCATATTTAATTTGTCAAACACTTTAATTTGGCACCCATATTAAGAAAATCGTCAAAATAACGATAATCCGCCATCTTGGTGTGTCAGCCATATTGAATTTGAAATGACTTCACTAAGCTTATAGTATTCTACTTGTCAAACCCTTTCATTTGACATCCATATTAAGAAAATCGTGAAGATAACGATAATCCGAGATTTTGGGGCATCCGCCATATTGAATTTAAAATGGCTTCACTTAGCTTTTAGTATTCTACTTGTCAAACCATTTCATTTGACATCCATATTAAGCAGGTCGTGAAGATAACTGTAATCCGCCATCTTGGTGTATCAACCATATCGAATTTAAAATGACCTCACTTAGCTTATAGTATTCTACTTGTCAAACCCTTTAATTTGACATCCATATTAAGTAGGTTGTGAGGATAACGGTGATCCGTCATCTTGGGGCGTCCGTTATATTGTATTTAAAATGGCGTCACGTAACCTTTAATATTTTACTTGTCAAATCCTTTCATTTGACATCCATATTAAGTAGGTCGTGAAGATAACGGTAATCCGACATTTTGAGGCGTTCGCCATACTGAATTTTTCTGTGACGTTCAATAGCCTAAGACACGCCCCGGATCCAGACGAATCCAACGACACCTTTTTTTGTTCAAATCGGTTCCATAGTTTAAGCTGTACGAGATGACATCCTTATAAACTAACAAACCCAGCCTGTGAAAATCATAACCCCTTCCTTTTGCCATAGTCTGGTAAAAAGAGATCTGGATTTCGTGTCTCCTTTTAATGGTCATTTATTTGACATATTTCAGGTTATACTCATGCGAGATGCTAAGCTGTCATCAATAATTCTCCCTCATTTGATGGAACACCTACCATCCGTGGAGAATTTTAAAAATGTAGTCAAGTCCTCTTTTATCGAATCGAAAAACTACGAAAAGTGTGGAGCATTCCTTTGTCGCCGGGAGTGCTTCAATGTCGCAGATCTGATCGTGGATGATGTTGGTTTGTGAATATGTAGTTTCGATTTGACGAGATGAAAATAATTTATTTCAATTATTGATTCAGATCCGGTTGGACAAACAAACAGTCAGATTGTACTCTCGCTGACCTACATTCTGGTTGCAATTGGCAAGTCGACAGATATCAAAGCATGCCTTGTAGGCGCTTTGGAAAATAGTCCACCCAACTGGTGCGATTGTCTTGATAAACGTCAGGTAAGAGGCTGAAACATAAAACGTTGCTATAGATGTAATAAAATACATCCACAAGGTGTGGAATCAAAAACGTCCTCCCTGGTTGGAAGCCATCATGCACTTGGTGTATCCTGTTCTCGATTGCATTGTTGAAATGTTAATAAATGCGGTCGAAACCGGAGCGAGCATGTATCAAGCAATGTCACTAGCGCTAACGTGTATATCTGAGATGTGGGATTGTATACCAGAGGGACTGTATAAAGTTACAGTGCTGTTGCAGGACATTATTTCTGTTTCAACAAAGCCATTAAGTACGTTTATATGCCCGTCAAATTTGTATTCAAAAGGATGATTTCAAAGGAGTTCCTCATTTAAGGTGAATCTGTTTTACTGCAAGTTGTCTTTGCCGCTCTGTATACGGAATTGATTAAAAAGGCGGAAGAATTCGAGAAGAGTAAGTGCTATTTGAATTATACAACGATTATAGGAGTATGTCGAGTACATGCTTGCATGTGTAATGTGATGACGTATTTCCAGTGAAAGATGATGCTGGAGCAACGATATGCTACTCCCTTTCAGAGGCTATTTGTTCCATTGACGAGGACGATAAGCATACGGAACAAATTGAGCTGTTTTTGACGCAGGCAAAGGATAGCATTTTTAATGAAGCAGATTTTCTATCAGAAGCGGGGCTGAGTGGTGCAAGTACGGTTAAAGTTGATGATGTTAATGAGAGATGTGCATACAGTCCACCGGTTAACTATCCATTGGAACTCGATGTTGGATCCGCAGATTGTATTGCAGAGGTCTTGGCAAGCGATGTCCTTACGACGAATATCGGGAAGCAATCATTGAAGGTATCTCCATATACATACATAGAGTCGCTAATCTTTTTTTTATCCCAAGTGACTGTTAATTGGAAGTGTTCAATTCGTTCAATTCACTATTCGTTTTTTGGAGAAAAAACTTAACGCTTGCTTTATGCTTTACCACATAATTTAAATTGTCCATTTCCCCATAGGTGCTGTATAATTACCTCAAAAACAACAAAGACTGGCTATTTGAACAACTCGATGTTACTGATACTGAACCAAGTGAGTTCCAAGCCATTAAAGGTCAAAATATTAAAGAAACGAAGACATCAATCTTAAAATCGATGTTTTACATAGGAAATAAACCATTCGATCAGGTGAGTTACCTCCCAGCTACCTACGTGCACGTAAACTGAAATGGAAAAAAGAGGGTAAATCTATATCCTTATCTCTTATAGCTGTTGACCGGAGCTCTGCGGATAGACTACACAATGTGGTTACAAACGCCCATTTCCTTAAACACCGAACGAGCATGGTTGCACATCGAACGTCGTTGTGATTTTCAAGAGACGGCAAAACTTTCAATGCCGGAAGTAACTATGGTAGCTTCAATAACAAAAGTTTTAAAAAAACGAAAGGATAACGAACCTTAAGCCTCGTTTTGTTAACATAAATGTGTAATAATATCAGTAATACTATAAGCACAACATACTCGTGTGAGCATACTAACGCAGATTTATTTTAGAGGAAAAAAAAATTACGCATACGCCCCGCTGGCCGTAGAAAGATGTTTGAATTTCTTGTTTTTTTCCCAATTTCTTTTTTTTTTCAAATAAGAAGTTTCCACTTCCGAAACTTGACACCACACCGCGTATTGAATGAATATTCCTTTTTTTTGCTCTAGTTTTCATGTTCTCGTCGTGATGGATATACAAATGACTGCCGCAATAAAGAAAAACACTTTAAGCAGCGTAAACTTATTTACTTCTACTATAATGAGACTAGAAAAATTCAACATACGAGTCCATTCATTTAATCTTTGCAGGCATGTACAAGTACGAGTATGTAACATACATACATACATATGTATAAATCTGTTTTAGAGCATAACTTGTAAGCAGACAAACAAGCAATTTGCAAACGTAACACTTTGCCAGAGATTTACGAATGACAACGTAGGATTTTCATATGATAGCCCAACTTTTCTTTTTCTTTTCTTTTCAATTACAAATACTTGCATTGTCTCCTGATTAACGCTTAGGTGAGGCTTGATTGGGAAGGATGTATAAATCGTAATTTCAAAACAATGCAATGTGGACTGGGGATCAACCCTCAGAAAACCGAACTAGTGCTGTTCACTAACAAAAGACCGACCTAGCCTTCAGTCTACCGACCATTAAGTGCACTACCCTTAAGTTGTCCGAGAGTGCTAAATACTTGGGCCTCTTGCTCATACTCGACAGAAAGCTTAATTGGGAGCTGAACATTAAAGGAAGAGTAAAAAAATCTTTCAAGCTGATTCTTAGGGAAAAACTGTGCATTCAGGAAACGAAAAAACACTGTGGATGTGCTCGGCGATAATTAGACCTATGCTAACATACGGAGGATTGGCCTGGCGCTGTCGAAAAAACCAGCAACCTTAAGGTTATGACGAAAGTACAGAGAACAGCATGCAGTGGAACAACCAGCGCGATGAGAACAGCGCCAACAGCGGGGTTGGAAGCAATTATTAACCTTTTGCCTCTAGATCACTACATGCAGGAGGCCGATCGCTTTCAGAATAAGCCAGTCAAGGCATTGGAGACCGAATACATATGGACATACCAAGGTACTCAGTAAATATCATAGCAGTAATGCCAACTCAGACTACACTGTCCCGTACTATGATTTCGAAAGACCTTTCTCGTGGCCTTTGCAATCAGAGAATAATGAGAAAAAGACACAGACCTCCGCTACACGGAAGTGCATAAGGAACATTAATCTGTCTTTGTAGATATTTTTTTAAAATCATTTATTAAAATAATCGTAAAAGATATTGAGAAAAATTGAGAGCAGGACAATACTCTCAATTACATCGTTTCATTTCATCTTGTGTCGTACTTTTCAGTTAGTTTTTCTCGTAGTCGGCAGTTTCCTTATTTTCTTTGCCAACTCATCGGCAAATTCGTTGCCTTCTACAACAGACTGACTAGATACCCAACGTAGCCTTACCTGGTTCTGCATAATGCATAATGGCCTTAGCATTTTTCGGCAGCTCCTGATGACTAGTGCCGATTTGGTAGTGAACTATTCTAGCGCCTTAAGTGCAGTTAATAACAATATCCTTCCTGGATATTTGTTTCATAATCAGGAAGTACGGCTGTTACTTATGACTGAAAGACGCTGCAGGCATCCGGCAGTCATAAGGACACTTTTAACTCTGGTTCCATACAGTAAATACCAGATACCTCTGCCATTTACAGTTTTAGACCCGTCCGTGAGGACTTCAGTGTCTGTATGGCGAGTAACGGTGTTATTCGTCCACCCTTCCCTCACAGGGTTTGTTGGCTTTGCCATAGCCGGGTAAAAGTAGAAAAGAAACAAAAAAACAAAAACAAAACTAAAGGAAACAACTTTCTGTTCTGTCATCACGATTGAAAAATAAAAAAGAAACAAATATGAAACAGGACCGCCCTTTTCGAGAAATGAACCTGGGACCCACAAGGTGACAAGCCGATGCGCTATATTACTAAGTCACAGCCCAATTTGAAATTTACCATCCAATTTCCAATATGTGTCTTTGGTAACAGTTTTAAATCGCACAAATTTTCATACAAACATCAAACGAAGTACAAAATGAACCCAAATCCATCCATACCGATGCGATGGGTCAAAAATAGCGGGTTGCTTTTCGGTGAAAATAGGAATAATCAGCCTCGTATGACACCTAGCCCACAGCAGCGTTTTCCAAGCTGAGGTTCTAGCAGTGACACAGGACACCCAATTGGTGCAGTGAAGATATTATCCTGGATATCACAATTTACATAAATATGGCTATTGCCATAAAAGCAATAGCTGCTACACAAACAACATTGAAGCTTGTAAAGTGTAACCACGAACAGCTGAAGGTTCTCGGCATGCAGTACAACGTAAAACTCTGCTCTTAAATCTTAAGTCCGCCATATTGAATTTCCTTACTTTATCGGTCCTATCTTCTAGAAAAATCGATTATGCCACCAGATACGAAGCATTAGCCTCCTATCTTAAGTCCGCCATATTGAATTTCCTTACTTTATCGGTCCTATCTTTTAGAAAAATCGATTATGCCACCAGATACGAAGCATTAGCCTCCTACCGTAGGTGGCTTATGCTAAAATTTACGATTGTTTGGAAAAAACAATTTAAATTTCACATTTCTTCTGCTTTCAGCCGCCATATTTCAAAAATAGAACAATTCTGTTCCCGGATTTGAAAAGGACAGAAAAAATTACGATAGAATATGTTTCTTAGAAAGCTTTGGTTGATTGACTCACTAAAAAGTAAACGATTGAAAACCGTAAAAAAAATGAATGCCATTTGGGCCGAAACGGGTTAATGTAGGGTTGCAATCCCAATCTTTTCCCGAAGCTCCTCTTACAAGCATACAAAGCTAAGAGTCTAAAATAATTCCAAATATACGTACTGTTTTGAAAAGTTAATCGTAATTGTGTTAACGAAAAATTCGGAATCTTGTTTTTCTTTCTGAAAAGTTAATATTCACAGTGTTTGGTAATTCACAGAACACGCGATTCGAAGAAAGGGAAACCCAACGAAAATGAAATGAAAAAACGATGGCTTCAATAATCGAAGAGCGATTTATTTTTTGTGTTACCCTTAGTGTGTCTGCGATCCAAAATGACCGAGAAAACTTTCTTCATACATGACATGAGTTCATTTAGAAAAACAGTACATTTGAACAATTAGAAGTACAAATAGCTGAATGTAGAGAGCAAAAAAAAAGAGAACTTACATGTTACGTTAAACAGATTGGGGAAAACAAGAAACAATTAACTGTTCATAATTGAGGCAAAGTTATAGGGTAAATTACGTTAGGTTTGTCAATAAAAAGCGAATAGAAAATATGAAACGATTGAACAGATTATTATAAGCAAAATTGAAGAAAAGCATAATCTTAAACATTCCGCCGCCCCTGAAACATAGTTTCAGATTACGGGGAGAATAGCCAGTTTATGAATAGGCCGAACTAGATTTCCGTTGGCAGTTTTTAGCGTGACGACTCGAACATGACCATCTTGTCCCGGATGTGTTTCGAGAACTCGGCCCATTACCCACTTTCCAGGAGGTAAATTAGTCTCCTTTATAACCACCAGGTCATTTACTTTGATGTCGGGTTGAATCTTTTGCCAACGAGGACGATGCTGCAATGACGTCAAGTACTCCATTTGCCAGCGTTTCCAATAGCCTTGGATTTTGGATTGTAGTTGTTGCCAGCATGATAGTCGATTCATTGGTACATCAATCGATGGGTCCGGGATAGTAGCATAGGATTCGCCTAAAAAGAAATGAGCAGGTGTTAGTGGGTCGAGTTCTGTGTCCGAGATTGGGCACAACGGTCGCGAGTTTAGAATCGCCTCGATTTGAGTCAGCAGAGTGTAAAGCTGCTCATATGTCAGAATGTCGGTACTTATAACACGCCGAAGATGCTGTTTTACCGATTTTACCCCAGCCTCCCACAAACCGCCGAAGTGAGGTGCCGAGGGGGGGATGAAGTGCCACGAAATACCATCGCGAGCCAAAGAATCTGCTACGAGCGCGTTGTGGTGTTGCGACAAGACGAGTTCATGCATCTCTGATAATGAACGAGCTGCTCCGCGAAAATTTGTTCCATTGTCGGAGTAGATATGCGATGGTTTTCCACGGCGCGCGACAAATCGACGGAGGGCGGCAAGGAAAGCATCCGTAGTCAAATCGTTAACTAGTTCTAAGTGAATCGCTTTCGTCACTAGGCAAACAAAAAGCGATATGTACCCTTTTGAAAACGTTGATTTTCTGCCCGATTTTACTTTTAACGATAAGGGACCCGCGTAGTCACAACCGCAATGCGTAAATGGTCTGCTGGCTTGGATTCGTTGCGGAGGTAGGTTGCCCATCAGCTGATTTGTTGTTGCTTTTCGTTGACGAAAGCAGTGCATGCAATCATGCGTGATTTTTCGGAGCATGTTACGGCAGCCAATGACCCAATACTCTTGTCGGATGAGCGCAAACAGGGTTGATATTCCTGGGTGTAGGAAGCGTATATGGGCATCCAGAACGATAAGCTTCGTGATAGTGTGGCCTTTGGGTATGATGATAGGGTGCTTAGTATTGAACGAAATATTGGCTTGTTCGATTCTTCCACCGACTCTCAGGATACCTTTGTCATCTAAAAAAGGAGACAGATGGATAATTTTAGAATTATGAGGAAAGCAACCATGCTGATGAAACGATTTTATATAGTCACCAAAATACCGATCCTGCAACCATTTTATGATCCTCCTTTTAGCACTATAAATTTCTTGTGGCTCGAGATGAAGTGAAGAAGGTAGGGTATGTTTGTGACCTCGAACGATAAGGTGTTGTATTCGTGCCACTGTTCGGATCAGAATGTTCCACGTCGAAACCCGTGTTGAAAGCGACTCGAACGGGTGATCATTGGTGACAACAAGGTATGACTGATTGCCTATTTTCTTCTCCTCTTGGCTACAGCTAGGATCGTCTTCAACACCACTGACTATCGGCCAATTCTCAGAACTTTGCTTCAACCAATGTGGACCGGTCCACCAAATTGGATGGTTGAGAAGCTGCGATGGTGAGATGCCGCGAGATGCACAGTCCGCTGGATTGCATTCCGATCTGACGTGAAACCACCTGTTTCTTGGGATCGTATTAAGAATCTCTGACGTGCGATTGCCTACGAAAATATTCCAGCGACGAGGGGGAGACGAAAGCCATGACAGAACTACCTTTGAGTCTGACCAGGCGTAAACGTTGTTGAATGTGATGCAAAGTGATTTTTGCACCGCAACAAGCAATCTTGCGAGTAAAACGGCACTGCAGAGCTCTAACCGCGGTATGCTGAGTTGCTTCAACGGAGATACGCGAGATTTTGCGGCGAGGATATTTGTTTCAAAGCTTCCATTGGATAGCTCATGGCGCGAATAGATAACGGCGGCATACGCGGATGCCGATGCATCTGAAAATGCGTGCAGTTGGAATGATGCATTTCCAAGACCGATGGTTCGTGGTATTTCGATGGTTATGAGGGCTGGAAGTTCCTCACGGTATTTTTTCCATTGGCAAGCAATTGAATATGGGAGTTTATCATCCCAGTCGACATTTCGGTGCCACAATTCCTGCAGAAGAATTTTTAGTTGCACGACCGAGGGGGCAAGGAAACCGAGGGGGTCGAAAATACGTGCTATGTCTCTCAGGATCTGTCGTTTTGTTATTGTGTCATCGGAATTATAATTTAAACGAAAGCTAAATACGTCACTCTTCGAGTTCCAATATAGACCGAGCACTTTGATCCACGAATCCGCATCCGTGTCAAGGGAAATGTTTTGGAGAGAATCGTTATCAGTGTCTTGGCGAAGTTCGTCGCAATTGCTCTGCCATTTGCTCAATTGCATACCGCACTTTTTGAGGAGCTCTATAAGAGAATCTCGTTTAAAAATTGCTTCAGGTAAAGTATCTCCACCCGAAACGACATCGTCTACGTAGAAGTCATTCAACACAATATCTGACGCGATTGGGAACTCTTCACGGTAGTCTTTTGCTAATTGCTCCAAAGCCCGAACCGATAGAAATGGAGCACACGAAGTCCCGTATGTTACCGTGCGTAACCGAAAATGTTCGAATGGTTCTTTTGGCGATTTTCGCCACACTATGCGTTGAAAGTCGGCGTCTTTTTCAGACACCCAGATTTGGCGAAACATCTTAACTATGTCTGCTGTGAAGACGAATTGATGTCGGCGGAATCGTAAGCAGACAGAGAAAAGATTGCGTTGGATGGGTGGACCAATCAGGAGCGCGTCATTAAGACAATTCCCGTTTATGTCTTTGTAGGACCCGTCAAACACGACACGAAGTTTCGTTGTGCTGCTGTCTGGTTTCAGAACAGCATGATGGGGGAGATAAAACACGTTTCCTTTGGGTATTTCCGACGCAGGAACTTTCGACATGTGGCCTAACGTTATATATTCGTCGAGAAAGCGTGAATAGCTTTGGAATAAATCCGAGTTTTTCGAAAACCTTTTCTCCATCCATTTTAGGCGCGAAGCTGCTCCGTTTAAGGTGTCACCAAACCGTGGTGGTGATTTAAAAGGTAAGTCGACGATGTATTTCCCGCACGAATCTCGACGATGAGTTTGAAGAAAATGTTCTTCGATTTGTCTATCTTCATCCGATATGATTGATTTCGGATCCACTTCTTCGATGGTCCAAAGGGATTGCAAAATCGAATCGATATCTAAATGGACATGATGCGATGTAATGCCGGGTTCATTGGTGAGTGGTAATGGTCCAGCCAGAACCCAACCGAAAATAGTTTTTTGTGCTATAGGATAGCCTTGATTACTCTTAACGCATTGTCCCTGTAAAATTTCCCAAGCTTTATCGGCACCTAGCAATATGTCAACGGGGTCAGATTTATTGAACGAAGGATCGGCTAAGTTCAGTCGATGCAAGTGATTCCAATCTTCGATGGTAAATGAAGTCGTTGGCAAATTGGTGGTTACACTTGATAGAATATACGTATCGACGGAGATACTATATGAATCGCAGTGTGAAGTGATAACCAACGAGATTATGCCTCTGGAGTTACCAGCACTGGTAGATCCAATACCGCTTATTGGTATACGAGCGTTTCTTCGTTTTATTCCGAGTCTTTGAGCGCATGACTCGGTAACGAAAGATACCTGTGAGCCTGAATCAATCAGAATCCGAACTTGCTGGTATTTGCCGTTGACGTCCAAAACTTTTCCTAAAGCCGTTGGAAGTAATGTTTGCCTTATAGGGTGCGTTACGTTAATGGAATGGTTATTAAGTAATGGTTGTGCTGATGAAGAATTATGAGGGTTTTGAGGACCGAGGTTAGTGTTTTGGGCAGGATAAGTTGAAGTCGTGTTTTGAGTTGGATTGAACGGATTGTAAGTGGTTGTATTTCGAGTTGGATTGAACGGATTGTAAGTGGTTGTGTTTCGAGGAACGAACTCTGTAGTTTGGCTGTGACTAACCGAAGTATTGCTAATTGGCGGGTTAACCGAAAGATTAGTAGTTGTTCTCAGTGAATCGTCATGAACCAAACTATGATGGCGCGTATTGCATGATCTGCACCGAAATTTGGATTGGCAGCGTGCTGAGGAGTGACCACTTCGAAGGCAGTTAAAACAAAGTTTGTTAGTTTTAACAAACTCTCGGCGAGATTGCAAATCCATGTCAAGAAACGCTTGGCACTGAGAAAGGCCGTGGTTTGCATTACACTTGGCACACATGGATGATGTCGAAGCGTGCATGCTTCTTACCACTGGTTTTCTCGGTCGATAAGATTCTCGAACACATGACCTACAACTTTCTAAGGCCTCACACCGACGGTCCAAGAAGTCTAACAATTGGTCTATAGTAGGATAGTCTTCGGAACAAGATTCCTCAGACCATGCTTGACGAGTTTCAGGGTCCAGCTTGTTTATTAAAATGTGAATAAGCCACGGATCCCTGGTAAGCGAGTTAATGGCTGTTAAACCTCGGACAATCTCATCAGCTCCATCTGATATTTTTCGTAAAACGTTAACGTTCGAGGTAGAAACAGACGGTAGCTCCATAAATGTTTGCACGAAATTATTCACAATATGACGCGGCCTATCATAACGCTTCTCTAATTTGTCCCACGCCTGAATGTATGTATCGTCGCACACTGTTAAATGACTTAAGAGACTCAACGCCTCGCCACGAAGACACGAAACCAAAAATTGAAATTTTCGAATTGGCGATAAATTTGGTTTATTTTTGACAATACTTTGGAACATGTCCCGAAATGTTGGCCATTCCCGATAAGTGCCCGAAAACGGCTCAATTCTAACCGACGGAAGACAATTGTCATCACTTTTTCCCGAAGATGTCGATTGGCTTAGAGTATCAATTAAAGATTTTTGTTGTGCAGCTAATTGGCCAACGAGATCATTGCTTTTTTCGATTTTTTCGCGATCAGAAATTGCCGATAGCAGACCCGACTTGACAACTAAAACTTTTGCCTCGAATTCTTCAAATTCCGGCCCAGGATCGGTATAATTTTCATTGTCAGCAAACGTATACCACAGTTTTTGTGAAGCCGCGAACTCTTTCCATAAATCATCCACTTTATAATACCTAATTTTGAGATCCGTTAACAAAATCGTATCCGAAATAGTTTCTGTATAATTAACTAATTTTGTTAATGAACCCTTTAAATGACCACGAGTAGCTCGAAGGACAGGCAATGTTATTGTCTCCGACATTTTAAATAATATTAATGATATTTATATTTATCGAACGATATAATTTAACAAAGTGAAATTTATTCACACGAATTGTCTTTAAACGAAGCGAAAAAGAAAAATCCGGCTCGATTTAGGACCAAAAAATGTTTGGTAATTCACAGAACACGCGATTCGAAGAAAGGGAAACCCAACGAAAATGAAATGAAAAAACGATGGCTTCAATAATCGAAGAGCGATTTATTTTTTGTGTTACCCTTAGTGTGTCTGCGATCCAAAATGACCGAGAAAACTTTCTTCATACATGACATGAGTTCATTTAGAAAAACAGTACATTTGAACAATTAGAAGTACAAATAGCTGAATGTAGAGAGCAAAAAAAAAGAGAACTTACATGTTACGTTAAACAGATTGGGGAAAACAAGAAACAATTAACTGTTCATAATTGAGGCAAAGTTATAGGGTAAATTACGTTAGGTTTGTCAATAAAAAGCGAATAGAAAATATGAAACGATTGAACAGATTATTATAAGCAAAATTGAAGAAAAGCATAATCTTAAACACACAGTAAAAAGAATTTTATCGCTCAGTGTATTTATTAAGAGACACTCATAATCGACGAATTGTATAGAATGCCACAATGGACAGCTGCAAATTTGAGGTAATAAAGGACTTTGTCCATCTCGATTCTGTCATCATATCAAAGAATGCATGCAGTGGAACAACCAGCGCGATGAGAACAGCGCCAACAGCGGGGTTGGAAGCAATTATTAACCTTTTGCCTCTAGATCACTACATGCAGGAGGCCGATCGCTTTCAGAATAAGCCAGTCAAGGCATTGGATACCGAATACATATGGACATACCAAGGTACTCAGTAAATATCATAGCAGTAATGCCAACTCAGACTACACTGTCCCGTACTATGATTTCGAAAGACCTTCCTCGTGACCTTTCCAATCAGAGAATAATGAGAAAAAGAAACAGACCTCCGCTGCACGGAAGTGCATAAGGAACATTAACCTGTCTTTGTAGATATTTTTTTAAAATCATTTATTAAAATAATCGTAAAAGATATTGAGAAAAATTGAGAGCAGGGCAATACTCTTAATTACATCGTTTCATTTCATCTTGTGTCGTACTTTTCAGTTAGTTTTTCTCGTAGTCGGCAGTTTCCTTACTTTCTTTGCCAACTCATCGGCAAATTCGTTGCCTTCTACAACAGACTGACTAGATACCCAACGTAGCCTTACCTGGTTCTGCATAATGCATAATGGCCTTAGCATTTTTCGGCAGCTCCTGATGACTAGTGCCGATTTGGTAGTGAACTATTCTAGCGCCTTAAGTGCAGTTAATAACAATATCCTTCCTGGATATTCGTTTCATTATCAGGAAGTACGGCTGTTACCTATGACTGAAAGACGCTGCAGGCATCCGGCAGTCATAAGGACACTTTTAACTCTGGTTCCATACAGTAAATACCAGATACCTCTGCCAGACCCGTCCGTGAGGACTTCAGTGTCTGTATGGCGAGTAACGGTGTTATTCGTCCACCCTTCCCTCACAGTGTTTGTTGGCTTTGCCATAGCCGGGTAAAAATAGAAAAGAAACAAAAAAAACAAAAACAAAACTAAAGGAAACAACTTTCTGTTCTGTCATCACGATTGAAAAATAAAAAACTGTTTCTCTTCTCCAAACGATCAGGTTGAGTTCATGAGCAGCAATATTAAACAGCTTTATAATAGGTATGTTCCTTTAAAGGCCAAAATCCTTTCACCACAAAAGGCACCCTGGTTTTCACAACAAATCAGCTCCCTAATACAACAGCGCGATCTAGCCTATACTCGCTGGAAACGTTTTCGCTTGGTAGATCATCGACAAGTCTACTGTCTATTACGCAATAAAGTTGTGTCTGCTATACGAGCCGCCAAATCTCGCTTCTATTCTAGCAGGCTCAATGATTCATTAGGAAGTAAGCGTTTATGGAGTAGTCTACGCAATCTCGGTATTGGTAAATCTAAAAGTAACAATTCTTATGCTCCTGACCCTAATGAACTTAACTCGCAATTTATTTCATCACAAACATCTGTGAACAGTTTGCAGTCTACTCAACAGTTGGTTTACTCATCTTTCTCTGCTAGTTGCCCTAGTTTTCGTTTTACAGCATTTAACAGTGCTGATGTCGTTGAAAGCCTACTAGCTATCAAATCAAATGCTGTCGGACTTGATGACATCCACCCATCATTCTTAAAAATTATACTTCCCATATTGCTACCGTTCATAACATACGTTTTTAACACAGTGGTAACTACTGGGATCTTTCCAAGGCAATGGAAATCGGCCAAAATTATTCCAGTTCCCAAATCATCGAAATGTGATGAATTCAGACCGATATCTATTCTCCCATTCTTGTCGAAAGTATTTGAAAAGATCCTTCAGAAGCAAATTAGTCGTCATCTCTCCACTTACAATATTTTATCCTCCACGCAATCTGGTTTCCGACAAAAACATAGCTGTACCACTGCTGTTATAGGTATCTCTGAGGATATTCGCCAAGCCATTGATAGGGACAAAGTGTCTTTTTTAGTCTTACTAGACTTTTCTAAGGCATTTGATACGGTTAACCACTCATTTTTGTGTCGCAAATTGTCTGAAATCTACAAATTTTCGCCCTGCGCGGTAAAGTTAGTGTCCTCGTACTTAACACACAGATTTCCAGCCGTATCAATCAATCAATCTTTATCGGACCCTCTACCAATCGTTAGTGGTGTTTCTCAGGGATCCATATTAGGGCCATTATTTTTCTCTTTATATGTCAATGATCTTCCCAATTTTATTAAGAATAGCGCAATGCATATGTATGCTGATGATTTTCAGCTCCTATTAAGTTGTCCTGTGGGTTTAATAGAGCACGCTGTACACTCCATAAATGAAAATCTGGCTAATATAGTGCAATGGTCACATCGAAATGGATTGCTATTAAATCAAACAAAAACTAAGTGCATCGTGTTCTCGCGTAAGCCCCTAGATCTGACTTATTTTCCTACAATCACTCATGACGATGCCCCTATTGAATATGTAGAAACTGTCAGAAATCTTGGTATGACTTTCAATCGCCATTTAACTTGGGACAATCATATAAATATAGTAGTGGGGAAGACTTATGGTGTCATCCGAACACTTTGGGCTACCCACTCCTTCACGCCCTTCAAAACGCGAGTCTTACTAGCTAAAACTCTAGCAGTTCCAGTCCTCTGTAGCTCCAGTAGCTCTCTATCCAGGAGGAAACTTAATGTCGCCTTTAATTGCATTGTTCGATATGTTTTTGGATTACGCAAATTTGATCGAGTTTCGCGATATTCTAGGCAACTATATAATATGACCTTTGATCACCTTCTACAGTTTCGAACTCTTAGCCTTTTCTCGGACATTCTTTTATCACATCAACCTGCTTATATCTTTGAAAAAATAAGATTCGCCTCATCAAACAGATCTGCACAATTGATTCCCCCCCGGCACTCTTGTTTAATATCTGAGCGACAGTTTTTCATTCACGCCACACGGTTGTGGAACTCCTTGCCCCGCCCTCTCAGAAGGATAACTAACACAACTAAACTTAAAAATGAACTCAGAACGTATCTATTTTCAAACTCCTTAAATTCTTGAATTTTGGATTTATTTATTCTTTTTTTTTTTTTTTTTTTTTCTGCTTAGCTTCTGTAAATTTTTTATTATGTTTACATTCTTTTTATAATTAACTTGAATTCTTCATTTAATAGCTCATGTAGCTTTCTCTTCCAATCATACGTTTTTTTTCTATTGTTCTTATATTGTGTACTTATCACTCAATTATAAGATATTATATCTTACTGTGTATAAGCTAGTCGTTATGAAATAAATAAACTAAACTAAATAAACTAAAGAAACAAATATGAAACAGGACCGCCCTTTTCGAGAAATGAACCTGGGACCCACAAGGTGACAAGCCGACGCGCTATATTACTAAGCCACAGCCCAATTTGAAATTTACCATCCAATTTCCAATACATGTCTTTGGTAACAGTTTTAAATCGCACAAATTTTCATACAAACATCAAACGAAGTACAAAATGAACCCAAATCCATCCACACCGATGCGATGGGTCAAAAATAGCGGGTTGCTTTTCGGTGAAAATGGGATTAATCAGCCTCGTATGACACCTAGCCCACAGCAGCGTTTTCCAAGCTGACGTTCAAGCAGTGACACAGGCCACCCAATTGGTGCAGTGAAGATAATATCCAGGATATCACAATTTACATTCACAGCCAGGCGGCCATAAAAGCAATAGCTGCTACACAAACAACATTGAAGCTTGTAAAGTGTTACCACGAACAGCTGAAGTTTCTCGGCATGCAGTACAACGTAAAACTCAGCTCTTAAATCTTAAGTCCGCCATATTGAATTTCCTTACTTTATCGGTCCTATCTTTTAGAAAAATCGATTATGCCACCAGATACGAAGCATTAGCCTCCTATCTTAAGTCCGCCATATTGAATTTCCTTACTTTATCGGTCCTATCTTTTAGAAAAATCGATTATGCCACCAGATACGAAGCATTAGCCTCCTATCTTAAGTCCGCCATATTGAATTTCCTTACTTTATCGGTCCTATCTTTTAGAAAAATCGATTATGCCACCAGATACGAAGCATAAGCCTCCTATCTTAAGTCCGCCATATTGAATTTCCTTACTCTTTTAGAAAAATCGATTATGCCACCAGATACGAAGCATCCTATCGTAGGTGGTTTATGCTAAAATTTACGATTGTTTGGAAAAAACATTTTAAATTTCACATTTCTTCTGCTTTCAGCCGCCATATTTCAAAAATGGCGGCAGATAGAACAATTCTGTTCCCGGATTTGAAAAGGACAGAAAAAATTACGATAGAATATGTTTCTTAGAAAGCTTTGGTTGATTGACTCACTAAAAAGTAAACGATTGAAAACCGTAAAAAAAAATTAATGCCATTTGGGCCGAAACGGTTTAATGTAGGGTTGCAATCGCAATCTTTTCCCGAAGCTCCTCTTACAAGCATGTAAAGCTAAGAGTCTAAAATAATTCCAGATATACATACTGTTTTGAAAAGTTAATCGTAGTTGTGTTAAGGAAAAATTCGGAATCTTGTTTTTCTTTCTGAAAAGTTAATATTCACAGTAAAAAGATAAATTTTATTTATCGCTCAGTGTATGTATTAAGAGACACTCATAATCGACGAATTGTATAGAATGCCACAATGGACAGCTGCAAATTTGAGGTAATAAAGGACTTTGTCCATCTCGATTCTGTCATCATATCAAAGAATGACCCCTTATTGGAGGCCAAATGAAGGATTACTCTTGCCAATTGCTGTTTTCTGGTACTAAAATAGGGAATTGAGTATGTTGAAATATCTTTTTCTGAAATAAAGTATAAAACGCACCTTTTCAATTCACGTGTTTATTTCATCTTCTTGGAAAGTGACAATTATTAAAGAGATGTTTCCGGAAGGTTTCTTCCCAAAAAGACAAGAAAATAGAAGAGTATGAAATGCATCTCTGTGCTGCCAAATTGCATATGCGTGAGCGTTATAGATATTCAACACTCCTCCTCGATCACTCATCAATGTTGCATCTTTTTCGAAGGTTATGATGCTTTATCGCTGATAAGGGTTTCGTGAGTATATCTGCAACCATTTCTTCAGTGGAACAATATTCGCATTGAATAATACCCTTCTTGAACAGATCCTTCACCATTTTGTATTTAATGTCCATGTGCTTAGTCTTATACGAAAACTTGTCGTCACTCACCAGCTTCAAACAGCTTTGATTATCCTCAAAAATCATTGTTGGTTCATCAATTGTTATGTGGAAATCGCCCAGCAACTGCCGCAACCACTTAGCCTCTTTTGCTGCATCGCTCAATGAGATGAACTCCGCTTCGCAGGACGAAGACGCTACTAAATTCTGCTTACGACAGGACCAACTGATTGTTCCTCCATTGAAAAAAAATATTCGGCCACTGTTTGATTTCCTCTCGATTTTGTCATCTGCCCAAGTTGCATCTACATAACCGATTAATGATAACTGCTGCTGCTGTATGTTGCTCAACTTCAGCTTCATTTTGCACGTTCCCTTTAAGTATTTAGCGACTCGTTTTAGTTGAACCCAATCCTCGTTTGTTGGCGCTGAAACCTTTTGAGCCAAAATACTTACGCTAGCAGAGATATCAGGTCTTGTATTCACTGACAGATACAGTAAACATCCAATTAGCTGCCTGTACTTTATATTATTATCCAAATTATCAGAAGACATTGTTCGACTATAATTGACTTCCATCGGGGTCTTTGCTGGTTTTGCATCCTTAAGTCCGAAATCAGAAATGGTCTTTATGATGTACGCCTCTTGACACAATTCATAGTTACCGTTCTCGTCTTGTGTCACTTCAATCCCTAAGTAGTTTTTGATTGGTCCCAGGTCTTTGATCTCGAAATGTGATGAAAGCATTCGTTCAATTTTCTTTATTATATCCAATGTGGGACAAGCAACTACGATGTCATCGACATAAATGATAACGTAACAGAAAGTGTTGTTGATTTTCTCAGAATATAAACATGGATCATTAAAACTTTGTACAAAACCGGCCTTTGTAAGTACATCATGAAGTGCCATATTCCACGATTTAGCCGCTTGTTTCAAACCGTATATACTTTTATTGAGCAAACATACCTTATTCTCATCTCCGCTGACGTATCCTGGAGGCTGCTTCATGTAGATGGTCTCCTTTAACTGTGCGTTCAAGAATGCAGTATTTGCATCAAAATGATGAACTATAAGCTTACGTCCGGCTGCGACTGACAACAAAGCCCTGAAAGTGGTTTGAAGAACAACTGGTGCGAAGACTTCATCATAATCCGTACCATATTTTTGTAAAAATCCCTGCGCCACTAACCTAGCTTTGTATCGTTGAATCCCACCATCCGCATTGGTTTTCACTTTGAAGACCCATTTGCTTCCAATTGCCGTTTTTCGTTCAGGTAAGTTGACTAAGTCCCATGTCTTGTTTTTTCGTAATGATTCGATTTCATCCTGCATAGCACTTAGCCAGTGTTCCCTTTCATCACACGAAATAGCTTCCTCATAGTTTTTCGGTTCGGTGTTCTCTCGTGTAACAAATATTTCTTCAATCAAACGTCTTGGTGGCACTCCCTTATTGATTCGCTGTGATGTTCTTGTTGGCTCTATGACTTTCGCTGGGTTGGTAGGATCTTCTTCGCATTATTTATTCTTGATGATCTCCTCCTGAAGCTCTTCTTCCTTATACTCAGCTGACAATGAATGTTCATGCTTATGATCCTTGTTCTCAGAAGAATCCACTTTGATTGTCACCTCACTGTCGATATTTCTTTTAAAATCACTAAACCTGACGTCTCGACTGATGACAAGTCGTTTTGTGTTTGAATCGTAGCAGCGATATGCTTTGGATTTTTCATCGTATCCCAAAAATATCATTTCAATCGCGGTGCTGTCTAATTTTCTTCTTTTCTCTGCTGGAACGTGAACAAAACATTTCGATCCGAATATATGTAATTCTTCTGCAGTTGGTTTTTGACCGTACCATTTTTCATAAGGTGTTGTGCTTGTCGCCCTGGTTACAATACGATTTTGGATATAGTTTGCTGTAGCCACTGCTTCTCCCCAGAAGGTATTTGGCAAATTTGCATCAAGAAGCATGCAGCGAGCCATCTCCATCAGCGTTCGGTTCTTCCGTTCTGCTTTTCCATTCTGCTGTGGACTATATGCTGCGGTGAGTTGAACTTCTATTCCTTCATTCTTGAGAAAATCGCTAGTACCTTTCCCAGTATACTCGCCTCCACGATCTGAGCGTATCGTTTTTGGCTTAATGCCGAATCTGTTTTTACAAAACTCGATAAACTGCTTTAAAGTTTCATAAACCTCGGATTTGTGAGCTAGTAAACAAATAACTGTGAATCTGGAATAATCATCAATATATGAAACAAAATATCTTTTACCACCTGGCGTCCTGGTTTGCATCGGACCGCATACATCGGTGTGAATTAATTCCAATAGAGCAGATGATTCCCTTGTACATTGCTTCGGAAAAGGAATTCTCGTCATTTTTCCTTTCATGCAGGTTTCACACGTCTCTTTTATTCCACAGTCGATAAGCTTCAAATCTTGTACCAGATCTTCTGCGTGCATTTGGCGGATTGCATTTGGATCTCGATGACCCATCTTTCTGTGCCATTGATGAATACATCTATCGTTGTGTTCCTGCACTGTGTATACTGAAAATGGTTGCCGAAGTATGTACATGTCATCAACAATATCAGCAACTCCAACTTGTTTCCCTTTATATATGATTTTGCAATTCTCGCCGCTAAAATGTACTTGAAAATCATCTTTAACTAGTCGCCTGACGGACATCATGTTCCCAACTAAATTCGGTGCATATAGCGCTTCAGAAATATTTGCTTTATGTACGCAACCACTGTCATTCAAGAAATTTAATATTCCTTTACCGATGCCCTCAACAGAAACTGATTGTCCGTTTGCCAGCTCGACGGAACTCTTGTACGACTCATCAATAAAGCTGAAGAAATCATTGTTGTTAACAACATGACGAGTTGCCCCAGAGTCAATTATCCAGCGAGAATGGTGTCTTTTGCCTATTGAAAATAAAAAATCATTACTACGGATGGTTGACATATTTTTGGAAGTAACTTGTTCTCCAACTGTATTGATTTTATGCGCATCCCTTTTGTCTTTTCTGCCCATATTGTTATGATGCTTGGCTTTCCACTCTTTATACTTAGAACAATTCTTTTTAAAGTGACCTGACTTTTTACAGAAGAAACAAATGCTATTCTTGTTAACAATTGACAAAACAGCATCATTAGAAATGCCGACCGCATGAGAACGCCGCTCGTATTCCGCAATAACACGCTGTTGTACCAAAGCAAAGGTTATTTCTTCCTCTTTACGCGACTCTAAAGCGGTAATCAAAGTGCTATAACTTTCAGGTAAACGGCTTAACAACATTGCAGAGCTCCAATTGTCGGTCAAGGTCTCTTCTCCGATATCTCGCAGCTTGGTGAATAAATCCTGCATGCAATTGATATGTGTTTTAGCGTCGCCACCTTCTTCAAGCTTAAGAGAACAAATTGATCGCATCAGGTAAACTTTATTTGTGAGGGTGTTCTTTTCATGATATGTCCTTAGTGCATCCCAAGTTTCTTTTGCTGTTTTTATGGAACGAATATGGGGAAGTTGGTCATCCTCTACCAACAAACCAATAGTACCTCGTGCTTCATCGTCACTCTCGTCCCAGATTTCTAATACATCTTGATTTTTCACGATGCCTTGTTCTATAATAGCTGCTGGTCGCTCCTTGAGAATAACCTTCTTCCACAGGTTTTGCTTTCGAAGCAACAATTCCATCTTAAATTTCCAATTTGCGTAATTACCATTATTTAACTTGGCAAAACTCTGCTTTGCCTCCGCCATTTTAAGAACAAAAAAAAATTTTTCTGTATTAACTTTATAAATTGTCAAATTATACTATCTTTACTTTATTTCTTGTGTTTATACTTTATTTCACGGGTACTGGGCCCATAACCTGTTGAAATATCTTTTTCTGAAATAAAGTATAAAACGCACCTTTTCAATTCACGTGTTTATTTCATCTTCTTGGAAAGTGACAATTATTAAAGAGATGTTTCCGGAAGGGAAGAAAGAAAGAGAAAACAAAAAGACAAGAAAATAGAAGAGTATGAAATGCATCTCTGTGCTGCCAAATTGCATATGCGTGAGCGTTATAGATATTCAACAGAGTAGCAAAGACCTCTCTTGATCAACTAAGGAGAATCTACATATATAAGGCCATTATCATTCCAGTCTTGCTATATATGGAGCTAAAGCAGGGACTTTAACGAAGGTGAATCGGTCACTTCGGAAAAATTTTTCGCATGCGCGGTCGACACATAGATGTTAAGCAATACAAAACAGAGGTGAGCCATAAGGCAAAACGAACCACAAAAGGAATACAAGTACTGCTTTTGCAATACGTTCGACAGCGCTGTTCTATACCGTTCATCTGATTGTTATGCAACTTTGGTTATTAAGTTGACAAGCTCATTTTTTTGGGATCAATGCAATTCGGCGGAGCTGATGATTTCAGACAGACCTTACCAATTAAACGACGATCAAACATCAGTAAATGAGCTCAATGCTGACCTATCATCTTCGTAATATGTACAAAAAGTTACTTTAAATACTGACATTCAGAACAACATTTGGATAAAGGAAACCCAAAATCACACGAAATGCTATTACGTATTCATCAAATTTTTATGTTATCATGTCATCTATAGGGCACAACCACTAAGTACAGTTTATAAAGAATAGTATACATATACAGCTGCGAGCAAAAAAATAGCAGTGCCACTAAAGAAGTTGCATTCATTTAAAAATACAACAAATTAAGCAATATTTTTTAAAAAAATTTACCAATAATATAAACTGCGTTATTTTCTTAAAATATCTACATTATTAGTTTTTGATTTAATTAAAATAAATTAACATAAATGCATTTTATCGAAAGGAACTTCGAAAAACGGCGAGCAAAAAAATAGCAGTGCTCTTTCTTCGCCAGCTTACTTTATCAAAAAAGTAAAAAGAAAATACTGAATTTACATAAATTAGTATGAGGTGTTATTAAGGATATACCAGTCCTTAGTAGTATGCTTTTAATTACTTAGTAAAGCTGCGTAAAACCGTTTTACAGAGTTTACAAGATGCTGGCACCTTTCGGATGATATTGATCTCCAAGACTGCTAACTACCCCTCACAACTCGTTATTTTTTGTTTTTTTTTGTGCAGTACATATCTCTTTTATATAGGCCTATAAATTTTCAATAGAATGGAAATCGGGATATTGAGCAAGCCACTCCATGAACTCAATCAATATATCCTGACACCATTGTTTAACTGTTCACGTCCTGCCTTTCGGGTCGTTGCCCTGCTAGAAAACCCATTTTAGTAACATTTCGCCTTCGGCACATGATAACATGATGTTTTGCAATATATCAACGTATGAGTGCTGGTCCATTATACTTTTATGCCAGTATATGGGACCAATACCATAGTATGAAAAGCATCCCCAAATCATGATATTAGATCCACCGAGTTTTTTTTAGTTTTTGTTGTGAATCAAGGATCATATTTTGTATTGGGTGGATGCCTGACATACTGCTGAGATACGTTTCCGCTATACAGGAAGGTTTTGGTCTCATCAGTACACATTATATTACTCCACTTCTCAGCGGGGCAAGACTAATGCTTTTTCGCAAACCTCAGCCTTTTTGATACATCCATTTTCTTGAGAGGTGGGACTTTTCGTGGACTTCGAGCACTAAAAAAGTGTTCCCTCAGCCGTCCTCTAAAAGTGTGAATACCACATGTTAAGTTAAGCACACCCACAATCTGGGTAGCTGCTGCAGAAAGATGTGTCCCAGAGTGCCTTACAACACGTTTCACCATTGAAGGATGCAAAATTTTGTTCCGGCCGCGAGTTTTAACCTTCATTTTATATTTTACAGCATTGCTTATCATTTCAGCGTTACACCCAGAAGTTCCAGAATTTGTTTGTACGTTTTCCCATCTTTTATAAGCAATTTAATTAGCCCACACCTCTCTGGTGTGCAGTGTAGTCCACGACCCACTTTTATCGAAAAAAATTAATCGCTTTTACTACAATTTGATTAAAAATAAAAAGAAGGAACTTTTATCTTACTTTTCTATAAGTTAGATTCCAAAATCAAGTAAAAACAAAATTTGTATACCGAAATCTAATAAGCACTGCTATTATTTTGCTCGTCTCAAAAAGTATGAGATGCACTACTAATTGATATTTTAAAGCAGAAGTGAGGATTTACCATTGCAATATGATGCCATGTGAACAACATATTGTTGATAAGTATAATATTACAGCAAAAGTCACAAAAAATATTAATACAAAAAAAATATTAAGGAAAATGTTGCTTTCAAGGTAGCACTGCTATTATTTTGCTCGCCACTGTACATACATTATGTACATACAGTGCCATTCAAAAAATGTTACTCAAACAATTTTGTTCAAAGTTTCGTGGATTGGTTGCAATAGTAGTATTTAGTAGTAATTAGACTTTATTTAAACAATTCAATTTTACATTGCATTACAATCTAGTTTATAATGACCTGGTTTAAAAACCGTCGGTCAGGATTGGTTGCAATAACTACTAACTACTAACTAACTAGGCATTTTAAAGAATTTAATGGCACTTTTAGAGTGTTAGAATTTTTTACCTGTGGTAATTTTAACAACTGAAAATAATGTGGATATTGAAGTTGAAAAATAGAAGAGCATTGATTGCATCTTGCTACTTCCTTTCTATCATACTATATGAAATGCGACGCGATGCAATTTTTTTCATAACGTGAAGCAATGAATCAGTTTCCAAAATATCTGTATCCTAAGCCGGAACACCCTGTGTATAAAAAACAGAAAAATATTTCAAATATCCACTTCGTTTCACCACGAATATACACCCCGCGCAACAAAAAAAGCCGCACATGGTAGTTTTTAACAAAGTGTAAGAAATCTAATAAATGATGGCTAATCACTGCGTAGTCACTTTGTATTTTTCATGTTTAACACTTAAGTTGACACATTCCCCAATTTGAAAATACATTTCGTAGCCTAATTGAAAAAAAAATAAAGATCGTGAAGATCACACTACAAAATATCAGATTTTGCCGAAGTTCTGTCAATATACATAAATTAAAAAAAGAACAAAAATTAATACACTACGAAAACTTTTTACATAATTTTAGACTTTTATGATACTAAAAAAAATGATTCTAGTATTCCGTTGCACCACCCTTCGCCCTAAGAACGTCATGAACCCTGTTTGGCATGGAGGCATAGAGATTACCTAGGGAATTGTTATCACTTTCATTGAACCACACTTTTCCAGCGATGCTCTTTAGATGCTGCATGGTTTTTGGTTTTTTATCTTGGATCTTCTTTCCCATAAGAGCCCAGACGTTATCGATGGGGTTGAGATCTGGACTGTTTCCCGGCCAAATTAGGGATTCTATTCCTAATTCTTCTTTCAAAATTTTAATCTGTGGAGGAAATTTAAAAATTTAAATCATCAGATTTTCAAAACACCCAAAAATATGAAAAAAAACCTCGAATTACTCACAGATTTGGCTAGGTGGCAAGGTGCTGAATCATCTTGAAAAATTAGTTTTGATGTTTCTGCTGTTATCATTTCCATACTCGGTACAACACCATCTAAGACAATTTGTCTGTACCGCATGGCGTTAACAGTGCCCTCGAGCATAATTAGAGATCCAACTCCAATTGCGGTGATGCATCTCCATACCATAACATAAGGAGAATGTTTTACAGTGTGAACTGTGCATTCATCGTTGTAGCGTTCACCTTTTCTACGACGCACTATCTGCTTCCCATCCGGTCCGATTAGGTTAAACCTGGACTCATCAGATAACACCACATTGGACCAATCTTGAAAACTCCAGTTTTGCCTTTCCTTAGCCCAGCTAAGGCGCGTTTTCTTCATTTTGCTGGTCAGTAGTGGCTTTTTCGCTGGTCTCCTTGCTAGCAAACCCATCTCGTTGTCAGCTCTTAACTCCGATGTGGTTTTAAACCTGTTTCTCAAGCTAAGCCTCTTGAGTTGTCGGTCTTCTCTTCTTCTGTGCCAATTTTTCTGTCCAGATTGTTATCCCGACGATATTTGTTACAGAATCTTCTTACAGAACTCTCATTGCATCCAATTTGTCGAGTAATTTCACGAAAGGACTGATTCTGATTGGATAAAGCAACGATAACTGCCTTATTTTCTTTACTCAATTGTACCCTTTTAGACATCGCGATATCAACTTTTCACTTTTATTTAAGAAACACAACTGCACGCACTTTTGAATACTGCCAGAATGAATTCCAATACATTCCAGAATGTGCATTACCTAACCCGGAAGCAATAAAATGTAATTTGGGGAATCCCTTAAAAGTAATTAGCGCAAAAAAAAAAAAGTGGAAAATCCATGTGCGGTTTTTTTTGTTGCGCGGAGTTTACTCGTATACTCATGATTTTTTAGCTATCACAGCATTGGATGCCATCGCATATGATGCCATCGCATATGAGCGGGAGTTTATATCAGTTATTATGCAAATCGTATTTAATAAGTTGCATCCGAAGTGGACTTAACTGCAAAGTATGCAGGTGTAATAAGAAAAGATGTTCTTTTTGGAAAAATAAGGGATTTCGTGGATTATAGATTGCTCGGACGGTATGCAAACATTCACCTTATAAATATATGAAAATGTTTTATTTTGTTAATGAAAAATGTTAACTACACTGATTACTGTGTAATATTGCCTTAACTGCCTTAGGTAAAGATTTTTGTATGGATGTTATTCGACAAGCATAACTCTCCTTAGAACTAAGATCATTTATGTACGGCATAGGCAGTAAAAAATGGGCTAAATTTCCTTAAACTGCTTAGGTATTTTAACCAAGAAAAAGCATATTCTTTAAACTGGGAGCACTGTGATTTTGCTTTAGGTCTATTGTTGATATTCCCTCCAAAATCTTAGGTGATTTTCCCTCCAATTGTTGCAAACTGTGCAAGATTGCCATAGACTTAGGGTATTTTCGCTTCCGACCTAAGGTAATTTTCCCTCCAAAACCGTTTCCATTTTGTGCAATGCAAACTGTGTAATTTGCCTTAGGCCTTATGTAATTTGTCTTAAATCTAATGTGATTTTCCCTCCAATTGTCTTAAACTGTGCAAAATTACATTAGGCCTTAAGCAACTTTGCCTAGTGTGTGAAAACTTTCTTTGCACTAACAAGGAAAATCTTTCCGTGAAATCGGCTTAGTAGTCATAAGAAGTCCTTCTACAGTTCAATCACAGAAAGATTTAAAACTGACGCCATAGTAGAAAATTAGAAGTGAAATTAAAACCGGAAAATTCTTAATGATGTCGATGAACGGCAAATAGTTCAAGAAATTAAATAAAATCCGAAAATGAGTGCTCCGATACTTGCAACAAGAGTACGTAAAATGACGGGAAAGACGACTAGTGCAGAAACTGTACGAAGGGTTATAAGGAATCAGGGGTATAATGGCTAGATTGCATGGCGTAGACCATTTATCAGCAAAGCAAATCGGAAAAAAGCGGCTGGAATTCGCTAAAAGTACATAAACAATCGCCTGATTTCTGAAACAAGGTAATATTTGCGGATGAATCTAAGTTTAATGCTTTCCAGTCAGATGGAAGAGTTAATGTGTCGCGAAAACCAGGAACCAGCCCTAATAAAGAAAACAACATAACACCAACTGTAAAGCATGGTAATGGTTCTGTTATGGTGTGGTGATGTTATATCAACATCTAAAAGGCCCACTTACATAAGTAAAAAAATAAGAAATGATTATGTATACTACCAGGACAATGATCCCAAGTACAAGGTTCTCAATACTCGCTTGTAGATATTGTAGAATTCTCCTAAATACCTAAAGTACCCAATAGAGAATTTGTGGGCTCATTTTATACCAGAGCTGCAAGATGAGGAAATACGGAAAGCTAGGCAACTGAAGGAATGGGTGGAGCAAGCCATGCCCGATGACTGGAATATCAGCATTGTATGCCCCATCTTCAAGAATGGCGATCCTATGTCTTGTAAGAACTACCGAGGCATATCCCTGCTTAATGTCGTATATAAGATCCTATCCAACGTACTATGTGAACGTCTGAAGCCTTTCTGCAGCACACTTATCGGCACGTACCAGTGTGGCTTCCGGCCCGGCAGATCGACGATCGATCGAATTTTCACACTAAGGCAACTCCTGGAAAAGACCAACGAATTTCAAGTCGAGACTCACCATCTCTTCATCGACTTCAAAGCCGCATATGATAGCATTCATCGTCTTGATCCCGGCTAAACTGAGCCAGCTATGCCGCGTGACGCTGGAAAACACGCCGTGCAATGTGCAATTTGAAAACACTTCCTCCGAACTACTCCAAACATTAACCGGATTTCGGCAAGGAGATGCGCTTTCATGTGATTTCTTCAATCTTATGCTGGAACATATAATGCGGAGGGCACGTGTGAGCAGGGAAGACACTATCTTTCACAAATCTCTCCAGCTACTGGGATACGCAGATGACATCGACATCATCGGTCGCTCCCAGTGCGCCGTGTTAGAGGCTTTTATGGCAGTTGAAGAACAGGCGAAACGAGTTGGCCTTGAAGTGAATAAGGACAAAACCAAGTGCATGTTGTCAACAAACAAAGAGAACAAAGTCCACCGCCTAGGACAAAACGTCGCTGTTGGCATCAGTAACTTCGAAGTGTTTAAGGAGTTTACCTACCAAGGAGTAAATATCAACTCCACGAATGACACCTTAGTGGAGATTCGACGAAGATTTACCCTAGGAAACCGCTGCTACTTCGGTTTGGCAAACAAATGGGTTCAAAACTTCTAACTCGGAAGACGAAATGCATGCTCTACAAAACATTGATCCTGCCAGTTCTGCTGTATGGAGGCGAGTGTTGGACGATAAGCAGGAAAGCAGAGCAGACTTTGAATACTTTCGAGAGAAAATTTCTTTGTCGGATATTCGGTACCGTATGCGAGCAGAGCGAATGAAAGAGAAGATACAACGGCGAACTCTATGAGCTGTACCAATATGTGGATGTAGTCCGAAAAGCCAAAACACGTCGACTATACTGGCTCGGCCACATCGAGCGAATGGACAACAATGCTCTAGCAAAGAAGATCCACGAATCATAACCCCCATGTTCGACACTAGTGCAACTTTTCCAACGGCAGTGTGCGTTTTGTTAAAATGAGCGCAGAACTTCGAATGGAAATCATCATTGGTTGCTCTTTAAATTCCGTATTGAAATTTCGTACTATTCTTGCGCTATATAGGTTAATCAATAGTAAAACACCTAGCTATTTATTTTCAAAACTGGAATTTGGGCGATCCCAGCGATCTTTGAACCTAATCCCATCAAGGCATAGGTATTTAGTGAGTGGCTGGCAGTTTTTCATTCATGCAGTTCACCTATGGAACCAACTTCCTCTAAGTTTAAGAAGGGTAAACACGGAGAATCGGTTTAAGAGAAAACTTTTCGAACATTTTAGCAGCAGCATATGACAAAATAATGACTTACTTTTCATCTAATCAACTCATTTCTTTTTTTTCTTGCTTTGATATTTCCTATCGAATTTTAATTTTAGCATCTTTCTCTATTCATAATATGTAAGAATTTTATGTAATATGTATATTGTTTTTTTTCTAAATTTTATAGAACTTTATTTAATATTTTCTGTATTTTTTTTATTTTTAATATTTTTTTTAAATATTTTTTTTATATTTATAACCTTACTATGTACCTCAGTAAAATCAAAAGTTAACTGTAACTTATTAATGTGCAGAGTTTTAATGAACACTAATAAATTGAAATTGAAACTTACTTTTGCCACACTAATTCTGTCTCAGCAGCGCCAAAAACGCCAAAAGAAAAACTGTTTTTAGAAAGTATAACAATAAAAATTAATAAAAATAACTTTCACACATTGTTTATTGGTATTTAAACTTTATAAAACAATTTTTTTTACAAGAATTAAAATATAAAAAATCACATTTTTCAAGGCACTATGAAAAAAAAGTTGCTCCATCATTTCTCCTTGAAATGTTGATGGATGTGCAAAATGTAAGAACATTCTTGTAAAGTAAGGTTGTAGTTATAGTCTGTCGAGCCGGATTTTTGAAATTCGTAAAATTTGGCTACTAACCTCAGTTTTAAAAAAATGTGTTAAAAATGTCACATTTTAATTATATTTATACATTTTTTTAATCAAAATATCAAAAATCCAGCTCGACAGACTATAGAGAAAGCAATTTCGAATATTAAAAAAAAAATGAATCAGAAAATATCAAAAACTGAATGAGTTATAATGCAGACCGTGCTGGAAAAAGTAGTTTTGAGAAAAAAGCGTTTAAAGTTTCAAGTGCGTTTCGCTCGAGGTCACGCGCAGCTCACTTTGAACGATCAAATACAGCTAACCTTCACTTTAGAAACCTAAATATAATCTCCTCATCTTTATATATAAAAATGAGCTGTTCGTTTGATACCTCAGATGGCGCTGGAACTCAAAATTTTTTAAATTCACCGTACGATTAAGCTGAAACTTACACAATATATTTTGAATGAATTGAGAAATGTTCGTACATTAAAAGTTCTCAAGTTTTCCGATAGATGGCGCTGAAACACCAAAATTTCAAAACCATCCGATTGAGCTGAAACTTACAGAATATACTTATTATGAAGTGAGAAATATTTGTAAATCAAAAACTTTAAGTCTCCCGATAGATAGACATGAAAACCAAAATCTCAAAATTATTACTACAGCAATGCACGGTGACAGTTAGCAGCTAACTTTTGATTAAGTGCACTTCTCGCTTCATAACAAATATATTGTCTAAGTTTCACCTCAATCGGATGGTAAGTTTTGAGTTTTTACGATATTATTGTTTGGACAGTTATCTTAAATCCAAATAGAGTTGTCGGCATTTAATTCTCCACCACATTACTATTCACAAAAAGTTACTCGGAAACATTTCATCACATTTATGGCATAAACACTGTTTTCAATGGGTGTAGCGAAGCACACCGGGTAACCACTAGTGCTTTATAAATGTCCCTATACATAGTTAAGGATAACAAAAGAGCTGACAAACCTAAGGACTCCGAAAAACGCTGCCTCAAACAAAGGCCACCTGCGCGATGCGGGCTCTTGTAGCGCCCTCACATTTTCTATAATAACTTTGGATCTATGGGGAACGTTTACAATTGGCTTTCACATAAATACGCCTAAAACTATAGAGAATAATAATCTTTAGAAAAAAAGGTAGCGATTTTTTTTAAAATTTTGGATTTTGCTTAAATTATGAAACGCTGAAAAACTTATTGCTCTATAACCGAATCATAGATAACAGTTCTAAGGAAAATGCAAAAAAGAATGCGTAGTTCTCGTGGGAAAAACAAATGAGTTTTCAAGATAATATCACGTGGAAACTTATTTTTGCGAGATACTGTATAATACTATTATTTTTCGATTGTATTGCAATAAAATTGTTTTGAAAGCTATACCGGTAGCTGTTATCGTAATTTACTGTTTCTTTAATTTTTGTTTTATAAACAACCTCGTTGAGCTATTTATTTCGTAAAGAGTACATACAAGAAACAGCCATGACAAGCGAAGCTTCTCCCAGTAGTCGAATGCAATTTGTGCGCATTTTAAAAGAGCATACCGTACTTATGAATAAGAGTCACAACAACCGTCAATTTAAAGGGAAAAGCCCGAAGCTATGCCATTTTTTATTTTTGAAGACAAGGCTATTGGTGTCCAACTATCAGAAGAGCAAATTGGGAAGAGGCTCAACAAAACTAACCCTTTGACTCCCGAATTATTTTGCGCAATGTTTTTGAGAACATTCAGTTGTTGATTGAGTGTTAAATATGAACTGATATCAAATTCAAGGTTCTATGCTTCCTGGTTTGGCCGCTAGGAGGTACTGCAGGCAACAATTGTCTTCCTGAGCTCAAACTAAAATTTTTTTTTTACTTTTATTTTCTCATTTCATTGTCTGACATACATATTTTGACGAGGAGATACCATTACAATCCGTTCTCTCAATGGAGGAGGAAATTCAGATACTCAACGGATCTAACTGGAACGTTCTCTGCAACTACGTATCGGACGCCCTTGCGTATAGGAACCAGTTTATAGAGGAATAGATTCCCTAATCTTTATGTTGCAAATCATTAAAATTGTTAAAGTAAATCGCTGTAAAATCCGTATTTTCTTCTTTGTGTTAGCAAATCATTAAAATTGCCAAAGTATAAAAATGCTCCAAAATATCTTTTAACTGTTATATCTTGCGAATCGCTGTAAATTACTTATTATCTTTTTTTATGTAAGAAAATCATTAAAATTGCCATACAAAAGTTAAAAATATATTTCAACAAATGTAATTTAAAAAAAATAAATTTAACTGCAAGAATGTATCCACGCATAAAAATGTCAATCTGGCTGACGGCTTTTGTCATTGCTAATGTAGAATAAGTAAAAAATTATAATTGGAAGAAAAAATTAATGATACAATAAATTCAATACTACCATGTACTACAACATATTTTGAAAATAAAATTCACTTGTTACTAAAAATTTGCTTTGTTTTGAGTTTTTTTTTTCAATTTCTTGCGCAATCACTCTGCAAATTTTTTTTCACTTTTATTTTTTTTTGTAGTTACAACGAAAAACAGCGCTAGAATCTGATCACTCGCAATGCTAATGTCATGAGATTCACTTACAATCTATTCACAATAATCCAACCTGTCGTGTGAAAAAACAGTTAACAAAAAAAAAATAAAAAAATTAAGTGATCGCAATTGTGGCCACCACGAGTCAAAGGGTTAAGACAGATGTTGAGAAGATATAGATATAGCTCAAATAATGGTGAGGTGATATTTCATGGAATGATGGAGGTGATTTTTTTTAGAGCTGTTAAAAGAATCCAGGATCTCCACCGTATCTTAAAAAGATCCTCATCTGCTTCTCCTCTTTTTTCAGCTTGAATGAATACATACATGATTTTATGAAACAATTCCTTCGTTCAATTCTAATCACATCCATACATGTATGTATGTAGCATACGATATTAATGTTTACTAGTGAAATTATTCCGCATCTACCAAATATTCACCCCTATCATTAAATCCGGTGGATCTGAGATTCCCTTCACTCATTCGGTTCACATACACTTATCGTCGTGATCATTAAATCCGCCGGATACAATACCTTATCTACATCCCTTTTTATGTTTTCGAAATCAGCTGTTTTCTGATTTGACACTGGAAAAGGCGATTGTGGTGTGAAAACAAAAATCTAAGGAATAAAAAATTATAAATAAATAACTTTTTGGTTTTATTTTAAGCTTTTGTTTTGCAATATTTTGCATTCCAATGTCGTGTTTCAGTTATTTTATTTATAAAGTTCAACGTTTTTAGTATTTACATTTATTTCCATTAAAATTTTCTTGTTATGGTCGCATGTTTTGTGTAATGATCTGTATATATTCTACGTGTGCCTGAAGTTCATTTGATTGTTTCTGCACTTTCAATGATCAAAGTTTTTGGCAGTGACCAGGTCAGCTCTGTGCCAATACCATTATTTTGAACTTCTGCCGCCTGTTCTAGATCCTCCATCTTCAAACTACTCTTGGGGCTGATCTTGAAAAGCGGAGTTATACGACAACTTGATTCCCCTGACATAACTTTGGCGACTTTTGACGATACGCGTCGAGTCCAGACGTGAACATTTATACACACTTATCCTTCCCAATTTGTGACAAAAGCACCACACCCGCAACGATTTTCTCGCGGATCTGAAACGTCAAACTTTGTATGGAGAGATTCGATCCGTTCATTTTCAATGATTAAGTGAAAAGTTGTTCACATTACCGACAAGTGGATGATTCCGATTTTCGAATTTTCGTGAATCATTCCTCGGAAAATCCCGGAAAAACGCGAAAAGTTTGAATTTTGTTTCAACGAAATTTTGCATTTTATCGCATGATTTGATGTAAAGGTGGAAAATTCGTTATGAAGCTTGGAAAATTTCGGATAATTGTCAAATTCATTGTGACAAAAGACGTTGTGCGTGCATTTTGGGTGGAGAAGAGATAAATAATAAATGGCGTTGCGTTGCGATCAATGCCACAACTCGATAAATAGATGACGTTATTCGTTGACTTAGGCTGTGCGCAATTCGACAGGCATCCTTTTCGCATTGTAATTTTCTATTGAAAAAATCCAAATTTCTGTTGATGTTTCGACTGGATTGATATCGTCCCGGCAACTTTTTGCGAGTTCACACCGTTGAAGGAGGAACTCATCACCAAAGTGTTCTCCGGCATTGCACAAAATTATAAAAATCTCGATTGGATTAGTGAATGGATAGATAGACAGACAGACAGATAGACACACAGGTATATAGATAGACAGATAGACAGATAGATAGACAGACAGACAGACAGATAGACAGGCAGACAGACATACAGACAGATGGACAGACAGACAGATAGATAGATAGACAGATAGACAGACAGATAGACAGACAAACAGACAGACAGACAGACAGACAGACAGACAGATAGAGAGACAGGTAGATAGATAGACGGATAGACAGATAGACAGATAGATAGACAGAAAAACAGACAGGCGGACAGACATACAGCCAGACGGACAGATAGGTAGACAGACAGGCAGATAGATAGACAAACAGACGGATATATATATAGATAGATAGATAGACAAACAGACAGACAGATATGCAGACAGATATTTCATTTTGATTTTTGTACATTTATGAAATTTATTAATTTTGAGTATTTATTTTACCTTAAGAAAAAACTGAATTTAATTCAGCTTATAAGTTGGCACAACATTTATTAATTTTGAGGCGGTACGAAGTTCGCCGGGTCAGCTAGTTTACTAAAAAATTGTCTAGTAAAAGCATTTACTAGTTTTTATGCATACGACTCATTGCTAACACTAAATCGATATGATTTGCTGCTGTAGAAATAAATACCGCAGGCAGAAACAAAGTGTTTTCGATCTGAAAATTTTAGTTACCAATCCCGAAAATCTCGCGAAGCGTACCGGATTACGGCTAGTTCTTTATAAAGTTAAGTTTACCGTACAAATACGAAGACGTTCAAAATGAAGTATTTTGTTATTTTTTTCCGCTGTCTTTTTAATGATGTTTCCTTATCAATCTGTAACTTATAATGTGTATTATTATCCTGAAAGAATAAATACAATTTTTTAAAGAAGTTGACGTACTGTGTTATTATGTAACAAATCACATATGTAGGTGTACGAATACGAGTGTGACTAAGTAAACGCATTGTTCCCTGTTTACCATCTTCACCTACGTGAAACTTTACAATGCACCGCGGACAAGTTACGGTCCGATATAAGGCATCCGAGGGTGGTGTGTTCATCTCTTGCTGCCGATTCAAAGGAAAATGGAAAAACTCATATTTTGCCGTTCTCTTTGGCGCGCCGGAAAACACGAAGCTTTACTGTCGTTGCTCGTTGTACAAGCAATTTTTCAAAAGAGAGCGAACGAGATATGCGCATTATGCGAGAACGAGACACAGCGAGAGAATTTACTTTGCCAGCGATAAAATTGTTGAGCTACTATGGACCATTCTGCCCAAGTGGAAATCATACCCTTCCCGGCTTCGGAAAAGCCAACATGCCACAGTGAAGTATTAGAAATACCATGGGTATTGTCGTCGTCGTCGTCGTCGTCGTCTCGTAACTATTACCAGCTACCACCATTAACGCAGTGTCTATTCTCTCTGATGGTTTTAATCTCAAATTGTGTCGCGTGTTATTAGTTTTGTTCATAAATTATAATGCGGATTGTGCGGGAGCAACATAACGGAGATAAAGCGAAATAGAATCGCTAAATAGTGCAATTATTCTACATCTTTGCGTGTTTAATATTACAATGCTAAAATGAATGAGTTCAAAGTGTACAGAGCACGAGACGTTGAAGCTATATCAAGAGGGTATCACTATTGTTACAGAAAAGGACACACCATTCATTTGGAGTGGATTTTTATGTAGTACATCCCCTGGAATCGTTGCCAACAAAATAAAAATAAAAAAAATAAACTTGATTTATATTCAACGCATGGTACCGAATGTCGGTAGCTTATGATGAAAACTACAAATATATGCGAATTACAAGTTGGACGAGATACAACAAATAATACAAAAATATATCCTCAGTGGGACTCAGTGTCCTGTGAGTTCTTGGCTATTGGTTTCGGATGTCGTCGACAACGGCACAAACTTTGACTTGGATGTCGACGATGTTGTTCAACTTCCCTCGGTGTATTCGTAGTACTCGTACTCGTGCATAGTCTGGTGCGGGAAACATATTGACTTGGGGATTGCTTTCATTTTTTCTTTTCTGCTGATAATTCAAATTATTCAGTTTCGTGTTCGGTGTCGTTTGTGTGCGGGGAAGTGTAGGCACTTGTGTTGGCTTGCAAATAACATACATTCTGCTTGTAGTTAAGGATAATAAAATGAATCAAATTAATCGAAGACGACGCCAAACTGCAGAGCCATGTGATTGTCTAAGACCGGTGATACGACTTTTGGGTATAATAACAGCCGTAGGTAAGTAATAGTGTATTGGATCGACGCCGACGGTTATGGATAGATTTTGCATGCATTTCTGAAGCACACAAAATATAATTTAATAATAATTTTTTTTTTCCGTTAATGAAGGTAAATATCTCGAAAGACACTAAGGGATTAGAGTACCCAGAGTAGTGTAGGACTCTAACCTCACTAAAAACACTTCTTGAATCATGACCAATCAAAGAAAGATCGACATACATATTTATATTTTATTTTGGGAAATCGCTTTGGAGAATGTATTATGCTTAAATACAAGCTCTCGAAATTCTGCAACATAAGTTCGTGAGGTTTGATTCTTCTCAATCTACGAATATTCGATCGGAAATCTCTATATGTATATGTATATAAAATATAGTCGGGAAATTGAAAAAATCGAAAAGTGAAAAACATCACTGAAATAAAGCGTAGCAACGCACGCCGGGTATCCGCTAGTTTAATATGTTTTTTATTTCAGGGTTAATATGGTAAGCAGTAGTTTTTCAAATATTTTTGACAATATCGGCAAATTGGCCGTTATGAGGTCACTTCTGATGGTTGCTTACCTTGTTTAGGTATAACGAATACTTCTGCTATATTCCAGTGATGTGGAACATATTTTAGTCTAAAGCAGTGTAAATGCACACCAGTTGATTTCAGTATTTGTAAGTAAGTCTTGAATAATTTGTTTGTTCTATTGAAAAATCATTGACTGCTAGGATCACAGGGGTATGATCCGAGGACAGGACTTTACTGCTTTTGACTTCGACTTCTTTTCTATAAATTCCTTTCGTTATAAAGAAGTCAATTACATCAGTAATTAGATATATGTATATAAATAATTATAGATGCAGTTTTTTTCTACCACTGAATTACAAAAAAATATGATTTTGCTCTGTCACTGTAATAAAGATGTCGTATGGAAACATAAATTAATAAGTCCCTGTGAAACTAAAAATGAAATAAAAATTCTCTAAAATAAAAAGAAAGTATCTTCAGCAAAAAGGATAATCTGGCATGGTAAATAATATATAAATATGGTATATTACGAGTTCATGTACATAGCTTAATAAGCAACAATGAAAATGATGACAAGATGAATGCGTGGAAATAAAAGTTTATATAAACTTTCACACTTAATGCAATCAACAGGTAAAATTTACATAAAAGTTCGATGCGTTGGCTGTAAGAGTGGGGATATCGACGTGACACGTGTGAATTGGTTCTAAATTGAATTAATTAGTCATCCGAACTTTCAGTAATAGGTAAAATTATACTCGAATAAAGGACGTGCAGTTAGTGCAGCAAGTCAGCCTAACCCTTCTCCGGGCAAAGAATATTACTTACACAAACGAACCTATGTGTCCAATAGACACATTCTTGAAAATATTGAATTAAACACATATAAAGTATTTCTTTTTTGTATTTTCATTAAAAACTAGCTGACCCGTACTCGCCTTGTTCGCCCGCCTGCCATGTTTTTCTGATTTTCAAAACTTGACCTATTTCCTCGTATTTAAATGCTTTTTTGGTAGGTCCAAATGATTTTTCGAAGCTGAAGTGTTAACAAAAAGTTCTTTAACTTTCTAACATACCAGGAAATTGGAAACTTTAATAGACCGGTAATTTGTATTACAAATTGTTCTTTTATTAATTAATGTTCCTTAAAAGTTTTTCTCCTTTCTGTTTTTTGTTAACATCCACTATGAATAAATGGGTTTGAAAAAAAGGATTAATCGTTCTAGCTCGAGTTTGTCAAAAATCCCTCTAACTTGCACTAATTTTGATCGCCGGCCGGTGAACATAGAGGGATTCGCCTGTATTGTCACCACCGAGTGCAGATTCGAGATCATGATTAATGTAATTGCAATGGGATTGCAATGAAGTAGTAATCTTCCACCAATGTAGAAGGAATCTTCCCGGCGTGCGCACAACAACAATGTTTTTTTTGCACATTGCCCAAGTTTTTCTGCAATCGGATGAACGATGCGCGAACAAATAAAAGAGGAACACACAAACATTACTTTTAATATAACATATGTACATATACATACATATAGATAAGTACATACTTATTGTATGAGATGCATTGAGCGCGCATTCACACACTATTATGCCACCCACAGCTGCACGGCTGTTGGCTGCGGTCTCCACTGATGGAAAATGGTTGGCGAACATTTCATGAACTATTTTGAGCATAGCTCAGCTCCAGGATAACGCCGAAGGATGATTCATACCTCAAATGAATCAGTGGAGAATTTACGAAATTCACCTATTTTTTTGTTTTTCAATCCGGTAAGCTACTATTGAGCTAGGACTGAATAATTATCATTTTCCTTACAGATATGCAGTTTGATTTTGTAAAAATCATATCATTTTCGGCGATAAATAGTATAAAAAATGTTGACGAAGAACATAAGCAATCACTCATGTCAAGTTTCATCAAAATCCGTCCATTAGTTTCTGCGTGATGCGCGTTCAAACAGTATAGATATCCTCAACAGGGCTGCTGTTTTGAAAATTCGAATGGGAGTATTTTAGACGTTCACAGGGGAGTATTTTGTGTCTGAGAGGAGTACAACAAAGAAACGATACAAATCAAACTAGCCTATTAAATCTCTAAAATTCAATTATTCATCATCCAACTTCAAAAATATTAGCTTTTCCTGCATAAAAAGGATGTGTAAAGACAGTAACAAATCCAAGCATTAAAACGATGAAGTTTTGGGCTTCCCATGTAAGTCAGTATTTCGTAGAACCTCATCGGCTCGCAATAACTTCGAAAATTCTATTAGCAAATTCTATGCCAAGTTCTGCAGAACTTCTCCATTGATCTGGATCTATGACTGAGCTATTTGTGTTTTTAGCTCTTTGACATTCCTGTACTGCCCTTCTATAAAAACCTTTCCAGCCATGATCCCCCACATGTTTTCGATTGGGTTCAGATCAGGATTACATGATGGCCATGGTAAACACTTTGTTCCGCTGACTTGCAACCATCCGCGGACTGTTTTTGCCGTGTGAATAGGGGCATTGTCTAGTTGAAAAATTTATTTTTCACCCGATGGAATTTTTCGAAATGCTCCTAGAGCATGTTCGAGCATCTCTTTGTATTTTTCCCATTCATTTTGGGTGCTAGCCACATCCACAAGTTATTTTTCCATGATACGCAAAGGGATTCCAGGCCATTGCAGTTCCAGCTCCAGAGTGCCGGCTCATTTTCACTGCGTTTTCGTCTCGCAAATCATGCTTATAGAAGGTAAAACCATGATAACAGTTTACCTCTAACAGTTGCTACACTCTCCTTACTTCCGGAAGTACCACCTTGCACCTTATCTGACCGGCATTGATCGCATGTTTCGCTTGTCATCGCGTATTTTTAAGTACTATTCAATGAAGAATTACTACTTATTTAAAAAAATAAAAATACTGCGAAGGGGAGTACAATCATGACGAGGGGAGCACAGGAGTGTTTGAGAGAGTAGTTCGAATACTCCCTTAGTACTCACTTCGGCAGCCCTGATCCTCAATTCCTCGCCAGTTCAAAGTAAAAAAAACAAAAAACAGCAGGTGCAGAAGAAAAAAAACCGGTTTTGGTGCACACACGAAAATATCTCTACTTACTTACTTACTTAGTTGGCGCTACAGCTCGAGGTGAACCTGGGCCTGCTTCTCGCAACCATTTGTGTGTGCGTGTTATATTTTTGCACGAATGGAAGGGACCTACAGTTTTTTGCCGACTCCGAACGGCGAGTTGAGAAGCTCAATCGTGACAAATGATACTCTTTGATGCTTGTCAGACATTCGAAAGAGGTGGGCACTGTGAACAACTTTTAGGTGTTTGCGGCGGGATTCGAACCCGAGACCGCTGGCTCAGTAGTCCGACGAACTAACCACTTGCGCTACGGTGCCAAATATCTCTACTGGTCGTTGGTAAAATCCAACGATCTAAGCTTTTCTTGAATTGTATGTCATTTTTAATTGAATGTTTATTTTAATTTAATACGCATTGTTGAACTTCTGTGTATAACGTACGAAGATAATTTATATCTTAAAATGTTTGCACAAAATTGAACTTTGTAATAAAAGAAATTCCATTCCCATCGGCTAAGGCATTCTAAAGCTAGGAGCTAGAAGGTATTCGTAAAAATACTCTCTGCCCAGATATCAGCTTAGATCTTCGCTTCTGGATAGCAGATAACGATACAAAATATATTAAGCTGTATTCCTGACATTTTGCAATCCAACTGTGAAAACCGGATTCAATTATACGTATTTATTTCTTTGCCACCAAACCATCGGGGTTTGATGAGTTTACAGACTTCTCGCGTGAACCACGGAAGATTTTGTTTACGTACCTATTGGTGCGATACCTGCTTCGATGTGGCTTTTAAGCTCTTCATTCATTTTAGGGCTGCTTACATTAATCTCCCACTTCAACGAATCCAAAAAGAAAAAAGAAGAGCTCTACCCACATTCTACTCTCCTCATTTTTGACGTTTGGTTTCACGGTGTTTGTGACGTTTACAAGTTCTTTATGAATGATTTCTCGGAGTCAAGTGCATCAATCACCGCTGAAATCTATTCGTGGAAATCGTTTCACTTATATAAATCACTGAAGAACTGAAAGATAAAAGATTAGGTCCCCAATCAGCTTCAAAGTTTAACTCATGGATCCTTAATCTGAGCACAATATTTTATCTCCCAAAGCTTTAGGACCTATTTAGAATTTTTGTATGTATTAAAACTCCTCGTATATTTTCACTTAATGATTCCTCCGTTGTTGCTAAATACTCGAGTGCTCCACTATCCTCTTTTTTTCTCAAGTACATTTGACGTCTTAAAATAGTCGATACAATCTTGTTCAGCAAGTTCACGAAATAGCACTATTCCAGAGCGCGACGCGTGGGGTGTTCCGGGAAGAAGGTGGTATACCAGGTGGCGCTTTGTACCCGTATCTACGAGTATATTGGTCCTGCAATATACTACTTAAACTCTGCTTTGCTTGACTATGAGAGCAATGTAGTTTCGATATTTTCGATATCATCTACATAGTTTGAGGCAGATTCACTGATATGATTGGAATGTTTTCGCCTGAATCTGAAAAGTATTTCCGGAGAATCGTTGACGAAACCATCCATCGTTGTTTCATCAGGAGTCTCTGCGGTGCATTGTTCGCTTTGAATGAGAATGTGGATATCCTGTGTCTCTGGCATCTCGAGTGGTACTCCTTCATACATTTTTTTTGTAGTTGATTTTGGCTACTCGCAGGTAAATAAGCGTTGAATAGCTCGTTGGTCCTTGTTCTTGCCTGGTATTAAAGTAATCTCATTCAAAACATGTGGAGAATTGATGCTCCACTTAAGTATTTACATACTTGTTAGAATCAAATGCTGTTGGGATCACGGGCTTCAATTTCAGTTAGCTAATAGTCTATATGATGGCAGGATAACGGACGCCATCAATAGTTACGCTCCAGCCGGGCTTATTTTTGAAGAAATATGAACTGATGATTTACCAGCCCAATAACTACAGTATATAGATAAAATAAGTTTCCACAACCTGCAATTACGTGTAACATCAAAAATCTTTCTAACAAAGGACTCCTTTCAAATTATATTTCCTGAATTTCATACATCATAAGGGGGGCAATCCCTTTAGAACGCTTCAAAATAACTCATTTTTTAACAGTGTTTGAAGATGATAAAATAATTGAATCATTTTGAAGTTGTAACATCATTTTATTCGAACTATGAGAATATAAAAGCAATTTTTTTTTTGTTTCTTTTTTCACAAAATGGCCGCTCAGTTCAATTTCTCTTCAGGTGTCTTTGACGCGAGGTCCAAAAGTGCTGCACTTGTCAGTCTTTCTCTATTTATCTTTTTACCCAAAAAAAATTACTTTCCATTTCCGACATATGCCGACCTATAAAAGCATAAAAAAGGTCTAGAATTAAAAATTTTGTACGCTCTTTAATAAAATGTTTAAATTTTATTCTGTTTTTCGACATTTTTCACCCTCAAAAAGTAGTTTATTTAAATGAAATCTTTAAAACTTTAGGTTTATCCTTCCGGTATTGATATAGGAAAAAGCGTCACAAAATTTCAGCCAAATCGATCAATAACTTTTTAAGTTCCAGCACGAGCAGTTTCTGAAAATACGGATTAGAGATAATCGCGTTTAAAGTTTCACTTTACCATATGCAGTATACTACATGCGCTCGACTATATGTGCGATAACTCTGTAAATATTTAATATTTTAATTTTAGTCTCAATACATTATATTTTCGAAATATTATGAAAGAAAAAAAAAAATTAATTTTTTTAAATGCCTAAAGGGACTGACACAAAAATGTATATTAATTGCTTTTTTCCAATATTTTTAATTTCCGTAATGGCCCCTTTTTCTATTAGACGTCTTTGCAATTCGGTCTTCAATAGTGTGGCCATGATATTTGCTCCAATGATTATTTATTTATTTACATCAAACAGATACATATTTACATATAATATCTTATAGACTACAGAATAATAACATTGAATATAAGTGTAACAATTTAATAATCATAATAATACAAATTTAATTTTAATTTAATCTATTACTTGAGCAGTTATAATATTCAATACTTTAATTTTAAATGCATCCCTACTCAAATTTTGATGAAAATCAATAGAATTACAAACTAAGTTTGATTCTCTTAGGCATCTAGTAAGAGGTTCATTTAATCCGTAGTTGACTCTGTGAAAGGGTTCACGGAATAGATTACGGAGTCGTTGATCTCTACCAGGAACATACAAATCTATTGATGATAATAGGAATGGACAGTTAATATGGGAAGTTAATACATCCCGTATAAAAATTATTGAGAAATACTTGCGGCGTATGTCAAGTTGCTGAAGGCCAATTAATTTACATCTAGATAAGTAGGAAGGCATTCGGATATTCCAATGGAGCCTAAAAATAACAAATCGAGCAAAGCGCTTCTGGATCTTTTCAATCCGAACTGAGTGAATATTGTAGAACGGATTCCAAACAACGCAGCAGTATTCAAGAACTGATCTTACGTAAGAGGAAAAAAGTGTTTTGAGAGTGTAAGGATCAGTAAATTCCTTAGAGTTGCGCTTTATGAAACCGAGCATTGAGTTGACTTAAGCAACAATTAAATCAATATGTAACACAAAACTTAGTTTGGCATCAAACATTACACCGAGATCCTTTTTGGAGGTTATACTGGCAAGAGAAAGGTCCTCGATTTTATAAGAATAAATAACAGGAGAAAGGATACGGAAAAAAGACATTGTTTGACATTTAGAGACATTCAGATATAGTTTATTACAGTCACACCACTGTGACAACCTCTGTAAGTCTTCTTGAAGTAGAACACTATCAGATTCGGACTTGATGGTTCTGAATATTTTAATATCATCCGCGAACATAAGGCAATCAGAGTTTTTAAGTATATTTGGAATGTCATTAACAAAAATTAGAAAAACAGGGGACCAAGGTGGCTACCCTGTGGAACGCCAGATGTTGCATGAATAGGTTCAGATAAAATACCGTTTATACGAACAAACTGTGTCCGCCCATGTAAATGAGATTTACACCATTGTAGCATGTTAGAATGAAAGCCAATGAGGCTCATTTTTCTTATAAGAGAATCGTGGCTGACTCTGTCAAAGGCCTTGGCAAAGTTAGTGTAAATAACATCGCATTGATAACCATCTTCAATCGATTGTGATACAAGTTTACAGAAAATGGTTAGATTTGATGTCGTAGATCTACCTGACATGAAGCCGTGTTGATTGGGTGAAATGATTTCATTGATTTTTTTTTCTTCGGAAAACATCTTAAATAATTCCTCTGGCTATTTAAATTTGTGAAAATAAATATAACACAAAAACTAGAGCGCAGAACTTCGAATGGAAACTTACTTTTGCCACGATCAATCCACCACTTACTCCGTTCAATATCATATTTTGCTTTAATTACGAAGCGCAGAAGAACTTATTGCTCTTTAACTGAATCATAGATAACGGCTCTTAAGGAAAATGCAAAAAAGAATGCGTAGTTAAAACTCTTGTGGGAAAAACAAGTGAGTTTTTAAGAAAATTTCACGTGGAAACTTATTTTTGCGACATACTGTACATCAAACCGTTATTTTATCGGGATGTAATGGCCCAAATACATCAATTTAGCTTATTAACGTAGCTATTAGCCCAGAAACGGGGCTCATTTCTGGCTTAAGGCCCCGACCCATAGAATCCGTCAATCCGTTGCTCCTTCATTTTCAAGTGACGCGTCACTTGCGTCATGACGGCTCAAAAGAATACACACATTCTTATGAGAGATGGCGCATTACCAACGAATGCATGAACTTCGACGGATAAAGTAGGTCTACTTTCTACTTTTTGCATCCGTTGACACTTTGTCAGTACACACATTCACGCATTCAAATTCACACATTCACATATTGAAGTTCACGCATTCAGAAATTGAGATTATGCATTCCCATTGGTGGAAGCATAGACAGAATGAAGAGAATCGTTGACATTTCTACGTACCTACTAGCTGGCCCGTGCTCGCTTTGCTTCGCCTGTCTACCACATTTATAGGATGTAGTTGATGTAATTTTGATCTACTTTGTTGTCCTAATAGACCAAGAACCCGTAGTTGGTTGCGAAAGGTAACCAAAAGACATGTGTACATACATATATGCAGCCTCGATGAAAGAGATCTCAAATCAAACCGTCTGGTAGCTCAATATGAGGGCTGCTTAAGAGAGTAACAATACAACAACTCTTATCTCGATTCCTCCGATGAATCCAAAGATAAAGAGGAATACTTATAGGGTGTCCCAGTTTAGAGGTAGATATTATCCGTTAACTGTAGATTCCTGAAGTTCTAGCGAATAAAAAATCGTACGACAGGGGGGCTTTTTTCACCCCCCTCTAAACTATAGCCCATTTAAGTAAGGGACATACGATTTGGTGGTAAGACCACTTTAAATGATGTTGCTTCTGAACTACTTCAGACATTTTGGAGAGGCAATCAGAAGCGCATACAAAATTTTGAAGACTTTATGTAGGTACATACATGTATGCAGCCAAAAAAAAGTATGGCTTCTTAAACTGAAAATTATGAAAATTTGTTGTTCCAATACTTTAAATGTATTTTTCTCAAAACTTTTACTTAAAAAAAAATTTTTTTTACTAAACTGTTATCTTTGCCGCATTCTCCACAAATTATGTTAAACAACTTTTTCACGTGCAAAAGTGATATGATAATAAAAGCCATTTTTAACATATAAAAATGATAAAAAAAAAACTATGGAAAACAATACATATTTCATATCGTTCGGCTAAATGGCAGCGCAATGTTCTCATGTGGAGCATTTTGCCACCACTTGCTGTATCAGTTTTATGTAATCGATGCAATCTCGATATATATGCATTTCGACTTATTCGCGCAATATCAGACCGATTTGATCGCTTAGTCATATTCGCGAAAAAATTTACTATATTTAACTTTGAAATACAATTGCCAACTAACTAAATGATGAAAGATAAAACAGAACAGATAAAGAATGCTGCAAAAATATTAGAACTAACTCAATTCCAATCCAACTCAATAATTAAAGTTCCACTCAAGTATAACACACGGAACACGAATATACGAATACAACACACGCCTCTACAAAACTTCACCATGCTGCAATGCAACTCAACTAACTTTTGTAGTGTACACGCACACACATGAACATAATGTTCACAAAACAAAAAGAAAAAAATTCGCACTGACAAAACCTTTGCGCTTGAGCGCTCCGCTGAGCAGAGCAGACCAGCGTTGCCGTTGGGACGCTAAGGTGTCCATTTGGACGCTTTTTAGCAATCGGGACACCTGGACACCTTTTTTTGATAATTAGCTAAAATGGACGCTTTTTGAAAATCGTGGACACTTTTGGACGCTTTTCTAATATTTCAATAAAAACCATCAAATTACTTTTTGTACGTCTGCGTTATTTAAATATTTTCAATCGATTTAAATAATTTACAGCCACTGAAAATTACCATTAAATTATAGAAGGCATGACCGTGTCAACAGAAAATTACAGATAAAACCATACATACATTTATGTACTATATGTACGACGTACGAGGGTGGGTCAATTAAGTCACTGAACATTGAAATAAGGAACAATCTTTTCGGCAAAAGAACATTTTATTTGTCAACATACGAGAAGTCTCCTTTTAGATCTATGCACTTCGTCCAACATTTTTCCAATTTGTTGATGCCCTCCAAATAATACAATTTCTCGAGGCGCTCAAAATAGGCGTTTGTTTCATTGATGACCTCTTCATTCGACTCTAATCTCTTACCGCCGGCGCCGAGCCGTTTCTTTATGTTTAGAAACAAGAAATAGTCGCAGGGGGCTAAGTCTGGAGAATATGCTGTATGAGGCAGCAATTCGTAGCCTAATTCATGGAATTTTGCCATTGCGACTGCGGATCTGTGCGCCGCGCCGGCCGGTGCGTTGTCCTTTTTTCCTCGCCAAATGTGGTCGTTTTTGCTTCAAATCAGTGATCGTTTTACCCTTTTCAAGGTAATCGATGTCCTTGTTGGCCGACAAACCCATCTTGGCCATCTTCGGCTTCGATTCACCTGGAGAAGTCCACGGTTTCGACTGTAAAGAAGCAACGTTTCGTCCACGGTTACGAAACGAGGCAAACATTCGTTGGATTTGAGGTGGCAACGCCATCTGTTTTAATAGTTAGGGACTTATTGACCCACCCTCGTATGTAGTAAAAATAGTATTTTTCATAAATTTTAAAGAAGCGTTTTTTTCCTTTGATAAATACAATTATCCTATTCGAATTATGCATGTGGACTCTTTTTTTAATCCGGGACACCTTTTTGGACACTTTTTAAATTTTACCAGCGGCAACGCTGGAGCAGACACATACACAAACACAATACACACATCCATTCCACTCAGATTTAACACGCATTTAGGAGAAATGAGAAAGAAAAATTAGGTACGGAGAGAGTGCGAAAGAAAACTAAAAAAAGTAATCACCATTGGGATTGGTTTCAGAACATTGATCAATTCACAAATTAATAAAAAATTACATTTTGCAAAGATATTATTAATATTGCTTTTAGAGTACGTAGAAATATAACTTAAAAGAAGGACTTAAAAGATGCGTATTTTAAAGCTATTAAAACTGTTCTGAATTCCAACAACATAGACGAAGAAGAAGTTTACTTTTTTTAGGTTCAAAGTCTAATACTAATTATGGAATTTCCTAGTTTTCACATTAAAAATTAGATATTTTTTTATGCACGAATCTGCCCCTTATCAAAACCTAATCAACACAAAATTTATCAAAATCCGTTCAGCCGTTTGGTGTGTAGGTCCATGCTAATTTTCACTTTGTTTTATGTTATTAGGGATGCCTACGTTTTTTTTTTTTATTCTTAAACCTTCAACGTGTGAAATTTCTCGCACCTGTCCACTAGTATATATTTATACGCAAGTTATGTTTTCCGTTTTGCGGCTTCGTTTCATTTTTTCGTGTTTCACCCGGTAAAAGTGATTTAGTTTTGGCCCGCTTCATATAAAAATTTATTTCTTGGCTTTATTTATGAATTCTTCAAACATCACTTCATTTCGTAATTGGGTTACAAAATCTGTTTCTAAATTTCTTGTTATCGATTGTAAGGATTAACTTGTCGCATTAAAACGTTCCAAAAAATTATCATAAAAACAAATTCTAATTTGTTTATTTGGTCTATGTAACCTTTTGCTTCACTCCGAGTCGCAGCTTTCTCCATCATATCGTCCCGAATTTTACTCAGAGATTGTATAACTTCTAGCTAGTGCTAGATGGGTACTTTCAAACGTTAATTTAACGTATCTTTTCGTACTCATTTGCTCATTTTTTTAGAATAAAAATAATTTTTTTTTGGTTAATTTTCTTTGAGAATAAAAATAAAATAACATACAAAATTTGCCGCCCCCTACAAGTCGTCGCCCTATAGGCTCGAGCCTCACGAGCCTAGTGGTTAATCCGCCACTGCCACTTAGAATAATAGGCATTGTATCCAAGACTTCTTCAAGCTCCATAGTACCAGCAAAAGTGATCTCCAGGCGAGTCGTTCGATATCTTTTATCGCGTTCGGTTGCTTCCTTCTGTGAGTTTAACATTTTCTTTTATTACTTTCATCTACACATTACTATTTTATCATAATTAAAGTTTCATTTTATATATTAAAACAGTTGTGTCGGCTTTCATTGCCTTACAAGTGGCACCCCCAATTTCGGCAAAAAACTCTTTGCTGATAACATCTACGATGCGTTTATTATCTTCAACGCACTCCAAACTACTTAACCCAATTATTTTATGGATTGGGACTTTCATTAAATTATTTATGTACATATATAAATACGTAAAATATTATGTAAGAAAAAATGTCATTCTTCTTACTACGCAATTGAATTGGAAAAAAGGAACTTCGTGTAATATTGAAATTGTTTGAAGTCCAACTCCCCAGAGTAATGTATCCTTTCGAATAGTTCCGTACAATAACAGTGCATGACAGTAGTGTTGTTGTTCATGCAATTGGTACGTAAGCCAGGGCATTATTGTGTTGGTTTCGTATTTGGTTATTCATCTCATGTTTTATGGATGTTTTGTGCCGACGGGTTGTTCGTTATTGCTTAACGAAACTTTCAATGCGGATAACGGTTTCGAATTTCCAATATCTTTCAGCACGACTCACCCTGATTCAGCAAATCAACTTTGTCAAATAGATTTTCTTTTACATTGTGTGGTGGTATGGATTTCCTTTTTGTTTGTTTGCTATATCGCCATTACTAACATGAGTTAGCTAATCACTATACAGGACCGGTATCCAATCGAATTACATAAGTGCTGTGAAGAATGTGTTGACATGTACGATACAAGTTGATAGACCATTGTTATTGATTTCGATGAAAATTCCGTTTCGGATTGGTTGCACTGATCCTTTAAACTGTTTTCGTCGTAACAAAACAACAAGCGAAATGGGAAAGATGAAAGAAGTTGTGGGAATGGGTCCCCTTAAGGGGTTATATACAGTCAGGAGGGCTAAAAAAGGCGATTTTTCAAGTATTTTTCCTGAGAACATTTTTAAAGCTGTTAATGTAAATTACACCTATTCAGGTAACTTTTAACTGTATTTCAAGATTTTTTATTAGTAAAAATAATAATTTTGAAGGCTGCTATAGCTGATCTCCCAGAGTTCCTCTCAAAATAGGCGTCTTGCGGTGACCACGATATCTCTGGACTGATTCATAGAAAATGAAAAAAACAAATGGATATCGTTAAGGAATTGTATAATCTAGGTATTAATCGAAGGAATAAGCTCTCAGGCAAAAAAAAACCATTTTTGGCCAAAATTTTGGCATTAAATTATTAATTTAAGAAAAATATATCTATCGGTGAGAAAAGCTTTTAATTAATTACTTAACAATATACTTAAGAAGTTTGTGTTATTTGAGACGGATCGGTTCAGCAGTTACCGAGAAATCGTGGTCACCGACTACAACAACATGGTTTTGAAAAAAATGCGTTTGAAGTTTGAAAATCAGAGTCAGAGTCAGGAAAGCGCTCTGATGACTATACAAGTATTCGTGTAACTTCTAGAATAATCGTCGGATTGTGCGTGTACTTAAATATATATACAGTATTGTGCAAAACATTTGTAAGTTTTTTGTTTGATTAGCTTTAAAAAAAAAGGAATAGTGTTATAAAATTTTTAAGAAATATCTTTTACTGAGATTACGTTCTTGAAATGAAGCAAACCGACAGAAATACCGTTAGATTTGTTGTTAGGGGAAAAAATTGATAGCTCGTCGACTATGCAGCTGTGCAAAACATATGCAGGTTTTTATTTTTACCTGATTTCTGTTTTAATTTGCGGGAAGTTCACATCAGGCTAATAAAAACGTATTTCTAGTTAAAAATATTATAGGTATAAATAGGCGGTTTTTGTCATTCAGTTTTAATTGAAAGTGTGTTTAAAAAATGGCTGGTAACAGAGATGATACCTGAACAAAGAAGCTGGTAATCTATAGTTTTTAAAGCGGATCGAAGCAAAAAGAGATTGCCGAACAATTCAAGAATCACTAATCAAGCGTCCCGAGAATAATTGTAAGCTTTCTACCAAGTTCATCCATTGCAACGCTTTATTCTGGTGGCCAACTTATCAACCGATGAGAGTATAGTGCGTAGGCCTGCAGTAGAAAGCAATTTCAAAACATACAGACCAGTTAAAAAGCCTCTATTAACATTAAAAAACCGTCAAGAAATTTAGCCTCTCTGTTTGATTAAAAGTTGCTTATCTTCTATATACATATATAAAAATGAGCTGTTCGTTTGATACCTCAGAACTCATAAACTAACCATCCGATTGAGCTGAAACTTACAGTATATAGTTTTTCTGATGTTCGAGTGTTCGTACATCAAAAAATTTCAAGTTTTCCGCTAGATGGCGCTGGAACTCAAATTTTTTTTAACTCACCGTACTATTAAGCTGAAACTTACACAATATATTTGTAATGAATTAAGAAATGTTCGTACATCAACAGTTCCCAAGTTTGCCGATAGATGGCGCTGGAACACCAAAATTTCAAAACCATCCGATTGAGCTGAAACTTACAGAATATATTTGCTATGAAGCGAAAAATATTTGTAAATCAAAAGTTTTCAAGTTTTTCGATAGATGGCGCTAAAATCCAAAATCTCAAAATTATTACTACAGCAATGCACGGTGGAAGCCAACAGCCAACTTTTGATTAACATGCACTTCTCGCTTCATAAAAAAAATATTGTCTAAGTTTCAGCTCAATCGGATGGTAAGTTTTTGAGTTTTTAGGATATTATTGTTTGGACAGTTTTCTTTAATCCAAATAGAGTTGTCGGCATTTAATTCTCCATCAGAGTCATTACTATTAATATACTATTCACAAAAAGTCACTCGAAAAAATATAATTACATCCTATCCTATCCTACTTAATATATAAATGTGAAAGTTTGGATGTTTGGATGTTTGTTGCTCAATAACACTTTAACGGTTTAACAGATTTGAATGAAACTTTCGGGAATAGATAATCTACTTCCTGGATTAAAGATTAGGTTACTTCTTATACAAAAAATATAATTCCTTGACTCCATAATTCGCAAGACTCCAATTTTCGCTTTTATTATTTGCTAATTATTTTTGGGTAAACCATTGCCATTGATCGTCATTCTGTTGGGAGAGGGTTGTTCTTGTAGACATTATGCTCTTCTCTTCGCCACAGATCGATCGCTATCGCTTATTCTTTAATTTTCTTTCTACCCATACGCGCATTGAATGCAGTGTTACCGCTGAGAATTTTCAAAAAGTCACAAAAAAAGTCGCACAGACTTAAAAAAAGTCGCAAAGAAAGTCTCAGAGACTTCAAAAAAGTCTCAAAATATAAATTGAAATGCTCTTGGCTGTAGGACCTTTTTGGAGGGGTATTCAGTACGTCAGATATTTTATTTAATTAAAACATTAATTAATAACAAGTCAACAAATATATATATTTATATTTATTTTGAAGGAATTATGTACACATATTTATTTTATTTTGAAAACATAATAGACAAAGAATAAAAAAACGTAAATAAATATAATTACAGAACATTTTTTTTTAAACAAAGTAAAATATAAAGCTTATAAAAATAATTTTTTTCCGAGTCACCAATATGTGACTATTAATTAAAGCTTGGGGCGTTTAGGTTTTTTTTACACCTTTGTGGATTGTTGGTAGAGGTGGAACTGCGTCACCTTATCACTGCGGCCACAGATGGGCCTCATGTGATTTCCTCCACTTATACATCATAATGTACATAGTAGGCCCACCATGATAACATATAATCCAAAAATGTCTTTGATGAGCGAACTGTCAGATACATATGTACATACATATGCACATATTATGTATATCCTGTCTTGAGGTAAAATTTGCCTAAATGACGATGACGTTTTCTGACTACACAAATAAACTGACACACAACATGTACTGCCGAGTCTTCGTCCTCGTTGCACATCGAGCACATATTGGAGACTCGGAAAAAAAATTATTTTTTACTATTTACTTCATTAGATAAAGTTTGTTTTTAAAAATAATTTTTTTATCTATATATTTGTTTTCTACTTTTTAGTATCTTTTACAAATTTACGTCGGTACGTATGTACCATATATTGGCTTGGTGGGTTTAATATGAGAAAGTTTAATCAGAATGTTGGAGATTCTGCTCGTCAAATCTTCCCATTTGATACCGATGTTATGGGGGTTGTGAAGAAAAAGTATTCCGCCATCTTATGGAATCCACTATATTGAATTTAGAATCACGTCACTTAGCTAATCGAATTCTACTTGTCAAATTCTTTCATTTGATACCCATATTAAGGAGGTCGTGAAGATAACGATAATGTACCATCTGTGGCGTCCGCCATATTAGATTTACAAGATCATCAAATATACTATATTGAGTTGTCACCGGACTCCGGACATGCAAAATTTCAGCATGATCGGATATCTGCAAGTGGGTGTAAAATCGATTCCCAGATTTGTCCCTCACAGAAAGTAAAGTTAGTATAAATCTTATAAAAAAAATAGATAGATTTAGTATCTATCTATTACAATTCAGTTTTCAATTAAATAGGTAGGTACATTTAAAATTAAAAAAAAACTTAGAGAAGGTCACTTAGTATTAAGCCAGTCAATATTAAATAATTCAGTTCGTAAAGCTTATAATTTAACAAAAAGTGCAATAAATTACTTCCCAGTCCTTTCTTTCCTGTATTTATGGAAACCGAAGCCTCAATTTAATTTTTTCGAGAAGGTTCAGTGCAGGTTACATATTATTACAATGTTTCCACATGTAGAGGCTTGGTTTGCTTATGTTGTAAGCTTTGAATAAACCCTTTGCGCACAAGCACTACTATGCATCATACGCTGCGGTAGGATCAAAATATTTGCAACGAATTTATATATGTACATACATTTGAAAATATATGGTTACCGAGGTGGTTTTCATTGCAAATACTATCTAGTATACCAAAATTTGTCCTCATGTGTTATGTGAATGTGTGAAAGTGAACTGCGCACAAAAATAGATCTAAGAAAAATCTGCAAACTGATGCATTCAAAATTTAAATGAAAATAAATAAATTCTAACAAAAAAGTCGCAGAAAACCATAAAAAGTCTCAATGTTTCTATGAAAAGTCGCAAATTTCGAGTTATTTGAAAAAGTCGTATCAAAGTCGCAGGCCAGTCAAAAAAGTCGCAAATTGCGACTTTAGTCGCAGAAGTGTAACGCTGATTGAATGATGGGAAACCATTGCCATTGGCCCTGGCTACACGGTCAATTCAATACCGATTCTTTTCAGTGAAACAGGTAGATTTTATGTGAGCTAAAACGAGAAGGGTTGATTTCACCAAAAGCACACCGAAAATCCGATTTGATAATAATTCTCGGTGGAAGATGCACGTTCTTGTCTCAAAGCGTTTCATTTCTCATACATTTTTTAATTGTTTTCCGACCGTCGGAGGGTTCACATCACGGAAAACTCAAAAAAATAATTCTCTGTGCAGGACGGAGCACGGAGGTTGTGTGTTCTGTTTTCAAAGTGTTTCCCTCAACACATTTTGTGTGTAGCCACGGGGACATTTTCAATACCTAGTATGCCATTGACCGTGTAGCCAGGGCCATTGATCGTCAGTCTGTTGAGAGAGGGTTGTTCGCAGGGACGTGCCGTGATGTTCTTAGCAGGGTGTTCAATTTTTTTTTTTATTAGATAATGACGCCTATTCTCAATTTTCTCCAGGACCACGACGATTACGTACAGTAAACAAGGCCAACAAAATAATTTATTAAGAACGGCGCAACTACACAACCAAAATTTTCCTTCATAGTTAGAAATCTGAAAATGTCTACTAAAAGATTTACTTTTAGTTACCACCTTACGAATCAAATCCGGAAGAGACGGCGTTGGCCTTCCGGAACTAATAACTTCCAGTTTTTCTTCCGAATTTAATTGAGAAAATGGTTTCTCCAATAATTTTTCAATAGCGCATCGACATGCACATCTAACTACTGCCAAAATGCGAATGATCAATGATTAGTGGGCGTGTTTTTTTTTTTTTTGTAACCTATAAAGACTTCGAAAAAGATTTCAGAGTAAAAATAAGACTGGATAAAATTATCTTGGCTGTATTTAACATGGTAAACATGCTGCTGAAACATGTTTAGTCTATTTATAGGCTTGCAAAAAAAAAACGTGTTGTGTTGCTTTTTGCTCTCGCTTCAGTCGATATGGAGAGTGGACAGTGGAGTTCTACAAATATAGAGCACATCGAAATCGAACACTATATCAAGAGAAGAGAATCGAACAAAATTCAACCAAACAAACGTTAACATGCGAAATACAACAGAGTATGAAAAGCACATAATACCCACAGCCACAGCAAAGCTAACATCTTCATCAATCATCACTAAAGAAAAGGATAGGCAATGTTTTGTATCAAGCCTATGGGTGCGCAGTTTGCTGGAGAACTCAAATTGATGCAAAAAAACAGAATATGTAAAGCAACATCATACCCACAGCTAACATCTCCATCGCTAAAGAAAAGGGTATAAATGTGTTGCATCGATCCTGGGTGCGCAGTTCAGCGACTACCCCAGCCGTGGTACCTCAGCGCCCTGGACACCCTGGATGAAGACATCACCCCAATCGACAACGAGGAAGCAGTTGTATTCTACGCTGACACAGGGTCAGCCCACCGCCGTGGCTAAACGCCAACCCCCCTCACAACCCACACCAAACTCGCCACTAACAACCGGGACGGAACACCCCGAGGATATCTAAGTCAACCGGCTTTTAATTTTAAGTTTACATGTATAATATATAATTATATTTTTTATTTTAAGTCAATGTATAAGGTTAGGCCCCCAGTGTGCCAACAAATTTGTATTACCAATGTATCTTATAGCTGTAAGTTTAAATTAAGACAATTGTATACATATTTTGTTCAATAAAAATCGTTAAATCGTTAAATCGTGGGTGCGCAGTTGTCTGGAGAACCCAAATTCATGTTTTTGTACAGACGATTGTTGGGACTTTGAATGTGGTAGAATTTTTTTTTATATGGATATTTCCGTTGGGTTGGTGCGCTAGTAAATGGAGAACAACCGGGCAAGTCGACTTCAAACTGAATTTAATAAAAAGTTGGTTTGGATAGGTTGATAAAGCTCTGAAAGTATGTATGATGGCGCGCGCCGTTCGATTTACTTACGAAAAGAGGAGAACATTTTGTTCGAGGTAAATTTTGACTGCGGTGTTTGGTTTGGTTGATTTGGCTATGACGGTGCGGCACAACAGAGTGCTAACAGATTAGATATTGTTAGCGCATGTAGATAAACAAATAAATTTTTCATAAAGATGGATTTCGTTGGGGTGTGCGGAGAACACCTGCGCACCTTAGAATAAACGTCACTGGTTGTTCGTGTTAATATTAATGCTTTGTGGGACAAAGTAGAGGAGGGATGATTTTGCTGATATTTGCTACTGAACCGGCTATAGTTAGTTGTGTTTCAGGTTCATCAGCGTTCGGATCTAGATCGACAGAATGGGGGGAATGTACGATTCTTTTTAATTTTTTTTTTGTCCCTTTACAGCGGTATTTGGTTACCTTAAGGTTAAGTCAGTGGTAACCTAAGAATAAAGTTTTACCTTTTATTTCAATTCACAAATACATATATTGTAGTAGGGGTAGGTAGGCGTTGTTGAGTTTTAAAATCAGTAAATAGTTGGTGATTTCAGACAAACCTTACCAGTTACTTCACCATTTATGCTTACATCAAAGCCTAATATCTTCGCCGTTTACATAATGTTACTTTAACTATGAACATTAAGTACAACTCCTAGATATAAGAAACCAGAAAGTACCATTATTTGATGCTCATAACATACATATTATGTACATATGTTCATATGTGCGTAGATGTGTTTGTACACAGGTATACTACATTTCCATCAATTTTGTTTGCAATCGTTTCATCTATAGGGAACAACCACTAAGTTCAGATTATAATGTATTGACTTCAGAATTCTTTAGAATCTTAATTTAAATAATATCGCTTCCTATAACTTCCTTTCTATCATGCTACAATCAAACAACGCGACTGATTTAAAGCACGGGCAGGCAACAGCTAGTTTATACATAATACGTTTAGGAAACTTCTTCAGCTATATCTGTGCTCAGGTGTTCCATGAGAACAACACAGAACTAATTTGGGAGTTATTTTTAGTTCTTTGATTGCATGCTGGATGAAGATTTAATAAAATGAAAAGAATTTATAATGTCAACTAAATAAAAAAGAAACAAATCATTAACATAAAATAAAAAAGAAAATGCTGGATGTGTTTGAAGCATTTTTGAATATACATGCTCCTCATAAATTTTCTGTGTTGAAATATGAAAACATACACCTCTTCCTAAATGTGTGTATAAATAAAAACGTTATAAGGCCGACTCGGGTTTATTTCGAATTGGAAAGTGAAATAAAGCCGAATTTTGAAATTCGGCCTTATTTCGCTCGGCGCTATTTCACGGCACCCAAAAGGACGTCTATAAAGCTTTAAAAGATAAAAGGATACAAATTCCCTGTTAGCTAACAATTTCCCTTGGTGCTTCCATACCAAAAAGGTGTGTTGAAGTAGTAAAAAACAATGAACTTTAGACCAAAAAACTTGCATATGTTTTGAACAGCTCGAAATTGAATAAATTCGTTCTTTTATTCATTATAAATAATCAACGGTTAATATTTTTTTTTATTTCCCAAATTAAAATATTACATCTGTCTTAATGATGACACTAAGTAATTGTTATTAAAGTTTTTGAAGGGATACATTTGTAGACTTAGACCATTGTCTATAGATACATTTCTAACGTTATGTGCAATTTCACAACTTTCTATTTATTTTCTATTTATTTAGCTATTGTTATTATTATGTTTTTTTCTTTTTTTTATTTTTTTACATAAATATACGAGTACTTTAAATATTTTGTAGGTCAACGGGCTTGCGTCTTTTTAGTCGTCTTCTTGAATTCATTTCCTGCCAGGTAAACTTCGTAATTGAGAGTTGGTGTGGTCACAAAGCGCTATTTGATGTCGTCTGCTGATCATTTTTATTTCTTCTTTTACGGTGAGGATGTTGAGGTCGTGGTGTAAGTCGGCATTGGTTATGTACCATGGTGCATTTACTATAGTCCGAAGAATTTTTGTTTGTAGTCGTTGGATGATATTAATATTTGTCGTGCAGGCAGTTCCCCAGATTTGAATCCCGTAGGTCCATATAGGTTTTATTATTGTCTTGTAGATTAGGAGTTTGTTTTCTGTTGATAACCGTGAGTTCTTCCCTAGAAGCCAGTAGAGTTGTCTGAATTTGTTTTTTATTTGGTTTCGTTTATATAATATGTGTGATTTCCAAGTCAATTTTTTATCTATAAGCATGCCCAGGTACTTCGCTTCATTGTCAATAGTAATTTCTTTGTTGTTCAGAATGATGTTTTCAGCGATATAATTTCTTTTCGTAGTATATACAACTTGTACTGTTTTTTCCTCGTTTATATTGATTCCCCATTTCTGGAACCAATCTACTGTCTTCTCAAGTGCTATTCTGGCTTGTTGAGTGGCTAAGTCTAATCGTTTGTTCGAAGAAAGGATAACCGTGTCGTCTGCGAAAGTAGCTATCATAGCGTTGTCTGGTTTAGGTATGTCTGCTGTATATAAAAGGTAGAGCGTTGGTCCTAGAACACTTCCTTGGGGGACACCTGCGTCTATTCGGCATAACTCGGAACACTCATCGTTGTGTGAGACGTAGAAGTGTCTGTCGTCCAGATAGCTTTTAATTAGCTCAGAGAAGTCCGGCAGCATGTTTTTTAATTTATGTAGAAGTCCTTCATGCCAAACACTATCAAAAGCCTTGGCTACGTCAAGATATACTGACACGCAGTATTTTTTTTCATCTAAGTCGTTAAAAATTTTGTTAGTAACTCGATGGACTTGTTGTATAGTCGAATGTTTTTGTCGAAAACCAAATTGGTGGTCCGGTATGAGTTTTTGTTGTAATACAACTTTGTCAATACGATTAAGTAACAGCTTTTCAAATATTTTGGATACTATTGGTAGTAAACTTATCGGTCTATATGAGGTAGTCTTTGTAGGATCCTTGCCAGGCTTGGGAATAGCGATTACTTTCGAGACCTTCCAGACTTTCGGGTAGTAGTTTTGTCGTATAATAGCGTTAAAGATATTCCTTAGGTATATGATGGCACTGTCAGGTAAGTGTTTTAGTAGTTGTCCAGTTATCATGTCGTATCCAGCAGATTTTTTATGGTTTAGTTTATATTTCAGGTGGTCTTTTATTTCTTTGGCGGTTATTCTCTTGATCCTTGTGTTTAAACACGAGTTATTTTGTTGAAGTGAAATATTCTGTCCAATGATTGCATTTGAGAAAGTTGTTTTGAAGTAGCCAGCTAGTGCTTTCGCCTTGTCCTTGCTTGTCCTAGACCAAGTGCCGTCAGCGTTTGCGATAGGTGGTTGATGGGTACTTCCGTTTTTAAGTCTTTTGTTTAGTTTCCATAGTGAATAATTTGTGTTTTGGGTTGCAGTGAGATTAGATAAATAGTTGTTAATGCTGCGGTTTTTGTGTTCTTTGAGTATGGCCTTAAGTTCCTTCGTCGCTCTATTAAGGTTCGCTTTGTCGGTTGGTGATCTGGTTAAGTGCCAAGTTTTTCTTAGTTTGCGTTTTTCTTTAATTTTTTGTCTGATTGTATCTGAAGATTGTGTAGGATTGGTTTTTATTTTTTTTAAGTCAGGTGTAGATTTTAGTGCTGCAGAGTAAAGGAGGTCATTGAGGTGAATTATTGCACTTTCAAGATCTTCATTGGTTTTTAGTGAAGTTTCAGGTTCAATTGTTGCGTCAACGAAATGTCGGAAAGCATCCCAGTCGGTTTTGTGGTTTGTCAGAGGTGCTATATTTGATTGAAGTTTTGTACTTTTGAGATATTCAATGATGATTGGTGAGTGGTCCGAGGATAGGTCAAGGCAAGATTTTATTGTTAGTTGATTTAAATTAATGTTCTTGGTTATGCAGAAGTCGATGAGGTCTGGAGTTTTCCTGCTGTCAGTAGGCCAATAGGTAGGTTCTCCGGTACTTAAAAATTTACAATTGTGCTTGGTAAGGGCGTCCATAAGAATTCTACCTTTTTTGTTTGTCAATCTTGAACCCCAGTCCGTATTTTTTGCGTTAAAGTCACCTCCTGCGATAAAACGTGGTCCCAGGCATTTGATGTAGTCAGCATACTCTAATTTACTAATTGTGAATTTTGGTGGGCAGTATAATGCTGATATTATAAGCGGTCCTAGTGTATCCTCTATTTGGATGGTTGTCGCTTGAAGATAGTCTTTTTTGTATCCATCCAGTTCATGGCATTTAATATTTTGTCTGATGATTATTGCTGTGCCACCATGAGCTCGTCCACTAGGATGATTTGTGTTGAAGATTTTAAAATTGGGAATTTTTAAAAAACTTTTATTTGTGAAATGTGTTTCTGATATTAACAGGATGTCAATTGAGTTGTTTTTAATGAATTGTTTTAGTTCTAAAGCGTGTTGAATTAGTCCATTTGAATTCCATATGACGATTTTTAAATTTGTCTTATTGTCCATTATTTATTTTAGTCATCAATAGGGTTAGGATGTTCATCATATTAGACATCTGTGTTATTAGTTGTTTCATCATTTCTTTGAGTTCGGATAGGTCGTCTGTGGGTTTCGTAGTATTTTCTCCTTTATTGTTTATTGATAAATTTACTTTGTTATTTGTAGAAGGAACGCCGTTCCTGTTTTCCTGTCTATTAATTAAAGGAGGGGTTATAGTCCTTGTAGTCCTTGTAGCAGCAGCGTTGTCACTTTTAATGGCGTCAGCAAATGTTGTTTGTGGTTTAATCATATTGAGGGCGGGTTTGGGCATATCTGTGATGGGATTTCTAGCTTCTGTGCTGGTCTGAATGGGCTGTTCCTCTAGTGTTTTTTTTCTTAGTGTTGGATATCTTTGTACCTTGAGTGCTTTATATACCTCGCAACCTTTGTAATTTGCAGTGTGGGGTTCACCACAGAGTGCGCATTTTAGATTACTGCGATCCGTAACGTTGGTACAATCAGTCGTTTTGTGTTTTCCTGCGCACTTGACGCAGGTTGGTTCAAGTGTGCAGAAGTTCTTTGTGTGGCCGTATTTTTGGCAGTTCATGCATTGGGGGATGGTCCTTTTTTGATAAGGTGGTTCAAATGATATCTTACAGTGCATCAAGTGAGTAATATTAGAAATTTCCTTGTTATTCTTGTTATTTTCCAGCTCAATGGAGAAGAGCGAGAGTGGTTTCTTCGTTCCTCGTTGTGATATGTTGTGTATGTTTGTTACAATGTGTCCATGTTCTTTAAGTTCTTTTTTGATTTCTTCTTGGTCCGCTGAATGGTGCATATTTCGAAGCATGACTCTAAAATTGCGTTGTTCTTTAGGCTTATATGTGTAGAATTGTGTATTTTTAAGTTTAAGTACTTTAACGGTCTTTGTATAAGCTATGGAGTCAGATGGTTGAATTTTTATTTCATTGTTTGGTAAAACTTTCAGTTCGTATGTGTCTTTTGATGTAGTTTCATTAAGGGCGTCAATCAGGAGATGTATATATCGTACCCCTTGAACGGTTAATATAATAATATTAATATTAAACTCAAAGTAATACTTTCGACTCAGTATTTCATTCGAATTCTGGATTTAGAGCTATCAAAAATCAAAATCATTGGCGCAAATTTATAGTTGGTTAAAGTACACTTTAAAATTATTTTAGCACGAAACTAAGTGTTTTCATAATTATAGTCGTCATAAAGCCCACTTTATCGTTATCGCCTCGTATTAAAATTAAAATCACCCGAACTTCGTATTAAATAATATTTAATATGGAATTAGAAACTTTTTTTTTATTCAAATTGTCAAATTGTATGTGTGTTCGAATGAAATTTCTCATAGGAACGTTGCAAAGAAGAAATTAGTGGCATACTAAAATGCGTCTGTTATTGAAGTTTAAAGTTGTGTATAACTAGTACGAAGTTAAACTGATAAAGTGGAGTTGACTATGAATTTGCGCCATTGTATGTATTTGAAAAAAACTTGCAAATGTTTTGCACAGTACTGTACATTACGAAAATGAAATAAAAAAAATCAATTTTTTGCAAATTCTAACTGTATAATAACCCTTAATATGAAAAAAACTTAACCTACCTTAAATAGCCTTATCTACTTAAACTAAACTTACTTTAATCAGGGTGGTCAGCGCTCGTTTCCTACTACACCGAGTGGTCACCGTCCTGATTGCGTCGTCGCGCGCTGGACCATCGCCATTACGACGCCCCCTCGCGGCACCGAGACCTGAACGAGGCCACCGCGTCGGTCACCTCTGGCAGACGATGGATGCATCACAATAGCGGGCCCGGCTACTCCACGAAGACCCCCTGGCTTACCTTAACCTACATAACTAACCTAACCTAAAAACTAGGATGTTACAAAAGTAACGCACCGACCTGGGAGAACGCTTCATCGACCTCCTCCTCCTCAATAAGACACCAAAATTCGGCGTATTGCTCTTCAGTATCCCCTTTATCTCGGTCCGCAATTTCGTCATGAGCATTGGCGTTGAACCCGCCGTAGATGAGCCGCTTATCTTGCGCACCGTCACCAGCGGTGATACAATACTGGAGTATCATCCCTTTTTTTGAACTAACCACTTAGCATCAATATGGAGAAATACCTATGGTGGTATAAAGCCCGACAGGAGCGCACTCTCATGGTACATTTCATTGGGGTAATAAGCCCCGAAAATCAGGCTATTGTCGCTGGTCATCGCAATATGCCTTCGAATCGCCTTAATACGTAAATTGTCAGTCCTGTTCAGATGTGCTCCATTGTATGTATAGGACCTTGTTGGGATACTATTTTGTGTACTCAGACTCTAGTGTTCTGTACAATCTGAGACAGGTCCTAATATAATGCCTCAAACACACGAATCTATTTCATGTAAAAGGCGCCACATTGAACCGCACCGGACAACCATATGCTATAATTGGTCTGATAAGGGCAACGTAACAAATATCCTTTACCCTGGAGTCAAGTTGACTGCTGTGAAACAGCCTTCTTGTCAGAGCAAAGGCTATTTTAGGTTAAGCGAGACCAGTTTATCAAAATACAGGTACTGATAGAGCCATACACAGAGATATCTAACCACACTTTTAACAGCCAATGGCCGCCCGTGCTGTCCAGTGATGCCAAATTTCTTCCAGTTTTTTCTGGTATTCCTAGAAGTCCCAATCAATGGAGTTCTAAACAGAATTGTTTCCGTCTTTTGGAAGTTGATCTTCGTCGCAATAACCCTTAATTCAATCGAAATCGCGTTGCAAATAGATATTAATAACCTCGATTTTTGGACCTGTACGCCACCCAATCTTCTGCGTACGCTATACCAAATTTGAGCGAACCTACAAGATCACTTGCATGGATGTTGAACAGTATCGGAGAACTCACCGCACCTTGTGGTAAACGGTTTTTAATATCAAAGATTGTACTCGAAGTTACCGTGCCACATTTGATGACAAACTTCTTGTAGTTCAACGCACTTACCACTACACCACGGTGAGTTCTTTTTATCTCTTGAATTTATGAACTTACAAGATTGTATCTCTCGTAAATCTTTACGTGATTCGGTCTTCCTCAACAATACAAATATAATCTAAGTGCGAATGCGATAGACATACTAAATTCAATGGAATGATTCTTAAAGCGTCTACGAGGGGATGTATTAAATAATGCTGTTGCTTATGTTTTATATCTCTGAAATGACGTTCTGTGTGTATTTTATGAGGTGGCCATTTCGTCGGGGAACGATTATTTAACTCTATGCGGTGGGGATAGGCTTTCACGACACGTACTACATTACATCTAATAAATCTCTCCGACAAAAAGTACTTTCGTTAGGGCGGTATCCAAATTGCGTCCTTCTGGTGAAGGGTGTTATGGCTATGACAACTATTAGACTATTCATATTTTATATGTATGTTATATTTGCTCAGAGATGGTTTGCATCATTTTATGTTCCATTAAATGGACTTTACATGAAGACACAGTGTGATGGACATTGGACTTCTTTTTTATTACTCTTCCATGTGTATGTATGTATGTATTTTTAATTCTTAAGTTAGTACATAATACATCCGAACTCATCGAGCGTTTTGGGTAAACAATTTCAACGACGTTTTATGAGTAATAACAGAAACAATAAAAACCCTCAACTCAGAACCTGAAACTTAAACTTATGATAAAGTAATTTTAGCTTTTCGATGTCATCAAACAAAAAAAAAAAAAAACTAAATAATAACAAATTGAAATATCCATTACGAGGTGATGAGGTTATTTCGTTTAGCAGACACTTCAGTGTGCACAACTAAGAGTAATCATTCCAAGTTAATTTTATACTGTAACGCTACTGAGATACGAAATTTAAATCTGCTATTGTAATTGAAGAGAATGCGAAAATGTAAAATAGGCTATCAGAAAGGTGTTAACGATTTAATGAGATTGTTTTTGCATTTGAATAAAGAACACTAGAACAGAGCGCTGACATCTCAGAAGGTTCAAGATTACAACCCCTTTGAACTGGAACACTTTAATGGGCAACACGATTTCTATGAGCATGAGTAACTACGTAAACATGCAAATAGAAAACAGTCTACTAAATACGGTGTTAACGACGTGCTTTGCTATTAAATGTCAAATTTGCACTTTGAAGCTACGAGTTCATCGTTAAAAGGGAGTATAATCGACTTGTGCGAAATTTGAGAACCTAATGATGGTGCAGATCTGAAAAGAGTTTGTGTGACTTGACAGGGTCTAGATAAATTTAAAAATTCATTCGTATCGATTTTGACTGTATAATGGAAAATAGCTTGGAAGTGAAAATGCTGCCCAACAATTATAATATAATATATAATAATTTCCCCGGGTGCAACAAAGTATTATATAAAGTAAGTTTGGGTATTGTGGTACAGGCGGTTTTCTCGAAAACTGAGCTCAGTTTGATTACTCTTTTTTACTTTAGCAGATTCATAGTGACTGAAGTGAGAGGAGCATGCTTATTTAATCAAGTTAAAAACCGGCCATGCTTTCGCTTAATTTTTCAAAATTTGTTTTCGCGTGCGTTTAAGTTTTTTTTCAGTAAAACAAAAAAATTATTTTGTGCAGTGAGAAATTCAGTTATTTGGAAAAAGCGATATTTCATTTACGTACAATAGCTGGAAGTTTTGCTTTAAAAACTTAATTTTATATTTTAATGTATTTTTTTGTTCAAAATTTTCAGTTTCGACTAATGTGGTACACTAGCCATGGGCTACAGTGGTATAGTATACCACATTACCCGTTTTAAAACTTTTCAGCTAAATAAAGGTATACCACATTACCCGCACATTTTTCAAAATGAGGTTTTCGAGGTCGGAGCACATTTTTGTCAAAATACTCTATAGCAACGATTAGAATCCTACCAATGAATATTGAAAGGTAGTTTATACTTATATTTTGAATCTTACGAAATTTGGATGCATTATATCTTACACTTTGTCCGTTAAGTCCAAAATAGAAATGGGTATACCACAATACCCGAAGTTACTCTTGATAATTGCTAACCAAAAATTAAAATTATTAAAATAGCTTATTGATGCATGAGTAGTTCATCTAAGTCGCTGAAAATTGGATTGCACTGCAAATGATATGAACTGTTTTTTTTTTTTGTATAATCTACACTCGCTTAAGGGGATATGAATACCCTTATAATGTTTACACGCAGCGCGAGCACATGAAGGGCAAGAACGAGAGACAGACAGATCGACGTAGTGATAGGAAACTCAGATGTTAGATTTCAACTAACTCTATGGGTGGTGTTCAGGATAACTGGAGAGTTTTTTTTGTGCATTATTGAAAGTGTTGCCATTGCTTATGATTCACATAAGTTTTTTTTCAGATGATTTCCTATTATTAGTTTGCGCCACCCTGATCCTGATGAACTTATTTTTTATTTTGTTATAAATAAATGTTTCGACGACATCTGGATTTGAACCGTGAACCTTCAGTGTGACAAGCGATGACGACTACCACTACGCCACGGCCACCCACGTGAGTGAGTTTTCTCAACGGCAGCTGCTCTACGTCTACACTTCTTACTATTATATTGCGCCCCAGTTTATAGTTTTAAATCTTACAAGTACCTATTAAAAATTCACAATCACAAATTTTCAAGAATCAGCTGATAGAAAGTCTGTAGTGTAAGTTAATTTAAAAACGTAGTACATACAGTGCCGTTCGATAAATTTTGCTCAAACTATTTTATTTGAAGTTTGGCGAATTGGTTGCAATAACTACATATTTTTTTAATTTTCAAACGTTCCATGACACTTTTAGAGTGTTTGAATTTTTTACCTGCAGTCAATGGAGCAAAATGGTCATACACGGAAAAATGGGTTTTTTGGGTACTTGCTTCAATTTTAATAATGAATGAAAAATGCTTTATTATTGCAGTTTTTTTATTTTTTTATTCCTTACAAGAAACATTATCCATTCAATCAGTACTTTGTTGAACCTCCTCTTTCTTTTATTTCTGCTGCACATCTGCGATACATTGACTCGAATAAGTTTTCCATGCGGATATGTGGATGCAGAAATGGTGTTCCAGTTCCGGACTAGAACATTTTTTAGGATGTCAATAATTGACTCTGGACGCTCTCTTGCAATCTTATGTTTCATGATTGACCAGATATTCTCAATTACCACATCAGTATTGTTTTCTTCGAAGTACTTTTTAGTCTAAGAAATTAAAAAAAAAAATACTAATATACCTTTCAGTCATAGAAGTTCTAGCTTATTTTAAAGCTATAAATTAAAAAAAATTAAAATTCATACTTTTGGATGTATGGCAAGGAGTATTGTCACTAAGAAGCTCTATAGCGGATGGCTCTAATTCATTTTCTAGCACCCGTAGATAAACTGCTGTAGTGACTTTTTATCCAAAAAATGACAGTCTACCCTTTTCATCTCCAGAGAAGCATTCCCAGACCATCGCGCCTTCAGTTCTGGCGGCATCCGTAATATGCATTTAGAGGTCAGTCTTTCCTTTGGTTCTCTTTGCGCAAGAATCCTCCCATATCCAATATGCAGCTTAAACTTGGATTTGTTAGAAAAGATAGCATTAGTCCACATGTCTTAAATCCAAGTAAGATGGTTCTAAGCCCAAATTAATCGTTTTTCTCTGACTATTATTGGAAAATCCGGCTTCAGTACTTGCTTGAGTGCTCTAATTCCATCTTTTACGACCCTTTTCCTCACTGAGCTTGCTGAAATTATTTATCCTTTAGCTCGAAATAGATCATTTTGAATATTCACTGAAGTCACCAAAAAGTGATCTTCCACTGAGGTCGTGCTGGTAGTCACGGTCTCACGATATTTTTTAAATCCCATGCTACAGTTCGTTGCACAACATTAAGGTCGGTAGTTATCGACCGCTCATAAATCGCTCTTAAAGTTAAGAGGCTCATAAGTTAAAATTTTTGGTTGGTATTCACGGACCACTAATAGGCTTTTATCTATGCTAACTTCGACTATGAGAGAATCGATTTTCGGATTTCCGGATGCGCTCTTTTCGAACATGTCAGTGACAAATGGCAATGTAAATATGGGGATGATGCAACACAGCTGTAGATGGTAAAATTGATGGTGGTGGTTTTTCATCAAATTCAATTCAATTAAATAGTAAAACAAGGAATATGTTCACTGAACTCATTATAATTTTCTTTTCCTTGTCGGATAAATTCGGATTTCTTTCTTTTTACCCATTTTTGAAATCTACAGAAATAATTTAAATTTGAAATGACAACAGAGTTCGAATTATTTCGAAGTTATCTAAGATAATTACCGGATATAATAATTGTCTCTGATATTAGCGCTCGTAACTTAAGAGTGGTTGGGACCACTCATAAGTCTTATGAGCGCTCGTAAATACGCACTAATAGCGGTTGGTGAATAGGTTTATGAGGCTCTTAACTTATGAGCCGTCGATAACTACCGGCCTTAGTCTTTCAGAAATTTTACGGGCTGTCGAATTTGGACGTGACATTCACAAAATATTTATTAGATTTGAACTCGGAACTGATATTTCCCATTTTTTGTTCTTTTAACCACTTTCACGAGCTAAATGCATCTCCCATTCATAATTATATCAACTTTTGTTCACTAATTGAACGACATTTTGCTACCCAGTGCAAAAAACATCGTAGCTCTCATAAATTGCAAGAACTGCCATCCGAAAGAGTATGAAAAGGTTTGAGCAAAATAAAATAAATAAAATAAAATAAATAATTTAATAAACTGTAATAATTATTTTATACTGTTTAGACCTAGGCTATACACTATCATTCGCGGAATGACATTTCTTGTAATCAAATTTGCCTACACATTATCATGGGTCATTCTCTATCATTCTAGCAAAATCCACGAAAAATTGCAACCCTCATCGTCATCAGGCTCGCCATTCCAATCGTCATTTTTTATTCCAAGCTACACACTGTAATTTTTACATCATTTCATTAAGAATGTAATTTTGAAAATGATAGTGTGTATCCTACTTAAAAGCGAAAGGAGGACAATTTTACTTAAAGGAGGACGGGAGGACAAAGCGCCGAAAAGGAGAACTGTCCTCCGAAAAGGATTACGGTTGGAAACCCTAGTGTTCACTTATTGTGAACTATATTCCACAAGTCTCTCCATTTCTTATTATGGGTCACTGATTTACGTCTGTATATCAAATCAAATGAGAGAGTGGGAGGGCTGTGACAGACGGATTGAATAAGGAACCCTAAAAATCATCGTATTTCGAATAATATATGAAATTGTGTAAATTGAAGATTTTCAAAATTTAAAAATCTCTGGAGACTTTCGAAAATTTCCCCCTTTACCGGGTGTCTAAAGCAACCGATTTGCCATGTCACTTTTAATTCCCTAAACAGCCCTTTTTAACCACCATTTCGTTAAGTTAACCAGAAGCAAGAAGCTTAAAATGTTTCTTGAAAAGCAGTTAAGCTCTAAGGGGTCGTTTGTGGCGGAAGATAAATATTTTCTGCCTACAAAATCAAACCGCGAAGTGGTTAAAAAAAACATTCGCAAATTGTCTGTATTTTAAGAGAAGTACTCTTTGTACCAAGAAAAGTTACAAAACAATTTTTCGTTGAGCTTCCTTAATGTTGTTTCTGATAAAACAACCACATGGTTTCATTTAATTGTTCCCTCTGGCAAAGGAGATGCTAATAACGAGTTCCTCCACTTTTCGTTTTGTTTGGAGAATCGAGATGAAAATAATAAGAGAAATTGAAATTACTGTATACAGTTAGAAAAATTAAATTTATTTAAAATTCCTATTCCACTTGGTAAAGAGAGTTTTATTTTCCTACTAATTCAAGTCGGAGGAGCGTGAAAGTAACGAGTGTTGTGGTTTTGGTGGATTTCTGCCTGGCTTGTTAGAATGTAAGGACAGAGCAGCTGATTAACGAGTACATGAAAGTAGAAAACGACTTTCTTTTACACCGCAATATACATACCTATGTAGAGTTGCTCTCAAAATTGAGCGTAGACCTATCATCTAAACTAAACACATTTTTCCTTTATTCAATATCAAGAAATACTTTTCTAAATAATTTATTTACAGAACTCATATAGCACATATATTTATAGCAATAATCAGCAACAAAACCAGAAAAAAGTACATGATTTAATTATTTATACACATAAAAAGGTGAAAAGCACTGAAATTCAGCACACAAAATTGAGCGTAGGTACATGCATGAAAACGCGTATGAAAATGAAGTGGGATACGAATAAATCGACATTTACCGTTATTTTAAAATATAGAGAAGGTAGAGAAGGATCTTGATCATTAGTAGTGCGATTTTGTATGTGAGAAATTCCTAAGCTGTGCAAGCCGATTTAATTTAAGAGCATGGAAAACAAAAGGAAACAGGCAGACATTTCACCACAAAACTTGTCGTTAGATTCTATTGTGAAGGTAATTCTTTGTGGAAAATCTTTGAAGTAGTTGGGCTAACACATTCTATTATTCAGAAAATTATAAACACATATATTTACGAAGGTACGCTATCGAATACAGCTGGAAGTAAAAGGAAAAGATCTTATCGACACATGATGAACGTTTTAATTTCCGCAAAACTAAGTCCAATCCAAAGGCCAGCGACCCAAACTTAACTTTGAAAGTTTGTCTGATTATCGAGAAACCCGTGTCATTACTCCAAAACAATTTACATATGTATATGGAAGAGTAGCACTTCAAAAACCATACATTTCTGCTGTAAATAGAGAAGTGCGTTGGGAGTTCGCCAAAACCTATATTAGTGAGTCACTATGTTTTTGGGAAAAGGGTATGTTTACCGCTTAGTCGAAAATAAAAATGTTTGGTTTAGATGGCAAAGAAATTGTCTGGAGAGCACCTAATAGGGCTGAAAATGAACAATATTTGCCCAACAGTAAAACATGGAATAGATGCATTATTTTATGGAGTTATACTCCAGCTAGTTGAGCAGGGGGATTTGGAACTTATGGGACCACAATGGACAAAATAAAGTCTTTAGATATTCCCAAAAGAGATCATCTGCACAATTCCACAGAGAATCTGAGCTGACCTTTGGATTTTTATGTTCGACAAGATAACGGTACAGAAAATACCTCACATTAGTGGGCAAATAGTTGCTGCAAAATATTTTAAAACAGTTCAAAACTCTTCCACAAGCAACGGACCTAAATCCTATCGATCATTTGCAACAGAAAGTCAATACCCGGCTGAAAAATAGAAACTGCTCAAACAAGAATAAGTTAAAAAACAAGGTCAAGCAAACGTGGGAACAAACTCCCCCCTCTATCACAAACAAGTTAGTGGAGTCCGTGCCACGGCACTTTATATTTTACATTAATAGTCTTTTTTCTCTGCTTCTACTTACTTTTTAATATAGTGTACGCTTAATTTTGTGTGCTGAAATTCAGTGCTCTTCACCTTCTTATGTGTATAAATAATTAAATAATGTGTTTTTTTCTTGGTTTTGTTTCTGATTATAATATAAAAATATGTGTAATAGGAATTCTGTAAATAAATTATGTATTTAGAAAAATATTTCTTGATATTGAAAAAAGGAAAAATGTGTTTAGATGATAAGTGTACGCTCAATTTTGAGAGCAACTGTACATATGCTCCCATACATAACTACGTTTCGTTGCTCCGAAATGAGTTGTCATATCCTTTTTCTAATTAGCGTCTTCTAACCAGACATATATGCTATTAAGAAAGCAGCACAAATTGTCCTAACGAGAAAACTACCAGCAACGGAAATCACTATTTGAGTGGACAGCCAAGCCACACTTAAAGCACTGGACACCACTTCCGTGAACTTAAAATGAGTAAAGGAGTGCCTCAGTGCACTCAAAGCGATAAAGCACCACACGGTTTTACTCTGCCGGGTACCCGGACATGCGGGTATAGAAGGGAACGAAACAGACGGACTTGCCAGGAAAGGCTTTGATATGGATGTAACACTAGCTGACAGACAGGTCTTACCGGCTTTCAACACAGCTAAATATCTAATAGATCGCTTCACCACTAATTTAGCCGAGGACCGATGGCGCAACGCTAACGATTGGGCCATATAACCCGCAACCCGTGGCCCGCAGTCGACTAGCAAAAAAACAATTAATCCCTACTTTCTATGAAAAGAAGCCAAATCCATATACTCGTCAGTGTTATAACCGGACACTGTATAATTGGAAACAAAAGACTTGTGCAGAAGTTTGTATGGATGAGATTGAAATAGAATCTGTAGCACACCTTCTATGCCAATGCCCGGCTCTTCAACTGCCTGGATGACCTGGCTAAGATACCACTCACATACCGAAAGAGATTTGATAAAAGATCGAAATGGTTTTGTTAAATGCACGTTTCGACATGCACAACTAGGGTATTCACAGTGGACCTTTACGGCCTCTGGGTGAAATTGCAGTTACTGCGAGCGACCCTCCTAACCTAACCCAGCTACATAATAGTGGCTTGGCTAATCGTTAATACGTTTAAGATCACCTAAGCATTTACAATTTAGTATTTTTTTTTTGCCGGTGATTCAAGTATAATCACACATATGCCTATAAAGGTACATTGTGATACCAAGGATCTTGTGGATGTGTATTCCCCCTATTCATAAGAACCAATTTGAGTTTTTTATAAAGCGAGGTAGGCTTCCAACGTGTTTTTGTGCTACATCCTACATCACTGAGATTATTGAAGAAGTAATCTCGTAGGTCTAGTTTCCTACTACGGGAGAGAGCTGGGCATGAACAGGGGAGATGTGTTGGACTCTCGTCCTCTTCTTCATATGAAATAATGCCAAGCCTGGTCGCATGCTTGCTTGCTTGGTGATGTACTTTAGCGAGTTTAACCGCTTTATAATTCGCTAGAATATCTCTGTGCTCTGGCACCCAGTACATCTGGATTTTAACCCGAATCCTCCTGAACGTTAATTTTTCGAATTTTTTAAAAAAAATTTAGGAGCACTTTTATTAGAGGAAAGATAGATAAACTGTATCATTAGATTTTTAAAAAAGGTCCTGGTATCGTCAAAATGTCCTGTTGCCATATGGCAACGCCAGGAGCGATAGGGTACAGGTCCGTATCCATATATAAAATCGGGATTTTCATACATTTTGTAAAAGCTTACTGAATAAAACGTAGAGAATTTATGTTATCTTTTTGACATTTTATTGACTTCATGTCCAATTGCTGAACGATTTTGGTACGAGTGCGTAGTTATAAATCTGCAGTATGATAAGGCTTGAAAAATCTCAAGGCAAAGACCTTTATCACACTTTGAGCAAGGATTTCGGACAAATTACTCCACATGTAACTGCTTTGTCCAGTGTAGCCACTGACAAGCAAAGTACCAATAAAAACGCGAAGCTCTGGAACGAAATACTAGTATAAGTTCTTAGCTGCAGTATATAAGGAAAAGGACATTACTACCAACCGTTAACAGTAATCTTCGGATATTTATTTTCTTGGTAAGTGGCATATAACTTCCGAACAATCGATAATGTCTAGTCATCATTTATAATTTTTTCGAGTTGCTCGTGTGGCTTCAAATTATGACAGTCCTCGTAATTGGGTTGTGGGAAAATCGGTATCATTGCGCAAGATTCATCTTCTGACCAAGTGAACGTAGTATTCTTATTGGATGCTGGCAAAAGACAGCTGAAGGTAGATTTGCTGAGCACGACACAACTGGAATAATACCCACCTTCATATAAAATACAATTATAACTTTAGATTTAGTTACAGCTAGTGAACTAGATAAATTCCAAGATGAATTATCCAGAACATCCCGTAAAACACTATATTCAAGAACTTCATCAAAATTCTCTGCGGGCGCGTCAAAGTCTTCAATACGTTGTCCGTTTCCAAACCCAATATCACAACCCGATCTCAACTGCGCTAGGCAAACATTGTCTGGAATATCGCCTTGTTCATCAGCATCGTCTTCTCCACTAAAATTACGGCAATTTTCTGGTGGTTGAATATATGTACAAGGTGTGGAGGTTGCTTAAAAGACCATTTTCATCATCTGAACATATCTCTCCTAAGTAATCGAGATCTTCTTGCAGCGTCAATTTTCTCGAAAACCATATGATTTAAAAAAAAAAATTATATTAAAACACATTTTCCAGCAAAAAGAATCACGTTTTAGTAAAAAACGTTTATACTGTTAACCTGTACCCTATCGCTCCTGGCGTTGCCATATGGACACGCTGGCAAAAATTTAAGAAAAAAAGCACCACCGCAATATTTTTTTAACGATGTCACTTATTTTACTCCTTATATATCCAAAATACTAACAATTCTGCAATTTAGTACCTATAGATAATGTAGGTACATTGTAAATTATATTGATATAAATACTTTTTGTTGTGCTCCATTATTACGATTTTTTTAACTTGGTTATTTACGGCCGAATTTGAGACGCTCTCAATATGAAAATCTAAGGACACTATTAAAACTGACTTTCCAATATGCAACGCAGATGCACTAAGATGTGAAAAAATGCGAATATGCAAGCATGTGTATATTGGTTACCGTTAGAGAGGTGCGAAAAGGCATGAATGTTTTTGGTTGCCATATGGCAACGCCAGGAGGATTGGGGTTAAACTGCTTGGCTATCTCTATCAAAGATGAAAGACAATAATTGAAAGTGGTCTTTGAAGTAGATGCGACTGATTACAGTGATTTCAAAGCCGCGTGATTATTCGAGAAAATTCTAATATTATTAGAAGATATAATACTCCTCTTGATCCAGGACAGTGCTTTTGAAATCGCCATAATTTTCGCTTGAAACACGCCGCACTCCGAAAGATAGATTGAGACTTAATGTGCTTGAGGGAACACCTCCTACACTACATCATCGATGATTTTAGAACCATCGGTGTAGAAGTGTACAGACTTATATTTTTGCTCCTACTTCATGCCAAAAGGACCTTTCGGGAATAGTGACTTTAAAGTTTTTATTCAAATTGGGCTCCGGCATAGTATATATAGTCTATGTTTTCGCGGAGAGTTAAGTGATTTAATATTGTTGAGTGGCCGGTGTAGTTACTTGACTGCTGCAAGATGGCAGCACTATGGCTGCACTGTCCGCCATTTTATTTCCAGTTGCGGAGTGGGAGATGAAGTAGGATGTCTAGTGTTGCAGAGGGTAGTGTTGTCAGTGCTCCACAAGTACAAAGCCATGCTAATCTTTGTACTTTCCCCAGACTGTCGCGATTTATAGGGCGGTCCACCGGACAACTACGCCATGCATCAGAATCGGTCTAATCATAGACATATAGAACCAATGGGTTATGATGCCTACAGTAGCTCCATTTACTCTTTCCTAGATATTGAGTGACACAAAGCGAAATTCGAATTGTTCACTACATATTACTTTATCTAATATGTTCATAAACTAAACAATTCATTTTTTATTCGAATCTTTTGTTTTTGAGCACAAGATATGACACTTTAGGAAAGCGACATAATGCCAAGTACGAAAATGTGGCTTCATGTGACTTTTCCAAGTTGTCCTTATGCCGCTTTATGAAAATGTTATAAAGACAAATTCTATGATTTGGCAAATAAGATGTGAGATTTGGCCTTATGCCGCTTGACCATATGTCGCGGCATGGCGTCGCAATAAACTCTTCATAACGAAATCTATTTGGAGCGCGCTATTGCCTCCCAGATGGACATATATTTAAATTGTGTACCCCATGCTATTTAGTGATATACTGACACCGGAATGTACGACGGAATTCTGCTAAGTCTAAGGATTCACTGGTCCTTTTATGGCCCAGTGCCGGCCAAAGTGCCTTAGTGTTAAGTATTAGTATTATGTATTAACATCACAATAAGAACACCAATGGCAACACCAATGTAGTATAACATTATAACATCATATCCTAGTTTGTAAGATCACTAAATAAAGTCAGTTTCGTTTTGTCCACTGAATAACGAGCGTCTTACTCTCACCACACCGAATACACAACATAATTGGCGACGAGGAGTCAAACAAAAAAAAATATAAAAAATTTCATCATCATGCCGGACGACAAAGCGACAATCTCCAACGCAGCTGCAGCCACCACCACTACCACATGGTATCAGACAGCAAATTTACCGGAATTTTCTCCTGCAAATGAAACGTGGTTCGAGTGGAAAGAGAAGTTGGAAATACATTTTTGTGAAGTTAACTGTAAAGCGGAAAATATAAAAAAAGCGATTTTATTAAAGTCTATTGGTGCTGCGCCGTACAGTTTATTACATAGTTTATGTTCACCAAATTCACCGGTTTCAAAAACGTTCAAGGAATTGTGCGAAATATTAGAAACACACTACACACCACCAACCATAATTTTCCGTGAACGTCGAAATTTTCACAGTGCAACTAGACATCCAGATGAATCAGTGGCTCAGTGGTTTGCTAAAGTCAAAAGATTAGCAATTAACTGCAAGTATGGAAGTTCCTTAGACGCTTTCATACTGGATAAATTCATAATGGGTTTATCGGGAAAAATTTTCGACAGAATTTGTGAAGAGGATGAAAAACTGTCGTTACAAGATGCGCTGAAGAAGGCATTAATAGCAGAAACAAAATTTTCATCACGAGCAGAAGCAGTCATCGATTCCAGTGTCAATTTAATAAAAAAACGGGACCATCAAAAAACCAACAAATACAAAGGCAGCAACTACAACAAAGACAACAACAGTAAAAAGTCATGCAAGCATTGCGGTTGGCGTAACCACAATTCCAACACGTGTAAATTCAAGAATAGCACGTGCCATTACTGTTCAAAGATCGGACATTTAGCATCAGTTTGCCGCTCTAAAGTTAAGGAAACAATAAATTATTTATCTGATTCTGATATTGTTAATAACGATCAGCTTGATTTTTCTGTTTTCAGTTTAACCGAAAGGAATTCGACGGACGTGTACTCGCTTCAGGTGGAGTTAAATGATACACCTATGAACATCGTTTGTGATACGGGTGCCCCATGTACATTGATTCCAGCTTCAGTATACAGCAATTTATACTATAAAGATAAACTTAAACCGTGTAGTGTACCGTACGTCAACTACAATGGAGATCGGATTAAATTACTGGGTGAGTTTGATGCAGTAGTTAGATATAGAGGTACCAATAAAAAAATAATAGTAGTGGTCTCAGACACGAAAAATCCGCCCTTGTTGGGACGCTCGTTTTTGAGAACGTTCAACTTTGAACTAACCCAGATTAATTCAATAGAATCAGACGAAAGGTATTCGATTATTATCGAACAGCTTAAGACTCAATTTCATGATGTTTTCAATGAACAATTGGGTGCATTTAATGGACATACAATTTCGCTACCAATTAAAGGTGATGCAAAATCGATTTTCTTTAAACCGCGTCCTATTCCACTTGCATGGAAAAGTAAAATTGAAAGCCAACTACGTGATTTAATTAAGAAAGACGTTCTTGAGCCAGTAGATAGTTCTGATTGGGGAACACCTTTAGTTCCAATTCTTAAGCCAAATGGCGAATTACGCATATGCGGTGATTACAAGGTTACGGTTAATAAACATTTAATTGACATTAAGTACCCATTGCCGCGCATTGATGAAATATTTGCATCTTTAGAGGGTGGTCAACTTTTTACGAAACTCGATTTATCTAATGCGTACAATCAGCTTATTTTAAGCAATGAATCGCAACTCCTTTGCACGTGGAGTACGCACATTGGCATTTTAAAAATGAAAAGATTACCTTTCGGTGTCAAACCAGCGGCTGCAATTTTTCAGAAAACTATGGAAAATATATTACTTGGTATTCCGAATGTTGTCGTTTATCAAGACGATATTACTGTAACAGGTAAATCATTTCAGGAACACGTTAAAACATTAAAACTTGTTTTAAATAAACTGCAAATAGCGGGTTTGAAATTAAACAAAAATAAATGTGCTTTCTTTCAATCTAAAATACAGTATCTAGGTTTTTCAATCGATAAATTCGGGCTATCAAAAACTGATGAACGTGTTTCGAACATTTTAAAAGCTCCAATTCCTACCAACGTATCTGAGGTTAGAGCATTCATTGGTATGGTAAATCATTATTCAAAATTTATAGATAAATTTGCTCATAAAATGAGTCCTTTGTACCATCTTTTGCAAAAAGGTGTTTCTTTCAAATGGTCCAAAGATTGCCAGAATACATATGAGTTAATGAAAAAGGAAGTCACTTCAGACCAAATTTTGGTTCATTTTAATCCCGACTTACCAATAATTTTATCAACCGACGCTTCTAATAATGCGATTGCTGGTGTGCTTTCACACAAATTTTCTGATGAATCAATAAAACCAATTGCTTTCATTTCCAGAGCACTATCCAAAAGTGAGAAAAATTATAGTACGCTGGAAAAAGAAGCGTTAGCCATTATTTTTAGTGTCACCAAACTTAGACAATATCTATTAGGCAATTATTTTATTTTGCAAACTGATCACAAGCCGTTAATTACCATCTTTGGTGAAAATAAAAGTCTCCCAATTATGGCAGCTGCTCGAATACAACGTTGGGCATTCATCTTATCTGGTTTCAATTATGCAATTCAGTACATTAAAGGAACTTCAAATGAAGCTGATAATTTATCACGTATACCACATTTGACTTCTTCTGAGCATACTGACAAAGAAGAACATTACATTAACTTTGTTGTAAAAGCAAATACGTTGCAATTGAATTTTAAAATTATTGCTATTGAAACAAGACGCGATCCAATTTTATCAAAATTGGAAGATGCTATTCAAAAGGGTACTGTTAAAAATTTGGAAGGTTCACAATTTGATTCATTCAAAAATAAGGCATTAGAGTTGACGGTTGAACAGCATTGTATTTTGTGGGGATATCGAACAGTTATTCCTCAAAAATTGCGTAATCTAGTTCTAAAGGAGTTACACTTGTCACACCTTGGTATTGTGAAAACTAAATCACTTGCTCGATCATATGTTTGGTGGCCTAACATGGATAGAGACATCAAAAATCTTATAAGAGATTGCAATGCATGTCAAGAATTACAAACGAATCCAGAGAAAAGTCCCTTAATTTCATGGGAACCAGCATGCTCAGCTTGGAGTCGAATTCATATTGACTTTGCTGGTCCTATAAATAGTTTCCACTTTCTGATAGTAATTGACTCATTTACTAAATGGGTTGAGATATTTAAAACCAAGGCCATAACATCAGCATTCGTAATAAATAAGATGAGCGAATTATTTTGTCGTTATGGTATTATCGACATTTTAGTCAGTGACAACGGTCGACAATTTACCTCACAAGAATTCAAAACATTTTTGAAAATTAACAATGTTAAACATGTATTGACAGCACCTGGCCATCCAGCAACCAATGGTCAAGCTGAAAACTTTGTAAAAATTTTAAAAAAGTCGTTATACGCTAATTTAAAAATCAATAAACAAGTCGATATTGACATTATTCTAAATCGATTTTTATCAGATTACCGAAACACAAAACATTGCACAACCAACGAATCACCCGCAAAATTATTTTTTGGTAGAAATTTGAAAACTAGATTCAGTTCATTGAAACCACCATTAATTAAAGATAATATTATCGACAGTCAAAATAAAAGCAAGCAATATTTTAAAGGCACACGCGAAATTAGTTTCAACAAGGGTCAAAAAGTGTTTATTCGAGACTACAGAGATCCAAACAAAGCAAGTTGGTCACCAGCTACTGTAAAACAAAAATTGGGTCCTCGTTCTTATTGCTGCATCATCTCAGAAAGTAATAGAGAAATTAAAAGACATTTATGTCAAATTCGCGGTCAAAATATTGGTACAGTACAGGTTGATGATACTGAGGCTGAGAGTAAATTGTATGAGCCAAACCCAGGAACACACAGCGGTTCGCCGGTGGTAGCATCGAGTCGCGAAATTCCTTCGGTTGACTGTGAACAGTCTAATCAACTTGTTCAATCAAGACAATTAAGACCGAGACAAGACGGAAGAGTAGTTAAAAAGTAAAGTAAACCGTATAAAGTTTTGATTACATAATAATTTGTCTATCTTGAGTTTAACACATATTCATTTCTCTACATTATTTTATTAGATTAGAATTCATATTGAATTGAAGAATTGAAGTTTTTCTTAAGTTTATATTATAATGAAAATTAATATTATTAGGAAATGAATTGAAGTTTTTTATGAATTAAATAGAATTATGAAATATGAATTGTTAAAATTATAAAGAAAATTAATTGAAGTCATTTTTAGTTTATATTATATTTAAAGGAATTTGCATTGTTTTATAAACTATTAATAACTTTATTACAAAACTTATGGAGAGCGTGTTAAGTATTAGTATTATGTATTAACATCACAATAAGAACACCAATGGCAACACCAATGTAGTATAACATTATAACATCATATCCTAGTTTGTAAGATCACTAAATAAAGTCAGTTTCGTTTTGTCCACTGAATAACGAGCGTCTTACTCTCACCACACCGAATACACAACACTTAGCATAGCGGTGGGGCAACTTCCGCCACCTCGGGTAGTGCCAGCTTCCTCTTTTTCTTGTTATCTCAACCACAAACTCATCGACGTACACATCAACAAACTCATCGGCAAACTCGTTGTCTTCCATCCCATAATGGCCAGGCACCCAACAAAGACTTATCTGGTTCTACTTTCAAAATGCCCTGAGCATTGTGCTGCAGCTCCTGACTAGGGCCCTGATAGTGCGCTGTCAAGGGTAAAGAGGGAATCATCAACTTACCAGTTTCGTTTTCGAATATAAAAATTGTTTGACCACCGATTCGCTGGTGTTTTGTTCTTTTTCTTTTTGTCTTTCTTTCTAATGCGGACAAGTCAATGTCGAAGCGGAATAAATTGTCCTGGAAGATGATTAAAATATTGCCAGAGTCCTCAAAAATTTTAATTTGTGTTTCTGTCAAATTTTTGAGCGCGAAAAGGCTGTCAGTGTTAAAATAAAATGTAAACTTATTAAGTTAATGAAGAAAATTTCAATAAAATCGGTCGAGACGTTCTCAAGGTATGAGGTACCCGAGTTCCAAAAAAGCTTATTTTCGAGAAAAACGTTCACGAAAAAAATATATCAGCAATCAGCATGTAATAATAAAAATTGTAATGGTGGTGGTTTCCTTATTCTCCATGGAGTAGCGATTTATTGCGTTAAGCCTGTTCTATGACGAAAAGTAATAAAAAAAAGCACCGTCGATAAGTGCGACGCGGGTCGATTGCCTACTGCAGCGCTTACTTCTAATCATCATAACTCAGGTAATTTTTCGAATACATTTTTAAATAATCGACAACGCAAGTTGTTTGAAATGTTTTCCAGAATGATGGCAATTTCTCAAAAGCAAAAACACGAGCTCCAGAGCTCCAAAAAAGTACCCAAGGGGGTATTAAATATACATACATACATATAATTTATACAGAGACGAACTTTACGCATGCAACATTGAAGTATTGAACCCATGAGTCCGTTCTCGCTCATCATTGAAAATGCGGCAACCCACTTAGAAGAGCATAAATAAATAAAATGATTTGTATGCGCATCGAAGGACCACAGTAGATTACACTTGAAGTGCAATAACTAATTGATTACAGTTCCACCTTAATTTAGTACCCTGTGGCTGAGTTGATTAATGCACATGTGCCTACTTTGATGATTGCTTGCGTGTGCTCGGCTCGGTACGTGTTTATGACATTGATACTATTTCTCGAAGGGCGATTTAACTACTAATCTTATGTTAGTACACATCTGCATACATCCATATACATAACTGGGGATCATGTTACCACACAAATAAGTGCTGCCATTAAAGTGTTTTTTTTTTTTTGAGCACACATCGCTATTAGGAGAGCTATTTATCTCTGAACTCTGCGATGAACTTGAGCAGGTCGAGTACGGGTACATAAATAATAGAAACATTTAAAGATACATATTAAATTTAAACACTGCTTGGAGAGTTATGACTTTCAATAAGAAAACCTTTTATTGCGGGGCTAAAATTTGGCCTAACAACTTTAAACATTTACTAAAAGTAAATGGCGTGAGCTCAAATATCTATGTATTTGTTAAAGATTTAAATACAGTAATTTAAAATCAATCATCATGCAATCATTGGGGTTGATTTTGTTCAGTTTGACTTAAGCCTCGCAACTGATTCCTTGCCAGTTTACGAAGAATACTGCTTCGAAAGGGCAAAATAAGCTTAAATAAAAGAAAAGAATTGTCGTCTTCTGAAAGAGAAATTATAATTAAATTAAAAACTGAAGGAAAGGCATTATATCGCTTCTTGGCAGACAACGCGCAACTATACAAAGCATTGTGAGATGTTTTAATGGGAGGTATTCCACACAGACCAAAGTAAGGATTGGTCAACGACGCAAAATTGGAGCGAGTGAAGAAAAATTTATAAAACGAATTTTGGTGAAATAACCTTCAACTACCCTTAGAGCAATTTCGACACAACTTCAGACTTCGCTGAATACGGTTGTAAGCCGATCCACAGTTTCAAGAGCATTGCATCGGGATCAATACAGATCTTGCGTTGCAAGGAAGTAGACGCATATCTTGGAGATCAACCGAAAAAAGCGTTTAAGGTTTGCGAAGACTTATGTCAGTAAAGATGTAAGCTTTTGGAGGAATGTAATTTTTTCCGATGAAGGCCAGTTCGATGTTTGTGGGTCGGATGTCAGGAAATTAGTATGGAGAAATCCCAGGCAAGAGTATCTTCCGAAAAATCTTCAAGGTACAGTAAAACATGGCGGCGGGGAAGTAATGGTGTGTGGTTGTATGTCTTTCGGTGGATGTGGGAACTAAGTGCTAATAAAGGAGATAATGAATAAGCTGGTTTACCTAAATATTTTGAAGGAAAACTTGGCAGAAAGCGCGGAAAAGATGGGACTAGCTGGAGATTATTACTTTCAACACGATAATGATCCCAAACATACAGCGTACGCTGTCCGTCAGTGGATCTTTTACAATGTCCCACACTTCCTACAACTCCACCGCAAAGTTCGGATATCAATCCCATAGAATATCTTTGGGCAATTGTTCGAAAGCATAAAATTCGCAACAAACGTCAATTAACAAAAATCTTGAAAGAAGAATGGTCCAAAATATATTCCGATGTGACTGCAGAGCTTATAGATTCAATGCCTCGAAGACTGCAAGCAGTAGTTGACGCCTAGGGCTGGCCAACAAAGTATTAAAATTGATGTAAGTTATTTGTATTCAGACTTTTGCAAAGTAAAATTTAATAGTGAATTAAGATTATTATTTATTTTTTTAGTAATTGAATAAACTTTAATTTAATATAAAAATCTAACTAACCAAAGTTCTTCTGAATTTAGTAAAATAGAGATTAACTTAAAACTGCATAGGTGTATTCAGAGTTTATAGTGTACTCTCTCCTTACGGACACCTCTCATAACCGGACACCTCTTAAAACCGGACAGATTTCAAAGAACGGAAATAAATACACGATTTTACATATAAAAAATTCTCCCATAACCGGACTCTCTCATAACCAATTTTCGTAACCGGAATAGAATGTCGCTCTCTCTCTCTTAAATGGACAAATTGACAAAAACTTTATTTTGTTTTTGTTTTGTTCTCCTCTTCTTTACACTTTGCAAAGAAACGAAACAAAAATGTAAGCTATAGAGTGTGCCTTTGCTTCACTATCACGTTCACGGACACTTGATTTTCTGTGGGGAACGCTAGAATTACACACGCATGTTTCCGACATTTTGAGAGATATTTTATATTATATATTGTGTGAATTTTGTATAAAGATTAAAATGATTCCGCTGGTCACAGTGAAGTGAAAATTTGTCTCTGATAGGACAAATAATGCCGGAATAGGGAAGCATCCTGTATTTCTCGTCAGAGTATCCCGTCTTGTCCTAACATATCTTAAATTGTCATGGCCCCGCTAATTTCCTCAACCATTGACGGCATATGCTGTCTTGTCCGCAAACGTGTTATTCAACAACTATGTATGTGCATTTATGAATCCTATTGCATTTTTTAAATAGGTTTGTATTTTAAATGTATGTGCCAGAAATAAGTATTTTTCGGTAATTTGTGTTTATCACATAAAAATGAATACGTTTATAAAATAAAATAAATACAACATGTCTATTGTGTTACTTTTTTTTAAAAAATATCAATTTATTTTTTTCTCCCATAACCGGATACCTCTTCTAACCGGACAAATTTCTCGGTACCGTCAGTGTCCGGTTATGAGACAGTTCACTGTATATGTATAAAGGGTGTCCCAAAGTTCACGCAGGAAGTAATTTTGATATAAAACACCGGTTCTTATTTTTTTTTACCGATTCATAAAGTAAGTAAAGGAACCCTCTTGTTGAAACCACATGTCATCCATATCCATATCTCGCAATTTAGGCACAAAAAACTGGATTATCATGTCGCGATAGCTAGCACCATTTACTGTTACTGTCTGACCAGCCGCATTTTCAAAGAAAAAACAATTTCGATGGTTAACAAAGCCATCATCGCTGAAGATGATTTTGTTTGAAAAATCTGTCAAACGTTGATTATTTTAAATATGTTGCGTTGACCTAAACCCCCGGCCACTCTCCGTCATATCCACGCACGACACGCGTTTGGTAGTGTGATGAATGACCTTTAATTCTATGAATTATGTATTTTCATTTGTCATTATCTTCTTAAAAAAGTACATACACAGAAGTGACCTTAAAACTCTCACGGGACTGGTCACAGGGATTACAATCAATATCACACTGGCTTCCAAATGCAGGTCAATAGCGGAGTGCTACTGAGGTAGGTTAAGCATCATTTTTCAAAAGGAGTTGTTGTACGCACGCCGGGGAAGGTTTCTGAAATAAGAGATGAAATTTGTATGTAAGGGGTAATCTCTGAAACTATCTACTGAACCGATTCCAGAATTTTTCCGAACGCGGTTCATATAATAACTTGCCAAAGTTTCATGGCAATCAGATGAACGATGCGCGAACGGAGAAAAGACGAACAAACAAACTTTAATTTGTACATATTAGATTGGCTCCCTTATAACTCAGTTGTGCAAAAATTTTTTTTTGTTGACCTTAATATAAATTTGTTCACCTACCGTAAAGTAATTGTATTATGTGCTTAGTCTTTCTCTCTTCAAAACATACTTTATGTCCAAGTCTGAGCTTAATCGGCAAAGTAGTTCGGAAATCGAAATTTATCGAAAAAACACAATCAAACAGAAATTAATTTTTATGTGCACATGTATGAATAAAGATTATGTATAACCTTCACCAGTATGCACACCCACACAGCAACTCCCCAAAGTTTCATCAGCCATCATCATCACCATCGGATGAGCGATGAAAATGATCGTCAGACCGACCACACAAAAACAAAGCACGATTCACTGCCCGAACAAAATGGCGAAGCTGTAGTGGAAGTAGGCAGCGCTGTCGAAGTTCAAATACACGTAAACCCTATAGCGCGAACACAATGCGAAGCTGATGCTGTAGTATGAATTGTATGGTGAAGCGCAAAGTTCAGCCAACTTCAACTTTCTACTTCCACTACAGCTTCACCATTGTGTTCGGCCAGTTACCCAGCATACTGCAAGAGCAAAAGCGAAGAGAAAAGTTTACATACTCGTAATGCAACAACGTGATCCTCTCCCAGCAGGTTGACGGACAATTTCAATGGTTTACTGTGCTTTTTAATTAAAACCATTAACAATCACATTATTTATGTCTATTTCGCAGCTTCTAGGTAACGTAGGAAGATGATTTATACCTTATAATCTTTGGCAAGAAATGCTGAAATCAATCAAATTAATTTCATTGAAATAGGTGCACGCGTTATCACGTAAAGCGCATGGAAGTGTTTAAATTGTAAGCATACAAATAAAAAAAATAATTTTTGTGCATAATTAAAAGTATAAAGCACGATAATATATATGCAATCCATTACAGAGGAACTCAACAAATATTTTAGCGAAGGTTTTATCGAAATCCGTTCAGTAGTTCCCGAGATTAGCCAGAACATACATAAAAGTAGTTACATCTTTATAAATAGTATAGAAGATGTACAATAGTCTGCTTTGCATTTGAAAGAACATACTATAGTCTATTGCAGAGCGACCGATGTCTGTGCTGATAAACAGTATGGCAATACGCGACCCGGGTACTCCTTTAGTAATGTAAGTCGATGTCCTAACCAATCCATACTTTTTTTTTAAACGCGCGCAGTACGTGTTACATACCGTCGGCCTAGTAAGAAAACCTCGTAACTCCACTTTTTAGTGAAAATGACTTTTTAATGCCATTTTATAGAAACTCGGTAGGTGCACTGTTACGGAAACTCTCATAACTCCTTAATAAATAGTCACAAAAATCATTTTGTTTATCTTTATATCTCGTAACTCCAATGCAGTCGAGCTCGAATTTCCTGAAAAACCTCCTAACTCCGACAATTGTTTTGCAGCAAACCTCATAACTCCAATGGTAGGATGGAAAAAACTCGTAATTCCAGTTAAAGGAAAAGTTTTTCTCGAAAAAGCTACGATTTTTTTATTAATTTAGGATATAAAATAACATCGAACTAAAAACCTGGGCTTAGTGAGCAACTTTCGTTCCTCCTGTGAAATTTTAAATTTTGGAGTTCGAGGTTTTCTTATTAAGCCGACGATATGTAGTACATTACATATGGTAGAATCTCGGAAAGATGAACTATTCCAAAAGATGAGCTACCCCGAGACAATTATTTGTGGCCCGCGACGTCACCATTAAACAATGTATTTCACCACTCATTCACACAATTTGAGATCTTGATGAACTATATTCAGATATTCCCTACTTTACAGAAGTCGTGGGTCAATGTTTTTTTTTTCGAATTTCGTAAACATATTGTTACGTTTGTGACTCAAAGAGGCAAACCCATGGAATACAGTGATGTGGCTTGACTTTATGTTCTTAGTAGATGTGACGTTTGGACGTTTAACTTCAAGGAAACAATAAAATCGGCACGCAACTATACTCAAGTATTCAAGCTTTTGAAATGAAGCTAAGGTTGCGGGAGTAAGAGCTGTAAGGCACGTACAATGCCGATTAATTTTCGAAGCGTTTGCTTGATCTTATTGCTAAATTTGATATGTGTTTCGCAGATTTTCGCGAGCTCAATACGTTGAACTTTAAACAGTGTGTCAAATAATATCCCGGACAGAAGCGTTTTAAAGCTTGAATCTTTCTCTACTATCTGTCACATTTCACGATATCTGGTTGTTTTCGAGTGGCATAAACATTTTTTGGACGGCAGAGAGATGCTGGACGAATTACGAAAAGTTCATTAAAAAATCAAAAGAATGTTACTGCCACATATTATCTTGAACTTTTGAAGCGATTGATGGAATCGATCGTATTCGACCCGGAAATCGCGATCCAGAAAGTATGTGTCTGTTGCACAATAATGGCCGAGTCACACAGCATTCATTGTTCGTCAATTTTTGGGGTCCAAATCAAGTGTTAAATCATCCGCCGTATTCACCTGAAATGGCACCGTTCGACTTGAAGTTGAAAGTATGCTTTTTTGACGACATTTCGACCATTCAAGCAGCTTCGACATGGCCACTGGAGCCAATTCCACAATATGAGCTAGAGTAGGCATTTGAACCACCATTGAATCGCTGTAACAAGTGAATTGAATCGGAAAGAGAATATTTCGAATAAAAACACTGAAAAATAAACAGATATCGTGTTTTAATTATGTTTTCTAGAGCCAGTCTGAGATATTATTTGACACACTGTGTACTCTTTTGAATGTGTTTGTACTTGCGTTCGATGTGAGTAAAGAACCGACTAACTTGCAAATGGAACTTTATAATAGATTTGCAGTGCGATTTAAAAAATAAGTTCAATAAAGTCGACATTGCATACAAAGTAGGTAGGTTAGGTTCATACTGCAAAAATCGAAATAGATATCACAACTTAAGGCACATTGATGCCCGTATTTTATGTATGTTTTATGAAGTTTATATGTGAATAGATGTTTTCCACAATGAAGATTAATAAATCTAAATATCTTGCAAGACTAACATCTTCAGTCAATTTTGAAAATAAGTACAACGTTGTTGACAGTTGACACCAAATATCGAGGAGATAATGAAACATAAAAGAAGTCAAGTTTCTGCATCCTCAAAATAATATTTCGGTTCAAAAATATAACTTTTTTTATACAAATTTTAATTATGCGGGGTATTGTATTACATTTGTATTTTATTTTTAATATGGCCCCCTCTCATACTCGGGACAAAAACTGGCATTTTAAGAGTTTGAGTTTGAGGGGTGCCAAACCCCTGAACTAAATAGTAACAGTGACACAAAATGCGTTCTGCTAATTTTTTGTCCTCGTTGCACATCATGTATGCGTTGTCTTGTGCCTGAGCGCCCCAAGCTTTAATTTATAGTCCCACATTGGTGACTCGGAAAATAATTTTTTTTTTTTACTTTTTAGTTCATTAAAGCTAGTTTTTAAAAAAAAAATTTTTTATCTTTATATTTTTTTCATTTCATTCCGTTTGTTTGCATACCAGTGTGAAGCGAATTTATGTAGAAGAGGAAAGATTGTAGAGGAAAAGTCTAAACGAATGATAAGATTCAAATGAACCGAAGGCATTCATTATCTTGCGCGCGCGGAACGCACTCGTCATAAATTCAATTCGTGTGACAGTTGTCCTTATCACCCTAATGCATTTCGTTATATCGTCGCGCGCATGTTTCTCTTCGGGAGAACAATCCCGTTTTTGTATCGTTTAACCCTTTTCAAATGTCACCTCGGTTCTACGATTCATAGCTGTTTTCTGGAAGTCTAGCGCGTCGGTTGTGGTGTAGTGGAAGCAAACTCGCGTCCCAGAAATTTATAATGTATCAATAATTACAATTGACTGAAAACCCAGTCCATTACTTATAAATAATAATAAATTGTATCAAGTGAATTTATAATTCTGACAACAATATATAAATGAATTTGAATTTAATAGTGTTGTCGCGTGTATAGTTTTAACCCTAGAATACGTGTTTTTTTGTTATATAAACACATACGGCGTTCCTGAGCACCCCAACACTTTGGGTTGAAAAAACTAGCATCCTTAGACATAATTTTGATAAAATTAATTTATTTAATTTATAAGTACATAATATATTTATTAATTAAATTAACAAAAAAAAGGCATTTGATAAAGAGCCGTAATAATGAGAAAAAAAAAAAAATAAACAAGGATGAACTGAAGTTGTGCGACCATACAGCTTTTCGAATTCAATAGTTGCGAAATTTTTCTTGTTTCTGAAAGAAGACATGTAAGGCAACATTACAATTTATAACAAGCTTTGATTTTCTAAATATTATCGGTATATTTTTAATCTTGGAGGTTGCACATATAAAGGCACCAATTGCATACATTTTTCTTGACAGAACTCCTAAGTAATACCGTTATTCTGGATTTTCATCATCCTCATAGTCAGTGGCGGAAATTTCATCATCCTCTATAGAATCCATCTCTATGTCATCTAGGCAAGATTTATCTTCTTCGTCCATATCACTACTGACATCTAAAATAAGTTGCCTTATCTCCTCCTCTTCATAGATGGCCTTATTTCGACACATCTTGTGCGGATAATCGATTACTTTTGCACTTCTGCACTAAGGGAACGTTTTGTTATGCAACTCTGAAATAGTTCATTAACTAACCTCTTAAAACTCATAAAATTAACATGCTTTTATTTAGTTCAACTTCAAGAAAAAAGTCACACTAACACATATGAGGTGCCAGCGCACCCCAGTTACCACGATATCTTCAATACGGTGAAAGGAAATCCACTAAACAGCTTCTACAAATAAAGTACAAACAAAAAAAACAAAAGTCATGGCATTCTTCGAAAACGACGGCTTTTATTTTAAGAATTATAACAGTTTGTATTTTGGAGTGGGGTGCGCTGGCACCCCATATGCATTCTAGGGTTTATAGGCGACACCACAAGATGCCACCAGTTAAAGGCTGTGTAAAGTTTTTAAATTTAAAAGAAAAGCGCAAAGTGTTGAAAGACATCTTAACCAAAATTAAGTAGGGAAGTGTCCCTTAATTTCGAAAACCTCCAGTAGTCTTTATGAAAAAAGTCGACATTTTTCAAATTTTCCACATCTAAATTGTGTACTGACAACCCAGTAGGGAATTTGGGCATAACCCCAGTGATTCTTTCAGGCCTCCCTAAGCTAAGCATCGATGACTTTCGCTATTACTTCAGCCATGACTTTAACATCGTGATGTCATAGGGAGCAAGTACTTCCCATCTCGATTCCTTTTGCAGGCCTTCTTTCAGGGGTTACAAAGAAGTTGTTTCAGCAGGCCTTCCTATAGCCCTTCCAAGGAAGCACTTATTTCATCGGTTACCAGTTATAAGTAAAAGCAGGCCTTCCTATTGTAGGGAAACCTTAGTTCCAAAACAAAATCAAATAAATAAATCCAAGTGTTTATATGTTGTGTTTGTATATTTCAGACATAGTATTTACATATGATAAAAAAACATGTATGTTATATCAGTTTTAGAAAAAAAAAATTATAATACTAATAATAATATTTGGCTTCAGCAGTCCTAGGTAGAGCCAAGCCTAGCTTCCATTTGTGTGTGCGTGTTATATTTTTGCACGAATGGAAGGGACCTACAGTTTTCTGCCGGCTCCGAACGGCGAATTGGGAAGCTTTACATGAGAAATGACACTCTTGAATGCTTGTCAGGCATTCGGAAGAGGTGGGCACTGTGAAAAACTTTTAGGTGTTTGCGGCGGGATTCGAACCCAAGACCGCTGGCTCAGTAGTCCGACGCACTAACCACTTGCGTAACGGTGCCCACACATTCGCTAACCATAATATCACGATTCGGGTGATTCGCAAAAGAGTTCGCTTCATATCGAACGTTCGATACGCTAACCATATTGGGGCTGTTAAATTCTTTTTTCGACAAGGCCATTATATCGACATCCGAAGAACAAATAATAAAGCACTTCTTAATGAAAAACTTAGACGCAGATGGATTAGAGAGCTTGCACGGTTTTCGCCAGCAAATTGATATTTTTCATACACTTTTTCGAAAATAAATTTTTGGAGCACCGCACAGTGATCGATTTTGGGTCGTTAGCTGGACATCTTAAATGAAAGTTTTTTAATTCTTTTAAAGCAAAATTAATTTAATTATGATTCTAACAACATACCTAATGCTAGGTGGCAACGATTTACTTTTTTTTTTGGAAGATGCTTTTTATCACGTATAATAGCCCAGTCGCATTAGATCAAAAGAGGGGCTGACACGGAAAAAATTTCGCTCAGCAATTTTCTTTCGGAAATCGTTGGTAGGGCTTACTGGCAGTCTACATTTTGGTTTTCGGGATTTCAACCCTGTTGCTTCATACGCCATCTTGAATTTGAGAGTGAATTTTGGTTTATTGAATAACTCGTTTATTTTCAGTTTTACACGAAAAATGGTCAAGCCATATGGCAATACCCTCACATACTCAAATTAATTTTATTGGTTCTCAAAGCATAAAATCCCAAAGCTCTTTGACAAAAACCTCAGAAAAAGCATTAACGACTAGCTTTAACTTAATAATGGTAACACTGTTTTGATGTTGATGTTTTCTATATACACAGCGATTGGCAGCCACACATAATTATTTAGCAACCGACTGTGGAACTAGCTGGTCATGCTGGTGTGATGTATGCGAATTTGTGGTAAATTACAAAAACAAAACCTGTGTCAGTCAGTGCTTTGGTTTTTATTTCAGTGGCGATTTGTCTAATTGAGTGCCGTGAGGACATGTACAGGCACCAGTGTTTGAAAAAAGCTCCCCCGTAAGGCCTGTACTGACAATTTTTGTGGAACAGAGTATACTAATAAAAAGCGGTGTGTTGGAAGAGCATTGGTACCTTCAAAAAATTAAAAAAAAAAAAATTTATGTCAGGTCTTGGCACGTAATTTGTACACTAAATTAAAGTGTGATACTGGACTGGACTTGACGGCAAAATAACTTTCGTAATTGCACTATGTGGTACTTTTTCTTAATCTCTCTTTCTACACAAAAATTGATTGATTTGGTTATCACTAAATTGATGAATATAAAGCGTCTTTTTGTAATATAATTTTTATATATACTTCAATTTATTTTATTGTTCTGTATAGTACTTATAATGAGAAGTTTGGGACATATTTCAGTTTTTAAATAAATCTTTAAAATTGGTTAAAACTTGCACTTACAGTGACGCAGTCAATTCTGAACTGAAACAGATAAAATCAAACTGAGCTTAAGTCGCAACTTTGTGGAGCTTGTACCGTTACAAATTCAGGTACATATTGGGAACATTTGTTGGTTTGACTGACCTTTGAAAGGTCTTAAAAACTCATTCATGTATATTTTTCGCTTAATTCAACTAATGTTGACTACATAGACATTGAAACAGAAGAGTGATAGATATGTTTCATTGTTAAAAATATTCAAATTTTTCTCGTTTTTTTTTTGTCAGAATTTATTTTTATATTTCAGGAAAATAATACAGTATAATATAATACACTGGTCCCCCGCTTTGCGCGACTTCTTTTTGCGCGGTTTCACCTTTGCGCGATATGTGTTTGCCTACCAAAATTCGATTTGCGCGGCTAAAATAAATGCTTACATTTAATTTTTCAGGAACGCAACACCCTAAATTACATGAAATTCATACTTCGCTTTGCGCGATTTCGCATTGCGCGAGACTTTTAATTCCCCTAACCTCCGCGCAAAGCGAGGGACCAGTGTAACAGGGTTATTTCCGAGGTTATTCCTGATAGATTCATTGCTGGGGGTCCGCAATCCGTATACAGTGGCTCACAGTGAAAATGGCCCACCCCAAACTAAACACATCTTCTAAGAAAAATTCTAGGAAATCCTTCGAAATTAATAGCGAAAATGCTCAACTTTAATTGACTGCTATATTTTTGTTTCAAAAGCAGTGAAAAATTTAAACATTTGATAATAAAAGCAACAAAATAAGAGGAAATGAGTAAAAAGAGAACGAAATTCACCTCACAGTGAAAATGGCCCAGAAGCAAAAGCTTCTCAAATAACTGTTTTTTTTTTGTTTTTAACTTTTAGCACTGTAATTTTTTTTATCTCACTTTTACTATTCGACATTAGAACGCAACTGCATTAATCGATAACGTGCGTGTAATTCATTCGTTTAGTTAAATTTTGCAAAATGGGATCTCATAGTTACAAAAATTCAATAGAGCTACGAAAATAAATTTTTAAACATTTTATGCCGGAGAGAAGTCTAATATTGTAAAAATAGCTCGAGAAATAATAAGAAACATTTTTATAAGATCCAGGAACGATAATAGAATTATAAACAAGCCAAAATCAGCCCCAAAAAGATGTTTTCGAATCATGATGACCGTTGGATTGTCAACTAATCCGAAGAAAATCCAATGCAGAGCGCACCAAAACTAAGGGATATGATGGAAAAGCATCTGAAGATGAATTGCAATTCTGAAACTGTTCGGACATATCTCGGTAGATCTGGATCAAATGGTAGAATTGCAAGGAAGAAACCATTCATTAGTCAGACGAACAAAAGGGTTCGATTGGAGTTCGCTCAAAAACATATAATGAAAGATTTTTCGTTTTAACTAGGGATGAGAGCAAGTATAACATTTTTAGATCAGATGAAAGGGTAACGCTCGCAGAAAGCCAAATGAAGAGCTGAATCCTAAGCATTTGCATCGCACAGTTAAGCACGATAGTGGTCATCCTATGGTCTGGGGTGGAGAAGCAGCATCTTGGGCTGGTAGCTTACATTTTATTGAAGGGAATGTGGACAAATATCAATATTTAGATATTTGCAAAACAATTTAAAACAATATCCTGAAAATTAAAGGTAGATTGATGGAATAAAAGATGTTTTTCAGCTCTATCAAAGGCAAATGCTCCGAAGCACCCGGCTGGAAGTATAAGGGCCTTGATGTTGTACCATTGTCTTAGAGTGATCAAGACCCCATCGCAATCATCGTTTTTTATTATAGTTGAAAATTAATGGCATAAATTGGAAATTGAAAATCGAAAACAGAAAAAATTCTAATTTGTTTTTTCCTATTATTTTGGTGTTTTTGTAATTAAATGTTTAAATTTTTTGGTGTTTTGAAAGAAGAATATAAAAGTCAAATTAACCTGAATATTTTCGATTTTTATTTTTCTTGAGTTCGTAGAGTTTTTCGATTAAGATTAATTTGGTTCGGGGTGGGCCATTTTCACTGTGAGCCACTGTACGCTTAAAGGTTGAGAAACGTTAGATTAGAGAATCTGTTTTCAACAAATCGGGCTTTTTAATCATTTTATCGAAAAGAAGATTAAGAAGATTTTTTTGGATACCGCACAGATTAATCAGATCCAACTCTGATCTTCTGTTTTGAAGATCCCCAATTTGAACTATTTTCCGTAGTTTTTTTTTTTTTTACTTTTTTACGTTTGTATGCTTATATACATAGTAAAATTCAGCATGTAAAAAACTAATGTAGAAAACGTAAAAAAACTAAACTAGCTCTTTTGCACTTGTTGATACTTGACTAGTATTATGTTTAGCTGTATTTTTGGATGTTGAATGTCTAGATAGTTCGTAATGTGTCGTCAACCAAATTCTTTTGGTATTTATTGTTTTATTGTTTATCGTTCGTGAAAATTGTTTAGTGTTACCTAAGTGTATTATTCATAAATATATTACACTAAAAAGTTGTTGTTTGTGTTTATTTAATTGTTTCCTAAATCAAAAATCGTAACTCGCGCCACCCACCCAACTGTTCACATTATTTATCAATTGCAAATATGTATCATCATCGAATGAATCAGACGAATCAAACGTCTCCAATCCTCTACACCCACCCCAGCAACCTCAGCCACTGCAGCTGCAACATTCTGAACCAGTTGTTCGCGCAGTTCTTCTGGTAGATCATGCATGAGAACCTCACTAATCGGGCGGGAAGTATCTGAAAACAAAAATGATTATGAATTAAATATTATGGCTATTATCAGTAATTACATATTATGTACAAAGCAAATGCGGTCACCTCAAATTGGAGGTGCCCCGATATTTCGGGGGATTCCCCTATTTTTATGCATCAGCATTATGATAAGATAAAAGGAAATTCTAACGAAAGCGTTGCCTCGTGATCCAATTCAGAGGTTTGCCTATATGAAAAAACCGAGTGTATATGGTCGCCTTGGCCGTGGTGGTTAGTGCGTTGGACTAGCACGCAATGCTGCCCGGGTTCAACTCCTGGCCGAGTCTAACACCTAAGAGAGTATCATGTGTCACGATTGAGCTTCTCAACTCGCCGTTCGAAGTCGGCAAAAAACTGTAGGTCCCTTACATTCGTGCAAAAAATATTACACGCACACACAAATGGTTGCGAGAAGCAGGCCCCGGTTCACCTCGAGTTGTAGCGCCAACTAAGTAAGTACATATATGTATGTTACCAGCCAAACCCGCTTTTCAGGCAAAACTAGTTTGTTCTCGGCCAAACTAGTTTCGCCTAATTATGTCAGGCTTCTCTTCTGTCACACAGAATGAATGAACTTCAGTAGTCATTCCAAACACAAACCGAAAAATCAAAACATTTTGATTTTTCAACGACTGGTTGGCAGACTGATGAAATCGTTCAACTCATCGTCAGACTTGCCTACACACGAGTTATTTGCAATCAGTCTGTCAACCAGTTGGCCGATTAGTTTCTCGTCTGTAGCTGGCTTAAAGTAAAAATCGGTTTCTTCAATTTTGTGCCTACGAAGAGGGCCAGTATACACTTCATGATTTTTCAATAAACTTTGATTTCGTTTCAAATTGTTTTACCGTGATTTGCGATTCCAGTCTAACGATTTGATGTAAATGAAATAGTGTTTGCTATGCGTGGGCAGATGCATGCCTTTGTAGCGCATGTAAAAAGCTGAGAAAATTATCAGCAGGACTAGGTTGGACCAGCACGCTCTGCAGTGGATGGTCCCTTTCGGTTTTTTTTTTGCATGGTGGGGTTGAAAATAAGAATTTTATTTTCTTCGCTTGTTGTTTACTTTTGATATTTTGTGGCTCGGTATGTATGTATGTGTGCGAGTATAGAATCTTGGTATATTTGGATGTATTGCTAATATGATTCGTACACAAATAGGAATCGACAACCGGCATTCATTGACCCAATGTAAACTATGCATTGATTACGTCACTGAGACAGGTGCCTTTAGTTGTCGTTAAGGCTACTATGTGAAATTGCAACTATGAAGTGTCATGCATCCATACAAAACCATTCAGGTATTACGCTCTCTTAGCTATATCTGTTTTTATACATATTCCTGATTTCTGGCTGTGATGTAAAAATGGAGTCGAATACTAAAATATGTCAGTGTATGTATAAGTAAGCAATGTCGTGTTCTACTAGTAAAGATATGTCACAGTGAGAGTTAAAACTCTCGTTTTGGTTTAAACTTCCGTTTAAATTTTTTTCGGTTTCACAGTGCTCGTTTAAACTCAAAGTCGAGTTTAACTCGTCGTTTAAGTTAAACGCCAGTACTCTGCCGTTTAAACTTTCCTATGACCTGTATAGGTAGGCACTTCACACATTCAGGCATTTAAGTTCACACAGTCACATACTGAGGTTCACGCATTGACAAATTGAGAGTAGGCATTTTCATTGGTTGAAGCATAGAGAAAATGAAGTGAATCGAAAACTGCGTTTAGTTAACTGGAAGATTAATTCAGACTGTGAAATCGAACGAGTTAAACGAAAAGTTTAAACTCTCGTTCACGTTTAGTTGATCTACAGTTTAAACTCTCATATTGAAACTGGGCATAAAACAATAATAGATTGAGCAAAATTTTTCGAACGGCACTGTATATCTACACAAATTGTTAATATTAGTCCAAAAATGTATGTACTATAAAAGACAATGTCTCATTTGTGTACGTTAAATAAATAAATGAAATAAATGAAATGAATGTCATTTAATCCAGTTAGTTCGTAATGTGTCGTCAATCGTTCGTGAAAATTGTTTAGTGTTAAGTGTATTATTAAAAAATGAATTACATTTAAAAGTTGTTGTTTGTATTTATTAAATTGTTTCCTAAATCGAAAATCGTAGCTCGAGTTATAAGTCTTACTTGCACTATCACTCATTAAATACTTTGAAATGATTGAGTTGTGTAGGTATTGCGTTCTGCGCAATATTTATGTTGTGAAATAGAACTCCGTATTACACTTAATAATAATAATGAATTCTTTATTTAATGTTGAAGGTTTTACATCCCCTTGTCGACTGACTCACAATTTTCATTTTTACATTTTACGCACCTAACACATCCCGAATGAGATCCTGTCATCATTCCTGCCATCAACTTTTCAGTGGCAGAACTATGCTACGGCGCGGTGGTTTGTGACTTGAACGCTACATAGGTTTTGTTTGTAAATTTCAAGTTCTTTATTTCAATGTTTTATGCTTTTTATATTAATAATTTATCACTAATCATACAATATTTTTATTATCTTTTATTTTTATTATTTACTAGTTAAACCCGTGCTCGCCTTGCTTCGCATTCTAATAGCTTTCTCATGCATACAAATATGCAAATATGCAACTTCAGTGGGAGCGAAGAAACATCAAAGTATTTGTCTAAGTCCACAAAAGTGTTTAGTAAATTTTGCTGATTAACTGCGTCTTATCAAAAACGTTTCAATATGTAACTTTCAACCCCTAAGTTCAGATTTCATAGTTCTCAAAAACCGCACCGCAGCCCATCAAGACTTCCGCCTCTACCAAATGTCGTTGCAGAATTGTAACTCTAGGTCGGGTGTACATAATTTAGGTGGGCTCAAGTTTCTTAGAAGAGTAATAGGTACACCCATTTTTAGTTTAACTTTATGTGATGGAAGCCTTGGATGGAGCAGATAGAAAATTTAAAAATTCGACCATATAGCTGGTTGTTACTTCTTGGTCCACAACCCGGTTGATTGAAATACATTCTGCACTTTGACCATCAACACGTGAAAATATCTCGCTATCAATTGCTGGAGCTTGATCATTCCAAGGCAACAAAATAGCTCCCTCACAAAGCTAAGAATTCTCATGGTTTGTTAGTTGTGATATACTATATAACCGTAAAAGGATGAGATAAGTTCTTCGGTAGAAGACACTGTTTGGCACAAATAATGTGATAAATTTACTTTTCCATTTTCTTCCGGAAGCGTTCCTCCACCAATTTTAAGTAGCAAATAAGAAAATTTTGTGCGTTTGGATTGCCACCTGTTCGTGCCCGCATATTGACGGTCAAGTGCATTTGAGTAACATTAGACCCCAGAGACTTGACTTTTTCAGACAGGCATTAACTTCATCAACTTTTGTGCCTCATGGTACTACTGATAACGTTTGCGTAAAGTTTATCCTGTTAGGTTCTGTTAACGGTTTCCACTGCCTTACGGTGCATTGGCCCCACACAATTAGACAACAGTCACGGAAAACTCGGGCTTTATCACTATTCCGGGGAATAACGTAGCTACTAACCCTGACGACGCCATAGCCACGGCCAATATTACCTTGGCTTTGTATCAATGAACAACCAATACTTTCCAGATGATTAATTTATGTGATGATGATATGCATATGTACATATATGAACCAAAATAAAGCAACAGGAGTTCATTATGGGTTGAATATTTGTTTTTGATCGTTTTTTTTTAATTTGTTACTAATATTAATAAAATGAAAATGCGATTCACTGCTCTAGACAATTATCTTTCTTTTGACACCTCATTTGTTAAAATGGGTTGAGTATGAGAGCCGCAAATGCTTACGATGATTGTAGCAAATTAAAATGCAAAACAAACGAACACGTCAGAGCGCGCACACACACTATTGCAACGATACCCACTGCTGCACGGCTGCTGGCAATGGTCTCCGCTGAAAGAAAATTGTGGGCGATGCTTTGAATAATTGTTTTGAAGATTCCTCAGCTTCAGGACAACGCAGAAGGATGTTTTATATCTCAAATGATTGAGGGACAGATCTACTAATTTCACCTATTTTTGTGTTTTTCAATCCGATAACCCATTATTGAGTTAGGGCTGCATAATCAGAATATTCCTCACCAATATATAAAGGGTGATTTTTTAGCTGGTTTGGTTTTGGCAACACTGGTTTTGACAGCTGACGTGTGTTTAGTACCTTGTGTCACTGTCAAACAGCTTCAGTTTGGTTTGCAATTTAACCATGGATCGTCTTACAAATGAACAACGCTTGCAAATTATTGAATTTTACTATCAAAATTCGTGCTCGGTTCGAAATGTTCATCGCGCGCTGCTTCCATTTTATGATCGGCATTCTCGACCTTCTGAGCAGTCTATTCGGAAGATTGTGACCAAATTTCGCACCAAATTTACTTTGTTGGACATTAAACCACCAACACGTTTACGTACTGTGCGTAGTGAAGAAAATATTGCGGCCGTATCAGCTAGTGTGACAGAAGACCGCGAAATGTCGATTCGGCGCCGTTCCCAGCAGTTAGGCCTGCTGGCCGTGGAAACTTTTTTTTGCCCGAAATGGAAGTTCTTGACTTGCATGATATGTGGTTTCAACAAGACGGTGCCACATGCCACACAGCACGCGAAACAATGGCGCAATTGCGAGGCGAGTTTGGTGAACAGTTAATTTCACGTTTCGGGCCGGTCAATTGGCCGCCTAGATCGTGCGATTTGACACCATTAGATTATTTTTTGTGGGGGTATGTCAAGGCTAATGTCTATAGGGACAAGCCCGCTTCGATTGACGCACTGGAAGCCAACATCCATGCATTCATTCGTGAGATACCGGCCGATATGTGTGAAAGAGTATGCCAAAATTGGACTCAGCGGATGGGCTACCTGAGACGCAGCCGCGGTCAACATTTGCATGAAATTATCTTTAAACATTAAATTGCAAGGTTCAAACTATCGATTCAAATAAATATTTCATTCATTTTTTCGAATTTTTTGTGTTTTTTTTTTTAAAAAAGTTCTCAACCTCTTAAAAAATCACCCTTTAGTTACTTTGACTACTATGTAAGAACCATTAGGCTGAGCAAAAAAATACATAGCTTGTGATCATCCCGGGTACTTAAGAAACATTTAAAAAAAAAGTTTCATTTAAATCTGTCCAGCGGTTTCCACGCCATTAGGTAACCAACAAAAAAACCTCTACAGTTTTATAATATTTATAGATATAGATTATAGATTATAGATTATTTTTACATTTATAATTTGGGCACTGGACTTGGGCCTGGTAACAACAGCAATAATTTTGCGGTTCGCTTTCTATGTCCATTTCTCTTGTATGTTCTTGATGGTTTTTATGTATTATAAATATGTATATGTACGTAATGCGTAGGTTGACAGTGTTGCCGTGTAACTCTCGCGCCACCCACCGAACTGTTCACATTATGTATTTATCAATTGCAAATATTTCAGTCATAAAATTACCACATTCATTCATTAAAACGATACCTTTAAATTTTTCGACTTTAGAATTTCGAAAATAAAAAAAATGTTTGGCTTTATTTGTTTCGTCACTTTAATTTTGTTTTCTTTTTGTATTTTAGAGGTGATTTTACATTAAAGGATTTGGCAACGTAAGAGTGTACCGTTAGTTCCATGTAGGAATATTTTATTGTTTTTGCACAAATTTACAAGTTCCTACATCGTGCTTGTACATTCTGCATAGTTCTGCTCGAATAAATTAATCAATTAGTTTAAGGTCAGAAGTTTGGATAAAATAGTAAAAACTCACGGAAATACTTCGATCGATAAGCGATCTCAAGTAATTTATCACAGAGAATCGGGAAATCATAACCCGAAATCGGTTATTTATCAGTGTTAACCCATTCCATAGTGCTAGGTATTTGTGATCGCTATTATAGAGAAGGTAGTTTAGAACATAAGAGTAGTGCTGGATGAAAAAAGAAGATTAAGTCATTAGATTAAAAGTTTCTGAAGAAAGAAATTAAATCGAACCTAAAATTACAACTGTTTTTGGAAAGAGGAAATTAAAAGATTTAAGTGCAACAAATTTTCGGACTCGGCAATGCACAAGAAACTAAAATATCAAGGGTTCAAGTGTTGTGTTGCATGGCGGAAGCCACTTTTGAGAAAATAACATTTTAAACGAAGACTTGATTTCGCAAACTTATAAAAACGAGATGATTGATTTTTGGAAAAAAAGTAATTTTCTTAGACGAAAGTAAGTTCAAGAACTTTAAAAGAGATTTAAAGCAAGAAAATGTGTGTAAAAAAAAGAACCAAACGACGCAACCAAAACATTGTGTCGGCGATAGTTAAACACGATGGTGGAAACGTTATGGTTCGGTGGGCGATGTGATATTACGGAGTGGAAATCTCGTATTTGTGGAAGGAAACATGCACACAAACTACATTGAAATATCTTCGAGCTAAATTTGGTCGCTTATCCTCAAAAAACAATTGCACACAGGATTTTTATTTGTACCAAGATAACGATCCGAAGCATACTTTAATATTCGACTTTGGTTGCTTTATATGTATGTATTTGTCCCCTTGTTCTTTAGACTCCAGCTCAAAGTCCAGATCTGAACCCAATTCGGCATCTGTAGGAACATTTTTATAGAAAAATACGAGAGAACCATAAAGTTCAGACGAACTTACAACTGGAAGACGCTATCGACGAAGAGTGGAATAAGATGGGCCCAAGCAGAACGGAAAAACTTGTACAGTCAATTCCACGTAGGTTAAATGCTGTATTTGAAAGTAAACCCCTTCATACTAAGTAGTAATAGATTAAAATAAACATTTTAATATAAATTTTATACTTTGTATGAACAATTTTTCCCACTCCTTTTTGAAGAAGAAACAAATTATTTTAAGTATCTTTTTAAACTTTTTTTTTTCTTTTGTTTTTTTTTCATGCAGTTGTTCTCTAAAAGGTCGCTTTAATCAAATATTATATATGAAATACAAATTACGTTCGTTTTTGGTTAAAAAGTACTGTTGATTTATTTGATATCGATTTGTATGAAAAATAATTCTCAGCACTGTATGTACCTATTATATGACGATATTGAATTGCATTTTATTCACAAGGAAGGAAGTGACAGTACTTATCACTACTGTTTGAATATCATCTCTTTCCATCAGACGAATTAAACGTCTCCAATCCTCTACATCCACCTTAGCCAGCGCAGCCACTGCAGCTGCAACAGTCTGAACAAGTTGTTCGCGCATTTCTTCTGATAGATCATCCATGAGAACCTCACTAATCGGGCGGGAAGTATCTGAAAACAAAAATGATTACGAATTAAATATTATGGCTTTTATCAGTAATTACATATTATGTACAAAGCAAATGCGGTCACCTCAAATTGGAGGTGCCCCGATATTCTGGGGGGTTCCCCTATTTTTATGCATCAGCATTACGATAAGATAAAAGGCAATTCTAACAAAAGCGTTGCCTCGTGATCCAATTCAGAGGTTTGCCTATGTATATGAAAAAACCGAGTGTACATATGTGTTATCGGTCAAACCGATTTCAGGCCAATTGAATTATTATTCTAGTGATCGAATGGTTAAAATTAAACGACAATTCATTAGATGAGTAATATTTATTCAAATAGGGTCTAAGTAACTATTAAAAAACAGTATTTAGTGAAAATTTAGATATTTTTTTTAATAAAGGAGAACTAGTGCAATGAACTTACAGCAGCTACATAGTAGGTCCACTCTTACACGTTGAAACAAATCGCGGCGGGCAATGTATTTTGTTGGTAAACGTCGAAGTCGAATTGGGAAAAGAAAAATCTCCCCGGTCAGCGTTTGAGAGATTCTTTCGACATTTCTCTTCATACTTTTCGTATATTTTCGATATTGCTTCATTCATTATGTTGTTGTAGTACCGTGCATGATGGAAAACAAAGGCACCACAGCGCAATGCCGCAGTTTGTCTTGCAAGCGAAGGTCAAATAAAAACAAACACAAAAAGAAAAGAAACAAAGTTTCATGCTTAGGGTTTCAACGTGTAAAGCGTGGTACACATTATCGATCAAAGCTGACAACCAAAACAAAAATGTACACACTATAGGTTTTGTTTCACACTCAAATCATCGTTGTTGTTGTTGTTTTTCAACCCTCTCATCCTTTGTTTGCTTTTCGAATGACGAAATTTGTGTACATACAACCGAGCGAAAACCAATTTTGCACCTCGTCAGTTTTGATCGACAAACCATCAACCAGCTGTGCACACTTTCAGTTTTGATGGACGTCAACCAATACTGTCAGCTTTGATCGATAGTGTGTACCACGCTTAAAAGGTACATGCAATTTCAAAAGAGAATTCGAAAAATCGCCTACTTCGAATCTCTGCATGTAAAAGCTGACTAGTTCATTTATTATTTCGCATACCAACAACTCGCATTTTGTTTCTTTGCAGTTCTTATTTGGCAAACTTTCATTTAGGTTTGTAATTGTTTCGCCATAAAATATTCTGCATTCACTATTTCGCTTTATTTTATTTGGCAAAATATTATTTTGTATTTTTTATTTGTTTGTTTCATTTTATCACATGTAAAAAATTTTGCGCGAAATAATAAATGCAGAATATTTTATGGCGAAATTATTACAGACAAATAAACTGATAGCTGCCGTAAATTCATTGCACTATTTCTCCCTAATTGAAAAAAAAAATCGAAAATTTCCCTAAATACCTACTGTTTTTTAATAATTAAGTAGACCTTATTTGAATAAATATTACTCATCTAATGGATTGCTTTTTAATTTTAACCATTCGATCACTTGAATAATAATTCAAAACTAGTTTGGCCTGAAATCGAATTTGGCCGATAACATATACATGCAGTGCGGTACTTAAGTACATTTAAAAACCAGACACGGCCAAGATTCTATTTTTAAATGCATACCAATCAACGAATAAAAGAATATCACGTCAGATATGCGCGAGCCTTTGAATATTTGTTAAGGTTTTTTAAATTTATGAAACAAACTTACCCAATGCACTTCCTACGGCGGAAAGCCCAACTAATGCACCAACTAAACACGCCGATCCCAGGAAATCTCCATTAGCGATAGACTTTGGTAAACCATCCAGGGCTTCCTCAACCATTCGCCTTACACGAATATTAGCATTCTCAGCGACTATTGAGATTATTGCCTTCATTAGTTCCCTAGTGTTAACAGACATTCTGTTATAAGATGGAACTAAATTAAACGAAAAAGAAAAAACGGTGTTTATTCGATACGAGTTTTTCGTCTACTGTACAGTTTGTTTGGGTTATCAGTCTGTGGAACAAAATTTTTAAGGATATGATAATATAAAGATAATAATTTTTGTGTGTAGTGTAGTGTGTTGCTTAGATCATTGGCCATAATATGTATGGATTTATTTTATCCACAGGGTGGTCCGGTTTGAGTTACAGATATTTTGGGAACTAATTCATTGGTTCATGTTATAAAAAAAATCGTATGGGAGGGGGGGGGGGGGGGGCGTCTATCTACAATACCCACTGAGCTACAGGGTGTTTAAAAAAGTTCCTTTGGAGAAAGAGGTACCAACAGTTATTCAATCATAACTTCTAGTGTATTAAACTTAGGGCAACCTTGTTTCAAAGACAATTAATTAGTGCTTATTACAGTTAAAAAGTATTACAATTCGTCCGAAATATATATCGTATAAAACTAAATAAAACCGAAGGTGGATATTCTGTGGGCTGTTGCTTCTTTTGCGTTACTCCTACAGCCAAACAGACTTCACCATTCGATTTAGCGGGACTCCCAGGTCTTTTTTGGAGGAGATAAAAGACAATACGATATTATCAATCACGTACGTAAATAACACCGCGGAGAGGTTACGACAAAAAGAAAGACTTTAACATTAAGAGCAGCGCTGCCACTTTGCTACGATCGTAGCGAAACTGCTACGCGATTTTCAAAAAAGTTAAATTTGCTACTCTGCTACGCACTCTCCCTAAATACCCCCATTTTGCTACGCTTTTGTGAAACAGGAACTGTCAACAAGAATTTGGAATTATCTCTCACAAGCACAATTACAAATCAAAAAAAAAAAAAATTAAATGAACTATTTTATTATTACTATTCACTTCTACGACACCAAGTCATTTAGGACCAATGCGCACCGATTAAATGCGCATTGAGTTGTCATACAAACCGGGTAATAGTCTTATATCTATTTTGTACAATTTCATAATAACTAGGTAATCTTATATTTAGGACAAGCGGATACCCGGCGTGCGTTGCTACGCTTTATTTCACAGTAATTTTTTTCACTGTTCTTATGCCGATACAATCCTGCATGCGTTGTCTATAATGAGCGTGGTTTTTACTCGAAACTTCTTACACGAATAAGAATGAAGTTGTTCTGCTTATCTAGTTTTGTATAGAAATAAGAATCACCAAAAATTACAAACCTTGTATAGAAACACGCTAAAAAACAAATACAGGGCTGGAATCGGCTAAGGTGATAGTTGACTACCTATTGATAATCAAAATCAAAAGTTGATTATCAAGTTGATAGTCATTTACGAACTGTCGTTTTTGTGTGATAGCTATTTAGGTGCAATTTTCAAATATTTCAGTCATTTTCGTTTGCTATTTGGTGTGTTTTTTAAGTTCTTACAGCAAAGTTGAATAAATAAAGTGTAAAAAAAATGTTAACGTGGTTAAAATTATTCAGCTGAAGTAGCACACAAAATGATTATAAATACGTGCGGTTACTTAGAATTAATTTAAGGAATGCATCGAATATTCTGTGTCCACTCTTTGTTAAGTTTGTCTCGAAAGAGTCTACCAACGAGTTTTTATTGCAGAAGTATACAATTCCTAGAGGTTTATTGATATTTATTGGCTTGACTCCGTCACAAAGAACAAAAATCTAAAATTTGTTTGTACTTACATTTTGTTTATTTTTATAAGTTCTTTACAAACACAATCCGAAAAATGAATGATGAATTTTTTTTGACATTGTCTTAGCCTTGACATTCAAATTTAAATTGCGTTGCCAAGTCTAATAGGCCGTATACACCGCACAAGCATGCATAGACAATCAGAAGCTTGCGCAATCAAACATCGCCCCTACACTATACAAGCAAACTGTGCAATATTCATTCGTCATCATATCTCTGAGAAGGGTGTTTCGTTGAAAAATGACAGATTTGGCTTAAGCTTATTTTAATCGCGTTGGCAATAAAATAAAAAAAAATAGGAAGAAATGATTTTGAGCATTCAGAGTTCGATAGCTTCGACAAACTCCTCCCAAAACTTTTTATTCCCGCTATTTGCCATGTTTACTCATCAAATTCTTCATGCAACTGAGCAATTTTCACCACACACTACACAATCATGCATGCACAAACAGAAAAATATCTAAATTTTTTGATATCACGCAATCAGCATGCGCAATCACACAATCAACACCATACACCTTCAGTTTGTATGCACAATCCAGTGATTGTGCATGCATGCTTGTGCGTTGTATGGGGCCTATAAGGAGAAATTTTTTGATCATTTTACACAGAGCAATGAGTAGTTGATAATCAAAAATGACTATCAATCAAATGATTATCAGATATCAACTTAGCCGATTCCACCGCAGTAGAACCTCGATTATACGTGCTCCTATAATCCGTGTTTCTCGCTTATCCCTGTGCACCAGGCATTTCGCTAATCCGTGTAAAATCCATTGGTTATTACTCAATTATCCGGGTCGGGTATGTATTTTGCATGCAAAAGTCGGGGAATCCGTATTTGTAACAAACAGTATTTCCCAGTAACATGCACCTTCGTTTTTGTTTTTTAATGTTGTTTCCAACCCTAGTAGGATTTTCGGGATTTCAGGATTCTGGTTTTCAGGATTGTGTCCGACTCCCGTTTTACTATAATATATTTCTGTAAATTTGAGAGACAGGTAATATCGATGGCCCCATGCAAAAAGATAATAAGTGCATTTTTGCTATTTTTCAGGAGAAGCGTTTAAAGTTTTTTGACTATAACTTCTTTGTTTATTGACGGATTTTTTAGCTGAATGATTTGTTACTCTCATAATTTTTATGGCTGGAAATCAATAGAAAAAGAGGCACACAAGTGTAAGTTTTACGTTTTTTTTAGTTTGTCTGTGCCTCTAGAGACCTCTTTTTGGCGATGGTTTCATCATAAACGTACCACCTGGCTTCATGTGAGGCTTTTTTTCAACCGTATTCGGTGAAGATAAAATTGCACATTCTGGTACGGGTCTTTTTTGAGGTTGAACCAACTAGAGTTGTTCTGCGTCCAATTTTGTAAAACTTTGTGAAAAGTTTATACCTTGCGTCCTCCTAAGCCTTGCTTTCACATTTCATTCTGTCTATCAAGGCAATACTAATACTTTACTTTCAGGGTGAACCTTGGCCTGCTTCTCGCAACCATTATTTGTGTATGCGTGTTATATTTTTGCAAGAATGAAGAAAATGCTAATGCTTTCCTGAACTTTTTAAATATTTGCCTTGATCCCGTGTTCGAAAATCTTTTATTAGCTGGTATTTTTCCGACAGTTTTCGCCTTTAGGTTTTCAGGAGTATCGACATTTTTTTTCTAGGTGGTATCCAAACTCTATTTTTTGGTCCTGAACCGCTCGTGTCAGATGAATATTAATAATCCTCGTAGTTACTCGCTACCACTGTCTGGAAATGCTTATTTAAAAGAAGAATATATGTAAATACATAGGCAATATATTATGTCGATAATGTTGTGCAATTTTTCCACAAAATCTGAATCCTCGAACGATTCCAGTAGATATGTACATAATGGATTTTGATGGATTGCCTATTAGAAGTAAAGCTGGAAATACACGATACAATCGTTGTAAAACCGCGGGTTGTACCAATATCGGTACAACCGTTGTAAATAGCACACACACTATAAAATCTGCGTGCGATTTCCATACAACAGCGCATCCAACCGCAGGTTTTCGATTCAAAGCATACAACCGTGCGATATCGGTACAACCGTCGTAAGCTAGCTAACACACGGTACAATCGTCGCATACAACCGCAAATTGCATACAACCGTTGTACAACGATTGTATCGTGTATTTGCTGCTTAACTACGAATAAAATTCATAAGATTTAAGAGTATTGTTATAGTTAAGTTACCACGCCCCGTGGTGCCAATTATTTCAAGAAATTCAGTTGCATCACTAGGAATCTTCCCAGTCTCCTCTGCATTAATTATTTTGTTTTTCAAAACAAATATTTTTCAATATTTAAATTCAGTACCTACCTATTGCATTTATTTCTCTTGCAAGCTCAAGCATTTTTCTTGCCCTCGAAGCTTCATTTTCGCTTGGTTTAAAAGAAAACCTTATTGCTCATTCAGCTCATAAGTACAACTGCACACAATTCTTCCAGTCATTAACATTGTAACGGTATTTAAAATAGAGCATCATACACAAAAAAAATACTGAAGAGTATACTAAGATACACTTAAGTGTCATCTTCTTTCTCTTGCGTACAGACAAAAGTATACTAAAAGGCACAGTAGTGCATCCAACTTTCAAAAATTCCATGCAAAAGAATACTATGTCAACATAGTATACATGCGTTTATTGGAAAATTTAGTAATAAAAATATTAAGAGCGCTTAGTATGATTTTGCTTGGAATAAGTATTTACATAAGACATTATACTAAGTGCTATTATAGCACCATTTGCAAGGTTTTTAGTTTGATTCACACGAAAAAAATTTGAAAAATAAAAGCCAATGTGGGGATCTTATGTAACTGAAACTATACTAAGTGCACTTAGTATCTTTTTGCATGGGGCCATCGATATTCTAGTTGGTAAGAAAAGAATTGTATTTCTGCATATTTAGAGGTAGGTGATATCTTTTAGTGGGTAATTATTGTATTAGTATTCCGTTGCAGAGGAAGATTAAAGAACAGTGTACATAAGTATGTACATTACCTATCATGGATGCGTAATGCAAAGGAATTATTTTAACTATTAAAAATAAGCTTATATAAACTTGAAAATATATTTTTATTAACTTTTCGATTTTCCGTGTTTTTCAATTTTCCGGCAACCGCTTCCTGGTCATTGTACCGGATAATCAAGGTTCTACTGTATGCAATTATAATGAATTTGTGTACGGACACAGAAAGGCAAATTCCAAAATTTCACAAATTTAATGCAATTTAACGAATAACGAGATGAAGAATGACATTTGATAAAAAATATTTGACTTCAGCACTCCTAGGTAGAACCAAGCCTAGCTTCCCGCAACTATTTGTGCGCGTTATATTTTTGCACGAATGGAAGGTACCTACAGTTTTCTGCCGTCTCCGAACGGCGAGTTGGGAAGCTTTAAGTGAGAACTATAATGGACTGGACATTGCCGTGCATATGCACGCATAAGAAAATGTGCGAATATGTACATTGAAATTGTATTCTGTGCCTATAATGGCGTCCAGCTCCGATTCGTTAAGTTTCGTCCACTTTTGCAAACATGAGCGAACATTTGCGAGAGCGGCATCAGTCGCTCATTGCATATGTAAATCTGACAGTTGTCGGGTTTATTATGAAAATTTTCAACAAAAAAAATGTCGGACCACGAATATTTTCAAATATTAATTGAAAGTGTTCGTAGAAAAAGGTGTCTCTATGATAAAAGAGATGCCTTTTATTATAACAAATTAAAAAAAAAGAAAACGCATGGGCAGATGTTTCTAAAGAAACAGGCAAATCCTGTAGTATATTGCAAAACCAAAAACGTATACCTATTGTGTTTTATTTTTTTTTTTGTTTAGCTGCAGAATGTAAATCAGGGATGAAAAATTAGTTTTTGTAATTGCGTTCAATTGTACTTTTTCCTTTTGGCAGGTAAATATATGCTCCAATAGCGACGTGCATTAGCTGCAATGTTTTTTTTAATGGTTTGCAACTTGTTTGAGATTAAATTACTTTTCTTTATTTATATTTTAATTATAAATTTATAAACAACATCTTGTAAATTGATTTGACAGATAGGTATGCAGGCAAATGTAATTATGGGCATTTGTTGAAATTTACAGAATATTCGGAAGAGGTGAGCACTGTGAAAAACTTTTTAGGTGTTTGCGGCGGGATGCTGATGCACAGCGTAAATTTCTTGCACACTTTATTTGTTGTTTTGTGTGGATTATTATTTTGAGCAGATGGGCATCAGATAGGTAATCTTATCAAGTTGCTTACATTTGTGCCCTTACATCCATCAACATACTCGTAAATCTGAAACATACATACATATGTATGTAATGTACATACATATGTAAAAACGACTGATAGTACTTACGGAACACTTATTGTGCAAGTACGTCTAGCACTTAACCGGATTCTTATAAATATAGATTAATTGAAAAGTTAACAGGTTTAACAAAGTCTTAGATAAGATAATATAATTCAAAAATAGTTAATTAGATTATACATCTTGTAGTAATGTAAATACTATACTCTGTTCCTCAAAAATTGTCAGTATACAGGCCTTATGGGGAGCTTTTTTTCAAGACTAGGGCCTGTACATATTTTTTGGCACATAAAAACAAAACCATAGACTTACGTGGGTTTTGTTTTTGTAATTTTCGTCCAATGCGCATACATCCTACCATGACCAGCCTATCACGCAGTTAATGCGTTAATGGCATACTGTGGTCGTGTGGCCGCCTTCAACCCTCGCTGCGTGTATTGAAAATATGGACATCAAGCAGTTATTGGCCGAACTAGCCGAACACAATGGTGACGCTGTAGTGGAAGTAGGAAGCGCTGTCAAAGTTAAAATACACGTAAACCCTATAGCGCGAACACAATGCGAAGCTGTTGCTGTAGTATAAATTGTATGGTGAAGCGCAAAGTTCAGCCAACTTCAACTTTCTACTTCGCTTTTTGTCCTTTTAAAGATTTATTTGCGCTGAATTTAGAAACATCTAACTCAGTCGCAGTGCAACCTCGTCGACTTCTTTATCGCAAAAGGGTTAACTAAAAATTTGACGGAAATCGAAGAAGGCTATGATCTATGCTCAGATCACTCAGCAGTCACTCTGAAAATAGGTGGAAGTTTAGTTAAAAAAGAAGGACCGCCTAGGTTAACGAGTAACAAAACTAACTGGGACACTTTCAGAAGAGACTGCAAGGAAAATGTTGCTTTAAATGTACCGCTAAAGACACCGTTCGAAATTGAAGAAGAAATCGACAAACTCGTCGAAACCATCCAGAGCTCAGCGTGGAAAAACACTCCTCTGCGAAAGACAGCAGCACGGAACAATAAAGTCAAATACCCGCCTGAAATCGAAGACCTCATACGAGAAAAGAGGAGAGCGCGCAAGAGATGGCAACAATCCCGCGCGCCACCGGATAAAACTTATTTGAACCACCTTTGTAACAAGCTTAAAAATGTGCTGCATGACCTAAAAAATCACGAGACTTCTACTTACCTTGAGGGTCTGACCGCTGATAAGTATTCAAACTACTCTCTATGGAAAGCCTTGAAGTCCATAAAGAAACCTGTAGTGCACTCGCCGCCAATTAGGAAAGCTAACGGGGAATGGGCAAAAGAAGACAAAGAGAAAGCAGAATTATTTGCCGATCACTTAGAGGAAACGTTCAAGCCGTTCGATGGGCAACCGTTGATCGAAGATCCGAATGATAATATCGCACCCGACAATTTTAAAGTAAAAACTGTATCCCTGTCCGAACTTCGAATGACAGTAAAAAAACTGAAAAATAACAAGGCCCCGGGATATGATTTAATCACTGGCGAAATTTTGAAAGAGCTACCGAAAAAAGTGCTGGTTAAGTTGCTCTACATCATAAATGCTTCTTTAAGACTATTATATGTCCCAAGGCAATGGAAAGTCGCCGAAGTTATTATGGTTCCAAAACCGGGGAAATGTTCAAATGACAAGAAATCATATAGACCCATTTCACTTCTGCCAATAATATCTAAGGTCTTCGAGAAACTTCTGCTGAAACGATTGCAACCAGTAATTGAAGAAAGACACTTGATCCCGGATCATCAATTCGGCTTTCGGGTCAAACATTCCACAATCGATCAGGTGTATCGAATAACGAACGAAATTGAAAAAGCTTTAGAAGGGAAAAAAGTATGCTCTAGCGCTTTTCTCGACGTATCGCAAGCCTTCGACAAGGTATGGCACGAAGGCCTAAAGTATGAGCTAAGGGTAATCTTACCGGAAAAGTTGTACAGACTATTGGAATCTTATCTTGAAAACAGACTTTTCCGTGTTAGACACGGGAGTGAATATTCGGATTTCAAAGAAATCTACGCCGGTGTTCCACAAGGAAGTGTTCTCGGCCCAATTCTGTTCCTGCTCTACACAAGAGATATACCACAAGATGAAGGGACCGTTGTAGCAACGTTCGCAGATGACACGGCTATCCTCGTAACGGATGAGTCAGTCGAATCATCAACGGGAAAACTCCAACGAGCTTTGAACAAAGTATTCGAATGGACAAAAACCTGGCGAATAGTCCTCAATGAGACAAAATCAACGCATGTAAATTTCACGCTAAGAAAGATAAACAACTTACCTATATACATTAACTCGGTGCAAATACCGTACGCAAACGAGGCAAAATATCTAGGAATGACCCTAGACGCAAAACTTAAGTGGAAACCACACGTTAAAAAGAAGCGCGAAGAGCTCGAAATCAGATTTAGAGAAATGTATTGGTTACTCGGGAAATACTCGAAGCTAAGCACATATAACAAACTGCTTCTGTATAAGCAAGTGCTAAAACCGTCTTGGACATATGGTATACAACTTTGGGGTTGTACCAAACCAAGCAATATGGCTCTACTGCAAGCATTTCAAAACAAAATACTAAGAGCAATCGTGAATGCTCCTTGGTATATAAGGAATAGTGATATTCACAGAGATCTAGGAATTGCTACCGTGAGGGACGAAGTAACAAACTTTGCTCGCAAACTTCGTACCCGTCTTCATGTTCACTGCAATAATGAAATAATCCGTACTATGGACGTGACAATTCTTGAGCGCCGACTACAAAGAACAAGACCTTTCGACCTAGCGCCGTAAGGAAAACCGCATTTAATGACGGTATTAGTAGGTGCTTTCACTGGAAAGCTACCTACCTAACGCGATTAACACTACAGAAGCGTAAACTACTTGTTAAGGCAACTTAGTCGTAGTCATCACAAAAAATGAAGAAATGAGAGGGACGAATTTCCTACTACTATGAGTACGCGCAGCCGGTTCTCATAGTGCCTCTCTGGGGGGGGTGAGGTTTAGCCCGTAGGCATATACTGACTAGCACTGATGGCATTGTCAGATATATGAATCGGGCATAACCAATGGTACGGACCATTGGTATCTTTTGAAGATTCCTGCACCTCCAGGCGCAACCAAAAAAAAAAAAAAAAAAAAAAGTGCAATAAGTGATTATAAGGTGCGTGAAAGTGTGTGAAAAGTATTTGAGAGAAGAAATTACCAAAAACGATTTCCAATCCAAATATTCATTTATTTTAAATTAAAGTAAATATAAATATAATTAAGTTGAAATATGTTGTGGTTACCACCGAAATAATGTTGTTCTCCGTTGGCGAATGGCAGCAAAGTGAAGCTTTGTCGTTCCCGTCAAAAGTCGAAAACAAATCGGCTCATCGGTGATGTGAGCGCTTAGCCGCTCGCTGTCATAGAGGTTGTGTTCAGACACAACACCCCTTCCACCTTAGCTTGAACTGAAATTTTTGTTCCGAATCCATTCTGAACGCCTAAGCATTACTGTTGGTGTTTCTGGATGTTCGGATGGTACTTGTATCTCGTCAGGCTGCTCCTCGCGTTGGTTGGGAATTGTCGCCCTTATTATTTCTGCTACGGATGTCTCCTCCGGGTTATCTTGACTTCTGCCGCGGAGTTGATCGAGATGTCTTCGGATTGTGGTGCCTTCTTCTATTGTTACGGTGTATGAGACGGGGCCACTTTGCTTCGTTACTATGGCTGGCATCCATACAGGTCCACTTGAGTAGTTCCTTGCCCATACTGGTTCGTCGACACTAAATTGCGTAAGTGGAGTTGTAGGAACGCCTTTCTTAGTAAATCGCAGTGGATCGTTGTCCGGGTGCAACTTGTCAAAATACGTTGTCGGCATTCTTTTAAGAAGTAATTCAGCAGGTGACTTACCCGTAGATGCCGATGGTAATGTGTGTTGCCGGAGGAGGAACCTTGCCAGTCGAAGCTGCAAACAACCCTGTGTATTTCGCTTCAGGTACTCCTTCGTCGTGCGAACCATTCTTTCGGCTTGTCCGTTACTTGATGGATGAAACGGCGCTGTCAAAATGTGCGAAACCAGGTTTCGTCTGCAAAAGCTGCCAAATTCTTCCGACGTAAAAGCTGTCCCATTGTCGGACACTATAGAGTCTGCTAACCCATGAGTTGCAAAAATAGATCGCAAACTGTTGACCGCGCACGTCGTACTTGTCGTCGATACAGGCTTTACTTCAACCCACTTGGAGTGTGAGTCGACGAGTATGAAAAAATGTTGGCTCTGAAAAGGCCCAATAAAATCAACATGGAGGCGAGACCATGGCTTAGCAGTCCCCTCCCAAGGGTGAACAACCGCTCTTGGCTTCTCTGGACGCGACTGCTGGCATATTAGGCAATGCTTCACGGTGGTTTCAATGTCCGCGTCTATCTTTGGCCACCAGATATAACTCCTGGCAAGAGCCTTAATTTTTACAATTCCTGGGTGTCCTGCATGTAGTGTTTTTAGCATGTCTCCTTGAGCGGAATCTGGAATTATAAGACGAGATCCTAATAGTAAGCAATTTCTATTTATCGATATCTCGTTCTGGTGCCGTTGATATGGCTTAAACTTCTCATCTAGCTGACGATCCGGCCATCCCCTCAATACCCAAAGAAGAACTTGCTTGAGAATTTTGTTTTTGGCTGTCATATTCGCAATGTCGCTGGACTGTAAGATATTTGCGTCCGACTCCTCGATCATGTTGATTTGTATGTCACCGTCCGAAGTTGCTGAAGAAATAGGTAGACGACTGAGGGCGTCAGCATTACAGTTTATTTCTCCAGGCCGATATTTAATTGTAAAACTGTATCCATTCAAAAAAATACTCCACCTCAGCATCCGGGGCGACAATATCGCTGGTGTAGGCTTAACTGGGTTAAATAGTCCAATCAACGGCTTGTGGTCCGTTATGACTGAAAAATTTCTTCCATACAGAAAATTGTGGAACTTCTTGACACCTGCGATGATTGCAAGTGCCTCTTTATCTATCTGTGCGTAGTTCCTTTCGGTTGCAGACAACGTACGCGAATAGAAAGAAATGGGACGCTCTCGACCATCGGACATGACGTGCGATAATACTACCCCAATCCCGTATGGTGAGGCGTCACAAACCAGCGCAATGGGGAGTTTCTCACTATAATTAATTAATATGTTCTCACCTGTTAATAGGTTCTTAACCCTTCTGAATGCCTCCTCATGCGCTGTGGTCCACTGCCAGATGACGTTCTTGTCCGACAGCCTATGTAATGGCTCGGCAATGGTTGCTTTGTCCTTTAAAAATGCGTGGTAGAAGTTAATGAGTCCTAGGAATGCCTGTAATTGCTTCTTGTCGCGAGGAGGGGGCGTTTCTTGAATGGCGCGTACCTTGTCATCTGATGGACGAATCCCCCGATAGTCAATGTCATAGCCTAGGAATGAAGTTGCAGATAAATCGAACTGGCACTTGTCCTTGCGCAGACGTAATCCAGCAGCACTTAAACGACGAAAAACTTCCTCCAGTATCTTCAGCAGCTGTGACGAGTCTTGGCTAATGATAAAGATGTCATCAAAGTAAACAGTTACTCCAGGTATCCCTCGAAGTAAGTCTTCTATACGTTGCTGGAAGATTCCCGGTGCAGTTGAGATTCCAAATGGTAATCTCTTCACTCTGTACGCGCCCTTGTGCGTAATAAGCGTGAGAACTTTCGATGACTCCTTGTCCATAGCCATTTGTTGGTACGCTTGGGCTAAATCGATTTTAGCGAAAGTATTGCCCTTTGGAATGGACGCTAAAATGTCAGTTATTGATGGTGTTTGGAAACAGTGGGGTTTTAGTGCCTTATTAACGGTGCACCTGTAGTCCCCACAAATGCGGATGGACCCATCGGACTTTGCAACGGGTACAATTGGGGTTAACCAGTCACTATATTCAGTTGGCTCCAGAATCCCCTGTCGGATTTGTTTGTCGATCTCGGACTCGATTGTTTTCCGTTGAGCATATGGCACCTTCCGGGCTGGGAATTTTATGGGACGCACAGATGGATCGAGATTAAGTTTAATCTCCTCACCCACATACTTCCCCAGCTCTTCCGAAAACAGAGATGCGTATTTATCTAGCAGCTCATTAATTGGTGCACGAATGTTATGGACACCTTGCACAAAAATACCCAGCTGACTGAACCAATTGCAACCCAGTACACTTGTCCGGTGCCCAGCAGTGATATACAATGGCAAATTTGACACCCGCTTCTTGTTGTAAACAATATCAACGTTCGTCAGACCTAGAATTGGGACACGATTATTTCCATAATCAAAAAGACTCAAACCTGACTCCGTTATCTCTGGTGACGTTTTTTTCCAAACTCTACTTACGTCTGCCTCTGACATGATTGTGTATTTTGAACCGCTGTCCACTTCAAACTCACAGTCGACCCCGTTGATATTCACCGTCGCTACCTTCTTCACACTTACTGCTGGCTGGATCAAATTTAATTGCTGCCCGCTGGATCTGCTTTTGTGGTTTGAGAAGGACCGGTTGCTTTGACCCTGCTTCGATCGACACACTCTCTTAATGTGCCCGACCCGACCACACTTGTTGCACTTTGCTGATTTGAATGGGCAATCAACTCTTGAATGTCTGTTGCCACATCCGTAACAGTTCGCTGAACTGTCTGCTTTGAACGTCTCTGACTTCCCGTCGCCCACACCTTTCCTGCTTTTAAATCGTAGTGAATGAACTTGTGCGGACGATGTATGTATGTGGGCTACGTTCGCCTGAATCTCCTGTTGATTTTTTGCTGCTGCCCCTGCTGCAACTGCCCTGTCCGGCACATTCTGTAAAGTAATTTTGTTCTCCGCCAGTAGACTCTGTTGCAAATTGATATTCCTTAATCCGCATACCAACCTGTCTCGCAGCATACGGTCTAGGAACTCACCGTGGAAATTGCAATCGATGACTAGCCGGCGAAGCTCCGCAATGTATTCGGCAATCGTTTCGGTGGCCTGTTGATCCCTCTTGAAGAACTTGAAAGAAGCAGCAATTTCCGAAGGAGTCGGGTTAAAATGTTTCGATAATGCTTCAACAATCTTCGAATAATCCTCGTCTTCTACCTTCTTTGGAGCGATAAGTGTTTCGACCAAATCGAAACATGCTGGACCACAAATCGTCAAAAAAGTTGCCTTTTTAAGCCCTTTGTCTGTAATAGAGTTTGCCAGTAGGAACATCTCAAATCGCCGCTTGTACGCACTCCAAACCGCAGGGTTAGTTATATCGAAAGGCTCAATCGACCCAATGGAAGTCATCCTCGTGGGTTGTAGGTTAGTGGGTTGAAGGTTAGGTGTAATCACAACTGGTAGTATTGCCGTCTTTACTTCTTCTTCTTCTTCTTCTGTCTCCATGAATTACGTCTGAAAACTAATCCCGGGACATCAATCCCATCCTCGTCGCCAGTGAAAAGTATTTGAGAGAAGAAATTACCAAAAACGATTTCCAATCCAAATATTCATTTATTTTAAATTAAAGTAAATATAAATATAATTAAGTTGAAATATGTTGTGGTTACCACCGAAATAATGTTGTTCTCCGTTGGCGAATGGCAGCAAAGTGAAGCTTTGTCGTTCCCGTCAAAAGTCGAAAACAAATCGGCTCATCGGTGATGTGAGCGCTTAGCCGCTCGCTGTCATAGAGGTTGTGTTCAGACACAACAGTGTGTGATAGTTATATTAGGCGTGTTATTTTTGTAACCTGTATAGACTTCGAAAAAGCTTTCAGAGTAAAAATAAGACTCGATAATTATCCAGGCTAAGGTTTTGTTGTATTTTACATGGGTTAACATGCTGCTGAAACATGTTTATCCTATACAGGTTACAAAAAAACACGCCTATTGAGTTTGGTATAGGCGTATTTTTTTTTTGTAACCTATATAGACTTCGAAAAAGCTTTCAGAGTAAAAATAATACCCTCTACATCATACAAAAATTTTAACAAAATTGAAATGGTGTGCACTTTGTGCACATTATTTTGTTTTTAAATCAGCAGACGGTAACCCTACTGATATATACTATGTGAACCCAGTAGAGCTTAAAAAAGGGACAGATTTATGAAAGCTATTGCAACCAGAATGAGAGGCAAACGTCCTATCTTCCCTGTACTGACCATTTTTGTGGAACAGCGCATAGTTAAGATTGGAAATCACAATGAGTAAATCTTTCAGGAGGTATAACTTGCCTTCCATAACGAGTGGTATGAGCTTTAATTTCGCAGCGCGGGAAGCTTTGTCCGTAGCTTGCGCGACATAACAGCTCAGAGGGCGAAGTCAATTTTTCTTTTTGGGTAGTTCTGTAATGCAAGAGTGCGATGTAGGGATCGGAACCTGTTTCATCACATTTTAGCAATAACGTTTTTATGGTTTAAATGGACCTTTCCGCAAGACATTGGAACGAGTCGGATATGGACTTGATGTTAAGTGTTCAATGTTCCATTCCAGGGTATATTTTCTGAATTCCTCAGAATTGAATGGTGGCCCATTATCACTTATCATTACCTCTGGGATACCATGGCGGACAAAAATTTACTTTAGCTATGTATTTACTAAACGACTTGTATAGCCAGTATCAAGCAGCACGATTTCTATGTATGTACTTCGAAAAGTAATGCACTACTAAATGGTAAAGTCCTCTTTTTAAATTCTATGATCTTGATTTATGTTTGGCCAGAACATTCCTTAGCCAGATTTTTAGTAGGTTCGATGCCCGTGTGACCTTCGTGTAGAAGTAGGAGCATTTCGTGACAAAGAGATTGTGGTATGATCAGGTGGTTACATTTAGAAACTAGTTCGTCGATGACTTGAAGATCATTTCTTATATTGAAACAAGGCATAACAAATTGGTCAACAGACTTTTTACAGACAAGCCAGCCATTTTTGTGATAGTTTTAAACCAAGCATAGGACTTTATCGTTCAAAGTTGCACTTCGGATTTTGTTTATTTTTGTTTCGCATGCCTACAAAGTTTTAGGGACAAAGTTGCAATGCAGACGTAGATCCTGGTCAAAATTTGTTAATGTATTTTCCGGAAGAGCTATCCTTGACAGCGTATCGGCAAAAAAAAGATATTTTCCAAGCTTGTAGACTACTTCTATATCATAGGACTGAAGTAGACGTACCGGAATTTTGTACAATGAATGGGCAACCAAATAAAGGGACCAAAGGTTTATGGTCCGTTTCAACAACTACGTGTCGACCATAGGTGTATTGATGGAACTTTGTGCAGCCAAAGAGCATTGCAAAAGGTTATTTCTCAATGTTGACGTAGTTTTCTTGACTTGACGTCAACGTTGCAGATGCATACGCAATCGGAGAGGAGTTATGAGAAATTACTGCAGCACTGGCATTCTTAGATCCGTGACAGATAAAATAAGGTCGTAGTATATGAGAATAGGAGCATTGGAGATAAGAGTTTTTAAATTTTTGAATTCTTCTTCATGCTTAGAAGACCAATGCCATAAATTTTCTTTTTTCGATGTTTGCATAAACAGATTTTTAATGAAAGATCCTAAATAATTAACTATTCCCAAATATCTTTGAAGGTTAGTAACATTTTTTGGACATGGCATTTCGCAGATTGCTTTTAATTTATTTTCATCGCTTTGAAGAAATTTTGACTTAGATAGGTTAATCTTAAGACCTATCGACTTTGCTCTCTCAAGCACGGACCTGAGCGCTTTATTATGCTCCTCGATAGTTGACCCCAATATTAAAAAGTCGTTCATATATATAAAAATATTTTCTATACCCTTAAAGTTTCTTTCCATTTCGGATTGGAAGATTTCAGGCGCGACATGAATAACATAGGAGACCCTTAAAAACGATGTCTCCCATAAGGAGTTTTGATGACTCTTCATCAAGAGGAAGTACCCAAAAAGCTGAATTCGCATCAACTATTGTATTAAATTTTGCATTGACCTATTTAAATTTCGATGATCAAGGCACAATCGCAGTTTTCCATTGGACTTTTAAACTAACACTGTAGAACTTACCCACTCGGTTGATTCTTCAACTTTAGCAATGACTTAAATCTTCCATTCTTTTGAGCTCTTATTTAAGTGGCTTCATGAGACTGAAGGGTATTCGCCGAGCACAATTAATCACTGGTTTCAACTGTAAATTAATTTTATTTTTTAGGCAGCCAAGACCATTGAATTTTGAATAAGTCTTTAAAATTATTCAGAAATTCTATCTTTTAACTATCTAAATTAAAAATATTATCTTCACTCTAGCCTTCTTCAAAACTTAACGCATTCACGCGTTTTACTAAATTCATTTCGATACAGGTTGTTTATCCTAAAACCGTGCGACAATCAATTTCAGATATGTAGAAATTTATAAATCTTTTTTTACCAAGATAAACCCATATAATTTTAGTTTGGCCAAGAATTGGAAGATGCTCTTTATTGACTGTAAGAATATGACGTGAGGTAGGCTGAATATTAAAGGTAACTAATCCAAGTTGACAGAATGTTTTATTCCGCAGTACACATAACTAAAGAAGTGACATCTGCGCAATATATTACCTTAAAGACATGTAATGTGGTTTTATTCGACATCACATTGCCTTGTGCACCGGTATTCAACTGACATTTCAGCTTTGTACTGTTGACGTTTAAGTATACATCCCAAGACAATGACGACGACGACGCGATGCTTCAAGAAGTCCCATGAACAGCATTTCGGACTCTGATGATGACGTATTAGACTGAGCTTCGACATTGCGAATGTTTATGTAGATTGGACCGGCACATTTTGGCATAGTGATTTTTCCCCCCGCACTTGTTGCATGTTACTCCTTATGACGTGCTGGCTGAGACAGTTGTGAGAAAAAACGCGATGGCTGTATTTTTCCACTGGCTGATATATGCTGGTATAGCTGGTGTTGTACATTAGATTGCTGTGACTGTTGGTGTGATTTATTTTCGAATTTCCATATTCTGTATGATTTCTCTGAGACTGTGAAGTGTTATACTTATTGAGAGTGAGTTTTATTTTAATAATAAAAAGAGAAACTATTAAATTTATATTTTATTTATTAATCAATTAATAAACTTAAAAGTATCTTCCTTGGAAGAGAGTGAACTTAAAACTGAAACTGTGAGAATGAACCAAATTCTATTTGATGTAGCTCATCCACGGAATAAAAGATAAGTAAATTATATGAGTGGGCGACTCACGAAAGTGAAGCGTCTGCTGTTATCTCTTACAATGGGTGGTCGCTTCACAAAAGTGATTCGGCCTGCAAATCTGCGAATTTAATATGCGAATGCATCCGTTGCAACAACATTGTCTGTTGCAACATTGTCATCAACTTCCGATATGATAACATTGCCATTGTCTTCAGATATGACTAGTGCCTATGACTGTAGTTGTGCTGCTTTGTTGTAGAAGTGGTTGTGAGTGTTCTTTAGTTATTTAACATGTTCTTGAGATATCAACGGCTTTCTCCAACGGGATATCTCCTTCGCTTTTGACTTAGTCCTCGTACTTAACCTTATCCAAGTCCACGTTGAAGGAATTAAAAATTTCGAGTGATTCTGGGTGGGCCCATGAGTGAGACGACTGGGATTCCAGATTTGTGGCTCGCGTAAATACCTTAAACTGGTTAAACCAGTGCTGCCATGTCATAGCTAAATTTGTGCTTTTCAGATTTAAGTGTGGAATTGACGAGGAAAAACTTTGCCCAGCTAACACACTTGTTGTTGCAAAATCTTTATCATCGTTGAGTGCCATTATTTGACCACATCTGACACCATATCGTAAAAATTAAAGATGTCCGTTGGGTTGAAGAGAGAGAGCTTATAAGAGAGTTACATTATAAGCTTACATTATACATTTTGCTTTCAAGCGTTCTTCGTTATCCAATGAGAAGATTTATTTGTTATGAGCTTTGCAACAGAATTTACTGTTCTAGAAACAGAACTCTGATGTTCTCTGTATGAGACTCACGACCGTAACACTTTCTTTATAGCTGCATCATTTTTTATTTAAAACAGAAAAGTATTTATTATGCTAGCAAATTCTTGAACATTTATGTTCACCATATGAGGAAAGTTCTCGTTAAAACTTATCGTATATGGTGAGAATCAGATGGAAAAAAAGTATCAAACAATATGTATATGCTGTGGAGCGCTGAAATGAAGGTGAATTTGTTCTCTAGCGATTCCGGAAGAAGCACAAACTGCATATATCTGGTCGGGTACTCCAAAAACATGACTATACACCTATAATAATAGGATACATAGCTGCGCGATAAAACTTATAGTGGATAATTATAGACCGATTTCTTTGTTATCAGTGTTTTCCAAAATTTTCGAAAAAATTATCACTAAAAGAATGATAAAATTCTGTGATAAATATAAAATCTTCAGTTCATCTCAATTTGGCTTTATGAGAGGGAAATCGACCGAAGATGCTATAGAGTCATTTCTTGAAAATATAAACCAGTAAATGGATAAAACCAACAAAACTGCTGCTCTATTTCTCGATTTGACAAAGGCATTTGACCTAGTTAAACATAAATTGTTATTGAAGATACTTTGCAGGTATGGATTTAGAGATAACATATTAAACTGGTTTTCATCCTATCTTCAAAACAGAACTCAGCTTGTTCGTGTGAATGGAACCTTGAGCGATCCAATTTTTTGTCCAAATAAAGGAGTTCCTCAAGGATCAGTCATTGGTCCGTTTTTTTTCCTTATATGTATTTATATATTAACTCCATATTTAATCTTTCGCTAAACGGACATATTATGGCTTTTGCTGACGATCTCGTTTTGTCGTTTGTCGCTGATGTTTCATTTGAAAATGTAAAAGTTGAAATTAATATTGACCTAACTAATCAAGAAAGTTGGTTTATGCATCACCAAATGTCCTTAGCAGCAAATCTAAAGTTATGTATTTCTCTCTTACAAACGAATTTTCTATCCAAGGAGTTGGTCTACATGATGCAAATTGTGACCACCATAATTGCAATGATTCCTGCATGCACCTTGAATCTGTTTCAGAATTTAAACATTTAGGAGTGACTCTAGATTGCAAACTGAATTGGAAAGCACATATTAAAAATGTAAAGAAATATATGTACATATTTTGCTTTGAGTAAAATATTTCAATTTACTTTGCATTGGTCAATTCTCGTTTTGAATATGGAATTTCTGTCTGGGGCAGTGCTTACGTTAGCAATCTGCAGCCTCTTATTATAGCCCAAAAAAAGATAATCAGGGTAATACTGTTCAGACGAAGATGGGAGCCATCATTTCCACTATTCAAATTATTAAGTATAATGCCGCTTAGGCATCTATATGTCTTTAAAGTCCTGAGAATTTTTTATTTGCAAAGTGGCTATAACAGTCTAATTGGAAATAACATAGCTTTCACACTTAGATCAACAAATAACGTTCTAGTTCCAAGAGCTAGAACAGAACACTTTAGACGTTCAATTACTGTTATAGCGCCGCATATATATAACAAACTTCCTGCAAATATACACAGTGATGTTGATTTTAAAAAGTTTATTAAAAATGTCAGATACTGGCTACTGTCCAGATAAGGTGTAGAGGATTTGATTTCCGTAGTAACTTAGATACTTGATTAAAAAATTAGTAATATCTTCAAACCTATTTTTAATTCATAAATTAATTGCCTTCTAAATTCCGTCTCGAAATGTTAACTTGTTCTAACTTATTATTTAACTTCTTATGATAAGCCTATTGACTTTTTGCTCTCTCCTTCCTTAACTCTGTTCTTTTTCTTGTTTTTGTTTTAATTGCTCTTTATTATACTTCTCAGCGCGGCTCTCTTTGGTAAATAAATCAATTTTATATTAGATATATAATGCACTTTAAACTGGTATTCTTACCACAAAGTGTATACACCATTTCAACAATTAATTCATGGTTAATAGATGACAAATTAATTATTAATTTTTCTCTTTTCTTTGTTTAATGAAAAAATAATTAATTTAAGCTAAACTTTTGATTAAAATGAAATATATAATTTATTATCTTAGAATAGGGAAAAACAACCCTGGTAATAAAACTTTATAGATATTGCTATTTAATATTGTAAACTAAAATGAAATGAAATTAAATAAATACTAAAATACTACTACTAAAAAAAAAAATCGTGTGTGTAAGCTACGCGCGGCAGAAATAAAACTTAATATCTTCATGTATATAAAGGTCAGTTAGGCCTTTGCCACACGAGCGTCTTTTTCCATGAGTATATAGAAAACCAATAGAACTGTACACACGAGAGCTCGCGACCAAAAGGGCGTCGTGTGTACATTTTGCTTTACACTCAGGGCGCGCGACCAAATGGAAGCGCGGAAAAAGACGCTCGTGTGGCATTGGCCTTAAAGTGTCCTTCGCATAGCATATTAAATTTTCGCTGTTCATAATTATTCTCAAAATTACTCCTATGCTTTCTCGAAATTCTATCTGAATCCATTTATTTTATTTTATAAATAAAGTAAAAAATAAATACATATCTAAATACATAAATAAATAAATAATTATATGAATAAATAAAAAATATATAAATACATATGTAAATAAATAAATTAATTAATTAATAATTTAATAAAAAATAAATATATAAACTAATAATTTCATAAATAAATAAATAAATAATTAAATAAATAAATAAATAAATAAATAAATAAAAAAATAAATATAATAAATAAATCAATACATAAATAATAATTTAATAAATAAATAAATTAATAAATAAATAAATAAATAAATACATAAATAAATAAATAGATAAATAAATGAATAAATAAATATAATAGATAAATAAATAAATGTAGCTTTTGCATTTGTCTTGTCATTCGATATCCATATTAAGTACAAAGTCTTTCGACCTTATAGTTTGGTTTCCTACTCTTATGTCTACGTATTCCACATTTTTCCGGCTGGTTATTAGGACGGCCACCGTTTTGTGGTCTGCCAATTCTAGTCCGGCGCATGTTAGCCAGGTTATGAGGTGATGAGGTTAATTGCTTCGTTCGTAGCTGACTGAATTTCGCAAATGTTCTTTGCAACCGTAACAACTGCGATGTCGTCGGCAAATCCGATTATTTTTACTCCTGGTGGCAGTGCCAATTGCAGAACCCCATCGTACATGATATTCCAGAGTAGGGGGCCCAGTACTGATCCTTGTGGAACTCCCGCGGAGACGTTATAGTACTTTTCTCCTTCTTCGGTTTCATATCTCAGCCTTCTATTGGTGAAGTAGCTGGATACAATCTTTCGTAAGTAGTATGGCGTATCCATTCTGGCTAGTGATCTTCTTATGAATGACCAGTTTGCTGAGTTAAAGGCGTTTTTGATGTTCAGCGTCACCACTGCACAATATTCCTTTGTTCCCCATCGCCATCTTTCTCCATTTATTACTTCGGCTGCTGTGTCAAGAACCGCTTTTATGGCGTCCACGGTAGAGCGCGATTTTCTGAACCCGAACTGGTGAACTGATAGTGCTCCTTTTTCCTCTGCCACAGTAAGCAATCTATCGTATATGATCCGCTCAAGTATTTTTCCCATTGTGTCCAGTAGGCATATTGGGCGATATGATGCTGGTTCTCCAGGTGGTTTGTTTCCCTTCGGTAAGAGTACCAAATGTTGCAGCTTCCATTGTTCTGGGAAAACCCCCTCTTTCAGACACTTCTCCATTGTTGTTATAAACATGTCCGGTCTCTTTTGAACGGCGGCTTTCACTGCCATATTTGGGATCCCATCAGGTCCTGGTGCTTTTTTGGTGCCCATTTTCTTGCATGCAGTGAGAAGTTCACCTGGTGTTATTATTGCAACTGCTTCTGTGCTGGGTTCTCTGATTATATTGCACAGAGTCGATGGTCTCTGTGGGAATAAGTGTTCTACAATAGACCTTAGCATTATCGGACATGATAATTGTGTGGATCTACAGCCCTTCGGTTTTTCGGTACGCCATTCCCCGGGGGTTTATGTCCGCTTCGTCACATAAGCGCTTGAAGCATCTTGCTTTGCTTTCTTTGATCGCATTTTAGGGGAAGGAAGGAACCTATTCTTGCCAGTCGAAGTGTATCCAGGCGTTCTTGAAAATCGCCTCTCCTTCTAGAACGCTGCACTCTGCGTCGGGGTTGTAAGCAATTTGCCCTGAGTGTTTTTATTTCTTCGCTCCACCAATAGCACGGTGTACCTCTTTTACTGGGTATTCGCCTGGGCATTGCTGAATCACATGCTGTGGTTATAGTGCGAGTGAGGTGACGCGATAAATTCTCCGCAGTTGTACTGTCAGCTGGTTCGCTGGTATTCATCATTTCGTCTAACGTACCTTTGTCAAAGAATTTATCTTTCCATTTTGGACCCGCTAGCTTAGGCCGTGGAGTGGGTTTTTGCTCTTTGATGTCAATTATTATCGCCTGATGGTCACTATGGGTATATTCTTCGCTGACCCGCCATTTTGTGTTGCGCATGAGGGAGTTGCTTATAAAAGTTATATCGATAATGGATCCCATTCCCGCTTTCTTGAAGGTGTTTGCTCGACCATTATTTGCAATGCTTACATCCAAGGATGCGAATGTATCTAATAGGATACATCCTCTAGCATTGGTGAGTCTGCTACCCCACTCTGTTGCCCAGGCATTAAAGTCTCCGCCTATTATCACCGGAGTCCTTTCATGTGCATCTACGCCTACGCTGTCTAGCATTGCCTGGAATTCAGTAATCGTCCAGCTGGGTCGCGCGTAGCAGCTGTAGAAGTTGATCCCATTTATTTTTGCGCGTACGTAGCCGTCTGTCTGATTACTGGCATCTTGAAAGGCATGTTTTCCGCATGTCCAAATTGCGGCGTGCTTTGTTTTATCTCAGATCCAGATATTGCTGTCGAGATGTTTATACGGCTCGCTGATTAAAATTATGTCAGCTCCCTCGTCTCTAGCCGTATGTGCCAGGATGTCCTGAGCTGTCTTACAGTGATTAAGGTTAATCTGTTTTATCTGCATGGTTGCTTGCTTGTAATGGCTCTCCTGAACACCGGACATTTGCTGCTACCAGCTTCATGAATTGCATCTTTTGTGTTATCCGTTCTGCAAAACATGCATAAAGGCTCCTTATCACAGTCCTTTGCGATGTGACCTTCTGTTCCACACCTCCTACATAATTTAGAACGGTCTTCTTCGCTCTTACAATTTCTGGCTAGGTGACCAAACTCAAGGCATTTTAAGCACTTTCTTAATAAGGTTCGCTCGCGAATTCGACAAATAACCCAGCCGATTCTAATTTTCCTTGCTTCCAGGAGCTTGGTTGCCTTTTCCGCGGGAAGGCTTATCGTCGCGGTTTGGGTTCCACCATATGCTTTTCGCAGAGATAAAACGTCGGCTGTTGAAACACCTTCAATTCCAAGCTGGCCATTAATAGCCGAGCATATATCCTCCCTTGTGGTAACCTCATCTACGTCTTTGACTTCGACGGCAATGCGTTGTGTGAGGGTCTTTACACATGCCTGCTCTCCTAGTGCTTCACTGATGACGGTCTTAAACTCAGATGTGTTACTCCCTGTATCCTTGAGTTCTAGCAGCAGTTCGCCTTTATGTGTCCTCCTGATCCCTGATACTGCTTTACCAATTCCTTCCAATTTGGGGTCAGCTTTGACATTTCGCAATATCTGTGTAAGAGATCGTTGTCTTACATAACAGACACCCTGTACTTCATACAGCACATCGCCCTTCTAGTACAATAAGATGTCTCATGTAAAGTTAGCATTTTAAGGACTGTCAGAAATAAACAGATATCCAACGAAATCGCCTCGTGTCTTAATATATAACATGGCGCTGCGGACAAACTAAAAGTGCTAGAAAAGAAGAAAAAACGAGTTAACAAAATAAGAGGCAGCTAGTAAAAAAAAAAAAAAAAAAAAAAAAAAAAAAACAAATAAAAACCACAAAGCAAATTCCAAAGAAAATAAATAGTTGTGAGAAAAAAAAAGGTCAAAAAGGTGGAACACTAGTTAAAACAAGCGATACACGAAATCGCCCACGTGTAAATCTCAACGGGAATGGCTGGTGAGGAACAAATACAGGAACAAAAACCAAATTCAACAACAATGGTGCCCTCAAATCTTCCTACTCCGAGTCCACTAAATGTTGAAGGAAGTCTCGCTGATAATTGGAAGAAGTTCAAACAAAACTTCCAGATATACCTAATCGCAACTGGCATATCAGAGTCTTCAGCTGAGTCACAAGTGGCGATTTTCAAGCTTCTGGTGGGTGAAAGTGGAATGGAGATATTTAATGTCCTAAATTTAACGTCAGGTGAAGAAAAGTCACTAGACAAAATACTGAAAAAATTTGACGACTACTGCATTCCAAAAAAAAACGTGGTCTTCGAGAGATATATCTTCAACTCGAGAACGCAAAAACATGGAGAATCATTCGAGCTGTATCTCAAGGATATACGTCATCTGGTAAAATCGTGTGATTATGGAGCTGCAGAGGATTCCATTCTAAGAGATCGTATAGTGATGGGTATATACGACAAAAAATTGCAAGAAAAGCTGCTAGCTGATCGGGAGCTGTCCTTAGCAAAGTCGATAGAGGTGTGTAAGCTGTTTGAAATAAGTAAGGAACAAACAAAGGTAATACAAGATGGTCCATCCAGTGAGATGAAAAGTTCCATAAATATTGTAAAGAAATTTTCAAAATTTAAAAATAAATATAGAAACGTAGAAAATACCAACAAATATAGTAGTGCACATAAGTCAAATTTTAATCAAAGTTTATTAAATTGTAACAAATGTTTACAACGTCATCCGAGGCATAAGTGTCCAGCATTCAATAAGATTTGTTTTTGTTGCAAAAAGCCAAATCATTTTGGTGCTGCTTGCAGAAATCGCAAGCATAAAAAAGTAAATGCGGTTAATGTTGGTGACAGTTATGACTCAGATGATGGTGTTTATTATACGGATGTTGTGGCTGCTGTTGGTGGTGGGTTGAGAGCGTGGTACGGTGACGTTGGAATAGCGGGTAAAATCATTCGATTTAAATTAGACACGGGCGCAGATGAAAACATTCTCTCGGTAGATAATATTAAGAACATTAACTTGTTAGACAAAGTGGAACAAACCTTTGTGACGTTGAAAGCTTTTGGTGGTTCGGAAATAAAAGTTGCGGGAGAAATATATTTGACATGTGAAGCAAACCAAAAAGTCAAATCATACAAATTTATAGTAGTGAAAGGAAGAGTGGGGGTTGTACCATTGCTAGGTAGAGAAGCATGTGAAGAACTCAATTTTGTTAAAAGAATTAATGAGGTTAGGAAAATAAACAACAATGAAGTGTGTACAACAGTTGATAGTTTTGTGAATAAAAATAAAGAAGTGTTCAGTGGTATAGGGAAATTTTCCGAAATATATTCACTGAAAATTAAAAATGGTGTAGATCCAATTGCAAAACCGGCGCGAAGAGTAGCACAAAATTTATTACAGCCATTAAAAAATGAGCTAGATCGTCTTGAGAAAATGCAAATAATTAAAAAAGTGCTGGAGCCTGTGGAGTGGACCTCTAATATAGTCATAGTCGAGAAACCAAACAACACTATTCGCGTTTGTCTAGACCCAAAAGATTTGAACAGTGCTTTAGTGGTGGAACAATGTAATATTCCGACTTTGGAGGAACTTAGAGCACTATTAGCCGGTATGATGGTGTTTTCAGTGCTTGACTTAAAGGATGGGTTTTTCCATGTTCAGTTGGATAAAGAATCTAGTTTTATTTGTACATTTAGTACACCACATGGAATGTACAGATACTTGAGGCTAGCTTTCGGATTGAAACCAGCCCCAATGATTTTTCAGAGGTACACTTCTCGTGTTTTTGGCAACATTGACGGCGTCTTCGTATACTTCGATGACATTCTCATCTTTGCAAGAACGAACGAAGAACATGATAATATCATGAATAAAGTAATTGAAGCTGCTATTTGTCATAATGTTAAATTTAACAAACAAAAGTTACAATATAGAGAAACAAAGGTCAAGTATATGGGATTTGTTTTGTCGAGTCTTGGCTTATCGGTTGATGAGACAAGAATAGAATCAATCGTAAAGATGAAAGACCCAGATTCTAAGGTAGGATTACAAAAAATACTAGGTATGGTCAACTATTTAAGAGATTTCTTGCCTAATCTAGCAAAAGAAACCGAGCCTCTTCGAGAGTTACTACGAAAAAATGTAGTTTTTAATTGGCTTCAAAAACATTCTACATGTATAAGCAAAATAAAAAGTATGCTAGTTAATGCTACTTCCTTGCAGAATTTCGATCCAAACAAGGATATTGTCATACAAACCGATGCAAGCTCATATGGTCTGGGTGCGTGCCTTCTTCAAAATAAAACGCCAATCTCATGGGCTTCACGAGGGCTAAGTGACACAGAAAAAAACTATGGGCAAGTTGAAAAAGAACTCTTAGCTATTTTGTACGCATGCAAAAAGTTTCATTTTTATTTATACGGTCGTGAGATTGTGGTCGAGACCGATCATAAACCTTTGGTTCCCCTGCTCGAGAAAAGCATAAATAAAATACCATCGATGAGACTTCAAAGAATGCGACTTAAGTTGGAGAAATACAAGCTAAGGCTTTGTTACATTCCGGGCAAATATCTTCTTCTTGCAGATGTTATGTCAAGGTACGGAAATGATAGTTACGATAAAAGTGAGGAAATAAATTTAGAGGGGTGCGTGCATGAAATTAATATGTCAAATGAAAAACGGGAAAAGTTTAGGAAGGCTACATTTGAGGATGAAGATTTGAAACGAGTTTTAAAATTTTATAAAGAGGGTTGGCCCAAATTAAAAAATAACCTTTCGCCTTGTCTTAAATTTTTGTGTAAATTTAAAAATGATATTTGTTGTGAGGATAACATAGTTTTGTTAGGTGAAAAGGTTGTAGTTCCGAGGTCTCTGCAAAACGAAATATTACAGTGGCTGCATGTTGCGCATTCAGGAACTGAGAAAATGAAAAATAGGGCTCGAATGCTTTTTTATTGGGTTTGTATTAACAATGACATAGAAAACTTTGTGGCCCAATGCAAAGTATGTCAAAAGTATTCCTGCGCATCTCAAAAAGAGCCACTTCTTCATCATAAGACACCGAGCTTTCCATTTGAAAGGATTTTTGCAGATATAGCTTCTTTTGCGGGAAAAGAATATCTGGTAGTTGTGGACTCGTACTCAAAATGGATTGAGATTCTGAAACTCAAAAATAAATCGGCGGCTGAAGTTATTTCAGCACTCAAGCCTTTATTTGCTACTCATGGCATACCAAAGGAGTTCATCTCTGATAACATACCGTTCAACAGCTATGAGTTTAAGAAGTTTAGCAGCGAGTATGAGTTTAACATAACATTTTGCTCTCCTAATTATCCGCAAAGTAGAGCATATGCTGAAAAAGGTGTTCAGATAGCGAAAAATATGATGAAGAAGTGTGGTGATAGTAGCACTGATATAAATTTAGAGAGTACCGAAACAGTCCGGTGAAGGGAATGGGTGCATCACCCTCACAGCTTTTGTTATCTCGAGTAACAAGAACACATATGCCTATATCAGACAGGCTGCTGAGGCCAAAGGTCGTTGATAAAGTACCAATCAAAATCGAAACTCAGAATGCGAAAAACAGCAAGTATTATGATAAACATGCAAAGCATAAAGATAACTTTAGTGATGGAGAAGATATATTGGTTAGGGAGAAAGGAAATTGGGTTGATGGAAGAATCGTAAAGAAACTAGGGACGCCTAGATCTTACTTAGTGAAGCTAGAAACAGGGGAAATATTTCATAGAACTACCAGACACTTAAAGCGACCTAGATTTTGTTATGACACAATGCCTGTTTTGCCTAGTGTATCCGGTGATACGAGTAATGCCAAAATCAATGGGCAACAACAAGTTTCAGAACGATCACCCTATCAGCTTCGACCTAGACCATGTCTTCAGTCATCCACGAATTAAATTAAAGTTAAGTTTAATTTAAATTGTTTAATGATAATTATAAAAACAAAATTGAATTAAATGTTAATTTAAATTATTTATTGATAATATTATAAAATGAATTAAAACATAATTGAATTAAATGTTAATTTAAATTATTTATTGATAATATTATAAAATGAATTAAAACATAATTGAATTAAATGTTAATTTAAATTATTTATTGATAATATTATAAAATGAATTTAAACAAAATTGAACTAAATGTTAATTTAAATTATTTAATGATTATTACAAAGTGGATTAGAATAAAATTGAATTAGAAGTTAAATTTAAATTAAGTTAAATACATATGTCTATATATAAATTAAGTTACTTAAATGAATTTAAATAAATTGTTTTTATATACTTAGAAGGGAGATGTAAGAGATCGTTGTCTTACATAACAGACACCCTGTACTTCATACAGCACATCGCCCTTCTAGTACAATAAGATGTCTCATGTAAAGTTAGCATTTTAAGGACTGTCAGAAATAAACAGATATCCAACGAAATCGCCTCGTGTCTTAATATATAACAATCTGCGCGTAGGAGAGTTCCCCTTTTGCCTCGATTTGCATTTGCCGAATAGCGTCGGGTCTTGCTTTTTAGGTTTCGTGCCTCTTCTGGGCGACTTCCTTGGTAGCGGCGGCGTCTTTGATTTCCTTTGCGACCTCCAGGCCTATTCTTGATAGCTCAACCTCTCTTATTTTTTGTTTTTTGTTATTGAGGGCGTTGATATTTGTTTCCTTAGTTGCTGGAGTTTCTACTGTGGTCGCTGCCTCATTTACTCCGGTTTTCCCAGCCGATGGGTGTTTCTGCTTTCGCTTCGGTTCTGGGGTCTCATCGTCCGTGGTCTGCCTTTTCTTTGGGTCTAGAATTGCTTTCATCCAGGTGGAGGTTTGGAAGGAGATGTTCTTCCTTATTACCTCCTCAGCCCTCATAGCTTCTGTTCAGATTCGTTTTTCCAGTATGCCATAATTAAAACCTTACTGGGCTTGGTTTTAATGGTTCAAGTATCTGATGACGTGGTCATCATATGGAACCGGTTGTGGTTCTCAGCTTTTTTCTGCCTTCTTTAAGGGGCAAAGAGTTGCCTATTTCACGGTGTGGCGGGTACCTCTGATCTCGCCATTGTCTCCTTACTGTATCCCTCTTAGCCACCATGTAGGGTGGGGAGCACTTACATGGAAGACGGCGCTTATTCGTCTTGTCGCAAAGAGTTCACAGGGGTTCCTTTGACCTTTTCAGCCACGCCCTCCTCCTCTGCACTTTTGGTCGGAGACTGCTTATTGGGTATTCGCAGCTAACCTACGTTTCTGCAGGCCGTTCAACTATCCGCCACCTGTGACCCACACTGTGGCCTGAGCTTAGCCTCACCAGTCCGTGCGGCGTAGTGCAGTGTGTATGTATGCATGTATGTATGTATGTATGTATGTATGTATGTATGTATGCATGTATGTATTGCATGACGTATGTATGTACATATATGTATGTACATGTATTATATTTACCAACAGCAAGGCATAGTATCGGCTCCATTACTTCGAAAAGCTAGTATGTCGAAGGTATGACGTAATCAGTCGTCACCCTTTTTCGTTACAAAAAATTTTGACTAACGTGCGTATAAAAGTTTTACTTGAAAAACATCAGTGGGTCATTTCACCCCTTGAATACCGTCGTAAGGTTTCTTGTATTTGCCTGTTTTATCGTTTTCTCTACAAACAGTGCTCCAGCAAAATAGCCAGTTGCATTCCTCCCCGTCAACCATGCAACACACGTCTCGCAGTTTACGTTTAAGCCCAACTTCGGACGTACATTAAAATGTATAGAGATTCTTTCTTAAACCACTCAACACGAATGTGGAATGCTTTACCAAACACGATTTTCCCCTCCCGTTACGATTTACAAACATTCAAGACCAATGCGCATCGGTATCTCCTTTTTTTATCTTCCCTAATAATTATCCCTATGGCCCGCGCTGTTCAAAGCATTTTGCGGGTATTCATAACCCCTTTAGCGCCCTAAAATCCTAAAATCACGCACAAGAATAAAGTGCATTTCATTTAATAAACTGTATGGATATAACTACATTACGATGATTTATATAGATACATATTGCCTATCTACAGTAACACTGTTGTAATGAATTTAATCCCCAGACTCATTAAGCTTCCAAGATTTCAATTTACAATTTTATATTTATTTATTCTCTGCTTAGTACAAGCCAACTAATACAAATTAATAATAATACAAACTAATATAAACTAGGAACTAAAATTAAATAAGAACAATAAGAAATATAACAATTAGAAACAAGAGAATGATTTACATCTAAGAAAGGGAGGGGAATTAGGTTGAGTAGAGGGAGTTTCTCAGTGTAAGCCTGCTGCATTGAAAATCAAATGACCTATGCATACGATTTGCCGTGCGGAGCATTCTAGATATAGGCTCGTTATACCCATAATTGGTACGGTGGAGATTAATGCGAAGAGTGGGAAAGATCTGAGGTTGCGTGGGTTTGTGTTCAGGGAAATGGTATGGAGGAGCGTGGGACTGTCAATGTTACCGGTTAGTAGCTGATGGATGAAGAGTGTGTCCGCTACGAGACGACGTTTCTCGAGTGATTGCATATTAATCAGTTTTAAACGATTCTCATATGGGGGTAGGTTATACCTATCGTTTTATTGAAGGCCTCGTAGCGCAAAACGAATGAATCTGCGTTGAATCGCTTCAATTCTGGATGAATGGGTGACTTGGTAGGGCGACCATACTTGGCTAGCATATTCAAGAATAGGCCTAACGAAAGTGACGTAGAGAGATTTCGTGACGTAGGGGTTTGAGAATTCCTTAGACCAACGTTTTATGAAGCAAGCCTAGCATAGAGTTGGCTCTGCTAATGATTTTGTCTATATGGCAGCGAAAATTAAGTTGTTGTTAAAAAGCTAATAAACAACCACTTATGCATTTAAAACCATTGAGTGTAATTAAATCTATTAACAGTCGTCATCACTTCATAATTAATCTCTCAGCAGAACTGCTACTCTATTCACTCAAATAATTATCAGTGATATCAATCAGCGATACAATAACACTTTGGGTTGCCTATTTTGTGTATAATGAAAGTGTTTCATTTATGTTTATTGTACGAGTACATCAACAAAAACGATAAAATTCTATATTTACTCCTTTTTATTGCAAAAGTTAAACTTACATATACGGGTATGTACTACATTACATACATATGTATAATATCTAATATAATAATGCCGTTACACGTTAATGCACTTATTCTTTCTACGTAATATCTGTTCCACTATACTTAACGGGCTCCCGACCCGTGAAGAGTCTCTGCCTGAGACACGGCAGCCTTCCACTCTCTTCGATCCCGGGCACGCTGCTTCCAGTTGTCTAAACCAACCGCACTGGCATCCGCGATCCTTGAAACGGATGTGCGGTCTTCCTTATCATATTGAACCTGGGGGCTGTGGTTCGAAGATCCTCTTTGCTGGAGCATTGTTGTCTATTCGCTCGATGTGGACGAGCCAGTGTACTCGACGTGTTTTGGCTTTTCGGATTACATCCACATCTTGGTACACCACATAGAGTTCGCGGTTGTATCTTCTCCTCCATTCGCCCACCTCGCATACGGGACCGAATATCCGACGAAGAATTTTTCTCTCGAAAGTGTTCAAAATCTGCTCTGCTTTCCTGCTTATCGTCCAACACTCGGCTCCATGCAGCAGAACTGGCAGGATCAATGTTTTGTAGAGCATGCATTTCGTCTTCCGAGTTAGGAGTTTTGAACCCATTTGTTTTGCCAAACCGAAGTAGCAGCGGTTTCCTAGGGTAAGTCTTCGTCGAATCTCCACTAAGGTGTCATTCATGGAATTGATATTTATTCGGAGGTAGGTAAACTCCTTAACTACTTCGAAGTTACTGCTACCAACAGTGACGTTTTGTCCTAGGCGGTGGACAGATGTTTCTTTGTTTGTTGACAACATTTACTTGGTTTTGTCCTCATTCACTTCAAGGCCAACTCGTTTCGCCTGTTCTTCAATTGCCGTAAAAGCCTCTAAGACGGCGCGCTGGGAGCGACCGATGATGTCGATGTCGTCCGCTTATCCCAGTAGCTGGACAGATTTGTGAAAGATAGTGCCTTCTGTGTTTAAACTTGCCCTACGCACTATCTGTTCCAGCACAAGATTGAAGAAATCACACGATAGCGCATCTCCTTGCCAAAATCCGGTGCATGTTTGGAATAGTTCGGAGGAACTGTTTCCGGATTGCACGTTGAATCAGTTGAAAATTAACTAAATCCATCTATTTTTTTGTTTTTCAATCCGATAAGCTATTATTGCGCTACTGCTGTATAATTATAATTTTCTTTTCAAATATGCAGTTTTTTCACTATTTTCTAAAAACCATGTCATTTTCTGGGGTAAATAGTATAAATGATGTCGACCAAGAACATAAGCAATCACCAATCACTTTGTCAAATTTCATCAAAATCCGTTTAGTAGTTTCCGCATGAAGCGTGTTCAACACTTTTTGCTCTACAGTTTTATTGTGTAGATATTAGATTGATGATTGATGAATGATGTTAAAACAAAATGTGATTATAAAAACTAAAAGAATTGATTGACAGACACATCTGGTGATAAAAGAATAACTTACAACTACTCTACCCAACAAGCACATCTCTTTTTAGTAGGTATTTGCCTAAAATGTGTCCCCTTCCCGAGTCTCCATACAATAACTACATTCTGAGGACAAACACTTGGGATAACACCCCATCTTAATTATTACATATAGATACATGTGAACATTCATTTTTTATGCCATTTTTTTGTTATCTAAATTAAGTCTAGCCAAGTATTACGTAACTTACACAATATTTGGACATATAAATCACGGAACAATCTTATATCCAAATCACCCCAATCCATGGAAGACAACCAAGTATCATTGGTAAGTAAAAAGTGAAATAAGGTCGATACCATTCCACGGCCCCCCATTTCACCAATCATATCTAGTCCAATCTACTTGAGTAGTTAAAAACAAAAAACATAAACGATTTCTCTGCTATTATTCTTTCAGTTGACTTCCTCCGGAGTTACACATAATGGACGTGTAAAATGAATCGCTGGTAAACAACTTAATTAACTGGAAGAATTTCGAAAAATTAATTGCGTATACTGCGGTGGAAAAGCTGAGAGCGAGGGGGTGGGGTACAGCAGTAATTACTTACACATTGATTGCTTTGCTTTGTGTCAAACCATGCAAAATCCTTCCCGCTGACTGTTGCGGTCTATTGTTCTACATACAATTCCTTATTCTGTTAATGTGCTGAGCTAAATGAGCAGATCCGTTCTCCGCCTTTTTACTGCTATTAATAGTTCAAGTTGGTATTAGTGTTGCCATTGGTTTTAGTTTGGAAAAAAAAAATTATTTCATTTTGCAAGTCACATTTATTTTATCCTCAAAAATAAAACTTCTTATCTCTCATTTAGCATTACTTTTATGGTAATACCAATAAATAGTGGAACATTGGTACCAATTGCCTTTCAATTAAGAAGTATATCAACAGAAAGTTGTGTCGACAGATTGAAGTGAATGCTGACGAAATACTCAATATTTTTTTATCTCAATACTATTAAACTTCGTCAACATAATTTCTGCAAACTACTCGTAGATAGCGATAGTTAGTTTGAAATGTTGTAGGGAAGCAGTGTTACAGAGATCGCTAAAAGTTTATGTTAACTATTATGTAGTCTGATTGTCGGATTGAACTCTTCAATATCTGTATCTATCTTCTTCTTCTTCTTCTTCTCTACATAGTATAAAGCAAAGTACCGGTCGGTATCGAAATACGTTTGTGGTCGAAGATCTCAAGAACCGCTAAACAGATTTAGTTGAATCTTTTGGTATAAGATTACTAATTTCCTAGAAAAGGTTTACCCATAAGCTTTGAATGAGATTAATTTTTCGTTTTGGATCTTAAAGGACTTCAAATGAGAAAACGAAAATTCAATTTAAAACAAATGGCCATTACGATTACCTCAGAACACCTACTCTCATATTATTATTGATATTCATTCTCAGCTGAATTACATTCAATACGCAGATTTTAAGACCAAAATCATATCTGTGAAATTACTAGAAGCTGACTAATACATAGTACAAAATGCATTCCAAAGTTTTTTTTTTAATTTCTTTAGCAAAGGGCTGAATCACAGGACTCAGTGGCAAAGGCAATGTTGTGGGGCAGGGTTTGATGATTCTCTCATTGCACTCACAACGCGTAGAGCGTAGTGGGTTTTTGATTTTTTTCCAAAGCATCCTGAGTGACTTTTAATGTGTGTGCACTTCATTCCCATGTAATGGGTTATTATATTCGTATGTCCAATCCATATACCTGAGCTAAGAGATTCGGTGCTTACAGCCACGATTGTGCATTTGAATTGTGCTTTTTAATATTGTTGCGTAAGCTTATGATTGACGAGCTGCATAATTTTTAAAGTGTTTAAAATTTGAATTGTGTTACAATTATTCTAACCCTTAACTAACCCTTAACCTTTAAGTAGGTAGGTGAGTAATAGTAACGTCAGTAGGTAGGTGGGGTGCTGACAACACCCCATCATGATTTCACTTTATTACGCTTATCTTTCCTCTGATAAGTGGTTCCATGGTGGAATTGTCATTATGATATCGTTCTGGGGTAGAACAACGTTAAAAGAATTGACTTTAAGACCCCTTTATAGAGTTTTTAGTCGTTCTTTCCAAAATACTGCTTTCCGTATTAATTTTTGAAACAATTTTTTGTTTTAACAAATTCGGCACCATCCGTATCAATTAAGTCCGGCTCTTCACTTGAATCTTCACTTATATAGTGTCAATAACAGTTCAATGCGTTTCTGATCTTTTTCAAATGACATTTTCAAATTACCTATACAAATTCACCCAGTAAAAAAAATTGCACAACTGGGTAGGTGGGGTGCTGACAGCACCCTTGCAGCTTGAAGAGTCTGTCACGGTTTACTTGTGCAACAAAACTTTTTTAAAACCATCTGAATCTATATAATAAAAAATAACAGGAAGGCACTGTACCGACAACGGGTGTTGTCAATCGCAAAGTATAATATTTTTGAAAAATAAGGGCTCGGGGTGTTGTCAGCAACCCACCTACCCAGTTAAAGGTTAAACGCGCCGTGTCCCATATATGAGTCTCAAAAAATTCAGATTTAAATTAAATCTTTAAACTTTTAAATCTCAGTAGACACTAATTCACCTATTTAAAATACTTCTCTTCATGTGTGAAGATTCAACATTCTTATGTCATGTTTTTTTTTTTTGTAATAAGAGGGATTGCAAAATTATTTTTCGTGTTGTAGCTGACGGTGAAACTTTGCGAGATTTAAAAATGTTTTAAAATTGTATAAACAGTTAGAAACTGCTTAATAAAATATATTTGTGTAACTTTAAAACATTTTGTTTTATAATTAGTGAACAAAATAATATTTATTTCAGTATTTCCAAAAATGCAGACGATTCATATATGAATCCGCATTCGCAGATACAATTCCATCCAAAATATTAAACGACCAAAAATATTAACCAATTTAATTGATGTTCCATGACCTGCCATAATATCCCATTACAGCAAAAATATGGGTAGCGTTGACTGGCTTGATAGCTTTGAAGGACGGTACAGAATCACAACGAAGTCCAGAGAGTTTTATTTTAGAGTTTTCCATCATCTGATAGACCTTACAACTATCTACTCGTGGTTGTTGTATGAACGATATAGCGAGAATAATGGACCCATCCGGGGAAGTCAAGGTGATTTCCGGTTTGAGCTAGCAACTGTCATGTTCGCTTATGCGTATCCGAATAAGTTGTTGGTCAAAAGAGGGAGGCCATATAGTTTCATCCTTACATAATATGTTGATTAAGTTAGGTAGCAGTGGGTGCCGGTTATACAAATACCAGCGCACTAAGACCTACAGAACCCATTCTGATATCAAGGATCTTGGGGATGTATAGCCCCGCTACTTATGAGAACTTTGTATAAACCGAGATAACCTTCTAAAGTCTTCTTGTGCTAGTCCACCGAGATCGTTGAAGTTTTGTATTACGGGAAAGAGCTGAAAATTAACAGAAGAAATGTGTTGGGCTCTCTTCCTCTTCCTTTTCTCTGCAACGTCTACGGAAGTCGTTTGAAAGGACACCATTCACCAAGCTTAGTTGCATGCTTGTATATAAGGCATAGTGTCCTGTTATGGCTCCGAGGTCATCCCGTAAAGGCTTCTATTATTCCTCCCCCTGACCTCTTGTTCGATGTTTCAATTCTGTTATTTTGTTGAGTTTATGCTATCTACTAGTATGCCCATGCGAAAACTCTCGCAAAAGTAAATCGAACCTCCAACATCCAAACTTTCTGTCAACTGATGGAAATCCCATGGGTACGAGAAGTGTTTATTCATTTCGGAGTTCTTTTTGAGTGGAATATTTGATTCGATCGGTTTTTTAATTTGTTAAAATTTATTAAGTGCAAGTACAATTCGTCAGTGCTCCAGGAAATTCTCTTTCTTTTGACACCTCATTTGTTAAGATTGGTTAAGTATGAGAGTCGCAAGTGGTACCTATACTACAGAAATAATATATATGATGATAATGTGTGTGCTGAAAATAAATGTCATTTGCGTAAGCCGTTTGGCTGAAAAATGTTAAAAACGTAGCCTGTAAACTAACTTTTCAGTTAAGATTTTAATACATCTTAATGCGCACTGATGCATACTTATATGCATCGACCTTATTTTTTTTATTTTCAAGTCCTTTCTTGCAAGCTTATCAAAAAAAATATTAATGTATGTACATAGTTCAATTTCGGAGTGTTTAATTAGTCCATATAATTTGTTTCATCAGAAACTAAAAATTTTCGAATTAAAGGGTTAATTAAAGTGTTCTGAAGATAGATATATAGTGTTTGAAACTGGTTTTTTCAAAGCATACTGAGTGACTTTTAATGTGTGTGTACATAGTAACAACGTGAGTAACGAGACTGTTTGCGGGTCAGCTAGTAAATAATACATACGAAGTTTTATAAAGACTTAGATACAACACAAAATATTCTTAAGACTTAAAGGGGCATGAGACATATTTGTTATCATAGCCAGTCGGTGTATGCAATGTTTATGCCGCCAACATTTTTCAAAACATAAAAATAGATATTTTATAGTAAAATGCTTAGGCTCTCGAGAATCAGGTCCGTTCTGTGTGGCACTTACTCATATATCACTAAAAAAAACTCTTTTAATTTTTACAATATCGACTCCGAGAAATTCACATTACCTCAGAATGTAATAATATTTTATAGCAAAATGCTTAGGCTCTCGAGAATCAGGTCCGTTCTGTGTGGCACTTACTCATATATCACTAAAAAAAAACTCTTTTAATTTTTACAATATCGACTCCAAGAAATTCACATTACCTCAGAATGAAATTGTATGGCCTCTCGGGTTCGTATTTCTTCTATCCATCTTTGGCAGTGAAAAAAGTGTGGTGATAGGAGACTAAGCGGACATACATATCTCTTATCTGCACTGCTGTCATACGTTGGCGGAACTTTTCCTACGTAAGTTAATCTGCCCATACCTCGGACTTATCCAGGAGTATAGATTTCGTTACTAACATGCCTTCTGAGGGCGCACCGGTTACCGACACAGCCTTGTTCCCAACAGGTAAGCTTCATTTCGTTATTGGCTCCTAGGTGCTACATTCGTATGAGTTGCGTCCGTACCTTGTATCATCGGTATTATAATGCGGATTCTTTAGCTGGCGAGCAAGACTATTTGCATTTTCGTCATGGCTTTCTCCCATGATCATGCTGCGCCAGCGCCACCCACCAGTTTATCTCGCGAATGGTCTGGTTCAAACTCAATTTGAAAAATCGAGAGAATATGTTCGAGTTAGAGAGAGTTTTGACTTAGATGGAGTTCGACTTAGGGAATGGTTTTTGCATGGAAAATTGATAGAGAGAAAATCGACTTAGAGAGAGTTCGACTTAGGGAGAGTCTACTGTAATATAATATAAATAAAAAATTAAGCAATTCTTAAATAATACATTTTAAAAAAAAAACTTTAAATACCTCTTCTGTTTCGAAAGACAGTTACGGCAACACTGATTGTAATCAGCCATGGGAAACATTAGCGAAGCTATTAAAGAGACAAACAAGAAACTGCGTACAGTTTTACACTCCTTAAGACAAACCTTATTATGTACGTGCATCAGTGTATCTCACACCGAAATGTTTTTACAACAGGATTCAAGTGGATACGTTGCACATCCTAATTTTTGAACATGTTTAGTGGCGCCACAAATCCCACGATTCGCAAAGTGTTTATGTGTGATGTGGGGGTTGGGGGGGTTTCTTTTTATACGGAAACATACTGCGTACTCGTCGACTATCGATTTTTGTGGTATTCAATAAGTTTAATACATTTCTTTCAATTCACGCTCCCTACCATTGTCTGTAATCGAGCTGGCGGCGGAAACAAAAAAAGTTAGATCAACGAATTGAGGACGATGTCGAGGACATCGCATGAATTTTGATATATTTATCTGCTTTAATTTCCTTAATTGGTCGCTCTGCTGTGCTAACCGAATGATGAGCATTACAACTTGTTATGTTTGCGATAGTCGTAGATACAATCTTGATTGCTAATTCCAATAACATTACTTTGCATGAAAATTGAACGCTTTCCAAAGAAAACATATAATTTGTGGTTACTTTTCGATATCTTGTATCGTTGCAGTCATTTGCGGAGTCGGAGTAGACGTTTTTGTACACGGCCATACGTCGGGAGTCTTCATACTGTGAGTATACAAATAGCCTTATTAAATGAGGATACCTACTTTATCATGGAAATATGCTTTGTTTGTTTGTTTGTTTATATTTGCAGGTTCGGATCTGTTTTCGTTCTGGTATTTGAAATTAAGTGGGTTATTACCCTCTTTCTACAGCTACTCTTTGCTAGGTAAATACTTTAGAATAAACACTTTATAAATAAATTATTTGACATTCGCCTGAGTTGAAAGGTGATGGCCATGTTGTCAGTGACAAAAACGAGTTTTCTTAACGCTCTGTGTGAAGTACTATATGGGTAACAAGACTATGCACTCATATTGGCATTTATAATTCTCAGGCAAAGCACTTTTGGTTTTCATATATTTCAAATTTAGTTAGAAATCGGAGCTTGGGAGGTAGCCTTGTCAATGCCGGAGATGAGAAACAATGGACAATTTATATACTACATATACAGCGCTGGCAAGCTAATTAGCACACCTCTATGAAAATTCAAACTTATGTTTTTTTCTGCAATTCCTTTTACTTATAAGCGAACAAATGCTTAAGAGTTTAACATGTGCATCAATGATGAAACTTAATCGAGAAAAAAATATATCTTTTTGCAATACGATTCCGTGCTACATTAGATTTACCGTAAGTTTTTGCGTTTTACAGTGGCAATTTAATTAGCACACCCAAGCATAAAGGTCAGTTTTTACTGAAAATATGCAATTCTGGGATCAGAGCCTATGTTTTTCGAATCTGCCTTAGTTGTTCATTGTTTTTTTAAGATTTGAGAATAAATATGGCAAAAAGGGTTCACCGAAGGAAAAAAGAAGTCAGATTTCGAAATTGCACCTACAAGAGCAGAACATATCCGAAATTTCAAGATTTATCAGCTGTTCACAAAAAAAGTACAGAATGCACTTAAGCATAACCAGTAACTTGGGATTTTTGCAAATCAGAAAAAAATCCAAGTCAAAAAAGACCTCAAAACGTGAGAATAGTCCGATAGTCAGACATACCCTTAAGCACCCCTTCGCCACTTCAATGTAAATAAGAGCTCAAATGCACCAAAATTACAGTGTGAATATATCACCAAGGACTATTAGAGCTCGGCTTCTGCAAAATAATCTTCGAGGATGCCAGAGTCTCAAAAAATCGAAGGTTCCATCATCTAATCGAAGAAAACGGCTTGATTTCGGAAAATGACATATCTCCAAAAGTCAGTTTTTCTGGAATTCTGTCATCTGGAGTGATGAATCCAAATTTAATCTGTGTGGACCCGATGGCGGAACCTACGTACGACATCCTTCCAATAAGAAGTTGGACCCAAATACACTACGAAGTCGGTTAAGTATGGAGGTGGTCGCGTGATGTTATGGGGCTGCTTTACCGCGAATGGTGTTGGGCCAATAGTTCAAGTTAAATGCAAAATGGATGGGCTTATGTACCAGAGCATATTGGCCCACAATTTGGTACCTTTTTATGATGATTTTCCACTGGCAACATAATCGGAAAATTGTGTTTCAGTAAGGCAATGCCCCAAGCCATACGCACAGTTAAGGAGTGGTTTAATCCAAACGATATTACCATTCTGACTTGGCCCCACAAAGCCCGGATATCAATACAATAGAAAATTTGTGGGTCATCGTCAAAGGACGTGTAATGGCATTAAGACCAACAACGGCAAACGCGTTATGGACCACTTTTCGAGAAGACTGGTACAAAACTCCTCCTGAAGTCTAATGGCGTCATTAAGTAGGAGATATGCTGCCGTTATTGTTCAGAAAGGATACCCAACCAAATATTAAGTAAATCTGAATAACCAAAATCACATTTAAATTACTTTTAAGTTGTTCTTACTATTTTTCAGACTCTCTAAGTATAATTTTAGAGAGCAGCTGCCTCACATAATAACACGACCATAAAGCATTGATCTTAAACCATTGTTTTTTTTTCTCGAAATTATAGTTACATTTCCTATTTTTGCTTTTTATTTTTCGTAAAATATAATAATGTGTTCAAATAAAACTTAATATTTGTATTTGAAATGCGTTAATGAAATTTTTTAATGCACTTTGTCGTCAAAAAGAAAAATTTCAATAGGTGTGCTAATTAGCTAGCCACTCCTTATGCTAAAAGGATTTGATAGCTCAATATCGGTATCGCGTTAAGTTGTAGTTTTCTGAAAACCTTAAAAAAAAAAGAATTTCAGGAACTCGATACACCAAATAGGAGTTTTACTTCTTTGACTTCCAAGTACACTTCCGTTCATACGTTCATAAGACTGCCAATAAGTTTGATGAAAAAGGTGTTATTCAGAAGAAGCTGTGAACTATTTTTGAAGTGAAACTGTTTTGGGGCTACAATTTTAAGCTTTACAAAAATTCAGATCGCAAGAGCGGAGTAGCTGGGTACGAGGCAGGGGAACTTGTAAAGGAGAAACTTCTGGCTCCCTGAAATTACGCCAAAAAAGGGAAATGGAAAAAAAGCGCTAAAATGTCCATACAAAGTTGTGGCGTTTTTGCCTGGGGAAAATCACCCGAATTGTTGAGAATTTTGGCATTTTTTCCATAATTTTTTAGACATTTTTTCCATTTATGAAATATGAAAAAACGCAAAAAAAATTGTTTGGAAAAAACGCCACAACATTTTTTGGCCTTTTTTTCCAAATTGAATAAGGAAAAAACCCCAAAAAAGTGGTTGGCTTTTTTTCCAAATAGAAAAGAAAAAATGGCGTGAGTACCAGGTACCTACTCGTGAAATTCATGTGTTTACTCATTGTGCATGTTGTTTTATCGCAAATGGAGAGAACATAGAGCATTGTTGTAGCAAAATGACTGTAATTCACAAGCTTTTACCTATAATAACTGTAGTTCACGCGTGATCAGTATAATATATAATATAAAAATTTGTCCAAATTCTAAAGAACAAATTGGCAGCGCGACGGCACCCGGCTGCGCGAGGAGCGGACGAAGACTTTTTCTGGCGTAATATCCATTTTACTTTTTGGCTTTTCTTTTTTTCAAAAATTTGGCGTAATTTCCTTGCATTCTGGCGAATTCTCCTTTTGGTTTTTGGCGTTTTTTCCAAAAACTTGACGCCACAACAACAACATAACTTGACGCTTTTTTCAAAACCCTTTTCCTAATTTCAGGGAGCCAAACTTCTCAAACGATTTTAACAAATAGAGTGCCGTTGGATTCGTCTTGGCCGGAGATTATCTTAGGCTATATGACATAATATGTAGAGTCCGACCGAAGGCCATTTTTTGGCCGAAGCCGAAGCCGAAGCCGAACTTCGGCTTTATTATTACCTTCGGCCGAAGCCGAAGCCAAATCTACGTAACATCATTTCTCCTCGGCTGAAATTATTTCCACAAAATTGGTTTTTTTGGTTTTATATAGTTAACAGTATTTTATATAACATGCACTCGAATGTTAAATGAGTCATTCGTTAATATTTTTTTTACAATGTCTTTCGTGTTCGAAACTGGATTATTTTCTACTTAAATTTTGAAGAAACAATCTCAACTCTTTTCTCTCTTAACACTAGAGTACACGCGCCCATTTTTTAACACCAATGCACCCGTGGCCTACTATGCGATTTTGGCGCTAAACTACAGAAATATGCGTACGGGTAGAAGTCACGAATAGTAGGTACTGATTTCTCCACAAATTTAATGGAGAAGGCTTTCCTGGAATAGCACCGGTATAACATAAATAACTGCCAAGTTATCAACGAAAATGTAACCGTGGTCTACTATAGTAGGCAACGCGTGTACCCCAGTGTTAAGGATATTATTAACAACTTTCCACTTTTTCCACTCTCAAAAGAGAGTGGTTACGAAACCAACGGTTACGAAATTTGGAACTCAAATTTGATAGCAGCGCGATGAAATATTGACATAGTGATTGCTTATGTTCTTATGCTTATGTTATATACGCTTTTTATCCCGGAAAATGGCATGGTTTTCAGAAAATAGTGAAAATACTGCATATTGGGAGGGAAAATTATAGTTATAGAGCCCTAACTCAGTAATGGCTTATCGGATTGAAAAAGAAAAAAATAGGTGAAATTAGTAAATTTGTCCCTGATTCATTTGAGATATAAACCCCAAATCAGCGTTCGGGCGCTCTCGCGTTGACAGATAAAGTAGAAACAATGCAAACATATGAGGTGCTCTTAAATGTTACCTCAGGCGTTATATCGTAGATATCGTAAAGTTCTGGGCAACGGCCGAGTAGAACTACTTTCTACTAGGGCGTGCGTTGTGACAACTCACAGCTGTTGTTGACATTATACTATTCGATGGCCTGTTCGATTAAAGTACAATTTTTTAACATTTAATATGTGTAAGAGATTTAAATGGCTAAATAAATTTTTTTCAACAAAAATTAATTGTGTGGGGTCTTTTTTTTAATTTAAATATTCGCACAATCTTGTTTACAAAGTAATTTCTTACATTTTATGTTTCTCAATAAAACAATAAAAAAAATTTCACACAAGTTAACTGTCTGGTGGTCGTTTTTTTAATTTACAATCTTGTTTGCAAAGTTAATTCTTACATTTTGTGTTTCTTAACAAAACAATAAAAATTAAAAGGAATACATTTCAAATCTTCTTTCTATACTAAAGTCGTGAATAGGAGATTTGAGGAAACAGAACATTTTTTTGTGTCATACTCCTAACCTACGAACGTCTGAAGCTTGAAGCGGTATTAAGTTTTGCAAATTTCGACTTCGTGCGTTGGACAGAAGGTATCGTAAAGTCTATATAAAGCCCATTAACGCGAGAGCGCCCGAACGCGACATTGTGATTTGGGCTTGAACAAGTTTCGCCAAACGAAACATAGATTTTATTTTTACAGAAAACAATAAATTCAACATTCGGCTTCGGCAAAATCTTCGGCCTCATTTAGCCGAAGCCGAAGGTGGTCGAAGCCAAAGTTCGGCCGGACTCTAATAATATGGTACCCGGGTACTTTTTTTTAACACTATCAGATCGGTGTCATTGTGTGTGTTAAATACAAGCAACAGCCATAAATTTGCCAGGGCAAAATATGCATCAACAGGCTCATCACTTAGTGCTGGTGTTAGTGGTTAGGAACATTCAAACCTATTTTTTTTCTACAACTCCGATGTTTTTTGAGATTCCATGACATCTCTAGAAAATCATATATACGCAATAAACACTAAAAAGTAAAAAGAATATGTGGTTTTTAACCATTTTTCAAACCTATAGCGGAAGTGCCCGATACCCGGGTACCACCTAGTCATTTTGTATAGGAACATTTTTTTTTTGATAATACATATGTAAGTTGTATGTATAATAATTTTATTTGAGATATCGTTAGTACAATCCAAGCAAATAACCAGAAGCATGTGTAATATGCGGGTCGTAAATAGTATTACAACAATTTTGGCAACGTTTCCGACACTTTCTCTTGATTCAGACATAATTATAGCATTTCTTGCAAATACTGCACCTTCAATCGACGCGTCGCTTATACTTATCTTATTCTTCGATTGGTTGTGGAAGCGAAATGGAAGTGCATACTTCCGAATTTCGAGCCGAATTAACCATGGCTGATTTGATAAAACAGAATCGCGAATTTTAAGATTCAGCCTTATTTCGCTTTCAAATGCGAAATAAAGCCGAACATTGTTTGCGAAATAAAAGCGAATTTCAGAGAATGCAAGAGAATTAGCATTTACCGTTATCAATGTTTGTTGATAGTAACTCAACGTGGAATTACCTCATTAGTTCGTGAACTTTGAGTGACAAACGTCGATTAAGAAATGGCAAATTTGGGTTATTTGGTTCTTTCATATGAAATTTGCGAGGGTTTCAGCAAAGGAGGTCTAAGCCGCCAGGATTCATTACTTTACCGCATGTTTTTAGTTCTTCCACTTTTAAAACCAAATGACATGCACTCCTGGGTTGCAAAAGTCGATACAATTGTACTGTTTTCGATACAATTGACTTTACTCCAGTACACAAATACACTTTTATAAAATTCTATACAATTTGCGCTGCTGCTATAATTTTATTCAAAAAAGTATGTTTGAAAACACCAAAACATCACATAGTTTGCTTTTGCAACTAAAAATCGAATTTTATGTTGTCAGTTCACAATTCCTGTTTTTTACTCGACTACGCAGAGGAAGGGTTATGATTTTAACAGGCTGGGTTTGTTTGTATGTACAATCTAAACTATGGAATCGATTTGAACAAATGATGTGTCGTTGGATTCATCTTGATGCAGAGAGTGTCCTAGGCTATCTAACGTCGCAGGAAAATTCAATATGGCGGGCGCTGCAAGCAAGATGGTAGATTACCTCTGCCTGATAGTGGTATCAAATGAAAGGGCTTGGCGAGTAGAATACAATTCGCTATAACGTCATTCTAAATTCAATATGGCGGACGCCCCCAAGACGTCCGATTTACGTTATCTTTACTACATCGTTAATATGGGTATCAAATGAAAGGGTTTGACAAGTAGAACACGACATTGGTTACTTATATACACTACATATTTTGTGCAACTTAAAAGTTGGAAATAAAAAATTAAGTTTTTTAAACTAAAAAACTAAAACCCTACTATGGGGAAAACTAACTAAAAATATAAATATATATACATATACCTATAATTGCGTATTCATTGGCAAAGGGGCATGCGACCACGGCTATACTCTGAAAATCATCGTTTCGTTTCATCTTGTTTCGTACTTTTTAGTTAGTTTTCCCCATAGTCGGGTTTAAGTTTTTTAAACTTATTTTTCTCTATAATCTTGTAAAACGTCTGCGGAAAATTTGGTTCCAACATAACTAGCGCAACGTGTTTCGTAGCGACAGCAAAGTGGAACAATTGTCCACTATCAAGCAAATTTTACATAGAAACTGTGGCCTTCTTGTTACCTTATAATCGAGTTACTACGAAATTGCGTTGATTTCAAATTGTTTCTGGATTGAGTCCAACAGATTCCACTACCAAAATTTCAATAAAAATTTTTAAAAAAAGCTTACTTTACTTTTCTTTATTTACCCATAAACTAGATATATGCGGTAAATTTATTTCTAATTTATTTTTTGTGTTGATTCATTTTATTTTTTGTTGCTTGATATTGCAGAAGGTACAATTTATCACAATTTATTAAGAAAATACTTTAATCACAAACGGCTGACGAGAATTCAAACACAATGTATGTAAGTTGAAAAAAATCAAGAAGTACAATTTCAATACAATTTTTTTTCAACTTTCAATACACTGCTAAAAGCCCATTTTTCATCCCTGATGCACTCTGCATTTGATCTTTTAAGTAAAGAAGTAAAGAGTGTGAACTTTAAAATAGAGTACATATTTAAGGATTTTCGGACAGAAATTAATATTTTATATGACGATTCATATAAAAAGTGTGTTACAGTGAATTTTAAACTATTATTTTTCGGTCGTTCATTTGGAATTCTAAATGGATTTCTGAATTTAACGATAACTTATGTGTATGCAATTATGCATATATGTTTAGGAAACTCATTCAGCTATATATGTGTTCAGGTGTCCCATGAGAATAACATAGAACTATAATAGTGGACTAAGCAGGAAGTTGGTAAAATTTGGGAACTATTTTTGGTTCGTTGATTGCTTGCTTGAGTGGTCGCCGTGGCCGTGGTAGTTAGTGCGTTGGACTACTACGCAATGCTGCTCGGGTTCAATTCCAGACCGGGTCTAACACCTTAAGAGTTTTTTCACGATACCACCTCTTTCGAATGTATGTACAAGCATCAGAGAGTATCATTTGTCACGATTGAGCTTCTCAACTCGCCGTTCGGAGTCGGCAGAAAATTGTAGGTCCCTTCCATTCGTGCAAAACTAACACGCACACACAAATGGTTGTGAGAAGCAGGCCTAGGTTCACCTCGAGCTGTAGCGCCAACTAAGTAAGTAAGTAAGTGATTGCTTGCTAGATGAAGATTTAATAAAATCAAAAGAATTTATAATGTCAACTAAAAGACAAATCATTAACATAAAATAATAAAGAAAATGCCGAATGGGTTTGAAGCATTTGTGAATACGTGCTTCCGGTAAATTTTCTGTGTGGAAATATGAAAACATGCACCTCGGCCTAAATATGTGTAGATATAAATAAAAGCGTAATAATGCCGGCTCGGCTTTATTTCGAATATGAAAGTGAAATTCGGCCTTATTTCGCTCGGCGTTATTTCACGGCACCGATCTCGGGCCAGTTATTTCAGGAAAAGTTTGCGACGATCTGTTCGGACATTTTCTGGATCATGTTCAATATAAATAATATATGCCGCTAAGCAAGCATATTATATTGTAGAATAATGCCAAAGTCGCATAACTCCATTATGATCTACTCCACCCTTAGTCGAGTTAAAATCCAATATGATTTGTGGTTTTATAGATGCAGTTGTGGTATCGATTGCCTCATCGTTATGCATGCTGGATATCAAATTAACGGCTTTCTTCTGCTTCGGGACATACGAAATATCGAATAGATTTCGCGGTCTTTCGATGGATGGATCGCCATTCGGATATATGGTTTATTTTTGCAAAGCGAATGTCGATCAATTGCTCTTGAGATTATTTTGCAGAAGCAATGATGTGAAAAAGTTGTCTGTGGTCTGTGGTGACATTCCGGCCAGAACATTATATTACAATTCATGAATATGTTCTTTCGTCATTTATAGACAACAATTCAGAAGTCTCTCACCGGAACACTACAATTGACGATAGGTAATTCAAAAAAAAAAATAATAACAAAATTGACGTTGTAATCGCCCGTTGCGGCGTTAGTTCCAGGAACCGCAATATTTTTATTCGCTTTCATATTAATAAAAATAGCATTTTGAGCATTTTTTGGTTTTTTTCTCATGGCTATTTCTTTTTTTCTGTCTTCAGCAAAGTTATAGGTATTGATTAGGAGAAAAAAAGTGCAAAACAAATCGACCCAAAAAAACTGTATCCAGGGCCTCAAAATCGTAAAAATGCCCATTTTTTAAAAATTTTTCACATTTTTCGACTATTTTTGGCCCATAACTCGTACGAATTTGCACTTACACCATCTATTGAAAAAAAAAATCAGCCCAAGCCCCTTTCTTACATTAAGTTGACAAATAAAAAAAACGTATTTTCTATATTAAATGAATTGAAACATAATTGTTACAATATATTTGTGGACAATGAGGCGTATACGTAATGTTTTCTCCTTTTTTCATTGTTCGCTCTTTCTCTGACGCTTTTTCTTTCTCTTTGCATTTTAACGACCCTGGATACAGTTTTGCACTTTTTTTCTCCTATTCAATACCTATAACTTTGCTGACGACAGAAAAAAGAATCTCTACGGTTAACTAAGATATAGCCATGAGAAAAAAACCAAAAAGTGCTCAAAATAAGGTTTGAACCAAAATATTCATAAGGCTATAAAATACGTTAGGCAGCCAATCTTGCAAAACGAATGATGCAGTGTTTCTAGTTTTGATAAGTACTTTCAGGATCAATGCACACATTTTAGGCCCGAGACGATGACCTGAAAAATGTCACACAGTGTAATTACACATTCTTAACTCTGATCACAAAATTTATCGACTGTGGAAAAAAATCCAAAGTTGTAGAAAAAAAAGTACCCAAGCATTCCACTATTCACAAGTTTTACTGTATTTACACTGAGAGGCACAATTAACCGTCCACCCAAGAATGTCAAATATCAACTGAATCACAAAAATGCATGCAATACACAAATAATAAACGGAACAAGTATAGTAACTGTTAATTTCATGTTAAAAATATCCAATTGACAAAAGACATTTATTATGATTGTGTTTTCTGACCGTTACTTTTCAAAAAGACATAGTGAAACTAAACAAAGGTGGGCGGTTATTTATGCCTGACAGTATAGCTATATTCGCTTTATGTTGTTATTGTTCTCTCTGACATTTTGCATTGCGGTTGATAAATTTGAATTTCGAAGCGTTAAAAAATTAAAGTTTCACATTTTTTCTCAGAATTATCTCAGAATAATTAGGGAAAAAAGCGGTATGCAGTTTTGGAGTCCAAAAAACGGTACAATGCTGCGAAAAACAGTATAGATACGACTGTTAGTCGTACACTCATACACGATTTACCGCTATACTGCGATCACGATCACATACTCTCTTTGCCTTTCACTCTGTGATCGTTGGTCACTACGAAAATCATGGAGAGAAAAGTACACAGACGTTATCATATTAGTTGTTCTCGTTAGCGGTTTTCTTACTACGCATAATTCCAATACACGTGATCGAACGATTTCTATTTCTATATATACATATGATGCTACCACGTACGTAATCATAGTTATCCATTTGATACGATGGAGATACCATACTGATTTGAACAGTTTTTACAGTTTTTATATTGGTTTGTTTGGGTGTATTCGGCTTTAGTTAAATCGAATCGAATGTACTTACAAACATAACCTTACTCGGACTAATCGTGGCATTGGAGAAGTCGGTTATGAAGGAACCCGGATAAACTGTTCACATTTACTTATGGATTGCATAGGTTTTTTTATATTCCAGTTGAAGGATACTTTCATTTATGTAAGAAAACAAAGATAACGTCATTAAATGTGGGGAACTTTATATTTTTTTGATATTTTTAAGCGGGTTTATATCCAGCCCATTTTCACTGTATGAAAGTCACCGCAGTAGGGTTCTTTTCGGTGAAAGAAATGGGTGCAGGAAAATAACTTTACAGGCAATTACTTCACATGAGAGTTAAACACACCTCACCAGTGGGAAATAAATGCACTTTAATGAAGTTTTCCTCACTTTTGGTGTGTAATAACTTCACTTTATTGGAGAATTCAGAAATACTGTGAGGTTACTATAGTCTTGTGTGAGTCACTTTCGATGTGTATTACCATAAAAAAATTCGTTATTTATGATGATTTCAATCTTGTAATAAAATCAGTCTGAGACTGATTCCTTAGAGAAGAGAGTGGTAAAATTAATAAGGTGAAGAATTACCAACGTTTCTCAGATATATGTATTTAAATTTATTTAAATTTTTTTTTTTTTTTTTCAAAACCTAATTTGATAAGTTTGCTAAAACTGCATTCTTTTGTTTAAAATCAAAAATAAAAATGAATTCTTAAGGCAATAATTAATTCAAATAAAATTATAAGATAAGATAAATTCTTAAACGAAAAATTCCAATTTTAAGGGCTCCGTCTGTCTATTTATTTGTCTGTTCGTGACCATTTTTCTTAGAATCGGCTCGAGGTTTTTGAAGAATTAATGTTATTATCATTATTATTCATTAGGTACTAGCCGTAACCCGGTGCGCTTCGCTCCACCTATCTTTTCAAAACTTTCCCACTCACATAGTTATTCGGGTATGATAGAAAGAAAGTACATACATAGTAGGATGCAATGACTGCTGCTCTATTTTTCAACTTCAATTTCCATTTGTTTCTATCTGTCTGTCTATCTATATATCTGTCTGTCTCTCTTTCTGTCTGTCTGTCTGTCTGTCTGTCCATCTATTTATCTATCTGTCTGTCTGTCTGTCTATTTATCTATCTGTCTGTTGTTTCCGAGTCTATAAAAAACAAACATACATACATCCATGTAGGATCCCTTTTATGCGATTAAAATGAAACACAATACTTTTACGTTCTAGTATAAAATTCAATGTTTTATTGACTTCACTTATGGTTTTTATTTAATCTAATCGTTTGTTTGGTGGCGCGCACTACTGAACACTTTGAGAGTTTAATGACTTCTCATCTAGCTACTCTACTTCGCTGGCTGGTTTACATGATTCTATGTTTGAAAATGGAAGGGGAAAGGTTATTCTCGTTTGTTCGTTACCGTTTTCGTTCGTTGCCGTTTTTGTTCGTTGCCGTTTTTGTTCGTTGCCGTTTTACATAGTTTGTTCTGTATGTAATTTGTTATGTGGTCACATTATGTACTGCCTAACTGGTTGGTATAGCGTTTCGTTTTGTCGTGCGATTTTATAGTATGTCTATGTTATGTTTGGTCCTGAATCCCACATTCGGCTATCCTGACGCTTCATTCGACCCGAATGAATGACTCCACCTTTTCATGTACTCAGCTACCGTAGTTGTCAATTGGGGTCCGTCAGTATCTCCCACCTTCTTCACCTCGTATCTGCCCTTTTTCAACTTCTTTACGACCTTGTAGGGTCCGAGGAATTTGGGTCTCAGTTTCATCCCAGAACCGAATTGGGTGCGCTTAATGGCGACTAATTCGTTCAGTTCGTACTCCTGCTCGGCAATCCTCTTCTTATCGTAATTCCTCTTGTTCTCCAACTGGATCTTCAAAATGTTTTCGCGAGCATCATTTCGGACTTCACGACGTTTGGCTTCTAACTCATCCACACTCTCATCCTCTAGCAGCTCACGGAGATCGGGGTAGTCTGAAAGACGCATCTCTAGGCCTGTCACTATCTGGAATGGACTGTACTTGGTGCTCCTTGGAGGGGTGCTGTTCAAAACTTGTTGTACTTTACCCACATGCTTGTACCAGTGCTCTGTATTTCCTAAGCACGCTTTTTTCAACATCGGGATAATTGATTTGTGGATCCTCTCCACCTGTCCGTTCCCTCTTGGGACACCTGTCGCGATCACCAAGTGCTGTATGCCTCCGCTGTTGCAGTATTGAGTAAACGCTGTAGAAGTGAATGCGGTCCCTCGATCCGAGATAATCCTCTTAGGGTTACCAAATGTCACGGCCTGTCTACTGAGCCTCTCGATAACTTCGTTGGTTCCGGTACTCCTCGTTGGGTACAACCAGGTGAATTTGGAAAAAGCATCTACTACCACCAGCAGATGATTGTACTGTTTATGAGTTTGCTCCAACGGTCCAACGTGGTCGATGTGAAACGTCGCCAACGGTTTGTCCTCTTTATCGATGGATGTGAGTTATCCTTCTTTTCGACCGGTCTTGGACTCTGCAACGATACATTTAACACAGCTCCTCACGACGCTGGTAACCTTTCGAGTCAGATCTGGAATGTAGAATGATTTCTCGATCAGATCCTTTGTCTTCTTCACCGAAAAATGACCTTGCTGATGAGCAGTACTAATTATTTCCATCTCCATTTGCGTAGGTACAACTATCAGTTCCTTAACGGGATCTTTTCGTAGCACTCCAGCACTCAAATAATAGTCTTCGAACGCACCTTTCGCTAAGACTTTTATAACGGCTCTTATCCAAGTATCCTTCAACTGCGCCTCACCTATTCGATGGTTTATTGACTCTTCTACTAGTAGGCAAGACATCCGACTCAACGCATCCACATGCTTTAACTTCGAGCCCGAGCGATGTTCGACTTCGTAATTAAATTCCTGTAGGAACATTGCCCACCTGGACACTCTTAACGGGACATCCTTCTTCCTCATAGTCATAGCAAATGCGTTGCAGTCCGTTACTATCCGAAATTTAGTATCCATCAAGTAAATCCTCCACCTCTTTAACGCTTCTATAATGGCCAATACTTCGAGTTCATATGAGTGGTACTTTTGTTCTACGGGTGTCGTTTTCCTACTCATATACTGAATGGGGTGATATTGTCGATCGTCTGCGTCTTTCTGCATTAAGACTCCTCCATAACCATGCATGCTGGCGTCTGTGTGTACCTCGGTTGGTGCCTTGGGATCATACAGTCGTAACACCGGCGCGCTGACTAATGCTCTCTTCAGCTGTTCAAATGCTAACAACTCTTCAACGTCCATTCTAAAGTCAACTCCTTTACGTAGTAGGTCAGACAATGACTTGGCGACTATTGCGAACCCCTCGATGAATCTCCGAAAATACGAGGTTAGACCTAGAAAACGTTGGATCGCCTTCTTATCTGTAGGTACCGGAAACTCATATATGGCCCTCGTTTTTTCTGCTGACGGTTTAATAGTGCTGTCCTCTATTATATACCCCAGGAACTCTATCTTCCTCTTGATGAATTGACACTTCTCCCACTTGATACGTAACCCGTTTTCTGATGCGACCTCTAACACCTTTTCGAGCTTTTGGATGCTCTCATCTTCATTCTTAGCGGGAATAATTATGTCATCCATGTAAACGACTATTGTTCCGTCCTGTATCAATTGTCTCAGCACCGCGAAAATATATCGGCAGAACACCGCTGGCGAATTCGATATACCAAAGGGTACATATAGGAATTCAAACTGTCCGCTGTGTGTGACGAATGATGTATACTTTCGGGAACCGCGCTCAACTGGCACATGTAAGAAACCATTTTCTAAATCGAGTGTCGTAAAAACAGTGGCACTCTGTAACTTCTCTATCACGTCGTCGATCAGTGCCATCGGGAAATTGTAGCGCACAATCTTTTCGTTCAGCTTTCGGTAGTCACAGCAAAGTCGTTTGGTTCCGTTTCTTTTCTGTGCCAACACGATAGGCGACGCGTATTCCGATGAACTGGGTTGTATAATTCCATCTCGTAATCACTCTGCTACCTGTTCTTCAACGATCCTCTGATCTCCATATGAAAGTCGTCTAGCTCTTTGATAAACTGGCACTTCATCAGTTAATATCAACTTCATTTCCACCGGGGACTTCCTACCCCTCCGCGGGACATATTCGTCTATCATCGCTGTTAATTCCTCTCTTATGCTGTGTTTCAGATGCTCTAGGTTCAAACTTCGTTCCCTTTTGAATCCTCCTTCTTCAGCTGCCAGGCATAAAGTTCCAAACTGTTCCTCAAGTTCGAATACTTCCAGTCCATGTCCACCTTTGACGCGACTGGCAGTGTACTCACGACTTCTTCCTCTTGCACTAAGACAAGTGCCTGCAAGGCTTTCGCCCAAACTAACACCATGATTGTGTTCTTCACCAGCATCTCCGCTACATTCCCCCGTTTGTACTTTCTTCACCTGCATCAACTCCGTAACAGCTGATTTATCTATCATCTGCTTCTCCTTGAACACCGCACCTTCCGACGTTATCTCCATGTCAACGTCCTTTAACACGTCATTGCCTAAGATGGCCGAATAAAACATGTCCTGCTCCCTCACTACGTGGAATATAATTTCTAGCTTGACCCCATCTACTTCGATATCTGCTTTGAGGCTACCTAGTGTGATGATTCTATTTCGCCCTAAACCTAACAGGGATTTTTTATCGATGCCTAGCTCTGCGTATTCTAGCGTCAACAGTGTGTCGTAGCGTAGGAGACTTACATCACTCCCCGTATCTAATAACGCTGATATACTTTGTTCCTTCACAACAATGTCTTTGAAAATACGATTACTACTTACTGCCAGATTGATTCGAGCTTCAGGAACATTCACCGCTTCCTCTGTTGTTGCAGTTTGGACGCGTTCAGGTTCCTCTCGTGCTCGCTGCCGACTTGGTCCTGGCTGACCAGTTGGTCCTGAATGACCGCTTGGTCCTGGCTGACCAGTATTTCCACACTCGAATGACCTGTGGCCTACTTGTCCGCATTTGAAACACTTGTATGTTCTGGCTCTACAATCCCTGGCGAAGTGTGATTGGTCTCCACACTTAAAACATTTCCGCTCGACTCTTTCTTGCTTCACCGTCGGTACACTTGATGATGGTTGTTGGCTTCCACTAGCGTATGATGACGACCGGGTCTGCCCGCGAACCTTCTCATAAACTCTGATTTGTTCCTTGAGTTCCTTCGTTGTTCCCGCCTGATATAGAATAGACTTCTTCGATCTGGAATCCGGTATGCCGTCCGCGAAATATGAAATTAAACTCGCCTCGTCCAGAGAAATAGTCTTCCCTATTTCCATCAAACTGTACAAATACTCCATCAATGTTTCGGACGACTTCTTACGGCGATTCCTCAAAAGGTTGTGCACCTCTGCCGACGACAACTTAGCTGTGAATTCCTCCACCAGGACTTTCTTCAACGATGCCCAGTCTCTAACACCTGTTTGGCTACGGATGAAGAGTTTGGCCGCTCCCCTCAACAGCTGTTTTGCGTAGATATATTTTTGTAGGTTGTTCCACTTGACTGTTACCGCAGTTTCTTGGAACACCAATAGCCATTCTTCGACGTCAGAGTGACCTGTCCCATCAAATGTTGGAAGAGAATCTTCGATATCGCGAAGTGTAAATATTCCCCTCCCCATTTCCACTGCCGGTACTGAGTCTGTATCATCGGATTCACTGCCTTCGGCGTCGCGGAATAGCCCAAAATGTTCCAAAAGTCTGTCTTGTAATACCTCTTTGAGTCCTGTCGTTGGTAAATTCAGTTCCGTCAGTTTGTTACGTAGTCCTTCTACAGTCAGAGCCAATACCCCTTCCAGATTCATTACAATAATTTCTATTTCTTTTCTACTATTAATTTTTCAAAATTTCTATACTTTTAATTTCTTCAAAATTTTCTTTACTTTTAATTTCTTAATTTCAAAAACAATGATATCAAAAAAAAATCTCAATACAAATAGTAATACTTAAAATTTTAAATTCTACCAGCCGCGATAAAAATGTATAAAAATTTTACCTCACCAAACAAACGTGTGGGCACCGTAGCGCAAGTGGTTAGTGCGCCGGACTACTGAGCCAGCGGTCTTGGGTTCGAATCCCGCCGCAAACACCTAAACATTTTTCACAGTGCCCACCTCTTTCGAATGTCTGACAAGCATCAAAGAGTATCATTTGTCTCGATTGAGCTTCTCAACTCGCCGTTCGGAGTCGGCAAAAAACTGTAGGTCCCTTCCATTCGTGCAAAAATACAACACGCACACACAAATGGTTGCGAGAAGCAGGCCCAGGTTCACCTCGAGCTGTAGCGCCAACTAAGTAACAAACGTGCAGTACAGTATTTTATTTTTCTTCTTTTCCTTTGTTGTCTTCTGCGATGTTTTCTGCGATGTCTTCTTCGATGTCACTTCCCCTTCTCTAGACTGGTTTTTATGCTGCTGCAGTTCTCTTTTTTCTCCGTCGCACTTGGATTTCGGTTTCGCAACTTTTACATATATGCGAAACGAAATCGTCACTATGCACGCACACTTACTTTATTGTTTTAATTTTTCTTTGCTTTTATGTGCCGTTCTTTAGTTACGGCGAGAAAAAAAAACTGCCGTGTACTGTACGTTGGAGCATGCAACCACGGTTCGACTTTTCACCGTTTTTCGTGTGTGCGTATGCGCTGGACAATTATCACTGCAATTTATTTAAATTATCGGTGTGTCGACCGCTTTTGGGTTGATGCCCTTTATTAATCTTATTATATTTTTTTTTCCACTAGCCACTTTTCACACGTTTCTAGTTACACTTGCGCGTCTGGCTTTTTTTTTTCAGCTCAATGCGTATTATGTGTATTTGGGATCCCGGTTGAGCCCCCAGATTTGTAGGATCCCTTTTATGCGATTAAAATGAAACACAATACTTTTACGTTCTAGTATAAAATTCAATGTTTTATTGACTTCACTTATGGTTTTTATTTAATCTAATCGTTTGTTCGGTGGCGCGCACTACTGAACACTTTGAGAGTTTAATGACTTCTCATCTATGTTTGAAAATGGAAGGGGAAAGGTTATTCTCGTTTGTTCGTTACCGTTTTCGTTCGTTGCCGTTTTTGTTCGTTGCCGTTTTTGTTCGTTGCCGTTTTACATAGTTTGTTCTGTATGTAATTTGTTATGTGGTCACATTATGTACTGCCTAACTGGTTGGTATAGCGTTTCGTTTTGCCGTGCGATTTTATAGTATGTCTATGTTATGTTTGGTCCTGAATCCCACATACATTAATTTCTATATAATAGATCTAATAACATGACTCCAGCGTCTGTCTGTCTGTCTGTCTGTCCGTCTATTTATCTATCTGTCTGTCTGTCTGTCTGTCTATTTATCTATCTGTCTGTTGTTTCCGAGTCTATAAAAGACAAACATACATACATACATTAATTTCTATATAATAGATCTAATAACTTGACTCCAGCGCCACCTATTGAATCCAGATATTATTGTATAATTTTCTCTTTTGGCACTGAACCAACATATATTGTGAATATGAGCATTTTTGGTCCATAAATATAGAAGTTTTTAATAACTTGACTCCAGCGCCACCAAGCGAGATAAAATATACTATTCTCAAACCTACCAAATACGCATAAAAAAATTCCTAAAAATTGGTCGAGCCGTTTCGAAGGAGTGCGACCACAAACACCGTGACGCGAGATTTTTATATAATTATTAGAAGAAGATTGAAGGGTGAGATGCATCGCGACCTGAAGGTGCGCAATAGAGCCTTACAAGTCCTAGACATATGCATGAGATACCGGGTTTGATTTTTTTGCGATTGGCAAAACTTTCGCGATTCTCATGACCTGAGGAAAGGTTGATGTTGTAGTATACCAGCTGATAACCTCAGCAAAATGGGAGGTCATCTTCACCTGCAGATTTGATCGTAGCTACACACTGGATGATTTTATTTTCACTGACTACAACGAAATCATTTAGTCTTGGCAGCTAGTGGACAAGATCAGCCCTATTTAGCTGGAATTTATCGGACCCGGACTCAACACGCAGAAAGGCATGATTTAGTTTATCCGAATCTAGAGTACATTTAGAGTTGTTTTTACTACTCGGTATACCAAGTCTATACGCAAGTTACTCCGGTGCCGATGGAATACTGCTCGTAAGCAGTCAATTAAGTGCTTAGTAATTCTTTTTCGATTTTGCCCATGTTTGTACTTGTAAAACATAAAACGATTTGAAATGACAGTACTCAAAAATAAGTGCGAAGTATAATAATTTTGCCATAAAATCAAATTCTTTCGAAAACCTACAACAACCTCAAAACGGCTTCATATCATATTTACAAATGTTTCTATCAGGAGGAGGACTACGAGTACATGGAAGATGTTTATCTCTGTTCAAGGATAAAGCGGCAAATTGTAATGCTAAACTCATATTATCATTGTGGCAGCATTAATAAGCGTTGTCAATGTCTTGTTGTTAAAAGAAATATCCACACGGGTTATTAAATAATCTGTATGCACACCGCGTATGTATTAAAACAGTAATAAACTCCACTCCGATAACAAACGAAAAAATCAATTTAATACACTCAGGGGTTACATAAACTCCCATTTTTGAATTTGGTATTAGAATGATTTCTGGTTTTTGTTCATTCGATGAGTAAATACGAATATTTTTTCTATATTTTTCAGAGCTCATTTATTTGTTAAGGAACAAAAATGATACATTTATTGCTCGTTATGTTCGACAACCGTTTGTCATCTTTCAGTGTATTTCATAATTCATATAGGGAACTGTCTTTATAGGCAAAATTGAACCAGCGGCATCATCTGATTTGAATTCTATACCACGCGATGAGTTTTGAGGAGAGGCAAAGAAATATACTTGTTATATGGAGTTGTTCAATAAGTTAATTTATTTATTTATTTCATAACGACTTCCTTATACACAGTAAGATATAATATCTTTTAATTTAGTGATAAGTATATAACAATAGAAAAAAAAACGTATAATTGGAATAAGAAAAAGAATGTGTATACATCAAAAAATTACAAAAGCTAAGCAGAAAAAAAAAAAAAAATGAATCCAAAATTCAAGAATTTAAGGAGTTTGAAGATAGATACATTCTGAGTTCATTTTTAGTTGTGTTAGTTGTGTTAGTTATCCTTCTGAGAGAGCGGGGCAAGAAGTTCCACAACCGTGTGGCGTGAATAAAAAACTGTCGCTCAGGTATTAAACAAGAGTGCCGGGGAGGAATCAAAGCGATCCTTATTTTTTCAAAGATATAAGCAGGTTGATGTGATAAAAGAATGTCCGAGGAACGGCTAAGAGTTCGAAACTGTAGTAGGTGATTAAAGGTCATGTTATATAGTTGCCTGGAATATAGCGAAACTCGATCAAATTTACGTAATCCAAAAACATTTCGTACAATGCCTTTAAATGCGACATTAAATTTCCTCCTGGATACAAAGCTACAATTTGAATAAATTTCACAACCATACATAAGGACTGGAACTGCTAGAGTTTTAGCTAGTAAGACTCGCGTTTTGAAGGGCGTGAAGGAGTGGGTAGCCCAAAGTGTTCGGATGACACGATAAGACTTATCCCCACTACTATATATTAATATGTTTGTCCCAAGTTAAATGGTGATTGAAAGCCATACCAAGATTTCTGACAGTCTCTACATATTCAATACGGGCATAGTCAAGAGTGATTGTAGGAAAACAAGTAAGATCTAGGGGCTTACGCGAGAACACGATGCACTTAGTTTTTGTATGATTTAATAGCAATCCATTTCGTTGTGACCATTGCACTATATCAGCCAGATCTTCATTTATGGAGTGTACAGCATGCATCATCAGCATACATATGCATTGCGCTATTTTTGATAAAATTGGGAAGATCATTGACATATAAAGAGAAAAATAATGGCCCTAATATGGATCCTTGAGGAACACCACTGACGATTGGTAGAGGGTCCGATAGAGATTGATTGATTGATACGGCTTGAAACCTTTCCCGCGCAGGGCGAAAATTTATAGATTTCAGACAATTTGCGACAAAAAATTGAGAGGTTAACCATATCAAATGCCTTAGAGAAGTCCAGTAAGACTAAAAAAGACACATTGTCCCTATCAATGGCTTAGCGAATATCCTCAGAGATACCTATAACAGCAGTGGTACAGCTATGTTTTTGTCGGAAACCAGATTGCGTGGAAGATAAAATATTGTACGTTTAGAGATGGCGACTAATTTACTTCTGTAGGATCTTTCAAAAAATACTTTCGACAAGAAAAGATATCGGTCTGAGTTCATCACATTTGGATGATTTTGGAACTGAAATAATTTTGGCCGATTTCCATTGCCTTATTGCAGACACAACTTTATTGCGTAGTAGACAGTAGACTTATCGATGATCTACCAAACGAAAACGTTTCCAGCAAATATAGGCGAGTTCTGCGTTTTTTTTTTTAGAACTAATGTTAAACACACATTTTTGGTATAAAAACTTATATTACGTCATCAGATATTGCCCATCGATACTCCTCACTTTCTCCCAATGTTCTGGAAGAGACATAATGCGAGTGCCTCTTTTGTAAAAGTCCCCAGACTTTTGGGTAAAAAAAGTTTTCCAAGTGCGTTTTGATCTCATCTTCGGAATTAAATTGCGTATCGTCCAAATTGTTTTGGAGGCAACGAAACAGATGGTAGCCAAAAGGCGCAAGGTCTCGAGAGTACGGTGGCTGCTGCATAACTTTCTAACCAAATGAATTCAGCTTTTGTTTTGTTGCAAAAGCTGTATGTGGTCTGGCTTTGTCATTTTGGAAAACAACCCCGCCCAAACATCCACTCACCTTTTTTGACATTCCAAGTCTTTTTAGTCTCTGCGAAACGGTTGTATGGGCAATGCTGAACCGCTGTGAGATCTCTCGTGTCGCCAAATGCCTGTTAACGCTATCTCCAGCCAAAATTTGACCATCGTCTGTGGTTGGTGGACGTCCGGAATGAACAGCGTCAACAAGGTCTGTGTTTCCAGAACGAAAGCGTGAAAACCAGTGCGCTTATAACCGAATTCCCATACATGTTTCAAATCTCCTGTTGCGGTTCTGTTGCTTTGACACTTTAAAAAAAGCCACCAAAAATACACTTTTTTATCCTCCAGAAAAAAATATTGAGCACTTACAACACGTCTGATCAAAACAAATTCTGGTAACAAAGTGAAGAATAACCTTCTCTACTGGAGTAAAAAAAACATTCTCATAACGGTATACAGAAAGATTTCCTGAAGCCCTAAACACCACTGCCAAAAAAATCGCAGAACTTTTTGAACAACCCAATACTTGTTGATATTATTTTTTTCCAAGTAAGGTTAATGATAGTTTAAGTACTTTTATTTTTTTTTAACTGCAAACATTTTAATTTCTTTAACTAACATAAATATTATAACCTTTTTTATTTATAAAAATAAAATATTTAATCATAAATTAGAGTAAATAAAGAATATAAACAACAAAACTATGTTTGTTTATTATAAATCCAAATAATTATTCCACATTTTGTTTAGTTAAACTAAACGTTAACTAAACGTATTAATAAATATATAAAATATACATCATTACAGTGACAGTGACTCGGAATGCGTGCAATGCTGGAGCATTTGCAAATATGCTGGTGGTTGGCGGTTGGCTCCGTTCTATGTTGCCTTTGGTACTGCATTAATTCTATGGCCGAATAATTTATGGCTTAGCTATATAGCGGGTATACTACTTATGGTGTTGGCATCGTTAAGACTTTGCGCTCTTTTTCGCTTTAGCAGTAATATTAAGGATGAAGGACTCTTGCCGCAGTGTGAATTCGAAAAGTAAGTAAAATCCAATATTTGTTTTAAAGTAAAAAAAAAACTAATATCGTTTAATCCTTCTTATTAGGGTCGATGGTTTCTCTGACATAGCAGATGATGTCCTACAGGATGTATGCCCAAATCTGGAAGACGATGAGCCCATTGACGATGTTTGCTAACTTGCAAAATCTGTGAAAAATGTTTTTGTACAAAGTTATCGACTATCAGATATTTTTATACCACTTCAATGACAATAAAAACGCATAGAATTTAATATGATGTTAAAATAAAATGATTTTATGTTTATTTTTTTAATATAATATGTATAAGATAATTTTATGTGATCAGAAACTATGAACGGAAATACTAACGACCAGTGGCTAAGTATTGCATCATCAGTAAAATGGTGGCCACGTTAGCATGGAAATAATAGGCGTTGATAAGTAATTTCGACAGATGCGGAACGCTGAAATCTAAAACGAAACAAATAAAGCTGTGAATTAGTAGTCATTAAAGTCACTACTGACTTACGGATGGAGTTTGATTCAGACAAAATTGGTCTATTATTGTTAGACTTTTCTAGTATTGATCACTCAATTCTTATATCAAAATTGGGGAATAAATTCGATTTCTCTAGTATTACTCGTCGTTTGCTGTATAACTATCTCGGAGACAGGGTTCAAGAAGTAAATACTGACAGTGGAACGTCCAGACCAGTTATTATAAATACAGGGGTCCCACAAGGCTCAGTACTGGGACCAGTACTATTTTCATTGTACATATATTAATGATCTCCCGGATTCTGTAAGTTCCTGCAATATACAAATATATGCAGACGACATCCTAATTTACCTTTGTCGTTCCGTATGGCTGACGGAAGATCTAGTGGCAAGGATGAATGAAGATCTAGTGGCAAGAATTCAACTCTGGTCTGATCTCAACAAACTTAAACTTAACCCCTCTAAGACTCTAGCAATGTTATGCTCAAGATGAGAAGTGGAGGCTTCAGAATTCCACTGCATTATTCTTAATGGTGAAATTATTATTCCATACGTGGATAAAGTTAGATATCTGGGACTTACGTCTAATAGTACATAGCCTACTCAACTTACACAAAATAACATAAATAGTCTGGTCACAAAGGTCAAACTGCTTTGGGCAATACGCAGCTTCCAACCATACAAATCTGCGGGACCTGACGGCATAATACCTGTTGAATTCCAGTCGGCAACTGACATAATTCTGTATTGGCTGCAATCTATACGCACGTTTTATATTAACAATACTTACATTCCCAAATTATGGTTGGAAGTCAAAGCTGTCTTCGTTCCCAAAGCGGGAAAGAAACCTCACGCCAGTCCAAAAGATCTCAGACCTATTGGCCTATCATCATTCTTCTTAAAAACTTTAGAAAAACTGATCGATACCCACCTTCACAGCAGCATCGAATCAAGACTGCTATCAGAATCCCAACATGCTAACTGTAAGGGTAAATCATTGGAAACTGCACTGCACTCACTAGTACACACCATTGAGAAGCCGATATACTGCAAAGAATACACAATGGTTGTCACCCTGGTCATAGAAGGTGCCTTCAATAATATTAAATCGGATGAGCAAGAAATCCATTGGCAGCAAATGGGGTCTTCAACCCCGCATCACCCACTGGCTCTATGTATCGTAGTGATCTGGTGGACCGCCCTAGATAAAGCTATACATCGCGATAGCTTGGGGAAAGTACAAAGATTAGCGTGCCTGTGCATTAGTGGAGCACTAAGATCAACGCCCTCCTACTATATCTCCCACCCAGTGGCGGATTAAATTAATAGAGCGCCCTAGGCAAAGCATCTCATCGGCGCCCTTCTGGCAGCCAGCCTAGAAAAAAGTATTTATAATTGGTAAAAAATAAAAATAGAGTTTTGAATGGTAGTACAAATGTGTTAGTTCATATGTATGTATATTTATTATTAACTTTATATTTAAGAAAAAGTTTTAAACAAAAATTAAAAATGTCTGCGTCTACATTTTTGGTTTGTAAAATTATCAATAGAATCATAGTTTGAAGAGCGCATTAAGTCGGATTCGATGTTCAGTATTGCAAAGAATTTAATCTTTTTCTAGCCATGGTCGCTCGAAGATAGTTTTTTCTTTTAAGACCGGAAAAACTCCTCTCACCACTGCAATTGCTGACTGCCGTCGATACGCAGATTCTTAAGGCTATATCTATGTTGGGGTAGATTGTTGGTCGTTGCGTTGGTCGTTCGAGGCAGTACTCCGTTTCGAGCTGAAGTTGTTAAACAAGAGCGAAGATGGAAGCATTCATCAACCAAACACTTTTCTAAATCATCAGAATACATTGTTACCAACAGGCATGCTCTATTTTCAACTTCTTCAGAGTTCAAATCAACCGCTTCTCTTCTCTTTTGAAGTTCAGCCCCAAGTGTATCTATAATAACTACATAACATGTCACTTTAAATGTTTCCCGACCAGATAATAAAGGAGTTATATCTTTGGCAGATTCATCTGGAGTGACCTTCCTCTTTCAAGTCCTCTTTGTGTCCTTCTCATATTCGTTGACTAATTAAAGTTCTAAGGCTTGCTGTTCGTATTTATTAAAAATGTACCTTTCCGCTGAAATAAGTTAAATCAGAGTGTCATACATACATATGTATAACTCTACAAATATAAATATCAACGGACTGTAATTTTTTATTGGTTTTGCTGACAAGAACCAACATAAAACCCCGAAACACGATCCTGAAAGCAGTTTCTAGTCGTTCTAATGTGCCTTTAGCTTCACAAACAGCGGAACGCTTCTGCTAAGGATTGCTCTCGAAAGCTTTCAAAGCATTGTAAATTTCTGGTAATGATTTCTTCATAATTTTACAAGCATCTGCTCGAGCTGACCAGCGTGTGCCCGAGGGTGTTGCATACTATGGTATAGTCACATACGTATGTATGTACAGGCGTTATAGTAAACATCAAGAAGGTAAGAGGCGATTCGGAATCTCTAGAGTTGAAGAATCTTTTTAATTTGTTTTTGGTTATTTTTGAAAAGTTTTCCGCGTCTGTCTCTTGTAAAAAACTTTCGGCAGGCGCCTCTTGTAACCTCGCGCCCCTAGGCAATTGCCTAGTTTGCCTTAGGGATGATCCGCCACTGCTCCCACCTCTAGATATAGTCGGTCAGCAAATGGCAACCAGCTCTGCCATAAGACTCAAAACCATGGCACAGTGGTCAAGTAACTACACTGGCCACTCCATAATATTAGACAGTTTAACTCTTCCCGAAAACATAGACTATACTGTACCCAAGCCCAATTTTGACAAAAACTTTAAGGTCACTATTCCCGATAGATCCTTCTGCGATCGAATAACCTAGGTGCTACAACAGATAAGTCGTTACACTTCTAGAATGATGTATTCAAAACCAATGACGGTGTAGGAGGTGGTGTTTTCTCAGACGGATTACAGCTAAATCTCCCCTTTCGCCTCCCTGATCACTGTAGCGTATTTCAAGCGGAGATTATGGCGATTTCGGAAGCACTGTCCTGGATCAAGAGGAATGTAATATCCACTAACGATATTAGAATTTTTTCGGATAGTCAGGCGGCATTGAAATCTCTGGAATCAGTCTCATCCACTTCTAAGACCACCTCCAACTGCCGTTCATCTCTTATAGAGATGGCTAAGCAGTTTAACATTCACCTTTGCTGGGGCCGGGGCCGGGGCATAGAGATATTTCAGGGAATTGCAAATCTGACGAGCTTGTTAAAATAGGAACCACAATACCTATTCTACCCGACAAGAAAAATATAGGTATGCCACTCGCTACTCAATAAAACCAACGCTAGATGGTAAGGTGGAACTAAATACCTGCCTTACTACAAAACAAATTGTATTTTTTATTTTTTATAATCTACACATGTTAAAGGGGATATGGATACCCTTATAATGTTACACACAGCGCGAGCACATGAAGGACAAGAACGAGAGACAGACAGATCGCCGTAGTGATAGGAAACTCAGATATTAGATTTCAACTAACACTATGGGCGGTGTCCAGGATAACTGGAGATTTGTGTATTATTGAAAGTTATGCCATTCCTTATGTGCTTATGTGCTGGCCTAAATTAGATCTAAACCGCTCTAGATACCTTTTGTCACTAAAAAGACTACATATTAGTACGATTATCGGTGTCATTAGAAGACACTGCCTTATAGGCAAACACGCAACTAGACTTGGCGTTATCTCGAACGATTTCTGTAGAAGCTGTAGGGACGAGGAGGAAGAGGAAAGTCCAACACATCTCCTCTGATCATGCCCAGCTCCTTCTCGTAGTAGAAAAGTACACCTAGGAGAATACTTCTTCGAAGATCTAAGTGATCTAACACAAAAAGACGTAGGAAGCCTTCTTCGCTTTGTACAAAGCTCAAAATGGTTCTCTTGAGTAGCGGGGTAAGTATCCCCAAGTATCCTTGGTATCACAATGGACCTCTATAGGACCAATTGTGTTGGTACTTGTTACCGGCAGCCACTGCTACCTAGCCTAACTTAATACACTTTCACCATATGAGATCCCATGAAAAAATGTTCTTCTATATCTAAAATGCTTATTATACATGTGAAATAAAGAAAACAATTGAATTCTATATTATATTGAACTTTTTTGATTTATTTTCGACGAAAGAGCTTTTAGCTTGATTGTTGAACGTTGCCGATTTTGAGTATATGTACTTACATCATTGCGAACACATTCTCTGAACGCTTTTTCATTTTTGACGTTTTACCTTTTCTCAATTTCAAATTCTTTTGCTTATATTTTTCCCAACGGACGTTTTGTAATCAGCTTTAAGTTTTTCTTCTTTTAACAAAATAATATTTGTACATTTTGTTGTTGATCTTTTTATCTTTTTATTCAAGGCGTTATCAGCACGATGTTCTCTTGCAACATTAGCTAAAAAGGCTCAACTTTACCACGATGGACAAAAGTATAAATCTGCAGAAATTCAATGGACAAGATTGTTAGCTTTGGAAATTTCAGGTGCTGGTTTATCTTCGAGCACATGATCTAGATAGCGTTCTTGATAAATCCAAAAAGCCAACAGAGGATGCGAACATTGAAAAATGGACTCAGAAAGACAAGCAGACGCAGTTAGTAATCACCTCGATGGAGTTTAATCAACTCAAGTTCCTGGTTACATGCAATAGTGCAGCAGAAATGTGGACAAAATTGTCTTCCATATACACTACGGTTCACTTGATTAAAGGCAATATTAAAATTTCACTAAACAGTGAGTTATGGCCAGGAAAATCGGTACACAACTATAATTATTGATTATAAACAAAGTTCCAGAATCTCTCCAGAGAACACACTTATCAAAATTATTTTCCCTTACAAAGTAACGGGATTTTTCCCAAAGTTTGCAAAAAGACTCGGAAAAGTATGCAATAAAATCGGTTCACATGAATAAAGTCAATGGCAATAATTAAGGAAAATTTGTGCTTTTTGCTTTCATTTTTTTTTTGTGGTTATTAATATAATAAATGAGAAGTGGTTCTTTACTGTCGCACTGCTTCCCCCTTTCATATTCTTTGCGAACTAGCCATCGTCAAACCTCTTAAGTCAGGTGAATATGGCGGCCAATTCATAATTTCCACTTTCTGGCTTACAATAAACGACTTTACTACGCGCGCAGTATGGATTGGTGCATTGTCTTGTTACAAAATTCAAGGCCAAGGTCCAAACAACTCGTTCAACTTAGGGAAAGCTGACTCCAATATTCCTTTGTAAGTAATTCCCGTCATTCATGTGAACCGATTTTATTGCACACTTTTCCGAGTCTTCTTACAAACTTTGGGAAAAATCCCGTTACTTTGTAAGGGAAAGTAATTTTGTTAAGTGTGTTCTCTGGAGAGATTCTGGAACTTTGTTTATAATCAATAATTATAGTTGTGAACCGATTTTCCTGGCCATAACTCACTGTTTAGTGAAATTCTAATACTGCCTTTAATCAAGTGAACCGTCATGTATGAACAAAGGTCTGGAGTCTCTTTAAGCACTTTACAGCAAAAATTCTACGAATTCAGGAAATCAGATGAAGATAACATGGCGAGTCATATATCAGCGATAGAACGAATGGCAAAACAACTTGAAGAACTGGATGCTCCGATGGCAGAATCAGCAATTGTCACAAAAATCATTTGCAGTCTTCTATCAAAGTACAAACATTTCCGATCATCATGGGATTCCGTAGTCCAAACAGAGCAAACAATACAAAATTTAACCCAACGTTTATTGAAAGAAGAAATGCTTCTTATGGAAAGGCCTTATGATATTCCTCGAGATCAGGCATTGATTTATCACAACAAAAAGAAATCTTCCATAAAAGAAAAGAAGAGGAATTCGACCTGTTGCAAAAACGTGGACATTGATGCAAAGAATGCCGCAATCGATTGGCTCAACAAAAGGATAAATGGATGGAATCAGCACTGATAGCTCACACCACAGATAAAAAGAGTTCATGTTGGTATACTGACTCTGGAGCTTAAAGTCACATGTGTTACCAAAAAGAAGCGTTTAATAATTTTCGAGCTGTAAAAGAAAATGAATACCCTGTTCATTTAGGGACCTTAGAAACAGTGTATGCACAAGGCATTGGTGACGTAAAAATCAAATCGAACATAAAAGGTAGAGAATCATTTCACACACTCACAGATGTTCTTTTTATACCAACCATTGGATTCAATTTGTTTAATGTGAGTTCACCTGACGCGCGTGGTGCATCTATTAGCTTCGAGAATGGTCGAGTAGAAGTGCAAAGAAATGGACAGACTGTTCTTGTTGGCAAACGCTGTGATGATACCCGTTTGTACAAGCTTTTTATAAGCATTATTCAACCAAATTATGTAAACATATACATGGGCAACAGCATTGAAAGATGGCATAAGCGCCTTGGTCACCTGAGTGAAGATACTATAAAAATATCGGCCCTTGACAAGGAACTCACTATCCAGAACAATGAAAAGTTATTTTTTAAGGGATGTGCGCTCGGCAAATCTCACAGAAAAAGTTTCGCAAAAGATGCAAAATCGAGAACAAATGAAGCAGAATGGTTTTTTGAAACTGCTGATTCAAAACTAAATGGCCGAAGTGAATCTTCACAACTTTGCGTGTTGCCTTCCACTATATTATCTGAACCGTTAGACGAACCTGATTCTGAATTGGGAACTGAACAAAACGAAAATCAACTTGACGAAGATCCAGCCAATTTGTGTGATGCTTTGTTCACCTTTCCTGTGGATGACCCTCTTGAGTTGACTTATGATGAGTCTACAATTTCAACACCTAACAATGAAAATACCGAAGAAGAAAGTTCTGCTACTGGAGAACAACGCTAGGTACGCACTAAGAAACAGAACACCAACTAACTTGTGCAATCTTGCTACAGAGGAGGAAGGAATGTCTAACTTATGATAAAGCCATATCCGGCTGTGTAAAATCTCATTGGATCAAAGCCATGACTGAGGAGCTAGATTCACTTCGAGAATCCGGTACTTATAAAGTAGTTGAACGTGATGGTTTGCCGGGTCGGTACAAGGCAAGAGTTGTTGTAAAGGGGTACTCACAGAAACCTGGAATAGACTACAAGGAAACAGTTGCTCCAGTGGGATTACAAAGTCAAGGAGCTTATTGCGACAACATGAGCAGCATCAAATTAGTACAAAACTGAACACATTTCTATCAAACATCATTTTATTCGCCAGCTGCAAAACGAGAACCATATTGACATGCAATATATATCTTGCAAGGACCAGAAAGCAGATGTACTTACTAAGGCATTGCCAGGTCCGGCGTTTACCAAACTACGAACTTCTCTCGGAATAGAACAACATTTCATTTAATTTTTATAAAAAAAGTCAACAGAAGAGAGATATATTTCAAATTAAAAAATAAATCTCAAGCGAGGAGCGAAAAGGTGAGTTCATATAAATATATCTCTGAGCAAGACCTAAATGTCAATACCCAATGCAATATATCTCAGGGAGAAACCAAATGAAAATAAAGGCTAAGAGTTATTTTCGAGCTCTAATTGCCACTGAATGCTGTGATTCGCTTCTGCTTAAAAAATTTTTTAAAAAGAAAACACTTTGTAATGCATTCAGCTTCTATTTAATTGCACAGATAGTATGATTTTGGTCTTTGAATTTGCGTATTGAATATCAATCACTTGGGAGAAGGTGTTATGAAGTAATAGCCGTTTGTTTGAAATTGAATTTCCGTTTTCTCTTTGAAGTCCCCTAACCCTTAACCACCTACCACATATTTCAGTCCCTTAACCACCTACGTGCGGTCCTGGAGACCGCTACAGATTTTTACCTCTATTTCATAATTTCCGGTATTATATTGAAAAAAGATCAATAATATTGTTGTTAATACCCTTAAGCTTTATTTTAAAGACTAATTAACATACATTTAAGTAACATTTTGTAATTTCCTTAAAAACTTAACATATTAGCACTGTTAGCGCAAAAAATGACCACGCTCACACAATGAGACCTGTTGCACTTGCAGTAGGAGCTTACAATTTGGTATTAATTCTTATAAACTAAGAAAACAAAGAATAAAATAAAAATAAAAAATCGAACATAAAAAAAAACCTCAACAAAATTGCAACCCACCAATATTCACAATTTTTCGGTGCAGCTACCGCAAATTTTGCTCACACACTCTAAGTAAATTGGTTTTTTGCACATGAAACATAAGTTAACTGTCTTGCGTTTCTTTTTTGGATCATAACTGGAGCATGTTTCACGTATTTCAAGCTTTCCTTCACCAGATAAGCTTGGTGAATCTTCACTTATTTGTAGAAAAACAAAAATTACATAACCACCTACCTGCGGTCTTGAAGACCGCTGGAGAAAAAGTTTTCCTAACCTAGGCCAAATGCGTGCACGTGTTCACTCTCCAAGGTCATGCGCGACACTGTTGATAAGTAGAAAAGGTACATGGACGCACTTTGTCGCACGACACGCCCACATTGAAATATTTTAATTGGAAAAACCGTTCCGGTCTGTGAGACCGCTGGTAGGTAGTTAAGGGTTAAACTCTAAAACTAAAAATGTATCTAATTCAAAGCAAATTGATAAACCTTTTCCGAGAAATAAGTAATCTTATCCCAAAAGAATCGTTAAAATCTTTTCAGCGGTTCTTGAGATCCTCAACCACAAACGTAATATGACACCGATCGGGACTTTGATTTATACTATGTAAGTTACCAATTTACGTCGATACGTATAAAAGCTTGGATGGATTGGATATGAGAAAGTTAACTCAGAATGTTTGAGATTTTACTCGCCCTTTCATTTGATACCCATGCCATGGGGGTTGTAAAGAAAAAAGTAACCTGCTGTCTTATGGCATCCACCATATTGAATTTAGTATCACGCCACTTAGCTAATCGTATTCTACTTAGACTTGCGATATGTCCCGGGTAGAGGCTGCTGTCCCGGGGTCCCGGCCGGTTTGCCATTTGGTCCCGGTTTTTTATTTTGTCATCAAAATGTATTTTAACGTTAAAAAAAAATGCCAAACCGTCTGGAACTTGACCGTGCGTCTGTCTCTGCATAGATAAATAATAATTATGTTTTCCTTTTCGCGCATTATAAAAGAAACGCAATTATGACGCTTATTTCAGCATAATTTCTTTATTCAAAATTAAAATAAAATCAAGTTAATTCATTTATTAAAAACAATAAAAAAACATAATTCATTCAATCAAAAAACAAAAAAAACAATTCATTCAATAAAAAACATAATTAATTCATTCCAAACAAATAAAACTCGAATTCAGGTTACAGTCTCATTAAACATATTATTTATCACTTATAAATTAGAGGTACCTACACATGTAACGTTTACATAATTATGTATCACTTCATTATTTCCTATTCGGCTTGCAACATGCCATGCCATCTAGCAAATCTTTTATTCCACTAAGAATTTTAAGGCGGTCTGCTTCCATTTCCATTTGTTGTTGATGGCGAAGTTTTTCTTCTTCAGCATCCTTTTTTAGAAATTCCAAAACATAATTTTCGGATGTCTTCTTTCGCTTTAGAGTGGGTAAATTCATCTTCGTGTTCCAAGCGAACGGTGATGAGCAGCTTGATGTCGTTTTGCGTCCAACTTTTCAACGCGCGAAAGGGAAAATTCGATACAATTAAATCGTTAACTGAAAGGAAATAACGGATTAATATAAATTTTTCGGTTAATCGTGCCATCACTACCTGTTAAAAAAAATGAGGACTCCTGGCAGTTACTGAGTAACTGAGATAGACAACTTAAGCATAATTGAGCTGAGAAACCTTCGGAGATTTATATCTTTATCTCGGTCTCTGTACATGTTCCAGGATAAAATCCTAATGGGTACAATAGACCTATATGTTTTGTCTAAGTTAGCGGGGACTATACGTCATGGAGCATCAATCTACCTTACCTAACCTAATCCAACCCCACTCAAATTAGGATTGCTGAACAAAATAATCAATTCTACACCATATTGTGAATAAAGGTCAGGTAACATAATACTAGATTATGATGATGACCTCAATAATTACTTCCTTTATGACCACCCATATCTAGTAGCACTCCATGTACACTCCTCTAGGGGTTAATGGCATTCGTTGATTTTTTTCATGAATATTTCATCGTATAAAGTGATTACCAGGAAATGAAATGAAGGGATCAACCTTAACTTGGTCAGTTTGAAGAAAGCACCTGCAAGAGGATGAGTGAACCGCCAGTTTTAAAACTTTGCTTCCGCAATCATCTCCAAGTCCTTTTGACGGTATCTAGATATATTGGCTTTAGCCACCTCAAATACCAACCATCTTCGAGAAGGTTTAGGCCTTCAAGGTGTCTCGGTTACATTTCATATACCATTTTGCTGATCGCTCTAGCGTTCAGTGCTTCTTTCTTGATAATGTATCTATGGGCCATGTCCGTCGCGTACTTAGCTTGTTATTTCCAAGACGACCTTTTTGTAGAAGAAAGTAAAAAGATTACCATTGAATCAATTCTCACGATTGGAGCTGCAGCTTCGATTTACGTTAGTGCATTCTTTATCACCCGAACCTACCTCAAAAATCGATACCTCTTCATTCCGACTTTGAATGAAATGCTTGAAATTTTCGACATCATTCGGCTACTGACGAATCCAGAGATTTACTATCCGGCTCCGTTCCAGAAGTTATTTGTGATCAAATTGATGATTTTTACATATCGAATGTGGGATGGTTTTTTAAAAGCTACGATTCATCTTTTATTCTTTTTCGATGCAGGCATCTTCACCGGATTTCTCCTGATGGAGCTGACCCATTGGAGTCATTTATATGCCCACTTGGTGTTGGTTTGCATTTACATGAAAATTAACGAACTCCTGAGCGCATTCAATGGAATCATAAGTAAACAAGAGTTCGTCGGAATCCTTTATCAATTGATTGAAATATCCTTTCGAATACATCGCGTTCAGAATATATTAAACGAATTCTATTCCATTCTCATGGTGTGCTATTACGTTGGATTGTTTCAGGATATACAAATGTTCTATGAAGTGTTGTGGATTGTTTTGTATGACAGAAAGAATTTTACTCAAATTGATGTTATGCTCAGGTTTATGAAACTCGCAAGGACACCCTTCGACTTGTACGTGATTGGATATGTAACAGAACTGTTGAATAAGGCCGAGAGGACATTTCAACAAATTACCTTCTTGCTTTTTTGTAAGATGAAAGATTTGAGAAGTATCGAAAACCTGGACAAAGATGTGAGTATTTTTTTAATTTTTTTCCTGAAATATACGATTTAAACTTTCAGATTGATTTAATGCTAATGCATAGTAAAATTCAGGACCTATCTATGAGGGCATATCAGTTATTTAAAATCGATGAAAATTTTGTGAGCTTCTATGTTAAGGAGGTAATCGTGACCTATGCGATTGTGTGCTTGCAGGTCGTGGTTGGAAACACTTTATATAAGGGGTCTGTTGTGTAAAGGTTTTTTGTTATTTAAGACAAATGAAAAAATAAATAAATTAATTAAAATTAAGCTAAAATCTTTACATATAAAAATGAGCTGTTCGTTTGATACCTCAGAACTCATAAACTAACCATCCGATTGAGCTGAAACTTACACTATATACTTTTTTTGATGTTTGAAGTGTTCGTACATCAAAAAATTTCGAATTTTCCGGTAGATGGCGCTAGAACTCAAAAAAAAATCCACCGTACGATTGAGCTGAAATTTACATAATATATTTGTACTGAAGTGAGAAATGTTGTTACATCAAAAGTTTTCAAAATTTCAAAACCACCCGATTGAGCTGAAATTTACACAATATATTTGTTATGAAGTGAGAAATGTTTGAAAACCGAAAGTTTACAAGTTTTCCGATAGATGGCGCTGAAAACAAAATCTCAAAATTATTACAACAGCAATGCACGATGACAGCTAACAGCTAACTTTTGATTTACATACGTGCACTTCTCGCTTTTTAAGCACTTAAAGGAACAGGTTATTTTTATGATATGAACTAATGATTGTTGGGCCAGTTCCTAGATCTAACCGAAAAGTTCATTATATCCGTATAAATTTGTTGTTTTTTTGAAATGTTTAAAAAATTAAATAAAAGTATGTATTTATTTACTGCATGTAATGCACAGAACTTAAAAATTAATTATTTTGCCTTATTTTGAGATTCGTTTTCATTCGAAAGTGAGAAAAAGTCGAACGGTGGGTATAATGACTTTCGAAGGAATAGAGAGTTTATTTTACGAAACGAAAGTTAATTCATCATTTCTATTTTGAGATTTTATTCCTTCCAAATAACTGTCATTATTCAAACGTTTGCAGTTTTTAATTTAAGTTTATTTCATGATATCCTTCGTTAGTGAACTTTATTCCTTCGAATATGAAAATACGAAAAAAATCATTCGAAGAAATAGACACAATTGAACGAATTGACTTTAATTCGAATCTCAAAATACCCACCATTATGAATAAAAAAATGTTTGAGTTAAACTCGGTCGAAAAAGTTTGATATTGTTGTTTGGACAGTTTTCTTAAATCCAAGTAGAGTTGTCGGCATTTAATTCTCAACCAGAGTCATTACTATTTTTTAATGTCGGGAAAATTGATTCAGAATTATATATACGTACAATATGTAAATATGTATTCAATTCCAAGCACTTCTTGAACAACATTTACCGAGATGGCATCGTTCGGTGCACCAGAAGTCACTCGAAAAAAGTTCAGAACATTTTATGACATAAACACTGTTCTCAATGGGTGTAGCAAAGCGCACCGGGTAGCCACTAGTTCTTTATAAAAAAAAAACAGCCAGCCGGCTGTACTAAGGTAACACTTATTTTGATAGCTGAACGAACAGGTTGGGAGTTTTTTTTTAAAAGAATAATAAAAAATAAAAATAAATATTTGGCTTCAGCAGTCCTAGGTAGAATCAAGCCTAGCCTCTTGTCCAATCTGATAAGCTTTACATAATACAGTTTAAATATTGTTCTATGCATAGCTGTTTATATCATAGCTGTAGTGCGATTCGTTTGCAAGCAAATTTTGTTCGCAAGCACAAAATCAAATATATTTTTTTGCAAACACGATTTTCATTCATATTACAAAAAAAAAATAACAATTTTCGTCAGATCAAATTAGAAAAATAACAGGTGAGTAGACAAAATTGTTTTTTATCGATAAGTGAAAAAAGTTTTGTGCTGTTAAGTTTTTTATATAAGTTACCAGAGTTTTCTTGGACCCGCCTCTAGACGGCTTCAGGCTGTTGAGTGTATATTTTTTCTTGTTAGTTCCCCATAACTGATTCAGTGCTTTTGTTAGGTAGCAATGTCCGGTCCGGAATTAATGAATGCAATTTCAAGCCCTGAAAACGCTGACGGTGAAGATGATTTCGACGATGACGACAATGTTAACGATCCAGATTTTATTTGCTCTGAAGATGAACTTTTGATTGATCATTGTTTAATGGATGCAAGTCAAGCCTTGATAGATGCAGTAAACGCTAGTCTGGACATCAGCGCTTTAGGCATTAATCATCAAGAGCCGAGTTCAGCCTTAGCATCATTTCCTTCAACGTCCGTTGCTTCTGTTGCTGCTTTGGAATCAAACGCCAGAGCTAATGCCGTATCAAGTTCCGCTGAGCCCAATATTGCCCCTTCATGTTATAGAAAACGTAAACGCGACTCGAATGACAAAGAGTTACAAGAAGAAGAAGGTGGCCCAGGTAATTCGAGCACGGGCCAATTCATTGGTGCTCTGAATACAATGAAAAAGGACGCTCAGGAATTCAAATCCATGTTATGGAGAAAAAAAAGAATATGCAGCTGCATGTAAGCGAAGTAGTTCTTCGGGGCGTAAAAGAGCTGCCAGACGAAGTAAAATCTTTGAAAGCACCATTGATTGCTTCCATAACTTTGTGACTGATGAATTTATGCATTACAGTGAACTCTCTCGTACCCGGACACTGACGATACCGAGAAATGTGTCCGGTTATGAGAGATGTCCGGTTATGGGAGAAAAAAATTAATTGACGTTCTTTAAAACACAAACAGAATAGACATTGTGGTATTCATTTTAATTTATAAAGGAATTCATTTTTATGTCATAAAAACAAATTACCAAAAATACTAATTTCTGTCTATGCAAATCAAGCGTAAAATGACACATACATACATACATACATACACTTAACATACCAACCTATTTTAAAATACAATGGGACTTATAAATGCACATAGTTGTTGGATAACACGTTCGCGGACAAGACAGCATAATGCCGTCAATGGTTGATGAAATAAGCGGGTCATGATAATTGTGGATACCAGAGTCCTACCAGAGACAAATTTTCACTTCACTGTGATCAGTGGAATAATTTCTTTATACAAAATTCGCAAAAAATAATATAAAGTATCTCTCAAAATGCCGGAGATATGCGTGTGTCATTCTAGCGTTTCCCACCGAAAATCATGTGTCCGCGAACATGATAATGCCGCACAGGTACACTCCACAGTTTACATTTTTGTTTCGTTTCTTTGCAAAGAGTAAAGAAGAGGAAAAAAAAAATCAAAAAAAATGTATGTTAAAAGTTTGCATACATAGATATGTTTTGTTCGTTTAAGAGAGAGCGACATTCTATTACATTCTGTTACGAAAATTGGTGTCTGTGTCCTGTTATGAGAGAGTCCGGTTATGGGAGAGTTTTTTTATATGAAAAATCGTGTATTTACATTTATTTCGGTTCTTTGAAATCTGTCCGTTTATAAGAGGTGTCCATAAGGAGAGAGTACACTGTATACCTATTATGGTTGATGAAATGAATTTGTGCCAGCAGAAAATCTAAATTCGACTTATTACCAATAAACAAGAGGTTCGACAATTCAACGGAAACATGTTCTTCATGTCTGTTTACCGCTTTACAAATGTTCGTTCCTACTGGGCAAGACATTCACTGGAAGCAATCCGGACCACAATGACACGAACGAGATTCGAACAAAAGCGCCAGTTTTTGCATTTCAATAACAACTCGAATATGATACCGAATGGCCAGCCTGTATACGACAAGTTGCATCGAGTTCGACCACTAATAACCCTCTTCAACGAACGCTTTGGGTCCGTTCCGATGCTTCATCGCCATTGTGTAGACATACAGATCTGTGCTACAAAAATGGGTGGCAACCCTACTCGGCAATATATGCCAGCCAAACCACATGTTAGAAGAAAATCTATTTATTGCGTTGAATTGTTTAAATTGCTTCTTTTGGTTTTTTTTTGTTATTTAAATTGTTTAAGACTTAAACTAAATTGTTTAAAACTTAAATATTTGCTTAACTTATATGATTCTCAATTACTAAACATATTGTTGTACACTCTATGGTTCGACTAGATCTCTCTATTCTTCGTTAAAATTCTATAGTTCATTTTTTTTTTTGTATGGTTGCTCGCATATGCAAGTGCTGCTGATCATCATGGTGTATCAATTGTGCTTGCTAGTGAGAGCATTGCCGTTTGCATTGCTGATTTGCAATTGCGTATGCAGACTACCGTGGTGTAATCGGTCTCTTTCTTGTTCTAGCAGCCACTTCCACATCTTTGGAATTAATTCGGTCAACCATCGAGTAAAATTTGATTTGTTACAATTATATAATTTAAAATAAATATTATAACGTTTTGATTAAAATAATTGGCTCGATTCGTAAGCCACATAAATGGGGGACCAAGCTGTTTGTTCTATGTGATCACATGGGCTTACCATATTCGTTTGAGATTTATTTTGATGCAGGAGACAACGTGGTATACCAGAAAATGCACCAGATCTTGGAGCTTCATCAAATGCCATTGTTCGTTTGTCCAGTAAAATTCCAGACAACGCGAACCATATATATTTCACATTTTGATAATTTTTACACCTAATTGGGCTTGCTGATATACAACAGAAGCCGTGGTATTTATAGTTTGGGAACCGTGCGCTCAAATCGAGTGCCAAACATAAAATTGTCTAGCGATGCTGAACAGATGAAGCGAAAAGTTGAGCGAGGATATTCCGAGGAATATCCGAGTAATATGAATTGTTTAAATTGCTTGATGAATGATATTCCGAAGAATATGATAATATTTTAGCACAATTGGCACACGGCCTAGGAAACAATATTTTCGGGAGAGAGTGTATAGCTTAGGGTACACGGATTTCATCTCTTTCCAAGCGTCAACCACGTTCGTCTTGAGGATGTGTTAAGTCATTGTCTTTTCTTCTTCGTTTGTGGACCAAAGTCTTATTTATGGCGAACCCATATAACAAACTCATTATCACCAGTGGAAGACGTTTCACTTCCGCTCCCAATGTTTTCGCCTGTGGATAAAGCTATGGGATCCTGAAAATAAATTTTGTTTTCAATAGTGGGTCTAATAAAACATTTCACCGGCACCAAGGTATTCTATATTAGGAAAAATGTACCCTGAAAAGTTTACCAAAATCGGTTAGGTAGTTTCCGAGTCTATAAAAGACAAACATACATACAAACATTCATTTTTATATTATATAGTCGTTACCCGGTGTGCTTCGCTACACCTATTGAAAACAGTGTTTATGTCATAAATGTAATGAAATTTTTTCGATTGACTTTTTGTGAATAGTAATGACTCTGGTGGAGAATTAAATGCCGACAACTCTATTTGGATTTAAGAAAACTGTCCAAACAATAATAAAAACTCAAAACTTACCATCCGATTGAGCTGAAACTTAGACAATATATTTGTTATGAAGCGAGAAGTGCACGTAAATCTGCTGTAGTAATAATTTTGAGATTTTGGTTGTCATGGCCATCTATCGGGAAACTTGAAAACTTTTGATTTACAAATATTTCTGACTTCATAACAAATATATTCTGTAAGTTTCAGCTCAATCGGATGGTTTTGAAATGTTGGTGTTCCAGCGCCATCTATCGGAAAACTTGAGAACTTTTGATGTACGAACATTTCTTAATTCATTACAAATAATATTGTGTAAGTTTCAGCTTAATCGTATGGTGAATTTAAATTTTTTTTAGCTCCAGCGCCGTCTAGCGGAAAACTTTTTGATGTACGAACACTTCAAACATCAGAAAAAGTATAAAGTGTAAGTTTCAGCTCAATCGGATGGTTAGTTTATGAGTTCTGAGGTATCAAACGAACAGCTCATTTTTATATATAAAGATAGATCTAATAACTTGACTCCAGCGCCACCTATTGGGTCCAGATTCTATTATATAATTTTCTCTTTTGGCATTGAACTAACATATATTGTGAATATGAGCATTTTTGGTCCATAAATATAGAAGTAAATAATAACTTGACTCCAGCGCCACCTATCGGGTAAAGATTTTATAATTTTCTCTTTCGGCACTGAACCAACATGTATATTTTTAATAACTTTACTCCTGCGCTACCTAGCTGGATGAAATATACTCTGTGACCTATTCCCATACCTACCACATTTATGTACACAAAAAATATGATAAAAATCGGTTAAGCCGTTTCGGAGGAGTGCGACCACAAACACCGTGACGCGAGATTTTAATATATTAGGATTACCTATTTGTATTTATTTATTTCTATAATTTGCGTAAAAGATGCGCCAGATAGGCACGTACAAGCAGAAACCAATGCTGCAATTAACTATTGTAAAATTGAATTGCTTTAGCAGTGATGGTTTCCTTTCAATTATTTTAGAATTAATCGGTTATCGGTTAATCGAAAGCAAAAATTCGATGAAATTAAATCGTTAGCCGAAAGAAAATAACCGATTAATATAAGTTTTTTGGTCAATCGTGCCGACACTAGCTATAGGAGGGTATTCTGCATGTCTTGGCCAATATATACCCTTTTCAATGGAGGGGGAGAGGGCTGATTTTCCGATAGAACTATGCAGAAAGTCAAAACTATGCAATAGTGGCTCAGTGTCAGTAGTAGCAGAATATTAGCCTCCGGGAAGTCCAGATTTGAGTACACTGGATTACGATAATGGCCAGAACGAATTGTAGAGCGTATAGTGAATGAGTCTCCACATAGAACTTTGGAAATCCCACAACAGCATTAACGGTATCAGCGTCATCGGTTTTGATTTGAAAATAGCGATTTAACTGATTAAAACAAATTGTGGTAAAGATACTTCATATCGATAGCGGAAAGTCTATTTGGTTTTGACGACGTAACATGCAACGCCATTTATCGATAATTGGTAACATTTTATGGCTATTTCTGAAACGAATGGAATGTCTTGTTCTTGTCTGCTATCTACAAATTAATTTCGAGGCGAATTACGAAATCACGAATTACGACCAATTTGCAAGATATAATATATGTATTTCTAAATTGTTTGAATAAATTAATTTGCAACAAGATCTTCTTTCTTGGTAGAGAACATACAGTATAATACCTGGGGATGTACCTTGACAGTAAACTCAACTGGAAAGAGCATACAGAGGAAGTTACTAAGAGGGCGACTCGTGCACTCATGATATGTAAAAGCCTAGCCGGCAAATCATGGGCCTGTCGACCTCATATTCTCAGATGAATGTATATTCGCATGGTGAGACCTGTGATCACCTATGAAGCAATAGCATGGGCAAAAAGAACCAGTCTGACAACTACGAGAAATACACTAAATAAAGTGTTGTGCTGTTAAGTTTTTTATATAAGTTACCAGAGTTTTCTTGGACCCGCCTCTAGACGGCTTCAGGCTGTTGAGTGTATATTTTTTCTTGTTAGTTCCCCATAACTGATTCAGTGCTTTTGTTAGGTAGCAATGTCCGGTCCGGAATTAATGAATGCAATTTCAAGCCCTGAAAACGCTGACGGTGAAGATGATTTCGACGATGACGACAATGTTAACGATCCAGATTTTATTTGCTCTGAAGATGAACTTTTGATTGATCATTGTTTAATGGATGCAAGTCAAGCCTTGATAGATGCAGTAAACGCTAGTCTGGACATCAGCGCTTTAGGCATTAATCATCAAGAGCCGAGTTCAGCCTTAGCATCATTTCCTTCAACGTCCGTTGCTTCTGTTGCTGCTTTGGAATCAAACGCCAGAGCTAATGCCGTATCAAGTTCCGCTGAGCCCAATATTGCCCCTTCATGTTATAGAAAACGTAAACGCGACTCGAATGACAAAGAGTTACAAGAAGAAGAAGGTGGCCCAGGTAATTCGAGCACGGGCCAATTCATTGGTGCTCTGAATACAATGAAAAAGGACGCTCAGGAATTCAAATCCATGTTATGGAGAAAAAAAAGAATATGCAGCTGCATGTAAGCGAAGTAGTTCTTCGGGGCGTAAAAGAGCTGCCAGACGAAGTAAAATCTTTGAAAGCACCATTGATTGCTTCCATAACTTTGTGACTGATGAATTTATGCATTACAGTGAACTCTCTCGTACCCGGACACTGACGATACCGAGAAATGTGTCCGGTTATGAGAGATGTCCGGTTATGGGAGAAAAAAATTAATTGACGTTCTTTAAAACACAAACAGAATAGACATTGTGGTATTCATTTTAATTTATAAAGGAATTCATTTTTATGTCATAAAAACAAATTACCAAAAATACTAATTTCTGTCTATGCAAATCAAGCGTAAAATGACACATACATACATACATACATACACTTAACATACCAACCTATTTTAAAATACAATGGGACTTATAAATGCACATAGTTGTTGGATAACACGTTCGCGGACAAGACAGCATAATGCCGTCAATGGTTGATGAAATAAGCGGGTCATGATAATTGTGGATACCAGAGTCCTACCAGAGACAAATTTTCACTTCACTGTGATCAGTGGAATAATTTCTTTATACAAAATTCGCAAAAAATAATATAAAGTATCTCTCAAAATGCCGGAGATATGCGTGTGTCATTCTAGCGTTTCCCACCGAAAATCATGTGTCCGCGAACATGATAATGCCGCACAGGTACACTCCACAGTTTACATTTTTGTTTCGTTTCTTTGCAAAGAGTAAAGAAGAGGAAAAAAAAAATCAAAAAAAATGTATGTTAAAAGTTTGCATACATAGATATGTTTTGTTCGTTTAAGAGAGAGCGACATTCTATTACATTCTGTTACGAAAATTGGTGTCTGTGTCCTGTTATGAGAGAGTCCGGTTATGGGAGAGTTTTTTTATATGAAAAATCGTGTATTTACATTTATTTCGGTTCTTTGAAATCTGTCCGTTTATAAGAGGTGTCCATAAGGAGAGAGTACACTGTATACCTATTATGGTTGATGAAATGAATTTGTGCCAGCAGAAAATCTAAATTCGACTTATTACCAATAAACAAGAGGTTCGACAATTCAACGGAAACATGTTCTTCATGTCTGTTTACCGCTTTACAAATGTTCGTTCCTACTGGGCAAGACATTCACTGGAAGCAATCCGGACCACAATGACACGAACGAGATTCGAACAAAAGCGCCAGTTTTTGCATTTCAATAACAACTCGAATATGATACCGAATGGCCAGCCTGTATACGACAAGTTGCATCGAGTTCGACCACTAATAACCCTCTTCAACGAACGCTTTGGGTCCGTTCCGATGCTTCATCGCCATTGTGTAGACATACAGATCTGTGCTACAAAAATGGGTGGCAACCCTACTCGGCAATATATGCCAGCCAAACCACATGTTAGAAGAAAATCTATTTATTGCGTTGAATTGTTTAAATTGCTTCTTTTGGTTTTTTTTTGTTATTTAAATTGTTTAAGACTTAAACTAAATTGTTTAAAACTTAAATATTTGCTTAACTTATATGATTCTCAATTACTAAACATATTGTTGTACACTCTATGGTTCGACTAGATCTCTCTATTCTTCGTTAAAATTCTATAGTTCATTTTTTTTTTTGTATGGTTGCTCGCATATGCAAGTGCTGCTGATCATCATGGTGTATCAATTGTGCTTGCTAGTGAGAGCATTGCCGTTTGCATTGCTGATTTGCAATTGCGTATGCAGACTACCGTGGTGTAATCGGTCTCTTTCTTGTTCTAGCAGCCACTTCCACATCTTTGGAATTAATTCGGTCAACCATCGAGTAAAATTTGATTTGTTACAATTATATAATTTAAAATAAATATTATAACGTTTTGATTAAAATAATTGGCTCGATTCGTAAGCCACATAAATGGGGGACCAAGCTGTTTGTTCTATGTGATCACATGGGCTTACCATATTCGTTTGAGATTTATTTTGATGCAGGAGACAACGTGGTATACCAGAAAATGCACCAGATCTTGGAGCTTCATCAAATGCCATTGTTCGTTTGTCCAGTAAAATTCCAGACAACGCGAACCATATATATTTCACATTTTGATAATTTTTACACCTAATTGGGCTTGCTGATATACAACAGAAGCCGTGGTATTTATAGTTTGGGAACCGTGCGCTCAAATCGAGTGCCAAACATAAAATTGTCTAGCGATGCTGAACAGATGAAGCGAAAAGTTGAGCGAGGATATTCCGAGGAATATCCGAGTAATATGAATTGTTTAAATTGCTTGATGAATGATATTCCGAAGAATATGATAATATTTTAGCACAATTGGCACACGGCCTAGGAAACAATATTTTCGGGAGAGAGTGTATAGCTTAGGGTACACGGATTTCATCTCTTTCCAAGCGTCAACCACGTTCGTCTTGAGGATGTGTTAAGTCATTGTCTTTTCTTCTTCGTTTGTGGACCAAAGTCTTATTTATGGCGAACCCATATAACAAACTCATTATCACCAGTGGAAGACGTTTCACTTCCGCTCCCAATGTTTTCGCCTGTGGATAAAGCTATGGGATCCTGAAAATAAATTTTGTTTTCAATAGTGGGTCTAATAAAACATTTCACCGGCACCAAGGTATTCTATATTAGGAAAAATGTACCCTGAAAAGTTTACCAAAATCGGTTAGGTAGTTTCCGAGTCTATAAAAGACAAACATACATACAAACATTCATTTTTATATTATATAGTCGTTACCCGGTGTGCTTCGCTACACCTATTGAAAACAGTGTTTATGTCATAAATGTAATGAAATTTTTTCGATTGACTTTTTGTGAATAGTAATGACTCTGGTGGAGAATTAAATGCCGACAACTCTATTTGGATTTAAGAAAACTGTCCAAACAATAATAAAAACTCAAAACTTACCATCCGATTGAGCTGAAACTTAGACAATATATTTGTTATGAAGCGAGAAGTGCACGTAAATCTGCTGTAGTAATAATTTTGAGATTTTGGTTGTCATGGCCATCTATCGGGAAACTTGAAAACTTTTGATTTACAAATATTTCTGACTTCATAACAAATATATTCTGTAAGTTTCAGCTCAATCGGATGGTTTTGAAATGTTGGTGTTCCAGCGCCATCTATCGGAAAACTTGAGAACTTTTGATGTACGAACATTTCTTAATTCATTACAAATAATATTGTGTAAGTTTCAGCTTAATCGTATGGTGAATTTAAATTTTTTTTAGCTCCAGCGCCGTCTAGCGGAAAACTTTTTGATGTACGAACACTTCAAACATCAGAAAAAGTATAAAGTGTAAGTTTCAGCTCAATCGGATGGTTAGTTTATGAGTTCTGAGGTATCAAACGAACAGCTCATTTTTATATATAAAGATAGATCTAATAACTTGACTCCAGCGCCACCTATTGGGTCCAGATTCTATTATATAATTTTCTCTTTTGGCATTGAACTAACATATATTGTGAATATGAGCATTTTTGGTCCATAAATATAGAAGTAAATAATAACTTGACTCCAGCGCCACCTATCGGGTAAAGATTTTATAATTTTCTCTTTCGGCACTGAACCAACATGTATATTTTTAATAACTTTACTCCTGCGCTACCTAGCTGGATGAAATATACTCTGTGACCTATTCCCATACCTACCACATTTATGTACACAAAAAATATGATAAAAATCGGTTAAGCCGTTTCGGAGGAGTGCGACCACAAACACCGTGACGCGAGATTTTAATATATTAGGATTACCTATTTGTATTTATTTATTTCTATAATTTGCGTAAAAGATGCGCCAGATAGGCACGTACAAGCAGAAACCAATGCTGCAATTAACTATTGTAAAATTGAATTGCTTTAGCAGTGATGGTTTCCTTTCAATTATTTTAGAATTAATCGGTTATCGGTTAATCGAAAGCAAAAATTCGATGAAATTAAATCGTTAGCCGAAAGAAAATAACCGATTAATATAAGTTTTTTGGTCAATCGTGCCGACACTAGCTATAGGAGGGTATTCTGCATGTCTTGGCCAATATATACCCTTTTCAATGGAGGGGGAGAGGGCTGATTTTCCGATAGAACTATGCAGAAAGTCAAAACTATGCAATAGTGGCTCAGTGTCAGTAGTAGCAGAATATTAGCCTCCGGGAAGTCCAGATTTGAGTACACTGGATTACGATAATGGCCAGAACGAATTGTAGAGCGTATAGTGAATGAGTCTCCACATAGAACTTTGGAAATCCCACAACAGCATTAACGGTATCAGCGTCATCGGTTTTGATTTGAAAATAGCGATTTAACTGATTAAAACAAATTGTGGTAAAGATACTTCATATCGATAGCGGAAAGTCTATTTGGTTTTGACGACGTAACATGCAACGCCATTTATCGATAATTGGTAACATTTTATGGCTATTTCTGAAACGAATGGAATGTCTTGTTCTTGTCTGCTATCTACAAATTAATTTCGAGGCGAATTACGAAATCACGAATTACGACCAATTTGCAAGATATAATATATGTATTTCTAAATTGTTTGAATAAATTAATTTGCAACAAGATCTTCTTTCTTGGTAGAGAACATACAGTATAATACCTGGGGATGTACCTTGACAGTAAACTCAACTGGAAAGAGCATACAGAGGAAGTTACTAAGAGGGCGACTCGTGCACTCATGATATGTAAAAGCCTAGCCGGCAAATCATGGGCCTGTCGACCTCATATTCTCAGATGAATGTATATTCGCATGGTGAGACCTGTGATCACCTATGAAGCAATAGCATGGGCAAAAAGAACCAGTCTGACAACTACGAGAAATACACTAAATAAAGTGCACAGACATGGGTTTGCATGACGGGTGCAACGAGAACCTGTTCAACTGCCGCACTGGAGCTGTTATTGGAGCTTACTTCAATTCAACAAAGTAAGTGAAACACGTTTTTAAGAATGGCCAAAGAAGGAATAGGAAGAAGAAAATGCATTAGCCATAAGGATTATGCTAAAATGACTAATAAGCTTCTGCTTCTGGCATTCCTAAGGGGAATACACCATAAAATTGGAGCTCCGACCACTGGAGAAGACAAACAGGACTAAGTCCTGGACAAATACTCAGGGCCTACTTAGACAGGCGAAGAAACTCAGACAGGCGAAGAAACTTTTGGGTAATTACAATCTGAAGAGGTTCAAAGCTTTCATCAGCCTTGATAATCTGCATCTCATCCTTCAATAATAATTTTTTTTTTTTTCGCCTAGGGGGTAGTGGAAAAACGCTAATGCGCACGAGTAGCAGGCCCGCTCTGCTACAAGTAGTGTGGGACTTATTCTTACTCCACCAAAAAACTACCTTTAACCCCTTTGTTTTTCTTCTTGACACCATCCACTCCGGGACCGCTTTCGCATTACTTCAGAGTGGTGTCGTTTTCTTCCCCTTTTGGGGGACCGGCTTTTTCATATTGGTCTCCTGGTGCGGGTTTCATCTTTCTTGCCGGTAAGGCTTACGTCAGTCTTATGAGTACATGTCTGTGTTCTCTTCTCTCTTTTTTGTTTTGAGCACTGTCTCGATGAAGGAGCATATTTTGTTCCACTTGTCAATGCCGGAGATCATCTTTCTCATAACATTATCTGGGCTGATATTGCCTATCTCCGATTCCAGTATATGTCTCTCTGGTTCCCATCTGCTACATCTGAAGAAGATATGATGAGCATTGTCTTCTGGAGAGTCGCCATATTGGCACGCTGAGCTTCTTACTTTCCCAATCTTGTGAAGATACGCGTTGAAGTATCCATGTCCGGTAAGGAACTGGGTAACGTAGTAGTTAACTTCGCCATGTTCTCGCTCCGTCCATTCAGTCACGTCCCTGATCAGTCTCGCAGTCCATCTCCCTCTAGTTTCAGAGCACCACCTGCTTTGCCACTCCTGCTTGGTGAGCTCCTTCGCCTCTGCTGTTGCCGTTTCCAGTCCTATTTCCGTTTTTTTCCCGTATACGTACTTCCTCTCTGCCGCTAAGAGATCAATGGGAGTCACTCCTGCGACTACGAGGACTGCTGGTTCCGACACTGTTCGGTAGGAACTTGCGATACGAAGGGCTCCGCGTCTTTGCACTGCAGCCATTTGCTTTCTATATTTCTCCTGTTTCAGTGCATCAGCCCATATCTCGCATCCATATAGAAGAATGGCATGCGTGATCGCCATGAGGAGTCTTCGTTTGCTTTGGGTGGGGCCGCCAACATTGGCCATAAGTTTGCTGAGTGATGTTGTAACTTTGGCCGCTCGCTCAGATGCAGATTTTATCTGTGGCCAAAATGTCAGCTTAGAGTCTAGTGCCACTCCCAAATACCTAACTGCATCTTTGCTAATGATCACTTCTGGTCCTACGCGGAAATCGACGTGCCTCGGGATCTGTTTCCTGGTTAGGAGAACTATCTCCGTCTTCTCCGTGGCTAGACTGAGTCCGTGGTCTTCCATCCAGGTGTGCACGCGTCTCATGACCTGATTAAGTTTTCTCTGTGCGTCTTCCGTATCTCTTGCAGTGATCACAGCGCCGATATCGTCTGCATACCCTACTAGGAAGGTGTTGTCAGGCATCTCCATGCGAAATATCCCATCGTAGGAGATATTCCATAGATCAGGTCCCAGTATTGAGCCCTGCGCCGCACCGGCCGTGATATCCTTTCCGAAAGATCCGTCTGTTGTATGGTATACAAGCTTCCGGTCGCTTAGGTAGTCCTTTACCATCCGTAGGAGATATGGTGGGATCCTAAAGATATTTTCCAAGGAATTCAGCAATCCTTCAATAATAATAATAATACTAATAATAATAATAATAATAATAATAAAAATAATAATAATAATAATAATAAGGTACAAAATGATAATGAAGGGTACTATTTAGATGAAGAGAACATCATTACAAATGCCTTGGCTTTCTACAACTCGAGGTATGCAGGAATCAGAGCTGAAGAAAATATTACGAAACAAGTTTCAACAGAGCTTAGTCAAAGTTCTGAAGAGTCACTTAAATGCTGGTAATATAAGAAAGGCCATTAACACCTGGGCTATTCCAGTATTTACATATTCCTTCGGCGTTGTTAATTGGTCAAGTGCAAGCCTTGACGAGTTATCAACCTTAGTAAGAACAACCCTTAGTAAACACCAGTGTCCAGTGATGCCAACCCGTATTTCTAAAAGTCTGTAGATAAAAGTTACAAATTCTGTAGAATTCTGTATTTTTGCTCAATGCAAATCTGTAGAAACCAAGACTTTTTTTAACGCATAAAAAGTGATTAGAATAAAAATTAGGGTACAATAAAACATACATAAATCATTATTTACATTGAACTTGCACATCGTTTACTAGCAATCTGAGTCAAATCAATAATCTTTATTTTTGAAATCATACCTACATGTTTTTTGCATCCTGTATTTTCGGAAAGATGAACCTCACAGCACAGCGTTGAGAGCGCGCCTTATGTAAATAACATATTGATAATATTTTGATGTACTTACTGCGTTGACATTTCATATAAAATGGTTTGGTGTTAGTGCAAGTAGGTGTGAATCTCGAGTAGAGTCCGCGATTCACGAAAATGAATCTAGAGCAAGAAAAGTGCTTTTTTGGTCGGTTAGAAAATGAAAATTGTACTAGAGCGCTAAAAATTGCTCGAGATAAAAAAAGTGCTCTTTTTGCCCAATAGAAAATGCCCCAGATTGCTGAGCTTACATGTTCAGGTCAATATTTTTGGTTCTACAGCGAACAGATTTGTTAACCCTCATCCTGTAAAGAAAAAAAACTACATATTCAGTGTTTTGGGTGAATTGTTCTTAGCACAATTTCATTGCATTATTTGCACTTTTTACAATTTATTTCCGTAAATGAATGTTTTCTACAGATAACTGAATTACATTTGTTACATTTGGTATCATACATATTATAGAAATCGCGCGAGTTTTTTAAGTCTCAAAATGCGTTTGGGCAAAATTTGCCCAAAATACAGGATGAGGAGAAACGATCATTTATCTATGCTATTGTTTTATTCGTTAAAAGTTTTTATTTTTTCCTGGAATTTGAAATGTCTGTATATTTTGGTTTGATTTCTGTATATCTGTAGGCAGAGTAAAAATTCTGGAGATCTACAGAAAATTCTGTATGGTTGGCATCGCTGAGTGTCACCACTCGAGAAGTGCAGCCGAAAGGGTCACCTTACCTTATTAGGACGGTGGAAGAGGTTTGTTAGACATACCGAACCTGCACTTTTCTCAAATAAACAACCTAAGAAACTACTTCCGAAGTCAAATCGAAGCTTCAGACTTATTTCGAACAGTGTGTCTTGCGGACAAGAACTACTTAAAATCAAGTAAGATTCAAAAACCACCCAACGTTCTCTCTCGCGAAGAACGCATAGATGTATGGAGAAACAAAAGCTTGCACGGAGTACATCCAATTCAATTGCAACAAAACTTTATCGATATACCCTTCTCAAATTTATGGTTTCAGCGCGGCTCTCTCTTCGCGAAAACGGAAGACTTTATGATTGCTATCTATAAATATTATAAAACTCTAGAGGTTTTTTTGTTGGTTACCTAATAGCGTGAAAACCGCTGGACAGATTTCGATGAATTTTTTTTGAAATGCTTCTTAAGTACCCGGGATGATCACAAGCTATGTAATTTTTGGTCCAGGCTACTGGTTTTTACATAATAGTCAACATCACTGTATATCGGTGAGGAATATTATGATTATACAGCCCTAACTCAATAATGGCTTATCGGATTGAAAAACAAGAAAATAGGTGAAATTAGTAGATTTGTCCCTCAATCATTTGAGATATAAAACATCCTTCTGGGTTGCCCTGAAGCTGAGCAGTTTTCAAAACAATTATTCAAAGCATCGCCCACAATTTTCCTTCAGTGGTAACCACTGCCAGCAGCCGGGCAGCAGTGGGTATCGTTGCAATAGTGTGCGTGTGAGTATATGTGTGCGCTCTAACGTGATCATATGGCTTGCACTTCAATGTGCTCTACAACCATTTGCGGCTCTCACACTCAAGCAATCTTAACAAATGTCAAAAGAAAGAGAATTTTCCAGTCAATTGCATTTTTAGTTTATTAATGTTATTAAAAAATTAAAAAAAAAAGATCAAAAATAAATATTCTACCCAAAATGAACTCCTGTTGCTTTAAGAACTTTGGTTTTGGTTCATATATGTACATACATATACATATTACCATCACATAAATAAATCATCTGGGAAGTATTGGTTGTCCATTGATACGAACCCAAGGTAATATTGCCCTTGGATGTCGCGTCGCGTCGTCAGGGTTAGTAGCTACATTATTCCCCGGAATAGTGATAATGTTCGAGTTTTCTGTGACTGTTGTCTAATTGTGTGGGACGAATGTACCGTAAGGCAGTGGAAATCGTTAACAGAATCTAACAGGATAAACTTTAGGCACACGTTATCAGTAGTACCATGAGGCACAAAAGCTGATGAAGTAAATGCCTGTCTGGAAAAGTCAAGTCTCTGGGGTCCAATATTACTCAAATGCACTTGACCGTCAATATGCGGGCACGAACAGGCGGCAATCCAAACGCACAGAATTTTCTTATTTATTACTTAAAATTGGTGGAAGAACGTTTGCGGAAGAAAATGGAAAAGTAAATTTATCCTTTTATGGCAACTAACAAACCGTGAGAATTCTTAGCTTTGTGAGCGAGCTATTTTGTTGCCTCGGAATGATCAAGCTCCAGCCAATGATAGCGAGATATTTTCACGTGTTGATGGTCAAAGTGCAGAATGTAAGTATATTTCAATCAACGTTTTTGACGTTTTTGATATTGACGCAGTTAATCAACAAAATTTACTAAACACTTTTGTGGACTTAGACAAATACTTTGATGTTTCTTCGCTCCCACTGAAATTGCATATTAGTATGAATGAGAAAGCCCTTAGAATAGAATGCGAAGCAAGGCGAGCAAGAGTTCAACTAGTCCAAGATAAAGTTGTAACAACCAAAAACTACCGCAAGATCGTATTACGAGAAAATTTCCAAAATGACTTATGCCGCCGCTGCCAAAACAACGCAGAAACTATCGATCACATCATAGGTGGGTGTACGAGCCTGGCATCAGACGATAATATGGCAAGAAATAACCAGGTAGCGAAGATCATACATCAAGGTCTAACGTTACAAAATAATCTCGTGTTGCAGAGTTTCCCATACTATAAGTACGATCCAACACCTGTCGTAGAAAACAATAGCTTTAAAATTTACTGGGACAGATCGATAAGATTACTGACCGCACAATACGAGCTAATAAACCAGACATCCTCCTATTCGATAAAGTTAGAAAGAAAATTACTTTGTTTGATGTAGCTATTCCCTCAATAACAACATCCAGTCGACGTATAGTACAAAAATCAACAAATATACGGACCTGGCAAACAAACTTAAGGCAATGTATCATGTGGAGAGAGTGGATGTCACGCAAAAAATTAGTCCAACTAAAGAGACACAATCTTGAAAACGCACTAGAGATTATGCAGAAGAGAAAGTGCGGCGTTTTCTGCAACAGACCAACTCGAACTAAATGCTAGAATGTGGTCTACGGCCCAACAGAGCCTTATCCCTTGGTAACCACCCGGGATAGGTGCTTTCCCAGCCTCACAGCTGAGAATAAACTTTTGAAAAATCGATAATAATAATAATAATAATACATATTAAACAAAATACAAAATACAAAAAATTAGAAACACTGAGTAAAAGATGTCCCTTATGGGGTCATCAAAAAAAACGCGAACGCCAACTTGGAGTTGGCCCAACTGTTCGACTTACAAATGAAACGACAACGATTAAAGGTTTTCAAGGTTTATTCTAATCCGTTCTACTTCAGGTCTCAATTAAGACTAACAATCCAAATAGCTTAATCCTAACTTAACGTATGGGCTGCGCGTGCAAGGGTAGTGCAGAGTCAGCATACCCGACTGTGGGAAACGTCGCTGCGTCGCAGTCGGTATTTGAGACGATCAAGTTTCTGCACGCGCATTGGAAATGTGCTGGCGTGTGCAATGCATTTCCGTTGGCATGAAAATGCATCGTGTTAACTACCCTCTCCTCGAAAATCTACGTCCCGTAGATCTCAATGTTGCAGGACGATATTTTGGGGATGTATCCCCGGTTCTGGCAGATGAATTCTAGGTATGTCCACCTTTCTGTTGATCCTGCACCAGATGGTCAAGCCCACAGCAGCTACAATAAGGAGAATAGTAACATCAGCAACCGCTGATGATTTCATCTTGTTGGTAAGTTCTCGAAGGATCTTGATATTGCCCATGCTGATGTCGTGCACGTACTCGATGTCGATCTTGTGTCGAACTGCAGTGATGTTTGCAAGGACAGGCGGCAGAGCCTGAAGTGAAGTTGCGACGAGACTTTCAAATGTCCTGTTGTTTAGATGAATTGTTTCGTTATTAAGGTGAATCAGGAAGGTGCCAGATAAGTTTCTTGAACTATCTCCGCTGGTAAGTTCTCCGTTGAAGTTCGTGACGAATATTGTATCTTCTTTGATAAGTTCGACGACCTCCGCAGTGTTCGAACGGAATGTGCAACCAGCGTGACCTCCTTTCAGCAGGCGGGCGATGCAATCGTCCTCTTGCAGCTTCTCCAATGAATTCCTTTCGCACACCGTCATGTTGCCCATGATGGGGCAGCGTGATGACACCCCATACGTTTCCTCGTGGTTTACTAAAATCCTTTCGAACTGCAGATCAACCTGTTTTCCATTGATTATCGATGATCTCGTCAGCAGAAGATTGTATTCAGATTTGCTAACCTTTGGCATAGATAGGACGTACAGCAGCAAGGACTCATTCGTGAATACGGACGGTGTACCATATTGCAGGGCTTCCACTATGTTTGAGTACGGCAGGGTTTCGACTTCGCTGATGACTCTGTTGATTTCTTCCTGATCTAGAAGATTAGTATTGACTATACCGCTCCTTGCCATTTGGCAACCACGAACAATTTCGTTGACCTCTTCTTTAATCACCATGATTTCGTTGATGATATCCTGTTCGAACTTCGCTCTGTTTGATGACGTAATTTGGTTTGCTGTATTACCGATTACCCAGTTGATCTTCTGTGTGATGTTCTCGGCTATTTTCAGGACCCTCTTGTTGATTTGATACTGTTGGTTATTATTTTCGATCAGGTCTTGCTCGTTGCGGAGCACCTTGTCCCAGTCGGCTGCATCGGGGTTCCCTGCCAACCATTTCCAGGCGGATCCAATCCAGTTGATTGACCTAGGCTTCCTCTGAGCTCTTCCCTTAAGTGAGTAGAAGCGTTCATAGACTTGAGTCAAGTGATGTTGTGCCACTGTTTTCCTGTCTCCTCCCGTGATCTCGCCCTTTACTGCTTCCGTCATCTTCTTCAGCAATTCTTCGAATTGTTCCAGACGAATGATGTGTACGAGCTTGAAATGTCCATCGACGATCCATCCCTTGCCTTCTTTAATAGATATTAATGGGGAGTGATACTCGAAGATGCTAAACCCTTGCACGACCGTCGTTAGTAAAAGGCTGTGTGGTACATTTAAAAGGTAACATAATAATAATTTACAGTAAAATAATGAAAAATTATTTACAATATTGAAGTATAACATTTTAATATAGTTTAACATTGCAAAGGCAAAATCAATTGTGAAAAAAGAAAAATTTTATACAAATGAAATTTTGTTTTTGAATTGTTTATCTTAGTCTTAGCATTTAGTGTTAAAATTACATTAGATTTCAATGATGATTTTATAATTACTTAATATTACATAGAACTACAAAGAACGGTTAAAAGCATTAACTAGATTAAGATTACTTAGCTTACAATATTAATATTGTATAATTTACTTAGGAAAAAAAATATAAAAAAATAAAAAATATAAGTCCTGTGTGCTTGGATCCGTGTGCTTGGCTGGTGCTTAAAGTTACGTGTGCTTTGTGCATATGTGCTTTGTGCTATACCCCCTTTTTTTTTTTTTTTTTTTTTTTTTTTAATATAATATAATATAATATCAATACATTTAAGTATTTTTTACTTGTGCTTTGTGTATTTTGCGTCCTGTGGACGTTAGAACTGTTACCTTGTTATTTTTTGCCACAACTTCCTTTCGATACAGGGGCTTATGCTTGCCCTGAATCCTCTTGAATGAAGTGTAAATTATATCTCCTTTCTTAAAATTTTTAGGTACCGACTTCCTTTTATTATACCACAAATTCCTATCTCTTGCCTTCTTTAGTATTTTCTCCCTCAGCTCCTGGTTAACCTTCATTCGAAAGTTGGCCATATTCTGAAAGTTAAACCTATTGCTTCGATTGAAGAATATATCGCATGGTTTTCGCTGCGTCACCGAGTGAATCGTATTGTTATACCTGTCGACCGAAATATTTAAGAGCTCTTTTAATTTCAAATCTTTATATTCGGCTTTCAGGCATCGGTAGATTTCTAAGATCGTGGAGTGAAATCTCTCGACCTGCCCATTAACTTCACTACGATTCACAGGTGTTTGGTACATTCTTATGTCCAGCATTTTGATGAAATTGACCATAATTGGGCTGAGGAAGCTTCTCTCATTGTCGGTGACTAACATCTTCGGGACAGTGAAATAGTGAAGAATTTTAATGACCTTATCTCTGAGGTGAAGTGAAGACTTATTCCTTATATGAAATAATTTTGCGAATTTTGAAAATTTATCAATACAAGAAATGAATCTTTCCCCTTGTATTTCCATAATGTCCATGTGTAGTATTTCACATGGATAAGACGGAGTCGGTGTTGGCTGGAACTCAGGGGTCGCTGGGTGTCGATCATATTTGTTAGCGAGGCATACATCGCAGGAATTCGTGTATCGTTTGATAAGGCTGCTCATTTTCGGAAAGTAGTATTTCTCGAGAAGTTGTTCTTTGTTTTCCCGAGCATTTCTATGTGCTCGCCTATGTTCCTTGCTTATGAGATCCCACACCCGATCTTCGTTGGTGACATCCTCTACTATTTTTTGAGTTAGCCTTATCTTATAGTTGACAAAACTCTCCAAATATACGACTTGCAGCAATTGCATAAGGCATTCGTGCACCTTAAGGCCATTAACGATATTTGGTCTAAGGTTTGTCTTAAGAATTTCGGTTAATTCTGGTTTATCTATGAATGTCCTCGCAACAAAGTGTCTCGAGTAACCGAGGTGTGGTTCCTCATACCTATTCGGTTCTTTTGCAACGTTTATTACGAGCTGATTTCGGAAGACGTTGAGTGGTGTCTCCACGTGTGGAATCAGGTCTGTTGAGTCTTGAACTGCACTATGCATCGTCTCACTGGCAGATGTAGTGGAATTCGCGTCTACGTTGGTCGGTTCCGTGGAGGATTCATACTCTGCAGCTGTTTCTGTTGTTGGTTGGGCGGTTTCCGTGGAGGAATCACCTTCCGAAGCAGTTTCCGTTGAGGAGTTATTGTGTAACGCATTAACTTGGCATTCCGCTTCAGCATTCACTGAGGTGGTCAAGTGCTGCTTACCAATTTTGAGTCTTGAGAGGGCATCGGCCACGACATTAGATTTGCCTGGTCTGTAGACCAATTCGCAGTTATACTCCTCTATTCTTGCCTTCCAACGTTTTAATTTTGCATTATAGTTACGATTGCCTAAGGCAAAGGTTAATGGTTGGTGGTCGGTGAATATGCGAATTTTCTTAGCCCCGTAGAGATAGGATCGAAGATTATCTAAAGCCCAAACTATCGCCAACATCTCTTTCTCGTTAGTGGCGTAGTTTTCCTCGGTCTTGTTGAGGGATCGTGAGATGTAAGCGATGGGCTTGTCGTTGCCCATTTCACCCTGTGACAACACGGCTCCGATTGCTGTGTTTGACGCATCTGTCGTAAGGTTAAATGGCATGCCAAAATCAGGGAATGATAAAACTTCTGCAGAGGTAAGTAATGTCTTAAGATCATTGAAGGCTTTCATTCCATCTTCGTCAAGTTCAACATGGATGTTTTTCGATTGATTGGCTTTCACCTGAGCATTCTTCCCTCGAGTTAGATTAGTCAGAGGCTTTGCAACTTTTGCATAGTCCTGGATAAATTTCCGATAATAAGATGTCAGTCCGAGGAAGGATTTAAGCTCTTTCAGATTTTCGGGAGGTTGAATGTTTCGAATAGCCTCGACCTTTTTCATATCTGGGCGTACGCCATCAGGGGTAATGACGTATCCAAGGAATTCTACTTCGGTGTCCATAAAATGGGTCTTCTCTAGGTTAACCTTCAGGTTCGCCTCATTCAGCCTGTTCAATACAGTATCGAGGTTCTTTAGGTGATTTTCTTGGTTATCGCCGAAGACGATTATGTCATCTATATAGACATAACAAATCTTACCTATATATGGCTTTAACACGTCGTCAATCATGCGTTGAAAAATAGCTGGGGCGTTTTTCAACCCAAAGGGTAACCTCAAGAACTCGTATTTCCCATTCATAGTGGAAAATGCTGTTTTGGGTATATCCGAGGGTTTCATCGCTATTTGGTGGAACCCTGAGGTTAGATCTAGAGTTGTAAAATACTGGGCCTTGCCAAGGCTAGCAAGGGTGGAATTTATGTCAGGTATAGGGTAAGCATCCGCGATGGTCACACTGTTCAGCCTTTTGTAGTCAATGACCATCCTGTATTGTTTCTCACCATTTGGCTTTGGTTTTTTGGGGACTACCCAAATTGGTGAATTGTATGGACTTCGGGAAGGTCTAATTATACCTTCCTCCAAAAGTTTGGTTATCTCATCTTCTACTTCTGCCCTGAGGCAAGCTGGATAAGGATAGCTTTTCGTGTAGATCGGCTCATCCGTGTTCGTCCTAATTTCTGCCTGAACAGAAGTGTCAATCACTTCATCGATACTGATTGGACCAAAAAGTGTGTTGTATTTCTCGATTAACGAATTTAACTCCTGTTTGATTCGGGAAGGGAGGTTTTCATTCAAGATTATATTAATCTGTCTAGATAGTTTCTCCTTCAATTGCAGCCTAATATTTGGTTTCAATGTTAAAATGTTGGCCTTTCGGTCAATAACGGCTTCAAGCTCTTTTAGCGTATCATCGCCAATGATGCCGTTGAACGACTTAAGTCCTGGTAGAACATAAAATTTCAACAAGGTATCATTGCCAACTTTCGCGAAAAACTTTCCTGCCACATATTCCGAAATTGCTGTTCTTCCAGCGGCAGAATGCACAAAAAAGGGTTTTTCGAGGGGAACGGTGGGCTGTTTTATTTCTGAGCTAATGAAGTTCTTGTTGGCCCCCGTGTCAACAAGAAATTCCAACACGGCTCCATCCTTCGTCACATATTCTATATATGGTACGCTGGATGGGCGTCTGTCATAAAATTTAGCTCTTCACACGCGGTTTCCTCCGCGACTTCAGAATAATTTTCTTCGCTATTTTCGGCTTCCACATGGTACAGCCTTTGCTGTTTGTTCGGGAAGTTGTCTGACTTAGCCCTGCGCTTGAACGGATTTTCCACCTTCGAGCGGTTCATATAGTTTACCTGTCGAGACTGAATACTCCGATCGACATCCATTTTTTCAAGGGGTTTTGGGCCAGGTCTTGGTGGATGAGCAGCATCGCGAGAAGGAGAATTCCAAGCAAATTGCTTAAATCTTCCTGGATGACCTTGGAAGGGCCTTTTCGGTAGCATGAAGGGTGCTACTTCCGAACTCCTGAACGTCTGATTTACAGGCGCCGTGATTGAGTTCGATCCGGTAGACGAGTGGATTGTATTACTCCTGAAATTCAAATTTTGAATCTCTAAACAGGCAGAGTACGCCTCCGGAAGAGTTTTCGGCCTTTGAATTATCAGCATCCTCGAAATATCGCCGTTAAGGCCGCGCACAAAAACATCCAGGGCCCTGTTCCGGTATGTTTCCACTAAGGCTTTTACTGTTTCCTCGCTAAAGGATTCCGTCTTTAATTTATTAACCATCAATGACAATTGATGGTTGACGGCCGCGTAAAATTCATCCAGCTTACTGCCCCTTTGGCTGAGTTGATTAAGCTGATGCTCAAGGGTTCTCATATCCCTCTTATCTGCGTAATGCAGGGAGAGACACTGTTTCATGTCAAGCCAATCGCTATCAAAAATATTATAAGATACCAGAGCAGCGTCAGCCGACCCTCTGATCTTACCCCGTACGTGCTGAAGTATAGCACGGTATATGGGCTTTCCCTTTACAATATCAAAATCTTTAAGGATGCCCTCCACTGCATGTTCCCAGGATACATACTGCGTGGGGTTTCCATCAAACACCTGTAGTTCCTTTACGCAGTCGGGAAGGCGGCTGATCTCCCTCAACTCAGCCTCAGTTTGTGGAGGACACAGTTCGATAGTTTGCTGTGCCTGATTCGTCTCAAGTGCTGGCATTATTTGCGTCGGCTTGCTTTCAAGCGACTTTAGACGCGTGTCTAGTGCCTTGATCTGAGCAAGTATACTATTCACTGCCCCGGTCAGTTCGGTTATGGACTTAGTCATTTGGTCCATCTTAGTTGGAAAAACGAATTCTTGTTGGAGGAAATATAGGAAAAACGCTTACCTTGTGGTTTCTTAATTTCGATACACTTATCACACACAATTAGCACAGTTTTCTTTCTTTTTTCTTTAATTATTCTTTATTTTTCTTACTTATTTTTTAATTTATTTATTTTTCTTCTTTTGGCTTTAAGCCCTTGGGTTTTCACAGCACGCACACGTTCACACAAAATTGCCTTAGCACACTTTTCGCACCAACACTTTCTTTTTATGCACACTGCTTTATTGTCCTGTCACTTACAGGACGCTTATGTTCATTCTGGTTCGATTTTCAGAGGATGATTCTAGTGATCTGGAAAAAACGAAAAGAATTCAATAAAACCGAACCGAACCGAAACGAACTTTTTTATTTTAGGGCACCGGCCTTGGAAGGTTCGTGTTCTCCCTTTTGGAAGCCTACGTTGAGATTGTAGGCGACCTACTCGCGGCACGAATTACTTCACAATCGATCTGTTTATCCGGACGATCTCCGCGCATGTTCCCATGGGTATGCCGGAATTTGTTACATCAGAGTTAGAGTAGTTAGCTGTGTTCCCATGGTAACAGTAACTTGCACTCAGATAGAGCGTACTAACTCGTTCGTCCTGTATGAAAGGACCCGTAACTATCGACCAATGAAAAAAACAGATCAATTAGTAGGCCGGTCCCTGCTCGGGCGCCAGTAAAAGATGTCCCTTATGGGGTCATCAAAAAAAACGCGAACGCCAACTTGGAGTTGGCCCAACTGTTCGACTTACAAATGAAACGACAACGATTAAAGGTTTTCAAGGTTTATTCTAATCCGTTCTACTTCAGGTCTCAATTAAGACTAACAATCCAAATAGCTTAATCCTAACTTAACGTATGGGCTGCGCGTGCAAGGGTAGTGCAGAGTCAGCATACCCGACTGTGGGAAACGTCGCTGCGTCGCAGTCGGTATTTGAGACGATCAAGTTTCTGCACGCGCATTGGAAATGTGCTGGCGTGTGCAATGCATTTCCGTTGGCATGAAAATGCATCGTGTTAACTCACTGCCATGGTTTAAATCTTTTTTGCAAAATATGGTACTCAATAATGAACTACAACTAGTACGTACGAGTATTTAATACGGGTTTTTTGACTTATTTGCAAAGTGCACAGTCTCCTCCAACGGATTACATCTTCATGCAGGACGGCGCTCTCAGCCTCACTTATATAAACCTTTAAATATAATAAATTCAAGAAATACTAGCATTTTTCCTTGGGCCGGCAAGAAATGTAGTTCCTCACATTGCTGCAGTATGGTTTTTGTCAGGTTTTCAGAAGTTTGGTCATCAACAGGAATAAAACATACAAAATCTTCCCGAAGCATACTACTTTTTGGGTCTGTAAAGCAGTCAACATATGGAACACATACGTATTGAAAGTAGCTCAGTGCCGGAAGCATCTATTGTTTCATCAGCCAGAAAGCTAAAACAATCGAGGCTACGTGCCTGATTGGGGTCTCAAATTTATGTTCCCTATTTCAGTTTTCATGATCCTATCCAACGTACTGTGTGAACGTCTGAAACCTTTCTGCAGCACACTAATCGGCACGTACCAGTGTGGCTTCTGGCCCGGCAGATCGACGATCGACCAAATGTTCACACTAAGGTAGATCCTGAAAAAGACCAACGAATTTCAAGTCGAGACTCACCATCTCTTCATCAAGCCCCATATGATAGAATTCATCGTCTTGAGCTCTACAAGGCGATTGCCGAATTCAGGATCCCATCTAAACTGATCCAGCTATGCTGCGTGACGCTGGAAAACAGGCAATAGTTCCTCCGAACTATTCCGAACATGCACTGGATTTCGGCAACGATATGCGCTGTCATGTGACTTCTTCAATCTTGTGCTGGAACAGATAGTGCGCAGGGCAGGTGTGAACACGGAAGGCACTATCTTTCACAAATCCATCCAGCTAGATGAGAGAAGATACAACTGCGAACTCTATGAGCTGTACCAAGATGTGGATGTAGTCCGAAAAGCCAAAACACGTCGACTACACTGGCTCGGCCACATCGAACGAATGAACAACAATGCTCCAGCAAAGAGGATCTTCGAATCACAGCCTCCAGGTTCGGGACGAAGTCGAAGACCGAACCTCCGTTTCAAAGATCAAGCTATCACGGATGCCAGTGCGCTTGGTCTAGACAACTGAAAGCGGCATTCCCGGGATCGAAAAGAGTGGAGGGCTGCCGTGTCTCAGGCAGAGACTCTCCACGGGTCGGGAGCCCGTTAAGTATTTCAGTTTTCATAAGCCCATTGTATTAACGTTACTACAAATTTAACCTAAATAAAATGTTTTCAGCTAATCGTTCACAATTCAATTTTGAAATTAAATCTTGAAATATATCAATCCACTAAATGTTCCTCGACCGATCGGATATCATGGATAACCGACCAGTACTGCGGCGATGAGATGTACGTCAATCACTGCTCGCTCTGAATTTTTGTTCACGATGCCGCACTGCCGCCTCTTCCGAAAATCTGACAAGTATACAAGAGTATCATTTGTCGTGCGGAGCTTCTCAACTCGCCTTTCAGAGACGGCAACAAACTGTAGGTCCCATCCATTCGTATAAAATATTCTCTAACCTGTTAAAGAATTTGTAAATTAAAAATAATGATCCTGTTGAAATATTGTAGTTATTTTATTGCATTTCTCAACTCGCCCATAACAATTTTTACATAATTACATTTTTTTTGCATCAAACAATTACACCGCAAGCCTTGCCAGAGTTTTTTTTTATTATTTCGGTTTCTACAATTTCAGTCTAACTTTGCATACAAAACAAAATATATTTTTTAAATATATTTGTATGTAGGTACGTTTATTTACTATAGGTACCTATATTTTATTTTATTTAATATATATATTTTTTTAAATTATATTTTCGTAACATTAAAAACACTTAAGGACTAAACTTTTAGAAAGTCAGATTATCGCATGTCATAGTATGGTGTTTCATTTTTGAAGTTTTTTTTTTATTTATTTAATAGTGAATTGAGGTATTATGGTACATATACAATGTATTATATTTATTTGTGGTATTGTTTTATTTCTCAGTGGGTTGCTTCGTTAAAATCCCTGAAGTTTAAGGTATTACTTTGCTTTTTTTTTGTTTGGTATTTCACTTAAAGTCTAATAACATGTTTTATTTAAATTTATTTGATTACAATTTACTACCTAACATTTTATTTGGATATTTTTAAAAAAATAAATATATATTTGTATTAAATTTATGTGAACAGAGTACAAAAGGGAACAAGAAAAAATAAATGATTTGGATATGAGTACATTCAACATTTTAATTTGAAATATATTTTATTTTTAAAGCTTTTTTGTTTCAAATATATTTAAGTTATGTTGTGATGATACCACTTACTGTAAGGTGTAGAATATAATAAAAATACGCATGATATTGTAAATAATTATGTTTATCATATTTGTGGTCAACTAACTTGTTGAAAATGAATAATACGTCACAGCACAGAAGTTGGCATTAGACATTATTTGTACAGCACACTTATTAATTCGCTCGTATTTTTTTTAGGACCAAAAACAGTATAGTTGTTTCACACAAAAAATTTGCGAAATCTGAATAATGGGACTTTTTCGATGGTTTTTATCTCATGCAAACTCACTCTTCAATAGCAAAATCGAGAAATGTACCTATCATTTACCAAAGATCATATACACATTGCTATTTATTATTTATTTACATTTATCGAAAAATAATAAAATAAATATACATATGTAGTTGCCGGAAATATTGGATCATTGTAAAAGTTCGTGCCCGATTTGATAATGAAACAAAAGTGATTATACTTAAAAGAAAATAGTTTTATTAATAGATTATCTAGTCCCCGTTATTTTCTGCAATTCTCTCCCAACGTTTTACAAGTTTTGCGGATTCCGTTTTCATAAAGCGTGGTTTTCCTTCAAAAAATGTCATAAGGTAGTTTTCGACAGCCTCCACGGAACCAAATTTCTTTCCATTCAAACAGTTCTGAAGGGACCGAAACAGATGAATATCTGAAGGAGCAAGGTCTGTGGAATATGGTGGGTGCTGAAGGATTTCCCATCATAACTCCTTCAGTTTTTGCAGCGTTTGTCGGCCGATATGTGGCCTGGCGTTATCATGATGGAAGATGATGCCTTTTCGATTTACCGAAACCGGACGATTTTCTCCAACTTGCTCATTAAACTTAGAAAGTAGCTCACAGTACTTATTCGCCGTGATTGTTTTGCAAGGTGAAAGAGGCTCTAAAAAAATGTTCACCCCTGGAATCCTACCAAACAGATCGTTGATCGTCCAAGGTCATATCATCGTTACGAAATCTACCAAACCACTTTTTAACGGTCCTAAGAGCAGGAGCATAATCCGAATAAACGCTCTGAATGTTTTTTGTTGCAGTTCCAATACTCACGCCTTTTCGAAACTCGTTCAGTATTACATGGCGAATGTGTAACTTTTCGTTCTCCATTTTGGAAATGTTGTTTCCCACACAATTTGACTTAACTCAACGGTATCCAGCGATAAACTGACCTCTGATGCCACGACCTATCCATTGGTATACAACAAGTCCATAAAACAAACAATGGTTGCGTCATACAGCAAACTTTCTGCCACGTATGAAGATCGGGCACGACCACGAACTTTTGCAATGATCCAATAAATCTGAAGTTGTAGGAAAAAAGTGCACCCAAGCATTCTACTATTCACAAGTTTTACTGTATTTATACTCGCTTCATGTTCTCTCTGACATTTTGCATTGTGGTTGATAGATTTGAATTTCGAAGCGTTAAAAAAATTAAAGTCTTACATTTTTTCTTAGAATAATCGCAGTAATTTGGTGAAAAAAACAGTACACGCATTTTGGAGTGTAAAAAACAATATAATACTGAGAAAAACAGTATAGACACGAGCATTACTTATGAATCATCAGTGACTTATTTTTGGAGGATATCATTTTTATATCGCTTATATCGTTTGTATTTATAACACTTATACGCCAGCAATTATGACTGATCGTTCTTTAGAAGCTGCGCCCTACCGGCCTTTGCAATATTCATAGCATTAGCTGCAAGAATGGTGGTGGGTAGGTACATATGTATCTTTATTTTTAAACAGCATAAGGCATTTATATTTGGAGGGGGGTGAAAATAGACCCCCCCATACGGTAATTGGTTTTCTTTTATTTTGAATTAGTTATAAATTAAAATCAATGAGGAAGTCATTTTGGATACTGAACAAAGTTATATGGAGTGACAACAAGTTGGTAACATTTTTTGGATATTGAACAAAAAAAACTCAATATTGAACAACAAAGAAAAAAAACATAAAAGGAGAGTAAACATAAAGTTGATTATGTTATATAGAACAAAAATGACATGAGAAATCGTTAGAAAAGTGTCCTTTTGAAAAAACAGTTCTCTGTAACTTGAAAACTTAAAGAAATAGAACAAAATGGTTTGCGCCAAACGAAAGAGCGTCCCAAAATTATGAAGACTGCATACATAACTCAATTTCGTAAAAAATGGCCTTTAGAACAAGATAGCATCCAGCCGACGATATGTTCGAGTACATACAATTTAATATTTTTGTTAATTTGAATCGAAACTTGCTCTATATTTAGTTGCTGTTTGTGGTCTGCAGGAAATAATGATCTCATCTCAACTAGTTCCCTATAGGAAAACAAAATGTGAGTAATGATACGCAGAGAGAGGCAAGTAAAATGCAAACAATATGTAATATCGTAAACAGCGTTGGACGCAAAAAGGACTTGAAGAAAAAAAAAAAAAACGAATCGCAATCAGTAAATAAATATAAAATTCATTCAAATAAACGTGCAAAGTTTTAGATTAAAAAAATAAAAAAATTCACAATAAAAGAAATATACAAATAAAACAAGGTTTTAGAAATTTATTGATTTTTATTTGTAAAAACAAAATAGGGTAAAAGTTATTTTACTTTATAAAATGTTCGTAATAATAATTATTGTAATATAATAGTTGCATAATAGTGACTATCAAATAAAACCAAAACTAAGACACTACTTATATTATCTAAAAACAAATTAAATAAAACAATATACCATAAAATTATAAAATTATTTAAATGAAAATTTAAGGCAAACACAACTTGTAAAACTAAAAAATAAAAATGAAAATAAACAATAACAAAGTAATATAACAAATAAGCAAACAGACTTTAAAACAATATCTACAAGCTCTTGAATTGCGATAGAGAGGATCAATCTTAGTTAGATAGGTTAACATAGATTTTTAATAAAGATTTTCAATTACATTTACATTTATATACCCGAGGATATTTGAAGTAAACGTTTATACGAGTATCTAATCTTATAGTTAAAGTTATGGTAAGCGATATGGCTGTTAATATAAGAAATATAGCTGATTTGTTGTCATGTCGGATATATACTATCATATTGGCAATTGACAAATATATTTTTTTCTGTTCTTAATATTTATTTTTTGTTATCGAAGAAAATATTGGTAGCTTCTTAATTTTAAAGATCTGCTAAAAGGCGTTGCGTTACACGTTTATCAAACACTTTGATTTTAAAAATAATCCCAACGGGTTCTTACAGTTTACATTACAGATTCCATTAACTGTCGAATGTTTGTTTCTCTACGACCACTGCTTTGCTAGCACGTTCTACCCCTATATCAACGGCTATCTCAAAGAAGAGAGTAACTTAAAGAATGAATTGTCAAAAATATCTAATTTATGAATTTTTTTTAAAGAAAAGTTACTATTTGTTTTGCCATTGGGATATAGAAACTCATGGAGGTAGCGACTATCCAATTTTGGGAATCACACACAGTTCTGACTTTAATTCATTATTTTCTTTGAAATTAAAGGTTTAGGTTTCACCTGGTTGACTTAAATAACTGATTCTCAAATAACATCTACAAACAATTTCTTATTTTCCTTCCATTCCTATTAAAAACGTATACATTCAAACACAATTAGAGACACACTTAATATGTGTAGGATAACACCTGTTTGATAAACGAATTATGTTAGTTGCTATTAAAAAAAAAATAACACCGAATATAAAAAATAAGCTTCTATGTTCTTGAAAACAAATATACGTTTACATGGAACAAGATAAAAAATTGTCTCTTTGTACAATCAAAAATCATATAACAACAGAGATGTCATAATTTTCAAAGCTCTAATAGGTCATTTTCAATTGAATACAGACAAGAGAGCGAAAAGCTCAAACACAAGTTATCTCACGGTCTACATGAATAACAATTGCATACTTTTCATGCTTCCTTCTCTGTATATGTTCTCTCGGGAGAGAAAAAAAGCTTCTCTGGTAAAAACCCCACACTATTGTAACTTCACATCATGTTGCTATGCTATATGATTTTTGGTACAAACAATTTTAGGCGTGTTTTTTTTTAATCTATATGGATTGCAAAAAAGCTTTCAAAAGCTTTCAAAGTAAGAAAAACAAAACCTTAGCCTGGATTATCCAGTCTAAGGTTTTGTTGTATTTTACATTGGAAACATGTTGCGGAAACTTGTTTAGTCTACATAGATTTGAAAAAAAAACACACCTTTTAATAGAAGAGTCTAATTTCCCATAAGTAGATTTTAGTCGTCCTTAAAATAAGACTTTTCCATTTTGAAAGCAACACATTTCATAAAACGTTGTTAAGCTTTTACACAGCCATTTAGCAGTTAATTTAATTTTCTGTCGAATAACAAAGTGGGAAAGGTTAACAAAATAGCAAATATCTAAAAATATATATATATAATCATAAAGTATCTAAAATAATTTAGTAGTGATGCGTGTGTTCATGTGGTATCATCAACATCATCATGGATTTCATACAACTAATCTAGTTTTCATTAAAATTTAATCTTTGGGATGCGATATCAAATATCGATTTGCTCAGGGTCCAGTGCTAAACGAAATTCTGTTGTCTCATTGTGAGCATCACTTAGGAGTAAATAGTTTATATATAAATGTATATATAATGCAATTTAATAATGTGTATTTGTTAGTTTGTCTTGAAAGTGGTCTCCACTTGCACTAGGAACAGCAGACCCTGCTCAGATGTTGGTTCAGGGCGATTGCAATTATTCGTAATAAAATAAAATTAAAATTGAAACTCAAAAAGAATAATTCAATAGGAGAAACAACGGGTATTGTATCTACTAGTAGAATCCACACCAAGTCTCTCCAGCCGCAGGGCTCATTATGGCACAATCGTTGTTGGTGTGATGTGACGGTATCACTGATGGCAACGGTGTAAGGCTGGCCGGTGTTGTGGCCGGCAAACATTGGAAGCAATAGTTCGCTCCAAAATTATTATCCCAGAACTGTTGACCCTTGCATTGGAATCGTACTGCGAACTGCAAACGCTGTCCCACATGCATGGAGTTGCCAAAGAGAATAAAGGTAAATTTGTCGGAAAAGCCATCGCATGAATTTTCCACATAGGTTCCCTGAAGATCGGCATACGTGCGCCAATTGTCAATTGTGTAGCGGATGTGAACTGATTTGTGAAAGTCCAAATTTCTCACCCTCACCGAACCGGATATCGTTTGGTTTATGTGATCTGTGACAGCCGCATTCTCCAAGGACACTTGTTTGTCACGCACCTGGTCAAGGAATGTTGGCAGACCACCGGGCTGCTGGAACAATGGCATTAGTAGTTTGTCTGATTTTGGTCCTAGCTGAATTGGTGGCTCAGACTCCATTATTTCCAGATCCTCAAAAGCTGATTTGGGTATGGTCGGTATTTCGTCGAGGAACGTCTTGACGTCAGCCAAATCTAGACCGAGAACGTCGGCAAATCGCACGATCTTTTTCCTGCCCGGAGTTCCTGGTGGTGTTTTGCCAGTTTTCAGCGACGAACAACGTCGTACTCGCTGTGGCCTGCAATCGTCTTCATCGTCAGTGTCCAGCACAGAGGTTATTTTGCCGGGATCGCTCTGTGTCTGTTTGAGGGGACTTGAAGAGCTTTCGTGTTCCACAGTAATGGTTAATATTTCAGCATCACTAGGAAGATTTAGCATTTCCTTTATTTCTGTCTGGGTAAGTGGTGAAACGACCTCTTCATCTTTGCACTCCTGAGGAAGTTCACTGACGCAAATTTCATCATCTTGAGGTATCTGAAGGCTTAGTTCTGTTTCTTGATTTTCATTATTGTTACTGTGTCCGTTGTGGGTTGAAATATAGTTACGGCTATGCTGCTGAAGTTCGCTCAAGACTAGTTCTTGTGTTTCTATTGAGTTCTCAATTTCGGTAGCCACTTCAGTTTCGCTGCTGTCCTCCTGCGATGGTGGCAGTGACTCGCTCTCACTGCTATCGTTAGGAAGGTGTTGATTTTGCAGTTCATTGTCTGTATTCTCATTTTGATTGTTATTGCTATGGCCGTTCGTAAGACTGTTTTCTGTGGATTCACTGATGTCACTGTTGTCACTGATCTTAAGTGTTTTCACGTACCCAGTAATTCCACTGAGGCGAGGTTGCTGCTGATGAATTTGCTGTGGATCGGTATTCTCGGGTGTTTCTGGATCGTAGTATGGACCATCAGAAGAGGAACTGTGACTGCTGGCCATCGAGGTACAGGCATAGCCAGACTCAGCCGCTGAATTGTGTGGGGTATTTGAAGATGATTCAATAAGTCGCAGGTATTCACATTCATCGACAGGACTTCCAGGACTTTCTAGCTCACAGTCGAAATCAAAGAAGGAATCGGATTCATGCCGCAACGGTTGCAAATCCGTTACGGCCTGTCCTGGTTCCTGTGTGGTAATCCATGTGTTTGAGGTTCCTCCATTGATGATGGGTTCTTCTTCTTGTGGCGTACTATCCTCATTCTACGAAAAAGATAACAATTTAAAATACAAAAAACAATAATAACGCTAATATTTTGAAAATATTACCTGTGATCCAAGTGTCCTTAGCTTCGATTGTAGTCTTCGTGCAAAAGCCTCAGCCCGACCTCGGCATGATGACATACCTATAGTTGGTATAATCGATATTAAGCCGCAGGGCCGTTCAGGAGTCGCACCTTGAGTCAACGGAATATCACCGGGTCCGTTCATTTACGTCAACCTTAGCAGTTTGAAAAAAACTTCTGCAAAGAAAAGTTGAGAAAAAATTCTAAATAAACTTCCAAATTAATAAACAAGATCATTAGGACTATAAATTAAACCAATTCACCCAAGTGACACTAATAGAAATATTCTTTCCATTTTGTGTTTCTCTGTATTCACGTGTGATTGTAGTATTTTTGTCATATGGCAGCGTAAACGCCGACCACAGATTTGCACAAAAAACCATTTTAGCCAATTTAAAACCCAACACACTGAAATAAATTAATTATAGATGATTTTTTGTGATTATTCTTCTTTTTTTTATTCTGACATGGGCGACGTGATTTTGAAGGCGACTAGAATGGCTCATCACACCACAAAGAGCACAGTCTGGCTCTTAACAAAAAAAAAAAAAAAAAAAACCAAATTCGATTTGCGTAGGAACTACTAAAGGATGATTTATACACCTAGGCCAATGGCGAACTAAATTGTAAAAGATTTTTTATTTTTATTTGTTTCTTTCGTTTTTTTTTTTTTGGACCAATGCGATGGTAATTGATTGTACGACGCATCATGCCACGATGAAGCTGCAAAAATATTTCAAGCTATCCTGATGCAAATAGGACTGAATTGGGTAATAATTTAGCTTTTAAAAATCAACTGATTGACGTTACGTTTTATTGCGGACATTATTTATAAATTAAGTTTTTTGTATGAAAAAGTGAATCATATAAAGTCAATTGAATTGGAACGCAATTATAATCCTAGAAATTAATTTATTTTATGTAGATAAAATATTTGCTTAATGCTGTATACTTTGTGGAATTTTTATGACTATTTATTTTTTATTTTTATTTTTTGATAGAGAATTGCATACAGTCTGGATTTTAAGTCGATAGATAGTGGATCGATAAAGGCATGAACTTGAATGTACCGAAAAATGTACATATACAGTGCTGGCGCGATAATTAGCACACCTCCAAATTTAAAAAATAACATGTGCCAATTTTCATAATAAATGTATATAACAGAATTTTTAATAAATATTTCTTATATCTATATACATATGTATGTAGCTGTTCGTTCGATACCTCAAAACTCAAAAACTAACCATCCGATAGAGCTGAAACTTACACTATATACTTTTTATTATATTTGAAGTGTTTGTACATCAAGAAATTTCAAGCTTTCCGATAGATGGCGCTGGAACACCAAAATCTCAACTAGCTAAGCTAAGAGAGGATTTTTTTAAATTAAAATTGGGAAAAATATTTGTCTGTTTATTTAATATTTCTCGTATACTTTATTTTAAATATTTAAATTGGCCTAAGAATATATGTACTGTTTCGACAATAACGACGATGGGGGTGTTTATTTTTTTAGGCATACGAGGGAGTCCAGCTCACTCGTTTAAATAGATTATTCTATCAGGTTGCAGCTATCGCAGGACCCTCTTTTTTTACTTAGGTATATTGCGGCGGTGTTATTTGACGTTATATTTTACGTTTATCTATTTATTTACTTAGTAGTAGATACAAGATAAGGGATGAGATCACCACGGTCGTTTGACTTCTTCAAGCCTTCGTAGGTAAACCATTGTCATTGATCGTGAGTCTGTTAAGAGAGGTTTGTTTGTGTAAATATTATGCAAAAGTCTAAGTAAGAGCCAACAAAATTGGCGAACAAAGTGAAGTACGACGATCAATGGTTCGCAGACAGCATGCACCAGCACGAGCCGCCGAAACAGACGAATCCAATACAATGCGTATTGAAAACTTACGTATTCGTATGACTGTAACAGGAGCATATGAAACAGGTATTGTATTCGATGACGATACGGAAATTAATTTTAGTAAACATGCATTCGTTGTTTTTGGGCCAATGAACAAATTGTGTCCATATTACTAAGCACTGAAGTTCAAAGGTTAGACGCCAGGAATGTATGCACGCATGGAATTAGAATATGGCGTTTACATCGCGTTTGGGACTGTCCTTGTTTGTATTTCTTTTTATAAATTAAATTTAATAAATAAAAATTCTTTTAAAATTGTTTTTTACAGCAATAAACGTCTTGTCTTTTTTAGACATAATATCGATCACTTCATCTGGATCCACATGAGTCCCTGAGTGAACAGACAGCTTTGCAGGTGCGCTAAGACTTGGATGGCTCATGACTCTTCGAGATACTGTTTTGATCCTTTTCATCGTTGAAAAGGTTCTTTCAACGCTAGCTGTTGTAACAGGTAGTGTGGCCAAAATTGTAAGCAACTAGCTTATACTTCTGAAGTAGGTCTTGTCACATTTATCTAGCAGTTTCAGAACATCGGCGATGAAATTTTTTCACATCAGAGTATGTACTCCGCCTTAATATCTGACAAGAATATTGCGTTATCGAAGTAAAGAGTTAGCTTTTCCATTTAATTTTCTCGATTAACGGCAGCAAAACTTGGAAGCAGAGCTTGAAATTATGTTATATTCCAGTATTCGACACGAGCCGATATCGCTGGTGGTTGAACCCCCAGTCATTGCCCTAGGGCACAGCTGCGGTAACCGGAAACGATGCGGATGCACAATTGATGGCAGTAACATTGTTTTCTTGTTTGCAGCGATATTGTGTTGACTTCGCAATGAGTTGATGGGTCAACCAACGGCGAATTGCTGATCGTGCAAAATGACCGCTCGCGCGATCGATTGGAGCTGGAGACGGAGAGTCGTGTTATAACAACGAAAGCGTGCGGTCGCGTTTTAATTTACAAATTTCAGTTTCAAAATCATAAAAACGATGGTAGAACATCCTCGTTGACTATAAATCTGTCAGTAAGACTTTGTATTAGAGAACCTAGACTGGGAATAAATATTTTCAGATGTGTTTATTAGGACTTAGCGTGATTAGAAAACATCTATTTTCAATTATTTATATTTTTTATTATTATTAGGATTATTTTCTGAAATAAGTAGTTTAATAATGTATAAATAAAAGTAAACAATGAAGTTTCTGATTGCATTTTTTAATTTATCTTATCACAACTTTGTATGAAGGGGTGTGCTAATTATCGTGCCACCACTGTTGGTACATTTGTATATACCCGAATCATATACTTGTAGGAGCGCACGAATCAACTTGATTTAGTCAAAAGTAATTTCAAATGGATTTTCGTTTTGTTTTATTTGGACGAATAAAAAATTTTAGAGATTTTAGAATTCCGTTTCGCTTAAGTTGTTTATCAAATAAAGATTTCGTGGCTTTTTGTGTACGTTTCTCAAAATGATTATTTTTTTTGTATTTGATTCCTGAATTATGTAAATCAAAATGTTTATTTATTTCAGTTTAATATTATACAAAAAAACAAAATAATTCAGTCATATGGGAAAAATGAAAAACAAATTAATTAAATAAGAGAAATTCAAATATATTCAGGATTTGCATGTTTAATGGTATATCTTTTCCATCTACATATACAGTTTTGATGGTAGGACATTAAGCGGGAAAGTAAAGCAGATGTCAAGAGAAAATCGTCATTTATGTATATGTGGATATAATATCTACTTTGTTCCAAACAGCACATCGAGCGAATATACAATAAATCAATAATGCTTCACCTCAGCAGTTTGTCGAATAACAATCAACAACCTTTAGATTCGAGAAGACAAGGAAGACCGTACTGCATTTTAACGGACCAAGCTATCGCGGATGCCAGAGCTTTTGGGTAATTATAATTTAAAGAGATTCAAAACCTGCATTGGCCTTAACAAAAATAATCTACGCATTCTGACCGCGTTCCTTACGGGACATTGTAAACTCATGGGAAATCGCAGGAAGCTAGTTCTATCAGATGAGGACTAATGCAGATTCTGTAATGAGTCCAGTGAAAATCCCGAAAACATTTTGGTGGAATGTGGGGCAGTAACCTATAAAAACGTCAAGTGCCTGGGCAGCAGTGGATCTACAACTCATAACACCCTCTATATCCTGCTGCAATTTCTTACGGAAATTGGTCTGGATGAGGTGCTATGACCAATGGAATTCTGAACTGGGCTAGGTGTGAAGCTCTCTCTAAGCAGTGCCAATATGAATAATGACGAGGAGGAGGTTCCTTCGTCTGGGACCTCTAGACCTGTACCCTTCATAATAATAACAATAGTCTGAAGAACTGGAGACAGCGTACTGAGAATCGAAAATGATAGAACGCTACCATGTACATTGGCGGCGAGCCAGTTAAGTAAAGAAAGTTGATTTACAGGACCTTTCCAGGTGTTGAAATAATGTTAATTATCTAATATTATCTAATCCAGATCAAACTTGTCAACACTCACAAGGATAGTTAGCTTTAAACAATTTTTTTTACAATGAACATTGGGAACATTGATAAATATGTATGATTACATTTTCGGCGAACAAAAAATAGAGCTCTGCACAGTTAAGACTTTGCTCAGTTAATTATAATTTTAAATAGAATAATTATAATTAATTTCTAAAATGTTATACTAGTTATTTTTGTACAGTCCTAAAAGGAAATTTGGTAAATTCTGTGGCCCCAAGCCATGGCCGCTAAAGTGAACTTTAGACGAAATTGAGATTTTGATACCATTAGACTTAGCGTACTCAAATCTATTTTGAAAATTTTTTCAGCTTTTTATCTTTAAAAATGTGGCCACAATTACAAAAAAACATAACAGCTTAAGTCACTTTTTTTTCGTTGAGATTAAGGAAAAACAACCATACTAAAAAAAAGCGAAATGTAAAGGGTGATTTTTTAGCTGGTTTGGTTTTGGCAACACTGGTTTTGACAGCTGACGTGTGTTTAGTACCTTGTGTCACTGTCAAACAGCTTCAGTTTGGTTTGCAATTTAACCATGGATCGTCTTACAAATGAACAACGCTTGCAAATTATTGAATTTTACTATCAAAATTCGTGCTCGGTTCGAAATGTTCATCGCGCGCTGCTTCCATTTTATGATCGGCATTCTCGACCTTCTGAGCAGTCTATTCGGAAGATTGTGACCAAATTTCGCACCAAATTTACTTTGTTGGACATTAAACCACCAACACGTTTACGTACTGTGCGTAGTGAAGAAAATATTGCGGCCGTATCAGCTAGTGTGACAGAAGACCGCGAAATGTCGATTGCGCGCCGTTCCCAGCAGTTAGGAGCGATGATAACAAACTTTTTTTTGCCCGAAATGGAAGTTCTTGACTTGCATGATATGTGGTTTCAACAAGACGGTGCCACATGCCACACAGCACGCGAAACAATGGCGCAATTGCGAGGCGAGTTTGGTGAACAGTTAATTTCACGTTTCGGGCCGGTCAATTGGCCGCCTAGATCGTGCGATTTGACACCATTAGATTATTTTTTGTGGGGGTATGTCAAGGCTAATGTCTATAGGGACAAGCCCGCTTCGATTGACGCACTGGAAGCCAACATCCATGCATTCATTCGTGAGATACCGGCCGATATGTGTGAAAGAGTATGCCAAAATTGGACTCAGCGGATGGGCTACCTGAGACGCAGCCGCGGTCAACATTTAAACATTAAATTGCAAGGTTCAAACTATCGATTCAAATAAATATTTCATTCATTTTTTCGAATTTTTTGTGTTTTTTTTTTTAAAAAAGTTCTCAACCTCTTAAAAAATCACCCTTTATTATGTATCTAAAGTTGACTTAAGATAATTTTTTTTAAGATTAACAACAGGGAATAACTTAGCTTGACTTTAATTTTAATTTAAATAATTATTAAATTTTTTTGTCGGCGAAAAATAGTTAAACTTGTATTTAGCTGTTTTTCCGTGTTAATATTTTTTGTTTTGTTAATTTTTTTAAAGGAAGAACAAGTAAAAATACTTTTCTACCTACAGTTTAGCGCTTATTCCAAAATTGTGTATTTCTTTAAAATGGAAAAACAACTAAATTCCAGATAGGATTTTTTATGATGAAAAACATAAAAGGCCTAACGACTAAAGTATTAGTTTTGTCAATAAAATCGTTAACAGTTATTTTCTTCAAAAAAAATTTCAACTAAGAAAGAGTAAAATTATCTTTATTTGACTTTTTGTTGCAGCGTGATCGGAGTTTCCAGTCGTCCAATAGAGTCATTTGTAATTTCACGCGTTTATCAAAAACTTTAAACTTCTCTCCTGAAAAATTAGTAAAACTGACAAGCGATTTTTCCTTGTGACCACAGAATTGCTTAGTGAAATTTTATATGCAGAAAAGTTTAGTGATTTTCAAACAATCAAAACCATTAAAATAAATGGTATAGCTTAATAAATTTGATGTCTAATAGCTAATGTTGGAAGACGATCTGGTACAGATTTCAACCAAATCAGAGGAACATTTTGGTTGTTAGGGATGTTTATACTTTTGGTGGTACATATACATATGTACCAGCGCGTCCCGAAAGGGTTAAGGTGGTTGCGGGCAGAAGAGAGTACCTACATGCGTAAATATAAACAATTTTTTGTACATTGCGATGTCTGACAAACATTTGAATCAAACTGTTAAACAAGTCTGAAAGATTGATCCAAAAATTGTGTCATTACTCATTACCGTTGGACAATGTAAGCCAAAGCATTCCATTTGTGGTAGATTTGATAAAATAATTTGCTGTTTTATAAATAAATATAAATATAAATTTGTAGATAATTATAAATCGTTTTAACTGCAGCAGTATATTGACAATAATATGGAAATGATGTTAGTCAGAGCTCGAAATCGCAATCGCCGAAGCGATAAAACCGGAAAGAAGTTATCTAATATGTTAGTGAAAATATAATGAATATTAAACGTTAGCAGTCGAGTCCTATGAACCCCAGCCTAGGTTCTCACAATAATTTGTCTGTACGTGTAATTTTTTTTTTGCGCAAATGTAAGGGACCTGTAGTTTTGTCTGCCGTCTTCAATCGGCGAGTTGAGAAGATCCTCAAGACAAATTATACTCTCGATTGCTTGTCAAAGACATTCGATAGAGGTGGCACCGTGAAAAAAATGTTTAGGTGTTTGCTGGGATTGAACCCGGGTAGCATTGCGTAGTAGTCCAACGTACTTACCACTACACCACGGTGCTATCAAGAAGTTGATTAATGGAATACGAAGATTGACGGCCAAAGTTGTGTAAGTAGTCTATTCATTTATTAGGTTCACTTAATTTGGTCTTTCATTGGTTACCATCTGACGATTTAACGCTGACACCTGCAACGTTAAGAGAACTCAAATGTAAGATCGAGAAATTAAAACCTAAGAAAGCTCCTGGTTATGATTTGATCACCGGAGATTTTCTTAAAGCTTTACCTAAAAAAGCATTAATTAAGCTTCTCCATATTATGAATACTGCGTTCAGATTAAAACACGTGCCGAGCCAATGGAAAGTTGCGGAAGTCATAATGGTTTTAAAACCAGGAAAACCGTCATATGAGGTAAAATCGTATAGACCAATTTCGCTTCTTCCAGTCATATCCAAAATTTTCGAGAAGATATTACTAAGGCGTCTTCTACCGGTTATAGAAGAAAATAATCTTATCTCTGACCACCAGTTTGGGTTCAGAAATAAGCATTCGACGATTGACCAGGTGCATAGCATTACTAACGTAATCGAGAAAGCACTAGAAGAAAAAAAGATATGCTCAACCGTATTTCTTGACGTCTCGCAAGCCTTTGATAAGGTGTGGCACGATGGCTTAAAATGCAAATTACGACGGGTACTCCCCGTATACCTATACGAGATTCTGGATTCTTATCTCAGGAATAGACTCTTCCGTGTTAGAAATGGAAACGAATACTCGGAGCTCAAAGAAATTTCGGCCGGCGTACCGCAAGGAAGCGTTCTGGGGCCGCTTCTCTATCTGATATATACTCGTGATATACCGAAAGAAGATGTCACTATCCGTGCTACGTTTGCCGACGACACCGCTATCCTAGCAGTGGGTAAACCAATCGAGGAAACGACTGCCAAACTGCAAAACGCATTAAATAAAGTAAATGAATGGACGAGGGACTGGCGGATCGCCCTTAAGGGAACTAAATCTGTTCACGTGAATTTCACTTATAGGAAAATTAATGACAATTTTTATACATTTGGCTCGAATACCATTTGCAAATGAAGCCAAATACCTGGGAATGACACTCGACGAGAGGCTGAAGTGGAATTCGCACGTGAAAATGAAACGTAAAGAACTAGAAATCAAATATAGAGTAATGTACCGGTTGATCGGGAAACATTCCCACCTCAGTACCGAGAACAAACTGCTTTTATACAAGCAAGTGCTAAAGCCGGTGTGGACCCACGGTATACAATTTTGGAGTTGTACCAAGAAAACAAATGCCAATATTTTACAGGCCTTTCAAAATAAAGTGCTTAGAGAAATTGTCCAAACACCCTGGTATATTAGAAACGACGATATCCACAGGGATCTCGGAATTGTGACAATCGAAGCTGAAACTAGAAGCATCGCGCGAAAACATGGAAACCGACTAATTGGACATGTTAATAATACAGTCCTACTAATTTTGGATGAGAGCAATTTATTGCGCCGACTACAAAGGACAAAACCTTTCGACTTGGCGAGATAAGGATTGACCGCTTCTAAATTGCGGAACATGCAGGATCTTTCATTTGAAAGTAACCTGCCAAACGTTTATATTTCGTGATAGAAAAATTGCTTGATAAGTATAACTTAGTTGCAGTATCTAACAAATTTATATCGAAGGGTGGTGTTTTTGGTCAGTAAGAATCTGACACTACTATGAGCACGCGCTTGCTATTCTCATAGTGTCTATGGAAGATTTTCACCTACCCTCGGGAAAAAAAATAAATAAATAAAAAATTTGCCAAGTAAACCATAATATTGATGAAGCTATTTACAGTAAATTTTGATTATCAAAATGAAAACACTAAGAGTTTTGTATGAACTACGTTGAGATAATGTACTGCCCGGAAAATTGTGGACGGTATTATCATATCTTGCACCCTTAAATCATACCCAATGCAGCATGTCCATTGTAGTATTAGTATTAAGGAAGATGAACTAAAGAAGCAACTTCATGGTAATAATAGTTCACAAAACGAGTTTTGAAACTCATCAACCAGTCAGACCATGACTGATTTTAATAGTCTAATACATTATTAAAACTAGTCGTGTGCACGCGCTTGATCAGCTAAAAATATTCTTCACGTATTCGATCAAAGTGCGAAGCTTTTCATACGTAGCTGCGTGAATTTCCGCAGATTCATAAAAATATGTATATAATTTATTGGCTTCATGTTGATGCCACAAAAAAGAAAAATCATTAAAAAAAAAAAAAAATCTCGTATAGTTAAATAATGAAAATTTAACAAATGCCAAACTTGAAACATTGTTCAGCTCTTGGACCAATTGAAAAAAGTGTTTTCGACTGTTGCCACTAAATATCAAAATTCAACATAAAAATAGAAAAAAAAAAAAAAACATCGCTGAGATGAGATCACAAATAATCAATTTCTTTTTCAGCACATGTTTCGTCTATTTGCCAAATTTAAATCATTTCAACAAACGCTAAAAAAGTGCACGATTAACTCGAACGTACTTCTTTGTTTTTGAAAATCAAATAAAATCTATAGACACATTATGTGTATGTATCACAAATTTTCATAAGAGAAACAATTGTTTACGTTCTGTGTAACGTTCTACATATTATGTAAAGTATTGATAATGTTATATTCGTACAAGTAAGTAATACCATAATAAGAGATGATAAAAAAATCAACAGATGTAGATAGAGTTAGTAGACACTGTCTTCGCAGATGATTTCGTTTTCTACTCGTCAATGAAGAGCAATAGACACATACAGGGTGTCCCAGTTAAATGATTAAAGTGCAGATTCCTGAAGTTCTAGCGAACAAAAATTCGTATGGTTTTTGTCGTATTGAAAACCATTTTAATTTTTGTGAACTTGTAAGCTTCGCCACGTTATCTCTTTGTAAATTGAATATTTCTCTGAAAACATTAAATGAAACATTACCATCTGAAGTTCGCAAATCAGATTTGAATTATATGTATAAAAGATTTCAGATCATATTCAGTGCAAGTCAGACTCGCGCTCAAAGGGTTCCGTAGTTTTAAAATTCTGTGGCAACAAGGAAAAACAGCATAAGTCGATTTTTACAACTTTTCGGGAGAGCAGTTGAAAGGTTTGACGTTATCTTACAGAAAACTATGCACCGTATAAGAAAGTTGGTGATACAGAAAAAAAAAATGAGAAAAAAAATATTTTTATACAATTACTTATGGTTGCATTAGTTTCGTAAGCTGTTCGAGCATAAGAACATATGTCAAAGGCTTCCGGAACATCTTTACTTATGCTGTTTTTCCATAGAACATTTGCGGGAACATTACTCATGTTGTTCTTTGGTGGTCTATAACTCAGCAACCGCTAGAGATAAAAATAAGAAAAAAATATGGCAAATAGAATCGAATATTGTGCATCCGTTGGTGTAAACTCAATTTCGACATATGTCGACTTATGTCGTTTTTCCTTGTGGCCAAAGAACTATTTATATTGGCGCAAATTTATAGTCAACACCACTTTATCAGTTTAACTCCGTACTAGTAATACGCAACTTTAAACTTAAAAGCATACTTAAATTTTTGTTCAATAATAGACACTTTTTAGTTTGCTGCTAAATAATTTCTAATTCACAACGTTCCTATGAGAAATTTCATTCGAAAACACAAAAGTGTTTTGATAAAAAAAAACTTAGTAGTCTAGCTCCATATTAAATATTTAATACCAGTTTCGGGTGATTTTAAGTTTAATACGAGGCGCTAGCGATAAAGTGGGCTTTATGGCGACTATAATTATGAAAACACTTAGTTCCGTGATAAAATAATTTTAAACTGTACTTTAAATTTGCGCCATTTTCTTTAATTAACTGTTTCGTTTCGTTAACACAAAAAAAGAAAACGACCAACTCTATATTCACTTTACAAACTTATAATGGGTGCAGTTTCGAATAGTACTCATCTCCGATTTTCTTCAAATTTTTTGTATGTGTAGTCTTATAGGTCAGCAGTGAAAATCCAGAGCGATTTTTGGCGCAAACTACTGGAAAGGACCAAAAGGACATACAACGTTTGAAAATCCTCAAATATCTTTAAAACTATAACACGTATATATATAAATGATACCTCATATTAAAGTACTGTCAGGAACTTTATCCCTTATAATAAGTAATATTATTCGCTATGGGAAATTGGATAAACATTAAGAACGCGGCTGAGTGTATAGCGCCTCCATTAACCTTTTTTGCGCTGTGCTACTGAGTTCAGGGGTCCCAGGTTCGTTTCCTGGCAAAATTCATATTTTTTTTCATTGTTTTTTATTATTTTTTTTATATGGCAGCATAATTTCGGATAACCTTTAATTTTCCCAAAATTATTTTTAATCGAAAAGTGACAATTTCATTGAAATCGGTCCAGTAGTTTACGAGTTAATCTGTTGAGAAATCGATTTTTTCGACATAAAATTGATTTTTTTGAAGTGAATTTCTCAAAAACCATACAACTTACGAGGCTCGCTAGGTTATCTATTAAAATATAGTTAGTTAACTAGTCTGCTCGTGCGAGAACTCTCGCAAGAGAAAATCCAACCCACAAAATCTAAACTTCCCATCCAACATCTAAACTTTTTCTTATGATTTCCATCTGTCACATGGAAATCATATGGGAAGTGTTTATTCTTTTTTTTTGGGTAAAATATTTGTTTTGATCCTACTACTATATTACAGAACTACAGAACTATACTATACTATACTATACTACAGAAATAATATATATGATCATCTACAAACTATAATTTTTTTCATATTTTTGACTTCAGTAGTTTCCGAGAAAACCGGAGGTAACATTTTGGTATGATATTTTACACACATTTTTGGCAATTACTTCTTAAGTTTCTAACAGAAAAAAATTAAGAAAAACATTTTTGGAATCTTTGTTTCGAGCCCTTTCGAATGATGTTCCACATGATATATTTTTCAGAATTTTTTTTTTTGTAGATTACATTTTACCTACCTGTATAGTTGTTTCACTATATTTTTGAGTAATATGTTGTCCATGTATGTGGACCACCGTAATGAATAAGTGTGCCAAATTTCAAGTTCTTGATGTTTTTATCGTGACAGACATTTTTGAGTTAGAGCGAACTTATAATGGTTCCGTATTACCATATGGGTACGGAACCCTAAAAACAGCGGTCATCGTTTTGATATCCAGGTTGTAAGCCTTTGACAGGGCCCAGGTGTCTAAAAATAAAATGTGGATACGTGGGAAAATCTAACGCCCAGTCCATCTTGTGGAAATTAATAAGCGCTCTGGGTTCTGTTAGAAATATTTTGCAAATGTTCTCTCTCGGCCACATTATATTTTTTTTTTTTTGATTTGGACAGCTCCATTAATCCACGCAAAATAAAATTAGCAACTGGAAGTTCTTCTGTGTTTTGGTAGCAAAGATGGAAGATTTTCTTTGCTTAAGTCTAAATCCGAATCATAATTTAAATTTAAAGATAGAACAGCATTCCTTGTATTTGTCTGCCAACGAAATCCGAAGAGAAATGAATTTGACAAACACAATATTTTCCGCCGATTTTAAATCACATTCCTACCTCCAACTGTTACTCAAAATTTCACTTCATTCAGTTGTAGGACATGCAAATATTATCAAAAACAACACAAATTATTGAACATACATAGTAAAGATAATTGTATACAAAGTGGATACCATCTCGATTTCAATGAAATTTTAATATGATGTAGAAAGCATTTTTTCGAGTAGTTTTATGTATGAATATAACATGTCGAAAACGTTTAGCTTACGAGATATAAGCTGTAACTCGAAAAAAGTACTATTCATTTCCGCACACCTTTATTAAAAAGCACAAAACGCGAACAATTGTTTAACTGATTCCCCAGAAAAATAAGAAAATAAAAACACAAAAACCAAGCGGCAATATCCTCACAAGCTCAAATTCATTTATTGGTTCTCAAAGCACAAGATCCCAAAGCTCTTTGACAAAAACCACAGAAAAAGCTGTAAAGACTTGATGTTCATATTTTCATAAAAACCACGATCAGGGTTACCTCTGAACATTTTTGGAAGGTACCCCTTGTACCTGGCGAAAAAAGGGGTCGTATATAAAATTAAAAAATATTATACGAAAAAATTAATGCAAAGAAGAGAAACGAAACGCACTGTTTGAATGTGTCCGATTACAGGGGAAATTTACAATATTTGGCGGTGGAAAGCACATACATATGTAGATAGAAATCGGTAAATGCAAGTGAGCTTGCTGCCAATGGCGAAATCTGCTATAAAAAGTGAAGGGCTTTTCGGTTGAATGTGTCAATTTTTTCCCAATTATACAGAAAGGGTTCAAAAGGGTCCTATTTTTTCAAAAAGGCGGATCCCGTGGTCCGTGCCATCAAAAGAGGTTCAATTTGATTCAAATGGTCCCAAAGGTAACCCTGACCACGGTGGTTGATGGCGGCCACGCATAATCAGTGTACCATCGATTATCTGCCCGTGTGGGGTCATGGTGGGATGTATGCGGATTTCATGAAAATTACAAAAACAAAACGTGTGTATCAGTCAGTGATTTGATTTTTATTTCCGTGGCAATTTATCGAATTGAGTGCCATGAAAACATGTACAGGCACCATTGGTTAGAAAAAATCTCCCACCATAAGGGCTGTACTGACAATTCTATTGGAACAGAGTATAGTTACTACTCTGTGTGAAAGATAAATTAACAAAGAGAATAATATACAGAGAACGCACTAATACTATGTTTGGTTACGCGTGACGGACGACCGACGGCGAGAAATTTGCCCATACCGAGAGCTAAGTTCCGACTCCAAACGGCGAGTTGAGAAGCTCCTCATGACAAATGAGTGCTTGTCAGACATTCGAAAGAGGTGGCACCGTGAAAAAACATTTAGGCGTTTGCTGGAATTGAACCTAGGCAGCATTGCGTAGTAGTCCAACGCACTTACCACTACACCATGATGCTCAAAAAACCACATTGACGGAGAATATTATGCAACGCACAGCCACAGATCAAAATAATACCATACATACATACACACAAAAACACCACAGTTTACCCAGCGGGAAATGGAAGCATACAATCATGCATGCTGAAGCGATTCCTTGGAAGGTTAGAAGGCATGACTCTCCGTATCCTCTTCCATATCCTTTTTACATTAGTAGGTCCGCAGAGGGAAGTAATCCACACTTTTAAAAAGATTTTTTTGGAAGCACATCTCAGTGATTGCTTCTCAATGCATCACTTATACATCGCATAGAATGTTTTCCTAAAAAATCATTGCTTCCAAATACCTTCTCGGAGGAGCGCTTCCCAAATTTCCCGCTGGGTTGTTTCTGTATCTACCCAGCAATGATGGAAGCAATGATTTTTTAGGAAAATATTCTATGCGATGTATAAGTGATGCATTGAGAAGCAATCACCGAAAAGTGTGCTTCCGAAAAAATCTTTTTAAAAGTGTGGATTGCTTCCCTCTGCGGACCTACTAATGTAAAAGGGATATGGAAGAGGATACGGAGAGTCATGCCTTCTAACCTTCCAAGGAATCGCTTCAGCATGCATGATTGTATGCTTCCATTTCCCGCTGGGAAGAAACAGACCAGTCAGTCGTTTCTCTACACATGTAAACATGTGTTCGTTCGCAAGGTCGATTGAGAGGTAAGACAAAATAAAGGTTTGCAGCAAAATGAAATATGAAAAATTTGCAGCGATCGATTCTTTGGAGTCAATTTCAAACCACTCTTCCACCCATATCGGCCGGAACGTTGGAAATTTCTACACCACAAGGTCACTTTTTGTGGATGCAATAGTCTCTTAAAGCACGTGTGTGTTTGTTGATGTCCTTAGATCAATTTATAAAAACGTAGGACGAGATACTTTTCACGAAACCAGTACTACCATCTACCAGAAGGTACCCCTAATGTAATAGATGACAATAGATGACGATTTGTGATAGTTATAGAACTTCCTGCCAAAAATTTCCGCTATGTCGATTGAGTTCCTCATAAAATTTGATCACCGTATTGCTTTAATATCTTTTTTTTTCTTTTCATAGACGATATACAAGTACATACTAGAACATACATACATATGTGTACATGTCCGTTTAATCTATTTTTAAAATTCTAGATTAATTGTTATTTTAATTCTTTATGGTTTTATGTCATAGTCGAATGCTATGGTAAAAACAGTGCAATGACGTCGATTGATGGTTTTACGAGTGTGCATGTACGTATATATCGTGTACAGGCTTTATTGCCGTTTGAGGAAATGCCACAAATTTCATAGAAATGTTTACTTCCACTAAGATTTTTCGACAGATTTTGCTTTAAAAAAAAAACTACAAATTCGCTTGTAGATATCTATTTCCTCTCGATGTTGCCAACGGATATTGGCAATATTGAGTTCCTCCAACTTTTAACAGTTCATGGATGCATGTGTGCTTTCGTAACGGCACGATTTAATACGGCACACGGCATTGAACAGGTAATGGTATTCGTCTCGATTGCTGCCAAATTAAAAATACCGAAATGCTGATAGAAATGCTCATTCGATTGCATGTTAATTGCGATGTAAGCAAGCCAAAGTAGTGGGTTAGTTCAATGGGGAAAATGCTTAAAATTCATTCGAAAATTTACCATCTGTTTATGCAACTGGCATAGAGCGGGAGATCCGCACGTGATTATTCCAATGACCATGTGAATGTAAATATTTACATTTTCTTTAAAATGCATTTTAAATTGTAAGAAACATTGTTCAAATCGGTCAAGTATGCAGCTGAAATATGACGTAAAGATAAGATGTGATATCAAAACATTGAGCTGCATGCAAAAATAAAATATTCGAAAAGTTTGGCATCACTGCTAGAGCTGGGAGAACTAGTGTCTTGAAGCTTTATATGTATACTTTTTCAAAAATGGCCCAATATTACATTTTTTCTATTACATTCGTATAATTTACACAAAAATATAAGTAATAAACTAATTTTGACAAAAAATAAAACATGTGAGTTCAGATTTGCTGTCCAGTGTAATCAGACTTTAGATAAGTGATAGATATTATGTGGCTTCAATTAGTGTTTGCTATGTGAGAAAATAACCTCCTCCGAAATTCGGCCAGTGAGCTTATTCTCTGCAACTCAACCAGAAGTATATTCCACAGTCGAATTGCTGTTATAAAGAATGATTGCTCAGCAGTAGTGCGTGCGAATGGGGGTAAAACTAGACGTAGACCTCTACCGGATTGGGCAAATCCTAGCATTTCGTTCAGATACAAAGGACAATGGTTATGAATAATTGCATGAAGTTTGAGCAAGTCACGAAAGTCATAGTAATCATTTAGTTTTAGATAGACAGATGGCCAAAAGAGAAGTTTTGAAATATGAGACACTGGTATATCTCGGAACGCTATATATAAATCTGAGACAGTCATTGAATGCTACAATTATTTTGCGTTTGCATTCGTAGTCTAATGTGGCATATAAGGGATAATGAGGGTTTCAACTAGATGCAATTTCATGTTCGGTAGATGGAGACAGGCAGAGCATCTTAAGCTGCGCGAACCAGAGTATATTCTCCCAATTGTTGTCGAAATGGTGTCACAGCAGCTTAACTTGTTGTTTAACGTAAAACAAAGATATTTTACTTTATCCATGTATGGAATAATTTCACCATTAAGAACAATGCAGGGAATTTCTTGAGTATAACATTTCTAGAGTATCAGAGGGGTTAAGGTTAAGTTTATTGAGATCAGACCAGAGTTGAATTCTTGCTAGATCTTCATTCATCCTTGCCACTAGATCTTCCATCTGCCCTACGGAACGACAAAGGTAAATCAGGACATCTTCTACATACATACATTTGTATATTGCAGGAACTTACACAATCCGGGAGATCATTAATATATGTACAATGAGAATAGTAGTGGTCCTTGTACTGAGCCTTGTGGATCCCTGTATTTATACTAAATGGTCTGAAAGTTCCGCTGTCAGTATTTACTTCTTGAACCCTGTCTCTGAGATAGTTATACAGCAACCGACGAGCAGTACTAGAGAAATTGAATTTATTCCACAATTACATTCGTATAAAAAACACAAAAATATAAGTAATAAACTAATTTTGACAAAAAACTAAAACATGTGAGTTCAAATTTATTGTCCAGTGTAATTAATTATTCAGGACAAAAAAAAAATCAGAAGGGAAGGCATTACGACGGTAGCGAAGGTCGTCTTATTGTCTCATGTAAGAAATGTGAGTTTTTTTTTATAATCCAACACGCTAAAGGAACTACGAATACCCTTCTAATGTTTACACACAGCGCAATCACATGAAGGACAAAAACGAGAGACAGAGAGATCGGCGAGGTGATAGAAAACTCAGACTAGGTTTCATTTCAACTAACTCGATGGGTGGTGTCCAGGATAACTGGAGACCTAGAGAGTAATAGTTATTGGATTATTTTTGTAGTTACTTATGATTCCCCTTGTGTGCACAGTGGTGTAATGGTTAATGCATTGGAATACTATGCAATACTGCCCGGGTTCAATCCCAGCCCGGGTTCAAAACCTAAAAGTTTTTTCACGGTGCCACCTCTTTCGAATGTCTGACAAGCAATCAAAGAGTATCATTTGTCACGATTGAGCTTTTCAATTCGCTGTTCGGAGTCGGCAAAAAACTGTAGGTCCCTTCCACTTGTGCAAAAATATAACACCTACAGACAAATGGTTGCGAGAAGCAGGCACAGGTTTACCCCGAGCTGTAGCACCACCTAAGTAAGTAAGTAAGCTTATGATTTCCAGTATTTTTTTCCGGATGCTTCTTATTACTCATTGTTTGCACATTCAATTTCTTCAGCCATGCAATCATCCTACTGCCTGTGTTATGTCTTCACAGTGGGTTTTGATATTAACTTCTGAAATTGATCGACTTATTTATACTCCAAAAAGAGTACATTTTTTTCCTGAGACATCTGGATTTGAACCACGAACCTCCAGGCCAATGCCAAACGAGCAGTGTCGTAGCTAAGTTCATGAGCGCCCAACTTGCGGCTTTAAACAGCGTGAATGTGTGTACGCTTAAAGAAATTGATAAAAAATCGTTTAAAACAAAAATAAATTGAAGCTCTTTCCATAATTGATTTCGTAAATCAAATGACGAATGGTCATCACAATCTGCTTATCGAAGATGCTTAAAAATTAACACTCTGCCGTAATGAAGACGAAGAAGTTCAGAATATTGATGAACAAACGTTATTGCCGATTAATCGCAAATTCTTTGCTTGATTTGTTGCGAGAATACGGCTGAGTTCCAAAACGCAGTTCTTCCGCAGTACTGCAAAGTCAAGCGTTCCATATCGTCAATATATAGCAGTGATGCAATGTATCGCGTTCCAAAACGCATCATAAAAGCAACCACTACGCAAACAAAAGCAAACAACGCATCATAGTTTATTGTGATGCGTTGTGATTTGAGGAATTTTTTTTCTTATTCTAACAAACCAAAATAAAAAAAAAACATCACCATGTTTATTTTAAGCTTAGTGTTTTTTTTGTTATTTTGATATTTTCTTGTAAAATTTTCAGAAAAAATGGACAGAATTTCTTAGACATTTTTATTGATGAAATGAAATGATTGTTAACCCATTTATTCCCATGGTTGCGTTAACGCAACATTGAAAAAATATTTTTTCTCGAACTAAAAACTTAACATTTTTGTTGCAAATCCCAAGAGCCTATAACGAACTGAAAAAAAAGATTATTTAAATGTTCAGATATCCATAAATGAAGTAAAACTTAAAGTGCATCAAACATTTTAAGTTTTTAGTTCTAACAAAACATATTTTTTCAATGTTGCGTTAAAGTTACCATGGGAATAAATGGGTTAAACAGAACAAACCGTTCCAAAAAGTCGAAAATTTTGAAGCATTGCAAAATGAAAGCAGTGATGCATTCCCGATGCGCATTTTTTCTGCAGCCGTGTAACCATTTTAAATTATGCTTGAATAATTATACACAGTTGTCGGAGAAGTACATGAAAAATAACAAAACGATTCCGTGCCCAATTTGTAGGATACCCAAAATATTTAATTTTTATTCATTCCAACTTAAAACTTGGGGGCACCGTAGGGCAAGTGGTTAGTGCGTCGGACTACTGAGCCAGCGGTCTTGGGTTTGAATCCCGCCGCAAACACCTTAAAGTTTTTCACAGTGCCCACCTCTCTCGAATGTCTGACAAGCATCAAAGAGTATCATTTGTCACGATTGAGCTTCTCAACTCGCCGTTCGGAGCCGGCAAAAAACTGTAGGTCACTTCCATTCGTGCAAAAATATAACACGCACGCATAAATGGTTGCGACAAGCAGGCCCAGGTTCACCTCGAGCTGTAGCGCCAACTAAGTAAGTAACTTAAAACTTTGTTCTAGGTATACATTTAAAATAAAAAGATGAAAACTATTGATTCAAATATGTTCACTTTGATCATTTCAATCTTCTTAGGGTATTTATTAAGGTATTTTGGGTAAGCAAAATTAAAAACAATGGAAAGTGAAATAATGAAATAAAGCCAAATATTAAGATTTGGCTTTATTTCACATTCACAAAGTGAAATACGGCCAAATTTTTGCATTTGGTCTTATATCACTTGGCGTTATTTCACGGCACCCCCCAAGACTTATTTTTTGAAAGTGTAATTTAAATTGGTCAATAATATGGTCTTTCAAACTCTAAACACAACTATGTAGTTGGTTTTCAAATCATCTTTGTATTTTAATGCTAGACCAGCAGCGTCTTCAGTGGAGGTTTCGTATAACGAGTCCTGTTAGGAAACCAAAATCAGAAGCTACGCCAGCTAAACTTTGATATCTGTCTAGTGCACAGTAAGGCATTATCCTTGGCTCTTTCGTTGAATATTTTTAACCTGAATCAATACACAGCTCTATTTGATTTTTTCTGAAATCATTTAAAAAATCCACAAGGCAAGTAATGATGAGGTCTTTTCTCATACCTGTCCCAAACTGTTAAAACTACGTAATTCTAGCAGAATCAGTTAAATCCTTTTCCCGTTTAAGATTTTTCGTAATTTGTCAAGAGAGACCTGACAAGAGAGAAAGAAATTTCCGCATGCTGCAATAGTGCAATCTGCAAATTTTAGCCCACTCTTCTACCTCTCTCTGAGAAATTTTTACCCCACTCCTTGAAATTTGATAATCTGTGCATTTTGGGGCAGAAACTACGGGAAGACACCCACGCCACGGTGTGCCAGAGAGTGGAAAAACGACACAATTTTGGTTTTTGTGTACATTTTTTTTTTGTATCGTTTATTAAGTGTTTGGTACAAATTGTATGTGTTAAGTAAGGGCCGTTCCTAATATGTGGGTGGGCTATCGTAATCAAGTTCAAGTTTTTTTTTATGTGAGTTTTAGCATAATGTTTTAATTTTGTGTGCTTCTGGCTTTGTATAGTGCGCCCCCCTGAGGGTTGCGCCCGGTAACTGCCCGCCTGGCCAGCCCCTAGCTACGACGGCGACGCTGCAAATGAGCTCCTTTTTCCGCGCTCCCATTTGGCCGTTCGCCATGAGTATATAGAAAACCACACACGAACGCCTTTTTGGTCGCGGGCGCTCGTGTGTACAGTTCTATTGCTCTCTAACTGGGAAAATTAAGTTCGGAGTTTAATCAAATTTGCCCACTCGGAAAATAGCTGTCCCCAACAAGTTAATTCTCCAATGAATACTTCGGAAGATGTAAACACATTTATTTCTTTATTTTAAGATCAAAGGGATTGGCCCTATTAAGTCTATGTTAGATGTGAACCCTATAAAAAATATCGGTCTATCATGAAACTGAAAGTAGTCAGGAAACGCCCAGTATCGGTACCTGTTTTTGTAAGTTTATTCAAGACTTTCTGAGTTACATTCAAAAGTATACCAGAGTCAATAAATCGCAAGTGTTTGACAGTAATAAAGTCCAACTGAGGCCCAAGAAAGGATTTTAAGGACTATATTGTACCGCATATGTTAAAGAAAATAAAACTATAAATAAGAGTCAATTTTCTTAACATTACACCCACGCTTCGGAAATAAAGAATTTCATTCTTTCCGGGTTCCTTTTATCCTGGAATTCCAATAGGCACATTTTTTTCAAGTAATGGATATGCCTCTTATTATCATATTCATAATAACCGATAGCCAAGCAGCTACTTAAGCACTCGAATCATCAATTATAATATCAAAATTGGTTAGGCACTGTCGAAAATGTCGAGCAGATGCATGCTCGCACTGTGCTGGGTTCTTGGTCGTAGTGATATACTAGGTAACTGTGAAGCAGACGAACTTGCTAGAAAAGGTACAAAACTGGGAAATTTTATACAGAATATGAACCCCCTGTACCAATTATAGAAACAACAAGGCACAAAGGCCCTATACTCAAGCACTGCAACGAAAGACGGCCGGCGTAAGCTTGATACGTGTAGGCACGCACGATAAGAAGTGGCAATACAATAAACCTACACCTAACCTAACCTAACCAAACCTAAGATCAAATGAATTGGTTCCCATATAGCTCAGATCCTTTTGAGTTTCCTAACGATTTTTTGGTTTTAAGGAACCAAATTCAGAGAAAATGTATTTGTCCAATATTTTTTGCACAGCACTGTGTACGTGTATTAGCTTATGGAATTTTGCCAAGAATTAAGTTTATAAAAAAAAATCATATGAAATTCATAAAAATAACCAACAATATTTCGCCGAAAAATAAATAGACGCGTAGGTGGGCGAATATGGCGAATTTGGCTTTCTAACTAACGTTTCCTGTGTGATTGATCTGGGCACTGATACTGAGTCAAGAATGCTTTTAGGATTCTTTTCTACGAATAGTTTCGTTAAGGTTTCCAAAAAAGTGTTTTCTTGTTAATATTGCACTTGCTATTTGGCTCATATAGCTTTTGTGTGAAAGATATTGTGTATGTGTGTCTTTCGTGGCAGCTGATGGTGATGATAGTTTAGCTTCTCGTCCACTTGCATTTTATTTTGAACGTACACGACATCACACTGGACATAAGACGTATCATTAACTCAAGCTGATAAAATTCATATATTTTTGAGTTTCTTTTTGGTATTTTGTATAACTTCTTCTTGATAGACTCTCTGGATCAAATCCTCAACAAGAGGCTTCATCCATTCGTTCAATCAACAACAGGGTGCAATGGATGTGTGCATTCTGTCATTAAAGCAAAATATGGACCTAAAACTAAACGGGTAGTGCTTTGGCTTTCTTAAGCCATAATATTTCACATATTTTCCCTTTTCCTACCCACCAAATTTTGTTTTTCCGTCAATCAATTTTCAAGTGGGTATTAAAAAGGTGCGTTTGATGCGTTTGATTCTGAATGACGAAATTAATACTTCAGATTTCTTTGAATTTCAGGCGATCACAAAATAATACTTATCTAAAAAATGTTCCGCATATAATGTCCAGATTGTTTTACTTATTGCAGTTCCTTATATAACAGTTTATGTATTAATTACTAGCTGACCCGCCCGGCTTCGCGTTACTCACATGACAGATAATTGATCTGGTAATCTGGTTTAAGATAGAAAGGATAGCCGCCAAAGTCGATAGACCAAATGTTCATAGAATGAAAAAGGAACACCATGATAACCATCATCGGCACCACGTGGAAAATCCAGAACCTTGCAATTTAGAAGACGATGTAATTTATTACAAGGTAATTTATGACTAAAACAACAATGTTACCAATACTTAAATACAACAACGTGAACAAAAAAAATTGTATATTGTAATTCACTTAATAGCTACGCTCAAAAAAATGTAATAATCATTCGAACATGATGGTGATGATGCCCATTAGCGAACTGATCCTGTGACGTGTTTATAGCCTATAGCCCTTCAGGATTGTGTAGCTTTCTATTAGTGAAAGAATTTTTGAGATCAGTTCTATAGTTCCAGAGATTACCCCTTACATACAAACTTTACCTCTTTAAAATAATAGTATCGAATATGATAAATGTATTCGTTATATACCAACAATTTTTTTTTTTTTTTTGTTTTCCGTTTTAATTAAGAAACTACAAAAATGAGGTGTTAATTGGTAACCCAAACATGGGCTCGTTTGCAAATAATACGTACAAGAGACGAATTTCACAAGTAATTAGTTAAAAAAAACCAACTGCCAATTAGTGAAGATACCTTGATAAACAGAGCCAGTGTTAATGCAAACAAAAAAAGTACCTTGTAAATTAGTGACCACTGTAGTTCTAAAAGTAATTAGAGTTTGAGTCAAATATCTGCACATATCCACATACAATTCAATTACATAGCATCAACATTATGTTGAGTTAAGCTAATGTCTAATTTTAGACAGGTAGTTGATAGCAAGACAGGTCTCCTATAAACTGTTTAAGCATGTAATTGTTGCCAATGCTCTTCGCAAACTGACGTTAGGGCTAAAGGTTAATTATTTGTATAATTGCAAATTCGCTGAACGCGTATTTGTTGCTACCGACCCACACAGATGCCTATGGTGTATCGATTAAGATACATATGTGAAAAAAAATGAAGGAACTTTTTCTAACGTCTCAGAAGTTGGTCTGTAGAGACATCTGGTTTTTTTTTTTAAAAGTATATTTGGTGCCATAGCTGACAAGTGTCCTACATTTTCTGGACAGCAGCTTTCAAAAGTTCAAAGTGTGACTGATATATTCGTCGTTTACAATATGTACATACATATGTATGTAAATGGGGTATTGTGACCTTAACCTGTGAACTTTAAGGTAAGCAGAAGACCCGACAAAAAGTCCATTCAATACGTTTAATAGTCAGAAGAAATGTATTCCCAAAGCTCTGGAACCCCCAAAAATATATAAAACTAGCTATCACGAACATCAGACCAGTATAATAATATTGATGCAGACATCACAGTATGGGTGCAAGGACTAGGGACTGCTCCCTTGTTTAAAATATTCAGAGCATAAAACGCTTCGGACAACTCACGTACAAATAAGAAATACACGCACCTATGTATGTTTAACCGATGTTTTCATTTTCTTAATTGCTCGGAGATCCGCTAATGAACGTAAATTCAACGGCGTGTGGCCCATTCCAAGGAAATTAAATCGTGTCTATTATTGAAAATATCTATATTGAAGGTTACGAGTTTATATTTACAAAAAATACGCAACAAGTACCTATGTACTCGTGTGGTAGTCACGCGATTCGTTAACCTTATTCGAAAATGCGTACAAACCACCTCAACGAACGTAGTTTTAATTTAAACCCGTTATCACTTGACCATTTTGAAAGAAAAAGGAAAAGAAATTCATCTGATTTTTGCGTTTTGTTTATTTGGAAATTGGAAAATTCCACGACACGTTGCAAAAATTTAATTCGTTGCTTTTGGTTTCGAGACCACTCCACTCATGTGCTTTCCGTGTTCGCCATTGCTTTACACGATCAAAAATATTTAAATTATTTTTATAAATAAAAACCATCATACATACATATGTGTTAAAAGTGTCAAAGAATAAAAAAAAGCGTAAGGCCATTTAAAATAAATTTATATTTATCTATTTGCAGAAGACTGAATATTCAGTGGGCGTCTTAAACATATTTTAATAATACACTTGTGTCCGTTAAATTTCGCGTGTCATATCGTTTTGGTTGCTGTTTTTTATTAAAAATTTATTTTTAAATGAAATTTGTAAAAAAAAATGCGTAAGAAAGTAAAAAAAAACTTATTTGCAAATCCTTCTGTGGTTTGCCCGCGCAACGGATTCAAATTAATCTTAAAATTAGTGTTGTGACATTTGAAAAACACTGCTGTTAGTAACGTCATCATTTGAATGATGAAAGATGTTTTTTTTTAAGGATCAGAAGCAGTGGATTGATAATCATGTGACAATGTTTTGCAGAGTTTTGTCAACTTTTATTGAAAAATGTAATAATAGAAAACAAATAATTGACAAAGCCAAGAACAATTTTTTTAATTTTTTTAAATTATACTCAGCTGGGAAAAATTAAATATAAACTAACATTTTTAAAATGTTTTACGTTTCAAGGTACTCTTATACATGCCGTAGGTGGCAGATATTTTAACTCATTTGGCTACGGAAATAAACTTAAAGAACATTAATTGCGGTCAGTAGGTATTTGGTCATTAAATGCGTTTGACCAACCATTGAGTGTTTCGCGCTTTTTTTGGTTATTCTTTCGATTATCTTATCAAACGGTTATGGGAATATTATTTAAAATTAAAGTGTATAATTTAAGTGAAAATGCCAGACTTGAAGTTCAGGTAGCCTGGGCCATATGTTGGATTGAACATGGACATTCGTACCAAGAAGTGGCCTCAATGCTGAATGTGTGCAAGGCCGTTATTTTTCGCAACGTAAAGCGATATAGAGAAACCGGTTCTTTGAAAAGAAGTCGAGGACAAGGAAGGAAAAGGGCCGGCCAAGGTAAAGAGACGACAAATTTCTGGTAAGTTATGCCCTCAGAAAAAGCACCGCAACATCAACTAAGATTAGGAGTAGACTTCTGGAAGTGCGAAATGTTCGGGCATCTTCCAAAACTGTAAGAAGAAGACTCAAAGATTCTGCATTAAGACCATACAGACCAGCAAAGGAATGTGCACCGTGCTGTAGTGGTAAGTGTTTTGAACTACTACACAATACTGCCCGGGTTCAATTCCAGCAAACACCTAAACGCTTTTCCACGGGGCCACCTCTTTCGAATGTCTGACAAGCATTTAAAGAGTATCATTTGTCATGAGGAGCTTCTCAACTAACCGGTCCCTTCCATTCGTGCAAAAATATAAAACGCACACACCAATGGTTGCGCTAAGTAGGCCTTAGTTCACCCGAACCCTAATATTTTCGTATTAGTATCAGTGGTGGCTGAAGCTAATATTTCTATATCCGAATACTTTTGAGCTAATATTTGTCTATTCTGATGTTTTCGGTATGTTTCGGTATAATGACTGTGGCCGTAGAAAATATTTTTTTGGTGAATATCGTTGAATCATAATATCCTTTGGATTTGTGGCGGGCAGAGTAAATATTTTTTATGAATTCTTCGTTATTTGTATTAGTGATATTGAATACTTGCAAATATTAGTAATATCTTAATGTAGTAGCTTCATTTTTTTTGTTTTATAAAAAAGTATGTAGTATATGCATGTAGATATTCAAATCAAAAAATTATTAAAATATATTTACCTATTAAACAGCAACTCAGGAACATTAACGAAACATAATTGCAGAGATTTGTAATTGAAAGTGAATATGTTGAAGCTGGAAGACAAAGAAAAAAATACATATGGGATATTTAAATAAAATGATTTATTTTTAAGATGGAGATTTTAATTTATTTATTCCATTTATTTATTTATTATTTGAATTATTAACTTCATAATAGACTTTATAACGTCTTTAGGCTATAAATGAGAATCTATGCGGTTAAAAAAAAAATAAATAAATAAATAAATAACCGACTGATAATTTATCTTATGTAGGAAGGACACTAAAATAACAGCTTCAAACATTATTATCCGTAATGTATATATATACAACTGAGGTGTGTCTAATATTTAAATGTACATATATATTTGTAGTTCCTATTTAGCCAGATGCCGAATGGCACGAATTTAAAATTGTCGCTGTGAGTTTTGGTAAATTACCCGCGGGTAATTCAAACTTAGGGTCCGTCGACCGTCGCGAGTGTGAAATTTTAAGTTTGTCAAATAAATAATGAGGCTGCTTATTGATAATAATTTTTTGAAGATACTTGAGTGTACAAAAATCTGTAAAACTTGTCGAGTGTAAAGGCCCCGACCCATAGACTGCGTTGACGTCGTTGTGTTGAACGCCGACGTTGGCGTTAACGATTACCGCAGAGAGCCATAGAATGCGTCACAGTGATGAAAATCGACTGCTCACGATTGTACTGAAAACTGAAAAAAAAATATAGTACTGAAACGGACAAAATAGTACTCAACTTCTTTGAATGATAAAAAAAAGCCGCAAACATTGAAAATAATTATTTTATTAAAACAAAAATAAATAAAATATACATTTCATTGGTATAATGTAAAATAAGTCTTATGGATGGAAAAGAACTTTGGCAAAAGAGCATTATTTATAAAATAAGTACTTTTTTGTTATTAAATTCCACGTTCAGATAACAATACTCTAAAATTTCTTCATTTGCAATTGGTTTACTTGGTAGATTTTTGTTCAGCTGAGTTTTTTTTACAACAATAGTGACATCATCCATTTTTAATACGATTTTTAGTTTTTATTAGTGCAGAATATGTTTCTACCTGCATTCGATTTCGTAGTCTTGTTTTTATAACGTTTTGATAAGAAAAAATTCTTTCGACGTTTGCGGAAGATTGAGGAATGCAAAAACCACCTGGACAATTCGGTATACATATATGTATTTGAAAACATGAACTCGTTACATTCATTTTTCACAAGGGCTATTTCAGCCCAAAACTCAGAAATAGAAGCATTTCTAAATTTTTTAATGTATTCGCAGTCAGCTAGAGCTCTATATTCTTTTGTTCGCCAGGAAAAAATCTCAAAACAAATTGCACTATTGAATTTACTTCACCTTCTAGAACTGAAGTTTGTGAAAAATGCTGGAACGAGGTCAAAAAAAGTCTTCGAAATCAAATCTTTTTTTCACATCTTGGCTATATAGAATATCTGTAAATATGTACATGACTCTTAAAGCTATAAATTTCGTTTTCGGTTAAATTTTTAGAAATGTAAAAGATTTCACTTTCTGGTTCAGAATATATTTTCTCAACGGGAAGGTAAGTTAATTGATTTTAAAATTTAACTATCTCAAAAATTAAAAATAGTACAAATAGTACTGAAAATTGAGAAGTGGTACTTGCGTACTACAGAAAGTGAAATAGTACTGAATTCAGTACAATAGTAAGCCTTTTTGCAACTGTGATGTGTCGCATACCAGCAGCGCGAAGAGATGACAGCCGATGACATTTTGCTATTGCTGAAAGCAGAGCTGTCGGTTCGGTAATTTTTTTGGTGCACAATTTTTTATAACATGGTGGTACTTTTCGAATGAAGGTACATATTACCAATATATACATATAAGTACAATTATGAAAATGGTAAATGGTTTATAGTCAGAAACAAAATTATCTGAAGCTCACTAGTTTTGATTTTTTCTTTTTTTGAATTTTTCAGAGTTCCTATTGATTGTCGGTTGGTTTTTCAACCGACCAAAAAAGTACTTTTTTTTTTGCTGGAGATCAATTTTTATGAATCTCGGATTCAACTCGAGATTTACACCTACTTGCACTAACACCAAAACATTTTATATGAAATTTAATCGCAGCACATCAAAATGCTATCAATTAATACAAATATTATCAGAAAAAACTAGAAAATACAAAGAGAGTGTATTTAAAATTGTATTTTTTTTTTTTTTTTTATTTAATTCCTTTTACGAACAAGATGTTAAATGGCACACTAATACAATTGCAGAAAAACAGTTCAATCTCGTTTGTTTTCCATTCAGCACGAAAAATCTAAGACCTGAGAGCAAAATCTGAAAAGCACAAACGAAAACGACATAAGACAAGTGTAGTACAGACTGTAGATGGGTAGTACAAAACTACTATTTTAGTATGACCGACAGCACTGGCTGAAAGTGTTTTCTTTTTAAGTTGATGTAAGCTGATTGTCAACAGCGATGGTAGTTTCTCTGCATTTCTCTATGCTTCCACCAATTGAAATGCATACTCTCAATTTGTGAATGCGTGAACTATAATATGTGAATATGTGCACTTCAATGCGTGAATGTGTGAACACCCAACGCACAGCGCACTGAAAAAAGTAGAAAGTAAACATACTTTCGGCTTCGGTGTGTATTCTATCGAGCTGTCATTTAAAACGCACGCAGTAGCGCACTAGTCTATGGGTGTTACCAGTTTTGATAAAATATGTTACCAAAGTACAAGCACTTAGTGTGACATTCCATTGCTTAATTTTTCAAAAGCTTACTTGATTAAAAATGAATGCCTTCAAGATAACCTCAGAACTTTCTTGATTTCATATAAGTTTCTGTCTCAGAGACGGGAGCTAACATATTTATAAGTTATCTATTGTGACTTAAATAACACAAATTACATATTTCTAAATACATAAATATGTATGTATGTCTATACCTAGACCTACATCATATACTAATTTTAAAAATTCACCAAGATTTTAAAATTAAGTTAATTAAAATTCTTTGTAACAACAATTACTAGGTGTCCAATTTGGACAGATGTAAATATATAAAGGAAATAAAAAAAAAAAAAAAAAAATTCAAATTCTAGCGGAAAAAGCCTGGGCGATATTACTCCCGAGCCCTTCTGTGGCATAGGGCTCAGGGGAACACACCATAAAAGATGAGCTCTGATCACTGAAGAAGTCCTGGACAGAAACTCAGGGTATAAGACAGGCGAAGGGTAATTACAATCTGAGAAGGTTTAAACTTTAAGGCTTGCATTAGGCTGGACAAAAAAAAACTCCGCATCCTGACTCCGTTGCTCACTGGGCATTGTAAGCTTAAGGGACATCTCAGATGAAGACTCATCCAGGTTTTGCAATGAGTCCAGCGAAGCTCCAGAGCAAATACTGGTGAAATGCGGGGCATTAACCCAGAAAAGATTCAAGTGCTTGGGTAGATACCAAATTACTTCAAAGGATCCACCACTCATAGAACCCAATCTCCAACTGCGATTTCTCAGGGAAATTGGTCTGGAGGAGGTGCTAGCTATGACCTATGGAATTCTCACCTGGGCTAGATGTGAGTAAGCTTTTTCTAACCGATTCCAACAGGAATAATGCCGAGAGGGATGTTTCTTCGTCTACGGATTTTAGGGGGTGCAATAGACCTTAAGGACGTGGTACATCTCAACCTTCAATAATAATAATAATAATACTCCCAGGCCAACATAGGGGCAGACAAAAAGTGCATCTACTCATGTTTCCGTATGTATATATGTACGTTGAAGCCGTTCAAATGGTTGAAAAAACGTTCTTCAAAACATGGACAAAATTAGATAGGTAGCTTTATAGTAGACTCTTAAAAAACACGTTACAAACACGGTGGAAGTTCAGCGGAGAGTGGCAATACAATGTTGACCCATACTTGACCTTCATCCGTTGCTTGTATGCCATGTATGATGTATGTAATATGTATGTATTGTATATGTATGTTACTAGTCGAACACTAATGCCAAGATTAGTTATTTCAAAAAGATTTAGCAACTGACAGAATTGTAAAATTAATAACTGCAAAATCGTTTGGAAAATATATTATCTACAAATAGCTAATTCGTGTCCTGTCAAAACGAATGAAATATCTCCGCATTATTATCGCTGATGCAAAAAATCTGTCCTAGATCTTCAATAATAAAAAAAGTATATTCGGTAAAGGCAAAAATAAATAATAATAAATATTAAAATGGTATTTGTATAATAAAATTCACCAAACTCAAACACGAGCATACAATGCAATCTGTAGGTTGCTGAACTGATAAATCTGTGTTAATAATATAAAACACAATGTCATAATTTATCAGCATCTTTTCAATTAAAACTGGCAAAGAGCAATCAATTACAGTTCAAAATTTTACTTAATCGAAAGTAAAATTTGCCTCGTATTACATAATAACGACTCATTGTGAACGAGCCGAGTTCGTAAAACATTGTTGATGTGACGGTTACGTCATAGCTTTTGAGTATTATCGCATTGTATTGACGATTAGGCATCGTATTATAGTAAAACCCGGATAAGTGCATTAGCAGAATTATCCAATGTCGTGAGGCACGTTAGCTGCTTAGAGGTACTCGAACAAGACAAGTCCGCGAAAAGGCGAAAGATCCTCACTACAAACAATCGCCAAGAGAAAACGTCAAAGTCTTACTAGAGTACTAGGCCTCACCGCATTATGTAAAATATCAGGAATGACAGAATAAAAGATTACACATTTAGGTAATACAAAAATCGAATGTTCTGCGCATGCCGTCACTGGTGACTAGCGATTTGACAGCTGCTTATTGCCCCTATTCCATAACACAACTACATTTAGTTGGGTTATCTCTTACGCAACTCCACTATCACACAACTGAACGAATTTTTCATATTACATAAAACAACCTTTTTCAGTTGTGATTGTAAAAAAAATTGCATACTTTCAGATGCGAATAACAACTACAAATTGACTATTTAATGTAAATCTGACCTCTGGTGGTCGAAGTAGAAAATAATTTTGCCAACAGAAACTCAATATTCAATAAAAACAGAATGAAAAGATGTTTTGATTTGGTTTTTTTTAATTATAACAATGATGAAGATAATATTGTTATTGTTGTGCGCACACGAAAATCTATCGTGACACATTCCAATTTCAACTAGAACTAGAAAAAATGTAAAGTTAAGAATATGCATTTGCAATGTGTAAATTACTAATGTTATTTTTAAATATTTACAAGTGTTTTTGTATTGAACACAGAAGCATTTTGCTTCGTTCAAACCGAAACCAAAGATTTCTTGAAATTGCATGGACGCTCGACTGCAATTGCAATACCACTACCATTTCCGAGTGCTGAAGATGGAAAACTATTTTCTCCAACTGATGTGGACTATGGGCTTTTAAACTGCACCCATTTTTTTAATTACGTTATTAATAATATTGCATTATTTCATTTGTCCGATATATGTCTTTTTGTTCATTTTCCACCAACATTTACTCTCAAACAACTGCTTAAAACCAGTTGTTAGTTTTTGACAGCTCTAGCAACCAAAACATAACTGAGTTGTCTACCATAATACCAGAAAAATTCCCACACAACTCTAGAGAGGATTCGCCATCTTGGTTTTATGTTGACAGGCAACTCTTTTTCTCAGAGTTGTGTTCAGTAATACCGAATTTCAAATTTCAACCAAATTTCAACTCAACTTAACAAAAATTGTGTTACGGAATAGGGGCATATATTCTATACTAGTTGAACCCGTGCTCGCCTTGCTTCGCATTCTATTCTAAGGGCTTTCTCAGTCATACAAATATGCAATTTCAGTAGGGGCGAAGAAACATCAAAGTATTTGTCTAAGTCCACAAAAGTGTTTAATAAATTTTGTTGATTTACTACGTTTTATCAAAAACGTTTCAATATGTAACTTTCAGGCCCTAAATGCAGATTTCATAGTTCTCAAAAACCGCACCGAACCGTAGCCCGTCAACACTTCCGCCTCTACCAGATGTCATTGCAGAATTGTAACTCTAGGTCGGTTGCCGTTACATAATTTAGGCGGGCTCAAGTTTCTTAGATGAATAGTAGGTACACCCACTTTTAGTTTTAATTTATGTGACCAGATAGCTGGTTATTACTTCTTGGTCTACAACACAGTTGATTGCAATACTTAAATTCTGCACTTTGACCATCAACGCGTGAAAATATCTCGCTATCAATTGCTGGAGCTTGATTCATTCCGAGGCAACAAAATAGCTCGGTCACAAAGCTAAGAATTTTCACGGTTTGTTAGTTGTGAAAAGATAAATTTACTTTTCCATTTTCTTCCGCAAAGGTTCTTCCACCAATTTTAAGTAATAAATAAGAAAATTCTGTGCGTTTGGATTGCCGCCTGTTCGTGCCCGCATATTGACGGTCAAGTGCATTTGAGTAACATTGGACCCCAGAGACTTGACTTTTCAGACAGACATTTACTTCATCAGCTTTTGTGCCTCATGGTACTACTGATAACGTGTGCCTTAAGTTTATCCTGTAAGGTTCTGTTAACGATTTCCACTGCCTTACGGTGCATTCGTCCCATGCAATTAGACAACAGTCACGGAAAACTCGAGCTTTATCACTAATCCGGGGAATAACGTAGCTAAGCTACTAACCCTGACGACGCAATATTACCTTGCCTTCGTATCAGTGAACAACCAATACTTCCCAGATGATTTATTTATGTGATGATGATATGTATACCTATGTATGTACATATATGAACCAAAATTAGATCTTAATATGGGATTCACACTAGCGTCGAAATGAGATAATTTCGAGTTTCAAATAAAAAGTGTTCATACCTACGCTTGCTAATTTCGTGAATGGATGCATTCAGTTCCGATAGTAAATCTATGACGGTGCCATGTTATACATTTTTTTTTTTTTAAATTAAATTATATTTTTATTTACATAAGTAAAGGTATAACGTATAGTAATAATAATAGTTGGATGTTATTGTTAAACAGTTGGGTAGCTAAAGTCGACTATTATATAGCTAACATTCGATAGATGCGGCGCTGCCTTGGGTTAATATCTTAAAATATCACTTTTCGGGTTGTTTTGCCATTCCGGGTACTGTAGAAAAGTGCCCCAATGGGCGCGGAGCTCAAATAAATGGACAGATACTGTGTATGTACGAATCCTATGGCCGACGCTCTTTGGCTCCACATGCAGTTGATCAGAGTGCCTCTACAACTTCAATTTCTTTTTTTCAGATAACATTCCATTACTATTAAACCATTCTGTGAGATATCTGTGTTTTGTATGTTATTCCATTATATTTTTCGTTTTTATATCACTTTAATTGTGCTGAACGCGGCCAGTAGCTTTGACAATTGTAATCTCAACCACATAGTTTATTTACGGAAATAACTACTAAACACTAAATTTCTCCCAAATAAGCGATATTTTTTTTTTTTTAGTACTGAATAATTTTTCTTTTGTGTTTAGATCACCGAGATCAATAAGAATCCGTTGTTTAATCTTTGCGCAACGAAAACTTTAATATTACCTTATTAATTTGTTCTGTCATTGTCATTCAGAATCATTCAACTGCATTCAAATTAAGTTTGTTCGATTTTATTTTCACTTAATTTATAACGAATTTCAACGAAATTAAGTTGAAATGAGATAATCTCGGTATGTCAATTCGTATGGGAAATTATCTCATTTCGAGCATAATTTGTAAATTCGCAACGAAATTACCTGTTTTGCCCTGGTGTGAATACCGTATTAAGCAACAGTTCATTTTGGGTAGAATATTTATTTTTGACCTTTTTTTTTTTAATTTGTTTATAACATTCTCTATTCTCTATATTTTGGCACCCCATTTGTTAAGATTACTTAAGTGTGAGAGCCGCAAATGGTTGTAGAGCACATTGAATTGCAAGCCATATGATCACGTTAGAGCGCGCACATATACTCACAGGCACACTATTGCAACGATACCCACTGCTGCCCGGCTGCTGGCAGTGGTTACCACTGAAGGAAAATTGTGGGCGATGCTTTGAATAATTGTTTTGAAAACTGCTCAGCTTCAGGGCAACCCAGAAGGATGTTTTATATCTCAAATGATTGAGGGACAAATCTACTAATTTCACCTATAAGCCATTATTGAGTTAGGGCTGTATAATCATAATATTCCTCACCGATATACAGTTATTTTGACTATTATGTCAAAACCAGTAGCCTGACCAAAAAATTACATAGCTTGTGATCATCCCGGGTACTTAAGAAGCATTTCAAAAAAAATGTTCATCGAAATCTGTCCAGAGGTTTTCACGCTATTAATTAACCAACAAAAAAAACCTCTACAGTCTTATAATATTTATAGATGAATTCACCAATAATTGAAATGCTTTGAAATGTAAACGAATTTTATTTTTAGTCGTTTAATTACATTATCGTTATTGATAAAATTAAAATACAAGTGTATTTTGTAATGGCTTTATTAGTACATGTTTTGTGTACTAATTAATTTTCTTAATATTGAAGATACATTTAACATCATGATACTGGACCGTGTGGGACGTTATTGTAACAATTATCTGTAGTTGGAATTGTACAAAAGAGTCTCAATTAGTTCTTGTTATGACGTGGAATGTTGTTAGAGTGAAAGCAGTTGACCCGGACAAATCTTAGCAAACGGTTTAACAAGTCTACTTGACTAATATACAGGAAAACAACAAGGACCTGTCTGTTACAAAATAAAACAATAATTAGTTCTGTATGACGATTTTTTAATTTAATATTTTGTTAGTTTCTTTTTCTTTTATAAGAATTCTCAGTGCTTTCCCCATTTAACTTCCTAAGAAACATTCGTGCTCTTAGAACCGTTTCACTTTCTCCTCGCAAATATATGTTCGGCGCAAGCTCTAAATGCGTTTTCAAAAAATCTACAAATGAGTAAATAATCTCTGTTGATCTCAATGGGCGACTCAAAGCCGTTGGTTTCGATAAATCTCCTTCGCTGAGATGATTTACCCACGTAAAAGTATTATCCCTATCCGGATCAACTCGAATGTCTTCGACATTACCACGTAACCTGTGGCAAATGAATCCAGCCAGACTTTCTAGGCCGCTGGGGTTTGCTGTACCAAGCACATATGCACAGGAGCGGGTTCCTTCTCAGAAGAACTGGGGAAAAGCAGCTCCATACTACTCCCAGACCACAGCAACGTTTTCAAAGCTGAGGTTCTAGGAAAGGCAAGTGGGGTCACTGATGATAATATCTCCCGATGATTTCACAATTTACATTGATAGCCAGGCGGCCATAAAAGCAATAGCTACTACGCAAATATATGAGGATATAATCATTCTCAACAGCCCCTCTAACCTAACCTAGGATGTCAAAAACCCGATGATGCTATGCGGGTTTTGCACTTAAGAGGGTGGTTCTTATCCGGGTATCACTGTATATTTTTAATTTTTTGACAAATCTAAATAAATGCATTCAGTACGTAATTATCATCTGGAGATTCTTTTATGATTTCCAAATTCTCTTTTATTGAAATCTAAATGATCAATCTTGAAGACGCAAATTATTGTAAAGGATCAGGTAAATAACATAAATTTGCAAAAGATCAAAATAAATTAACGATCTCATCTCTTCACTGAACATACATTTATTACAAAATATGTATAGTGACATACATACATATATAAAATGAGTTGACAACAAAAAAAAAACTAAACTTGTCTTAAGACGTAGTTTCGTAACTGATAAAAAAGATCAATTTAAAAATATGAATATCACCAAAATAGACATCTAATTGCCCTGAAACTTTTTCTTCAATATAAAATTATGATGAACACAATTTAACGCTAAATGACAACAAGCTGAAAGTAAAAGTCTGCCCTAGAACGACACTATACAAATATACATATTCTCATATCAATAGTTTGGTTCCTCGAGAAGGTCATTGCAGTAATTTCAATCAATTGAATCCAATTAAGTTACTATCTGTAAGCCCGACTGGCAAATCATTTTGGGCGAACGAATTTTCGAACCGAAAAGTGGATTACACAACATCGCAAATCTTGTACATACATAAGTACATATGTATGTATGCATGTATATAAAAAAAAAAAAAACTAAAACAAAACAAATGCATTCGTTTGACTTGTTGTTGTCTCTTCCAATTAGTAAGGTTAATTAACTTATTATTACGGTAACAGTCTGCTTATGCACTTTGTATGGATGATAAACAGATTAATCTCAACACAACTAATTTCAGGAATGCATCCGCAAATATGTATGTATGTTATGTATGTGTGCAGCTAGTTGCAATAATTGTATAAGGTGGGCTTGTGCATCGGTCTGTCGATAACCGACTGCCTTTTTTCTAAGTATCGTGTTTCTGTTTCCCACTGGGAGAGTAGACAGCTTATTACATGAGAAGATATTAATTTCAACGAATTTCATCAAATGAAATTGCAAAATAATTTACCGATTTCACCGCAAAATTACTTCAGATATGGATACATACTCGTAGTATCTGTGGGGAATCTAATACTGTCGTTGAATAATTAATTACAAAAAGGTCATCGAGTACGAATTACTATTATTCTCTAGGTGCAATGAAACGGTGAGATGACATTAAATGTAAACGAAAATGCGTAGGTACATATGTATACTCATACAAGGATATTTGTGAGATGATGTTTATCTTACAGACAAAACGTCAACTGCCAATTATTGAAATTTAAATCCACACACTTAGATTAAACCCATTTACGACCACTGTCCCCAATTGGGGACGCCCACTTTTTTTGGTTTTTTGTAAAACTATTAATCATTTCAAAATTCTAAAGTGATAAACGTAAAGTTATTTAGTTCTGCTGTCATTTATGTGCAGTTTTTTTTACTTGTACTCATTTGAGTAAAGTGGGCACTGCCTTAAGTATACACATTTGACAAAGAGTTTTTGAAATTTTTGTAGAAAAATATTTAAAACTCTGCCAATGTGACATCATTTTCGGTGACCCCTCGGAAAAAAGGTGCTTGCACGTTGACAGCAGAACTCATGACAGGATCAACTAAAGTCAAAAAAAAAATATACCATATTATCTGTTTTAGTTAATACCTTAAACTAGAACTTGGACGAAGGAAATCTATGTATCTATCTATCTAACGGTCATATTATTCACTTACTTTAACCCGGGTTAAAACTTACACCCGAGTTAAAGTAAATTTAAACCGAAAATTAAACCCAATTCCATAACGAACTTTAACCCGAAAAAATTTTAAATTAAATTTTGAATCCGAATACATTTAAACTGCCTGTGCCAACGAGTTTAAATACTTTAACTCGGGTTAAAACTCAATTTCATAATATTGACTCTTTTCTGTAGAAGTGAAAAATAAGAGTTTTGCTATTGGCAAATAAAGGGTGTCCCAAAAATGCGTTGTAGCTTCGTGTAGCACTTCATTATACCTGTAGTGTCTGAACTCAGTCTTTCGAGCAGACGTCATAAATGACAGGCACTAGGCTGTCAATCATAAGAAGAGTCGCTTTGGTTTTCGCGCTCACCGAATAGAGTTCCCGCCAGCAGAACTTCTCCTAACCCTAAACTATCAGCTTTTTTTTGTTGGCAACACTTTGCAGCACAAATGGCGAAGCATAAAGAATGAATAAGCGCATAAATAAATCTCCTCCGAATTTGTTTGTGATAGGTAAAAAGTAAAAATGCTGTGAATTACATTATATTTTATCCGGATGTTTGTAAATATATACCACATATTTATGACAATCACTCCCAAAGTTTACAGCAAAAATTGATATCCTTGCTTTTAGCCCTTTGGAATGATATCCCACATGACATACTTATGTATTTTTCAGATTTTTTTTTTCGAGCTTACATTTCGCCTCGTCACATTTCGTCATATTTTTGAGTGATAAGTAGAGGAACATATACACATATGTGGACCACAGTAATGTAGGTATAATTATGCCAAATTTTAAGTTTATAAGTAGAACGGTTCCTGAGATAGTAAATATTCGTGACAGACAGACTTAGATTTATACCAAAATAACAAAACATCCATCTGAAGCGACGTAGTTGACCTTGACCTTAAGTTAATGCAGTCTTACATTATTTTATACAAAAAAGATGAGTATTATGCACATACATACTACATACATTTGTACATATGCACACTAGCACAACTGACGAATGTTGTAGACTACTTATCCGCAATAATCATTGGATAAATCCGGTTTAAGTGCTTAAAGAACACTTATCTTTGCCGTTAAGGGGCACTTAAACGTGTAGATTTGAACAAATAATAAAAACCATTAACGGATTAGCAAAATAAGAGGTTTTTTTTTAAAGATCTCTACACTTATAAAATTTAAACACCGACCTGACATACACACAAATATACGAATTTTTAAAAATAGGGTTGCATATAACATTATAGTGTTTCGAAACAAACGTTTCTTAAGTAACTAACTCAATCTTCTACATAAGTCTTTAAGATTTTAAGACATTTCATGTTGTATGACTGCAACAATACAGCTTAGCCACCAAACTACATACAGTCGAGTCTCCCTAAGTCGAACTTTCACGGGATACCAAGATTTGTTCTAGTTAGAGAGAGTTTTGGAAAAATTCGAGTAATAGAGAGAAACATTTATTTTTGTTTTAAAACGTTTGTATAAAAAAAAGGTTAATTACAAAAAAGTTAACAAAAAAATGTTTAACTACCTAAAATCAACTGATTTTTAAATTCCAGCTGGAATCTTACTAAATCAAGTTCTTTTTATATACATACATACGCAGATAGATCCATTGAAAAACCTATTTTGCGTTGCAACTTTTTAAAAACTGTATCTTTTCATGGAGATACTAAGAATGTGAATAGGAAGAAACACGACGAGCTGACAATGATGGCACACGCGATGCTACATAACTATACATATTTAGGGTATTGAAGTGTGTAGGTATGTACTTGATGGTTAGTAGTTATACAATACTCAAATACGAATTCCGAAGGGGTACTGTATTTTTAATTTGCTTTTCGCTAAACAAAATTCGACTTAAGGGGTGAAAAAGATGCCAATAATCGCGAGAATGTGTTCGAGTTAGAGAGAGTTTCGACTTAGAGGGAGTTTGACTTAGAGAATGGATTTTGTATGGAAAATTAAAGGGGATGATAAAATATGGGGGAAGTTCGACTTAGGGAGAGTCCACTGTATGTATATCGCCAGCTTCATGCATTGATTCGAAATAAGTCCTGAATTTGAAAAGATAATTTGTATATTCAATATTCAATACATACAGCTGCGGTCGAAATAATAGTAGTGCTTCATAGACTTTTCTTTGAAGTGGATTTTAAACAAAGTTAAGATTTATTCAAACGTATTTATGTATAGTAAAAATACCATGCTCATATATTGTTTTCATCTTTTCAAAGTCAATACAAAATTTTGTATAAATAGTTTAGGAGGAAAAAAATAAATTATAATATTAATACAATTATGTGCTGTTCAAAATAATAGTAGAGTGTGTTAAAAAGCCAGAAAACTAAGCCAATAACACCGAAATTAATATTAAAACTATCACAGGCAACTTAAGTTGATATCAATATTTTATCGAAGTTTCATTATTGTCCAACTCTGCGGTGCTCCTACGTTGCAAGGAGTCCATTAGACCATGACACCGTTTTGGAGGAATTTTACTCCTCGCATCTTAAATCACTTGCCAAAGCTCCTGATAATTGAATGGTTTTGCATGTGAAACCTCTTTTATATCGTCGGCCAACATATTTCTTATCAGATTGAGGTCGGATGACCGTGATGATAGGCATTTCGTGCCCGGCGGAATGTAAAATTACATTTTCTAATAGATCAACATACACTTGATGATCCTTCACTTGCTTTATCATATGGATTGATCCCACGTCGTAGTACGAAAAACCATCCCGTACTATTCCTTCGATCCACCATGATTTATTGTCTTCATATATTTTAGGTGGAACTTGGTATTGGGCGATTGGGGCGCGAGGCCCAGTCACTTAGTTTAGCGCCTTCGGATCAGTCATCCATCCTAGGGTTAAACACAATTTTACAATTCTGCATCAATTTACCAAAGGACTACTATCGCACTACTATTTATTTGAGCAGTTGATTTCGCATTCAAATCTAAACTTTTGGTAATATTTTCTTATCTTCATTTGGTAACAACTGTTTTAGGAGTTGAATTTGTTAGTTGAGTGTTTTTCCTAAAAATTGCATCAAAAAATGTATATATCGCATATAAAAAAATTTGATTTCTTGCTTTTTTAATGTTTCGAGTGGACCACTACTATTATTTTGATTTTGATTATTTTGTACATACAGTGCCATTCACTTGATTAGACGCATTCGAAATATTGGCTTTAATTTGGATTTTTTTCCCCTAATTTACGTCAATAAGCAAAAAACTACATTTAACAGAAAGGTTAGTTAATACTCTGCAAAATAAACATAAAAACATTTTTGGTAAGAGACACCTAACGGTACTTTTGTTCTCTTTTCTCTCAAACATGTCAAAACGGCAGATTTTTTTCGATTCACTTGATTAGACGCACGGGTAAATTTAGTTAATAGACAAAGATTAATCAAGCAAACTGCAGTGAAATATTAATTTGTGATTAAAGGAAGGTTTTGTATTTTTCTTAAGAAAGAATGGGCAAAAAAAAACTGTTGCCGAAATAGCCAGTAAAATAGAGCGAAGTGAACATGCTGCGTGAAATCATATTTTTAATCGTGATTCCTATGGTACCAATTACAAGGGGAGAGTTAAAACGGTGTTAACGCCTCAAGACAACAAAATCAGGGCATTCGCTACGGTTACTGCCAACAAATCAACTGTTCGTCGCCCAATTATGAGCCCTCAATACTGAAAGCTAAGAAAGCTAAGAAAAAACCACCGCTTAATCCTGCACGTAAGGAACAGCCACTACAATTTGCAAAGATCACATGACATCGAATGTGCAAACTAGAAGTGTTTAAAATGATTGGGGCAAACTCCAAATTGAATTTATTTGTATGTATGTATCATAAGAACAATACATAGGTATCTTCGTTCAATATGATGCTTAAAACTTGAACTTTATTGAGACTATAATAAAAATCAATACTATCACCGCTGTGATCAATCCCGACCGGACTGAAGGTTACTCTATCAAATTAGGTATCAATGTATAAAGTATAAACTTTTTGGACATAATGTATGTACAGGATTGAAAAAGACATACATATTATGTACACCCCGCGCAACAAAAAAGCCGCACACGGGTTTTCAATTTTTTTGCGCTAATAACCTCTAAGGGACTCCCCAAATTATAAAGGGTGATTTTTTAGCTGGTTTGGTTTTGGCAACACTGGTTTTGACAGCTGACGTGTGTTTAGTACCTTGTGTCACTGTCAAACAGCTTCAGTTTGGTTTGCAATTTAACCATGGATCGTCTTACAAATGAACAACGCTTGCAAATTATTGAATTTTACTATCAAAATTCGTGCTCGGTTCGAAATGTTTTTTTTATCGATTTATCGAAAAATTGTGTTCAGCGATGAGGCTCATTTTTGGTTGAATGGGTACGTAAATAAGCAAAATTGCCGCATTTGGAGTGAAGATCAGCCAGAAGCATTGCAACAGCTACCAATGCATCCCGAAAAAGCCACTGTTTGGTGCGGTTTATGGGCCGGCGGCATTATTGGGCCATATTTCTTCAAAGATGATGCGAATCGCAGCGTTACTGTCAATGGTGAACGCTACCGAGCGATGATAACAAACTTTTTTTTGCCCGAAATGGAAGTTCTTGACTTGCATGATATGTGGTTTCAACAAGACGGTGCCACATGCCACACAGCACGCGAAACAATGGCGCAATTGCGAGGCGAGTTTGGTGAACAGTTAATTTCACGTTTCGGGCCGGTCAATTGGCCGCCTAGATCGTGCGATTTGACACCATTAGATTATTTTTTGTGGGGGTATGTCAAGGCTAATGTCTATAGGGACAAGCCCGCTTCGATTGACGCACTGGAAGCCAACATCCATGCATTCATTCGTGAGATACCGGCCGATATGTGTGAAAGAGTATGCCAAAATTGGACTCAGCGGATGGGCTACCTGAGACGCAGCCGCGGTCAACATTTGCATGAAATTATCTTTAAACATTAAATTGCAAGGTTCAAACTATCGATTCAAATAAATATTTCATTCATTTTTTCGAATTTTTTGTGAACCTCTTAAAAAATCACCCTTTATTTTATTGCTTAAGGTAATGCAAATTCTGGAATGTATCGGAATTCATTCTGGCAGTATTTAACAGTGCATGCAGTGGTATTTCTTAAATAAAAGTGAAAAGTTAATATCGCGATGTCTAAAAGGGTACAATTGAGTAAAGAAAATAAGGCAGTTATCGTTGCCTTATCCAATCAGAATCAGTCATTTCGTAATATTGATCGACAAATTAGATCTGTAAGACGATTCTGTAACAAATATCGTCGGGATCACAATCTGGACAGAAAAATTGGCAAAGGATTGAAGAGATGTACCACTATTCGGGAGGACCGACAACTCAAGAGCTTGAGAAACAGGTTTAAAACCGCATCGGAGTTAAGAGAAGCGAGAAGCTACTGGGGCTGAAGTTAGCGTCAGAACCATCCAGAATCATCTCAACGAGATGGGTTTCCTAGCAAGGAGACCAGCGAAAAAGCCACTACTGACCAGCTGGTCTAAGCAAATGCAAAACTGGAGTGTTCAAGATTGGTAAAATGGAGTACCACATAAGAATAACTTATAAGTCCAAGTATAACCTAATCGGACCGGATGGGAAGCAGATAGTGCGTCGTAGAAAAGGAGAACGCTACAGCGACGAATGCGTAGCTCACACTGTAAAACATTCTCCTTATCTTATGGTGTGGGGATGCATCACCGCAATTAGAGTTGGATCTCTAATTATGCTTGAGGGCACAGTTAACGCCATGCGGCACAAACAAATTATCTTAGATGGTGTTGTACAAAGTACGGAAATGATAACAGCAGAAACATCAATTTTTCAAGATTATTCAGCACCTTGCCACCGAGCAAAATCTGTGAGTAATTCGAAGTTCTTTTTCATATTTTTGGGTGTTTTGAAAATCTTATAATTTTAATTTTTAAATTTCCTCCACAGATTAAAATTTTGAAAGAAGAATTAGGAATAGAATCCCTAATTTGGCCGGGAAACAGTCCAGATCTCAACCCCATTAAAAACGTCTGGGCTCTTATGGGAAAGAAGATCCAAGATAAAAATCCAAAAACCATGCAGCATCTAAAGAGCATCATTAAAGAAGTGCGGTTCAATGAAATTAATAACAATTACCTCGGTAATCTCTATGCCTCCATGCCAAACAGGGTTCATGACGTTGTTAGGGCGAAGGGTGGTGCTACGAAATACTAGAATCATTTTTTTAGTATCATGAAAGTTTAAAATTATGTAAAAAGGTTTCTTAGTGTAATAAAAATATGAAAAAAAAAAATTTTAATTTATGTATATTGATGACAGTACTTGGGCAAAATCTGATATTTTGTAGTCTGATCTTCACGATCACATTAGGCTACGAAATGTATTCTCGAATTGGGGAGTGTGGGCAAGTCACCGACTGTATGGTAGATCTTGCGGTCTCAACCCAGATATTCCCTGCACTGTCGCAGATACTATGATTAGTGAATACACCGTAAAGAACTCATTGGGGCCGGATCACTTATTTAAAAAAAAAGATCGGTTAAAGATCTAAGAAGCGGGTTGGGGTGTGAACTGATTCGTTCCATTTTTTTTAAAGGAGTTCGATTTGGTAGATCATTAAGGGTGTTGTTTTCGTTGTTAGAAAAGTTGCAAACCATTGAGTTCCATTCTCCTATATCAATAAAACTTTGCAAACTGTTGCAATTGAATAAATAATATTCGTAAACGCAGATCTCTAGGATTGTTCCCCTTATGTGCCTAATGTACTCGTACTACGGAAACACTTTTTGTTTCTTATTTTTTGTTTTTAATTTTAAAATGTGGAAATACGCCAAATAAATCAAGTAGACCAATAAGCAATTGCAGCCAAATATTAGAAAAGGTTTTATTTTTTTCCAACGACAAAGATATTTTGCCTATCAATCAAAATCATAGAATTAGAATTTTCAAACATTTTAAGTCGAGACTATGATATAATCAATCAGGCCTTTGCCGACTTAAAAAGAAGTGTTCGATGCTCTTACTATACAAGTTACCTAATCAATTATAAATGCCATGTACATTATTTTAAAGAATTAAGTACAAAGCTAATTATGTATCTAAAAGAATCGTGGTGGTGTTTGTAAACGATGTGTGAATGAATTGTGTTTCCACGTACTGTTATGCCACTCAGACTTTTAAGTATTTTCACACAGGTAGGACACTCTAAGTTTTCGCAAATTGCAACCTATGAGTATGCAGATTTTCAGAATACTGCAATTTAGTCTTTTAACCATCGAAATTTTAAGCAAAATAGATTAATATTTTATCAAATACTGCAAGTGTTACGAGCGGTCATACACTCCTCGACAACTGGTTGAGACACCCCCTGATTTCGGCGTTTCTCGATCATTTTGTTCAATATGTGCTGCAAATATTGCTGTAAGGTTATCATTACCAATTTCTAAGAAAATCCTAATCACCGTTAATCAATTGTCCCTTAAGTTTTTTGGAATTTGCAATTTGTCAGTAATTACCCGCGACAAGTGATTGAGGCAGGGTATAAATACTTTGGAATTTCAGTTTCGTATTCCATTCGCAGTGTGAATTTTTAGCCAGTTTTAGTGACTTGGTTTAAAAGAAAGTATTTTATCACGTCTTGGAAGTAAAAAAAGCTGAAAATGGGGTCTGGAAAGATGTTAAACCGAACAAAGGTCCAAATATTCCAAAATATTCAAAAAATGCGCCAACAAAATTGCAAAACTTTTAAGTTACAGTCGCACAGTTTACTATTTAAAAAATCCATAAAACTACAAGAAAAGATACGTTGGCACCAGCAGATCGGCAGTCCCTACTAAGAGAAGCGTCAAGTTCTACAGCAATAACAAGGGAAATCGCGATATGCGCAGGAATTTCGAATGCAGACAGAAAACTAATGAGAATGACTTACATACCAGCGTGGTGTGTTAGCTGAAGCGAAACATCTTCAAAGAAAGTGTTTGAAAAGACCATTCGCTCCAGAGTATATCTAATAAATATTAGATATACTCTGATTCGCTCTACTTCAACGTCATCGGAATGCCCGTTTGACATTTAGCAGAAATCATTTAAGATGTAAGAAGCATTGGAAGACTGCCATCTTCACCGATGAGAAAGCCTTTTACCTTGAAGGACCTGATGAATTTCATCATTGTTTTTATGATTTGAGGAAGGTGGAGCTATTTTTAAGACTTTCTTTAGATTTATGATTTACGCAGGTATACCATACTAAAATAGGACTAATATTCGCCTCGATAAGGGCACGATGAAATGTGAAGACTACCTTAAGATCTTAGACGAAGAGATGCATCATAACCCAGAAAAAATCGCCGAAAATTTCATCCTGCAACAAGATAATGTAGCAATCCACACAGCCCGGAAGGCAAAAGAGTACTTCAATTCAAGCACTTAATAGTAATTTTTGTAGCACATACAGAACAAGATTACCGAGAAACGCCGAAATCAGCGGGTGTCTCAACCAGTTGTCGAGGAGTGTATGTATATGCGTAAACTTTAAACTTCTCAAATGGAATCTGCGGTTAACTTTTTTTTGGTTGAATGCATAGAGTGAGGTGAGTAGTTTATTTATTTTTTTAATTTATCTTTTCTTACTGAATACGTGTGTTTTGAGCAAAAAAATGTGACAACAAAAGCCAAAACTCTTCGTCACTACTCCATGAATCCCAAATGCGATTTCCAAATCAATAGAATGAGTAAATAAAACAATATAAATAAAAACGAAAGATTGTTAGTTATTATATTTTCGATAGCACAATATTTACACAGAATGTTGTTGTGTAGCATAATATTAGGGCAAAAGTAACGCGCAGTGTCAAAACCAAGCAGAAACAAAAAAAAATCCAGAAAAACCTTGAATGGCGTCAACGGACCAAAATCAACTGGTTATCGAATTCTCGACCATTAATTTTCTGGGTAAAATTTTGGGGAATAAATATGGTTAACTAGGATACATTCGTCACTTTTTTTTACTAAGTCATGATGTGTCGAAATTTATCAACGAATTCCAAAATGCTTGAATTTTTTAAATATTAACTTGTTAAGCTAATGAACTAATGATATTCATATGTATATAGATCTAGTCTCACTTGTCGTAGGCGTTAGAATCTATTGTAAATTTTACATATATACATACATATCTTATTAACTATTTAAAAAGGTTCCTCTCCTTGGTTCTTAACAAAATCTACCGCGAAGTACATGTATATGTATTTATATGGATTGAAAACCACCTGCTGAATGACTTTTTTCACTGAATCGGAAGTGTCCTCAAGAAGATGGTGCTTTTTCAGGTGACGAATGTGCCCCGATCTCTCAAATTGTCTTTGACTTTACATAAACATTTGACATTTTACATAAACTTTAAAAATCTACATGGATTCTGGTTTTTTACCTTAAAACTGTATATCAATACATGCTAAAAATAAAAATCTATCATCAATTCAATATCCGTATGAAAAATAACATCGAAGCACACAAAAACACAAAACAATTTTTTATTTTTTTTTTGTGGCTTATTATAGCTTTCATACTACAATAGATATTTCAGCGTTAAAGGGCGTATTTAACCAGAAGAGCGTTAGTCCATAAAGCCTGGTTAACACTAAAAACGGGCTTAAAGAATGTGTTCTGATGACGAATGTACCCCAGTTTACCATATATACAATCAATGGTTAACAGGTAGAATAACCATTGATTAAAGAGAACCAGGAGTAAACAGACCGGCCGAGCGCCGTACTTGCCAATGTTTTCATTTGACTGTGGTTGACTGTGAAGGAAGATGTCTGATTTACGACAATGTAGCAGAGAGTTCCTTAACGAATTTATTGCAATTTATCGGGAAAATGAATGTTTGTAAAAGTTAAATCGGAAATATAATATGAAATCATATGAAAAATTACGCGAAAAGCTCTTGGAAAATGCTCCGTTTGACGCTGCGAAAAGAAAGATAAATTGTACGAAGTACGACAGGTCTCTGGAATTATGCTGCAAAGGGATTGAGTCGAAGTTCTTATTGTTAATTTAAGATCCTGAAAGCTTCTTCTAATTGCTGGAAAACGAAGAGTTACTGACAGCCGCTTGGATAGTTTTATACAATCTTTCATTTAAGTATCATTTCTTTTAATAAAGGAGTAACTAGAGCTCCAATAAATCAATGAATAGATTTTCATTCATTCAAAAGTAATTTCTGTAATAATCAAGAAACGAATTCAACTCCCTCACAAGCGCATTATTTCCAAAATATTTTTTTTTTTAATAGCCACTTTTTTTTATTCAAACGTTCGACTTTTTTTTTTATTTAACATTAATACACTTACTGCAGTTGCAGTGCTCATGACTAGAAGATGTAAATTTGGGTCCATATTCGACAATATAAGCAAAGCAAATAAACAAAATTTATGAAGAAGCATTGTAAATGTTCATTGATACGTGTGGATGCGATTTAAGTAACATTACAATTGGTTCAGCAGTTTAGACGTGAAAAGGTAAACAAACAGACAGACAGACAGACAGACAGACAGACAGACAGACAGACAGACAGACGGACGGACAGTCAGACAGACGGACAGCCAGGCAGACACCTGATGTTTTCTGTATACCTATTTCCCCGTTATCGAAACACATTTATCGAAATATGTATATCGAAATTTATCGTAGCACATATATCGTAACTCGTTTTCAAAACAAATACATATGTCGTCGCACCCAAATATGGGTCGCGGATGGTTTACGATCGGGTCGCGGTATTTTAATCGGAGAACGAAGAAAAAAAATTCTTATACAAAGTAGGCTCCGAAGATTAATATTTTTAATTAAAAAACTTGATTTCAACAAAATAAAGCATTTTTGGGGCAGAGTTTTATGCTCAGAACTTAAAACAAACACTATATATGTCAATACGTTCAGCATTTTGCTATCTTGAATTATTGTATTGAACTGCATTATTTTTACTTTCATACAACTCGGTTAAACGTAGCATAGATCCCATGTCAGAAGACTTTTTGGAGGAAGCTCTTTATGGAATTTTGCGTGCAACAAAATTTTCCCTTCAAACTGACGAATCTGTAGATGCGGAAAAGAACGCTCAATTGATTGTGTTTATTAGCGAAAAAGACAAAAACATGACCGAAGAATTCTTATTTTGTGAATCGTTGCTTACCACCGCTACTGGATTCGACATATTTGAAATGGTTGACAAGTTTTCCAAAAAAAACATAATATTTGATGGGAGTATAAACTGACGGTACGAAAGGGATTCTGTAGACGAGTAAAAGAAGTAAGTCCTGATGCTGTTATAATCCACTGTTTTTTGCATAGAGAAAATCTGGCCATCAATGCGATTCAACCGGACCTTAGCGCAGTTTTAAATGATGTTATTCAAATTGTTAACTTCATAAAATCAAATGCGCTATTATTTCTGGCCGACATTTTTGAACATTTAAACTTGTCAAATACCGATATGCAGGGAAGAAATTGGACAAAAGTTGACATGGGCGAGAGGATTAGATCGTTCAAAAACAAATTGACACTTTGGTGGCTAAGGCTCTTCAAAGAAAAAATTGCATCATTTCCTCTCCTCAATCAATTTCTTGAAGATTTCAACAACATTTCCCTTCGCAACTTGACTTCGATTTACAAAGAATATTTGGAAAGACATTGAATTGGACAGTATATATATACCCGAAAACGTTGATCTTCGAAAAAATAGCGGGGTTCGAAATCCTTTTGACGTGCATGTGGGGCAAGTTATTTCTGGATTCCAAGAGGAACTTCTCGATTTGAAAGATGTTGCGGTAACATTTCGACCAGTTTCCATTAACGGAGTTTGGGGCGCAACTAATGAACAAACTAATTCTCTGGAAAGAAGCAGATAAGGCTTTGCTTCCCTTTACAACCACCTACTTATGTATGTGAAGCTTTTTTTCTGTTCTCACCAGCATCAGGGAAGCCACTAGCTTTATTTTTTTTTTTTTAATTGTAATTATTATACAATTTCAGTTCTCAACTTAAAAATGTCCCTTTTCACTTAAATGTCATAATTCACGAGAAATAATAAAATATTATAAACATGGAATTTAAAAATGAATTATTTATCTTTGGGTCGCCAATAATTTTTTAAGAAAACCAAAGGTGAAAGGTTACACTTTGGATAAAGTTTTAAAATTTTAGACACGTGCAGACCAGCCAATTTCTACATTCTCTGTTTCTCTGATTATTTTAAGATCAGAAAAACGATAATCTTGTGCACCTTTTTGCAACCCCCATATTTTTTTTTCAATTATTACTATGAGGTGTGGAAACTAGGTATTTTTGAGCTATAACGACAAACTGCGAAAGAAGAAATACTCCGAAAGACAGTGCAACCAATTGCTTCTCCAAACAATATAGCATTGTGTATGAAACTAATAGCACAGACAATAAATATATAATATAATATATGCAAATAGTAAGATTTGGAATAAAGTTCCGCTACAATGCGAAAATTTCACACTGTGCGTCGCTAAAAAAGTATTCACTTCAAAAACCAACTTTAAAACTTTAATAACTCTTAACACTAAAGCTTGGACTGCATATAGGGGAACCTACCACAAGCGTTTTCAATTCCAAATATTTCCGAAAGTATTGAATTTTTTTTAAATATTTTTTGTAGTAAAATCTATGCTCATAAAGATGGAATACATATACATAGATAGTTTCTTATGAAAAAAATGTCACCGGATGCCGGTACCAGAAATAGAAAATAGAATAATTTGACTGAAAATGCAGACGTGGATTCTACCCTTGATCACTTCAACATTGAACCCATAATACTGCTGAGATTTATAAAGAGGCTCAGTTCATCGCTGTGTCAAAGAAACAAGAACCACCACAATAGACCTCTTTAGGTTGCGGTCCATGCCATTACATTACACTACAAGTTTCAGCTCTTATATCGCTGATGGTTTAAAATAAAATACAAAATAGTTGCATGCTCATTAATTCTTTTTGTCAGTGTAAATCAAAAGCTGCTTGATAGGACGCCAGCTTTGCCCTGTCTCCGTTTTGCACATAGAACAGATTATAAATTGATAGCCTAACCCAACAAAAAACAGCCCCGAGCAAAACATGCCATACTACCATTTTCAAAAGTCATGACCATAATTTCAAAAATACCTTTTCATGGCGCGCAAAAAATTGTTTACACCACTTACTGTTACTTGTTTACGCCGCTGTTCGATGCATGCAGTAATCGCATACAAATACAACAATTACTTAACACTCGGTGTGTGCATGTAATCAAATGATAATAATAATGACGACTGATAAGCTCGCATGGCGCTACATTTTCACACAGAATATAAATAGACTGACAGACAATAAACGAATAGCATACTCGTAGGATGCGTTTACACATATACTTCCATCGATGCATTTGACGTTAAGAAACCAAATTTGAAACAAAATAAAAAGTCCAAGTTCAAGATCACACAGCACGTATGTATCTACACTCTAATGGATTTTATGCCGGCAATTAATAGGAAAACAAAAAAAAATCAAAGGTATTATAATATCGATAAGCACTTATCAGGGCAAACACAAAATCGCTCGTCTGGTGGCGCGCTCTGATAAGATACAGCTTCAGTGAAAGTACAAGTATTTCCATGCTAACTAACAGCATTATGATTGTATCTGCTATCTATTATGAAGGAAAATTTTAATCAAACAAGAATATTTTATTTATGCGATAATAACTGGCTGGGCCCGACCGCGACGGAGGCAGCTTGAAGCGATTAGTGTTGAGCTGATAAGAGCAACAAGCAATTAGTGATGTTTAAGTTTCAAGCTGACCTGATAAAAGAAGATCATCGGCGATCGGCACAAACGTTTTGTATGTACACACATGGCACGCGATCAAATATTTGCATTGCTACATAGATACTTGTATGTATATTCAAAACCGTAATCAATGCAGCATACGAACGAACGTTAGTCAAAGCGCAAAAGTTGTCACGCCACAGAGGAAATTTCCACGTGAATGACGCTCTATGCGAGTTCAATAAACTGGCGGATGCATTGGGTCTGTCAAATGCCGTCATAACCGTCACTGACTGACAGATACCTTTATCGGCAGTCAATGCGTGGGTGGGATGCAATTTATTTGCATACACCGCCGCGCCGGCCGGCAGTATATTATTTTGCTCCAGTTTTTGTATAGGAAGTCGGGGGCCGGTCATTGTACGTTTATTGTTTGATTGCAATTAATTAGCGTGCAACGATTGGAACGTTTGTATGTTCTTGAGTTTCAATTGTTTGATGTATGGCGGCCGTATGATTGGTAGGTGCATACGTGAGACTAAATGATTTGGGGGCTTGACTGCAATTGTATTAAGTGTTTTATAGAAAAGATTGTATAGGTGTACATACGTTCGTAGACGGATATATAGTGGCATGTACATTTTGCCAAGAAATAAAATGTGCAATTTCCTTACATACTTGTACGAATGTATGTGTATTAAATAAAGTACACTCCGTGCCAAAAAAAAGCGACGCAGATTGAAATTTTTATGATTTAATGACTTTCGGGATTGCAGTTTTTCTGTATATGTTTATTCATTTCTGTGTATAAAAGAAAAAAATACTCAAGTCAATAACGCATTAGTGCGTTAGACATCGGCAAAGTGTTTGGTGAAGATTTAAGTAATTTTACGATGGTTTTGTGCGAAGCAGATAAAGGACGTATTTTCGCTTTTCATGACGAAATCTTTGAAAATAGGCAAATCACAAATGTAGTGGGATGCAACGAAATCACGGGCTGTACGCAGAGGTAATTTGTGAGCGGAAGACCCAAAAAAACGACAATAGATCGGCTTTTGGAGCGTATGGCTCTGAAAAACTGGTTCTCAACTGCGAAGAAATTGAGAAAAGATGTGAACGAGAGATGTTCTTTTAACATCAGCACGCGAAGTGTTCAAAGCCGGCAAAATTAAATAGGTCTTGAAGTCCGTAGACCTACAGAACAGCCGCTTCGCCCACCGTATGAAGAAAAAAAGATAATGGAAAAAATGATAAGGACCAAAATTGTAGGAAATTTAATTCCAAACAACTTTGGTAATAACCATTTTTCGTGCTAAATTGAAAATAAACGAGTTATTCAATAAACAAAAATTCACCCTCAAATCCAAGATGGCGGATGACGCAACAGGGTTGGAATCCTGAAAACCGAAATGTAGAGAGTAGACTGCCAGTGAAGTTGGAAAAGCAATCTAAAATATTCATCAAATCGAATTTCTAATCGGGCTTTTTTAAGGTTCCATCTCTTGCCAAAGAGTGGGTCAATTGCTTCAAGTAAGCGGTCGGATGAATGCCCAAATGTATCAGGAAATACTGAAAAACCATAAGCTTCCACGTTTACGGTTGAATATGCCTGAAGGGAGCTTATTCCAACATGATAATGGTCCAAAACACACCAGTCGGTTGGTAAGAAGCTTCTTGGAAGCGGATAATGTTGATGTTTTGGATCTCCTGACCTCGATCCTATTGAAAATGTATGGGATCTTGTAGATCGGGAGATAAGGAAGCGATAGCCATTGAATTGAACTGAGCTGGTGGAATTAATAAGGTCAGAATGGGACCAAATATCCCCGGACTTATTGGTGTCCTGGTTGACCCAATGGCTAATAAAGGGTACACAACAAAGTTCAAAGATTTTTTACTTATTTACTCCAATATTCCGTTAAAAAAATTAGTAAATATTAAACTAAATAAAACCGAAGATATCTCTTCTGTGGGCCCTAGCTTCTTTCGTGTTACTCCTACAGCCAAACAGACTTCACCAATCGATTCAGAGTGAAAAAATACATAAACTTGCCCACAGTGACATTTTTCAGTGGAAATAATGTTTTTTTACGCAGACAACTTTTGTTTTTTTAAAAATTAATTTTCAGAAATATTAATTTTTTTTAATTATTTTAGAATCAGTATCAGTATTCTTCTCGGTTCTCGGACAATACCGGAGGGTACCAATACCTGGTGGACACCAAGGATTAGGCTCTGTAAGGTTTGGGTGACTGAGATCTCTTCCCAGTCGCGGATGGCATGCATTCCAGAACTAGTTCTAGAAGTACTTCTAGGGAGTCGGAACTACTGCTCACCTCGATTACAGCACATGTAAAAAAGGCATTGCATGCCATAGGACGGAAGCGATCACCTCTCCACTCTGGAATACCCAGAAGTTGTCTCAGAAGTACTTCTCGAACACATTACAAGGAAGCAGTGCATTCATGCCTTTTTTTTGCACTTTCCACTCATTTTCATAAGTTTCAAAAAATTTTCTATTTTTGGGTAATTTTTTCTTAGTTGAAAATCTGTGAATTAGAGTTTTATAAAAAATCATTTTACATAGCATATAGAACGTTGCAGAGCATAGTTTGAGCCGAGAACTTAGCATTTTCGCACTTAAATTTATTAAATCAAATGGTTTGCATTGATTAAAAAACAAACATATTTATTTTGGGCACTGTAGCGCAAGTGGTTAGTGCGTCGGACTACTGTGCCAGCGGTCTTGGGTTCGAATCCCGCCGCAAACACCTAAAAGTTTTTCACAGTGCCCACTTCTTTCGAATGTCTGACAAGCATCAAAGAGTATCATTTGTCACGATTGAGCTTCTCAACTCGCCGTTCGGAGTCGGCAAAAAACTGTACGTCCCTTCCACTCGTGCAAAAATATAACACGCACACACAAATGGTTGCGAGAAGCAGGCCCAGGTTCACCTCGAGCTGTAGCGCCAAACTAAGTAAGTAAAAAACAAACGCAATTCTAAATGCGCACCAACCAGGCGACAGTCATAAACAACGCGATCAGATCATTTTACAGAAAAGTATACTTGTTGAGTCCTTCCTTGCCGCATTACCTCGCATTCGTACTAATGCCCTCAGCAGCATAGAGCAATTCCATTCTGCATTACTCTTCACTAGTTCGGTAATGCCTTCCATTTCACTAGTTTTAAGTTCAATGAACAGTATTGCATTATGGAAGGACTTCTTTTGTAATTGAAACATTTCACTGCCTGTAATGCGGCTTAATTCTATGTGCACTACTTCTAGAAGTAGTTCCAGAGGTAAGGCCTTGCAAAACCGCGATTGGGATTATTAGCATTACACTGTGTAACAAAAATTTGTTTATGTTCTTTTCTTGTTAGTTTCTGCTTCCTTATGATATGTCAAGTATATTTTGAGCATTCATTCGTTCTAACTGTTAGCTTTACGGTAACGGCATCGCGAAATGTGTTAACGGAGATTCAAGCAGAGCAAGCCTATCATTCGACCACTGCAAGTGAATGTGAATAGTTGTTAGTTGAGAAAATAAATAAAAATGTTTCATTTAATTATGGAAAAGTCGTGCTGACACTGAAAACTATCGTACGAAAAGATGGCCGCTAAGAGAAGCTTTTATACTATACATGATGAAAAAAAAGTAAAGTTCCACCTATTGGTAGAATCAGGAAAAGTAGTTATGCCCCCGCTTCAAATTAAAGGAACGTAATGCTTGGACAGCATTCATGGAAATAAAAAGAGGAAATATTAAAATAGAAAATTATGTAGAACTAGTAGAAAACTTAGTTGATAGGTTTAATATATTAGGGTGCAGGATATCGCTAAAACTACATGCTCTTCACTCTCATTTAGATTTTTTTAGTGAAAATATGGGGAGTATTAGTGAAGAACATGGTGAGAGGTTTCACCAAGACATCGCTATAATGGGGAGCCGGTAACAGGGCAAATGGGATGCCAATATGATGGGCGACTGCGTCTGGGGCCTAATAAGGAACAATTCCGAGATCCACAATAGGAAAACGCGAAAATTTCTGCACTTCTGAAAACATAGAGAAGTGTTAATATTTTTTTTGGTTAGATATAATGATAAGTTATTAAAATTTGGAGTAAAATTTTGGGTTAAGTTTTTTTTAATATTTTTTTTTTTAATTTACAAAAGTGCGAAAATGCTCAAAAATGCAAACTTTTCGTTCAAATTCTGAGGCAATAGCTAACACTTAAGAAGAACTTTTGGCATTTTTGAAATGAGCTTACATAAACCAAGCATAAACAATCCAAAAATCTACATAAACAAACATTTTTTGAAATTTTGTTACACAGTGTTATTGGTGTGCCGATTTTGTTGTATAAATTAGTTACTGCACTTTCACTGCCAAAACTGCGTACCCAAATAAATATAGTGCAACCATCTCTTGCATGCAATGCTAAAGAAATTTAATCGTATTTCAGTTATAAAACAACAACAATGAGTCCTTTTAAAATCAAACCATAAATCGGTTGCGTCTTTTAAATTCATATTTTAATATTTAATTTTCTTTGCTTTTGCTTGCATAAACTGAGTTTGAGTCCAAGCAAAGAACTCGGTAAAAAAAATATGATGTATTTTTAATACATATAGCTCAATTCAATTTATTTTCTTTTCTTAAGCTTGATTTTTGAGTAAAAACTTAAAAATCACTCACCTACCATTTAGCCATTATACCAATACCAAAGCAACCCAATAGGAATTAGAATAGGAGCGAGAGAGCGTGCGATTTCTTTTCCAAAGCTTGATCTTTGAGTGAAAACTTAAACATCACTCACATTACAGCGCTGCCACTTTGCTGAGATCGTAGCGAAACTGCTACGCGATTTGAGAGAGCTTAATAAATAGCTGATTGAACTGACAGTTTGATAAAATAAAAATTAATTAAATAAAAATTACACTATTGAATTGCCTGACATTAGATGACAGATAAGAGAATGATGAGAGCGCGAGAGAGTAAAACGTTTCAATGCGATCTGAAAGTGTTTATATGATATTTCAATTCGGTTTCAAATTTTCATTGAGGTTTATAAACAGGAATGAACGAATGCGGATTGAGTATTACAATGCGGTTTGAAGTGGTATTTATATGAGCGTATTGAACCAATGCGCATCGATTCAATGCGCATTGAGTTGTCATATAAACGGAGTAACAATCACAATCACAAATCAATAAACATGAAACGAACAGATTTGCGAACTATTCAGTTTTACGGTGTCATAACTTATGTTACTGTTCTATCGTACCCTGTACAGGTAGTATACATTTCTTTGGATGTGTTTGAATTTGACTGGAATCGGAGTGATATTGCAATGGTTTTATTATACCAACTGTACAAGTATAACCAAAGCTGTTTATTTATAACAAAGAACTAAGCGGTTTTTGGTTTGTTGTTGATGAAAAACGGCATATTATGGCCTTACTGAGTTTTGCTACGCAAATTCGGTACGGGAATTTTTTCCTTAGTGGCAGCATTGCTCACATACCAATATCCAATACCATATACCAACCAAATATTTGCGGAGATTATCGCGCACAGTTTTTTTTAAAGTTTCGTCTTTATATAATATGTAATAAAGTAATGAAGTAATTACTCCTTTGATTTTGTTTTCTTTCTATTGATTGTTTTCATAAGTTACAATAGAATTGGGTTTTAATTTAAAACTTATTTTAACCCTTTGTTGACCAAGCTATTAAAAACAGTTATAATCTCCATTTTTTGTAAGAATTTTTTAGCTGATGGCATTTTAAGATGGAAAACTCATTTTCAGATTTTTCAATAACTCCCAAGGACGAAATTTGAAGGTCATACTCCAAAGTACCGTCAGGCTATAACTAAAGTTATAAAAAGAACATTTTCATTTTATGTTTTTTTTATTTAACTACGATATTTTTGGCTTTCGAGCACATAAGCTTTAAATAAAATTAAAGTTCGAAACTGTGTAAAAATACCAATTTAGTTAGTTAACACCGACTTACTTTACTTTATGTTAGGTGGCGCTACAGCTCAGGGTGAACCCAACCTGGGCCTGCTTCTCGCAACCATTTGTGTGTGCGTGTTATATTTTTGCACGAATGGAAGGGACTTGCAGTTTTTGCCGACTCCGAACGGCGAATTGAGAAGCTCATTGACAAATGATACATTTTGATTGCTTGCCAGATATTCGAAAGAGGTGGCAACAGTGAAAAAATTTTTTAGGTGCTGGACCCGGGTTTGGATTGAACCTGAGCAGCATGCGTAGTAGTCCAACGCACTAACCACCAGGGCCACGGCCGGCGGCCATTAACACCGACATCCACTAAAATGACTTTCTTCAAAGTCTAATATGCTGTCAGAAAAACCGTTATTTCTGTGGCTAAACTAATGTCGTTTTCGAATGGGCTTTTCAGATTTTGCTTTCAGATTTCAGATTTTTCGTGCTGGATTGAAAACAAACGAGATTGATCTGTTTTTCTGCAATTGTATTAGTGTGACATTTCACATCTTTCGTAAAGTAAAATAAATAAGAAACAGAAAAATAATAAACACAATTTTAAAACACTTTCTTTATATTTTCTAAATATTCTACACAGTTTCTGATAAATATTTTTGTTGATTGATATTTATTTAGATGTACCACGTTGACATTTCATATAAAATGTGCTGGTGTTAGTGCAAGTAGGTGTAAATCTCGAGCTGAATCCGAGATTCACAACAATTGATCTAGAGCAAAAAAAAAGTGCTTTTTTGGTAGGTCGGAAAATGAAAATTGTACTAAAAAAAAGTGCTTTTTTTCCCAATCGAAATCGACATAAGTTAAACACACATAAAGAACAAATTTCATTGAGGTTATATGGTACTTAAAGTTTGGTTTGGTGTAAATTTGTTCTTCTACTTACTTAGTTGGCGCTACAGCTCGGGGTGAACTTGGGTCTGCTTCTCGCAACCATTTGTGTGTGCGTGTTATATTTTTGCACGAATGGAAGGGACCTACAGTTTTTTGCCGACTCCGAACGGCGAGTTGAGAAGCTCAATCGTGACAAATGATACTCTTTGATGCTTGTCAGACATTCGAAAGAGTTGGCACCGTGAAAAAGCTCTTTTAGGTGTTAGACCCGGCCAGGAGTTGAACCCGGGCAGCATTGTGTGGTAGTCCAACGCACTAACCACCACGGACACGGCGACCACAATTTGTTCTTCTAGGGATTTCATTTGAAGTTGAACATGCTGGTACTTGTAAGTACCGTCGCGCCGTCCAACAAAGGGTTTAGTTGAAAAAAAAAACAGTCCCAATAATGTGAACCACCCTAAAATGTCAACAAGACCCTGTTTTAATTAGTTCATAGGTAGAATACAGGATTTCGCCATTTCCTTTGAATGCTGACGTCATATTATACCGACCGTCTGACAAGCAGTTGTGTTTTTTGAATATTTTGTTTTTTTTTCGAATATAATAGTGGTTTTTGTTTGAATTCAGCTTTGAACATGGTTCGCTGTGCTGTTGTGGGATGTAAGAATGGCCTCCAACAAAAAAAATTGTGACAAAAATCTAAAATTTTACTCATTTTCAAAAGACTAGAAAATTGTATCAGCAAATGCCTTGGAATGTTCTGATTTTATAAAAGTCGTTAATGATTGGTTCGACGTATTTAATTCAAAATGTCCGTCCAGCGACTCATGAGCAACGGTCAAGGCGTTCGGATTGGCTGCAGAAGTTCAACGTAACATAGTCGATTCAATGAGTGAATTAATGCAGAATTTGTGATCTCCTACTCGACGTTCACTACTCCCTTTTCAAAAGGGAATTCTGTTGAACAACGCATCACTGTCTCAATTGTTAGAATATGTTAGATTTAAGTATAGTACAGCGTATATTATAACAGCAAGTAACTCATTTGAAACTCCACCAGAGGAAGGACACGATGAAGATATATCATTGTTAGAGTTAGAAGAATATTCTCTTCAAAACCTTGTAGGATATATTTTAAAAAAGTGCAAAAATAATAAATACATCGACTCCTCCTCCAGTAGCTACACTTGGGTTGATTAGCTATCAAAAAAGCAAAAAAGGTTATTTTTCAAATGTATGATGTATTTTAGAATTAAGCATTTAAATAATGAATGTCTAATCCATACAAATGTAAAAGACAGAAAGGTAATTAAAACCATTTTATGAAATTAAAAAATAATCATTTTCTTCCATCCTTCAATTCAGTATATCGTCACGTCACATATCAAACGTCGAAAGTGAGTTGGCATACCTTTTATATCTGTTTATCCTGGGTAGAATGTGTGTATGTATTGTATACATTATGTAAACATTTTTTACAAGCTTTATATTAACTTCACTTTCTGTGACGGCCAAATCTGGGAATCGATTTAACACTCACTTCCAGATATCCCATCATGCTGAAATTTCGCACACGTGTATAAGTCCAGAGACAATTCAATATGGGTTATTTGATGACGTTGTAAATCCAATATGGCGGACGTTTTCTTAACTTCAATTTCAGATATCCGATTATGCACAAATTTTGCATGTCCGGTGACCACTCAATATAGTATATTTGATGATCTCGTAAATCTTATATGGCGGACGCCCCAAGATGGTGAATTACCGTTATCTATGTGTGTCAAATTAAAGGGATTGATAAGCAGAATTAGACCAGCTAAATTTGGCAAACTAAGACAAGTTTTACCCAGAGACAGAGGATATATCTATCAGCTCGTTTATCAAAGACATTTCTGGTTTATCTGGTATCATGACGGACCCACACACATCCATACATACATATGTATGTACATATAAATGGAGGAAATCCCATTAGTTCGCAGTGACATGGTCCCACCTCTACCAACAATCTACAAAGATTTAAAAAAAAAAAAATTGGGCGCCCCAAGCTTTAATTAATAGTCACATATTGGTGACTCGGAAAAAAATTATAATAATATAATTATTTTTTAATTATTATTATCTTATTAGTTCATTAAAGCTTGTTTTTAAAAATTATTTTTTATCTTTATATTTTTTTTTAATATTGTTTTTTATTTATCTTTATTTGAGACTGAATGTGTTCTTTATTTTATTTTTTTTCTATCTAGATTGTTCTTCTATTGTGTACATAATGTACATAGTATACTATGTACATATAAATAAATAAATTTCTTGCTGATTTTTCTAAAATTTCGAATGAATATTTCTTAAATTGTTAGAGCCTATTTTGAGGTTTTCAGTATCATTGTTTTGCACAGAAACCATGCTTTTTAAGGCATACGAATCCGGGCAAAGAAAGAAATAGCTCCATCAAAAACTTCAACAAACTATGTATTTGAAAACAAATCAAAAGACTTGCAAGTTTTCTTGCACTTGACAAGCACAAGGTCTTTATTTAAGAACTATCTGTTTACCGCTACGTATATTGTAGTCAACATATAAATACTGCTGTTTCTCATTTCATCTAATAGATAACGAAGTGTTTACAGAAATATTTTCCATCCACTGATAGCGCATCTCATCTTATAAATATGTACATACCAATTCTTATATGCATTAAATCTATACGTATGTATACATATAGCTGAATTCGATCCAAATTTTCTATTTTTATTCTCATACACACTTAACAGAATATATTTTTAATAAATTATATTTTGTTTTCCAATTTATTTATTATACACTTAACACAAACAGAACTTTACACAACTTGACATTTTCCCTTAAGTTCAATAATAACAAAATTAATTTCAATCTGACAGTACGCCGATATATCGCGACTCAGTGCATCTGTTCTAAAGCCGAAAATGCACTAAAAGATTCTTCTGGTGGTACAAGTGCAAACCGAAAAAAAATAAATAAATAAAATGAACGCGACAACGATTGCCAAGATCGAAGTAGGTACGAGTAGTACAGTGAGACTATCGGCACCGATTTCAAAAAATTTACAAACGAACTTCGAGATGAAATAAAAATATATATGCATACATTTATGTAGATTACGGCTTGCAGATCTACTAGTATCTCAAGCGAAACCAAAAAGGTAGATTGGCATTTGAAAAATCTGACCAGCTTTAGCAGACATCTAGTAAAAGCAACAAAGCAGAAAAGTCAGATTCATTCAGACAAACGAGTGTATACGCTGACAGATAACGAGATATTTGTACCACTGCTGAAGATGTAGATACTCGTACATTGCAATAAAAATTCGAATGTATTTTTAGAAGATTGTTTTGTATTTTCATTCGTTGGGATATCTTTTTTATACACTTGGTTTTAATCTTGTTTGTTTCTTTAAAATTCGCCACTGGTGTGTGAGATAAAAAGAGTAGGTAGGTAGTGGTAGTGGTGTGGGTAATAGATTGATCAAATTAATACTACGCGATAAAAAATTATCTGTCGCTTAGGAGGAAGGAACATTGAACGAATAGATTAGTGCCTCGTTTCAGTTGTCTCCTCCTTTTATTATTATTATTTTTTTTTGTTCTTTGTTTATTTGTCATATTTAGCATCCTTTCCTGTAGGAGTGGGTTGTTGAAGTTTTATACGTCATGTTTACAATTTAATTGAAAACACGCAAACAATCAAGCTAACTTATGTAAGGATCTTAGGGTGTTACATATACATACAGTTACGGACAAAATAATAAGACCAGTAGAGAACGTCGTCAACAACTTTCTTTTTCTCGCAAAGAAAACTTAAACAGCAATTTAAAACTATCATTAAACTAGCGAGTAGTTAAATCTAGAATTTAAGAGTAAGGTACTTAACGATATGTTTTTCTAATAGAGGACGGACAACGTTAACTCGGGAGAAAAGGCACATTTTTGTGAATTTTTGTCGACGACACAGTTAAAGTCTATTTATTAAAAGCAATGGCACATTAAAGCATAACATTTGAAAAATATCGTGTAAAATGCTCATGAAAAAATATTAAAAAATACGGCAATGGCAGCAATTATTCTGAAGCGTCTCGGAAAAAAGTACAATTGCGGTGTCCCTCATAACTCGGTGCTGGATCATCGGAAATCAAAAAATCAAAGTTCCTTTGTTAGATAATCGCTTCCCCCAGGTAACGCTGGAAGGGTCTTTCGAAATTTCAATTTTTCATTTTTTGGGAACAATTTGAAGTGAAAAGCGCGATTTTTGCGAAAAAAATCGGCTCATTTGTTACTGTAAAATAAAAAATATTAACAATTTTGAAAAAAAAAACTCTCTCTGAACACTATGTGCAGAAATAGTGCTCAAATATTCGAAAGGATCGGTGCAGTAGTTTTGAAGTTATGAGGGACACCGACTTTGAAAACGTGAGTTGTGGGAAAAACGCTTTAAAGTTTTAAGCACTAGACAATTTGGAATAAAACGTTCATAGCGAGTTTTATCGGCTTACCTCACACTGAATCATCGATGCTAGGTCCATAAAGGATGTCGCTATCATCGTTTGTACTTGTGTTTCTATAAAGAAAGGTAGGGGGTAAGGTTAGAGACCGAAGCAGCTGCCAGAAAACAACAGCGCGCTCGGGCGCTGAGTTATGTATGTGGCGCGGTTGCTTAAACCGCTGTAAATTCGTTAGTTTTGCTGCGATTCATCTCAAATTTTCACACAATATTCTTTTCTCCATTCTGAAAATCAAATAAAAAAAATGCAACAAAAAAATTTAAAAACATTACCCCGCCCTTAAGAGCTAACAATAAGACTATGAGCAGGGAGTAGAGGGTAAAATGGTAAAGTGGTAAGTATATCAAAAGGAGGCGTAAAATGCATTCTGTAGTGTTAATCTACTGTTATGAAAATTTATAAGGCTAGGAATGCTGTTGGCCTTTTGCAGCATTCTGGACATTGGCTCGTTGGAGCCATAATTGGCATGATGAAAGACAAGATGCAAGAGGGGAACAGACCTGAGATTACGTGAATTTGTGTTAAAGGAGATCATTTGAAGGAACGCTGGATGTCAATGTTACCCGCTAAAAGCTGTTGAATAAAAAGTATGTCGGCAACATCGAGAAACTGAAGATTGATCAGTTTCAAACGGTCTCTCGGCTGGCATATTCCAGCAGGGGCCTAAAGAAGGTAAGATATACAATGGTATTTCGTGACATAGGGGTTCAAAAACTCCTTAAATCAACGTTTTATAAAACCAAGCATAGAGTTGGCTCTGCAAATATGTAATACTATCAATGTAGGACTGGAAGTTGAGTTCTTTATCACAGATAATACCCAAATCTCGTAATGAAGTGACCAAGGGAACGGGCTAGTTGCAGATAAAGTTATGCCTGGGAGGTGATGCGAAAAGTTTACGAGAGTATGTGATAGATTGGCATTTATTCACACTGAGTACTAGGAAGTTTTTTTTGGCACCAGATAGAAAACCTTTTTAACCCTGGAAAGATAATTTGCGTCAAAATGACTAATTCGCGAGCAAAATATACCGCTCTTTTGCTAATTATTATGAATCACGGGATGGGCGTTCGTGACTTTCCAGCCAGTAGGTACCCAGAGCAGAAAACTCACGTGTCATTGAGTTAAGTCTCATCTATTTGGAAATACTCACAACCTTGTGAGTAAATTTTATACATACATATGTAAGTGTCATTTCATACATCAAAATATGATTATCTTTCTAGGGTTAAGTCATCTTGAAGTGGGCTCGAGTCGGCTTTTTTGAAAAAAAAAAGCAATGATGCTAGTTTAGATAATTTGACTTGTAACTAACGGTACTATATTATTTCAAGTGAGGAAAAGACTGAGAAAATACAAACAATTAAAAAATAATGCTTACAAATGTGTCAAGACTACCAAAGCGCGTGGACGAAGCAATAAGACCAGGCGACTTGTGTGTCAATTTTTATGTACATAGGTAACCGAAACCGAAAATTTAATTTTCTTTCTGAAATATAGTTATGAAATATATACTTAGTACAAAAGTAGAAAATCTGCGTATATTATAATAGCAGTTTATTAAGACATGTATACCAGCATAATGCGTCTCAGCATGCATTACTCCCAAACCAGTGGCGATTCCTGGTCTTTAGCCTTGGGTTGGCCACTTGCTCTGGAGAAATTAAAAATCGTTGATTTTTAAAATTTATTAATTAGGTACAATATATGTATGTACTAAAGAAAAATGTTTTTATGGAATAGTGTATACAAATTGCCAATCGAAAAATAAAATCAGCTTAAGACATCTCTACTCAACTTACCGTCTCACGTCACAAGTAAGCACGCACGCACTGCATTTTTGTAACAAATATACATATACGTATACGCACCTACGAAACTAAAACAAAAAAAACAAAGTTCTCCGCTGCACGGAAGTGCATTAGGAGCATTAATATTTCCTTGTAAGTACTTAGTTATTTTTTTAAAAATCATTGATTTAAATAATCGTAAAAGATTTTAAGAGAAGTTGAGACCAGGGCTAAGCTCTCAACATCCTCGTTTCATTTCATTATGTGCCGTACTTTTCAGTTTTTCCCGTAGTCGGCAGCTTTCCTTGCCAGCTCATAGGCAAACTCGTTGCCTTCTAAGTACAACAGACTGACCAGGCACCCAACATAGTCTCACAAAGTTTTGTATAATGCATACAGCATACCTAATGCCCTTAGCATTATTCGGTAGCTCCTTACTAGTGCCATTTGAAAGTGAACTATTTAAGCGCCTTAAGTGCAGTCTGACTGTGAATGTTAATTTCATTATCATGAAGTACGACTAGAACGTCTGCCTTAAATACGCTGCAGGCACCCGGGAGTCTTAAGGAAACGTTAAGCTCTGGTTCCATGCAGTAGTCTGTGAGGAGTACATAGCCGGGTAAAAATAGAAAAGAAATAATAAAAACAATAACAAATCCAAAGGAAACAACTTTCTGTTCTATTAGCACGATTGAAAACTAGAAAAGAAACAAAAAAAAAAAAACAAAAAAAAAAAAACAAAAAAAATAAAAAATGAAACTGCTCTCGAGAAACGAACCTGGGACTCGTGGATGAAAACCGACACGCTATACACTGAGCCAAAGCTCTATAGCAAAATCTGTATCCAATTCTCATATATGTTTCTCTGGTAACAATTTTGAAACGAAATACATAATCAAAAAAAAAAAAACACAAAAAGTATGTATGTATACGAGTATACCTTACCTACCCAACCCACCACTGCCAGCCTGATGTCTCGCTCGTCTCTCATAGTTGGCGCTAATTTTCGCGCCAACCCATTCGTTTATTTTACTGGGCTTTGCATACGACAAATCAAACACCAACACTATGGTATAGATATAGATTGTATGGAATTGCTTGGCGCAAATTTTAGAGCCAAACCATATTTCAAGGGATACTTTTTGCATGGGAGTTTTGTATTGCGTGCAAGAAAAATTGATTTGAAAATAGGTAATTCTAGTTTTCATGCACTACTCTTCATAATTACTGAAGTTCGTTATTCGTTTCGTGTAAAATATATTTCATGGCATTTATTCATCTAAAATCTTGGTTTGGCGCCGCCAACCTAGCCAACTGAGAGAAATCCACACTGTCTCAAACTGAAAAAACTTTAGAACAAAAGCTCACTCAGGAAGAAATATCGCAACGGGAAGAAAAAAAAACTATGGTTTGAAAAAGCGTTGGCAGCTACCTCAATCCCATATGCCAATTGTTCGTCCAAGAAAAAGATCGCCCAAAGATGATGCCTTAATCACATGCCTGTCCTAGAAATACCGGTTTAGGTCATCTGCAGGCATAAAACGTGAGTTTGACCTACACAGTCTGCTCCGGGCCGTACGAAAGAGAATCGAAGATCAGTATCTCCTCGGAAGAAGTCCCTGACAAGTGCCACTCGATACTATTAGCCACCGAAAGAAAAGAATGCAGTTCCTCAAAGAACTTCTGGAATGGATAGTCCCGGAAAAGGAAAAAAAATTGGCGAAATATTCTTTAGTTGGATGAAACCAAAGCAAATTTCGTAGGATCAGATGGCAATTTGGGTCATGGCATTAATCAGGCAGCCAGAAAATTCAGCCTCACTATAGAAGCAAAACCGTCAAATATCAATGGTTTTGGTACAATGGTTTTGGGGTGTTTTTTCTGGCGTGGTGTGAGTCCAATATTTTTGATCAAGGAGATCTGAACATTAAAATATTAGAAGAGGTAATGCATTCATATGCAGAGTGGCAACTGCCATTGAGGTAGCAATTTATGTCAGATTATGACTCTAAGCAAACGACGGTTAGAGATGAAAGGTGGATTCAGGAGCATACCTTTAATTTGATGAGCTGATCCTCCCAATCTCCGGACCTAAATCCCATGGAAAACTTGTGGGCGATTGTAAAAATACACACGGCGAAGAAAAATCACGAAATAAACAAGAACTCTGGAGCAAGATCCAAGCAACTTGGTACGCGATACTCACAGCTACTTATCGTACGTTGGGGGAATATTTGCCAAAAAAATGCGCGCAGTAGTTAAAAATAAGGGGTATGCTACAAAATACTAACGGAAAACCAGTTTGCTATCAAAAGAAAACAGACAAATCCAAGTTTATTGAAGTCTTGTTGTTTTGTCCCCTTTGACAAGTGATACTCTTTGATTGCTTTTCAGACATTCGAAAGAGGTGGCACCGTGAAAAAACTTTTAGGTTACTTAAGGGGGGCGTTAACATTACGTAACATAAAATAACATCTCAAAAATATGCCTGTAAGTTTCTAGAATGAAATTCGCATTATTTATCGATCAAAAACATGGGGTCTTTTATATTGACGACTCGTTCTGTGCGGAGTGATTTATTCAGTGAAAAAAAAATAAAAAATTGGCGGGCAAGATAACTCAAAAAGTGCGCAACCGATTCTTATGAAATTTGGCACACGGCTTCTCTAAAGTATATCTCTAGCTTCTAGTTGAACCTCAAAAATGCTTTTGTTTTGATACATATGTATATTGTGCAGTTATAGTGATGGATATTGGATAACAAGGTCTGTAGATAATTGTTAAATGATTTATCCTCATTATTGAGGTGCACAGTTATATTAAAACCATTACTAAAGTTAGTGCTGAATTTGGGTAGTTTTTTTTAAGTCCAAATTCGACAGGATATAAGTTTTGATTCGTGTACTTTCGCATAATATAACTAAGCTGATTTCTTCCTTTTTAAGAACATATGTGTCGATTTTTGCGAAAATGTGCTAAAATTTACAAAATTTTACTACATATGAAACAACTAGCTTTAACCCCACCCGCTTCGTTAGGCATTAAAAAAACATATAAACTAAATTTTCTGAAATCTGAAATTTGCCTATCACCTTTGTACCGTAATTAAAAAAAAAAACCAACTAAATGGGTTGAAAATTACGGACCGAAGAGGGTAACATACGCATTTTGCCAGTTGTTTTTATATTTTACGTATCAATTTATCATTTTAAATGCAGTTTTAAATTATGACCGCTGATCTCATACATATGAAACCACTGTGGATTGCTGTAACAGAAACTAAAAATCCCGCCGATTAATGCCTTTCGCCGCGAGGGTCTCAGGAAATTAGTTACTACGGCGGGCATTTAAAAAAAAAATCTGAGTCTTGTTTTTTAATATACATAATAATGCATAACTATACTAAATTTAAAAACGATTCATTTATTCCTTCTCTTTTAAATAAGCCTCTGAAAAACGGTCTAAATTCAGGCGGTTACATGTATATCCTTAACTATTTTTTTTTTCATAAAAATGTAATGTGATTATTTGAATTTTCTTTATTTAGTTTACTCATAAACATGAAGAGGTTAGTAAAAAGAAAAAAAATTATTCAAAAATATTTTATTTTCGGTGGTTTAATTATTTAGTCCGAAACTGTATGTATGCAAACATTATCTATCTCTATTCATTTGCAAAATATGATTCAACAATGTTCTGGAAAATGTGTTGGTTTGGAGAATATTTGAGTTTTGAGTTTTGAGTTTTCTACAAGAAGAAATAAATGCCTAGTCGAAATCTTTAATAACTAACACATGTATAAACAAATTTATAGCTCCATAAAATGAAAACGGAACATCAAAGTGATAAAAAGTTGTTTATCCAAACCGATTCAAGTACAAAACTTTTGAATGCAAACAGCCGCGAGTCTTTATTTGTATTGTTACAATTTGACTGAACCGCTATGATCCGCCATTAATAAATTATGCATAGAAATTACCATTTTTACAGTGAAATTTCTCATTAGCGGACAACTCTCATTAACAACGGACACCTTTTGGGGAACCAATTTCCAATTTCCCATACAAAATGCTTATAAATGGACTGCTATCATTATCGAAAAGAAACTCCGATCCCGTGGCTGTCCACTTTAGAGAGATTTCACTGTATTTTACTATTTACTGTATTCTATCTGCGGTCGAATAATTATAGTCTATGATCGGTTAGCTCGCTCTTTTTTGACATTTTGTTATCCGTGACATTGACGATGGCGCAAAACAAAATTAATCTAAATTTAAACCATTCAAATATATTTTAAGATAAAAATTGTCTAAAATTAATATTTAAATTGTCTAATAAAATAGAAATATAGAATTCGTTAAAAAGCACACAACTGTGCAAAAGTATTCATCTAAACTGCGCACAAATGAGGCACACTGCCTTAAAGCTTTGTGAATATTTAGAGTACAGTCTAAAGTCAGCTCAATGGCAATACTTACTGCCAATTAAATACTGGAATTCTCAAATTGCTTGAAAATAACCTGGCGTTGATGGTATTGACATTTCGTTGACATGACACACGACAAGGCAAATCAATCAAAAGACATTACAAACAAGCTATTCGAATGTTTTTTTTCTTCTTATTTTAAAAAACAAAAATAAAAAATGAAATAGAAATACACCAATACTCGAAATAATATTTTAAGCATTTATTTGGTTGTTATTGGCAAAGAGAGTGTATCACTTTTATTTTAAGTGGCCTTTAGAACTGTTTAAGTGAAAGAATAATAAAAATATGTATAAAAAATGTCAATTTTGGACGTTTTTATGACACTTCGTACTACGCACGTTTTTACAGAACTGCTTACCGTTCTGATTTATCAAATGAAATTGAATGACTACCTCTCGGTTCGAGACAAGTGAGGAGTGTACGTTTCAAAGTGGCTGTTTAATTTGCCCTATCTATCTTACTTACTTACTTACTTACTTAGTTGGCGCTACAGCTCGAAGTGAACCTGGGCCTGCTTCTCGCAACCATTTGTGTGTGCGTGTTATATTTTTGCACGAATGGAAGGGACCTACAGCTTTTTGCCGACTCCGAACGGCGAGTTGAGAAGCTCAATCGTGACAAATGATACTCTTTGATGTTTGTCAGACATTCGAAAGAGGTGGGCACTGTGAAAAACTTTTAGGTGTTTGCGGCGGGATTCGAACCCAAGACCGCTGGCTCAGTAGTCCGACGCACCAACCACTTGCGCTACGGTGCCCTATCTATCTATCTGTTTAAAATCTTTTAAATATTAGCCATTTTCGACATCAGAATGCAGCAAAAGTGACAATTTATTTATGAAAAATGTTATTCCGAGGTCTAATCAGAAGTCAAAAAAGTTATTTTTACAGCATCCAGTATACATATACATCCAGATCAATCTGAAACATTTCGCGAATGATGCATTTTGCAAATCAAGTAAGATTAGTTGAAGAAGTTGGATTAGGAAAACAAAAGCCGAAAACTCCAGATAATATTAATTTTGACCACCTTAACGTCGACTTTTTAATGCAAAGTAGTCCCTCATCAGCAAATCTTTCAACATTTAAGCAGTTTATAGACTTTGTGTTGAAGACGTGCCGATTGTGTCTATTAAATCAAACTCGATGAAGTTCAGCCAAAATTTGTCAAACTTTTGCTTCCATACATGCTGCCTACCTAACATATATTATTTAACTCCATTTTGACAACATCTGTTTTTCCTTCGCAGTGGAGGGAGGCTAAAATTATTGATATCCACAAAAAAATTAGTGGAAATACTACACAGAATACAACCCTATCTCCATTCTGCCATTTTTCTGAAAAGTTTTTGATAAGGCTATATTCTCGGAAAATGCAAAAATAGATAATTACGGTACAGAGGTGATAAAGTAAAAAGAATTAGAAGCGTATATAATCATTATTTTAGGATTTAAATTGACCAAGCTCAAGTGTGCTTCACAAATATATCAGAGTGTTCCTACTGCGCTCTGAGCATGCTCGGTTCAAAATGCGCTCGATATTCACAGGAACTGTTCAAAGCTCTTTTCTTTCGCCCTCATGCTTTCGGTGCCCTTCATTGTACTATACTAACACTGCACTGAATTTTTTGTACCGTGTTTGATGTGGGCACTGAATTCACCCCAGTTGTTTCTTCAGTGCAGCCAAAAAATAAATCAGCATATTTGTCATTTGATTTTTGTCATTGTGTGTGTTGCTGTCAAAGAAATACAATTGTCACTAGTCAGGGCGTCCTAGTGCTTGCGAACATCGAACAAAGCTAATATAAAAACTGTTGAGGAGTCCGAGGAATGTTAGGAAGAGAAAAATTGGGGTTGCAAATTGGTTTGAAATTTTGTTACACTGTCACTTAACCTAGCTACATACACATATACAGTCAGTTCAAATCAAAAGTGGATGTTCACCAAATGGTTTATTATGTAATAAGCCATTTTTGAACATACACTCTTCATATTGTAAGCTGCGTTTTATTTTATCCGTGTAAATTGGACGCAAAGCCACAAATAAGGCTTAGAACCAAAATAAAATGTTGACTTTGAAAGCTTATACCACGTTTACACCAAACGAAACCCCGAGGTTTCGGCAAATTTATCCAAACCTCCGAGATTTCGCCGTGCATTTTCGAGGTTTCGGCGAAACTTACTTGAAACCTCTTTGAGTTGATGCATATACTCTAAAGGCTATGTTTTCTTCATAAGTGCTTCCTATTCTGGAATACTGTTGTGTTGTCTGGTCACCATTTTATAAAAACAATATTACGTATTGAAAGAATAGGTACAAAAGAAATTTACGCGTTATGCCCTAAGGAAATTAAATTGGTCTAATGACTTGCCAAATTATTCTTCAAGGTGTGCCTTGATTGCTATGAGCAGTTTAGAGTGCCGTAGAGATGCTGAAAGAATTTTACGTAATAGAAATGAGATGTTTTATATTCCAGCTCATAGGACCAATTATGGACTCAATGAACCTATAACTCGCTCTCTTATTCTTTTCAATTCAATTTGTGATGAAGTTGATATTTGCATCAATAAGGCTCCATTTAAGAGATCGGTGATTAAAGAAGCTATAAATAATTTATAATATTTATAATCATAACTTATTGTATATAGTCTTAAGTGAACTTATTTTTGTAACCAGAAGATTTTGTTATCCGTTGGTGCTAAATAAAATAAATGTAAATATTTAATACCAAAATAATTGCAGCCAATTGACAGGTAAGTTTGCAAGAGAATATTTCATTTACATAATTTGTTAAACTTTTCAGACAATGAGCAACGAAAACATACAAAAAAAGAACATTTTGGTCGCCTACTGAGGAAAGTCAACAAACAATTGTTTTGCCTAGAGATGGGAATTGCGAATAAAAACAATCAAATAATTCGATTGTTCTTTGCTCTCTGTCTCTGCTATATTTTTCCATATTTTATCCGTTTCTATTATATTTTTATACTCTGATGCCCAGTTTCACAGTGAGAGTTTAAACTGGAGATCAACTAAACCTGAACGAGAGTTTAAACTTTTCGTTTAACTCGTTCGGTTTCACAGTCTAAACTAATCTCCCAGTTGATTAAATGAAGTTTTGGAAGCTCTGTGGGAATAAAAGTTGGCAGCGCTATTGTTTTGAAATGTAAAATTTTATATATTTCTCACAACATAGAAGACCGGTACAAATTCAGATTGTAGATGATTTTAAAACACCTCTGAAACACACATACACCATTTAAAACACACACACTGGCATAGAAACGAAAATTCAATAAAAGTTTGATATTGAACTATTATTAAAAATGATTATAAATTATTTTTTAATATTCTGGCAACTGTCGAAATATATATATGTCAAAAGAAAGTTTAAGCGGCAGAGTACTGCTGTTTAACTTAAACGACAAGATAAACTCTACATCGAGTTTAAACTCTCACTGTGAAACTCCGCATGAATGAGTCAAATAAAAGAAAATTGGATTTGTTTCCAATTTCAATAAATTTTTTACAAAACAATTTGACAGGCGGTACGCGGTCAACGTAGCTTGCTGCGGTACAAAATTGTAAACCGCCCCAGTGTGTGCACCTATATTTACCGCAATAGGATTTCGTACCATTTTACCGATACCTCGTACCGCTCTGATGTGTGAGCTCTTTTAGTTGACAGGAGGCGATTATTCTAGCGCGATTGTTTTGGGCGAAGAAGAAAATCTTTTTATTTTAAATATCAATGGTTGCATGCGTTCAGATTTGAGATCCAAATTCAAAAGTCACACTGACGATATGAATTGAGACATACATTTCTACAACCGACCATTAGTATACTCGCCTAGTAAAATAAATTTTCTAGAATACGATTTGATAGTTATTCGATTGTTTTCTCAATCGCCCATCACTAGTTTTGCCAGCCACTTCAAAATTGACAGCTAATGACATTTGAAACCTCTTCAACTCGGTGTTTCGGCTCGGTGTAAACGTAGTATTAGAGAAATTGTTTGTTACGAATTTCAAGTGATTAGCAACAATGTTTAAAGTTGGTAGAAATGCGCATTTGAAATTTTGTTTGTATGTTAAGTCCGACCACTGACCAGGTGACCTTTCAAATTCAATACAAACATTAGCATTGGTTTCTCAGAAAAAATTTCCCAGAATTGTTCTCCTTTGCATCGCCGCACATTTGTTTAGTGAATATCCTGCGCTTCCTTAAATTAGAAAGTGAACAGACGCCAATGAATTAGTCACCTCGATAACCTTTGTTTTCACATTCATCCGGGATGATTGCATCTGTAAAAACATCATGGGGTGGCACAGAAACGGTGTCAAGACTGATAAACAGAACCGCACAACAAAATTTAATCTAAGTCAAAAGCCAAGTCGTGCTGATTGTGGAACACTCTTAAAAGTCGGCAGGGGGGAAGTGTTTGTGACATTGAATTGAAGTTGCGTTGGTTGATCTGATAGCAACGATCCTAAAGTAGTCTTTCGGCATGTTTTTACGGAACTGCATTTAATGTTTTGTTTTGACCAAAAATAACCAAATATTTACCAAATAAAACCCAATTAACGTAACAATGTGGCAACATGGATAGGAAAATATTCATAAGCAGCTCTGTATTTTTAATTTTCACACGCTAAATAAGATATGAATGCTCTTATAATGTTTACACTAAGCACGAGCACATATAAAGCACAATAACGAGAGACAAATAGATCGGCGTAGTGATAGGAAACACAGATGTTAGGTTTCAACTAACTCTATGGGTGGTGTCTATGATAACTGGAGAGTTGTGTACTATTGAAAGTTTTGTCGTTGCTTATTATTCACAGAAGTGTTTTCCAGATGTTTTTTTATTAATTTAATTTCTTCAGCCATTTCACCATCTTACTGCCAGTATTATGCCTTCGCAATAGGTTTTGGCATTAACTTCTGAAACTGATCAACTTATTTTTATTTCGAGAGAAATAAATTGTTTCGGAGACATGTGGGTTTAAGTCGCGAATATAAACGCAAAAATTAGACATAGGTTCGCGAAGTATCTAACGCCTTCGAGTTAGCCTTAAGAGTCAGAATGCCTCAAAGCCTCAAAGCCCCAACGACTTGGAAGCTCGTTTCATATGTATGTACATTTTAGTTAATAAAGATGGGGACTCTTGAATGATTTACAAATGGTTCCAAAATATCCGATGCGTTGATATGAGCACAAAGGATGCCAATCACTCTGGACGTCCAATTGAGGTCACCGCACCAGAAATGATCAATGCAATTCATGGTATGGTGATGGATGATCGGAGAATTAAAGTGCGTTAGATTGCTGAGGTAGAAGGCATCTCAAACAATCAGGTGCACAACATTTGGAAAAATTATTAACACATAAGAAACGTATTCCCCGATTTCTCACTTTGGATCAAAAACGGACCGAGATGACTACTTCGAAGCAGTGTTTGGACATGTTAAAGCGCAAATATACGTTGGCTACCGTTTTTTTCTGTGATTTGCAGGTAATAATACACAGCGACTATTTGGGGGAAAAAAAACTATGCAGAGTTATTAATTGGACAGATTCAAAAGTAAGAAAAAAATCATCTCAATTGACAAAGAAAAAAGTGTTGTTTTATCACGACAATGCTCCGACTCACTCCTCCCGCATCGCAACATTAAAATTGAATGAATTGCACTACGATTTGCTTCCCCATTTATCATATTTTCCAAATTTAGTCCCTAGCGACAGTTTTTTATTACCAAACATGAAGAAATGGCTTGGAAGCTTAAAGTGTTTATCCCTGTAACAGAGGTCTTTATTTTTCCGGTAAAAAAAAATTTTTTTGCCGAATAAAGCCAGTTTTCTTCTCTATAAGCCTAAATAAAAATGAGAAAAAAACGCTCTTCGGTGATTTGGCAGCACTATGCTGTTTGACATTTGATAGTTAAAAATCAGTTTTTTTCATGGAAATTCAATAAAATTCATAAATAGGTATAAAAGGAATCTTTGAGGTTTGAGCACACATTTCAGAAATAATAAAATTATAACTTGGTCGCCGTGGCCATGGTGGTTAAAGGGTTAGACTACTACGCATGCTGCTCGGCTTCAATCCCAGCACGGGTCCAATACATAAAAAAGTTTTTCACAGTTGCCACCTCTATCGAATGTCTGACAAGCAATCAAAGAGTATCATTTGTCAAATAGCTTATCATTTCACCGTTCGGGGTCGGCAAAAAATTGTAGGTCCCTTCCATTCGTGTAGAAATATAAACACGCACACACAAACGGTGGCGAGAAGCAGGTCCAGGTTCACCCCGAGCTGTACCGCCATCTAAAGTAAGTAAGTAAAGTAACTTTAGAGACCACAGAGCTATGTACGTTAAATAATGTAAATAAATAACAAACAAACAAAATAAATAAACAATAAAATAAAAAAATATAATTTCTAAATTTCTATAATTTCTACGTATTTGTTTTGAAAATGAGTTACAATAAATGTGTTACTATAAATTTCGATAAATGAGTTTCGATAACGGGCAAATGATTCCATACCGGGGACGTCCGTCTGTCCGTCTAACCATCCGTCTGTCTATCTGTCTACCTTATCACGTCTACACCGCTGAACCAATTATAATGTAATTTGGCAAGGAGCTAGTCTGGGACCTGAGGAAGGACATAGGCAACCCGCTCGCTAGGGGGCGCAGAAGTCAAGTTATTAACAAAATCTTTTCATGACTAAACCGCTAAACCAATTGTAATGTTACTTGGCAAAGAGATAATCTGGTACCTGAGGAAGGACTTAAGTAGAAAAACCGCTCGCTAGGGGGCGCTGGAGTCAAGTAATTAACAAAACCTTTTCACGCCTAAACTGCTGAACCAATTGTAATGTTATTTGGCATAGAGATAGTCTGGGACCTGAGGACGGCATATGCAATAAAAACTGCCGGCTAGGGGGCGCTGTAGTCAAGTTATTTACAATTTCTTTATTAATTGACAAAAATGCCTCAGGTTCACAGTTTATGTTGGTATAGTGCCTAAAGAGAGAACTAGAAAATCTGGACCCAATACGTTGCGCTGGAGTCAAGTTATTTACAACTTCTATATTAATCGACCAAAATGAATATCAGCTGTATATTATTATGTTATATGTAAAAATATGTTTACTAAATTTTATTACACATTTTCTATGGAATGTACTAGACAACTTTCTTCTTCTTTTACACATTACACATACAATTGCTTTGGATTGGATAAATAGTCACTTACCCCGTGAGCTTATGTGGATAAGGCTCACCTCGCTATTCGACTTGTCTGCCAAGCTCCTTTGTATAGCATCATGTCTCACTTACATGTAGTGCAAATTGGACATATTTGACATTTTCGATAACATTTTAGATAACAATCGATAAAAAAAAAATAGTTTGGTAGCACATTCTTTATCCAGTTTCAGGTCTGGATAGATGGTCAGATTTCGTAATTCTCTATAGGCTTAGTTGTTAGTGTATTTAATATGGATAATATTTTCTAAGCCTATATGTATAGGAACATAAATTACCAAAATAACACGCCTTTTATTGTACACAATTATCGTACACTCCTCGTTTGCTGATAAGTGATAATGAATATACCTAGAAAATTCGGTACTTTCTAAGTTCCTCGCAAAAGCGAAATTAAGGCTTCCAGCCAGCGTTGTCGTGAGCAAAATTCCAAAAGAGTCAAAAAAAAGGGATCCAGGAGCAAAAAAGGGGTCCCACTTATATTTGTATGAAAAAGTGCAATTTTCGAAAAACTGTCTTTTATTGCTGAACTTAAAATAAAATAAATATTGGGAAAAAAAATACCACGACAAAAAAAGCATGTATGCAGAATGAGGTTTTGGGAAGGAAATTTTGACTAACAAAAATAATTGGTTGATGTTATCACTGCTTGTACAAAATGGGTGTGTTTAGCGAGTAAATTACTGTGTTTTAAAAGTAAAAGAGACATGACATGAAATAAATTGAAATAAGGTTCGTTCATTTTTAAAATGCGTCAAAATCGCAGTTTTTTTGAAAAGCGGGGTCCCGGGGTCCCATCGCCGAAAAAGCGTCCCAAACGGCAACGCTGCTTCCAGCTACTTTACTTAGTACCCTAGAAACTTGACTTTAATAATTTCATTGTCAACTACTCGGGGTTTTTCGTTGAGTACCTACCTCATTTAATATTCAGTTACATATACAATGTATGTCTATCTCTCTATATAAAACAGTTCACTGACTGACTGACAGACAACAACAGACCAAACCGCTGGACCTAAAGGGCTGAAATTTGGACAATACATTCTTATAATGATATAGACATCCACTAAGAGATGACTTTTTTGTAATTCCATCTCTAAGTGAGTGAATTCGGAAAAATAATTCGGCACTCGTCTGCAATACATTTTGCTTTGCTTGGTGGCAGAGGGGCGATGCAAGGCGAGCACGGGTCAGCTAGTGCTTTATAAGGGAAGATCACACAAACCCAACATGCGCAATATTGAAGAAATTTCCGCAATCAAGTTTAGAGTCAACGTTTTTGAAGTTAAGCGAGGTACACACCATCATACAAGAATGTCAGTTTTGAATGATAACACGTACAACTGATAATGTGTACACTCGAAATTCGGGGTGACACTCAAAAATGATGCTCAAGAATTTTTTTACTACTGAGTGACACTCGGCGGCCATCTTTGTTTTTCTTTGATTGTGTGTATACAAATTTCGTCATTTAAAAAGCAAAAACAAGTAGAGAGGGTCGAAAAACAACAACAACAACGATTATTTGAGTGTCATACAAAACTTATAGTATGTACGCTCGTTTCATAATGCAAAAATTATATCAGTTTTGAGTGACACTCTTGTATGATGGTGTACCTCGCTTTAGATATATAATTAGGCAGTCAAGGGAGCAGAAACGTCTGCTACTGTGCAAGATGCTCCACCTTTCCTTATCAGATCACTAATGAACATAAAATCTCTTTCAGAATGCTAGAAAATAAAAATGGTCTTCGAGTTCATAATGCAGACTTTGGAGCGAGATATGGATACTTCGTGAAAGAATTATATCTTCAGTAATTTAGTATGCAGAAGAGGTTAGACTATTTGCAAGGACATTCAGTGTTAACTATAGCACCGATCAAGACAGAGTTCTCTTTGTGTGGCCTAAAGATGTACACATTTAGGACGTGTGCGTTTTTCTTATTTTCTCTATACGGCAATAGAAATACGTATGTGCATATGTATGTTTATGTACTATGTTGACCATGATAAAAAGAAATAAAATCAATTAAACATACTTTACAAATATGTACTCGTTAATTGATTGACGCAAATATAAATTAGAGGTCACTCATCCATGAAAGAGGCTTTGTAAGATGTCACCAAAAATGTACATCATCTTTTAAGATGTACCTATGTCAGTTGGAAATTAAAAAGTCCTTATCAAAACCAGCATCTTAAAACATTTCCACTCAAATCTTATGAAATGCGCGAATTTTCGGCTTAAAAACACGTTCAAATGTCAAACAGCTGCTTGCCACGCATGTTCACCGGAAGGGTGACCTACCATTCGTGACTTTATATAATTATATGCATACAAACATATACATATGTATATACATACATAGGAACACCTCCAAAACACGAGTTCACATTATGTGCATATTCAAGGACCATGTTTTGGTGGGGATATTCTGGGTCAACATTAGGAGTTCCCGCTTTTTTCGATATATTTTTAAATTTCACCTCTTTTTCGATTATGTAACCTTTTTTTTATTGATAATAATACATTGAGTGGAACTGGTTTTTTTTTCGCTTTTGGCCAACTGCTCGTAGGTAGTAAAATGCTTCTAATCACAGTATGTGTAAAAAAAAAAAAACAAATACATAATAACCCTGCTCCCTGACAAAAAGTGACACAAAGTATCAATGTCGATGTGTCATTTGTATTTTCCTACCACCCCCCCATAGTAAAAATAGACCACCACACCGCTTTAAGGGGAGCTGTCTCGGAGACAGAAATTTTACCAAAAAAAAAAAAAAAAAAAAAAAAAAAAAAAATAATAACTTACTTGCTTTTTTTAAAAGGCTCAGCCTAGTGTTGACACAACGATATCCTTATGCAATTTTTTTCCCGTGTTTTGTTTTGAGTGTAAACTCTGCAGATGATAGCTCTTTGGAGCAATTATTTTTTTTTTTCGTTTTTTTATTTTGGCAAATTTTCACACACCACCCACTGACACACGTTCACATAGTAAAAGTAGGTATTTCGATGCACAGATTATTACGAGTACGATTTGTTTTCAAAATACGATAAAGTTCACATAGCTGGAGGGAGTTCCATAAATAAAACTCGAATCCAAAGCAAACGAACCAACGAAAAAAAAAATATAAACACCGCAAATAATATTAGGTGTGTGTAGTGTAGAGGATGTCAGACCAAACCAAATCAAAAGTATGAAAATGTGAGCATTCTTCTCTTTTCCATCCGTCGCGCAGTAAGAGTGTCATTCAAGGGCATTGCAAGGTCGTCGGCACAAGTTTATATTTTCACACACACGCGGGGTAGCCAAAATACGTATCGAACGAAAGTAGCAAAGAACGAAGGAGAACAACCGCGAATATCAACAAAATGTTGGTAATTATAAGTTTTTCACAAAAAATAAAATGAAATAAAATAAAACAACTTTAAATGGCGAAGAAAAACAAACAAACGAACAGATGTGTGTATATACCGATTCAAAGAATGTGGTAGATTGGTGTTATTTTGGTTTCACAGCACGCGTGTTTTCCAGTAGTTAAAGAGTCCTTTTATTAGTAATCTTGTATAATGGACATCGCCTGCATAAAGATGCGGCGCTAGATAGAGGAGGCACAGGCAGCAGCAGCGGCCAATTGAGTGTACTTTCGGTGTGTAGTGTTTGGTGGTGATTGAGAGAGTGTATTATTTTGCTGTCAGAGAACTTTGTCTCTCGCAATGTCGAGCAGCCCAAAACAAACTGAAAAATGTATCTGAGATTATATGAAAATAAGAATTGGGCGAAAGCGCTTCAACACACTGCACCCCCGCCGTCGCACCGCCCGCCATAGACAACAATTATTATGACCATGCTTCGAAAAGCTACTCCAATCTCTGGTATCGAGTGCGAAGGTAAATGTCATACCGATAACACTGCGCGGCGCACAAACACTGTGTGTCATGCGAGGAGCTTTCTGTTCTGTCTGCTTTCTTTTTCTCCCTTTAGTCGGTGTTTTCTTAGCGAGAGACCGGCTTTTTGTTTAGCACAGCTGAGAGAATCAAACAAACCGTGGCAAGCGTTCCCACTTTATTACAATTGAAACATTTGGACACGGTTTTTTATGAATTATTTTTCAATCAAACGAAAAAAGCTGTCGAGTTCGTTCAAGTGATTTTAATTGTCTAGTGAAATAGTTTTAGTTAAAATGGAAATTGAATTAAGTGACAATCTGTACATTTGTATGAGCACAAATGTATGTAGTTGGGCGCCCATTAAAACACTATAAATGTTAGAATTTTTTATTTTTTTTTTTTGTGGGATATACAGTGGTGGACATATAAATAACACACTTTTCTCGCATGTATTGTAAATTACATTTCCGAATCGAAAAAAGTAGACCTACTAAATGTCCAAATTTAAAATCCCCAAACCAATAAATCTCCAGCTTTTGAAAACTTTTCATTTCATGCCAAGACTGACCAATAATGCTTGTTATTGACAGCAGCGTAGGCAATTTACCGTTTATTGCTTCATACACAGAGCGAAAAAGTATCACCTAAAATCAATAAGATTGCATTATTGGACAGATTTACTATGGAATCTGATTAAATGCATTAAATAATATGGTATTTCCATAGAGAAATCTTAATGGTTTAATGAAGAAAATCTTCTTAATCTTTTTAAGAGTTTTTCATATTATTTTTGCATGCAATATCATATTAAATGATACAAATAATATGAAAACCTTATTACTATTTAGTTTTAAGAAGTCAATCTTATTAAAAATAACTTCTCTATAAACTCTAATAAGGAGATCTTCTTAAAACTATAAGTTTTCTTATAATTTATATAAATGCGTCACATACGAAACGGTACATTCTGGATATTCAATGGTACAAATAATACGAACATCTTATTACTAATTGGTTTTAAGAAGTCAACCCTATTTAAAAATGTTGTCTGTAAGCGCCAATAAGCAGATCTTCTTAAATCTATAAGTTCCCTCTTATTTTATATGTATACTGTTTACATAAGTGCGTAATTGTATACGAAACTGTGCAATACGGAGCGCATTTAAGTTCAGTTTTCATGGCGCCCGCACATATCGAGAACTAAAAATTATTGCGACATAATATAATCATGGAAAATAGTCCTGAAAACATAAGCATAATTAATTCGCTTAATTATTTTTTGTTAAAGTATTTCAGAAACAAAAAAAATATTAAAAATGTATGTGATTGAAAGATTTTATAAATCTGCCTAATTTTCTTATACTCTCTTTTACGAAAAACTACGAAATTTTTCAACGGCTTTTCGTAACTTTTCGTAAGTCACAGAGAACCTCAAGAAACATACTTTTCACCGATATTGAAACATGTATTTAAATTAGACACAAGTATGGTAAGACTGTGATGCCTTTTGAAAACAGTGATGGCAGTAGAGGGGTGTTTTTAAAGACAGTGACGTTTTACGAAGCCAACCGAGGAGAGCCCAGCGACATTGCTGAGCCTGCAGTAGTATGGCTGGCACTTGACAGAAAACTGACGCGAACCGAACCAAAACCGAACGGATGTCATTGATACACTATACCAGTATAACATACATAAGTGACCGGAGAGATTATTAGAACACACATAATTATTACCAGACTCCAAATTGGCAAAATTTTGTGATTTTTGTTATGAAAAGATTTTGAACAAAAATTACTTATAACTAAATTACTATTGAAAGATAATTGTTATATAGTAGAATCCGCTTAAGACGCTCTTCAAGGGACCGAAAGAAAATAGCGTCTTAAGCGGGATAGCGTATTAAGCGGAAAATACTAAAAAATAACATCCAGTTAAACAAAAGTTTTTTTTTATGACAAAAGTTGAAACTATGTATGTATGTATTAGTACATTACTTTTATGTGTGTAGTTATATGCATGTGTATTTGAACTGGCCACCGAAGGTTTCGGTAGTGATTCTTCTTCACTCCTTACTCCTCCTTATTCAACCGTTGAAGCGCTATCACTGATGAGTTTTTCTAAATTGCGAGGACCAGTTGTAACAAGGTCATTCTCAACAGAAGCATAATCAGGAAACTCCTGTAACTTCAATATTTTCCGATGGGATATCAGAGTCATCTGGGCTAGGATCATCTGCCCAACAAAAACCCGCCTTACGGAAACAGTTTTTGATCACGTCCTGCTTAATTTCCTTCCATGATGATGATATGTAGTGAATGGAGCCGAACACTGACAAAAGTAACGACCACAAAAACGACACGCCTTGGTCGTTTGCGAAAAACAAAAAAAATAAAAAATATAAGAGCGGCGGTGACCGTGGGCGCTTATATCCCGATAATGCACCGAATGGTTTCTTCTGGGAAAAACATGCCAAAACAAGAAAATACGAGTTTTGGCGAAGTATATCGTGTCGCGTCGCTGTGTGAGCGTATTAAGCGGGAAATAGAGCGTATTAACCGGATTTCTTTTCATACGAATTCTAGTCGGAATGAAGGTACCGGAGAAAAAGAGCGTTAGAAGCGGGATAGCGTCTTAAGCGGATTCTACTGTATTAACAAAAAGTCATTCTTATGTTTTGTCTTGTTTCTTTTCCTTGAAATTGATGAGCAACTCTTCATTATGTTCGTTATTTAGAGATATCAATGGATTTCTAATGGTCACTCGCTATGTGGGACGTAGAATTAAAAAGGTAATAGTAGGGCACCCATTAAAAAACTACATATAAATGTTAGAAATCCAATTTCAAATTTGAGAGAAACATACTTCTTCACTGTTGCAATAGATGCAAATGAAAGGATAAAATACTCGTACAATAGAAATAACGCACCCATTTAGTATGTATACAGTAGGTTCAGTAGGGTACAGTACATTCCGGGTCTAGGCGGTGCGCGGCGGTAAATATCATGTGTGCGGTAAAACTACTCGCTGTACTAAGGTCTATATTAAGGAATAGATAATGCCGGGCAGCTGCACAGGATTCTTCTTCCTCCTCATCAGAGCAGCTACGACAGAAGTCATTTGCCAGCATTTCCAATCGTTCTTCTGTTTTGTTTTCGTTTTTTGTTTTGTTATTCTTTTTGTTCTTTCCTTAGGTGGCGCTTTTTGCCGACTCCGAACGGCGAGTTAAGAACCTAATCGTGAAAAACGATGCTCTTTGAATGCTTGTCAGAAATTCGAAACAGGTAACGTGAACATTTTTTAAGGTGTTTGCTGGGATTGAACCCGGGCACCATTGCGTAGTAGTCCAATGCACTTACACAGCACCACGGTTTAAGTGTTCTGGTTGGATGAAACGGATTTGTACGACCCAAACGCAAAGTAGTTGGCCTAGTTAACATTTCTTCATACGAAATTAGAATAAAAGATTGACACTCCAAATCAAACAAAGTAATTCAATAGGTATTTATTTTTATATTATGTAAGTGTTAGACATAGGTAGGTATACATTTAACGCAGTACTTTAAAAAATGATAACAGTATTTTTCATAACTAAAAGAAAATGTTTGTCACCGCAGCCTGCACAAAATACTTAGTTGGCCCATTTTTTATCGACGTTGATAAGTTTGCCGAATACAAATAACTGACCCGCACCATTGGCTGTAATTCGACTGGGGAGTGTTTCCAGGGGTTATCCCCTCCCAAACTTCTGGATATTTTCCTTTAAATCAATAATGCTATTAGCCGGATTTGCTCTCAGATTTTTTTCATCTTTCCTCACAATGCACAGTGGTTTCTCCCATACGACAAAAATAAAAAAGTAACTTTTTTTATTTTTGCAATTACTAACTTTCTATACTTTAGAAATATTCATTATTTACAGTTGCAAACATTTCGTCATTAATATCGTAATTCAGTTTCTCATCTAAAGTGAGCGTATCACGTGTCCCTCTATGTACCAGAAAACGTGAACAAAAGTTTATCAATTTGAAGTGTTATCTATTTGGTAACCAGTTCAATCTTTGCAAATTATTTATAATGGAAGTTCAAGGGCTTGTACAGTACTTTGGTACCTCGTTAGTGAATTTGAAAGTTATACCGTTACAACCCAGTAGAGTTTTAAGTTGCTCTTTTTTCTTTTACGTTATGTAAAATTTTAATATATCCTTGACTCTAACCTAAGGATAAAATGGTGTCTAAAATATTGACGCTAGGTCTAGTTTTTCGGAAAACTCAAACTTATCACCCACAATCATCCACTAACGGTACAATTTAGGTTGTAGTGTTCTGTAGACGTATACGTATTATTTTTTTATTTTTACCAATTTAAATTTTTTTTTTCTTAGTTAATTTGATTTTTCTTAAACTCCAAACACTTGTCTAAACATACATACAATGAAATGTGACCTCAGGCATTTGGTTCGCCTTCGATCGTAAGTGGCGTGAACGCCACATTGTAATTCGGCCATATACATATCGAGCCCTAACCGCAAGTTTATCGTAAGCGACAAAAGTTGAATTTTACAGGAGACGTTTTTTTTTTGTTTTTTTCTGTATATAATAAGTAATTGGGCCCAATTTCTGCATTCAATCATGTTTGGGCGGTTTGATTTGGATGACATTAAATAAGATATTATTTTTCAGAAATATATGCATTTTTTGTCGTTTGCGATATTTTCGCTGTTATGCTCCCAAACTTGTGAACAAATTTGTGGCGCTTAGATAAAATAAAAAAAGCAATAAGGATTTTAAAGGAAACAAAATACTATTTTATTTATTTCTGTATGTAGTAGTAACACAAAAATCAATACTGAATAGACATTGCTTAGTAAAAAAAACATTGTTGTCCTGGAAGTAGTTATCTAAAACAAACAAAAAATTATCTACAGGTCTTCTTCGTCAATGTCATTTCAAACATCCTTAATCGCGGCGCTAGATTACAGGGTTAATACTCGTCATGATATCGTTCGGGAACAGTTTTTTTTCACAAAGCTTTGTCAGATGACGATATTTTAGTTGAGATACTTTCAACTTGTTTTCATACAATTGGGTTAGCTTAGAATAAGCTAATACAGACCTAAGGACTGTACAAGAAAAAATCCGGAAACATTTGCGGTCTGACAATACTGAAATATGAGATCCCTGTACCATTATCTTTTGATCACATGTTCTTATAGTCATCATTTATTTTAAAGTCAGGGTTGATCGATAGAGTTGCGGTTATTAAAAATGAGCCTTAACGAATTTGATAGTAGGAAATTTATTTTGTCCTTTTACGAAAGAATACGCGGAATCAAGTGGCAATGTAATTAAAAATGCCAAAATCAACGGTGCATGATGTCATGAATACATTTGAGCAACGTTTCTCGCCGTCCAATAGGCTCACAATTCCATCGAAAAAACATAATAGGAGTTTAAGAAATACCCTAATACCTCAATAACAGATGTAGCGGTTAAGTTTCAGCATCGACTGTCAAAAAATACAAAACTGATGCAGGGCTGAAGACATTTGCGGCCCAAAAAGTTCCGAAGAGGTCTGAAAAGCAACAGGGTGTAGCAAAAACGAGAGCGAGAAAAATGTATCAGCATTGCTTGCCATATTTCGATTGCATTTTAGCTTCCAGTCAAGAAAATTTACACCGGGAATATAAACGGGAATGTTTAAGATAAATTTAAAGAAGTTAAGTTCGAAAAATGTACAGCAAAATATATGGTGTGGCAAGCAATGTGCTCATGCGGATTGAAAACAGACCCTTTTGTTACAAATGGATCAATCAATGCCACCGATTACATTAAGGAGTATTTGCAGAAACAAGAAACAAGAAACCTTTTATTGGACGTCGTAGAGGATCAGTACTGTTTTGGCCAGATTTGGCAACATCCCGTAGTCGGGTTTTAGTTTTTAAACTTAATTTTTTATTTACAACTTTTTAGTTTCAGAAAATATGTAGTGTATGTAAGTAAGCAATGTCGTATTCCACTTGTTAAACCCTTTCATTTGAAATCCATATTAAAGAGGTAGTAAAGATAACGGAAATCCGCCATCTTGGGGGTGTCCGCCATACTGAATTTAGAATGACGTTATATTGTATTGTATTCTACTCGTCAAACTCTTTCATTTGATACCAGTATCAAGGCGGTTGTAGGGAAAAATAGAAAAATAAAAAAGAGGTCCGGCATCTTGCATGGTGCGCCTGCCATATTGAATTTTTCTGTGACTTCACATAGCCTAGGTACTAGGACACTCTCCGGATAAAGACGAGTCCAACGACACCTCATTTGTTAAAATCGGTTCCAAAGTTAAGGCTGTGCGAGGTGACATCCTTACATACAAATAAACATACAAATAAACAAACAAACAAACAAACAAACATACAAGCCCAGCCTGTAACTATTATAACCCTTCCTTTTGCCTAGTCGGGTAAAAAAAGAGGAGGAGTGGCTAAAGGCATCAAATATTTTAAGAAAGTATGGAATGAAATGTCTAAAACCATCGACGAGGTGACTTACAAAACCTCATGAGAGGCATTAAGAAAAATGTAATTATAAACTATTTGATCTTAAATAAAGTGCACAAACACTAGTGCAAAAAAATATAAAAAATAATAAAATAAAATATAAATATAAAATATATACAAAAAGTCTTAGGTCGGTTGCGATAAATTTGCGGTAAGGGCTCGATGTGATTGTCGTTTACGATAAAATTGTTTTTTATATAACTATCCATTAAAATGTCTTTCTGCTGAGATTTTTATGTAGTTCAATAGGTAATAATATTATCTATCGAATGGCATCATAAACACAGATTCGCAAAAATTGTCGCTTACGATAAATTTGCGGATAGGACTCAATATAACTCCCGAGAGCACTGTCAATTGAAAACGCGCAATTTGAATGGCCATATTGCAATCAGTTTTAACACCTTTTTTAGTATACCTTTTTTTTTGTTTATTTTTGTAGATAAGGTGAAATAAACTGCAAAATGCTGCATCGTATCTCGTTAAAACTTAGTTTGTGGGTGACGCCTTTTTGTGGTATTTTTTCCAAATTTGTGTAAATAACATCGTAATCAGCGTCTAAAAATATTTTAGTAAACTGATAGAAGCCGATTTGTTGCCTTTTTTTTAGCTGCACCAGCCTTGGCACAGGTATGTGCGCCGATATAAATTGTTTGCACAAATCGTTAAAATTGACATCGTTATAAATATCTATGTACAGTGGTGGTCATATAATTAGAAACGATGGTTCCAAATGGGTAAAATGTTACGATACGCTTTTTTTGGCACATTTAATAAAGTTCCCAGATGTATTTATTATTTGTTTGGGAATTGTACAATTATGTTATGCAAACGGTCAAAGCAAGATACTGTAAATATAGCTGTTATAGTGTGTAGATCTTGGGAAGTTCAAAAACAGCTGTACATATAATTAGAAATGGTAATATGTACAATTTAACATTTTATTAATTTAGTTTATTCAAATCGGTTACAAATTGATTACAATGTATTTCTACACTTAGTATTTGGTTGGAAACCTTTTATTTTGAATCATAGCTATTACACATTTTGGAATACTCTCTACTAAAGCACGACATGTAGACAATGGTATATTCTTCCAAATTTTTTCGATGATTGAAAGAGTTTCAACGAATTTTTGGCTTTTTTGTCCTTAAAACCTCTTTTGACATTCGCCCTTAAGTTTTCAATCAGATTTAAGTCTAGACTCTGGGCTGGCCAATTCATAACAGCAATATTTTGATTCCCACGCCACTGCTTTACTAACCGTGAGATGTGTTTGAGGTCGTTATCATGTTAAAAAATGTATGCCATGGACATGATTTCAAATGAAAAAGGTTCCATAACATTTTCCAATATTACTTTATATGCGTGTTAATTCATTCGACCGATAATGCGAATGGTTAACTTAACATCGTGCCAAGAAAGCGCACCCCAAACCATCACATTACCACTGCCGTGCGTAATTGTTTTAAGACTATACTTGGGATCTAATTGCTTGTCCTATGGACGTCTAACATACGCTTTACCGTCAGAACCCAGAATATAGAATATTATTTCATCGCTCCAAAAGAGGTTTATCCTTTTGCTTGCTATTTAAAAGCAATTTTACAAGGTAAATTTTCTATTTTCAATTTTTTTTTAAAAATAAGTGGTTTTTTCAATGCTATGAATCTACGTTGTCCGGCTGTACATAACCGACGTCTAACGGTTCTTATCGATATATTTGTACTTATTTAAGGCACAATAATGTCTTGAATTTTGCTAGATGTTAAAAAGGGATCACTTTTGCTCAGGCGCGGATCTAGAATTTTTTTTGGGGGGGGGGGTCACAGGATAAAAAAAATCAAAATCCAATTTTTTCAGAGTGCAAAAAAGTAAGTTAATTTTGGTCGTTTGTTTAGTTTCCGGTTTTTAAGTTTGCAATTTGTTTGTTTGTTTGTTTTTTTTTTTTTTTGGTTTGCAAAATATTGGTTCCGCTCTATTTTTTTAAATGCGGGCCGTTTTGGGGGGGGGGGTCATGACCCCCGTGACCCCACCCCCCTGAATCCGCGCCTGCTTTTGCTGAGGTTGCAAATCAATCTGTCCTCCTTTAACGTAGTTTTTCGGCCTCTCATTTTCCGCTGGTTTCTTTAAAAAGTTGAATAGCACCGCAACCTATTGTTTTGAGCAAGACAATTTTTAAGCAACCGAGGCCATTGACGCATTGCCGCTCTGCTAGCTTTGGATAATAATTTACGGAATACAACTCTTATTTTTCCCTATTTTCATGCCTGTTTTCATTATATATTGTGTAGATAGAATTAATTTAATATTTACGCCACAAGATTCCCATAAAAATTTAAAGTTTTGCAAATTTCTTTGATCGTTTCTAATTATGTGTCCACTCGTTTACTTCACACCTTACACATTTTGAAAGAATACTGACACTTACATGAACTTTTCTTTGTTTTGCTATCTTATTTGAATTCGTCAACTAATGTAGATTATTTCTTAATTGATCGTTTCTAATTATATGGCCACCACTGTACATACGCACGTATATGGGAAAATTACAGTACTCCCCACCAATCAAAGCGAAATGCAAATATATTAAAATATGTATCCATATCTTATTGAAATTAGTTAAATTAAGAACTGAGGGCCCTTCATGATAATCACTTAAATGCTACACATTATATATTACAATCGAGTTTTTAATTTTATTTAAAACATAACATAAGTTAAAAAATAATTCCCAACCGTTATAGATTAATTAATTGTTTCCCGTAGTTGGTAACCATAACCACACCTAGAGGTGAAAGTTTCTTCAACGATTTTGTGACCCAGGACAAAAAGACGTTGGACGCCTATCTCGCTTTATACAAAGCTCCAAATGGTTCTCATGAGTAGCAGGGAAACCCAAGATCTCAAGATCCTTGGTATCACAATCGGATCCTTGGTATCACAATCGGCCTCTTAGGTGTAATTGTGGTAGTACTCAAATTACCGACAGCCACTGCTACCTATGGATTAATACATAATCTACGAAAGCCCAGCAGCGGCAAGAAATAGAGCATTCACCTAAATATAGCCGTCTCAGCTGTGAGGAGATGCTCGGGTTCAGCCTTCTCTGAGATAAAAGAAAAAGGCCCACACATTAGACCTACTCATACATGCATAACTTGGTGGCACTGTACCTTCTATTAAGAATATTTTTATTAAGGATTAGCCCGGTGAATTCGGTTAATTCACTGCTGCAAAGAAATGCTAATTTTTAAGAAATTTGTGGAACAGTTCTCAGTACGACCGAATAGCTAGAAATTTTTTTTCATACATATCCCGTCATATTTATCAATGTATTTAACTTCGTTCTATAGTGACATGCATATTTTTGTAAATTTTTTCGTTTAAGGCAAAAATTTCACATTTTATTATTGGTATTTACCCCTAATGATAGTGAAAATAACTGTTGAATATATTGAAGATTATCTGAAAAGCATTATTCGAAAGCGAATTAGCTGGTTATCGTTATCGTTTTTGATCATAATCGAACAGTGCGCCCCGTCACGCCTTCAGGTCACAGACTTTGAACATGAGTTCAATAGTCTCTGGGTGCGCAGGAGAGGTATTATTGAATCAGAGCTGCAATAAATCCATATGTAGATCCAGAAAGCTAAGGCGCCCTTCAATGTGAATCCGCCTTTGAAAATCCATCTAATGGGGCGCTTGAGTGGACGCAAAGAATCCATAAACCCCTCATACATAAAATATGAGATGTGGCTTCTTTGGTTTGTTTATATTTTACTCGTAAATTATATAATAGAATTACCAGAAGCACAAAATAGCACAGAGCCAGCGAGCGGTGTGATGATGAAAGTAAAAGCTCTCCATCCCACCACACAGAAAAAGGACAATAATTTGTAGGATTTGTAGGTCATTGTTAGGACAGCATTCTGCGTAGTAAATATTTCGTGAACTTTCACTTTTACAAGCATGGCATTATTATGTATGTGTCTATTTCGAACTGAGATATATAGTAGTAGATAGAACATAGAAGATGGTTACCCGGCGAACGAAAATCAACAGTATATCTAAATACTCATACATTATCATCATCACACCGCTGGCGCTGGCTGTGCTATTTGTGCTTAGGGTAATTCCGTTATATAATGTATGAGTAAAATATTATCAATTGAATTTCACACAAGCGCACCTTGTGCGTTACAAAATGTACTCATATACATATGTACGAAAATGTATGTAAATATTAATATTTAATTTTTATCAAACAACCATTTGTATTTACTTGAAAATTAGTACATGCTTTTATGTACATAGGTTTCTTTATTTATATTTTGTTTCATTCATGCGGTGTATGTACATAATTAGATATTTTTTATTGTTTTATTTCTGAATCAACGCTTAAAATAATCGTCGACGATTTAACATAGACAAGGAAAGATCTAGAGACAGACGAGTCTACAACGTGAACAAATAATAGATATAATTTTGTGCTGTTTTGATGGAGCGTATCAACTAGAATTAGTTTTCTTTTTGTTCTATACAGAAGCAAATTAGATAAAATAAAATTGTAATCATTTTATGTACGTACGAGTATGTTGCTTTATTGCATGTTTCGTAAATAAAAGCGTTAACACCACTATTAGATTACTCTAGGCTGCGAAAAGTAAGTCAATTAAAATAATAAAAAAAAGTACTCATACGCCACAAGTAATCTGTCAGCTGACTAAACTTTTCAAAGTGCTACTTTCTATATACAAAAACGTATATATAATTGGAAAAGTTTAGATAGAGCTTTAATATGTCAAAAGTACATACTGCGACTTCTTGCGCATGAGAGTTCTATCACAATAAACAGCTGGCTCCGATATGCGTAAATTTGAAATGTCATTCACTCCAAATCCGATCTATTATTATCTATCGACGACGCGACGACAGAATGACGAAGACGTGTTAGAAAATATAAATATGGTACAATAATGACGTTAAAGATACCATATAGAATTACCACTACTAGTGTTGCTGAAGTAGTTTTATTTTGTGTGAACTTTTTAGTCAAAACTAAAGATTAGCTAAAAAGTTAGGTAATTGAGGTAGATATGTATTAAAATAACCGCTATAATAAAAGTGGCTTTTAAAGGCTATGTAATGTAGGTATATACTAGTATGGATGTAGGTATTTTTATATTTATTAGAAATGGAATGGACTTTACTGCATAAGAAATATCTATAAACTTTTTTGAAGTGAATCTTCTTGGGCAGTAACTCCAAACTCCGATTAAAAGCAATAGGTAGGTGTATAGGATGATGGTTCTTGCCTTTGCTTATATTTGGGCATATCTATAGGAGCAACAATTACATACTCCTAGGAGTTAACGACGTAGAAAACAGTAATTAAATTTTTAATGCCGGTTTTGGGACAGCTTGTGATGTAGCGGATTCCGATCAAGTCGGTTTAAAAGCTATTGACATGGGGTTATGATTATGGTGAGCACCGTGGTGTAGTGGTAAGTGTGTTGGACAACTACGCAATGCTGCTCGAGTTCAATCCTATCAAAATACCTTAACATTTTTTCACGGTGCCACCTCTTTCGAATGTCTGACAAGTTTCTCAACCAGCCGGAGGAGGCATTTTTGCAATTCATTAAATATTCCACTTTTGAATTGGCAAAAATTCAGTCTGAAAAATGCTTTCTTATCTGTCATAGGTAAGTAAAATAAATAAATAAATTATCCAATAGGCCCTAGCTAGAGAAAATCTGAAAAAGGTTTGAATAAACAGGGTTATTGGCCTGAGATAATATTCAACAAATTATGCGCTTCAGTGATTCCTTTACATATCAGACGTTGGAGTCTCCTAATTATTTTATGCTGTTTGTATATAGAGCTTCACACTATACTACAACTGCTGTTCTAGTCAATTTCCTTATACCGGCACTCCACTCAATGTACAACGAACATATTCAAATGTACTTACATGAGGAGTCCAGCCGACAGGTGAATGTCCGTTTCCTGCAGTCAGCCTGATCGGCGTTATCAAAACTACATTATATGTATTATTAGGCGCAAGAAATTCGGCGCCGTGTACCGGTGTACCGAAGCAAAGCTATGGTACACACAAATATACCGAAATCCTAGTAAAGCAAACTTGCTCATGTTTGACGTAGATAATCGTCTTGAAAATAAATTCACATCTCTACTTGTTTACTGTACGTGTAGCGAAACTATAGGAATTTTGCGATTCAGTCGACGTCGAATACCGAAAATTGCTTGGCTACTTAAAAACTCGCTTTATGGGTCTACTCTCCGTTGTCGATACGATTTTACGAATTTTCGACAAATTGAAAAAATATTTTCTGAACGACTATAACAGTCCAGTATTGTTGAAAAAATTTATGGATTAACCGTTGGCGAAAATAATACTTTTTTTCTTCGCAAAAAAGTTCGTAAATAAGTTGCATTAATAATACGAAAAAATATGACTATATGTCCATCTTCACCGACTCTTTGACTCATTGAATTTTTGTAGGTATTTTCCTTACTCATCTAAATTTCGTTATACGAATAGAATTTATAAAAATAGAAGGTGTCTAGGTTGAGTGTCGGCTATATCGATTTAGTGTGCGAAATTGTTAGCTAAAGAATTCTATTTTTTTAAACTGCTTGGTTTTTGGGTATCTAACTGTTTTTTTATTCTTCTTTCAAAAACCGAGTATTTTAAAAGAGAAAGCATATTACATTTCATTAAACTTTTAATTTGAAAAGATCTGTAATTAAATTAAACTTGTGTTGAATAAATAGAATGCGTAAAATGATATATCCGTAAGTATATGTACAATTCGGCAACCCTGTTTCCAGCGATTGCTAGTGTTTAACTTCGCTCTTTATAGTTTTTACCTTAAACATTATACCCCTTAGCCTTCAATTTTCAATTTGTGAAGTGTTCTATAATTTAAGAATTTCTCTCCTTATCGTACTAATTTCGCGAGTTGTTCTTTATTTTTTAATTAAGAAATTAAGAAAGGAAAAATAAATATCAAGTTTCTGAACAATAATCAGAAGAACTTTTGAGTGGTTTCTCTTTAACCAGCATTGAGTGCCGAATACGCCTGTTTCATCTAATCTCGGCCGTTATATAAGACTTTCGACTCATTTCCCCCGGTGAGTCTACTTTTAGTGCATGTTCTGCCTTTATAGAAGCAATCGAGACTATACATTATCGTTATCTCTTTTACACTTCTTCATCTGCATCGACCGCATCGTTGAGTGATAACATCGGAAATTTCTCCTCCTTCTGTCAACTGCGGACTACAATATCAGAAGCTACATTGGTGATCTCACTTCCTCTTTCGTCTAATCACGAGTGATTTGGAATGCTATATATGCAAAAAAACAGCAAATGATGCTAAACTTTCTTGCGCAATTTGCCATGTTAGTGTGCATGCCAAATGTATTAATATTAAAGGGAAAGATATTGATAAAATTGTCTCAACACCTGGCCTCTGCTTCTACTGCGATAAACATCGCAGTATATCGTATGTCGTCTTGCACTGGAAGATAACCAAGATGCAAAAAATGTTCAACAGTTTAACGCTCATGTTCTCGGAATTTCAGGCGGTACTTGATTTTGATCCTTCAAATAAAGAAAAAATGTTAGAGGGTTTCAAAAATATTGATTGTCTGCAACAACAACAACAGCCTATAAGCGAACATCACAGCTTCTATTGGCACAGCAGAATCAATTGAATGAATCGCAACAACAGCTACGCCTCATCCAACAACAAGTATATGAGCAACAACAACTACAGTCACAACAACATAAACACTGTCAACATGATATTCAACAACACGAACTGCATAAAGAACATCTTGAACAGGATAAAACACAAGCACTAAACAACCATCATAAGCAGCATAAACAACAAAAGCAACAACAACATAGATCTCAACAGCAAAACCAACAACTTAATCTTGAGCTTCCTCAACAAAAGAGAGCACTACGCTCTAATTCACAATCGGTTGATTTGGCTCCTCCTACTGTTGACATATCATCCGAAGATCCTCAAATAGCATCATGTTCAGGTATTTCACTTACTCCTATCGTTAGAAGTCCGTCACCTATTATTGAAAATCCGATCAATGGGATTGACAACGCTAATTCTAATGCCAATATACTCACAGGCATTGCAAGTCCCACCAATGAATCAACCAATGATTCAACCAATAATTGCACTCTAAGGACTGTGCCTCCTCCGTTTGCAGTATTTTTATCTCGCTTGGAGTATGGCACTAAACCCTCTGCTATTATTAACTATATAGCGAAGAAGGGTATTGATACGAATAGCATCAGATGTTTAAGCCTAACAGCAGATAATTTACCTGGTCGCATCTCTGCTTCTTTTAAATTACTTGTTCCATCATCAATGGGTGAAATACTTTTAAATCCGGATTTCTGGCCGAATGACATACTGGTTAAGATGTTTACTAACAGGCCTAATTCAAGATCTTCTTCTTCAAAAAACTTAAAGAAGTTGCCCTCTTCTACCAAAACGTAAGGGGACTAAGAACCAAGTGCACTAAATTCTTGATGAGTGTGTATACCTGTTCTTATGATATTATTGTGCTTACGGAGACTGGATTAGATGAGAGTTTCAGTGATACCGTCATTTTTCCTTCCAACTTTGATGTAAACCGCTGTGATCGTTCAGTGGCTAATAGTATTTTCAAACGCTTTGGTGGTGTGCTTATAGTCATTAAAAACGATTATAAGGCGAATGTTCTTGAGCTCAACGATTATGAAGACATTGAAATTTGCTGCAGCTATTTTAATCTTACATCTTCCGCCAAGCTGTACATTGTTTGTGTTTACATTCCACCTAGTGCTCGATCAGATGTCGTAACTAGGTATTTAGATGCAATTCGCTTCATTGTGAGTATTTTATCTTCCACGGATTTAATATACATCCTTGGTGATTTTAACCAACCCAACATTAACTGGACATCGGGAGATGCTGATTGTACGTATCTCAATCCAGATATATCTTTGTCTACACTTGGAGCTGAGATCGTGGATACGCTCCATTCACTTGGTCAACTCCAGTTGAATAATGTTAAAAACAACATGGATCGTACTTTGGACCTCATCTTCACTAATAACAGTGACGAAACGTTTGTATCCAGGGATCTTACTCCTCTCGTTCCGGAAGATTTGTATCATCCTTCTTTAAACATTTTTTCTTTATTAAATTTAAAAGATAGTCTTATTTGTGATTCCTTTAGATTCGACTTCAAAAATGCTAATTATAGTAATATTTGTGAAGAGCTTAACAATTATGACTGGGGTCCTTATCTTTCGCTAGAAATCGATGAAATTTGCTCCAAATTTTACGAGGTCATTAATTCTGTTGTTTTTGAATTTGTCCCTGTAGTTCGCGTCAAAAATGTAATTGATTGCTGTCCCTGGGACAATGAATATATTCGTAACCTAAAGACTCTTAAAAATCGTGCGTATAGGAAATGGCGTTCTAGTTTGGCGGATGATGACTACCTTGTGTTTAAAAGGCTTAGATCTGAATTTAAATCTGCTCTCTACCACGCGTATTTTGTGTATTTAAATGATATCCAGAATAGCCTCAAATGTAGACCGGATAAATTTTGGAATTTTATTAATTCTAAGAAAAAAAGTGACGGTTTTCCAGCCACGCTCTCTTTTAATGGACATTTAGCGGACTCTTCCGCTAGTATTTGTAATAACTTTGCTTGTTTCTTCCAATCAGTATATTCGAATCACGACTCGACGATTGATGAAAATTTTTTTGACTATCTTGGCGACTTCCCCACTCCTCTTTTCAATACCATTGAATTTTCTGAGGACGATATTTTGAATAAGTTAGCTGGTTCTGACTCCAGCCTAAGCCCTGGTCCTGATGGCCTACCTTCTGTTTTTCTCAAGAACTGTGCTTATCCTTTACACAAAATCATATGTCATATCTTCAACTTATCTTTGAAAACTAGCTTATTCCCATCTGTCTGGAAAACCTCTTTTATAGTTCCTATTTTTAAGTCTGGTCGGAAAAATAAAATTGAGAATTATAGAGGTATTTGTAAGCAATCTTCTCTACCTAAATTATTTGATTCGCTAGTCACTGAAAGATTAAACTTCTTTTGCAAATCCCTTATTTGCAATAATCAACATGGTTTTGTAAAAAAAAGGTCAACTGTAACTAATCTTATATTGTTCACAAATTTTGTGATTTCAGAGATTGGTAAAGGTAACCAGGTTGATGCTGTTTATACGGATTTTAGCAAAGCTTTCGATCGAGTTGACCATAAAATTTTGCTTTACAAACTTACGAGACTGGGTTTTCCTATCTTCCTTTTAAATTGGCTCTCTTCTTTCCTCAGCAATAGATTCCAACATGTTAGGTTTCGTAACAATACTTCTGACAAAATTTCTGTCACTTCTGGAGTTCCCCAAGGCAGTCATATCGGACCCCTGCTTTTCATCTTGTTTGTAAATGATATTGTAAAATTTCTCCCGGAATGCTCCTTGTTAATGTTTGCAGATGACTTCAAGATTTATACGTCGGGCAGTGAGCCGCATTGTTTTCACCTCTTAAACTCTCATCTTCAAAAGTTTAATCTGTGGTGCTCTAAAAACTATCTCTCTTTAAATGTTAGTAAATGTTCCGTCATTAGCTTTGCTCGTTGTAGATCTCCTCTCATGAATACATATTCTTTTGATGGTGTAGTCATTCCTCGTGTTAATGTAATCAAAGATTTGGGTGTGTTATTAGATACTAAGCTATCTTTCAACAATCACGTTGATTGCATCACAAACAAGGCGAACAGAACATGGGGAATGCTTAGGCGCTATGCTTGTGAGTTTTTTAACGTGTATGGCTTTAAATCGTTATATGTTGCATTTGTGCGCTCCATATTAGAATACGCCTCAATTGTCTGGTATCCATATTATAGAGTTCATATATCTAGAATTGAATCAATTCAAAAAAGATTCCTTAGGTTCGCTCTTAGGGGACTTCCTTGGCAGAACTCATATCACTTACCTCCTTATTTATCCAGGTTAAAATTAATTAATTTAGAATTACTGGAGGTGAGGAGAACGGTGGCACGAGTTGTTTTTATTCATAGGATTTTAATAGGTGAGATTGAGTCTACAGAAATTCTTGACTTTCTCAACATAAACGTTCCTTCACTCAATCTTCGAAACTCTAGATTCTTTAGAGTATCACACTCTCGTACAAACTACGGTCGTTCTTCCTCAATTAATGGATTTATGATTTCGTATAATGTAAATGTCCATTTAATTGACTTTAACCTATCGATTTCATCAATAAAAAGAATATTACTTGATGGTCTTCAGTCATAATTGTTTGCCCTGTTTTTAACTTTATTTTTCATATACATGTATATTTATAAATTTTTGTATTTTTGTTTTCTGCTTCTGTCTATGAAAGAGTAATCTTTGGTGACAAATAAATAAATAAATAAATATGTACTTGGTATTTTATTTAGCGCTGGATTACTTCCGGAGTCCAATACTTAAAGACTGTGAAAAAGGGAAAAAGAGTTTTTACTCTTTGTTGACATTTGCTTTTTAAACGAGACTTCATATTGGTTACTCTTTTATTTATTTATTTTTTCGTTTATATCTTTAAGAAATTATTTTTTTTTTAAACAGCGACATTTTTAGCACTGCATACCTTTTCCTCGCCTTAAACATTGGTCATTGTGATTTTTCCTTCTGTACTTTAACCAAAAATTTATTAAAATGTTCGAATTCACTGTCGAAAATCACACTCTCTATTTCACTCTCAGAAAGACATTTTTACTTTTTTTATTTAACTTGCAGCTGAGAAATTCTAATCACAATCACAACTAGCTAAATAAGGCAGCGAGCTTTGAGATATGGCTCAAATCCATCAAGTCAGAGCAGTTGAGAACGATCTCATTTGTTTGTATCAGAAACTGATTCCGAGTTTCATTTTGCACAATCGATCTTAGATGTGAGCTCGTCAGCTCTAACTCTGAGATCGTACTCATCCTTTTGCATGCGACCCAATAGCTCAACAGTTTAACGGTTCGTATTAATATTTTTGATAATACGATTATATTGAGTACTAGTTGAACCCATGCTCGCCTTGCTTCGCATTCTAAGGGCTTTCTTATGCATACAAATATGCAATTTCAGTGGGAGCGTAGAAACATCAAAGTATTTGTCTAAGTCCACAAAAGTGTTTAGTAAATTTTGTTGATTAACTGCGTCTTATCAAAAACGTTTCAATGTGTAACTTTCACCTAAGTGCAGATTTCATAGTTCTCAAAAACCGCACCGCACCGTAGCCCGTCAACACTTCCGCCTCTACCAGATGTCATTGCAGAATTGTAACTCTAGGTCCGGTGCCATTACATTATTTAGGCGGGCTCAAGTTTCTTAGAAGAATAGTAGGTACACCCACTTTTAGTTTTAATTTATGTGATGGCAGCGAAAGCGAGAGTGTAAAAATTCGACCAGATATCTGGTTTTTACTTCTTGGTCCACAATCCGGGTGATTGAAATACATTCTGCACTTTGACCATCAGCACGTGAAAATATCTCGCTGTTAATTGCTGGAGCTTAATCATTCCGAGGCAACAAAATATATATATATAATATATATAATATAATATTATAGTTTTTACCTTAAACATTATACCCCTTAGCCTTCAATTTTCAATTTGTGAAGTGTTCTATAATTTAAGAATTTCTCTCCTTATCGTACTAATTTCGCGAGTTGTTCTTTATTTTTTAATTAAGAAATTAAGAAAGGAAAAATAAATATCAAGTTTCTGAACAATAATCAGAAGAACTTTTGAGTGGTTTCTCTTTAACCAGCATTGAGTGCCGAATACGCCTGTTTCATCTAATCTCGGCCGTTATATAAGACTTTCGACTCATTTCCCCCGGTGAGTCTACTTTTAGTGCATGTTCTGCCTTTATAGAAGCAATCGAGACTATACATTATCGTTATCTCTTTTACACTTCTTCATCTGCATCGACCGCATCGTTGAGTGATAACATCGGAAATTTCTCCTCCTTCTGTCAACTGCGGACTACAATATCAGAAGCTACATTGGTGATCTCACTTCCTCTTTCGTCTAATCACGAGTGATTTGGAATGCTATATATGCAAAAAAACAGCAAATGATGCTAAACTTTCTTGCGCAATTTGCCATGTTAGTGTGCATGCCAAATGTATTAATATTAAAGGGAAAGATATTGATAAAATTGTCTCAACACCTGGCCTCTGCTTCTACTGCGATAAACATCGCAGTATATCGTATGTCGTCTTGCACTGGAAGATAACCAAGATGCAAAAAATGTTCAACAGTTTAACGCTCATGTTCTCGGAATTTCAGGCGGTACTTGATTTTGATCCTTCAAATAAAGAAAAAATGTTAGAGGGTTTCAAAAATATTGATTGTCTGCAACAACAACAACAGCCTATAAGCGAACATCACAGCTTCTATTGGCACAGCAGAATCAATTGAATGAATCGCAACAACAGCTACGCCTCATCCAACAACAAGTATATGAGCAACAACAACTACAGTCACAACAACATAAACACTGTCAACATGATATTCAACAACACGAACTGCATAAAGAACATCTTGAACAGGATAAAACACAAGCACTAAACAACCATCATAAGCAGCATAAACAACAAAAGCAACAACAACATAGATCTCAACAGCAAAACCAACAACTTAATCTTGAGCTTCCTCAACAAAAGAGAGCACTACGCTCTAATTCACAATCGGTTGATTTGGCTCCTCCTACTGTTGACATATCATCCGAAGATCCTCAAATAGCATCATGTTCAGGTATTTCACTTACTCCTATCGTTAGAAGTCCGTCACCTATTATTGAAAATCCGATCAATGGGATTGACAACGCTAATTCTAATGCCAATATACTCACAGGCATTGCAAGTCCCACCAATGAATCAACCAATGATTCAACCAATAATTGCACTCTAAGGACTGTGCCTCCTCCGTTTGCAGTATTTTTATCTCGCTTGGAGTATGGCACTAAACCCTCTGCTATTATTAACTATATAGCGAAGAAGGGTATTGATACGAATAGCATCAGATGTTTAAGCCTAACAGCAGATAATTTACCTGGTCGCATCTCTGCTTCTTTTAAATTACTTGTTCCATCATCAATGGGTGAAATACTTTTAAATCCGGATTTCTGGCCGAATGACATACTGGTTAAGATGTTTACTAACAGGCCTAATTCAAGATCTTCTTCTTCAAAAAACTTAAAGAAGTTGCCCTCTTCTACCAAAACGTAAGGGGACTAAGAACCAAGTGCACTAAATTCTTGATGAGTGTGTATACCTGTTCTTATGATATTATTGTGCTTACGGAGACTGGATTAGATGAGAGTTTCAGTGATACCGTCATTTTTCCTTCCAACTTTGATGTAAACCGCTGTGATCGTTCAGTGGCTAATAGTATTTTCAAACGCTTTGGTGGTGTGCTTATAGTCATTAAAAACGATTATAAGGCGAATGTTCTTGAGCTCAACGATTATGAAGACATTGAAATTTGCTGCAGCTATTTTAATCTTACATCTTCCGCCAAGCTGTACATTGTTTGTGTTTACATTCCACCTAGTGCTCGATCAGATGTCGTAACTAGGTATTTAGATGCAATTCGCTTCATTGTGAGTATTTTATCTTCCACGGATTTAATATACATCCTTGGTGATTTTAACCAACCCAACATTAACTGGACATCGGGAGATGCTGATTGTACGTATCTCAATCCAGATATATCTTTGTCTACACTTGGAGCTGAGATCGTGGATACGCTCCATTCACTTGGTCAACTCCAGTTGAATAATGTTAAAAACAACATGGATCGTACTTTGGACCTCATCTTCACTAATAACAGTGACGAAACGTTTGTATCCAGGGATCTTACTCCTCTCGTTCCGGAAGATTTGTATCATCCTTCTTTAAACATTTTTTCTTTATTAAATTTAAAAGATAGTCTTATTTGTGATTCCTTTAGATTCGACTTCAAAAATGCTAATTATAGTAATATTTGTGAAGAGCTTAACAATTATGACTGGGGTCCTTATCTTTCGCTAGAAATCGATGAAATTTGCTCCAAATTTTACGAGGTCATTAATTCTGTTGTTTTTGAATTTGTCCCTGTAGTTCGCGTCAAAAATGTAATTGATTGCTGTCCCTGGGACAATGAATATATTCGTAACCTAAAGACTCTTAAAAATCGTGCGTATAGGAAATGGCGTTCTAGTTTGGCGGATGATGACTACCTTGTGTTTAAAAGGCTTAGATCTGAATTTAAATCTGCTCTCTACCACGCGTATTTTGTGTATTTAAATGATATCCAGAATAGCCTCAAATGTAGACCGGATAAATTTTGGAATTTTATTAATTCTAAGAAAAAAAGTGACGGTTTTCCAGCCACGCTCTCTTTTAATGGACATTTAGCGGACTCTTCCGCTAGTATTTGTAATAACTTTGCTTGTTTCTTCCAATCAGTATATTCGAATCACGACTCGACGATTGATGAAAATTTTTTTGACTATCTTGGCGACTTCCCCACTCCTCTTTTCAATACCATTGAATTTTCTGAGGACGATATTTTGAATAAGTTAGCTGGTTCTGACTCCAGCCTAAGCCCTGGTCCTGATGGCCTACCTTCTGTTTTTCTCAAGAACTGTGCTTATCCTTTACACAAAATCATATGTCATATCTTCAACTTATCTTTGAAAACTAGCTTATTCCCATCTGTCTGGAAAACCTCTTTTATAGTTCCTATTTTTAAGTCTGGTCGGAAAAATAAAATTGAGAATTATAGAGGTATTTGTAAGCAATCTTCTCTACCTAAATTATTTGATTCGCTAGTCACTGAAAGATTAAACTTCTTTTGCAAATCCCTTATTTGCAATAATCAACATGGTTTTGTAAAAAAAAGGTCAACTGTAACTAATCTTATATTGTTCACAAATTTTGTGATTTCAGAGATTGGTAAAGGTAACCAGGTTGATGCTGTTTATACGGATTTTAGCAAAGCTTTCGATCGAGTTGACCATAAAATTTTGCTTTACAAACTTACGAGACTGGGTTTTCCTATCTTCCTTTTAAATTGGCTCTCTTCTTTCCTCAGCAATAGATTCCAACATGTTAGGTTTCGTAACAATACTTCTGACAAAATTTCTGTCACTTCTGGAGTTCCCCAAGGCAGTCATATCGGACCCCTGCTTTTCATCTTGTTTGTAAATGATATTGTAAAATTTCTCCCGGAATGCTCCTTGTTAATGTTTGCAGATGACTTCAAGATTTATACGTCGGGCAGTGAGCCGCATTGTTTTCACCTCTTAAACTCTCATCTTCAAAAGTTTAATCTGTGGTGCTCTAAAAACTATCTCTCTTTAAATGTTAGTAAATGTTCCGTCATTAGCTTTGCTCGTTGTAGATCTCCTCTCATGAATACATATTCTTTTGATGGTGTAGTCATTCCTCGTGTTAATGTAATCAAAGATTTGGGTGTGTTATTAGATACTAAGCTATCTTTCAACAATCACGTTGATTGCATCACAAACAAGGCGAACAGAACATGGGGAATGCTTAGGCGCTATGCTTGTGAGTTTTTTAACGTGTATGGCTTTAAATCGTTATATGTTGCATTTGTGCGCTCCATATTAGAATACGCCTCAATTGTCTGGTATCCATATTATAGAGTTCATATATCTAGAATTGAATCAATTCAAAAAAGATTCCTTAGGTTCGCTCTTAGGGGACTTCCTTGGCAGAACTCATATCACTTACCTCCTTATTTATCCAGGTTAAAATTAATTAATTTAGAATTACTGGAGGTGAGGAGAACGGTGGCACGAGTTGTTTTTATTCATAGGATTTTAATAGGTGAGATTGAGTCTACAGAAATTCTTGACTTTCTCAACATAAACGTTCCTTCACTCAATCTTCGAAACTCTAGATTCTTTAGAGTATCACACTCTCGTACAAACTACGGTCGTTCTTCCTCAATTAATGGATTTATGATTTCGTATAATGTAAATGTCCATTTAATTGACTTTAACCTATCGATTTCATCAATAAAAAGAATATTACTTGATGGTCTTCAGTCATAATTGTTTGCCCTGTTTTTAACTTTATTTTTCATATACATGTATATTTATAAATTTTTGTATTTTTGTTTTCTGCTTCTGTCTATGAAAGAGTAATCTTTGGTGACAAATAAATAAATAAATAAATATGTACTTGGTATTTTATTTAGCGCTGGATTACTTCCGGAGTCCAATACTTAAAGACTGTGAAAAAGGGAAAAAGAGTTTTTACTCTTTGTTGACATTTGCTTTTTAAACGAGACTTCATATTGGTTACTCTTTTATTTATTTATTTTTTCGTTTATATCTTTAAGAAATTATTTTTTTTTTAAACAGCGACATTTTTAGCACTGCATACCTTTTCCTCGCCTTAAACATTGGTCATTGTGATTTTTCCTTCTGTACTTTAACCAAAAATTTATTAAAATGTTCGAATTCACTGTCGAAAATCACACTCTCTATTTCACTCTCAGAAAGACATTTTTACTTTTTTTATTTAACTTGCAGCTGAGAAATTCTAATCACAATCACAACTAGCTAAATAAGGCAGCGAGCTTTGAGATATGGCTCAAATCCATCAAGTCAGAGCAGTTGAGAACGATCTCATTTGTTTGTATCAGAAACTGATTCCGAGTTTCATTTTGCACAATCGATCTTAGATGTGAGCTCGTCAGCTCTAACTCTGAGATCGTACTCATCCTTTTGCATGCGACCCAATAGCTCAACAGTTTAACGGTTCGTATTAATATTTTTGATAATACGATTATATTGAGTACTAGTTGAACCCATGCTCGCCTTGCTTCGCATTCTAAGGGCTTTCTTATGCATACAAATATGCAATTTCAGTGGGAGCGTAGAAACATCAAAGTATTTGTCTAAGTCCACAAAAGTGTTTAGTAAATTTTGTTGATTAACTGCGTCTTATCAAAAACGTTTCAATGTGTAACTTTCACCTAAGTGCAGATTTCATAGTTCTCAAAAACCGCACCGCACCGTAGCCCGTCAACACTTCCGCCTCTACCAGATGTCATTGCAGAATTGTAACTCTAGGTCCGGTGCCATTACATTATTTAGGCGGGCTCAAGTTTCTTAGAAGAATAGTAGGTACACCCACTTTTAGTTTTAATTTATGTGATGGCAGCGAAAGCGAGAGTGTAAAAATTCGACCAGATATCTGGTTTTTACTTCTTGGTCCACAATCCGGGTGATTGAAATACATTCTGCACTTTGACCATCAGCACGTGAAAATATCTCGCTGTTAATTGCTGGAGCTTAATCATTCCGAGGCAACAAAATAGCTCGCTCACAAAGCTTAGAATTCTTACGGTTTTTTAGTTGTGATATATCACCTTAAACCTTGTGATAAATTTACTTTTCCATTTTCTTCCGGAGGCGTGCCTCCACCAATTTTAAATAACAAATCAGAGAAGTGTTGTGCGTTCGGATGTGCCTCGTGGCACTACTGATAACGTTTGCCTAAAGTCTCGGCAAAATGGCACTGTAAACCAAACATCCCAGATGACTTCCACATAGCAAATACATATGTGCATACATATATGAACCAAAATGAACTCTTAAAACAACAGAAGTTCACTTTGGGTAGAATATTTGCTTTTGATCGTTTTTTTTTTAATTTATTAATAATATTTATAAACTGAAAATGCAATTCACTGCTCTAGAAAATTCTCTTTCTTTTGACACCTTACTTGTTAAGATTGGTTGAGTGTGAGAGCCGCAAATGGTGATAATGATTGTAGCACATTGAAGTACAAAGCATATGATCATGTTAGAGCGCGCACATATACTCACACACACACTATTGCAACGATACCCACTGCTGCACGACTGCTGGCGGTGGTCTCCGCTGAAGGGAAATTGTGGGCGATGTTTTGAATAATTGTTTTGAACATTGCTCAGCTTCAGGATAACGCAGGAGGATGTTTTATATCTCAAATGAATCAGCGACAGATTTACTAATTTCACCTATTTTTTTTTATTTTCAATCCGATAAACCATTATTGAGTTAGGGCTGTATAATGATAATGTTCCTCTCCGATATAGTTATTTTGACTACTATGTAATGACCAGTAGGCTGAGCAAAAAAAAATACATAGCTTGTGATCATCCCGGGTACTTAAGAATCATTTCAAAAAAAAGTTTCATCGAAATCTGTCCAGCGGTTTTCACCAGCGTTGCCACTTTAGGACTATTTATGTGCAGTAGATTCTCTAAAAAATGCAGTAGATTGAATTTTTTCGCAGTAGACTCTTATTTCAAAAGAAAAACAAGGTATTTCAACACATTGGCTTGTGTTTCTGTTTCTTTTTTATTATTTTGGCTTTTAGTTCGTTTTATTTCCCTCAACCGTAGCATAATTTATGCTTTTAAATATGTAGGTATATGTAGAAAATAATAAACTTTGGCATACACAAACCAAGACCGATACTCTCGCCAATAGGTATAAAAGCTAGTTACTTTTTAAACAAATAACTTACTTACAAGAAACGACGCGACGGTTGGACAGACATATCGGATGTTTTTCAATTTTGTTTTTGATATTTTGGTGGTCGGACAGACATATCTGATAATGTGAATACTTGCCTGTCCGACCTAGAGCAATTTTCATTTCTGAAATGCATTTTTGGAAATAAAAAATTTGTAATTCTATTAGTAAATTAACAGAATAAAACTTTTGTCGATTTGTTTTATAAATTCCTATATCCAAATTCGCTTCCTTTTCTTTCTTCTATTTCTACTTCTTCGAAAATTTTATCAAACATAAGCGCTGCTACTAGTACGTGCGACATCTTGAAGTCTGACAATATGTTGGACAATATGACCGCTAATGACATTAGTCTGTCCAACATCCATCCGACCAAGTCTGCCAGATATGTCGGATCGTGTGAAACCTCCTTTTGGGAGAAATAAACAGAATCGACAGTACGATAAAGTCAATTTATGAAATGTGAATGGATTCGTTTATCGATAGTGAGTAGTGTAGTGTTCAGATACGAAATTCACGCCATTAGGTAACCAACAGAAAAACCTCTACAGTTTTATAATATTTATAGATTATCTGTGGGTAAGTAATAATTGTAAAAATTTTGCTGTAAATTTACCGCAACAAAATCTGTATGAATTCATGAATGCAACTTTTGCAGTAGTCTTGCTGCAAAATAAAAGAGGCTGCAAATTTGCACAACAAAAGCAGTAATTTGACATTTATGAACAGAATTGCTGCCGGAACGTTTGCAAGGGTACCGCAGTTTTTCTACATTTGTGAACGCAATATCTGCATTGCTGCGGTTTTATTACAATTACGAACTCACCCTGTTTCCGATGTTTATTTTTTAAATTTACTTATAGCTCATAAATCTACTTGTTTGCATGGTTAGGTTAGGTAGCAGTGGCTGCCGGTAACAAGTACCATCACACTTAGGCCTATAGAGGCCCGTTGTGATACCAAGGATCTTGGGGATAATTTCCCCGCTACCTAAGAGAACCATTTGGAGCTTTGTACAAAGCGAAGAAGGCTTCTTACGTCTTTTTGTGTTAGATCACTTAGATCATCGAAGAAGTATTCTCCTAGGTGAAGTTTCCTACTACGAGAAAGAGCTGGGCACGAACAGAGGAGATGTGTTGGACTTTCCTCCTCCTCTTCGTCTCTACAGCTTCTGCCAAGTCTAGTAGCGTGGTTGCCTATAAGGCAGTGTCCTGTGATGACACCGATAATAATCAACTAAGAAAAGAAGCGATTTTTTAAGCATTTCGCTGTGAAAATTATATTAAGATTCGAAGAGAGTGGAGGAAAAGATTTTCACGTATCTTTTTTGAAGCCTAAGCCGACTGGAACTATTGTATTCCCTGATATTAAAGATAACGGTTCTGTTAACATCTCTGACATCATCCTGAAGTTACCAAATTTGATGGTGAAGAAAGGCACTTGCAGAGCAAATTCTCTATATAATTTTTAGATAAATTTGACTCGTTGTAACATTTCCATGTAAGTAAATGATTAACAATAAAATAAAAGCTGATCTAATACTTACATATTAAAAATGCTGGTCATAGTTATCTGAAAACTGATTTTGATAGTCTGAAGACTGTTTATTTTATACTTAAAATACTAAATTTCTTGTTTTGAGTTCTTTTGTTTATGTGATTTATGTAAAAAACGAAATCATTTATTTCAACTTAAAACTAATTTAAACCTAAGTTCGCATGAATTGCCAAATACTTAAATACTGGTTATATTAATATGTATATTTTATAAAAATAATAAAAACTTGTTTTATTTATTGAAGTTTTTCAATGAATCAATGAATCAAAGTGTCCCAGACATGTATCAATAGTCGTGTTTTATTAGCCGTGTTTTTTTTAAACGTAGCTAGCCAGTAGTTGCTGGCAAAGTCAAATTTCACACGTAAAACAAATACAACAACCAGCTGCCTACAACTCTTAATTTTATCCCCAGCCAAAAGCAGCTGGCTAGGAATCTTACGCCTACTCATCGTCAGGGGCCGCTGAAAGCGATTTGTAGAACATTTAACAGACTGCCGTGTACGAAAATTATATAATTTCAATTACTAATGCCCGTTTTCACAGTGCGAGCTTAAGTGTTGGATTAGTTAGGTGTAGGATTGAACAAATCCGTCACTTAAGAAGTTTTCGTTCCCACAATCACCACTTAAGTGTGGTATATTTAAGTCATGGATTGAGTGTCATTGTGAACCATTTATGAAAAAAAATGATTGTGAATGAACACGAAATGTCAAACGAAATTTGGTTTTCATTTCCTTGTCAAGTGCTTTTTAGTAAAAATGCAATGAAAATTAAGAGAAAAGAAGACAAAGAAGCCGCTGCATGTATGGAAATAGAAAAATAATTCAATTAATTCATTTTTAATTCAAAAAACGACGAAATAGCAGTATGCTGACGAAAACAAAAAAATTGCGAACCCCTCCCTTCCTTCGATATGCATCCTGATGAAACAGATACACAACTGAAGTCGCGAGCGCAGCGAGCAGCGATAGCAGCAGAATCCACAGTACACGTATCTAAGGTAATATACTTAGAGTGTTCATTTTCGTCCAAGTTCGCGCATCTGTCAAAAATTCAAGAAAATGGCCGCCAACTGTGAGGATATTTGCATTTAATTTTCGTCAAAACTTTGAAAAATGTGTTGTGTCGTATACGAATGTTGTGTGAACAATAATAAAAAGAACTGTGATGAGAAAATATGACCGACTGAAATATCCGAACAATAACTATAGAAAACTCAAGGAAAATGAAAAGATAAACGAATAAATCGATTTCATAAAGTAAAACGTATGTTATTTTATTAAGAAATGATAAGAAAAACTACGAAAACAATGAATTTGAATTAAATCCCATAGAAATGCCACACAGTTGTCGGCCATTTTTTGCTTTGAAAATGTTTGACAGATGCGCAATATACTACCTTAGATACGTGCACTGTGGCAGAATCAACCCCCTCCACTTGCATAAAATGAGAGTCGCAAATCGCAATGCCAGCCGCATTACCAGATAAAACATTTCGTTGTTTAAGTAGGTTTTCTGTACTGTATTTGGAGGTTAATATTATTTTGGTACAGTTACGGCAACAATTTACTCTCTGGATTGACACTTAAGCCGTGGAAGTCGGTGGCTTAAGTTATGACACTAGCCGTGTTTTACTATCCCCGTGATCTGATCCGGATCAGATCAACAAATAAGTTTGTGTGCATTACAACAACAATCCGAGATCTTGCTTCTTGTCAAGATCAATTTTCGTGATCCAAAAATTAGTTCGACTATTTCTCACTATGGTACACTTTCGTTTGTGAATTTTGCTGTATTATCGACAATTGCCAAGGGTAAATGTTGCCAGATTAGAACATAAAAATATTATTGGCAATCCAAATATCATTAATGTTATTTTGTTCGAATAAATTAATTTTTCTGCTCATAATGATATTTAAGCGATGTGAAACTCAAATTATAGCTGCAAAATATTATTCTTATTCGGTATCTGTTAATCAAAATTTACAATTTCCTCTTAAAAAATAAAACAAGCGCATTCAATTTTCATTTAAAAGAAAATATTCATTCGCATGGCAACTTCCAACTAAATGTCAAAATGAACTTAGCTTGTACAATCACCACAACACAGAACTTTGATCTGGTTTGTTTTATTATTCTGATCTGATCCGGATCAGATCACGGGGATAATAAAACACGGCTACTACTTAAGTGCAGGATTACGTTAAGCCTGCACTGTGGGAACGCAATTCGTGGTAATCCTGAGATTATCGTTGGATCGACACTTAAGCTCGCACTGTGAAAACGGGCATAAATGATGTTTCACAAACATAATCCACTATATTATGATTTCATATCACTTTATGTAAATTATCCATTGAATAAATTACCGAAATTAATTGTTTTAACAACAAATAACAAAAATCGATTTGGTTGAATGCCGAATACTTTGACAGTTCACACTTAACAGCTGATCGAAATCACACACATATGACCGAAATCACACACCAACTTGGAGGTAAGTCAGCTGGGTTCGGCTGGCTGGGAATCGTTTTAATGAACGACTGGCTAGCTACGTTTCAAAAAAAAAAACACGCCTATTATCCCACTGATCTGATCCGGATCAGATCAACTCATAAGTTTGTGTGCATTACAACAACAATACGAGATCTTGCTTTTTATCCAGATCAATTTTCGTGATCCAAAAATTAGTTCGACTATTTCTCACTTGATACACTTTCGTTTGTGAATGTTGCTGTATTATCGATAATTGTCAAGGGTAAATGTTGCCAGATTAGCATATAAAAATATTATTGGCAATCCAAATATCATTAAATGTTATTTTGATCGAATAAATTCATTTTTTTGCTCATAATGATATCTAAGCGATGTGGAACTGAAATTATAGCTACAAAATATTATCATCATTCGGTATCTGTTAATCAAAATTAACAATTTCCTCCTAAAAAAATAAAACAATCGCATTAAATTTTCATTTAAAAGAAAATATTCATTCGCATGACAACTTCTTACTGAATATCAAAATGAACTTAGCTTGTACAATCACCACAACACAGAACTTTGATTTAGATTGTTTTTTATTCTGATCCGATCCGGATCAGATCACGGGGATAATAAAACACGGCTAATGTACCCCGTGAGTGGGGAAGTTTGACACAAATTCAATTTCTTAATCCTTATATATTTTGTAAATGAATCTAAGAGTAAATTCGTCTGATATAAGCTAGTAAGGAAGATAGTGAATACATCAAATATTGTACTTTGTTATTAGTGTCAATATGCGCTTGTTTTTGAGTCCCAAAGAAAATCGTATCAAGGTGCCCCAACTCCCCCTACTCCAGTATATTTCTTATGGTAATTGTGTGCTAATTTATAAATAATGTTCAAAAAAATGAATGGTTACAAAGCAGATGTTTATAAAAGATTATTAGTTTTAAATTAAATTTTATTTGGAAACTAGGAGGTAACAGTCATATAGAAATGCAACTATGGTTCGGCAAGCGATGCACAATTTGTGCAATGTTGAGCGCATGCTGGATTTGTGCACCACATATACTGCTTGCGTGTTTGGCGCTTATGACCTGAAATACAAATGTGGTAAGTACCTTTAAGAACCGGCTCCGTGTTCTGGTGAAGCTTGAGCAGCCAAAGGTGAATGAATTGACTTACCGAGCGAACCTGGATGCAATGCGACGCGACGTGGAGAAGTTGGTCATCACTCTCGAGATTCTCGACCGCTCTTCCATATGTATCTGGAAGCATAAGTTGTTTCGTCATGTTGGGCAAAACAACCTGCGTTTATTAGGAGGAATAAACATTTTATTATGGCAAACGGGGCCGACCAAAGTCAAATTTTTAGCGAAAAGGTATTTCGCGAAATACAAAGTCGGCAATTACATTTCGGCCCGATCCTTCCTACCTCTAGGTATATCAATCGCTTAACTACATTTTCGCCAACGTTGGTCCGGCGTGCTACACCTGCCTCCTTTCCAGTACACATAGATTTCGCCACGCAGTGGATTAAAGTTTGACACATCACAGGCCCACGAAACCTGTATGCCATATTTGGCTGGTTCTGAGGGTATGGAAACAGCTGTTCATCGACATTGATGTTTGTCGACCTTGTCAGTAGACATTCGATCAACTCTAACGTTCCACTGCCACTCACTCTATGGCTATGGCTACACGTCCTACACTGAGAACTATACTTTTGAGTTTTCCGTGATTTGAACCCTCCGACACGGTCGGAAAAAAATGAAAAAATGTATGAGAAATGAAACGCTTTGAGAAAAGAACATGCATTTTCCACCGAGAATTTATATTGAAAGTGGATTTTCGGTATGCTTTTGCTGAAATCAACCCTTCTCATTTTAAATCACATAAAATGTACCTGTCTCACTGAAAAGAATCGGTATGGAATTGATCGTGTAGCCAGCCACTATGAGTGTGTCATTTGACATATTAGCCGTGTTTTATTATCCCCGTGATCTGATCCGGATCAGATCAGAATAAAAAAACAATCTAAATCAAAGTTCTGTGTTGTGGTGATTGTACAAGCTAAGTTCATTTTGATATTCAGTAAGAAGTTGCCACGCGAATGAATATTTTCTTTTAAATGAAAATTTAATGCGCTTGTTTTATTTTTTTAGGAGGAAATTGTTAATTTTGATTAACAGATACCGAATGATGATAATATTTTGTAGCTATAATTTCAGTTTCACATCGCTTAGATATCATTATGAGCAAACAAATGAATTTATTCGAGCAAAATAACATTTAATGATATTTGGATTCCCAATAATATTTTTATATTCTAATCTGGCAACACTTACCCTTGACAATTGTCGATAATACAGAACATTCACAAACGAAAGTGTATCATAGTGAGAAATAGTCGAACTAATTTTTGGGTCACGAAAATTGATCTTGATAAAAACCAAGATCTCGTATTGTTGTTGTAATTCACACAAATTTATGAGTTGGTCTGATCCGGATAATAAGACACGGCTATTGCTCGTAAAAGGAAATACAGTCGAACCCGAATAATATCACATCGCTTAGAAGCACAAATCGCTTTGTATCACAAAATGTATAAGCCAGATGTCTTTTTTACAGAATTTGTATTGGAATTAAACCTCTTTATAGCACCTCGTTTAATGTCACAACCCGCATAGATTCATTCTAAAATAAGCCTAACAAAATCATTTCTTAGTAAATTTTTCCGCTTAATATCACATTATTATAGAAAATGCTCAATTACTTACTTACTTAGTTGGCGCTACAGCTCGAGGTGAACCTGGGCCTGCTTCTCACAACCATTTGTGTGTGCGTGTTATATTTTTGCACGAATGGAAGGGACCTACAGTTTTTTGCCGACTCCGAACGGCGAGTTGAGAAGCTCAATCGTGACAAATGATACTCTTTGATGCTTGTCAGACATTCGAAAAAGGTGGGCACTGTGAAAAACTTTTTAGGTGTTTTGCGGCGGGATTCGAACCCAAGACCGCTGGCTCAGTAGTCCGACGCACTAACCACTTGCGCTACGGTACCCACTATGCTCAATTACCAGTTATTTTTAAAATTTTTAAAAAATTGCTATTTTTGGGGTTATTTTCAATTCAGTTGAAAATCTGTTAATCAGAGTTTTATGTTTTTCTATTTCCGTGCTGCGACCATTTTTATAAAACGAAAAAATCATTTTGCATCTATATAAATATAAAAATGGTGTAAAAAAATAGTAATTCATCAGATGAGAACTGCTGGGCCGATTTGGTTAAAATTTTTTTTTCAGTTGTTTGTTATTACCAGGAGAAGGTTTTTACGAAAAAACATTTTGGGAAAACCTTTCGGAAAAGTCGGAAAATTGGAAAAATCGAAATGCATGCAATTTTGTGTGCAATTGTTCCGCAATGGCTTTTCGCACGGAAAATATAAAATTCTAAGTGGAAAACTCGGAAAATCCCGGAAAAACGCGAAAAGTTTGAATTTTTTGTAATTTATCGCTTGGAAAATCTCGGATAATTGTGAAATTCATTGTGATTAAAGACGTTTTGCGTGCATTTTGGGTGGAGAAGTTAACGAGATAAATAAAAGATGGCGCTGTGATCAATGCGGTGGCTGTGCGCAATTCGACAGGTATCCTTTTCGCATTGTCATTTTCTATTGAGCAAATGTGCTATTTTTCTTGCTGCAATTGATACAAGTTTTGCGTATTATTACACTGGTTCCGGATAGTTGTATATCGTCAAGTGCTTTCCGTCATCCCGAAATCTACTGCTGCTGATGAACTTAATCCGTCACCTTTGTGGCGGCATGTCAAGAAGTTGAAATTGACAATGAACATGAGAGTCGCATTGCAGAACGACCCACCGGCTGCTGAATTCTCGAGACAACTGCTGGCGCCTAGCAATGGCCAAATTCCTGTTGATGTTTCGACTGGAATGATATCGTTCCCGGCAAATTTTTGCGAGTTCACATCGTCGAAGGAGAAACTCATCACCAAAGTGTTCCCCGGCATTGCACAAAATTATAAAAATCTCGACTGGATTAATGAACGGGCAATACTAGCAGCGAATAATAAGGGCGTCGATAGCTTGAATTTCATTATTCAAAGTCAAATCGCTGGAGAACTGCATTGTGCCAGGAACTCCGCCGCATAATTTACAGCTGAAGGTGGGATTGATTATAATCATGTCGCTTAATCTGAATCATCCGAAATTGTGCAACGGTACGCAGCTGGGTTGCAAAAGTCGATACAATTGTACTGTTTTCGATACAATTGACTTTACTTCAGTACACAAATACACTTTTATAAAATTCGATACAATTTGCGCTGCTGCTATAATTTATTCAAAAAAGTATGTTTGAAAAAAAAAAAAAAAATCACATAGTTTGCTTTTGCTACTAAAAATCAAATTTATACCAATTTCTCTGAACATACCCAACCCATTTGTTGTCAGTTCACAATCATTTTTTTTTACCCGACTACGCAGAGGAGAGGTTATGATTTTAACAGGCTGGGCTTGTTTGTATGTACAATCTAAACTATGGAATCGATTTGAACAAATGATATGTCGTTGGATTCATCTTGATGCGGAGAGTGTCCTAGGCTATCGGACGTCGCAGAAAAATTCAATATGGCGGGCGCAGCAAGCAAGATGGCGGATTACGTTTTTTTTCATTTTTCTTTACAACCGCCTTGATAGTGGTATCAAATGAAAGGGCTTGGCGAGTAGAATACAATACGATATAATGTCATTCTAAATTCAAGACGTCCGATTTACGTTATCTTTACTACATCCTTAATATGGGTATCAAATGAAATGGTTTGACAAGTAGAACACGACATTGGCTACTTATATACACTACATATTTTGTGCAACTAAAAAGTTGGAAATAAAAAATTAAGTTTAAAAAACCACAGCTATACTCTGAAAATCATCGTTTCATTTCATCTTGTTTCGAACTTTTTAGTTAGTTTTCCCCATAGTCGGGTTTTAGTTTTATAAACTTAATTTTCTCTATAATTTTGTACAACGTCTGCGGAAAATTTGGTTCCAACATAACTAGCGCCACGTGTTTCGTAGCGACAGCAAAGTGAAACAATTGTCCACTATCAAGCAAATTTTACATAGAAACGGTGGTCTTCTTATTACCTTATAATCGAGTTAGCACGAAAATACGTTGATTTCAAATTGTTTTTGGATTGAGTCCAATAGATTCAACTACCAAAATTTCGATAAAATTTTTTTAAAAAAGCTTACTTTTCTTTTCTTTATTTACCCATAAATTGGATATTGTGGTAAATTTATTTCGAATCTATTTTTTGTGTTGATTTTTTTTTTTATTTATTTTGTTGCTTGATATTGCAGTAGGTACATTTTATCAAAATTTATTAAGAAAATACTTTAATCACAAACGGCTTAAGCGAATTCAAACACAATGTAAGTTGAAGAAAATCAAAAAGTACAATTTCAGTACAATTTTTTTTCAACTTTCAATACACTGCTGAAATGCCATTTTTCATCCCTGGTACGCAGTTGTCCGTCAAGAAACTGATAAATAATGTGATTCAAGCGACGATCAGCAAGGGCAAATTCAAAGGAGAGGATGTCTTTATCCCACGAATTCCGATTATTCCAACTGATCTTCCATTCCAATTCAAGCGGATTCAGTTCCCCGTTTGATTGGCTTTTGCGATGACAATCAATAAATCGCAAGGCCAATCTGTGGGCCTAATCTCGATTTTCCATGTTTTTCGCACGGTCAGCTGTACGTTGCCTGTTCGCGTGTTGGCAAACCGTCTTCGTTGTTTGTTTTTGCGCCGGAAAACAAATCGAAAAACATTGCTTATCATATCATATCTCTACTGATTTCGATTCCATTCAAATAAATCACATTGAAATTTTAACTATCTGTGTCTTATTATCACTCTGGAGTTTATCTGAAGGCGTTAAATTGGGGCGAGACGAAGTTCGCCAAGTCTGCTAGTAGCATATAAAACATTTCAAAGTATAATTGGAGCCTCTCGGCTCCTCACTTAAACTCTTAAAACAAACGCAATTCTAAATGCCTTGCGTATACTTCTTGAGTCCTTCTTTGCCGCATTACCTCGCATTCGTTTGGTAATGTCTTCCATTTCATTAGTTTTAGGTTCGATGAACAGTATTGCATTATGGAAGGACTTGCTTTATAATTTAATCAATGCGGCCTAATTCTATGTCCAGTACTTCTAGAAGTAGTTCCAGAGGTAACGCCTAGCAAAACCGCGACTGGGTTATATTCCGTTGCAAATCACGGACTTTTGTCCGCAAGCATGCCTTTTCTTTCCCAGTAAAGTAAACATGCGTACAAGTTCACCGTGATTTAAAACGAATATACCAGGAATATCAGCAGGATAAACGTAGGAAAATCCACAAGAAAACTATTGTGATGTGTGCCTTCTCATATACTGTTAAAAATGTAGTTATATTTTTTTCCCCGATAAGAGCACAGGCCGCTTATAGTCACAAAGTTTGGCTGCCCGGTTGATGTGACTATATCCGGGTTCGACTGTAAATAAAAAAAAGAAAAATAATAAATGCAATTTTAAATACACTTTCTTCATATTTTCTAATTTTTTCTGATAAATATTTGTGTTGATTGATAACATTTTGATGTGCTACGTTTTAATTTCATATAAAATGTTTTGGTGGTAGTGCAAGTAGGTGTGTATCTCGAGTAGAATCTGATGTCGTTTTCGATTGGGCTTTTCAGATTTTGCTCTCAGATTTCAGATTTTTGGTGCTGGTTGGAAAACAAACGAGATTGATCTGTTTTTCTGCAATTGTATTACTGTGACATTTCACATCTTGTTCGTAAAAGAAAATAAATAAGAAAAAGAAAAATAATAAATACAATTTTAAAACACTTTCTTTAAATTTTCTAAATATTCTACACAGTTTCTGATAATTATTATTATTAATTGATATTTATTTTGATGTACCGCGTTGACATTTCATGTAAAATGTGCTGGTATTAGTGCAAGTAGGTGTACATCTCGAGCTGAATCCGAGATTCACAACAATTGATCTACAGAAAAAAAAAGTGCCTTTTTGGTCGGTTGGAAAATTAAAATTGTACTAGAAACTAGAGCGATAAAAATTGCTCGAGATAAAAAAAAAGTGCTTTTTTTGCCCAATCGAAATCGACATAAGTTGACGGTTGAATTGAATAGTGTATTGCCATGAAGGCTAAAATTCGTATGAATAATGGCTTGCAGTTACTAGAGTACGATTGTGCTTTACATTACCTACACCATCGATCTGTGCGATCAAGTTTAAAATTCGATAACCTAAGCAGATATCCAACCGTTCTAACATATAAGATGGCGTGATTGAATTGATACAACTAGCTTAAAAGATTAAAATTCAGAAGAAAAATTATAATCGATTTTGTTTGACTGCAATATTTTATAGTTCACAAATTAGAATAAAATATTTGCAGAATAAACCCAATTGAATGTGTCATCAATTGTGTGCAAATAATAAAAAAACAACGCTCTTAGTTATTGAACATATCCTCTTGATAGAATAAAAAAATAATATCCCCAAAAAAAAAAAATCAGTGCTGGCAGTGCCCTTTGTGATACAAACTTTCTCCGCTTGTTTTCATTTCGAAATGTCAGTTCTCAGCTGGAGTAAAAAAGAAAAAAGTGTAGGTACAAATAATTTAATTGCTTTCTCGCTCGTACTAATTATGAAATTCAGTGACGTCGTGGATTTAATAAATGTCAAAAAATTGTTTACATATATTACGTAAACTTTTAATTGATTATTTGTCTTATCGGTCAGTTGCATTTTGTTGTAAGGAATAAACAAAAATTCAAGTTCTATGGAAAGAATCAATACAACTCGGTAAGTGGAAGTTCAAGTTACGTATTTGCTTTTTTTAATACAGAATTCTTAAAATGTACGATTTCATAACTGATGACGATTAAAGTAGAAAGTTGAGCCTGATTATTATGCATAACATTGGCATTGGTAGCCTGAAGAAATTAAATAAAGTTGAGTTTAAAGTGTGCACAATAACATAAACAGTAACATACTTCCGTAATAGTATCTGTGCTAGTAAACATTAATTCTTCACTTGCCACCTGTGAGGGTTTCAAAAATCTCAAAGCGATATATACCTACTGTATTAGGTGCTCTTCAAAATTCGAAAGCACTGCCATCTGACCCATATTTCTATTATGACTTATGGCATAAATTAGTGGTTTATACAAAAAATATTCCAAACAATGTAGAAACAGCTGGTTGGAGTGCTTTTATCGTGATTTTTCATTGATTAAAGCTGAATACTATTGGTTACCGTAGCGCAAGCTTGGGTTCGAATCCCGCCGCAAACACCTAAAAGTTTTTCACAGTGCCCACCTCTTTCGAATGTCTGACAAGCATCAAAGAGTATCATTTGTCACGATTGAGCTTCTCAACTCGCCGTTCGGAGTCGGCAAAAAACTGTAGGTCCCGTCCATTCGTGCAAAAATATAACACGCACACACAAATGGTTGCGAGAAGCAGGCTCAGGTTCACCTCGAGCTGTAGCGCCAACTAAGTAAGTAAGTAAGTAAGCTGAATATTACTAGTCACTTAATGGTTTTGGTGGTTAAATATTAACAATGACTGTTACGGTAATTACTTCTAGCAATTGAGGCATTCTAAGTGGTCCGCCACCAAATATAGATTCAATATTCATTTTCGGTTATAAGTATTTATCCCACTTTTGACAACTGGTAATGTAAAAGACGATGGCTAATTTGGAATTGGACTTTATTTAGCGTATATACGAGTTTGAATAGTATTTACGTTACATATTTAAATACGTATTTATGTGCATGACTACCACTAGTATATACTAAAGTGATACTATGTTATCAACTATAATTTTTGCAGGAAGTATGTTTAAATCGTATTTGTTTGGTTATCTTCTATCTACATTTATGTACTTGCATACATACATATGTATGTATGTATGCATTAATGAAATTGAAGTTCATACCTACCTATCTGTCTGTGATTTTTAATTATTTGTCTTATTATAAGCCCATATGGTTATTTATATATACGCACATATGATCGTTTTTAAAGTGTCCGTCTCTCCGGTCCAGTCTCTGGAATGGTTCAATCGATTCAGATGGGACTTTCACTGAGAGGTCGAGCTTTTTCCTTGGCTTAATTTAGGTAGCGTTAGATTAGGTTTGGTAGCAGTGGCTGCCAGTATTGTGGGTACCAGAACACCTAAGCTCTAACCAAACTTGTTTCGTTTGGTGTGTCACTGTGTGCTGTGACGCTATTGCTTTCATATATTTCTTAAGCTTAGAAACATACTTGTTTCGTTTGGTGTGTTGTGACGCCAACGCATGCAGGTTTTATTCTGTTGTAGATATTTGAAAACAACGGTTTGTTTGAGTTTTCAATTAAAAAAAAAAATACCCAAAAAAGTGGGCGTGGTAATATATAATGTATGTTTCTTTATAAAATTAAAAAGACATCGAGAAAAACTTTCATCGATTTAGTTTCAAATTTAAATCACAAAAACTAGTGATATACAGACAGACCATAGCTTCATCGATTCTACTAGTGGATCACTTACTTAGATAAATCCGTAATTTAGCGGAACTTTCCGCATTTTCGTTTCGAACTGCTATCGCGCGACACAAGTAGAACCACACTTGTCTCTTGTAATCTGATACAAAGATAAACAAAAAAAAAAAAAACACTTTATTTTTATTAACTCATTTTCTATATGAACTGACATGCTAGACAAAAAGCTTGAATCTAATTTAAAACTAACAAAATGTCTTAATCTAGCTTACTGACGTTTATAAAAATAGGTAATCTGAATTGCGAGTGTTCGGTTCCGTTTCTAAAGCGGAAGAGTCTATTTCCCAAATATGCCGAGAATATTTATTTTATAACGGCGTACAGGGAACTTCAAGCCCTTCCTTTTAACATATTACATTAGGTATGGAATAAAACACACATTATGCCTCGATTTTTTTCTTACTCAGCGTAACATAAGACGTGAAATTATGTGAACATTTTAGCTTATTTCTATCCAGGTGGACTAGTGGATTAATTCCCAGAGCAGCTACTTATCTGCCATGTAATAAAATAAATGGCACTGTTTTAGTGCACGGGCAGAGCTAGTTTGTAAATGAAATTGAACAATCTGATCTGAGTGCTGTGGGCTAAAAACTATTAAATTACCTTCTAAACAATATCTTGATTCAATTTAAATTGTCAATACCTTTTTAGATGGAGCACGTAGACAGCATACATGGATCTATAATGATCCCAGAATACATTGAGAGCATAATCCGCACACCACAGTTTCAACGCCTCAAACGAATCGCACAACTTGGTATTATTTACAAAACGATACCGGAAGCGAATCATACACGCTATGAACACTGCATTGGGTAATATATATTTGAAAAACTGTTTTCCTTATGATATTGTTTTGTTCAAATTTCAGAACGTATTTTTTAGCAAGTAAAACACTCGATTCTCTAGAGAAAAATACTAAAGATCTAAAAATACCGGAATTTTATAGAAATGCTGTAACCGTGAGTATTTATGTAGTTTATTGGGAACTTATAAACGCATTATCTCGCATTTTTATACTGCCTTACATTTTGAACACTAGCATTTCGATGTCTGACAAATGGCAAACTTCCAGGCTCTGCGATCCTGCGCATGCTGTTTCCAGTTTTCCAAACCATGCGCTCTGGCATCCGAAATAGCTTGATCAATGAAACGGAGGTTCGATCTTCTTTGCCGCCTCGAACCTGGGTCTAATCCTATAAGCTGGAGCACTATTGTCTATTCACTCGATGTGCTCAAAGAATGTGGTTGTATATTCTACATTTTTCTCTCAAAAGCTATCAAAATCTACTCTGTTTTCCTGCTTATCTTCCAGCGCTTGGTAGCATTGGCAGGATCAATGTTTTGTGAAGGGCGCATTTCTACTTCCGAGTTAGCCCACTGGCAGTTGTTTCACTAAAGCAAATCAGCAGCAATTTCCTAGGATGAGTCTCCGTCGAATGCCCACGGAGTTCTATTCCCTGTGCTTCGGTGACTAAGTTTCATTCGCTATTTCGAAAAATCTGCGTTCCAGGCTTTAAACAAGCTGCCACTTGTTGGAGTTTCTTCGAAAACACTTGGATGCTTTTTTTTTTACCGCGGACTATTCGATATCCTTGATCTGAAAAACTACGTTTGTCCTTTTCGTCCTACGCAGGATCTTTTTCTACTTGTTTTACGTTGTGACGTTTCTGTTATGCATTCTCTGTTACCTTTTTCCAGCGTACCATCAAACCACGGGTTCTTTTTGTGCGGTGGCTGGTCACCCTCAATGTCCTCGCCTACATCTTTGATGATGTCGCGATAATGGCTCTACAGATTTTGTTCGTTTGTGGATGTTAAATTCACATCGGAGAGTCACTCGCTCAGGCGCTTTCTGTAGTCTCTGGCTTGCCTAGGCCGATATTAAAATGAGGAAATAACGATACAAGACTAGTTTCACCGTGTAAATTATGATATTCTCTTTGGTTCGAGCATTAGGCGTGAGATTGTTGGTCTTTTTGCTATAACCACAACGTCGTAAGATTCGGCCACGTGATCAAGTTAAAAATTTGTTTATACTTTTAGATAGCCGCCTTACTCCACGATGTTGGTCATGGCCCATTCTCTCACACTTGGGAAATCATTTGCTGCGGGCAGTATCATGTAAGTGTTTTTTTTTACTAACATATAACAATTTTTATTCTGATTTATTTGCTCAGCATGAGGAGAATGCTAGCGAATGTATAGATGAAATATTTAACCTCTGCATTGCGGAATGGATGGTAGACAGGCATTATGCAATAGAACTTATCAAGTCCCTCATCTTGGGTGATCCAAGTTGCCTTAGAGATCAAGAATTTCGTTTTCTATTTGACGTAAGTAGATATGATTCATACCACAATCGCATATATCTTCCTAATAATATTTAGGCACTTACATACATAGGTTGTGAATAATAAGCGATGTAATTTGGATGTAGACAAATGGGACTATTTGAAACGTGATTATGTTCACATAAAAGACATTGTTCCTCTTTGTGTCGATATGGACTTTGAAGACGTTTTTTTGGGTATGTCCGAAGAAATACCGAAATAATAACTGTGTACTCATCTTTTTCTTGTTGTTTTTTTTAGAAGCGCGTGCTAGTTCTGATCGTACTCATATTGAGTATCGCTACAGTGATTTTCAAAAGATCTACAATATATTCAACGCCAGATCTAATTTTCATATACACTTCTATAGAAAATCTTTCTGGGTTTGTATGGAAAATATATTGCTACGCATAATCTCTGAGAGCGAGAATGATTTAGAAAGGATAGACGGGTACATTTTCTATCTACAAATTAAAATGATTTCTTCTTACGAATTCATCTGATTTCAGAATTAAAATATCACAAGTACGAAGTAAGCATGTGAATGCATTCCTAAAGCTCTATGACGATGAGATTTTTAGAATTTTGAAGAACCTCAAATCATCGAATGAAATTGTGCGGCTTGTTAAGTGTTTAGAGAACGCTAGTATTACTCAGATATATCCTGCTGCAGATGAGGAAAGGGTATACAATTTACTTGTTAATTTAATTTTGGTTTCTTTATAAAATTGCGATAATTTTACTATTTTTACTATTTTCCAAAGTTTCTTGTTATATTGAAGAGAGAGTAGACTTTCCGATTATTATTATTATTTATCCTTCCCTTCTTCCTACCAATCCTACTAATACTTATATGTATAAATGCTAAAGTTCGTTTACGTCTTGGATTAGAACATGGGCTACTTTTCATACCCGCATAGTTCGTAATTCGAATTTTAGCAATTATTATTTTCGTAGGTAAACCATTGTCATTGTTTGTGAGTTTGTCTGCGACACTCATCTTCATCCCTATCGGTAACTCTTCAGGTTTCTTTCTTATCAAATCAATATGGAAACAAAAACAAGGCTGGTGAAATGCTATATATGGTCGATCCTTTTATACGGTACCGAAACTTGGACGCTTAAGAAAAGAACCATAAAGAAAATAGAAGCATTGGAAATGTGGGTATATAGTAGAATACTACGAATCTCTTGGATGGATAGAGTGACGAATGAGGAAGTATTAAGACGAGTAAATCGGAAAAAAGAAATAATGTATCTAGTCAAGAAACGGAAATTGGTATGCTTAGGTCATGCACTTAGAAACAGCAAGTATCAACTAAAGCTATGTCAAATCGGAGCTCCGCGAAGGACAATCAACATCACCAAAGCGGCTGATATACGATAATTGATCTTAATGTGCAAAATATTGATTGTTGGACGGTTTGTATGGCACGTAGTGCCGTCTGAAACCAGAGTTCGTCAATCGGACGTAACATTGTTGCCACCCTCACATTCGACAACAGCAGCAATATTTTTGGCACAAGACGAAAAATTTAGCTATCAATAATTATTAATTAGTATGCCAATATCACGAACTTTCTTCACAAACTTGCGGCAGGCACGGTTGGTGCATTATTTGGACAACAACTTCTTTTCTCAATTCGCACTGTTTTGGAAACTCACTTTCGAAATATGTTTTTATCGTAAATCAATTCATTTCGTGGCGCGAATATATGATATTGTGTTTCTATCAATTGTTTGAGGACGAAAGAGCTGTCAGTGTTTTCTTGTTGTATAAATATGAATTGTTTAAAGTTCAGCGCGCATACTTGTACCCCAGCAGTGTCGGATATACATTATTTTTCCAGCTTTGAGTTTTGGTCTGTAAAACAAATTTTTTTAAAATTCCCAATATTTTAATTTGTTTCAGCTCATAGTTCCACAATACTTAAGAGCTAAGGTTCGAATACCGCATGCCGGAGAAGATCTGCAAATCGAAAATATTTCGTTGTTCGGTGATGAAACGTAAGTAACCACGGAATACATTTTGCATTTGTAACAATATTTTTTTTTTTTAGTGAGAAACCGGAATTTGAACAAAAGAAGGGGTTCTACGAATCTATTTCATACTTTGAAATTAAAAATAAGTATTGACTACTAATTCATTTGTAAGCAAAGCAAGTCATGACTAAACCTACAGATTACCATCATACGAAACCTAAGACATTTCATTTTTTACACTTTTATTTACTTTGGATACATACTTTTTGTTATATTATTTATAACTAACATCATGGTTGTCGTTATTTTTTTTAATATAATTTATGTTATATATATTCTGCTTTTCACTGTGTTCATAGTTAACATTAATATCGTCACTGTTATGTTTTTCTTTTAAAATAACAAATAATAATAATCGTTTTTGTAATGAATTTATTAAACTACATATTAAGAAAATAAAATGTTTATTTATATATTTATAATTCATACATTCTAGTTATTAATTTCAAGAACTAGTACTTGTAATGGTAGCAGTAGTAGATTCAGAGTCAGACAGTGATAGTGAGGTTCAAAATAGAACAAGAGAGAATCACATTTTTCTTTATCGAAAGAAAGGGCGAGTAGAATCTCAAACATTCAGAGTAAACTTTCTCATATCAAATACACCCAAGCCAATATAGGTTCCGACGTATGTACATATATGTACATATGTATTTGTAAAAAAAATTCATATACTAACAAGTAGAAAATAAATATATACAATAGATACAATTTTTTTTAAAAAAACAAGCTTTAATAAACTAAAAAGTAATAAATATTTTTTTTCGTGTCACCAATATGTGACTATTAATTATATCTATATAGGCTTAAAAAACACGCCTAATAATAGAATAAGAAAAATATGTTTTATGTTAAGTGTTTTTTTTTTCTTAAATTAGAAAATGAATATATAACTAATCTTACCCGGTTTGGTGGGCTGGTTTCCTATATTTTTCGGATGAGCAAATCTATCCATATGCTATTATATGTATCAGAAAACACTTTCGACTGGGGCGTAACTGAGCAGACGTAAAATGTAGGGTAGGGCGAGGAGGTTCTGACGTGTTAACGGATATTGTCAAAAATTATGTAGGTACATTCGTTTACAAACAAAACTATGTATATACATAATACATATAAATTTTACTTTCTTAAGGTTTAATCTATTACGAGAACCTTAATGTCTAATTTATTAACCGTCTCAGAGTTTTTGATAAATTTAGAAAATAAGGAAAAAGTCACGGAACCTTCTAGTTTGTAGGAGGTTCCGACTTTGAAGAAGGAGGTTTCAACATGCTATGCTCTTACTGCTTCTTTCATGGCTTTCTCGTCAAATGTCTTTTCAGGATATTTTCTTTTATAAATGTTGGGCATTTTGATTGAAACCTATAAAATTTCAATTATTAATTAAAACTAAGTAAAACAGTGAAAGGAGGAGGTTTCGACAATTTGACAATTTGACTTAAACGAAACGACTTAAGTGAAACGTGTCGAAGCCTCCTTCAATGCATGCATTATATTTACGCTTTAAAAGGGCCACAACTAATAAAAAACACTATTATTCTGTTCGTTTAATTTTTGTATTCTCACTTTCAAACACCTAAAACAAAAAGAAGTTATAGCTTAAGAATTCACTGGAAAAAATTACATGCCCACTTACCAAAAATCAAAACACTTGTTACACGCTGATCAGAGACTGAACTCAATAAAGAGAAAAGTAGAGGTACCTTTAGACTGTTGAAACCTCCTCGCCTTACCCCACTCAACAAGAATACGATAATTTTTGAGAAATTGCACCTAGCCGAAAGCCCGGTAGCTGGCGCTTTACTTTTTTCATGATTAATCAAGTAATTTTATTTATGTATCAATAAAGTCATTGTATAGTAAATAATAAGAAAATACTTCCACCCAACGATGTTCAGCAGCTATATTCTCGATGTTCCAGTCTGTTACTTTTTGAGCTGTTATACAATTAAAAAACCCATCAAACACACATGTGCTTTGATTACTGCTCAATAAGTAAGTCCATCACTTTTTGATCCTCCGCCCAAGAGGGGACCTTTGTTAGGTTCGCCCATCCAAAAATGTCGACTTCCGTGTTGAACTGACACCACCGACTGGTCCAAGTATTCTTTACTTATCTTATAAAAATCCGCCACTGCAGTTTTCACGTTTTTCTCATTAACAGCACCAGTTAACTGTTTGTTATATTAAGAGTGTCATCTGGCATGGTGAAGAAAGAAAGAATTTTGTTTTTGAGTTTATTAATTTCATTCGCCGTCGACTTTCGAGTTTTGAAGGATTCGGTTGATGGAAGGTATACTTTTTATTAAGCAATGTGTGATATAAGTAGACATACCCAAATCATGATTAAGCTAAGCTATTGTCGCTTGTGCAAAAATATCTTAGCCTTAAAAAGGATACGGCGCTATCGGTACTGCAATTCGACTCCAAGCACTATTATAGTCAATGCTGTAAGAAGAGAAAAAGCACAATCCACTTCGACTGAAGCTTCAATTGACTTGGGAGTAGAACTGACAACATTGTAAGAGGAAACAAAGGAATGTGACAGGTGCATTACGTAACATTTTGCACGTTAGAGAAGACCGAAAATCGCGTTATAGCGAAACTGCATTGTTGAAGTACCGCGTTCTAGAAGGGTTGACTGTATACTATGAAAGAAATCTTATTTTTTATTCAGGATAAAAAATATACATATGCATGTGGCAAGCAATTGACTTAGAAATGCAATTTATTGACATAGGTATTTCTATCAATACTGTAAGCACTTAAACAGTCATATACAATACAAATCCAGAGTCATTAAGAACTGAAGACATTACTTACTGTCCAGATCAAGCCTAGATAAACTAATGTAAAAGTTTAATAAGCTACATCTAAATATTACTATTATTTAAATTTGTCAAAAGTGTGTCGTTAATATTTTTAAACCATAATGCCTTGTGTTTGTCTACCTTTCATTGCATATTAAGCTTTTCGCTTCCATTCTTGCAGCTTTCATAAATCATTTTTAATGTGTCCCATATTATAATTATTATTGTACTGGGATTCCATACCACCTATCCATGGTAACATCAAAATTATAATTTCTGTGGTAAGAATCGTTTTAAATGGTCTCTTTTGACGACCTGTACTTCTTGTGTTCATAGTGAAATAAGCGTTCGTTTTTTGTTTTGTTAAACCAATTATTTTTTTTACATACATACATATGTATTTTTGTCTTTTTGAAAATGTGATGTCAACAAGAACAATTTAAAAGACGTTGAAAGTTCCTGGAATAAAATTAAGATATTCACCCCTGTGATGAATTCCGACCGGTTGTTGCTTTTTTATAAATGTCATTGTTTTATTTAATCAGCAGATAGTAAAAACTCTAAAGCTACGAGCAGACGATATGCAAAAGTCTCGTATATGTATATGCGAGTCTGACGTAATTTCTGCGTCATCATATGCGATTAATGCTCGCATATCGTCTGAACATCTATTTAGGACAGTCCGCATATGCTCGCAAAGCATATGCGGACAATATGCGACACCCATTTCGCAAACCAATTTGTGACTTTTCCGCATACCGTATGAACACTTTCGCATATCATTTGTGACAATTTGCCAGCATATGCGATTATTTGCAAGCGTCCCAACCATATGCGACCGGACGAAAACCTTACATTACATATGACCGCATATTTGCTAACAGATCCTAGTCTGCAGACAAAATTTAACTGAGCATGAGATCTCAAAAGTTTGAAAATTCGGTTTAGACTGTGTGCAGGTACTTTTATTTTATTTTACTTTTATTTTACATTTTGCAATTTTGAAGAAAAATTATTATATTAGGTATAATTATTATAACACTAGCTGACCCGTGCTCGCCTTGCTTCGCCCTCCTGCCACTTTTAAGACAAAACATAGAATTAATATACAGTGGACGTCCAGTATTACGAATTATATAATGCACAGTCATTCGTTATATCGAAAAATTCGTTATATCGAAAAATTCGTTATATCGAACGTCTTTTTTTTTTGCTTATTAATACTAGATTATAAAAAGCAAGTGATTTTAGCAATGAAATTTATGTATTTATTTATAAGAAAATAGAAATTAATTAATAAAGTTTTGGTAAACAAAACAATAGGCGTGTTTTTTTTTCAAATATGTTTCCGCAACATGTTTTCAATGTAAAATACAAGAAAACCTTAGCCTGGATAATTATCCAGTCTTTTTTTTTGTATGGAAAGCTTTTTCGAAATCTATATAGGTTTGAAGAAAAAACGCGCCTAATTATGATTTGGAAAAAAGTCTTTAATATTATTTTCCCTTTTGGTTCCCTCGATATTGTTTTGAACTGACCACTGTATGCATTTATTGAAGCAATTCTGAATGTTTAATTTTTTCATCAGTGCGCCACTAGAAATACTTCGCGAAATGAATTCGTAAAAATAAAACGTAAAAAACCCAACAAACTGAAACAGTTAATTTTCCTTTAAAATTACATTTATGTACATATGTACATGTTAGCATAACTGATCATTACCAGGAATTAACAAAAAAAAAATAGTTACACTGGTCCCTCGCTTTGCGCGGTGGTTATGGGAATAAAAAGTCTCGCGCAATGCGAAATCGCGCAAAACAAAACCGCGCAAAGCAAAGTATGAATTTTATATAATTTAGGGTGTTGTGTTTCTGAAAAATTAAATGTAATCATTTATTTAAGCCGCGCAAATCGAGTTTTGGTAGGCAAATGCATTTCGCGCAAAAGTGAAACCGCGCAAAAAGAAGTTGCGCAAAGCGAGGGACCAGTGTACACTCAACAGATGTTACTAGTCGAAGCAGAAGTAAGGATACATACAAAATATGACAATATCCGACAAAAGTAAACTTGCACCTACAGGAATTTGCAAGGCATTCGTTATATCGAGCGTAAAATTTTTAAACCATTCGTTATATAGAACCATTAGTGGGAAATAAAAATTCATTCGTTATACTGGAAATTCGTTATATCGAGCATTCGTAATACTGGACGTCCACTGTATTTTTTTTTTATTTTTTCATTTTTTTTGTTTGTTTTGTTTTTTTTTGCTACGGGAATTTTTTCCTTACCAGCAGCACTGGTCACTTCTTCTTTTACTAATTCTTGCGTATAAATACTCCAATTCTCTCTCCCTTCAATAATACACTCTTAGGCCGGCATTCACCGACAGCTCATAAGTTAAGAGCCTCATAAACCTATTCACCAACCGCTATTAGTGCGTATTTATGAGCGCTCATAAGACTTATGAGTGGTCCCAACCACTCTTAAGTTACGAGCAATAATATCAGAGACAATCAGAGCTAATGTCTTAGATAACTTCGAAATAGTTCGAAATCAGCTGCCATTTCAAATTTAAATTATTTCTGTTGATTTTTAAAGTGGGTAGAAAAGAAAGAAATGTGTCTTCATCCGGCGAGGAAAATAACATCATAATGAATTTAGTGAACATGTTCCTTATTCCACCATTTAATTCCTAATAAATTTGCAAAAAAAAAAATGAATCCACCAACATCAATTTCACCATCATTCCCATGGTGGTCGGCAGATTTGAGTCTCCTGAGACGGACTAGTCGAAAGTTTTTCAATCTGACGAAGTCCCTTACTGGGATAAATGTAAAGTAATCCTCAGGGAATACAAAAATATAAGATCAGCAAAGCGCAATGGGAATTCTAGCAATTTTTCTGCTCCAATATTGAGAAAAATAGCGAAGCTAGCCGAATAATGAAGATCCTGTCAAAGACTCCCACTGTGCCAAGCTTCATTAGAAAACCTGACGGAACAGACACTGAATCCAGTCAGGAATCGTTGCACCTACTCCTAGGCACCCATTTCCCGGGTAACACAACAGAGCACGAATACACCAACGAAAGGATGGCCTCAAATGCTCCTTTCTTTTCAAAGAAATTGTGAGTGAAAGCAAGCTCAAATGGGCTGTAAATAGCTTCCTCACCTTCAAATCTGCGGGTCCAGGTAGAATCAGTCCGGTCTGAATGCAACACTCTTATGGCATTATCGAACCCTGGCTGATTAAACTATTTCGCTCCTGTTTAGACTTCGGTTATATACCAAAAGTTTGGAGAGAAGTGAAAGTAGTCTATATACCAAACTCAGGAAAAACTTCTCACACCTCCCCCAAAGACTTCAGACCTATTAGTCTCTCATGAGCGTTGCCAGACGTCCCGATTCTTAGACCAAAACTAAATGTCCCGCGCGGGACAGGCAAAGTCCCACTTTCCAATACATTTGTTCATTCATCTCTTTCAAATATTTTCAAACTTCATTCAGCATTCATTCAATACATCACCCTTAGAATATATCGAGAAATTAGTGGGGTGGGGACTCTTACTTTACTTACTTTAGGTGGCGCTACAGCTCGGGGTGAACCTGGGCCTGCTTCTCGCAACCATTTGTGTGTGCCTGTTATATTTTTGCACGAATGGAAGGGACCTGCAGTTTTGTACGGACTCCGAACGGCGAGTTGAGAAGCTCATTGACAAATGATGAATGAATGAATGAATTTTTGATTGCTTCTCAGACATTCGAAAGAGGTGGCACCGTGAAAAAAACTGCTGTCTTAGGCATTGCGTAGTAGTCCAACGCACTTACCGCTACACCACGGTGCCGACACTCTGAACACATAAATATTTATGCACTATTCTATTCTAGCACAATGCCACAATGGCAAATAACAAAAAAAAAAAATCCTTTAATAAGAGCAGGCCAGCAATTTTTTTTTTTGTCTATCATCATTTTAAACTTAATTTGAATCTCAAATAAAAGGATAAGTAATTAAAAACTACTGACTAAATATGATTTTTTTTATGTCCCGCTTTCGACGTAAGAATCCCGCTTTTTTAATCAAAAAGGTTTCAAAATCCCGCTTTGACTGAACAAAAAATCTGGCAATGCTGTCTCATCCTTCATGCTAAAAACATTGGAGTGACTAATAGATATATAGGTACAATCACAGTAAGATCACAAGTAACATGCTTTCGACATCGCAGCACGCTTACTGCAAAGAGAGCTGTGGAAATAGCACTTCATTCACTTATCGGTAATATTGAAAAATCTCTCCCCCCTAAGGAATTTACAATGATAGCATTCCTGGAAATAGAAGGAGCTTTCAACATAATAAGGCTTGAGGCCATATCAGCAGCACTTGACAGCTTAAAGATTAGTAGCAGACGATTATCGACTTGATGGAAGCAGCTCTAGCTACACTGAGGAGGTGGGCCTGCAAAATTGGTCTGGGAACTAACCCGACAAAAACGGATCTTGTGGTATTCACTAAGAAGCGCAGCATCCCCCCAAGTCACCCCCCAAAATTAAATAATACTCATCTCAGCTTCTCAGATCACACCATATATTTGTGGTTTGATTCTAGATAGAAAACTGAGCTGGAAACTGAAGACACTCGAACGAGTGAAAAAATCCGCACAAAAATATTTTTTTGTCTGTGCTATGTCCTTATTAAAAAAAAACATTTATAACTCCGAAATGTCGAAATTCTCTGCTACACGAAACATCGCCACATACCAGAACAAAACTATGTTCCCAAGACACCCACCATCAGAAGTACTTACTTACCGTGTACACCAAAAAGTATGCAATACAATTTTCGTTGCGTATCCGGTAATAAAACAAAACATATTTTTAGGACGCTACTTCCTGTTACGGATTTTCCTAACATTAGCACCAAATTACTCTGGGAAAAGCGAGCGATTAAATGTTTACACATCAAAAATCGAATCTATGTATATTTTATAATTTATTGTGTATTTCTTATTTTCAGTGGCGAATTTAAGAATTTAAGTAAGTGCTTACACGCCAGGATGTAGTACCTAATTAATGTTTTCAGCAATTATCGTTCACCGCGGAAATAAGTGGTTACCGGTAAGGCAGTTGGTAAGTGCTTACCACCCTAGGACATCCCCATGTAAATGTTAGTGATTCTGTAATAAGGAAAGTAAGCGCTGGTAGCTAGCAATCAGCACTTACAGAATCGATTCGGTTAGCAGAAATTTCCTACTGGGTATGGTTTATTTTACTGGGCCTTGCATACGACGTGTTTAAAATCAAGCACCAACACTATGGTATAGATAGATTGCATGGAATTGGTTGGCACAAATTTTAGAGACAAACAATATATCAGGGAATATTGTTTGCATGGGAGTTTTGTATTGCGTGCAGGAAAAATTAATTTGAAAATAGATAATTCAATTATTCATGCATTACTCTTAATTACTCAAGTTTGTTATTCGTTGCGTATAAAATATATTTCATGGCATTGATTTGTCTAAATGCCAACTGAGAGTAATCGCCACTGCTTATTTTTCTTTGTCTTCAAGTTAATGTATCTGATGAAAAGTTCCATGTTACGTTATTGATTTTCGAAATGTTAATTCGAAGTTTTTAATTTCAAGTTCGATAGAATCAAGACACAAACTTATGAAAATCATACACTCTGTAAACAGTGTAAACTTTATTTTGTTTAGCTTTAACAACAAATTAAATACATCTTATTACATAATGTTATTGTAGTATCTATCATTTTGTGAAAATATCAAATAACATAACAAATATCCTAATGCAATAAAATTAACATATTATAATAATTGATGAATAATTTAGTGATCACAATTTCGTACCTATAGTTTCATAATATCATATTTATCATTCTATATCCATCGATTAATAAAGTTTTTATAACTTTACAATAATTTGTTCATATATAATGTTTTATTTACTTAAATTATTATTGTATTGTATTATGCAGGCTTTACTGAATAAGTAGCGCGCTGTGCAGAGGCAAATTGCATGCGCCTTCGTTCAGAAATAGAAAAACAATTGCACTTTAATTATAATGATGTCTTAGAATCTAAGTTTTAGCGTATAAATACAATATCGAAACAAAATGATACTATCATAGAAATAAAATAGAAATGTACATGGTCAACAAACAGCCTTTGGGACAGTCATTATGTGATTATGGAGTCGCTATAATTTTTTGTGGTAGATGAGCAGCCAGGTATTGCTTGTGGAGTCTTTGGCGACAGAATTGATAGAATTCAATTTCATTGGTGAAATTCTTCCTTACAATATCCTTGACCTTTTCGCTCACGGGTGGCTTGAAGTTGTTCTTGTTAATTTTCACTAAATACTCTGCGCTAGCTGGGGAAAAATAAGAAAAATTAAAAATAATACTCAACTTTGTTGTTCAACCTACTTTCATAGATATCACGAACTCCTTGAAAGAATTTTGGAATGTATTTTTCGAATACCGAGAGAGTGGTGTTCATATCTTCTAAAACTCCAACCACCGAGTATTGGCTTTCAACTGCATACTTAGCCTTTTCAAGTGCACCAACAGTGTTAAATGGGCTGTTTAGAAAATAAAATTAATAGGTGAGCAGAGGTACCTACATTAGTGAGTTTGTGAAACTTACGTGCATTCATAGTCATGTCCACAAAAGAATAAGCTTTGTCGCCTGTGATCGCCAATACCCTCAACGGTAACTCCTTGGGTGTATGTGCATTCTTGGTCGCCCGATAGTACGCAAGTTTCAAAGTCTTTCTTCAACCACGATGGATGTGGCAATGGTAGATCGGGGAATGCGGCTTTTCTCTCGACAAAGTACCACGGGGCTCGAACATAGTAGAACCAACTTATGACCCGTTCCACAGGATCGCGTACTACATTTATGTAAATTGGTGTAGGTAAACTAAACTTAGTGAAATTCGTATAGCAGACGTGCTTAATAAACACAGATGGCTCTGGCAAATCACTTATTACTTCGGCCAGCTCTTGCTGTTGATCATCAGCTAAACGGATAGTTTCAACCTTCTGCACTGCATCACGATGGAATTGAAAATTGTTACGTTCTGATAACCGCCGCATTAGTTCCATAAAAGTTTGGCTTCCAACTTTCGGGACACGATTGAAAAATACCAAATCCAATTGCGCCTTACGTGTGTTGTTGAGATCTCGGACGTTAAGTGACTGCATCTACACATATACAAATTATTAAGATATTCAGATATGTACATATTTAGAAATGTTTACAAATAATTAAAAAAATTAATTTACCTGGTACAAGTCGACGCTGGTGATTGATATTTCGAAAATCGGAATTGAGTTATGACCTTCTACCTCTGATAAACAGATAAATAATAGTTATTCCTCCTGGACTGACCTAAGGAATCGATCCCCACTCAGTTTACCATTTTACCTTTGACCCCCGTAAATTATTTGCATCAGTAATATGCTTTCCTTAAATCCTATAGTCCTTGTTTGCAATAATCGAAATTTTACCTTATTACCCAATTAACAAAAATTGATCTCAAAACAAATGGTGAATTTCAGCACTTCATTTAGTTATTAAATATGTATAAACTACGAAAACAGAGAAAAGGCGAATTATGTTTCCTTCCCCTTCAATGGATTTTTGCCATCTCTGCTTAGTTCCTAGCTCTCCTCTCCTACCACGTGAGAGTTAAACGTTTAACGCAACCGTTTAACGTCCGAAGTATTGTTTCACTTCAAAAATGTAGCGATTGTGGCCTATTGGAAACTGACACTTTTTGTATTTATTAACTTCCCATTTAACCCCCCAAAACTAACCCACACAGTCAAAAGGCAACTTTTGACGTTCGCTTCTGTATTTAGGTCTACGTCAAATAAAAAAAAAAATAAATAAATATACGGCGTCAGCAGTCTTATACAGAACCAAGCCTAGCTTCTCACAACCATTTGTGTGTGCTTGTTATTTTTTCCACGAAATGGAAGGGACCTTTAGTTTTTTGCGGATTCCGAAAGGCGAGTTGGGAAGCTTCTCATGACAAATGATACTCTTTGATTGCTTGTCAGGTGTTTTTGCTGGGATTAGACCCGGGCAGCATGCGTAGTATTCCAAAGCACTAACCACCACGGTCACGGCGACCACACGACCACGACAAAAAGTGTCTGAGAAAAACACGCGTTGCAGACCAACAGACACCGAGGTGATTCCATAAATGTTCCGTTTTGCCAATTGGTTACGGAACACCAAAAAGAAGCGAGCCAATCTCCTAACTTGTACATAACTCTTCGTTTCAATGCAGAGCTAGACTAAGTTAGTAACAGTTACTACATTTTTCAGGAGAGCAATTTGAAATCTTAAAAAACTTATGAAAATAGTACAAATAGGACATATCGGACATATAATACTACAGTACTGTTGTAACTCAAAATTTAAAAAAATCGAGGTCACATCATAATCAAACGTATAATTCAATTCCCTACGCGTCAATTAGACTTTTGTTAGAATAGTCCAAGAAACAAAATAAGAGGTGGTACTTTGAGTTATTGTTTATGATTGATTGACTGTATAACAGGACGTTATTAATCAGTTTTTTGCTGATTCAGCAAAAAGTCATATATTGAGTTACAACAGTATTGTATTATTAGTGCGATATGATATTGTACTATTAAAACCGTGAACGAACTACCGCATAATGATCTCACACTGGAACACGCGGAATGCACTGGCTTAATTTATGACGTAACAATCGCAAATTTTAAAATATTGGCGTGATGTTGTTAACTCCTTAAAGTATACAATGGTTGCTCCCAGAAGTTAGTTAGTATATTAGTTACGACAAGAACTCATTCCCTCATTCTCTTTATACACTTACTTAGATTTTGGAATTATTGCCCAACGAGCCATAAAAAGATTTACTTCGAAAAGTAAAAGAATGTAAAGGTGTCAAAAATACTCCATATGCAATGAACATTTTTAAGCTCGAGAGAAATAATGTGGAATGTTGAACGAAGAATAGTGCTGAGATTTATAAAGAATCTCAGTTCATCCCTGTATTAAAGAACTTTGGGTCAGCACACGATCTCTTACATTACATTACATTACACAGTGTGGGTCAATAAAATTCTGCACTTGTTATGTTGTACTATACTTAAAATAACAAATAACTCCGAAGTAAAAATAAATTAAAATAAATTTAAACCATTAAGGTCATTTAGCACCAACCTTGTACATATTATAATACGATTTGAAATAATCGTAGTGGCCAGATAAAAGTTAACATCTTCTAAAGATCTCGAAAGTGGTCAGTTTTTCTCTCCTTATTCACTTAAAGAAAAAGTTAACAGTACTTTTTTTTATTCAAAAAGCTGTTAAATGTTTCCATTATCATTGTTATTATACTCATTCTCTTTCCTGTTCAGATTGAGGGAAATACGGTCAAGCTTGAAATGTGGACAATATGAGGCGTCAGTTAAATAGAGAGGAAAAAGGTGTAATTGAATGTAGTCACGTCAGTGTACCAAATTTTTCAAAGAAAAGTTGGGACCGGAATGTAAAATAATAGCACAGCCCAAAGAGAAGACCGTTTGCTCAAAAATTTGAGTGTTAAGGAAGGAAAAAAACATCTAAAAAAATAAGCCTTAAGTTCGAGGAACAAACGCGAAAAGAATCAAGTTCAAAAACAGTACGAAAAAGTTTGCAGGATAGTGGTTTATCAGTCAGGAGGTCGATGACGAAAACAGGTTTAACACCTAAAATTTGCCGGAATTGGACGGAAAATGATTGAAACAGTGTCATCTTTGCAGAAGATGCCAAATCTAATCTCAGTCAGTCCGATGGAATTCGGTACATCCGTCGAAGATTTCGAGAAGATCTAAAAAGTGAGTGCACTGTCACTAGAAATAAATTTCCCGTTAGTTTCATGCTCTGGGGCTGCTAAGCTATTACGGAAAGACGCAAAAAGAGTTAACCCTCTAAGACTACTTTTGAACATGGTGGAAGAAAATAAGTCGGATAGTTTTTTCTAAGGTAAATTGGGGCCTCTGAATTCAAAAAAGAACTCAGAAAGTGTGTAGAAGCTTTCGTTTACCTGTAATCTGTGAAAATATCTCAAGGCACTGTATCACTATTTCACTGCTACAACGCACAATTTTTATATTTTCACAAATATGCCACTTGATTTTATTAGTAAATAAACATACCTTTGACGAAAAAAATTATGAGTTGGATTGATTTGTTAAATTTCACTTTTATTGACGCGCCAAAATAACGACGTGCACCAAAACACGTTGCTTCCACAATTTAAAATAAAAACTCCGCTAAAAGCTTCGTATAACTTTCAAAGCTTTTGTATATATGTTGGTGTGTTTATTAGTAACAGCCAAAAAATATTCAAATGATATAAAACTTATTACTTTTTTCGTTAATTCAAATAATATGATAAGTGTCTTGAGACACTCTTAGGTGTTAGAGGGTTAAGTTCAAAAACAGTACGAAAAAGTTAGCAGGATAGTGGTTTATCAGTCAGGAGGTCGATGACGAAAACAGGTTTAACAACTAAAATTTGCCGGAATTGGACGGAAAATGATTGAAACAGTGTCATCTTTGCAGAAGATGCCAAATCTAATCTCAATCAGTCCGATGGAATTCGGTGCTTCCGTCGAAGATTTCGAGAAGATCTAAAAAGCGAGTGCACGTCACTAGAAATAAATTTCCCGTTAGTTTCATGCTCTTTCAAGCTATTACGGAACTTGTAACTTAGCCGTCGTTAACGGATCGATGAATGGAGACAGCTTTTTTAATATTATCAAAGACTATCTCATTCCTTCGATAGACCGGATATTCCCAGTAATATTCAACTCTATATTTCAGGATGACTCTGCGCCATGTTATCGGGCTCGGAAGGTTAGCTTGCTTATTTTGATTACATTGGACATTTAATCTATCAAAAACAAAGGTTTGGTGTTGATCTCTTAATTTTTTTTAAGCAAATATAAAGAATTACGTAGGCAAAGTCGGGCTCAGAATTCTTAATATGCCAGAAAACAACCCCATCCCAATTGAGAATTGCTGGGCAATTCTTAAACAGAAAATTGAACACCGAACTTCGAGAAAAGTTAGAATTCAAATTTGCAGTAAAGGAACCTGCGAAAATGATATGGCCCCAGATTATTGCCGAAAGTTAATAAAATCCATATCTCGCATTACGATAGAACTTGTTTCTTAGAAAGCTTTGGTTGATTGACTCACTAAAAGGCAAAGTATTGAAAACAGTAAAAAAATGTATGCTATTTGGGTCGAAACGGGTTAAGGTTTGCATTTTTTAATGGAATTATTTTCAAAATAAACTAAAAAAAAATTTGAACCAAAATGTGCACTCAATAAATCCCAAAAAGAAGTTTTTTTTCTACTATTTCAAGTGTGTTAACTGGCCACTACGGTATATACGAGTACATAACTAGGTATAGATAAATCCCAGCAATATTGTTTTTTTTAAAGAATCGACTTTATAATTTTATTTCTCTTTTCTCAATGCATCTACTTAAGTTCTTCCAAATTGATCGAAAGATATTGTTTGTAGAGCCTTTGTTTACAGAAATGATAAAATTCGATTTCCTGTGTGAAATTTTTTCTGATCATATCCTTGACGTCTTCATCGATTTTCGGTTTCCGTGTGTTCTTGTTCTGATTTGTAATTTGATTACGATTTACTAAAAAGACAATCCGTTTAGTATTTGCATTTGTTTTTTGGTTACCATAATTCGGTCTCAATCTTACATTCAAATAATAGTTTCGCACCCTGAAAGTAATATGGAATGAATTTCTCTAGAACTGTTAGGGTGACATTGGTATCTTCCCAACTCCCGACAACGGAGTAGTATTTTTCAACATTCATTTTAGCAATCTGCACTGCAGCTGGTGAATTGAAGGGCCTGTAAGCATCATAGACTCTTGTAAATGTTAATTAATACGCTGTTTAAATCCTTACAAGCATTCGTTCGATTGACCACAAAAGAACAGCGACTGTCTTCTAAAGTCTCCAGAGGAATCATTGACTGAATATTGCTCAAAAACACACTCGGGATCCCCCGTGCGGACGCACTTGTTAAAATCCTTTTTGAACCAGTTCGGGCTTTTGACCTGCGCATTTGGAAATCTCCTGAAGAAAATTGCATTTTTGTGTGCTCCACGGACATAGAAAAACCAACTGATTACACGTTCGACAGGATCTCGCACCAAGTTAACGTAGATCGGGTGTGGTAGGTCGAATTTGGTGAAATTAATGTAGTTGACGTGTTCAATGTACACCGTTCCATCATCAAGATTTGCTATAAGCTCGGCTTTGGAGCGTTCGGCTGGTAGCGGTAACAAGCGGGGATTTGCATGGTTTGGTTTATCCTTCGCTACTTCATAGTTTCGGAATCTGGCTAAATGCTTTACTAATTGCATCATAGATTCACTACCAACCTTTGCTACGCGATTGAAGAATATCACGTTCTTTTTGGCTTTCCTTGTGTTGTTGAGCTTGTCTGACCTTAAAGATGAAAGCTACAAAGGTGTGAAGGAATCGTTTATTGCAATTTTCTTGGTCTGAATGGAAATAAATGCAAGCAAGCTTTGTATGTAAGTCGAAATAATGAATCTGGGATGTAATATGAATGCACTTGAGATGCAGGCAAAGACACATGCAAGGAACTGTTAATATAATTACCTAGTGCCAGAGTCCAAAATAGTGAGATATGGGATTTATTTTTATTTTTTTTGTGAACGGATTCAAATTATTTTTTAACCTTAAATGGACACTCAGTTTACTTCAAAACCGAAACCACGGATCATGCCGATAAGGTTTGAATTCGAAATAGTGTAATTGATTCTTGGAAGAGAAGCGGTGAGCTTTAAAGGAACTTGGCATCAGCTGGTGTGGTTTTGAGTTCATCAAGGGTTCTTGTGGGCCATAAGACCTCTGAAAAAACAAGAGTACGATGAAGAAAATGCTGCAATGGGCTAAAAAAAAAACACAAAGACTGGTCAGCAGAGGACTAGAAATCAGTATTTTATTTCAGATGAGAGCCACTTTGAAGTTCAGAGATACCGGGTAAGTGTACTGAGAAGATATGATAGCGAATAGCTCCGAGCTGGTCACATTGTGCAAACTCCTTAACACCCACAAAAAGTAATGTTGTTTCACCTCCGCGAGTCCTGCAAGCTGAAAGCCAATAGAAGGAGTGATGAACAATCAAATACGCAGATGTCTTGAGCCATATGCTCTTGCTCCCCATGCAAAGACAGTTCGCGACTGGAAACGCAGGTTTCCAACAGTATCTTGCTTCATGCCACACTTTGGAAAAAATTAAACAATTCTTTTGAGAATAAAATATTAAGGTGCTGAAATGGTCGGACAACTCTCCAGACCTCAATCCAATCGAAAATCTTTGGACTATTATAAAAGCGGGGCTCAGATAACGAGATTGTATCACAAAAAATAATCTGATTGCAGCTATTATTGAAGTCAGTGGTTCCCAACTCAGTGAGCCTCGCGGCCCAATCAGATGATTTCTAATATTGTCATGGACGTGTTCCCCTCCCTTAAATGTTTCCTAGTTAAAAAAAAGTTTTATTGGTTTTTTTTTCCATATTATGTTATATGTTATATTTTGATCGCGATTTTTGAGCGTGTATTGCTACAAGATCTTGAATTCTTGGTTCGATTGAGCTCAATGCTAGTCGCATGCCATTTTCGCAGTCCACGCTGAAATCCGGAAAGTAATGTTTCGAAGTAATATGGAGATTGTTTCAACTTATCCAGAAGCTGTTCTTCAACAGTGTTATTCGAAAGACAAATTTCCAAAATATTTTGCTTAGCGTCGTCATTTAAAACATACTCAGCTACTTTCAGCAGCGCGTGAGACGTCTTTCACCTGTATGTGTTTGTTTTGATTTTGTAATCAATTTTGACTCAAAATATTCGATTGCTGAGATGAGTGCACATAATATCCATTGCGGCTTTGATTCACAATGTATGGGGTTTTCCAATGAGAGGTGTTATTGTGAATGGCCCGCTATTTCGGTAGCTGTCACTTTTGAAGCCCTTATTCTTTGACATTAGACAAGTAGAAACTACGCCATTACTAAAAATGGAACGATACACGCTTCAACAACTCATTCAAATTATTAAAATTCACTACAAAAATGGTGAAAATCTTACAGTCACAGTATACTTCAATCTCAGTAAAACCATATTTGATGTAGCCTTCATCATATTTGCAAATTAATTTTAAAACGCATCTATTTCAAATTTGTACTTTTCAAAACCTACTCTATTCTAGATAGTTAAAAACTTTCATAATGACTATTCCAAAACGCATTTTTTAAATGTATCCAAGGCGTTGTCGTTATTTTAATTAACAAACTCAAATAATCTATGTTTTGAATAAAATCGAACAAGTTTCTTAAATTCCTTTAAGGCAACAGCTCAAAAAACACTAATCTCAGCATTCGACCAATGGAGCACAGCTATTTCAACTAGCACATGCGCAGAACTTTGATGAATTCTTATTTCTTAAAACTTTTGTAGGGGATAAACTTCCCGGTATTTGAAATGAAAAGGAGATGCGGCCTTATGACGGCCTGGCGGAACCCCAGGGGTCCGCGAACCACCAGTTGGGAACCACTGATTGAAGTGTTTTCACAATGAAAATATCAAAAAATTAGGGAATTCTTTATCCTTTCTGTGCGTTGACAATAGTGTTTTGCTATCATGATGTCCTTTTTTAAATTTTTATTTTATTTTTATATTATTATGTATTGTTTTATTGCTTTTATGGAAGAATGCCACGACGGATAATTTGTGTCTTTAAATTTTTGTTCACTCTCTGGAATACTTAGGCTGGTAGTTATAAATCGCTTTTAAAGTTAAGACGCTCTTAAGTTTAAATTTTTGGTTGGTATTAACCGACCACTAATACGTTTTTGTCTATGCTACTTCGACTATGAGAGAATCGATTTTCGGATTTTCGAATACGCTCTTTTTCGATTAATGGCGCTGTTTTTCGAGCATGTCAGTGACAAATGGCAATGTAAATATGTAAATGATGCAACACAGCTGTAGATGGTGAAATTGATATTGGTGGAAACAATGAATCAGGAATTAAATAGTGAAATAAAGAACATGGGCACTAAATTCATTATAATTTTCCTTTCCTTGTCGGATAAAATCGGATTTTTTTCGTTTCTACCCATTTTGAAAATCAACAGAAATAATTTAAAGTTGAAATGACAGCTGATTTCAAACTATTTCGAAGTCATCTAAGATATTATCAGAGACAATAGGTCTGTTCAGTAAAAAAAAAGTCAGATCAGAACAGCACAGATTTGTGGAAAAATGCAGATCCAGTCAGCACAGAAAAATACAGCCATATGCAACTACAGCTGATTTTGACATTTCTCACAAATCTGTTCTACCTCGAGAGTAGGTGCGGAAAAGTTGTCCAGCACTTGTCCAGTACAGAGTTACTGAACACAAAAAAGATCAGTCTCGGACAGAAACTTTTTTTACGGAACACCAAAACGTGTACTTTTCTGTACTTTTCGGATCGCCCTTAACGGAACTAAATCTGTTCACGTGAATTTCACTTATAGAAAAATTAATGACTTGCCAATTTTTATAAATTTGGCCCGAATTCCTATTGCAAATGAAGCCAAATACCTGGGAATGACACTTGACGCAAAGCTGAAGTGGAATTCGCACGTGAAAATGAAACGTAAAGAATTAGAAATCAAATATAGAGAAATGTACTGGCTGATCGGGAAACATTCCCACCTCAGTACCGAGAACAAACTGCTTTTATACAAGCAAGTGCTAAAGCCGGTGTGGTCCTACGGTATACAACTTTGGGGTTGTACCAAGAAAACAAATGCCAATATTTTACAGACCTTTCAAAATAAAGTGCTTAGAGAAATTGTCCAAGCACCGTGGTATGCTAGAAACGACGATATCCACAGGGATCTCGGAATTCCGACAATCGAAGCTGAAACTAGAAGCTTCGCGCGAAAACATAGAAACCGACTAATCGGACATGTTAATAATACAGTCCTACTTATTTTGGATGAGAGCAATTTATTGCGCCGACTACAAAGGACAAAACCTTTCGACTTGGCGAGATAAGGATTAACCGCATCTAAATTGCGGAATATGCAGGATCTTTCATTGGAAAGTAACCTGCCAAACGTTTATATTTCGTGATAGAAAAATTGCTTGATAAGTAGTATAACTTAGTTGCAGTATCTAACAAATTTATATCGAAGGGAGGTGTTTTTGGTCAGTAAGAATCTGACACTACTATGAGCACGCGCTTGCTATTCTCATAGTGTCTATGGAAGATTTTCACCTACCCTCGGGAAAAAAAAAAAAAAAAAAAAAAAAAAAAAAAAAAAAACTTTTTTGTTCAGCACAGAGTTACTGAACAGACCTAATAATAATTATCTCTGATATTATTGTTCGTAGATCGTAGGTAACTTAAAGAGAGGTTAGGACCACTCATAAGTCTTATGAGCGCTCATAAATACGCACTAAGAGCGGTTGGTGAATAGGTTTATGAGGCTATGAAGTATATAAGTGGTCGATAACTACCAGCCTTAGACTAAAAACAACATATTAAGATGATGTTATGTTTGTGTCTTTCATGTTAGTTTGAACGTACTTTTTCATTCCACATGTTGACTGATTTGTTCAACGGGTTTAGGTTTACTTTATGCGTTACCTAAAAGTGTCTACATTCTAGACATTAGAATCTTTGACATTCGATACCAGCTGCTACTTGACAAATTAGGCTTTAGAGGTATATTAGTAAAATTTTTCTTGAGTCCAGAAATGGTCATTCAATAAATTGAATTTAATCAAGCGAAGCCATAATTCAATGATTCAGCCTTATTGTGAGTTTCAACCGGAAACATTTCCGTTCGCCCGAAATTTTGAAAGCTATTGTGAGTTTCGCCTGAATAAACTTTTACTTCGTGTTGTTGAGCTTTTTAAAATATAAATTTCTACTGGAATTTCTACTATTCTTACCTTAAAATAAACAACATTTTCTGCCTTGTTGTTCTTTTTTTCGCTTACTAGGAATAAGTGAAAATTTTAGCTGCAATGGTAGGTCCGTTCGCGTACCCTCCCAAAACAACGAAAACCCGTTCGCGTACGCAAAAATTTCGTAGTTTTTCGTAGAAGAGAGTGCTCACGAGAGAGTAAGAAATTTCCCCATGCTACGAATTTTAGTCCAAGGAATTTCTTTGGGGTGTATTATGAAATCTGTCAAATCTGTCAAATCACATACATTCTTCATTTGTTGGTGCTTAATGCGTTCGATTACTTTTTCGTGATTTTTCTGTCTTTGACAGAATTTGACCCCCACTCTTCGAGATTTGACAGAAAACCCATATTTAGTGCAAAAAATACGCGAACGGACCTGGTGTTTCATTTCGCCCAGAACTTTCGGGCGGAACTCACAATAGGGGAAAAGTGAAATGTGATTTTTTTCGAGCGGAATGCTGTTCGGCTGAAACTCAAAATAAGGCTGATTGTGTAATCACTGTTAGAATCAGTTTAAAACAAATAATTTTGATATCTTTAAATAACAAAAAAGTACAAAATTTTACAATCCCTTTTAATTATTCAAAAACTTTACTGCTATGTACTGTTTGTACAATCTTTGTTTACAGAAGCGATAAAAATCATATTCGTGTGTGAAATTCTTCCTGACCATTTCCTTAACATCATCATAGATCTTTGGTTTGCGTTTGTTTTTGTTCCGGTTTATTATGTCATCCTTGTGCACTGTAATAATTAATAATTAAAAAATACTGCATAGTGTAATAGGCTAATAGTGCGAGTGTCCTACAATCGTAAAGAAACCTAGCTCCTTGAAAGTATCTCGGAATATATTTTTCCAGTACAGTCAACGTGATATTTGTGTCCTCCCATGAGCCTACAACAGCATATTCTTTTTCCACGTTCCTCTTAGCTATCTGAACAGCTGTCGGTGAATTAAATGGTCTGGAAAATTATTGCATTTGATTAAAAAAAAAAAACAGATGCAAATCCTCGTTTTGTTAATTGTTTACAGGCAATCCGCGGTATGTCCACAGAAAAACAGCGACTGCCTTCGGTAATCACCGGCAGAGTCTATCACAGCATACGGTATGTACTGACATTCAGGATCACCAGTTCGGACGCAATGGTTGTAGTCTTTTTTGTACCAACTTGCCGGCTTAATCTCCTTATCAGGGAATTTTTGGAATTCTATAGCGTTCTTGTATGCGCCCCGTTCATAGAAGTACCAACTAATCACTCGTTCGACAGGATCTCTAACCAGGTTTATATAAATTGGTTTCGGTAAATCGAATCTGGAGAAATTTATAAAATTCACATGCTCAATGTACACGGAACCTGGACCAAGCTGCACTAACGTATTGGCAACTTCTTGTTGTTGCTTCGGTGTTCGAACACGTTGGGTAATTTTGCGAGCAACGTTTCTCCTTACATTGAGATCGTTCAATTTGGCCAAATGGGAAAACAACTCCATGAGCGATTCACTGCCGACTTTTGCGGCACGATTGAAGAATACCGCATCGATATTTGCATTCCGAGTATTGTTCAGATCAGATGCTCGCAACGTTCCAAGCTAAGAATAGAGAATGACAATCACTGCAAAAAGGATACTGCTAGCGCATGCGAATACGATTGGTTTCTAAGTAGTGAAAATACTAAACTACATTACATACATATGCACTTGCAAGCGAGAGGAAATTTAATTTAAGCAAGGAAAACTAACAGAATTCGATAAGAAGAAGGTTTTTTTTAGAGTGAAAGAAGAAGAACAAGTGTTTTTATTTGTGGAAATATTTATTTTTTTGTTTTGATTTCTTTCATTAGACTTTTATCGAAATTCATTATTTCATCAAGTTTAATTGCCAAGTACTGCTTATGCAAGCGTTGCCTGCAAAACTGATAGAATTCAATTTCGTGAGTGAAGTTCTTCCGAACCATATTTTTTATCTCTTCACTGATGTGCGGTTTCATTGGGTTGCTATTCCTGATTTCTTCGTGTAGACCCACTAAAAATGTAAAAAAAATATACATATATAAAATAAAATAATCGATTTCGAGTAAAATCTAGATCGTGTTCAGTTTTCCACTTCATTGTTTGCACATTTTTTACCTCTGAGTTTGACTAAATAGGGGTTTATTGTGGGAAAATCAATTTGATGGGATTCAAAACTTTACTTTTACATTTATACCTACAGTGATCAGCAAAAGTATTCGTAATTGACTTTGTTTCGCCTTTTCAATAACATAAACAAAGATATTCTATATATACAAACTTAAAACTTTATTAATTCACTTCGTTATATATTTCTTACTGATTTTAATAAAAAGTAAAATAGTAAATTGATTATAATAATTAATACAAAATAATTTAATGAAATTCATTGACTTTAAGCACCGCAAAAGTATTCGTAAAATTGTAAATAAGTAGATTAAATGTCATAATTGCATACCATTAATATTTCGTAGGGTAACCACGTTGTTTTAAAACCGCTTATAATCTTCGTGGCATTGAAGAAACCAAGTTCCTAGTCCTTTCTGGCAAAATATTAGCACATGCTTTCATTAAAGCGGTCTTCAGCTCACTCTTTGTCCTTATATTCTTCTTTCTGATTTCTCGCTCCATATCAGCCCACAGGTGCTCTATGGGGTTCAAGTCCGGTGACTGGGGAGGTGTTTTTAATTGATTTCGCACATTTATAGCAACCAAAGTCTTGTGTTTAGAGCAGTGTGCTTAGGGTCGTTATCTTGCTGAAACCAATAAGCACTTGGAAGATGCAATTTTCTGACACTTTATGACAAATTTTCTTTTAAAATATTTATGTATAGATATTGATCCATAGTGCCATCAATGAAGTGCATAGTTCCAATTCCTGACGCTGCCATACACCCCCACAAAGTCACCGAACCACCCCCATGTTTAACTGTTCCAGCCATGTTCTTGGGACAAAGTTCTGTATTTGCTTTCCTCCACACATGAACCTGTCCGTCCGACCTCATTATGTTAAATTTCGTTTCGTCCGAAAACAAAACTGTATTCCAGAACTGTTCGTCTTTGCCCAAATGCATTTTGGCGAATTCCTTCCGTTTTGTTCTATTAACAACAGAAATAAAAGGTTTCTTACTGGCAATATGATTTTTGTATCCTGATTTGTGGACGACTCTTCGCACTGTATCAGTACTGACTGTTGTAGAACCTGCTTCGAGCAGCGTACTTAAAATAGCGGGAGCAGTTATTTGAGGATTTTTCTTAACTTGACGCATTATGGCTCTTTTATCCGCACCAGTCAGTTTCTCAGGACGACCGGTTCTCACTTTATTTTCGCAATTGCCCATTTCATTGTAGCTCTTTATAATGTACTGCACTGTAGAAATACTTCTTTTGATAGATTTTGCAATATCTGTTACTTTGCTCTCACTTTCACGCATATTCACTACAATTTTTCTTTCTTCTACCGTTGTTTCTTTAGATTTCCGACCCATTGCAATATTATGTTATTAAATGTACTCAATGAAATGCCGACTGATTGTTTTTGTTTACAAATGAACACAGAATGATGTAAGAACATGTTTCAACAAGTTGCAACGGTAAATTCCTGCTTACCTTCCAATTTAGAGTTGCCAAAATAAAAATTTTTGCGGTGCGTAAAATCAATGAACTTCATTCATTTATTTTGTACTAATTATTATAATCAATTTACTGTTATTACTTTTTGTTAAAATCAGTAAGAAATATATAACGAAGTGAATTAATAAAGTTTTAAGTTTGTATATATAGAATATCTTTGTTTATGTTATTGAAAATGTGAAACAAAGTCAATTACGAATACTTTTGCTGATCACTGTATGTATATATACATATAAGAAAATAATTATTTAAGTAAAAATAAGCTTTTGATATAAGCGTTTTAAGACGGACCAAAAAAGTATAAAATAATTTTTCCTAGCAAACGTGCGGCGCGTGCATGCAATAGCTAATTAATGCAAGAAAAGTCGCTAAAAATTTGCGAGAAACAGCGAATTTTTTTTTTTGTTTCAAAATTCACTGAATTTTTTCTGCATAACCAAAGAATTTTATGTTATGTATGTATACACAAAAACAGGACAGTAAATTTGTCCGAAATTCTCATATTGACATGCAAAACAAAACTGAAAAATATATACATACAATAGATACATTCTTTTTTAAAGCAAGCTTTAATGAACTAAAAAGTAAAAAATATTTTTTTTCTGAGTCACATAAATAGCACACCCTCAGTTAAATGTTTCTTTTTTTTGCAATTCACATTGTGCTTGAAAGCTGCAAAAGAGTTAAGCCATAATATCATAAGATAGTACCGTTATAAACATAAAAGAACACGACAAAGCATATCCTGTTATTATTTCTTTGTTTTGGGTGAGCTCGAGCTGGTGATCATTACAAATTGAGTGTTCATAATAGCACACCTCTGGTTTTCCAGTGAAAATTCTGTGTTTAAGTGATTTTTTTCTAATGCTAACAAGGTTAATATAATTTCTTGTTAATTATATTACTTACAATATAACTCATAACATAAAAATTTAGTAGGATTTAAAATTGGGAGAGGAAAGTATTGCACGGAGGAAAGAAGGCAATTAACTGGTACCATGATATAGGACGGAGAGACGATTTTGGAGGTGACAAGGAAATAAAAGTGCTCCAGGAAGTTCGTACAAAATGCCACAAAGGTCGTGCGGGACACACAATCATCAGTGAGCCCCGTTAGAAAAAACAGAGTGAGGAAAACTCCACCACTGGTTGACAGGGTTATACACAGAATTAGCTGTAGTGACCCTTTCTTAACCTCTCGGGAATCAGGCAACAATTCCACAATATCCACGGTAACTGTACGTCGTTGCCTGGTAGAATATCATCTTAATGGAAGGATCGCCAGAGCAAAACATCTCGTGTCCTCAAAAGCTCGAAAGAGAAGACGTACTTTCATAAAAGCTCGCAATGACAAACCTTTGCCCTTTTGGGAAAATACATATCTTGTGCAACGACGAATGTAAGTTCAGTAGGTTGGGATAAGATAGAAAAAAGTCTTTGAGAAGACTTGCGAACCAAGAGTACAATCCCAGGTACACCATTAACACCGTCAAGCATGGCGGTGCGAACATAATGGTGTAGGCGGCGATGTCATGGCATGGCGTTGGTCCCATAGTTAGAATTAATGGCATTCTTGGCCATATCCTGGAGGTGGAGGCATATACCGTCGACTCTATGCCTGTTCGGTGGACATTTATGCATGACAATGATCCAAAGCATCCTTCGCGGTTAGTGAAGAATTGGCTTTTGGAGCGACAAATTGCCGTCTTTGATTGGCCGTCCCAAAGTTTCGATCCCAATCACATCGAGAACCTTTGGAATAATGTTGAATCGCTTGTCAAGGACTCCACTCCAAAAAAATTGGAAGGATTTTTGCAAACTACGAAGTCGGCTTGGTAAACAATACCTTCGCAGGAATGTAAGCTTTAAGTAGAGAGTTTGCCAAAACGTTGCCAGGAAGTAATAAGGAACAAGGGATATCCCACCAAATATAAAAAAAAGGTAATTTTAAGTTAGTTTTTTGGATTATTTATTTATTTTGTAAGAATTTCTTTCACTGTGCTATTTATATGAACAACTGATTTTTAAGTTTTTGATTTTTTTCCCCATTGGAATTTGTTATTTTTAAATAAATTAGAAAAAACAATATTTTCAGATTCCGATTTTAAAAATTTTGCACAACTTAAAAAAGAAAAATTAAAGGGTGTGCTATTTATGTGAACACAACTGTATATTTATTTTCTACTTTTTAGTGTCCGAAAGTTTGTAAAAAATTACGTCGGTTAGGCACTCACCATAAATTGGCTTGGGTTAGTTTGATATGAGAAAGTTTACTCAGAATGTATAGAGATTCTACTCGTCAAACCCTTTCATTTGGGTATGGTTCGTTTCGTCTTTTTTATCTCGTTTTTTGGTTGTTTCGTCTAAGTCGTTTCGCATTTTGTTGTTTCGCATTTAATTATTAAATTTTTCATTTATTTGGTATTTCATTGTTTCGACAAATTTCATTTCGTTTTCTATTTAGTTCGTTTTAAGTTCATTTCGTCTTTAATTGTTTTGTTTTTCGATTATTTAGTTTTTCTTTTGAAAAAATGTTTGTTCGGTTCGACTTCAATCATTTCGCCATCGTTTGTTTCGATTTGTTCTTTTTTTAAATTTTGAGCATTGGATAAATTAATAGTGAGAAATCCGCGCGAATTGGAAAAACTGAATACATAATTAATTTTTGAGTAAGAATTGGTTAAATAAAAGTTTTTTTAAATAACAAAACTAGGTAGCTTTATTTTTAGGTCGTCTTTTCCTCTTCTTGATTTAAATGTACTACAGACGGAATTACATACTTTCCAAGTTCCATTTTTTTAAGAATACTATTTAAATATTTGCACCTTACCAATAACACGTACCGACTAACAATCAATCATAATCCCATTGATGACAAAATAATCGGATTGCAAAACGCTAGATCTTAATAGAGACAAAATGCGAATCAACCATTGACGAGATAACCTTAGCCTTAGTAATCCATAGCAGTTATAATAGAAATGTAAAACAAGTAAAAACAGAACAATAAATGCGAAGCAATCGTGAAACGAAATGATCGCAAATCAAAGTAAAAAAAAAAGCCAAACAACTTTTGCGAAGTAAACAGAAATAATTGTGACCAAAACGAAATAACAGTGAGCGAAATAAAAAAGACGAAACAATAGGCACCCCTTTCATTTGATACCCATGCCATGGGGGTTGTGAAGAAAAAAAGAAATCTGCCATTTCGAGGCGTTTACCATATTAAGGGTTTTAAACGCTTCAAAATAACTAATTTTTTAACCGTGTTTTTAAAGGTGATAAAATAATTGCATCATTTTGAAGTTGTAACATCATTTTATTCGAATTATGAAAATATAAAAACAATTTTTTTTTATTTTTATTCACAAAATGGCTGCTCAGTTCAATTTCTCTTCAGGTGTCTTTCACGCGAGGTCCAAAAGTGCTGCATTTGTCAGTCTTTCTCTATTTATCTTTTTACCAAAAACAAAAATACTTTCTATTTCTAACGCATGCATGGGAAGGATAAACCTATAAAATCATAAAAAAGTATAAAACTAAAAATTATGTACGCTCTTTAATAAAATGTTTAAATTTTTTACTTTTTTTTCGACAATTTTCATACTCAAAAAGTGGTTTATTTAAATGAAATCTTTAAAACCTTAGGTTGATCCTTCCGGCAATGATATAAAGAAAAGCTTTACAAAATTTCAGCCAAATCGATCAATAACTTTTTAAGTTACAGCACGAGCAGTTTTTGAAAATACGGATTCGAGATAATCGCGTTTAAAGTTTCACTTTACCATAATATGCAGTTTACTATAAATGCGCTCGACTATATGTGTGATAATTCTGTAAATATTCAACATTTTAATTTTCCCTCGGGTCAATATATTCTCTCTTCTCTTTTTTTTTTTAAATTTTTAAAGGGATTGCCCCCCTTAAATTTAGAATGAAGTCATTTAGCCAAACGTATTCTACTTCTCAATTATTTTCATTTGATACCCATATTAAGAAGGTAGTGAAGATAGCGGTAATCCGCCATCTTAGAGATCAACAACGTCATCAAATATACTTTATTGTATTGTCACCGGACTTATAAAGGTATACAACATTTCAACATGATCGGATATCTGAAAAAAAATATTCCTAGATTCGTCCCACATAAAAAGTGAAGTTAATACACAGCTTGAAAAAAATTGTCTAAAACTAAAAAATAAATGTTTTCTTTCGGCTGCAGTAGCAAAACGTCTTGTATCAAGGACGAGAGGTACATTCGGTAACTCTTCGTAAAGAGAAACAACTGTGTTGTATGTCATAAGAAAGTATTTTATAAAAGGATCTATAGATAGCCATATATGTTTAATTTTAGAATCTTTTCTAAACTCGCATGATGACAAATTATCTGCAGGACCTACATACATAACATACCATTTGAATGTACGAGTTGGTAGGTACTCGTATTTGGAAGTGGCATATTTCTGATTCACTGCCGTAATATTGATTGAATTTTAAACTGCACTTATAATAGAAATATATTATACTATCTGCTGATTAACAGTACCTACAAATATTATTGTTTAAATATTAAATTTGAGTATAAATCAGCTACTCAGAATGAGTCTGTAGTTTTAATACCTTCCGCATATCAAGTGCAAGCAATTTCGAGTAGAACATAACTGAATCAAGTATATTTGTATAACAATTGGGCGCTTACTGTAATATAACTGTGATGCTCCCTTAAAGTACTTCGGTACATATTTCTCCAATACTGCCAAAGTAATATTTGTGTCCTCCCACGTTCCAACCACTGCGTATTCTCTCTCAACATTCCTCTTCGCAATTTGCATTGGCATTTTTGCATTGAAGGGCCTTTAAAATATTTAATTATTTTTTGTTTGTTATAATATTTTAGTTAACTTTAAGCACAAGAGTCACTCACATGCATCTCTTTGAATTGTGACCACAAAAGAACAGAACTTGTCTTCTATGATCACCTACCTTTTCCAGTGGTGATCCCTCAATGTACGAACAGACCTTTTGACGCTCTCTCACACACTGATCGTAGTCCAGATTCACCCAAGTTGGATGGGGCATTTCTTTGTTCCTACTCTTGCGTTGTGGCACGAATACCCATGGCGAACGGATGTAATAGAACCAGCTGATCACTCTTTCAACTGGATCCCGCACCATGTTTATGTAAATCGGACGGGGCTGTTCGTATTTGGTAAAGTTCATAAAATTCACATGGCTGACAAAAGCAATAGGTTCTTGTAAATTGGCAATGTTGTCAACCCAGTCTTCTTCGCCATCCTCGTCGAGGATTGCCTGAATTCCACCTTTTTGTTCATCGACACTGACTTCATAGCTATGGACTTTCGAAAGCCTTTTCATCAACTCAACCATTTGAATGCTACCGGTTTTGGGGACACGATTAAATACGATTATGTCCATTTCGGCCCGTTTTGTGTTGTTCAAATCGTTGGCGTTTAAATCGAAAATCTGTTTTGGAAATGCGAAAATATCGATGCTTATACGTGATGGTTTTTATTTTTATTTTTTTTTTTGTTTTTGCATTTGATCGATGGACACTTTTTGATGAGCAACTTTGAAACGGAAAATGATAAGTGGAAACGGAGGGTTATAGATAGACAGAGAAAGATATTACTCTACTTTGGGATTTTACATCTAAACATAGCACATGATCTAAAATTATTTTGACTTAAAAGGTACTAACTAGATAGTTTACTAATGTTAATGAAAAATAACGATGAAGCTAAGAAAATCGACCGGTTTTGACTACATTCAAAATCTCTGTTGTTCGGTGTTGTTCGCTGCTACTATTATCTAAGCTCGTAATGAAATCCACTCCAACTTCACAATAAATTCAAAAAATTCAAATAGTCGGTTAAAAACACTACGAAAACATGGCAAACCATGATATACGCAGAAATACTCGTAACTGTAAGTCATAGAAGACAAAATTAACCGTATTTACCTACAGGGTCCCCCATGGTGTACGTTAGTGTAGTTGATATACAAAAACTGTAAAAAAAACATATAATTTGCATTTTTTTTTTAATTCTATTTCACATATCTATTGCAAATTGAGTAGCGGAGGATATTATTAAGTTTCCTGTCCCTACATTCAGTATTTCTGTGAAAAAATGTCACTGCAAGTAGTCAAATGGCCAGATCATGGTGCAGACATAAGGGTTAATGCCTGCATGAAACTGGGCTATTTTCCAAAAGAATGGAAAGTAGCGAAAGTTGTACCCTTATTGAAACATGAAAAGAACGCCAGTATGCCATGCAATTATAGGCCCATAAGTCTGCTAAGTTCAATGAGCAAGCTCTTTGAAAGATTAATAAAGAAAAAGTTGACTGATCACATTGAATTAAATAATATCTTAGGTTTCAGATCGCACCGTAACACAATCAACCAAGTTCATCGCATCACAAATCATATTAAGACCAATTTTACTTTAGGTAAAGCACGGGTATGGTACTGTTAGATGTCGAAAAGGCATTTGACACCATGTGGCATGCAAGACTGCTACATAAACTTCTTCGCTTCGATTTTCCTCATTACCTTGTTAAAATTATCCAATCGTAAATTATCCAAATAACTGTGTCTCATGTAACACGCCCATTAATGCGGGTGTACCTCAAAGCTCTGTACTGGCCAGTGGCCCCTATATTATAAATAATGTCTACACCTCGGATTTTCCTCGCCTCAATGACTGTCATACTCGCTGATGATAAAAAAATAAATAAATACTAGTGGACCAGTGCGAGAAATCTCGCATATAGAAACCCTACTACCGTTTGAATGAAAAAAAGAGAACGTAGGTATAGGTAATAATGCTTTTTCGTAATAAAGGAGATGGGGCACTTTTGGGCCAAGAGCGTACATCAATGAAATTGGTATCAAAATAGAGCTGAGCTTTAGTACATTTATGAAAATCGTGTGTGGGGATTTTGAGATTTTTTTGTGTGAAGTTCGTATTGCGGATAGATCTTCTGATGATTTTTGCCCGTTTACATGCATATAATATGATAATATCAAGAAGCGTAAGACACACATATGTATATGTTTTTATTATCAGATGAGAGGCAATTCTATTATCTTTCCTATGACTTAAACATTATGGGTCTAAGATTTTCAGTTTTAAAATAATCGATTCATTTCTGAAGACTTTAAACGTAAAGTACGTTTTTTTTTTTTTTTTTTTGAAAATCACTAATTTCTGAAAAGTCTTCAGTGACAGTATACCTTCTTTTAACCGTTACGTGAAAGAACATCCTTCAAGCTTTAATTTGATGTATAATAATGTAAGATTCAGCCAACACTAATTAAGAAAAACACTTTCAAAATCCTAGGTGGTGCAAATCAATCACCAATGCTCGATAACTATAATGCTCAATGATGAGTTCCTACGTGTTTTTTTTTACAGAAACTTGAAAAAAATGTTGTTGTTTTATTTTAAGCATATAAAAATATTAAGGCAAGAACTTTTACAAACATAATATAGAGAAAATTAATGAAAAAAAAAAAAAAATTACAAATTTGATGTAGTCGTAGGCTTTCAACATTCCTTCACATATCCTGCAGGACACTACAACGGCTTTTGTCCCCCGCTAGGAACTGCTTATCGAGACAGTTCATACACATTATTTTTAGGTCATAAGAAGGATAATAAAATTACCTTTTATTTGATACTAAACAAATGTATGTGCGTCTTACGGTTCTTATGATATTATGATTTTATATGCATATAAACGGACAAAAATCATCAGAAGATCTATCCGCAATACGAACTACACGCACAAAAATCTCAAAATCCCCACATACGATTTTCATAAAACTTTACAGTTTTTCTGTACTGAAGGTCAGCTTTATTTTGATACCACTTTCATAATTTTGCCTCACCTCCTTTGCTTATATGCACTTTTTCAAAATTCTTTATACTGATGAACAAAGCTCAGTTGATAAGCTTTCGATCAGTGTTAGAATCATTGAAATCGATGCAGAAATAAACTCTCTCTCGCGACAGGGACAGCAAACTACGCCATATTTCTTGCCGCTCTTTTGACATTTCTCTTCAGTAAGGTTTGCCATTTCATGATGGAAAGATATACGAGCCAACAACGAGTCGTAGTTATTAAAATTTACTACCGAAATTCGGAGTCAGTGGCTCTATGTTAAGAGCGCTACGTCCAATTTATGGTCGTCATAATCGTCCTTTCAGATCAACAATTGAGCGTCTAGTGGAAAAATTTGAATCCACAGGCACAGTACAAAATGTTCCCGTGCCAGTGAGACAAAGAAGTGCCCGTAGTGTCGAGAATATTGCTGCCGCTGAGGCTTCAGTTGAAGAAAGCCCAAATGTGTCTCTCATCCGTCGTTCTCAAGCGTTGGGCATCTCATTGGGCCGTACTTCTTCCGTGATGATCAAGACCGGCACGTTACTGTGAATGGGAATCGCCACCGTTCAATGATAACCGAATATTTTTGGCCCCAATTGGATGATATGGACTTGGAGGACATGTGGTTCCAACAGGACGGCGCCACAAGCCACACAGCGAATGTCACAATCAATTTATTGGAAACCAAGTTTGGAGAACGTGTTATCTCACGAAATGGTCCAGTCGCTTGGCCGCCTCGGTCGTGCGATTCGACGCCGTTAGACTATTTCTTGTGGGGCTACGTCAAGTCTATGGTCTATGCCAACAAGCCAGCGACGATTGATGAACTTCGTACGAATATCGAACGTGAAATTGCAGCAGTATCGGCCGATTTATGCTTGAAAACAGTCGAAAATTGGGTTCAGGGTCTGGACTTCTGCAAGCGTGCCCGTGGTGGCCATGCAAAAGAAGTCGAGTTCCATACATAATGGCATCAAACGTACTTTCACAGGAATAAAGAATTTCATTGATATCCGAAGCCGTTTTTGTTTTATTTAAAAAAACTTTTGTAGCGCTCTTATTGAAAAACCCTTTAGATACGGTGTCAGCAATCCTGTACAGAACCAAGCCTAGCTTCTCGCAACCATTTGTCTGTGCGTTATTATTTTTTATGGAAGGGACCTACAGTTTTTTGCCGACTCCGAACGCCGAGTTCAGAAGCTTCTCATGAGAAATGATATTCTTTGATTGCTTGTCAGACATTCGAAAGAGGTGGCACCGTGAAAAAACTTTTAGGTGTTTTTGCTGGGACTGAACCCGGTGAGCATGCGTATGCGTAGTAGTCTAACGCACTAACCACCACGGCCACGGCGACCACTCGCTGATGATACTTGCGTGTTTTCTTCAGATGTAATTGGTTTAAACATTGAAACCTCATATGTTATGAGAAATATGTATATACAATTCCGCAGCAGAGTTTTCTCTTTGCGTTCAGCTGGGGTGCATTTTATATAGAAAATTTCAGAAGCGCAGGCACCGTACTAGGCTTCAGCTTAACAGCTGCGTTATTTTGTTAATAATAGTTACTTTATTACTTCTCTCTAAAAAAAAATGTTAACCGAATTTGTGTATAAATAGATACATTTTTATATTTGTTTGACTGTTTTGAAATTAATTTAAGCTCGTTGCTCACTCTACGCTCCACTCTGTAAGCACACTTACAGAGCACCTAGCTCCCATTCCAGTGAATGTTTGATTCCGTGTGAATTTTCGATTGAAATCAATTTGCGATGAATATATTTTTTGCATTTCTCATTGAATGCCATTGAAACTTTCCATATTTACACTTCAGTGGGAAGAGCATAAACTTGGCATAAATAAGTGTCAAATATACTCATTGAGATTAAACAATTCTGGATCAGCGCCCAGTCACCTAAAATACGTATCGTTTTTAAAGATAAAAATTAAAACAAGTCAATAATGGATAAACGATAACAGATGTAATATATTTACATATATTGTGTGGTGCAGAATCATGAACTCTATCAAATTATCAAAATATTGTTTCATATTGACATCTGTCATCTACAGTCATTAGCAATTTTAAGCGCCGTACACACGATCAATGTTACTTGACAAGTATTGTTGACGATTTTTGATGTCAAGTCACATTGATGGAAAATCGCATTCACACGTATCAATGAGCATTGACAATGTTTTTCCCCATATTTTGTTCAGTTGCTTCGCTTGTATTGCCGAATATGGACGCAAATTAATATCTTCTAGCTGTGAACTATAATAAATGCTCAATATGAATTGATATAATGCAACATTGGGACTAATGGGCGCATTTCTGACGGAGACGAAATAGATTGCACCGATATCTATGATGCCCTTATTAACAACAGATTGAAAATACCACCCCCACAATGTCCTATTAACTTTTCTAATAACCTAATCGCTTCTCGCGTAGCTCTTCATATGCTTTTAATTTTTCTTCTTTATTCATACTATGTATGTATATATTCCTGATTTAATTTTCCACAAACATTCGTTTTTCCGATAAATTCGATAAGGAAAAATCTGCCGCATCGCCGTAAAACAGACATCTTCCTTAACCGACAACCACTGGAAAATGAAAACATTGACAAGTAACATTGATGCACCAAACACACGTTCAATGAAACATTAAAACATTGTCAATGAACATTGAAGAAAACCAAATAACTTTTGGTTTCCATCAATGTATCAATGTTACTTGACGAAAACATTGAAACGCATACAAACGATCAATGTTACTTGAATGACTCATGTTTCAAGTAACATTGTCAAGTAATATTGATGGTGTTTACGGCGCTTAGTCATAAATAGATATTCGGTGGCACAACGTGTTAAAATGATCTAAGCCTTTTATGAAAATGGCCATTCAAAAAACAATGCAACGCAACGATAATCGATCAACTGAGCGTACAATTCTGAATGTGGTACAGAAATTCCCAGCAACTGCATCATCAGTGTATCTGTATAGGCCTTACGTGAAAGTGTGGCCGAGCGCTTAAGCACATCAACTTGTCTACGCAGGAATTTTAAACATTTTAAGCACATAACTAGCTTTTTTTTGCCAAATTGGGTGATATGGATGTGAACAATATGTGGTTCTAACGGTGCTACATGCCACATAGTCAATGCAATAATAACTTTATTACCCGAGAAGCTCTTGCGAAACAGCGATGCCACTCTCGGTGATTTGACACTCTTAGCTTTCTTTCCCTGGGGTTGTCTCAAAAGTAAGGTTTATGCCAAATAGCCTCAAATACATGCCTCCTTGTTTCTCGCAGAATCGGGCATCTTCACATAAAATGGAGCACGTCGTCTGTCTCCACTAATATGTAAGTCCTCCCTGTGAAGTACATACCTAGATCAGCTTCAGGAGTTCTCCACGTAGTCTCAGCATCATCGCTATTTCTTCTGTTTTATAATAAAGTATCATGGAAATAATTAATAATAAATTAATTGCACATGCTGCTTCGTCAGCATATCTCATTCTTCCTTACTCGTCTAGCTTGCTAATAATTTCACACAATTTAGGCTTCAGCGTCCAGCTCCCAAATGTCATCTACGTTTAACTCGATTCCACATCCGGCAGCTTGATCCAGCCATTCTCTGTACCAGCCAGTTCCTTTTTTTAAAGCATTCAGAACTGTTTTTCTTGGGAGGCGATGGGTTAACATGTTCAAATTTTAAAAGCGGAACATTCTTTTTACATATAATCTAAGTAGCTTTTCTAAATCGCATAAAACAGGACCAGTTCAGACACAGCTTCAAAAACCCAGTACATAGCACTATGACTAATATTGTCATAGTGCTATTGTTATTGTTGAAAACTTTTTCCAGGCTACATTGATGGCCATTTTAGATTGTACGAGTTTTGCTTTGAGGTGTCGTTCCATATTCATATTTTTAGTTATGAATACCCCGTGATACTTGTATACCTTAACAATATCGATTGATTCTTCATTAAATCACCATTTTTCGATGGAGCCTTTTCGGCATCCACCTTTCTCATAATTTTGGACTTGTTAAGGCTAAAGGACGAGATAATAAGGCATATTATGCCCTGTTTTATAATTATACTAGCTGTCCCGCCCGGCTTCGCCCGTGTCTAAAAAACTATAGTGTTACTTACAATACATACATTGTCAAAGAATCAAAGACAGTGCGAACGCACCCCAAGGTTTGCAGTCTATCAATATATACAATCCACAATTGTGGATTCTAAGATTTGTGGTTTGAATAAATGACATTTCGCAAGAAAGTGGCATTTGTTAGAGTGTTTTTATTTTTGCATTAATTTAAATAATATTGCGAATAAATGCGGCCTATAATAGGCACAGGATGTTAATGAACTGGAATACGAAGTTTTACTTCATTGTGTGCATTAGTTTTTGTGTTTGTCTAACTGTAAGATTGACAGGTAAGAGCGTCACACTGAGATTTATATATGTATTAATAAGATACTCGTACGTATGTGACCATGAGCACATTAGTATAAGTCGAATCTTTGGTACCAGTGGTGTATCAAAAAAAAAAAAACGTTTTTATCACATTTCCGAAATGTTGGTTTCAGAGATTTCAGTTTTTTTGCATGTGTTAGCTACTTATTTTACTTATGTACTTTGTAAGTTTTATTGCCTTATAAAATTGCGTATACATACATATGTACAGCACTGTATGTAGATATACAGTGGCGAGCATATAAATAGGAAAATTCAGTCAACATAGTTCAAATCACCATATACCGGCACTTAAGGAAATAGCTTGGCTAAAATGCGAAGTTTATCCTCAAAACAGATTTTTTAGAACTAACTGTAACATGCATAAAATATTTCGGTTTACGTTCCACGGTACAGATACAAAATACCGTGCCAAGTGTTAAATTGGTACGAGCACATAAATAGGGAAATTATATTGTTTTTAGTTCGTACTCAACTTCTGTGTGAAAATGTTTAATTTTCAGTATGTAATGTTTACATAAATATTGCTTTGTTATTGTCTAGTCATAATAACTCGATTTGTGATGTTATAGGAATTGGACGGGGCAAACACATAACGGCTGAACAGCGGCGAGAAACTTGTCGTTTAAGAAGTGAAGATATTACGGTCTCTGCAATATCGAAACATTTAAATATATCAATTAATGTTTGTCATCAAGCTTTGGAACAGGTCTAACGCTATGCTAGCAGTTTTAATAAACCTCGCGCTCCCAGACCACGAAAAACTACACCACGTGTTGATTGGATGAATCAGCGCCTTTCTGAAAAGGATCGTTTCAGGACTGCTGTTGACATTCACGCTGAAATTTCGGCACAAGAAAACTTGAATGTGAGTGTACACAGAGTACGACGTCGCTAAGTGGAATTTGGATTAATAAAAAGCCGATTATAAGTAAAAAAATCGCAAGGCTACATTTCTGTTTCCGAAAGAGCGTATAAATGGCGTTTTAAAGTTCTCCAAGAAATAAGGATTTTTTTTCATCTATTAAGTTCAATTTTTCCTGTAACTGATGCTATGAGATACCTACTAATATTACACCTAAAATGTATACTGCTAAAAAAATAAAATTGATAGTTTTGCAGTTGTTTAAAGTTTTAGCAAAACACACAGAAACTACTGTTTTCGGTTGTTTTTCCCTATTTATATGCTCGCCACTGTACATGTATGTAAATATAATGCTCCCATCTCCTTTTATTCAAAATACAGGATAAAATGACCAAACCTCACTATTTTACAGGATCTATTTTGATCAAAACAGGAGTTTAACAGGCTTTTTGCTTTTAACAAAAAAAAAAAAAAAACTGGGAAAAAGAGCAAAATTTTGGGATTTTAAAGTTTTTTTTTTTAAGAGATTTTCAAGATTTTCCGCATATTTTGAATTTATTGAAAAAAAAAAAAAAAATGAAAAATACTTATTAACATTGGATACAAAGGAATTTCAACTATGAAATTTCGAGTCCAAATTGTAACTGTCGTCATCTGAGTCGTTATTGATCTATTCGGTGCTTTTACTTATTCGTGCATTATATTTTTTATTCGATGCAATTGTGCGAAGCATCTCTGGAGTCGACTTAACTTACTTACTAAGGTGGTGTTACAGTCCGGGGTGGACCAAGGCCTCAACCAACAACCTGTTCCAGTCAGCCCGGTCTTTAGCTAACTGCCTCCAGTTGCGAACTTCAAGTTGGTTGAAGTCTTATTCTACTTGTGCGCGCCACCAACCCGTAAACGCAAGCTGGACCGAATATCTTACAGAGGATTTTTCTCTCGAAGCGACCAAGGATATCTTTATCCTATTTCGATAAGGTCCATGCTTCAGCTCCATATAGCAAAACTGGGATGATAAGGGTCTTATATAGAGTCTCCTTAGTCGTTCGGAAAAGGACTTTACTACTCAATTGCCTTCTTAGCCCAAAGAAACAGCGGTTGGTAAGAGTAATCCTTTGTTTGATTTTCGACGAGATGTAATTTTTTGATGTTATGGCAGAGCCGAGGTAGACAAAGTCCTTTACTACCTCGAAGTTGTCGATTTAATGAATTTGTGAAATTCTAGGCATAGCATTTTGATATTGGTTTTGACCGTAAAGGTGCGTGTCCACTTGAGAGCACTTTCGCTAGCAAATTCTCGAGAGTTACTCTCAAGTAGCTTTCCATTTGAGAGTGAAATTTTTGAGATTTACTATCGAGAGTTGTTTGCGAGATATCTGAGAGTAAATTTGCGGATAGTACTCTCACAACCTTACTTTGTTGGCGCTACAGCTCGAGGTGAACCTGGGCCTGCTTCTCGCAACCATTTGTGTGTGCGTGTTATATTTTTGCACGAATGGAAGGGACCTACAGTTTTTTGCCGACTCCGAACGGCGAGTTGAGAAGCTCAATCGTGACAAATGATACTCTTTGATGCTTGTCAGACATTCGAAAGAGGTGGGCACTGTGAAAAACTTTTAGGTGTTTGCGGCGGGATTCGAACCCAAGACCGCTGGCTCAGTAGTCCGACGCACTAACCACTTGCGCTACGGTGCCCACTCTCACAACCGTGTCCACTTATTATCTTTATAGCTATATTTTTTTTTGTTCCTGTCCCGAAACTCAGGAACAAATGTGTTCCAAAGAATTTCTTCGGATTCATACATTTCTATTAATATTTTTACTTTTTCGATATTCCAAATTTACGCCATAATATTTATTTATTTATTATTGCCAGAAATTCAAATTCAAAATCAAGTTATCAAATTCAAAACTATGTATATACATTTTTTGACAATTTATTTGTAGGCATACATAATTCATTTACTCGCAGCTAGCTGCTCTCAGAATACGAACTCTGTTTGAATAGTGCGAGTTGCTCTCCGAGAGTAGCAAAATGTATGTCCACTTACAACAACTCTCAAGAAGTCGGAAAGTTGAGAGTAGCAAACCAACTCTCTGCGAGTTACTCTCGTGACCGTGTCCACTTACGAAACTGCTCTCGAGAGTGGCCTGAGAGCTACTCGCAATAGTTTTACTCTCAAGTGGACACGCACCTTAAGAATGGCTTTGAGAGTTTCTACTTTGAGTCGGGTTTTTTCTTCGGTCTATGTTTTGTTTATTGCGGCGGAAACTTGTTCGACTGAAGCAGTTTGGCGCATAGAAGACACACACAAGTGCAATGGTGAAGATACTGAAAAGCACACAGAATAATTCCGTATTCTGTAAATTTTGAATTGGAAGAGTTCAGGGTATAAAATAATTTTTAGGTGTAACGTTTTACAGGATGTTCATAGGAAAATACAGGAGGCAGGATTTTGCTTGAATAAACAGGATAATCCTGTGAAATACAGGATAGATGGAAACGTTACGTATGTATGTAATTATCGTTCGTTTGCATATCAGAACTTTAACAGTGTTGAACATTTTTAACAAGATTTTTATACTGAATAAAGTTCTTTATTGCCAATTTATGAATAATATCCCTAATTTTACTATAAGGAACTTATCTGTGTAAAAAAAGGGTTAGATGCATTATATATTTGAGTATATGTATTTTGAATAAATGCACAGTATTTGAATAATATCTTTTTTATGTAATGTATGGTTTTCATGAAATGTTCATTTCAAGAGTCTTTCAAGCATTATATTTTTAAAAAAATATTAAGAGCATAATATTGCTTGTACAATCGTTGCTTACAAAACCTATAAAATTCATATTCGTTGGTGAAATTTTTTCGAACTATTTCTTTTGTATCTTCTCCGATTTGTGCTTTCCAAGTATTTTGATTGTGAATAGTTTGCCCTAATCCACTCTTGTCTGTTGAATAAAACATTATGTAACGGAGAACTCTAAAGAAAATATTTCACATTTAATTATTACTGTAGTACATGTCAAGGGCTCCTTTGAAAAAACGCGGCACATAGTGCTCTAGCACAGTTAGGGTTACGTTGACATCTTCCCAAGAGCCGACCACTGCATATTCCCTTTCGACATTCCTTTTGGCCAACTGAAGTGCTCCTTCGGTGTTGAAAGGTCTACAAATTTACATACGAGTATTCCAATAACAATTAACTTCGATATTGCATTCTCAAACTTACTCGCAGACGGGATCATGTCCACAAAAGTACAGACTTTGCCTCCTATGATCAAATACTTCAGCTTTAAATCCTGCACCTTGCACGTACAGGCACTCTACATCGCCAGATCGGACACAATGAGCGTAGTTTTTCTTATACCAAGATGGCTTGCGGAATCCATTGTTGGAATTATACATTAAAACAGCCGTCCATGGGGCACGCCTATAGTAGAACCAACTAATGGCCCTCTCCACAGGATCTCTTACCAGATTAATGTAAATCGGTTTCGGTAAATTATACTTTGTGAAATTTATGTAATTCACATGCCTAGTATATGCAGTAACATCAAACATATCATTTATATCTGTAGCCATGCTCAATTGTTCTAGTTCAGTTAAACGCAACTGAATTGGCGTGGAAAATGGAGCACGATTGGCGTTAAAGTTGTTAACTTTGCTTAAACGGCGCAGTAGTTCGATAAGTTGCTCACTGCCAACTTTTGGTACTCGATTGAACAGAAGTAGATCACGTTCAGCTTTTCTGGTATTATTAAGTTTGAGCGCGCTCAATGCATCGAGCTATGAGTTATAGAAATATATATGCATTGTAGATACAAGTTGGCTTCATATATGGTTCACGTCATGCTTAGCAAAGCAAAGCAAACAAAGAAGAAAATTAGTTCAGAGTAAGCAAGTAAAATGAGAGAGAAATGCTTCGAAAACTATTATGCAACAAAGCCACTGGAAATTAACATTTACTATATATAAGATGAAACAAAACAATAGCAAACAGCATAGCAACACTACACAATAACATATATTGCACAAAAATACACAAGCTGTTGCCCATGGGTTGTGTAGGGCGGTATTTTTTAATCTGTGAAACTTTTCCCGCCTTTTTTTGACAGAACGTTAGTTGGGTTGTCAAAGTCAGACCTAAACACAGTTAATGCTTTCATGTTTCTAATGTTTTAAACTCTTATTCACTTTCAAAACATTTCCAAAGTGCCTTGCAGTTTGCCAAATTGTTCACATATTTTCAGGGGCCATCATTTATGCGTGTAGTTTTTCACTTTTCTAACTCTTTGCACTTTTTGCACTGAACTTTAAATGTAATTAGTAAACCCTTAAGGTTCGAGGTGCTAGAAATATGCTAAAGGCAAGTCATTTGAACAGATCAACATTAAATTATTGATGTAAGTCTACTGACTGCATTCCGGGTCGAAAGGATTAAAATGCTACGTCATGAAGAAACTATGCCTGCATGATGATGACATTGGTGCAGAGAAATAACTTCACGGGCAATAACTTCACATGGGAAATAAATGCACATTTTTGATGTGAAGTTATTTCTCACTGAAGGTGGGCAATAATTTAACCAGAAATTTTGTGAAATTATTTCCCACCTATGATTTTTTCGAAAAATACAGGGGTACCGTGAAATAAAGCCAAGCGAAATAAGGCCGAATTTCAACAACATTGAGGATATCCCTTATTTCGCCTTCACAATGTGACATAAAACATAATATATTTTAAATATTTCGCTCCGCATATTTGGCATTATCTCTATTTTTAAGTGGAAATAAGGCCAAATAAAGAACAATTTGGTATTTGGCTTTATTTCCACCAACCAAGAAAATAATGCCTTAAGGCCTTATTTCGGTTTTAGAAATTGAAGATTTACATTTTTGTTAATAAAAAATAAAGGTACAAAGTCTTTCCAAATAATAAGACAATATAACAGTTATGGACATACATATATTCGCGCGAATTTTATATGTACTATTTTTCTATCTCATACTCAAAAACTTAGTTTTCCATTTAAAAATGATTAGATATTTAATTGTTTAGCTTAAAGCATGGTCAAGACATAGGACATAGACATAGGTCAACTCTACCAATGGAATTCTAAACATTACAAATGACGGTACTTTGTTTACGTTAAAAGTGCAAGAGTGAATCACGTGTCACGATGGTTTTCAAATTATCATTAAATGTGAAGTTATTGCCCACTTCCAATGAGAAATAGCTTCACATATTAAGAGAAATTATTTCCCACAAAAATGTGAAGTTTATGCCCACCTTCAGTGAGATATAACTTCACATCAAAAATGTGCATTTATTTCCCACTCGAGGTGAAGTTATTTCCCATGTGAAGTTATTGCCCGTGAAGTTATTTCCCTGCACCGATGACATTTGTAGGGGATGCGGTGATGAAGAGGCTCATGAGGACACAGCCCATTTCCTTTGTCACTGCCCTAACCTCTGCCAACATAGAAATAAAACCTTGAGAGCATTTGTGCATTTATTTCCCACTCGAGGTGAAGTTATTTCCCATGTGAAGTTATTGCCCGTGAAGTTATTTCCCTGCACCGATGACATTTGTAGGGGATGCGGTGATGAAGAGGCTCATGAGGACACAGCCCATTTCCTTTGTCACTGCCCTAACCTCTGCCAACATAGAAATAAAACCTTGAGAGAATTCTTCTTCGAACATATCGACGAGTTATCGGATGTTTCACCATCGGTCATACTTGAATTTGCCTGGGCATCCGGATGGTTGGAACCCGGACATTAATACTACGGATGGGAGCATAACATAGGTCCTCATGGACCTAAGTGTGATGAGGATGTAACTTGAAAAAATATCTAATCAGCTCACTATGGACACTTTTAGCTCTGGTTAGTAATAACAGAAAATTGATTTACCATTATTTTACAGTCTGGTTGGCCAAATCCAACATAAAAAAAAACATTTGCGAAGCTGATAGTTATAAGCCATCGTCATTAATTTGGAAAGGATGCAAAACTTTTATCTTTAAGACTTTCATACTTCAAGTATTTTTTATTTTTATTTATTCGTAAAAATGTCAAAGATAAGCGGGTTATTCAACTTCTGGTAACAGCATGTAGTCGTCTTCTTCGCTAATCGTTGAACTTATTGCAGCATACTGTCGGTATAGCCTCTGTTTACAAAACTCATAAAATTCAATTTCTCGTGTAAAGTTTCTCCTTAATATTTCACGAACCTCGTCGCTAACGGTTTTTTTCACTTTATTTTTATTCACGCTCGAGAGTTTATCCTGTCCCACTAAAAAATTCAAATTACCACTTTTACTTTTTCAGTATGGATGAGGAACTTACGGTAATAAGCGATTTTAGAGTGTTTAAAAAATCTTGGTATGTATGCCTCGAATACGGTGAGTGTGATGTTTGTGTCTTCCCAGGTGCCTACTACGGCATATTCTTGTTCCACGTTTTGTTTGGCTTGCTGCAGAGATTCCTCCGAGTTAAATGGCCTTAATTATATATTAATTATTGACTCAGATAATTGTAAAAAATTCCACACACTTTTTTTTTTTACTTACAAACATGTAGCTCTATTTTGACCGCAGAAAAACAGCGTTTGTCGTCTATGATCTCCAACGCCACTATTTATCTCACCCTGATTGAATTGACAGTAAATGTTCTTCGTTCTAACGCAAGTATCTAGGTCCATATCCATAAATTCTTGCGCTGGCACAGGTGGAGCACGATCACCCAATTTCAATTGAAGATCTTTGTAGTACCAAGGCGCCCGAATGTAATAGTGCCAACTGATGATCCTTTCAATTGGATCTCTTACCAGATTAATGTAAATCGGTTTTGGAACATGCATTTGCGTGAAATTTATGTACGCCACATGCTGACTGTATACATATGGTGGAGCTCGCGAGTACACGACTTCCGTTGCAAGTTTCTCCTGTTGCAACGGACCTAACAAAACGGTCTCATGTGGTTTTCCTTGATCTCGTGTTGCGACAAAATTATTTATCCGTCCGAGTCCTTTAAGAAGCTCCATCAGGGACTGACTACCGACTTTGGCTACACGGTTGAACAGGACTATATCGATTTCAGCTTTTTTAGTGTTATTCAGGTGGTCCGCCTTATGTTGGGGTTTTTTCAGCCATTTCTGTGGGTTTAACGAGGATGATGTGATTTTGTTGTTTTTTTTTTGCACAGTAATTTTAATAAAAGCTTGTGAAATTAACGCTCCAAAAGCCACGTGCTCCATTTAGATCGTATTCACTTGTATGTATTAAACCTTTTACTTAATAATCAAAATAGAGATAGAAAGATTAATAATTGATGAGATGTAGCAGCCAATCCCTTCAGAAGTTTTTTGCTCAAGCAATGAGATACAAAAAGAACAAAAAAAAAATAAATAAAAATCAATGGTCATGGTGGTCGTGCAGAATATAATTGAGCTTGAGGTGAATTATTATTGTGTTCTGAAAAAAAGAGCTGTGGCATTATTATACCAATCACCTTTAAACAAATTTGTAGATTGCAGATGCATTATTAGGCTGGTAGCTATCGACCGCTCTTAAGTTTACATTTTTGGTTGGTATTCATTGACCACTAATAGCGGTTTCTGTCTATACTTACTTAGTTGGCGCTACAGCTCGAGGTGAACCGGGGCCTGCTTCTCGCAACCATTTGTGTGTGCGTGTTATATTTTTGCACGAATGGAAGGGACCTACAGTTTTTTGCCGACTCCGAACGGCGAGTTGAGAAGCTCAATCGTGACAAATGATACTCTTTGATGCTTGTCAGACATTCGAAAGAGGTGGGCACTGTGAAAAACTTTTAGGTGTTTGCGGCGGGATTCGAACCCAAGACCGCTGGCTCAGTAGTCCGACGCACTAACCACTTGCGCTACGGTGCCCACAGGTTTCTGTCTATGCTACTTCGAATTAGAGAGATCTCAATTTTCGGATTTCCGAATGCGCTCTTTTTCGAACATCCGGAGTCAATCAATGCCGCTCTATTTCGAACATGTCAGTGACAAATGGTAATGTAAATATGGGGATGATGCAACACAGCTGTAGATAAATGGTGAAATTAATGTTGGTGGATACAATTTTTTTTTCGCAAATTTATCAGGAATTAAATAATGAACTAAAGTAAATATGTATGTCCACTAAATTCATTATAAATTATAAATTCAGATTCCTTTCATTTCTCCCCTTTTTAAAAATCAACAGAAATAATTTAAATTTGAAATGACAGCTGATTTCGAATTATTTCGAAGTTATCTAAGATATTAGCAGAGACAATAATAATATTATTGCTCGTAACTTAAGAGTGGTTGGGACCACTCATAAGTCTTTTGAGCGCTCATAAATACGCACTAATAGCGGTTGGTAAATAGTTTTATGAGACTCTTAGCTTATGAGCGGTCGATAGCTACCGGCCTTAGTATCGTATCGGCAATGCCTGTGTCCGTTTGTACCAATTGTGAAGTTAAGCGCTTGAAATTGAATTAGATTGCTGATCGTAGCTGAAAACGAGATCTTAATCGGAGAATCTACTTTAAGAAATGTACAAACAAAAGTATCATAAAAAAGAAAAAAAAAATAGCAAGATGAATTGTAACTCCAAAAATTAACTATTTAGCATCGAAAATTAAATACAGTGGAAGTCACTTATAACGAGCATTTTCCCTCCATTTGTTTGATTTCTTTATATTTTAAGCTATGCTACGGTTGGATATAAAGTCGTTCTATATAATGACGGTTCGGATATAACGACCAATTTTCGAGAAAAAAAAATCGTAATGACAGAAAATTTACAAAAAATTACATACCCACTCACGTACATATCTACATATGTATGCATGTATGTATGTATGTACATTACATATGTACGTGTATCTGAATATTTCTTGATCATTCTTGTCATATTACATAATTTTTGTAGGGTTTGTTTGCACCGCCGATTGTCGTTGTGTTGAATACTAGGCGTGTTTTTTTTTAAATCTATATAGGCTTAGCGGAAAATGAAAAAAAAAACGCTAAACAGTGCCTTGGCAGGACTATGCTAATTGACGTTTGACAGTCTCACATCGGCATTGTTTTCATTGAAAGTAAGGCCGGTAGTTATCAAGCGCTCATTAATAAGTTGGTGGATAGAATTTTTTTTCGTCAAATTTAATTCAATTAAATAGTAAAATAAGGAACATATTCACGTAATTCATTATAATTTTCTTTTCCTTGTCGGATAAATTCGTATTTCTTTCTTTTGCAACCCATTTTAAAATGAACAGAAATAATTTAAATTTGAAATGACAGCAGAGTTCGGTTGATAGCTACCGGCCTTCATATTTCTCCTTCACTTTCATATCATATTTGACATTTCGATAAAATTTTCGATAACTATCGACGAAAAACAGTTTGGTAGCACATTTTTCTATCCAGGCTAAGCACCTAAGACTGGATAATTATCCAGGTCTCGTAAGCCTATATAGGCTTAGTTGTTAGTGTAATTAACGCCTACTATTAGTAGTCGTGTTTTTTTGAAACGTAGCTAGCCAGTCGTTCATTAGAACGATTCCCAGCCAGCCGAACCCAGCTGACTTACCTCCAAGTTGGTGTGTGTGGTTTCGGTCATATGAAATCAGCTGTTAAATGTTATCTGTCAAAGTATTCGGCATTCAAAAAAATTGATTTTTTGTTCTTTGTTGTGAAAACAATTAATTTCGGTAATTTATTCAATGGATAATTTACAAAAAGTGGTATTAAATCATAATATAGTTGATTATGTTTGTGAAACATCATTTAGCAATTGAAATTGTATAATTTTCGTACACGGCAGTCTGTCAAATGTTCTACAAATTGCTTTCAGCGCCACCTTGCCATGAGATATTCCAAAATTCTTAGCCAGCTGCTTTTGGCTGGGGAGAAAATCAAGAGTTGTAGCCAGCGTTGCCAACCACTTTCGACGAAAAAATGCCTAAATTGAAAAAAACGATGCCTTTTTCAATAAAATAATGCCTAAAATAATTTTTTTTAGGTAAAGTGGAACAATAAATCAAAAATTAAACACAAATATAAAAAAATAAGCAAAAACAATTATTATTCCAAAAAAAAAAAACTTAAAAAAGTCGCATGAAAAATTCGTAATAGGAACAAAATTCATGACATTTTAGTTTCATATGTAGGTACAAAGAATTGAATACAAAATAAACATCGTTTTAGTCCATCAGATCGTCTTGGTCCTTGAAATCATACATTGATTTTTGAAACAAGGATATGTGTGTTTGTTTGAATTGCAGATCAAGTCAGTATGTTGAATCATATTTGAAATAAAAAATAGATGCCTCTTGAAAAAAAAAACAAGCCTTAAAGCCTTAGCTAATGAAATAATGCTTAAAAGGCATGAAAAAGCTTTAGTTGGCATCGCTGCATCTACTCCACATTGGATACTCCACACGCACAAGCGCATATAGAGGACGATGAGGATAGCGGTGAACTAAGTGGCAATGACGATGTCGAAAAATGCCTTTCCGCAGATGTTGCCTAAATCAACGAAAAGTATACCTTTTTCGGTTCTATATAAAGCTTTGCACAGAGTAGTGCGAGCGTAAGGCGCTAAGATAAGAAAAGAAACTCTTTACTGACAGAAACAGTTTGTTCCATTTTGATGGCAAAAGAAATACATAATTAGAAATAATAGCGCCATTGAATGGACTCCATCTCAAGAGTTCCTATCAATATATAAATGAACTTTGTAAACCTCTTTTATTAATTTTTTTTTTATTTTAATAAGACCCTTGTTCAAATGTTATACATGTAATCATTATACTATGTATGTATAGGTGTATGTAGGTAATATGTTTTTTTTTATTATGTGATAGATTCATATCATGAATTTAAATTTATTGCTATACCTACATATGTAACTAACTTATTAAAAATTATGCTATAGTATTTCAACAATTTTAAATCTAATAATATATGTGTACCTAATAAACAAAGATACTAACAATTCAAAGACTTATGCCCGGATTCACCAACATTCACTAAAAGTGGTTTTAGCTATTAATATAGGTACATACATATTACATATCTATATCTACCCATTTAATTAAATTCTGTTTCACCAACCCCATTTATTGAATTTTTAACTCACAGGCTAGTTTTTGTTTTTAAAGGTTCAGACCGGCAGTTGAGGAAAGCACCGCGCTCTAAAAGAGGCTCAACTCTTTTGAGGAAGGGACTTTATGCATTTCCATGGGAGTTAGGATTACTTTGTGGAAATGTTGTCTCTTGAGGGCACATAGTGCCATGCAGTCACATAGAACATGTTGTGCAGTTTCTTCGTCTTCCATGCAAAAACGACATTCAGTTTCCTGAATGAGACCTATTTTGATTAAGTGATATATATATATATCTCTTGATTTCATTTTTACTGAGGAGTAGGTGTTATATGGATTTATTGTGGAAGCGTTTAATGGCTCTTTTAGCCTAACGAAAACCCTGGGTATTTTCCCAATAGACACACGTGTTATTTTCCCAACTTTTGATTTATAAGTTTATAGCTGAATTTGGAATGTTGTAAAACGGCTCAGGGCCGATAAAGGAGTCAGCCGAACCTTTGCTAGCTAGTTCGTCCGCTTTATCGTTTCCATCAATACCCTCATGTCCGGTCACCCAACCAAGTTTGAATGCGTTTTTATGAGAGAGGTCTTGGAGATTATTGAAGCAGCTCGAGACTGATTTGAAGTCAATCAGGTTTGATCATAGTGCTTTTATAGTCGGCTATCAGATGAGTACATCTTTTATTCCCGATTCGAGGATGACGTTGGCGCACACTTTTTGCTTTATAGTTTAATAGGTATACGGTATACTTAGGTAGTTAATTTTTTTTTCATAATCAAGAAAAATTAATTCTTCCAATAAAAAATATATTTTACTCAAATGTTTGTTTTTGTAATGCTTCTCCCGCAAAATTATGCAAAAAAAGAATTAAATGTAGTGCTGTCATTTCTTAAACGACAGCACTGGTTGTAGCCAGCTGGTTGTTGTATTTGTTTTACGTCTGAAATTTGACTTTTCTAGCAACTACTGTGTTGTTTCAAATGTACGTTTCAAAAAAAAAAAAAAACACGGCTAGTATCGCCAGGATAGCTGATTTTTGTTTTAGTGCTTTCTATTTGAGTTAACGCATTGTCAATGAAAACGTTTGCAAAGTGATTACAGTTGGATATTCGTTTACTGTTTTTATTTTCTTTTGCAGCCCTGAGCTCTAGAAAACCTAGGAAATTTTCTATAGAGGAAAGGCGACGATAATCTTCCGTTTGGAGTCAGGTGAAAAGATAGTGTAATAAATAGCACACGAGATTGAAGTAATTTATTGTGTTAAACTTTAAAACAAAGTAAAATTCAATAATTCATTCATGAACTTACATATATGTAGGTATATATTCATAATTTAAAAATAAAACGAGCTCGCTTTGTCTATGAGTTTCCTCTGAATACTTAGGAGGGCAGTCAGATATAATGACCACATTTGCTCGGTCCCTTCACCGTCGTTATAAGTTACTTCCACTGTATTTGAAAATCTATAACTCAAGAGGAAATGAATTTAAATAATGTATTTGATGATATTGAAAACACAATTTTAAATATTAGTACGAAGGAACTTAAAATTTGTCATTTACACAAATATTACATACAACGAAAACAAAACATCCCTTAAACCTGTTAGAAACACAAAACAATACGAGAATTTAATTACTAGGTGCAATGCTACCATTTTTCGTGGCATTATTTTGATCCTCAGTTAAATGGGTAATGCACACTCTTATAATGCTTGCACACAGCGCAAGCACATGAAGGACAATAACGAGAACACTGACAAATCGGCGTAGTTATAGGAAACTCAGTTGTTAAGTTTTCTAACTCTATGGGGGTGGTGTCCAGGGTAACTGGAGAGTTGTGTAATTGGATTATTTTTGTCGTTGCTTATGATTTACAGAAATTTTTTCCAGATGTTCCTTATTATTAATTGTTTGTACTATTTCTAAAATGTTAAACTCTGCCTTTAATTTGCCCGATCGCTGATAATAAAGAGCTGCAAAATCAATTCTTCTTCTTCACTGTTAATATTTTAAAAAATGTATATTTAAATAAAAAAGGAAATTAACACATAAAGACATGACATAATAACAATGGCAATCACTGGATTCGCTGACTAAATATCACCCCAGATAGCCACTAGTTTAAACTGGTTGCGATGTACTGCTTGTACAATCTTTGCTTGCAGAACCGATAAAATTCGATTTCATTTGTAAGATTTTTGCTGAGTAAATCTCGTATATCTTGCGTAACCGGTGGTCGCGATGAGTTCTTGTTCACCTTGCTCAGAGTGTTTTGGCCTTCTGCGAAAAGAAGCAAGTTGAGTGATAGTTTGAAAGTATTTCGCATCAACGAACTTACTATGATAGACTTCAATGGCATTTTGAAAAAATCTCGGTATATATTTTTCCAAAACAGCTAACGTTATGTTCGTATCTTCCCATGATCCTACAACAGCGTAATCCTTCTCAACAGTTCGCTTTGCCCGTTGCATAGCATAGTACGAATTGAAGGGCCTACATTTCGAAATAGTGAATAGGAAAAAAAAAGAGATGCATATCAGGGTGTGATACTCACAGACAAACACTATTATCCTGTCCACAGAAAAACAGCATTTGACGTCGATGATCACCGAGGAAACTGGTGGTATCCTGTTCAAATATACATTCTGGATCGTGTGCACGCAGGCAGCTTGCGAAATCTTTCTTTAACCATTCAACAGTCGGCAGCGTAATGTCGGGAAAGTGTTTTTTCCGATCGGCCATATACCATGGAGCTCGAATATAGTAAAACCAGCTAACGAGCCTCTCAATAGGATCGCGAACTAAGTTAATATAAATTGGCTTCGGATAGTCCAAATGGGTGAAGTTGATGTAGGCCACGTGCTTCGAGTATGCGGCCGGTTCCTTGAGCTCCATAATTTCATCGGCTATTTCGAACTCTTTGTCGGCAGTAACCATAATGGTTTCCAGTTCCTTGGGTTTGTCACGCTGCGACGTAAATCCATGGATTATACCAAGTTGTTTCATCAGTTGCATTAGGCTTTGACTACCGACCTTTGGCACACGATTAAAGAACATTATGTCAACTTCAGCCTTACGAGTGTTGTTCAGTGTATCCGCGTTAAGGGAACGAATCTGTGTGTTTTTTTTGTAGAAAGAGTTCAGTTCATGCTTGAATTTGATTTTTCAATTGGTCGTAGATGGATATGTTGAACCAGTAACCTTTCTTAAGAAAATATTTTACAAAAAGATACACAGAATAACATCAAAGCTACTATGCACTGTGATACTTACCCTAAAATTTGCAAGAAGCACTACACACTTATTTTACAAAACACATGAGGGTACAACAACAATTCATTCATACTAAGTGCTCGAACAAAGATACATACAACTTGGACAAACATTTTGGCACATAGAAGAGGTGGCGTATGAGCATTTTTTGTTTGTTTGACATAAATAGCTTAATCATTTTATTACTTTAACTTTTAGGCTAACATTGTCTTTGGGAAAAATCTTTAAATAGATCTCAACTTGTAGAGCAATTTTTCTTTTTTAATTAGTTGGAAGATAAGAAGATACTTTTCGGTTGATATGGAAAACAAGAAATTCACAGGATAGGTGTAGCGTAGATAAGCCGTAATAGAGAGCAATCTTTTGTTTTTAATCGATGATTCGTTCATTGCAATGATTAAGATGATTCTGATGAGGACGGCAACTGAGTAACACCCCATAAAAGAAGTACATGTTTTGAATTTAAAGAGAAAATTATTATTTTTAAGATAGTTATGTCAGACGACGCGGTAGGTAGAAGAGAATGGAAGCAGTGGAAGAAATGAAATATCAATCACCAGCGAAGAATCGGCTACCAGTGCAACATTTCCTCATATGCTTTACATAGACCAATGTTTAAATGATTTTAATGAATACCCACAAAATAAAATGACAATCGCATAATAACATACCTGGCCGGTACTCTTGAGATACTGATAGGTTCCATGGAGTGTATTGATGTCATTTGGATGTACTGGAAATAGTAAAAATTACAAAAATTTAGTAATCCAGTTCATATTTTTTTAGTTGATAGGTATGCTAATATAAAAAAGTGTGTGTACCAGTCAGGAACTGAAACTGTTTTAATAATGAATATACCCCGAAGTTCAAATCATTTAACGAAAGAATGAGATAAACGCGGAGAGTTACGGATTGCGAGAAAGCGAATGGGGAAAAGGATGGGCAGAGAAAAGATATCATACATACATATCATTCAACACAGACAACTGAATTTAATATCCTTACTATAATCCTTACTATAATAAAAATGTTACCTTTTTTCGACTGCAAAGACTTTGTTCCCATTTGTCTTAAAAACTACTGCACGAAATTGAATCCGGTTTTCACAGTTGGATTGCAAAATCAGGAATAAAGGCTTAGGATATTTTTTTATCGTTATCTGCTATCCAGAAGCGGAGATCTAAGCTGATATCTGGGCAGAGAGTATTTTTACGAATACCTTCTAGCTCCTAGCTTTAGAATGCCTTGGCCGATGGCAATGGAATTTCTTTTATTATAAAGTTTAATTTCGTACAAACATTTTAAGAAATAAATCATCTTCGTACATAATACAGAAGTTGAACAATAAGCATTAAATAAAAATTAACATTCAATTAAAAATGACATACAATTCAAGAAAAGCTTAGATCGTTGGATTTTACCAACGACCAGTGGAGATCATTTCATGTGTGCGCCAAAACCGGTTTTTTTTTCTTCTGTACCTGCGGTGTTGTTTTTTTTTTTTTATTTTGAACTGGCGAGGAATTGAGGACATCTATACTGTTTGAACGCGCATCACGCAGAAACTAATGGACGGATTTTGATGAAACTTGACATAGTGATTGCTTATGTTCTAAGTCATATATACTTTTTATCCCCGAAAATGATATGGTTTTTACAAAATAGTGAAGAAAAAAACTACATATCTGTAAGGAAAATTATAATTATTCAGCCCTAGCTCAATAGTAGCTCACCGGAATGAAAAACAAAACAATAGGTGAATTTAGTAAATTCTCCACTGATTCATTTGAATCATTCATTCTTCGGGGTTATCCTGGAGCTGTGCTATGCTCAAAATAGTTCATGAAACGTTCGCCAACCATTTAAGCTACGTGCTCGTCGCTCAATACATCTAAAGCTACGTGCAGACGATATGTTCACTAAAAAAATTTGTGAGCATACGCTTGGGTGTGCATATGCGGACATCGCGGACACGTTTTTAGTTATGTCTGCAAATAAGGGGTCTCCACAAGATATTTGTATGTCAAGTCGAAGAACTTGTACAAATATAATTTAATAACTTATTTATTTTGATTTACCAAAATTAACAAAACGTGGGCTCAGTATTGGAGTGACCTAAATGCATTTTCGTAATTTTTGAGTTAGGAATGTTTTCTAAGTGGAAAAAACAAGATCTTTCGATTGGTGTAATAAAATCTCTCCTATCTCTATTATTTCAAAGATATCAGTGTTACGGATAACCTATACGCACTTTTGGGAAGAAATGCTCAGTATTGATCTGCCACATAAGCCTTTGGATGGGGAAGTCATATTTTTGAATGAATTTTTTGGAAATTGTTTAAATGGTTTAAATGACCTATACGTATAACTAAGCTCAGATGTGCTTCATTTGTAAACACATAATTCAGTGCTGGTATGCTCTATAGTCTATACATACAATTTCTATTCAATAGTGCTTCATATGCATGATTATTTTTCAGTGTGTAAATGCTTCATAGCAATAAAACGAATCGAAGGTTTTTAATGATTACAGTGTATAAGTGACACATAACTACAATTATTAGTTCTGTTTCGTACCTGTAAAAAGCTATAAAAAATTGGTTTTTTAGATCTTCGTTATGACGAAACGCGTTTATTCTTACGAGTTAATTTTCTTTAAAATGTTAACTAACACTTATCTTTTTTATAAAAAGTAAATCTAAATAAAAAAACCAAAGAGGAAAAAAGTAACATCTATTTTAAAAATTTTTTTTTTTTAATCTTTTGTATGAAAATAAGGAACATATGCATCCATAAATCGCAGTCGCGTTCAGTATTTAAATGACACAACACAAAGGTTGGTTCAAAAGTGCCGCATACCATACAAAAACGCACAATTTGAACAAAAATCATGCCCTACCTATATGGAATTTCCTTTTTTTTTTTTTTCAAATTAAGATAAAAAATAAGCTAATGGCCCGATTCAAATAAAAAATGAAATAAAAGTTCAGCTCAGTGGTAACTATTTTAATAAATTTTTAAATGGTTGTCGTACATAAGACTTTTGTTTTGTCCGCTTTCAAGCTTCAAACGTCGTTTTCTCGAATCTGGGTTTTTGTTGTATAGATCACTCCAATACTGAGCCGACGAAAAGTTTCCAGAATAGCTATGTAACTTCGTATTCAAAATGTTCCTCAAGTTGACTTTATCAAAATTGCCTTGGTAACTTTGGGGTATTTGAATGATGTTTCATCATTCATATAAAATAAAAACTTCCTTAGGTATGTATATTTTCCGACAGCATAAAGATCGTAGGCTTTCTTTTTGTAGTCAGATATTGAAAGCTTGAGTATCAAGGGCAATAAAATTGGTTTAGTCTTTAACCTCCAAGATGATCTGAACAGCTTCCCATATATGTATGTACAAAGGTGCCAAAAAAATTTCATTGAGCTTAATGTTAACAAATGCCAAACTATAACTTACTCCTGTAAAGTTTTTCCATCAAGTAGGCATTCATATTTCATCGACAACGAGCTTATAACAAGCATCTTAATTTTTGCTGCCATATCGACCAATTATTAGCAGAGCCAACTCTATGCTTGGCTTCATAAAACGGTGGTCTAAGGAATTCTGCAATCCTTACGTCACGAAATCTCTTTATGTTACTTTCGTTTGGCCCATTCTTGAATATGTTTGCCAAGCATGGTCTCCCTACCAGGTTACCCATTCGTCCAGAATTGAAGCGATTCAACGCAGGTTCATCCGTTTCGCTCTACGAGGCCTTCAATGGAATGAGAGTCATGACCTTACCTCATACGAGGATCGTTTAAAACTTATTAATTTGCAACCTCTTGAAAAACGTCGTCTCGTAGCTGACACACTCTTTATCCAAAAGCTCCCAACTGGTAACACTGACTGTCCCACGCTCCTCCACACCATTTCCCTTAATGCAGCCGACTTGCACTGAGAGACTCCCTCTACTCTACTTAGTTTCCTCGATTTCTTAGAAGTTAAGTATCCTCTTAGTGCAATGTAGTATTTCTAATTTTCAAATAGTTCGTATGTATTAGTTTGTATTTGCTTGGCTTCTAGTAGGTACTAAGCTGAAACTATATTATATTAATTTAAACCATCGCCCTATTCTCACTATGTATAAAGTATAGCCTTAAGATCTTTCAGTTAGGTTTAAGTTTTAGATTGTTTAATATTTAGTTTTTAATTTAGTATGCTTGTATTAAGCAATAAAAAAAATAAATAAACCTAATCAAGTGTCAGTACATTACAGGACAACGGTACCGAGTGTTCAAGTAATTCGTATCAATGCATTCTCTCTGTTGGGGTATTTAGTTTCGCCCTAAACTTAATTTGGCAAAGCATATAAACCACATTCCGAATAAATCATACTCAATTATAGGTTTTGTGATGGTATTGTAAGGAATTTAAAAATCCTTATGTTATTCTTTCACTCTTTCCTCCTCCCGAATATGCTTTGCAAGTATGGACACCTTACTGTAAGAATCCAGCGAATTAAGTAAGTAAAGCGTTGTGTCAAAGACGGGTAACGACATACATTTTATGCATCGACTGATTTCAGGTCTGATATATGCCCCGATTCACTATCTTTTTAAAGATTTAACTTTCGTGGCGCAAATTTTTCATTTTATATAATTTTTCGGGATTCAGTTTTCAGGACTTTTTTTTAAAGGAAAGTAGACAAATGTTTGGCCATTCCCGTTGGCGTTAGTGTTGTAATATTTTACAATTCCCAATGTGCATTCAGTTGTGTTGATCTCATTCAGTTTGATAGCTGATAGATTAGATTCACACATTGGCGTATACTGATCGCTCTTTTAGATGAAAAAATAAAACCAAAAAATAAGAAAACGTTAAGGAAAACAAAATTAAAAAATTTTACCCGGAACGTAACGACCGATTTGAAATAAGTTTTTAATGGAAATTGCGTTCCATATGGACTTGTATCAGATATTGCTTTGAGCTGTTTTGCCATGTTTTATTTATCTGAAGCTTGTTATCCTTATCATCATTATATAAATAGGCGAAGGCAAAACAGTTCAACCCCACTTTAACTGCCTTAAACACAATACATTCGCTTATTTTTTTTTTTTTTTTTTGGGAAGGTTGCATGCAGTGCAGTATGTAAATTTTTTCAAAAATGTTGCACTTAAGCCAGGAAAAAAAGTAGTAAAATAATAAATATTCTCGCCATACTAGTCTTATTTAATATGTTAAATAAGTTTTCTTCTATCTTTTTTTTCCTACAAACAAATTTTTATTTTCGTTTTTTTTTGGATTTTCGGGATTTGCGGGATTAAGGATTTTCGGGATTTTGGATTTTCGGGATTTCGGATTTTCGGGATTTAGGATTTTCGGGATTTTGGTTTCCGGGATTCTGTCCGACTCCCTGGTAAATATGAAAGCACTAGTGCGCCTGCGTATACTTCTTTCCATCGAAAATATTGCAACTGTACGCTAGTGTGGCCGAGACTCCATCGACCACTATTCGTCATCGTGCTCAGGAACTGAACATCTCAATGAGCTCTTTGCTCCGAAATAAATGTAAAATAGTACATTCTCACTGTTAATCGCTTTGTTTGCACACTAACGTCGAGAACAGACACATACACCAAACGAGATGATTGTATTCTGACTGCACGCTTCCAGCAAAGCATGCATAGGGGAACAGCGGGACGGTCTTGGTATTATTCTCAGACCTATCCCCAAGCACAGTTAGTCGTTTTTTTAACGGTTTTGCATTTTAAAAATTTGAATTTTGGCCGCATGCGTCGCGTATATACACGTTGTCACAAATTTTGTAAGTTCTTTTCCTGCAATTCCAATTTTCGGCTTTTCTTTGAATTTTATTGCATTAGCATTTGTAGTAGGGGAAAATCCAAAAATATTTTGAATTTCGATATTTCCCCCAATCCTATTTAAACTCATCAGTAGGCGTTCGGTTTTTTTTATGTTTATGTTATGTTTTTTTATTAAGAGCGACATGCGTGAAAAAATCAACCGCGATTTGAAACGGACTCTATACAGCACCATGCCCTTTTCTTTTTTCTGAAAAGTTCAGTAAGTGTTGACTTACATTATGACATTATGTCTGAAACAAGTTGCGCGTGGAGATAATACTCAAGACGGAAATTCTCTTCAACATTATAAAGACAATCAAATAACTCGGACTACAGCATTTTTATGAAAATTTTACTCCTACAGACAGGGCCGGATTAAGCCATGTGGAGATCCCTAGGCAATGTAAGTCCGGGCATTTTCTTCGCCTTACAAACTTTTATATCTAGCTTTGTGTAGCATTCTGATTTCTGAATATTCTACAGTGAATTCCGTATCAGTTGTCGATTTTCACGGTTTAATGCAACATTGTTTCTGTCGCTTGATATGTGCCCTCGTACACCTGAAGTGCTTCAGACCTGATTATCAAGGCTCTACTGACTGTATTTGCAAAATAAATAAATTAAATCAACTCACGTTAATTTGTTACAGCAGTCCAGTTAAATTCCCTACTTTCCCGTTATGCATCAAATCCAATTTAGTTCATTTACTTCTTAACCAATGAACGAAAGTGTGGACACACCACAGTGACTGCACGATATGACCAGAAATGGTTGTTCTCGGTCAAGCTTAATAGCTAATACATAGTATATGTATACGCCTAGTTGCAGGCATTTGATATCAATATTCGGATCTGGTTTTGTCGCGCTAAAGAAAGTTACTGCACCGGTTGTAGGGTGGAAGGAAATTCCATTCATAATAGACAATCTCTTTTGCGCGATGGAAAAACTTTCATTAAAAGGCGTTTCCGGGTTGCATGCGTACAATATTTATCCATATTTTTGTTCCTGCCTATTTGTAGTCGAGTTTACGCTTATTTATATAAAAGTATTTTTTGTGGATTTAATGAGAAAACTGTTTGCCCGGATTAATGCATCTTGATTAATTGTTTGCAGGAGATACGGAAAAATGATTTATCTTTTAATTGCAGAAAGTGAAAGGAGCTGATTGTTAGCTCGAACAAATATCCATCCGATAGTATTGTATCTCGCTTGCTGGTTTGCATCATCTGTGCAAAGATGGGAAACGCATTTGTGCTGTTGTTACAAGAAGTAAAGAGTTATTTTTTTTGAAAGTGCGTATTCAACGAATGGATTTCGAATCATAATGCATATTATTAATTATCTCCTGTGGTTTCTACGTTCGGATGCATCTATTCGCTGTAAAATAAGCCGAAATGTTAGCCCGTCTTTTACACGTATAATCTTACATAACTGACGTGGGAAGCCCTTTTCGCTTTATACTCTAATAGCTGACCCGCCCGGCTTCGCCCGTGTACGCAAACAGTCGCGTTACTCCGATCTAGTAATCTCGTTTAAGATGGAACTAATAGCCGCTAAAGTCGACAGAATCACAGATTATAGAATCACAACAAATGTGTATAGTATGAATTAAGAACACTATCATCAGCATCACGTGGAAATATCCAGAATCTTGCGATTTAGAAGACGATGTAATTTATTAGATGTTAATTTATTACTAAAACTACCTTGTTACTAATAATTCAAGACAAAAAAATATTTTTATATTGTAATTCACTTAAAGGGGATAAATACATACATACATACGTCCAGAATTATTATTCTTTAGGCGTATTTATGTGAAAGCCGATTGCGAACATTCCCCATAGGTCCGAAGTTATTATAGAAAATGTGACGGCCCGACAAGAGCGCGAATCGCGCAGGTGGCCTTTGTTTGAAGTAACTTTTTTCGAAGTCCTTCAGTTTGTCGGTACTTTTGTTATCCTAAAGTATGTATGTATAGCGAGGAGACTATATTTAGGTCTCTGAAGTGAAGGTTAGTTGTATTTGATCAAAGTGAGCTGAGCGTGACCTCGAGCGAAATGTACTTGAAACTTTAAATGCGTTTTTCTCAAAACTACTTTTTCCGGCACGGTCGGCATGATAACTCATACAGTTTTTAATATTTTTTGATGCATTTTTTTTTAAATATTCGAAATTGGTTTCTCTATAGTCTTTCGAGCCGGATTTTTGATATTTTGTAAAATTTTTTTTTATAAATATACATAGTTAATGTGACACTTTTAACACAAAATGCACACTTTTTTTTTTTAAACTGCCGTAAATTGTCAAATTTTTCGAAAGTTCGACAGACTATAACTACAACTTAACTTTACAAGATTTTTTTTTAACATTTTGTAGATCCATCAACATTTCAAGGAGAAATGATGTCGACCATGGAGCAGCCTTTTTTTTCATTGTGCCTTGCAAAACGTGATTTTTTATTATTTATTTTTTGTAAAAAAAAGTTGACATCTTCTAAAAACAGTTTTTCTTTTGGTGCGTTTTTGGCGCTGCTGGACGTATGTACCCTCTTAATAGCTACGCCCAGATAAATGTAATAGTCATTCGAACTGATGGTGATGGTGCCAATTAGCGAACTGATCTTGCGACGCCGAGCGAGCTACAACCATTTCATATCTTCTGAATATGAACGTCTCTCTAATCTTATTGGATATGGATTCCTTTGTATATATTTACGTATGAATATTCTTATCTTTTACATAATTATATCTTCTGTTATCGTGCGCTTACCTATTCCTAATTGCCGGCATCCTATTGTCTACATGGCTGTTATAAAGATACAATTCATAAAACATAGATAAATACTCGTACATATATATTATGTACATGTACTGTTATTTCCCACTCATTATCGATGTGATTCTGACTACATTTTCCGGCAGATTTGCGTAAATACATATGTACATTTATGTACATATTACATATATAGACAATTTTTTTCACTTACAATTCGTATAACTGCTTTAATGTTAGGACTGAATATATGGGTCAACCTCAATAAAATAGGTAGAATAAATAATTTTTTTAAGTTTGCTAAAACAGGGGACCTATAGCCCTTCAGGATAGCGTAGCTTTCTATTTGTAAAATAAATTTTGAAATCGGTTCAGTAGTTCCAGAGATTACCCGTTACATACAAACTTTTCCTCTTTATAATAATAGTAAAGATTCTTAGAATATATCTTAACAATTTTTATAAATATCTGTTAAGCCGTAGGCTTGTCTGTAGAAGATTAAATATCGTTAAATACCAAAAATTCAATTTAGTGACTTTTGCAAGAAATTTAAGCTTACGTTAACATAAGTAAATGATAGTATTGGACTGGTTATACTCGAATACTTGCAAGCTGAATTAAGGTTTGAATTAAAAACTACGTTATGTATTCTTCATATCTTTAGGAAAGAATATACAAACCCAAGAAGTCGCATCTCATATAAAATGTTTGTATGAAAACATTTTTACCGGCAGAAGAAATTATATACATAAACCCCTTGTCACTGTGGTAGTATTTTTTCAGAGCGAAACATTTTGAAAGTTGTGTAGGCATGCATTAGTTTCCTACATCATTCAACCGCTCATACTCGAAAGAAGATTTTCAGTAATTTCTTACCGCAGACCTCAGTCCCTTCGCCTACAAAACCGATTTTCTGACGGCAAAAATCATCTCGTGTGCGGTGCCCAATGTTTGCATGTTGGGGTTGAAAATAAGAATTTTATTTTCTTGGCTTGTTTTGTTGTTGTTTGAAAATAAGAATTTTATTTTCTTCTGTTGTTGTTTACTTGCTTGCTGTCGCTTGTACTTTTGATATTTTGTGGCTCGATATGTATGTGTATTTTTTTAGAATTTATTTTACTGCTTGTTGAAGTTGGAGAAGGGGAAGCGTTTCACTTTTTCGTCTGATTCAAGCAAATTTGCCCAAATTTTGTTTCACTTAAACAAAAACTTAAAGCTTGGAACTATTTCGTCGCCGTTGTGAAAGGCTTCCAGGAAAGCTTAAAACTATAAAATATTAATATAGGAATTTGTTCACTCCTTTCAAGAGTATCAAGACTTAGGACGCAGAATGTCACTTGATTCCTTTTCTACATTCTTATCTCAACTTTTCCCTAGTAACCTTTGTGCAGTAAGCGATGAACAAGGACGAAGGTCTCATCAAGATGTTATAAATTATACATTAAGTTGACTCTTGAAGATATTTTTCTTAGACAATTTTAATTAAATAAAATGTACTTAGCTATGTATGTACATATATAATTGAAAATTGAGATAACCAGATGAAAGTGAAAGATTGAACTCACGCTACAAACTACAATCGAAGGACTGCAGACCAGTAGATCTTTTGTGCAAGAGCTTTTTCGGTTAAACAGAGAGTCATTGGCTCAAAATTTCTCAAATTTGGTCATTAAGACTACCAGTCAAGACCTTTGATACTGTTGACAGTACACTTACTTATAAAACATAATATAAGCTTTAATTATTGTACGTACGTAAGTACCCACTTAAGTACCTACAAACAATAAATGTTTTTACTATACGACCTCTCTCTATAATGTTTTCATAAAATTTGCACGCTATAATCAACGATGCGATGCCATCATACGAGTATCTAGTCAAAGTAAAGGTGAAAACCAAAATGACAAAGAATCAAATAAACACCTGTCCCAAACTTTCATTCCAAGGCATCCCCATTCACCGACTATCAACTGTATTTCGAAAGGCAATTTGTCGCCGCACCACAACGGGAAAAAAGACTTGATTGTGAGTTTTCACGAGAAGCTTAATCATTCGAAACTGCATAAAATAACCGCTCCACTTTCCGCTAAAAGTGCAATTTGTTTAGAGATATTATTGGCGTGGCTGGTGCCTAGACCTCGACCTTAATGTTGCCACCCGGTAAATTAATCTAATAGCAGTGGTCAGGCCATTGTCTGAAGGTTGATTTATGAAAAGAACGTCGATTCAATCGGACGAAAAACCATGCAATCCAAAGACAAAGGCCGCTGGCACGAAAACACTTCAATCAACTTAATCACTAGCGCTATACGAGTATCTACGTCTTCTACGAGTGTATTGCTTTGCGGATACTTTTGCATTCTTTCAGCAGCAGAGCTTCCGTGCACAAAAGACAGGCGGAGCAGCGGCGTTCTCATTACATGAGTACGTAGATACTTCTTGGGGAACTACAAAAAGAAATCGTTCAATCGTGCGGAAACCCATTCCATTCGTTATCGCCTGGCGCTGTTAGAGATGCCTCCCCATTGTTGTTAATTCATCAGCCCACACACCTGTCTATCATATTTCCTTTTGTTTCGATTGATTCTGAGTTGCACCGCATTACAATACTCGTATACTCGTAGCTGGGTTTTTGTCTTCGAATTCAATTGGAAGGAGGACGCTGCCGCTGCTGGTGTAGATACTGATGATAGATACTTGAAGCAGAGCGCTGCGCCCGATTAGATCTGGATGTTGTAGCCCGAATTTTTTTTTATCTGTTTTCATTAAATTTGAGTTGATTTTAATGGATGTGTATATTCCGCGCAGAATTTAACGATGCTTGTTTTGCGTTTTGTTAAGGGTGTCAAGTACGGGAATAAATCACAATTTCCTTTGTTCGATAGGTTTTGTGTAGTGGGTTCTTGCTCCCATTATAATGAATATTGTTGACCTGGTTTATTGTGTTTGTATGCGTGCTTTACAGATACATTATTTAGCGTGCAAAGGAATATTATGCAAATGACATTTGAGACTACAAAGGAACGTATTAAAGCCGATTTTAGATGCTACTTTGGGTATCGGAGGATGTCATTAAGAAAGCGATGGAAATTCAGTTGGGCACAATTTTACTTCATTTGACAGGTCCTTTGAAAAAAGCAAATGATTTTTAAACGAAGGAGACAACGTTTATTTTCCTCAAAATAAGTGGTGATTAACGTCAAAATTCAGATACAGGTATACCTACATGTATTTAAATGTTGGTATGCGTTAAAGATTTAGCGTTTTAGCTTATTTCTCTCTAAAATGAAGACAAATGTGATATCGGTGCCACAATTGCGCCTTTTTATTTTTAAGTAACAAAAATGACCAATTCACAGTAAAAAAATTGAATCACAAGGACTGGTTATCGATAAAGTAGATGTGATGCAGACGGGATACTGTCATTAACACCGTTAGCCATGCAGCTTATACAGCTCTCGAATCACCAATTTATTTAATCTTTATTGGATTGTCACATATCTGTGAACGAGATGTCCATGAATGGTGGATCCTGTGAAGCAGACGAGCTAAGAACGGGAAATTCATCTACAAAAAACCGGCCAAGTGCGAGTCAGACTCGTGCTCAAAGGGTTCCGTAGTATTAACACTAGTTATATTTTGTTTAAATAACTGTTTCGTTTCGTTAACATAAAAAACGAAAACGAGACACCTCTATATTCACTTTACAAACTTATAGTAAGTAATATTATTCACTATGAGAAATTGGATAAACATTAATACCCCGTCTCCACGAGACATTTTTTAAAACAAGTTCTTGGACTGGACATACAAATGTCTCGTGGAGACCCCTAATTTGCAGACATAATCAAAAACATGTTTGCAATGTCAGCATTTTAGTTTTGTCTTCTCGGCGAACTGAAAACCAAATTTTTCTTTGACATATGACCGTTTGGCAGATCGATTTTCATTCGGTTGGAATTTCGGTAGAGCGAACATGCCGCGCTGAGCTGCTTTGGTACAGGTAGATTTTCATTCTTTGGTATTTCCTTAGAAAGAACATGCTGGTTGGGTAGGTAGATTTATATTCTATGGTATTTCCGTAGAGTATTTCACTGCTTTAAAAGCGAGAATTGCGTATTGTTTCTTGCTCAACGACATCTTGTAGAGTGAAATGTCTTCACATAAGCGAAGGAAAACAAAAAAAATCCGGTCAAGTGCAAGTTATACTTGCGCAATAAGTGTCCCGTACTATGTATCAGTTATTTTAACTACATACTTACATATGTACATATGTTATAGATTTATGTTGATAGATCTATATGAACCCTTTCTTTACGAAACCATTTCTACTAAAGATACAATGATACTTTGTTCGATACTCACATATATGTATGTATGTACATACATAAAAACATATATATATGTATATATATAGGTACATATATGTACATATGCACTTGTATATCTGCAGACACAAGTAAGTACCTACATACATAGTTTTATGGTGCACAGCACATTTCAATACAAACATATTGAGCACAATTTGCGAAAAATAAATTCAAATTTGTACCTACATAAATGTATACCAACACAAAAGTTGAACAACCCAGTAGCGAATTTGGGCATTACCCCAGTGATTCTTTCAGACCTCCCTTAGCTAAGCATCGATTACTTTTGCTGTTACTTCAGCCATGATTTTAACATTGCGATGTCATAGGGAGCAAGTACTTCCCATCTCGATTCCTTTGCAGGCCTTTTTTCAGGGGTTACCAAGAAGTTGTAAGAGTAGGCCTTCCTATAGCCCTTCCAAGGAAGCACGTTACCAGTTATTAGTAAAAGCAGGCCTTCCTATAGACCTTCCATGGAAGCACTTATTTCATCGGTTACCAGTTATGAGTAAAAGCAGGCCTTCCTATTGTATATTGCTTCCAGGGAAGCCCTAGTTCCAAAACGAAATCAAATAAATAAATCCAAGTGTTTATATGTTGTGTTTGTATATTTCAGACATAGTATTTACATTTTATAAAAAAAACATGTACATAGTGGGTTATATCAGTCTTAGAAAAAAAATATTGTAAATAAAAAACAAATATAACTAGCTAACTTTCAACACACTTTTTAATTTAATTTTTCGTTGAATACTTTACAGCACTTTATTAAAATTTTACTTTGCACTTCTTTTTTTCTCCGAACGTTTTTATGCGCTAAAAATTAAACTACTAAAAATCGGTGAGTTTGCATTTTTCCCCTCAGCTTATTTTGCAAGAAAAAAAAACTTACTCGTGATCAGACTTGCTTGCTAGGTACATATTTCTATTCGAAAAGAAGACCTGAACTAGCGGAGCGGTAATGCCACTAAAACAGATTTCAAGACAGATTCCATTACTAACTCGCTTCCTTGGCAATGCCTAAACTCAGGCCTGAAAACGGTCATTCCCTTAGAAGCGAAGTAGTAATACAATTGATGCTCAAATTTTAAAAGTGGTGGGAATTTTAAAACAGATTCCATTACTAATTCGCTTCCTTGGCAATGCCTAACCACAGGCCTGAAAACGTTTATTCCCTTAGAAGCGAAGTGGTAATACAATTAATGCTCAAGTTTTAAAAGTGGTGAAAAATTTAAAACAAGAGCCATTACCAACTCGCTTCCTAGGCATGATTTTGGGAAGGCCTTCCTATTTTTTAAGATTTTCATTGATGAAGTAAGGGGCGATTTGGCAAGGTCTGCTGAAATCGCCAACGATTCGCTACTGGGAAATTACTTACATATGCATGTATGTATGTATGTACATATGTCTCGGATGTCCTTTCTCATCTGCTCAGAAGAATATAGTTATACACACACACAAAGTAAAAGAAAAAAAAAAAAACAAATAAAGCATGTTTATACGTACATACATATATACCTACATATGTACATATGTATATGTATTTACAAGAAATGTACGCTTGTGCATCAGATTTAATTTTTCCTCTCGTTATTCGTTCAATTGCATTAAATGCGAAGAATTTTGTGATTTGTCTCCCTCTCTGTGTCTGTATTTACACGAATTCAATTATTCCCAATATAGTAAAAGTAGAGACACCTACATCCTACATTATAATGGGAAACCATCAAGCTTCCTTTATGTGTTATATTATGTATTATTGGTTTAAGTCTTATAGTTATCCGGTAGAAATATGCTACGAAAATTCGGGTATAACACTTTTGCCATCAATTATTCAATTTTTACTCTCGTATCTACTTTTAGGCGTTGTGATATTTTTCTGGATATGTAAACAGTAGGGTAGTTGAAATTAAAAAATTAATTTAAAAAAAAACGGTTTAAGTAGGGCAGTCGTAATAATTATGATTCCATTTACACTTTATTCTCAATGTTTGTGATTTTATTCAGATTTTCTGAGCGATATTTTCGGAGTAAAAGCTCGGGACAGCAAGGTGTAACGTTTTGTGAAAAATTGTTAAGAAACTACCCCCCCAAAGTTGAAATTCTGCTTTTTAAGTCCTGGTCTGTGTTTAGGCCACTAATTGCTACAACTGTTCCAAATTTCAATAGTCTAGGTTAAGTAGTCTCTGAGAAAAAGGCCTGTGACAGACAGACAGACAGACAGACAGACACCGAACTGATTCCATTAGTGTTCGGTTTTGGTACGGACGGAACACTAATAAAACCTATTTCTAGTCAAGATGTGGTTTTGACAGAAATATGTCTCGTAAGAAAATATTCACAGAGCGGAATAAGCGCTCGGGGTGGGGCCGTGGTGAACGCATTAGAGGGCTAGCGCTACCGCTACCGCTACAGCCTAAACCCTAAACTTCTCAACCGATTTCAACAAATAGAGTGTCGTTGAATTTGATTTGACGCGGAGAGTATCCTAGAACCTAGGTTATATGACGTCATAGAAACAGTCAATACGGCGGGCACCCCAAGATGGCGGGCTACCGTTATCTTCACGACTTTCTTAATACGGGTATCAAATGAAAGGGTTTGACAAGACAAGCAATATGCTAAGCGAAGTCATTCGAAATTCAACATGGCGGTCGACCAAGATGGCGGATTACCGTTATCTTAACGATTTCCTTAATATGGTTATCAAATAAAAGGGTTTGACAAGACAAACAATAAGCTAAGTGATATCATTTGAAGTTCAACATGGCGGTCCACCAAGATGGCGGAATACCGTTATCTTCACGACCTCCATTATAGGGGTATCAAATAAAAGGGTTTGACAAGACAAAAAATAAGCTAAGTGACGTCATATACCTTTATATTTATAGTTTCACTTCTACCGCGTGTGACTGACACACACAATTTTTTTCTATACCCCCTTAAATTTGCCCTCTGTGAATATTTTCATTTCATTTGAGTTTTATTTTACTGCCCTACCGCGGCAAAAGAAGTTTCACTTCAAAAAATTGTACCGTACTGGAAAAGTTCAATAAGCAGAATGACAGGATTTATGCCCGGTCATCTGGTGAGCCTTTACAACTGATTCCATGAGTCTATCACCCAGCGGTAGTCAGTTTGGTGGGGCACATCCTACGACGTGTTACCCCGTCAGAACCGCTAGTGGACCTATTAGCAAGACTCTGCGCCGGCGGCGGCGCATAAAACAAAAACTACCCAACTATGGCTTCTAAACAATGTTCCAGACTTTATAGGGACTCAAGACAAGTCCTGATTTGAACCACTAGGACTAGACTAGTAGCTGTGGACGGTGTTGGAGGACATGGTACGTCGTAAGAGATACCCTAACATCGAGTCTTTAAAGACCGCGTTAGTTTTAGCTGTAATGAATTTTCAGATGGACTGCGTGCAGCCATCGACGTGTGGCCCGTAACGCCTGTATTAAATCAATATGCGGGCATTTTGAATAAACTTGCGTTTTTTGCATTTAAAGTTCAATTCAAAATTAAAGCAACAAAAAATCAAAGCAAAATATATTGCGAAAACAAAACTAAAAGTCTTAAAAATACTCTTACTAAAGCGTTTTAAGAACTAGAGAAATATGACTGATTAGTCTAACAACTAGGTGTGATCGTAAGAAGATAGAAGCATCATACATTTCTTAGTGCGGTGGTTTTTGTATTTGTGGTCCCCGTGGCGTGGTGGTTAGTGTGTTGGACTACTACGTATGCTGCTCGGGTTCAATCCCAGCCCGGGTCCAACATCTAAAAAAGTCTTTCACGGTTGCCACCTCTTTCGAATGTCTGACACGCCAACAAAGAGCATCATTTGTCACGATTGAGCTTCTCAACTCGCCGTTCGGTGTCGGCAAAAACTGTAGGTCCCTTCCATTCGTGCAAAAAATATAACACGCATACACAAATGGTTGCGAGAAGCAGACCCAAGTTCACCCCGAGCTGTAACGCTACCTTAGTAATTAAGAGGTGGTTTTTATGCGCGCACGGCTTCTGCGATGTCTTTCGAATTTTCAAGCGAGCAAAATTCAAAAAGCGTTCAAAATAGGGGCCCAGAAGTAAAAAAAGGGTCCCACTTATATTTGTATGAAAAACTGCAATTTTTCGAAGAACTACATTTTATTGCTAAACTTAAAATAAAATAAATATTGGAAAATAAAATTACAAAGACAGAGCATGTAATGCAGAACGAGTTTATTGAAAGGAAATTTGACTAACAAAAATACTTTGTTGATTTTATCACTGGTTGAACCAAATGGGTGTGTTTAAAGATATATATATTTTCAAAGTAAAAGAGGCATGAAATGAAAATAAATTGAAATAAGGGTTCTTTATTTTCAAAATGCGTCAAATCAATTTTTTTGAAAAGTGGAGTCCCGAGTCCCATCGCCGAAAAAGCGTCAAAATTACGCAAAAGCGCCCCAAACGGTAACGCTTCACAGCATGCTGAGGTAGATCTTGATTTGTGTCTTATACACATTGTAGGGGTCGCAAGTCACGCCTGCTTTTTATTGAAAATATGTGTTGCTATCCTAGTGTTAAGTCCAAAATTATATTTCTACGTGCTCTAAAAGCTGAGCAATATTAGCCTTTTTTTACTATCGCCGATGATCCATATAGATCATTGGTTTGTATGCATTACAAAAACACTACGTGATTTTGCTTTTTATCAAGATCAATTTTCGTGATCTGAAAATTAGTTCCGGTATTTCTTAGTAGGATGCATGTCCGCTTGTGAACTTTCTTTATCTGTATCCGTGACAGAAACCTGCGCTAAAAACCTGCCAAATGTCCGTTTTCGTTGTAAAAACCTACGCAAAAACCTGTTTAAAAAGGTCTGTATCTTAGCTAAAATGGTCTGCAATGTAATCCAGTTTATTTTATTTTCATTGCGTGATCCATATAGATCATAAGTGATAATAAAACACGGCTATGAATAGCCCCCGTGATTTGATCCGGATCAGATCAGAATAATAAAACAAACTAGATCAAAGTTTTGTGTTGTGGTGATTGTACAAGCTAAGTTCATTTTGACATTTAGTGCGAAGTTGCCATGCGAATGAATATTTTCTTTTAAATGTAAATTTAATGTTATTTTTAAAGGAGGAAATTATTAATTTTGATTAACAGATACCGAATGAGAATAATATTTTGTAACTATAATTTCAGTTTCACATCGCTTACATATCATTATGAGCAGAAAAATAAATTTATTCGAACAAAATAACATTCAATGATATTTGGATTGCCAATAATATTTTTATATTCTAATCTGGCAACATTTACCCTTGACAATTATCGATAATACAGCAACATTCACAAACGAAAGTGTATCATAGTGAGAAATAGTCGAACTAATTTTTGGATCACGAAAATTGATCTTGATAAAAAGCAATATCTCGTTTTGTTGTTGTAATGCACACAAACTTATGAGTTGAGCTGATCCGGATCAGATCACGGGGATAATAAAACACGGCTAATAACATCTTTGCAAAATGCCTTTTTTTTTATTAATTTGTTAATTGCAAGGTTCTGAAATCAATCTCAGTGATGTTTTCTTCTTTTAGTTTTCTTTCGAGGTCTATTCGAAATTTTTTAAGAGAGTAAGAGCAAATTATTTCTCTTTTTTCGTATAAATACGGGTAAAATCTAAGTGGAATGGATTTGTGTTTTGTGTATTGTGTTGTGCTCTGCTCAGTGCTCAAGCGCAAAGGTTTTGTCAGTGTGTATTTTTTTCTTTCAGTTTTGTGTACCTACGTAATGTGCATGCATGAATGTGTGCCTGTTCATACACTACAAAAGTTAGTTGAGTCAAGTACAGCTGGTAAAGTTTTGTAGAGGCGTGTGTCGCATTCGTGTCACCGTGTTTCGTGTGCAATACTTGAGTGCAATTTTAATGTTATTGAGTTGGATTGGAATTGGGTTCTCATTTGTTTGCAGCGTTCTGTTCTATTTTATCATCTTCTAGCTGGCCCCTGCTTGCTTTGCTTCGCCTGCCTACCACATTATTTATGGGATGTACATAGGTAGGCTGTTGTCCTAATAGAGGAGCAAGACCTCGCAGTAATTTTTGGTTGTGAAAAGTAACTAAAAGACATGCATATTAATATGCAGCCTCAATGAAAGAGATCTCAAATCTAACCGTCTGACAGCACAATATAAATTGAATTGAATTGAGACTTTTTATTGGTTTCTGCGAAGCCTGAATGGCTTTTTTGCAGAAGGTTGCATTTCATAAATGTTTAGTCTTAAATTGAGCGAGATTTTTTTGCATGTAAGATATTTAATAATTATGTATTCAAAATTACTGCGGGTTCGTGGTCTATAAGGACAACAAAATAAAACAAAATCCCAGCAACGACATACATACATCCCATAAATGTGGTAGGCAGGCGAAGCAAAGCGAGCATGGGTCAGTTAGTAATTAAAATAAACAAAAGAATTAAAATAATGTCAAAGTTGAACAACCTTCTCCAGAAAAACCAATACGCGTGAAACTTAACCTTTGTACAAATGTTGAAAAATAATCCGAACCGATTTTACTGGTCAATGTCGAAAAAACCGGTAGATTTGTAGATATGTACATACATAAAAACATATATATATGTATATATATAGGTACATATATGTACATATGCACTTGTATATCTGCAGACACAAGTAAGTACCTACATACATAGTTTTATGGTGCACAGCACATTTCAATACAAACATATTGAGCACAATTTGCGAAAAATAAATTCAAATTTGTACCTACATAAATGTATACCAACACAAAAGTTGAACAACCCAGTAGCGAATTTGGGCATTACCCCAGTGATTCTTTCAGACCTCCCTTAGCTAAGCATCGATTACTTTTGCTGTTACTTCAGCCATGATTTTAACATTGCGATGTCATAGGGAGCAAGTACTTCCCATCTCGATTCCTTTGCAGGCCTTTTTTCAGGGGTTACCAAGAAGTTGTAAGAGTAGGCCTTCCTATAGCCCTTCCAAGGAAGCACGTTACCAGTTATTAGTAAAAGCAGGCCTTCCTATAGACCTTCCATGGAAGCACTTATTTCATCGGTTACCAGTTATGAGTAAAAGCAGGCCTTCCTATTGTATATTGCTTCCAGGGAAGCCCTAGTTCCAAAACGAAATCAAATAAATAAATCCAAGTGTTTATATGTTGTGTTTGTATATTTCAGACATAGTATTTACATTTTATAAAAAAAACATGTACATAGTGGGTTATATCAGTCTTAGAAAAAAAATATTGTAAATAAAAAACAAATATAACTAGCTAACTTTCAACACACTTTTTAATTTAATTTTTCGTTGAATACTTTACAGCACTTTATTAAAATTTTACTTTGCACTTCTTTTTTTCTCCGAACGTTTTTATGCGCTAAAAATTAAACTACTAAAAATCGGTGAGTTTGCATTTTTCCCCTCAGCTTATTTTGCAAGAAAAAAAAACTTACTCGTGATCAGACTTGCTTGCTAGGTACATATTTCTATTCGAAAAGAAGACCTGAACTAGCGGAGCGGTAATGCCACTAAAACAGATTTCAAGACAGATTCCATTACTAACTCGCTTCCTTGGCAATGCCTAAACTCAGGCCTGAAAACGGTCATTCCCTTAGAAGCGAAGTAGTAATACAATTGATGCTCAAATTTTAAAAGTGGTGGGAATTTTAAAACAGATTCCATTACTAATTCGCTTCCTTGGCAATGCCTAACCACAGGCCTGAAAACGTTTATTCCCTTAGAAGCGAAGTGGTAATACAATTAATGCTCAAGTTTTAAAAGTGGTGAAAAATTTAAAACAAGAGCCATTACCAACTCGCTTCCTAGGCATGATTTTGGGAAGGCCTTCCTATTTTTTAAGATTTTCATTGATGAAGTAAGGGGCGATTTGGCAAGGTCTGCTGAAATCGCCAACGATTCGCTACTGGGAAATTACTTACATATGCATGTATGTATGTATGTACATATGTCTCGGATGTCCTTTCTCATCTGCTCAGAAGAATATAGTTATACACACACACAAAGTAAAAGAAAAAAAAAAAAACAAATAAAGCATGTTTATACGTACATACATATATACCTACATATGTACATATGTATATGTATTTACAAGAAATGTACGCTTGTGCATCAGATTTAATTTTTCCTCTCGTTATTCGTTCAATTGCATTAAATGCGAAGAATTTTGTGATTTGTCTCCCTCTCTGTGTCTGTATTTACACGAATTCAATTATTCCCAATATAGTAAAAGTAGAGACACCTACATCCTACATTATAATGGGAAACCATCAAGCTTCCTTTATGTGTTATATTATGTATTATTGGTTTAAGTCTTATAGTTATCCGGTAGAAATATGCTACGAAAATTCGGGTATAACACTTTTGCCATCAATTATTCAATTTTTACTCTCGTATCTACTTTTAGGCGTTGTGATATTTTTCTGGATATGTAAACAGTAGGGTAGTTGAAATTAAAAAATTAATTTAAAAAAAAACGGTTTAAGTAGGGCAGTCGTAATAATTATGATTCCATTTACACTTTATTCTCAATGTTTGTGATTTTATTCAGATTTTCTGAGCGATATTTTCGGAGTAAAAGCTCGGGACAGCAAGGTGTAACGTTTTGTGAAAAATTGTTAAGAAACTACCCCCCCAAAGTTGAAATTCTGCTTTTTAAGTCCTGGTCTGTGTTTAGGCCACTAATTGCTACAACTGTTCCAAATTTCAATAGTCTAGGTTAAGTAGTCTCTGAGAAAAAGGCCTGTGACAGACAGACAGACAGACAGACAGACACCGAACTGATTCCATTAGTGTTCGGTTTTGGTACGGACGGAACACTAATAAAACCTATTTCTAGTCAAGATGTGGTTTTGACAGAAATATGTCTCGTAAGAAAATATTCACAGAGCGGAATAAGCGCTCGGGGTGGGGCCGTGGTGAACGCATTAGAGGGCTAGCGCTACCGCTACCGCTACAGCCTAAACCCTAAACTTCTCAACCGATTTCAACAAATAGAGTGTCGTTGAATTTGATTTGACGCGGAGAGTATCCTAGAACCTAGGTTATATGACGTCATAGAAACAGTCAATACGGCGGGCACCCCAAGATGGCGGGCTACCGTTATCTTCACGACTTTCTTAATACGGGTATCAAATGAAAGGGTTTGACAAGACAAGCAATATGCTAAGCGAAGTCATTCGAAATTCAACATGGCGGTCGACCAAGATGGCGGATTACCGTTATCTTAACGATTTCCTTAATATGGTTATCAAATAAAAGGGTTTGACAAGACAAACAATAAGCTAAGTGATATCATTTGAAGTTCAACATGGCGGTCCACCAAGATGGCGGAATACCGTTATCTTCACGACCTCCATTATAGGGGTATCAAATAAAAGGGTTTGACAAGACAAAAAATAAGCTAAGTGACGTCATATACCTTTATATTTATAGTTTCACTTCTACCGCGTGTGACTGACACACACAATTTTTTTCTATACCCCCTTAAATTTGCCCTCTGTGAATATTTTCATTTCATTTGAGTTTTATTTTACTGCCCTACCGCGGCAAAAGAAGTTTCACTTCAAAAAATTGTACCGTACTGGAAAAGTTCAATAAGCAGAATGACAGGATTTATGCCCGGTCATCTGGTGAGCCTTTACAACTGATTCCATGAGTCTATCACCCAGCGGTAGTCAGTTTGGTGGGGCACATCCTACGACGTGTTACCCCGTCAGAACCGCTAGTGGACCTATTAGCAAGACTCTGCGCCGGCGGCGGCGCATAAAACAAAAACTACCCAACTATGGCTTCTAAACAATGTTCCAGACTTTATAGGGACTCAAGACAAGTCCTGATTTGAACCACTAGGACTAGACTAGTAGCTGTGGACGGTGTTGGAGGACATGGTACGTCGTAAGAGATACCCTAACATCGAGTCTTTAAAGACCGCGTTAGTTTTAGCTGTAATGAATTTTCAGATGGACTGCGTGCAGCCATCGACGTGTGGCCCGTAACGCCTGTATTAAATCAATATGCGGGCATTTTGAATAAACTTGCGTTTTTTGCATTTAAAGTTCAATTCAAAATTAAAGCAACAAAAAATCAAAGCAAAATATATTGCGAAAACAAAACTAAAAGTCTTAAAAATACTCTTACTAAAGCGTTTTAAGAACTAGAGAAATATGACTGATTAGTCTAACAACTAGGTGTGATCGTAAGAAGATAGAAGCATCATACATTTCTTAGTGCGGTGGTTTTTGTATTTGTGGTCCCCGTGGCGTGGTGGTTAGTGTGTTGGACTACTACGTATGCTGCTCGGGTTCAATCCCAGCCCGGGTCCAACATCTAAAAAAGTCTTTCACGGTTGCCACCTCTTTCGAATGTCTGACACGCCAACAAAGAGCATCATTTGTCACGATTGAGCTTCTCAACTCGCCGTTCGGTGTCGGCAAAAACTGTAGGTCCCTTCCATTCGTGCAAAAAATATAACACGCATACACAAATGGTTGCGAGAAGCAGACCCAAGTTCACCCCGAGCTGTAACGCTACCTTAGTAATTAAGAGGTGGTTTTTATGCGCGCACGGCTTCTGCGATGTCTTTCGAATTTTCAAGCGAGCAAAATTCAAAAAGCGTTCAAAATAGGGGCCCAGAAGTAAAAAAAGGGTCCCACTTATATTTGTATGAAAAACTGCAATTTTTCGAAGAACTACATTTTATTGCTAAACTTAAAATAAAATAAATATTGGAAAATAAAATTACAAAGACAGAGCATGTAATGCAGAACGAGTTTATTGAAAGGAAATTTGACTAACAAAAATACTTTGTTGATTTTATCACTGGTTGAACCAAATGGGTGTGTTTAAAGATATATATATTTTCAAAGTAAAAGAGGCATGAAATGAAAATAAATTGAAATAAGGGTTCTTTATTTTCAAAATGCGTCAAATCAATTTTTTTGAAAAGTGGAGTCCCGAGTCCCATCGCCGAAAAAGCGTCAAAATTACGCAAAAGCGCCCCAAACGGTAACGCTTCACAGCATGCTGAGGTAGATCTTGATTTGTGTCTTATACACATTGTAGGGGTCGCAAGTCACGCCTGCTTTTTATTGAAAATATGTGTTGCTATCCTAGTGTTAAGTCCAAAATTATATTTCTACGTGCTCTAAAAGCTGAGCAATATTAGCCTTTTTTTACTATCGCCGATGATCCATATAGATCATTGGTTTGTATGCATTACAAAAACACTACGTGATTTTGCTTTTTATCAAGATCAATTTTCGTGATCTGAAAATTAGTTCCGGTATTTCTTAGTAGGATGCATGTCCGCTTGTGAACTTTCTTTATCTGTATCCGTGACAGAAACCTGCGCTAAAAACCTGCCAAATGTCCGTTTTCGTTGTAAAAACCTACGCAAAAACCTGTTTAAAAAGGTCTGTATCTTAGCTAAAATGGTCTGCAATGTAATCCAGTTTATTTTATTTTCATTGCGTGATCCATATAGATCATAAGTGATAATAAAACACGGCTATGAATAGCCCCCGTGATTTGATCCGGATCAGATCAGAATAATAAAACAAACTAGATCAAAGTTTTGTGTTGTGGTGATTGTACAAGCTAAGTTCATTTTGACATTTAGTGCGAAGTTGCCATGCGAATGAATATTTTCTTTTAAATGTAAATTTAATGTTATTTTTAAAGGAGGAAATTATTAATTTTGATTAACAGATACCGAATGAGAATAATATTTTGTAACTATAATTTCAGTTTCACATCGCTTACATATCATTATGAGCAGAAAAATAAATTTATTCGAACAAAATAACATTCAATGATATTTGGATTGCCAATAATATTTTTATATTCTAATCTGGCAACATTTACCCTTGACAATTATCGATAATACAGCAACATTCACAAACGAAAGTGTATCATAGTGAGAAATAGTCGAACTAATTTTTGGATCACGAAAATTGATCTTGATAAAAAGCAATATCTCGTTTTGTTGTTGTAATGCACACAAACTTATGAGTTGAGCTGATCCGGATCAGATCACGGGGATAATAAAACACGGCTAATAACATCTTTGCAAAATGCCTTTTTTTTTATTAATTTGTTAATTGCAAGGTTCTGAAATCAATCTCAGTGATGTTTTCTTCTTTTAGTTTTCTTTCGAGGTCTATTCGAAATTTTTTAAGAGAGTAAGAGCAAATTATTTCTCTTTTTTCGTATAAATACGGGTAAAATCTAAGTGGAATGGATTTGTGTTTTGTGTATTGTGTTGTGCTCTGCTCAGTGCTCAAGCGCAAAGGTTTTGTCAGTGTGTATTTTTTTCTTTCAGTTTTGTGTACCTACGTAATGTGCATGCATGAATGTGTGCCTGTTCATACACTACAAAAGTTAGTTGAGTCAAGTACAGCTGGTAAAGTTTTGTAGAGGCGTGTGTCGCATTCGTGTCACCGTGTTTCGTGTGCAATACTTGAGTGCAATTTTAATGTTATTGAGTTGGATTGGAATTGGGTTCTCATTTGTTTGCAGCGTTCTGTTCTATTTTATCATCTTCTAGCTGGCCCCTGCTTGCTTTGCTTCGCCTGCCTACCACATTATTTATGGGATGTACATAGGTAGGCTGTTGTCCTAATAGAGGAGCAAGACCTCGCAGTAATTTTTGGTTGTGAAAAGTAACTAAAAGACATGCATATTAATATGCAGCCTCAATGAAAGAGATCTCAAATCTAACCGTCTGACAGCACAATATAAATTGAATTGAATTGAGACTTTTTATTGGTTTCTGCGAAGCCTGAATGGCTTTTTTGCAGAAGGTTGCATTTCATAAATGTTTAGTCTTAAATTGAGCGAGATTTTTTTGCATGTAAGATATTTAATAATTATGTATTCAAAATTACTGCGGGTTCGTGGTCTATAAGGACAACAAAATAAAACAAAATCCCAGCAACGACATACATACATCCCATAAATGTGGTAGGCAGGCGAAGCAAAGCGAGCATGGGTCAGTTAGTAATTAAAATAAACAAAAGAATTAAAATAATGTCAAAGTTGAACAACCTTCTCCAGAAAAACCAATACGCGTGAAACTTAACCTTTGTACAAATGTTGAAAAATAATCCGAACCGATTTTACTGGTCAATGTCGAAAAAACCGGTAGATTTGTAGATATGAAATTGGATACAGAAGAATTTCGCATCAAATTTGTTTAAAATCGAAAAAAAAATCATTTGGAGACCTCAGAACCGTTTCCACATGTTCACTGATAAATTCCACTTCAGTAACTTTACAAATGCGCTTTTTAAATACTTTTCAAGCAAACTAAATAAATGAAACCATATCATTTAAATACCTACATATGTATGTATAATATGTATTTCAAAAGAGAACATGTCATGAATGGAAATCAATGAAATACACTTTTCCACGCAATCAATGCGAAAAGACCCGGAACGTAATTGCAATTGAAAATGTTTTACTTTCAATAGCGGCGAACATATTTCGGATTTTTTTTTTACATCCTTCGAGCCACAATGGCAGCGGTTTGATGTTGCAGTTTCAATGAATTGGAATTGAAATTAAACAGTTGTGCAATTGGAAATTGCAAATTGAAATGACGTGCGCATATCTGGGCACTTACAATGGAAAAAAAGTCGGTTAAGTCATCACGGGGAGTTGAGTAATTATAGTACTGAAATATTACACTTAAGGCTGTTAGAAATTGCGAATTTAATGATTTATATATAATCTTGGAATGTTGGAATTCGGTTACGTTCAATAGTTTTAGTTTGTAGGGCAATGAGTGAACGTCCGACATTGGTAGTAATTATAAAAAAAAAAATCGCACTTTACACTTTGAAAATAATATACTGTATCTCTATGTATATATGGCCAAAATCAAGCCCGTAGCCGGACAAATAAAATAATTTTAAATTTCAAATTTAAATTTTTTTATTGACTAGTATGTAATTATAACAAAAGTAGAAATAGGTTAAAAAAGTAACTATACAAAGTAAAGAATTATTTTATAAAACTAAATTTAATCACCTGGCCTGCTTTGCTGCAAATACATTAATTACTTCGTAATTATTTATTTCTATCTCCCGATTAATTGACATTAAGGCTAAACTAGTAAGTCGATCTTCACAGGTAGAGTTTCTAAGAAAAGATTTTAAGCGTTTCATCGTCGAAAACGTTCTTTCGGGTGAACATGTCTATACTGGTAAGTTTACCAACATTTTTAAAGTCGATGTATGTTGGAGAAATACCCAATAAAAAGTCACCGCCGTGGTGGAACAAAGAGCTTTCATCCATGAGGAAAGAAACAAGAAAACTCTTCAACGCGGCAAAAAGACTGAATACTGAACAAGACTGGGAAAAATACAAATCCAGTCAAAGGAAATTTAAGAGTGCAATAAGCAGCTCCAAACGCACCTCATGGCGTATGTTCTGCAGCAACATTGAGAGCACAACAGAAGCGGCGAGACTAAGGAAGATCCTTGAAAAAGAACCGTCAGTACCCGGGTATCTTGTATCCTACAAACGGCAACTGGACACAATCCTGTTCTGAGTCGTCGGAAATTCTGCTCAGCACAAATTTTCCAGGATGCTCGACGAATCAGGCTGAAAACTTGCACACGAACATCCAGCCACAAGAGAAGATGAGTGTACCAGTAGGAATGGTGACTGCAGAAAGAATTCTGTGGGCGATTGAGTCATTTCAGCCCTTTAAATCACCAGGCACTGATAGGATCTACCCAATCATGTTGCAAAAAACGAAGCACCTATTGGCACCAACTCTAGAAAGAATTTTCCAAAACAGTCTTAGCTGTGGTCATATACCAAAAACATGGCGAGAGGTGAAAGTGGTTTTCATTCCTAAAGCCGGAAAACCCAGCCATACTATTGCAAAAGATAACAGTCTTACATCATTTATGCTGAAGACCTTCGAGAAGCTGATTGACGTGCACATACGCGCCAAGCTCAACCACACCAATATGTCTACGGCACAGCATGCTATACCAAAGGCAAAGGCGTGGAAACAGCGCTGCATGATGTAGTCAGCACCATTAAAAGATCCCTGTATTTAAAAGAATACACGCTTGCAGCGTTTCTCGACATTGAAGGGGCATTCAACAATGTCGAGACACATGCCATCGAACAAGCGCTGGAAGACAACCATGTTAAACGTACCGTCACTAGACTTATAGTTAGTCTTCTAAACAGGAGACACATAGTCGCTGAACTCGGGGGAACCCGTCAAAAAGTGATGGCATCCAGAGACAAGCCGCAAGGAGGAGTTATATCCCCCCTTCTCTGGATCATGGTCGTTAATGAAATACTTCTAAAACTTACATTCAGTGGGATTAAAACAACTGCATATGCGGATGATGTAGTTAAACAATTGGGCGAAACAATGCGGACTGGGGGTCAGCCTTTAGAAAACCGAACTAGTGCTATTCACCAACAAGAGAACAATACCAGCCTTCAGGCTGCTGACCATTGAGGGAACTACTCTCAAACTGTCCGAAAGTGCAAAATACTTAGGACTCATACTTGACAGGAAGCTCAACTGGAGTGAAAAAGGCATCAGTTGCCTTTTATACCTGCAGTAGGTTCTGAGGATCCAGACCACGAATAACACTGTGGATGTACTCTGCGATAGTTAGACCTTCTCGGAAGATCTAAGAATCAACAGCTCCACACGACTCCCAGACCACAGCAGCGTTTTCCAAGCTGAGCTTCTAGCAGTGACAAAGGCTGCCCAATTGGTGTCAATGATGACAATATCCCGAGAGGATATCACAATTTACATTGACAGCCAGGCGACGGCTGTTGACGGTTAGGCCTCCACTCTGTAACCTCAAGGCCAAAATCGAACAAAAAACACTATATGAAACTAATAGCAGGTGGAAATCACTAACTAACTGTGAAATATCAAGAAGGATGTGGCCAGAGTACGATAAAAGCAAAACCAAAAAACTTCTATAAAAAGATAGGAAATCACTGTCAATATTGATAGGAGTGTTAACTGGCCACAATATGCTAAGATAGCACACCTAACCTATGTTGGAGAAAAGATCTTTACTGCAGTCTCCTGTGCTGTGCCTCTGGTTGTTCATTACATTTTGTCTTCCACAGCAGAAACTCAGCCTTCCATGTCTTCCAATCCGAAAATCTTTTATAAAATTAAATTTTGTTTAGCTTTTGCCAAGTATTGACGGGGTCAAAATATATAATGATGATAGAACGGACTTATGGTCCTCGAACCGCGTTTCGAGCTGAGTTGTGAAGTCGTCCAAGAGGAAACTATCCTATAAAAGTTTCAGGATCAGACGCGTTTACATTGGCCGTATGCTGCTGCCTCGATACTGTTTGTGGAATTTTCAAGGTTTCAGTTTCATCCACAGACCACAATACTTAAAAGGCCTAGCGCAGTCTCAAAAATATCTTTAAATTCTAAACTTACATTTTCTCGAATTTTTCGAAACGCATTTAAAACTAGCTTTACGTGGTCCAGAGCTGACACTAGGTCACAAGAAGCGGATTGCAAAATTTTACATAATGGTAGTGTGTACGAAAACAAAATGCGTAAGCAGCACAAGCTTATTAAAAAATCACTGGCCAAAATCGATTTTAAAAAACAAGAAACTTTAGATGAGGTCTCAGAGTCCTTATCAATACTCAACACATCCAAGGTATCCACTGTGCCTTTAAAAATTTCTTTGAACCTTTATAATCCGTCATGATTTTCAACCCATCGAATTTCATACATAGCCGATAAATTCTTTCATTTAGTTTCCGGATATTTTTTTTTTAATGTTTTCCTGTAACAAATGTGTTCGTTTTGCGGATAGTTTAAAAAAAATTTCCAACCGATTTTACAATGCCAATTGTATTCGCTGACTTTGACAAGAATGTCCTAAAGCGAGGTTTAATGAATGTGCACTACAATGATCATATAATGCTTCTGGGTAAAACTCCCGTATAACTGCTTGGACACCTTTAAAACTACCCCGCATAGCGGAAGCATCATCATACCCTTGTCCAATTAAGTTGCATCGTGCCAATTGTAATTACTAACGTAAACAATTCAGATATTACGGACTCTACCAAAAAATGATCAACACATCCAGGTGTCTTCGACACGTTGAGCAATTATTTCCTTTGATTTGCAACTGAGACATATTCGGCTTTCGGCATGGTCTTGTTTTCATGCAAACACTGTACGACCGTGCTAAGAAAGTGGAAATTATCCATACAAATACTTGCTTGTGCTCAATTCTGGATGCAGGGCGTCCCATTTTAATCTCGGTTGCAGTGACAAACATCAACCGAAAGAATACCAACAACAAATCACCTACGAAACCACTATTATTATCTTTAAATAAGATTAGTTTCTTTAGCGTCAGGTCTAGCGATGGGGAGGGAAAAAGAGTCATCTGCACGCTAAAATTGATTTTTCGATGGAACTAACGAAGCGTAAAATTCAATCGGACAAGGTATTCAAGCGAAAATCCGTCGGTTGTTGGAATCCCCAGGCACACATCTATTCTCCCGATTCAGTCTAGTAGCTTGAAGTTATTTGTGGTTTATAAAGACACCATTGTAGACTCAAAGTGGTTAAATCATTATATTGGCGCTCTTCTAAACACGCCCGCAAAATTATTCACCGGTTTGGATACCAATTAACACATTCAATGATAAAAGGAAGTCTGTTGATACTCGGATAATGTATTCCATTATATTCCCATTTTCACAATGCCAAGATCATGTCAGTGGTAAGTGATCTTGACAATGCACGTACTTCAGAGATTCATTTGCTGGAGATGCGCAGCCATACCGCAAACATCGCGCAGTCTCTTCAGTATAAATTTCCATTCATGGCACCAGGTACTAACGTGTCTTCAGATACACCTTACGCCGCAGATTCATTCATCCAAAGCCAATGGGTCTTGTGTAAGTGCTGTAGTAATGCCTTGCCTTGCTGCTGCAGGTTTGCAGGTCGAATAGCGTTGCTTACTGGATAGATTGGTTTTACCATCCATCTACTCGTGACCTGAATGAATCGTTCGCGAAGCAGATGCATCTTTGCGACATGAAGATGTTACCTGCAATGAGTTTATGGTATTATCTAACATTGAACTTGGACTTGGACCATACGAGTGTCTATGTTGCTTGCAATTTTTTTATAGAGTGACTAGAACTGTGTTTGGCGTTTTTTAACGGGTTTTGCGATCTGGGCCATTTTACACATACATACTACGTATATGTATATCTTCAAGTTAAAAGGATTTTAACAACATCACACATTACACATGCTTTATTTTTAGGGAAAAAGCATCATCTTGATGATAGTGGACTTATTTATTGTCATGGACAATATTTATTAAAACAGTGCTTAGTTTTGAGTAGATTTATCCTCACAGCTTAATTAACGACTCAACACCCAAACACAACATCGCCAAGCCGCATTTAAAGCCATAAATTCGGCAATCACCTCATCGAAACTAGGAGATCGATGCGATGCCAGGAAAAATTCACTCGTGTGCTCTTCGTTGGGTTCCAGCTTATAGCGCCATAAAAGGGAACGAGAGAGCCGACGAACTAGCCTTCGCACTTTCTATGCAAATGTCAGGCTCTAGCGAGAGCCAGACAACGCATTCTGCTTTTCTTTCTTCGGCGACCTTAAAGAGATATGTGACATGTGAGAAAATGATTGGAAGGCTGATCCGCTTCCTTAATTCCACAGGGTGGATATAAATATATCATAAGTACATTCTTATAAACGGGTCACCTGAGGTTGTGGTATCAAAAGGGCGCCCTTCCTGCGCTATTTGGGCTTTTATTCTATCGAAACCATCAAACTGCCGCTGATCTCTTTAGGAGATGGCAGAGCAGTTCAATTTTCACATTTGCTGGTTCAACTAGCTGGGGAAATATCTCCAAAGATCCTTGGTATCATAATGGATCTCCACTGATCTTAGTTTACTAGCTTTATACCGGAGGCTACTCCTATGTACCTTACCTACATATGAGTTGCTTGATAGTCTTTCAAATGCACATCGTAAAAATGATTTCACTTCTGGTTCTTCCAGTCCGAAACACCAGGAAAATTATTATTAAATTATATATATTAACATTTCGATATTTTAAGATCTGCTGCTTTCGATGTCCCAATCGTTGTTCAACTATCATATGATATTATCCGGCAGAAAGTATTTTCGGAGCAAACTGCATTTTAGATGCGTTATGTCTGTGCCTGTGTCCTGTGTGGCATGTATCATCTGAAACTTCCACATCGCCGAAACCATACCATTTGTTCATAAGTGGCAATTTATTTTTACAGGTATATGTATGCATTGAACGCACTCCATATTTTACTATTTTACATATTTGCAATAGTGAGAGTCTTATTGAAAGCATCTTGCTTAATTTTGTGACGTGGTAGTCAACTTTCTTGTTAGCTTGTTAGCCCTTTAGATATGCTCTTAAGTATCCCTTTGCCATCTCTTCCCAAATTCGAGCACGCATGGAAGAAGAATACGGCGTAAACATTGCGCCTAGGACTGTTCGACAATGGATTTTGGAAAACATCCTTTGGTGATGCCAGAACCTTAAGAAACCGAAGATTGCAGATGGTAATAGGAAGAATATTGAGTCTCCTCCATATTTTTGGAATTCAGTGGTATGGAGCGATGAATCCAAGTTCAATCTCTATGGTTCCGATAGAAAATCTTATGTAGGATGGCCCACAAACAACAAACTGGACCCCAAGTACACGAAAAAAAATGGTGAAATTTGATGGTATGGGGTCGTTTAAGCGCTCATTGCTTTGGACCTCTTGTCGTTATAAAAGGCAAATTAGATGCGCTAGCATACAAATCCATGTTTTTAAACCATCTCATATCATACCTGGACGACTTACCACTATCGCTGAAGCTGTTTTCCAGCAGGACACCTTAACATAACTAAGGCTGACTAAGTGATTAGTAAGACTCGTAACATGCACATTTGTTAGACGTGGCAAAGCGTTTTTTACTACATATACATATGTTAATTGCGTTTTTCTCAAAACTGTTTTTTTAAAGTCAGTGAGCAAGATTTCTTAATAACGGCTTAACCGACCAGTTTCAAATTTTAATTTAGGCTTCTTAAGTATTTTTTTTAGTAATTAATCGAAGATTTTTTCTCACCGATAAATATTTTCCATTTTATAAACAACTAGCTGAACCCGGTGCGCTTCGCTCCACCTATCTTTTCAAAATTTGCCCGCGCACGTTATTCGGGTATGATAGAAAGGAAGTACTTAGAAGGATGCAATCACTGCTGTTCTATTTTTCCACTTCAATTTCCATTTGTTTTTTCTATCTGTCTGTCTATTTGCCTATGTGTCTGTCTATCTATCTGTCTGTCTGTTTATCTGTCTATCGGCATGTCTGTCTTTCTATATATCTGTCTGTCTGTCTGGCTGCCAGTCTATCTATCTATCTACCTGTCTATCTGTCTGTCTGTCTGTCTTTCTGCCTGTCTCTCTTTTTGTCTGTTTCTTGTTTCTCTGTCTGTCTGTCTGTTTGTCTGTCCGTCTGTCTGTCTGTCTGTCTGTCTATCTATCTTGCTGTCCAGCTGTCTGTCTGTTTGTCTGTCTATCTATATGTCTGTCTGTCTGTCTGTTTGTATGTCTGTATGTCTGCCTGTCTGTCTATATATCTATCTGTCTGTCTGTCTGTAAACAGTCGCGTTATTTAATAGGTAAAACACTGTTCTATTAATGTGCTTCTGGATAGAAATAAGACCCGCAAAATTCAACAAACCTTGTTGAACCACACCAAATGTTCAACATGTGAATGAACAACAGCATAATTTTTCTTTTATTTGGTTGTACTACATTAAATGTGCGATTTTAGTAAGAAACATTAAAAATCTAATAATACTTTTTTATACCTTTATCTTTTATCAAAATTAAAGGGGTTTGAATCTACATCGCTCTTCCAACTTCAAACGTCAAGTATAAGGATTTCTGAATTTTCAACGCAATGATATCTTTAAAGGATTTTATGGCATTTTGCTTGGTATCGGAAGAGTATCTGGTAGCTAAATAACTTTAGACTGACTGGAACATCAGGACAGTACCGTGGATGGGGAAGAATTTTCAATCCCAAATATAAGAGTTTTTGTACTGTTACACGTGAGGTATGGGGTTTAGCATTGCACTGTAATAGTTTCATACCATGCCATTTCATGCACTACTTATGTATGTCTATTTCCTCAGAAAATTGTATGGCGTTTTTCGTTTCTCGTGTTTAATGCAATGTAAAGTCAATCAGAATGTCACCATCAACTTTTTTTCTTTCTTTCCCTAAATACAGAATTTGTTAATAACTCGACTCCAGCGCCACCTATCGGGTCCAGATCCTTAGTTAAGGATAAATACTTCCTCAGGTCCCAGACTATCTCTTTGCCAAATTACATTACAATCGGTTCAGCGGTTTAGGCGAGAAAAGTTTTTGTTAATAACTTGACTCCAGCGCCACCTAGCTGGCAGTTTTAATGCCTATGTCCTTCCCCAGGTCGCAGACTATCTATTTGTCAAATTACATTACAATCGGTTCAGCGGCTGAGCCGTGAAAATAACTGCTGTTAATAACTTGACTCTAGCGCTACCTAGCGGGCGGTTTTTACACCGGTGTGCTTCCTCAGGTTCCATACTATCTCCTCGCCAAATTACATTACAATCGGTTCAGCGGTTTAGGCGTGAAAAGGTTTTGTTAATAACTTGACTCCAGCGCCAGCTAGCGGACGGTTTTTAAGCCTATGTCCTTCCTCAGGTCCCAGACGATCTCCTGGCCAAATAGCATTACAATCGGTTCAGCGGCTTAGGCGTGAAAAGTAAACGCACAAAAATATCAATTCATTTTTATATATATAAGATTAAGGCCTAAATTTTTGTCAAAACGTTACTTTGTTTGAGAAGCCGCCATTTTTACAAAAAATATTATTTTGCTTATTCCTTCGATCAATTACAAGATAACGTATTATATTAACGAAATATTTTTGGATTTTTCCTTTTTAAATGATCCAGTCCATAGATATCTTGCTTCAGCTCTTAAAATAAATAATTATTTTTACAATTAAAAAAAATCTAGAAAAATCGATTTTTTGGCCCTCCCAACTGTTTATAACCCCTTAATAAATTAATGAACTATTTGTATTAAAAAAAGTAAACATGAATTGATTAATTCTTTTAACTTTTTGCATTAGTTTGATCTTATCATAAGTTTGTATGAAGGGGTGTGCTAATTATCGCCATCACCCTGGTCCACCATGTAGCAACCACATGTTTATTTCAATCGAGCTGCCCACTAAATATTTAATAACTATTTATCAATGTAAGTACCTGCAAAATACCATAAGAACTCAAGCAAAAGTACATACTCTTGTATACCTAATTATTTTATGTATGTAAATACATTTAAGTACGTATGCACTTAAGCTTTAATCATCTGTGTAAAAACATGACAAGCACAACGATGGTAGGTATGTGTCAAGCTTTTAAAAAAAATTAAATATTCTTAATCTTGTGAATGTTAATTCACTATCAACTTATATCGCATCTATTCGTTGTCATTAATGACGCAGAGGAAAAACAAAAAAAAAATATATACATATACTTACTGGAGTCCCCTCCGCTAACATGGTGATCTCCTGTTAGACCAAGTGCTGAAAATTCTGACGGTTGCAGTTTAACTTCCATCTCACGAAGGCGTGTATTTAAATTTTTTGTATGCATAAACAGGAAGAAGGTACACGAGATTGCAATTAAAGCGATGAGTTCAACGGACCTAAAACAAAACAAAGCACACACGTTAAATATGTATTTTTACATAAAAAAGTGAAATAAAAATATATATAAATAAATAAATAGTTTGAGGTACACATTCGTCGTCAGAAAAAGATAACATAACCAAGGAAGGAAATTTGCATCTGATTTGCTTACATCATCATTACATTAGCAATTGTTCTGCTCCTTTTGGGTGGGGAGGAGCTCCATTTGCTTATATCTACATAATGTTAAATTGAAATCTTAACTTAAATTTCAGTTGGAAGTGAAAAACCGACACATTTGTTTAATTCCAAGCACGTTAGCCTGGGTATTCCAGGTGGAAAACCACCGAGAATGAATGACCCAATGGCAGAATATTCGGAGTAAGTGCTTGTCTCTGAGAGGTAATCCAGTTGGTAAGGTTAAAATGCAAATGAGGTGCAAAGATATACACACAGGCTTTAGATTCTTTTTTTTTCTGTTTGTTGATGTTCCTTAGAAAGTAATTCAACTTGACTGACGGGAAGCATAGAGAAACAAATAACAGTAATTATTTCAAACTTCTTCTGCCCAACGGTGGTTGGGGCTGTTCTGTACTTTCGTTTTAATGTAAAGAAATATATCTTGAGGTAAGTCTTTTCAAATTAGATGGCAATCTTTGCAGCGTTTATGAACAAGTCGGGGTAGGGTGGTGATAAATTTGGTATCGGAACCAAATTCGCTGAGCAGATGATCTGTGTTCGACTGCATTTATTTTCTATAAATATTATAAAATTGTAGAGTTTTTTTTATTGGTTACCTAATGGCGTGAAAACGGCTGGACAAATTTCGACGAAACTTGTATTTTAAATGCTTCTTAAGTACCCGGGATCAGTGTCGTAGCTAGGGTCATGAGCGCCGCTGGCAAGATTTGAATTTTACGCCCCCCAAAACTTATTTTTTAGGAAATCCATTTTAACACTTTGAAAAAGTAATTTAAATTATGTTTACATTTAAGCATAAAATTAGTTCCTACTTACTACTATGTACGGGAAACAATACAATACGAGTTCATTCATTTAGGCATTGTAAAATCTCATAAAGCTGGGCTTTTTCTGAGCCCAATTTGTCAATAATATGGTCTTTCTATCTCTAAACATAACTTTGTAGTTGGCTTTCAAATCATCTTTGTAATTTTAATGCTAGGCCAGCAGCGTCTTAAGTGGAGGTTTCGTGCATCGGAAGTTCTGTTAGGGAACCAAAATCAGAAGCTACGGCAGCTAAATTTTGAAATCTCCGTCCCATTTGCGGTATAAGTGTGTCTAGTGCACAGTAAAGCTGAACTTTTGAAGTGGTGTCATTATGGCCACATCGTCCTTGGCCCTATCATCGAACATTTTCTAAACCTTTCGTTTACGCTTTTCAGAAAATTGCGATTCTATCGATAGTTCGCTCACTAGATTTTTTGCTGAATCACACAGCTCTATTTGATTCTTTCTGCAATCATTTAAAATAGTTTACAAGGCAAGTGATGATGGGGTCTATTCTCATACCTCTGTCCAAAACTGTTAAAACTATGAAATTCTACCAAAATCAGTCAAATCCTGTTCCCGTACGAATATTTTTCGCAATTTGACACAGAAAAAAGACCTAATAAGAGAGTAAGAAATATCCACATGTTCCAAATTTAAGCCCAAGAAATTAATTTTATCCATTTTTGTTGTAAAATATGTTCCAGTACTTTTTCACACTTTTACCTCTCCCTGAAAAAACTTTCCCCGCTCCTTGAAATTTGGAATCTGTGAATTTTGGGACAGAAATTACGGGAAGAGACCCACGCCCCGGTGTGCCGGAGAGTGGAAAAACGCCACAATTTTGGGTTTGTAATTTTTTTTAATCTTTTATTAAGTGTTCTGTACAAATTGTATGTGTTAAGTAAGGGGCGCCATTCCTAATCTGTGGGGGCGCCTATCGTAATCAAAATCAAGTTTATTTTATGAGTTAGTCTAGAATAATCACCCCAATTATGCAAGTCGTATCTCGTATCTCACTTCAATTCGTACTCGCATCGTATTGTATTTTGTTTGTTATTATGCAAGTCGTATGCGTTGAATACGACTCCATATAAGTTGCCGCATGTTAGCAACGCATTGCGTCGCACTTCAAAATGAACTTTTTCCTGTCAGTACTGGTATCCTTGCCGGCGAGGTCAAGGAGATGTCTTATTACAACTGCTCCCGAGAGATGTCACCACAAACTCAATAGATTTATTCTTTAATGAGCACATGAAGGAATATCCTTAAAAGGAATTATATTCACAGATTGTTAAGAGTTAGTTGAAACGCAATAAGTGCCAAATTCATTGTGTATGTAGGTTACATATCCCATACGGAACACGAGCCTCTCCATTTTCACTCCTCAGAAATAGGTTTAATTTTACCTTTTCTTTTTTTTATCTTTTTCAATTAAATTATCTTTTCCCACATTCGCGAAGGTCAATGTGCACCGGTGCACGCGCAATCATAATAACGCTGAACCGGCGCATTGTGCAACGGGATCCGGTGTCCCATATTATAACATTTAGTTGAGTCAGTAATGTACGTTAGGCATTAAGGTAGAAATGAAATTGTAATTAAGTTAGTTGATAAGTGACGGATCAATAAAGCGGTTGTAAAAGAAATTTAAAAATAGTTTTTTTTCGCGCTAGACGAAATCAAAATTATTAGTGGCGCAGTCGGTAGGATCTTTCTAAATTTGAGAGATCCAAGTAAGAAAGAATCTAGTCAACGCGACCAAGATTTACAAAAATTTTTTTTTTTAAACAAATGTGCCGGGTAAATGTGCCGGTAGTAAAATAGAATACACATCAATAACGTGTTAAACAAAATCACTAAAAATCAGTGATTAACTATTAAAGTGCCTATCATCACAAATCCGAGCAGTGTTAGATAAAAATCACTAGAAATCAGTGACTAAAATAAGAAGTTATTGTTTACACCGCAAATTGGAACAGTGACGTGAGAAAAAAAAACCACTAAAAATCAGTGAAAATAACTCGCGCAGTGGACAATTTTTTTTTGTCGTCCTTATTAGCTCAAACCAAACAAGTAATTCCAAAAACTCAAAATTTCGCGTGAACAAAAAATAGATAAATTTTGGAAACAGATAATAAAACAAGAAGATATGGAACGGGAAGTGATGGACAGAATGTCAAGGGCGTTGGAGGCACTTGTTGCCATCAATACAAACAACAACCACCGACCAAGTCGAGCGGTGACTCTTATGAAGGAAATCGCTTATATGAGAGAGTTCGATGGGGATAAGAACCAGCTAACACAATTCATAAACGTAGTGTCAAATCATCTCAGCGCAGTGGACAACGCACTCAAGGCAGAACTATGGCAAGCCATCTACAATTCCAAGATTACAGGAAGGGCAAAAGAACTTCTACTCAACAATCAACCAGAAACCTGGGACGAAGCAAGGGACTTGTTTAAGCGACACTTCAGACCAGCATGTAATTATAAAGATATTTCCCGAAGAATATCATATTTAAAAGTAAGTTCTATTGAAGATTTAAATTATAAATTAGAATCAATTATTCAAGAAATAAATACATTTTCGACATATGAAACTAACCCTGTAGAGTCAAAAAAAACTTTTTATACACTTTTAATAAATAGAATAAAACAATTAACCTCAGGTAACCTCTCGAGGGAAATTAAAGATAAATTTGATTTACATGAGATAAAAGAAATTTTATACACCTACATAGGGTATGACCACCACAACTTAGATACAGATTTTACGACTTACGATCGACGACCTTTACAAAAGACAAAACCAAGAACAGATAATAATTTCTATACTCGAAATCACCATCTCAATCAGAATCAACGGCAGTATAATAATAATAGCTACCATAGAGAACATTCAGATCAGAATAGGCAGCATTACGACTCTCAACCAAGTAGATCAGGTCAACATAGAAATTCAGAACAGTACAGGCAACAGAATTACTCCCAACCAAATAGATCAGGTCAATATAGGAATCCAGTAAATTTAAGGCAGCCAATCTTTAATCCGTCTGGGCAGTTTAGAAACGCTCAGCGTCAACTAGAACCGATGGAGGTAGGACAGGTAGCACACAATAACGTAACAAATAGAGAACAGACTGACATTCGACAGGAGGAAGTACACAATATCGATCCCGAGTTTTTTCTCAATTGAGCCTCGGAAGTAAAATATTTATGAACGTGACTATTGACGAACAAAAGTACAAAGGACTAATCGACACGGGCTCAACTATGAGCATAATTAATTCAAGTAGGGTAGACTGTAGAAGCTTCAAAATTTATGAAAAAATTAACTTAAGACTTCAGACAATTAATAACGTAACAACAGAAATAGTAGATAGAATTATAACTAGTATCCCAAAAGAGTTTAACTACAATCCAAATGGAGCCACTAGATGGTATAAGAGGGATTTAGGTGACAAGCCTTACGATATCTTAATAGGAATGGACTTACTTAGTAAAATTGTTAAGACACTCGATTTTAGCAATAAATATCTAATTTTAAAAAATGATACCAAGATACCACTCTACTCAGAAGAAAACGAAACAACTCTTGATTGCTTCGAACTACATTCAACTGAAAAAGAGGTCGATCTTTCTTATCTAAACGGAGAAGAAAAGAAAGAAATGGAAACTCTATTACGCCAATTTAAGAATCTAATTTACAAGGACGGTGACTTATTAACCAATACGAATACAATAACGCATGAAATTCGAACAACAACGGATCAGCAGATTAATGCTAAGCTTTATAGGCTTCCTCCAAAACATGAAGAGGAAGTACGACGACAAATAACGGATATGGAGGAACAAGGTATAATACGGAAATCTAATAGCAGATACGCCTCGCCAATTGTGGTAGTGAACAAAAAAATGGATAACTCAGGGAAGCAGAAGTTTCGAATTTGCGTCGACTATAGGAAACTAAACGAAATAACGATTGACGACAAATATCCTTTGCCGAACATTGAGGGTATATTAGACAAACTAGGTAGAGCACAATATTTTTCATCCTTAGACCTCGCAAAGGGGTACCATCAAATTAAAGTTAACCCAAATGATATCCCAAAAACAGCATTTGTCACACCCTGTGGATTATATGAATACGTTCGAATGCCGTTCGGGCTTAAAAACGCACCGGCGACATTCCAAAGATTAATGAACAATATACTTAGGGACCACATAAATAAAATCTGTGTCGTCTATCTTGACGATATATTAATTTTTTCAACCAGTTTAAAAGAACATATTAACTCTCTTAAAATAATATTCAATAAATTAGCCGAGCATAATCTCAAAGTGCAGTTTGACAAATGTTCTTTTATGAAAAAAAATACAGAATTTCTAGGTCATGTTTTAACATCTGAGGGAATGAAACCCAATCCAATAAAGATTAAATGCATTGAGGATTACCCTCTACCCAAAACCGAAAAGCAGCTCAAAGGATTTTTAGGAGCAACAGGCTACTATAGAAAATTCGTAAAAGATTATGCCAAAATCGCTAACCCAATGATTAAATATTTAAAAAAAGACAAGAAAATAAATACCAATGATCCAGAGTATATTCAGGCCTTTGAAACCCTAAAATTAAATATAATAAAACATCCTATTTTAAAATTTCCCGACTTTACTAAAAGTTTCACATTATTTACTGATGCAAGCAATTATGCCATTGGAGCGGTTTTAACACAAGAAGGACAACCCGTGTGTTACGCTTCGAGATCACTTAACGATCATGAAAAGAACTACTCTGTAACCGACAAAGAGTTCCTGGCGATCGTTTGGGCAGTTATGTACTTTAGGCCATATTTATGGGGAAAAAGATTTCAAATTATTACAGACCATTTACCAATAAAATACTTAAATAAAAAATTTTCAGGAAAAGAATTTAGTCAAAGAACGCAAAGATGGTTACTTAAGTTACAGGAATATCAATTCGACATAGAATACCTTAAAGGCAAGGAAAACAAAGTAGCAGACTTCTTAAGTAGGATTCCTGAGAATAATCAAGAAAAAGAAACTAGCGACGACCATTCAGTAAACAATTTGTCAGATAACGCAACAACACACTCACAGGAAGAACAACAACTTGACCACATTCAAATAAAAGAGACAATAGTGAATAAATACAAAACACAACTCATACTTACTAACGACGCAGACAAGGAAATAGAGATATTACACGGTAGACGTATAATATTCATTGACATGACTAAAGAAAAAGACTATTGGACAGACGTGCTTAGAAGATTTATAAAACCAGGCCTTATCGGAATCTATACTGAACTATCATATCATGAGTTTAACAAAATACAGCAATTATTAATAGAACTCTTTGGACATGACAGACAAATTAAATTTATAAAAGCAACATTAAGAGCGAGAGAAATAAAGACATTAGAAGAAGCGCATAAGCAAATTTCCTTATACCATACCCAAGAAAGCGCGCATAGCGGAATAATAGAAACTTATCATAGCTTAAAGAACGAAATATACTACCCTCACCTAATTAAAGAAATTACTAGGATAATCAATAACTGCAAAACATGTTTAGAGACCAAATACGAACGCAAACCAATAAAACTTAAATACGAACTAAGTCAAACACCAAGTAGACCCAATGAAATTGTTCATATGGACATATATTACTTTAGAAAACATCCATTTTTAACACTAATTGATAAGCTAACAAAAAAAGCATATGCTTACTTTTTGCCAAATAGGAATTGGACAAAAAAGATAGAAACTTTAGAGGAACATTTTTCCAAATTTGGTAAACCATTAAAAATTATAACGGACAATGAGTTTAAGTCAGAGCATTTGAAAGAATTTTTAAGAGAGCAAACAGTAGAACTACACTTAACTAAACCCAACACCCACACAGGCAATAGCGATATAGAAAGATTTCACTCTACGTTACAAGAAATATTAGTAGCTTTAAGAAAGGTAGACCTTACACTTATCCAAAAAGTACATAGAGCAGTTAAGAAATACAACAATAGATATCATTCCACTATCAAAATGACACCTGAAGATGCAATGTTTGCGGACCTTGCAAGTTTAGCTAAGAATATACAGACACAGAAAGAAAAACGAACCAATAAACTAAACCAGGAAAGGGAAAGTTACATAGAAAGGAGAAAAGTAATACCAGTTAAGAATTATAAAAGAAACTACTATAAAAATGAACCTAGGTATAGACTAAAACAAATAGATAGGGAACACCCAGTAAATATTAAAAGACCTCGTATGTTTGCAGATGACGACATCAGCGTTTCTCATACTGATAATACTAATGACGAGACAAACAACAGGAACACTAACGATTGATAGGATTACAACAGAAAACGGTTACGTAGAAATTAACATGGGACAAACAGAGATAATACAGGACACAAGAACGATACTACATATTATAAATACTAAAGAACTAAGACAAACTGTTAACTCTATTGAAGACAACATACAAAGACTACAGGTAGGCAACGATCCAACAATAAGAAAGGAGCTAGAAATTATCTACGCAAAAATAACAGCAATTGAACCAGGAAAAACTTCCAGACAAAAGAGAGGGCTAGTGAACTTTATAGGAACAGCACAAAAATGGTTATTCGGAACCATGGACGACAACGATCGACTAGAAATAACAGACCATATGAAAATAGTAGAGGAAAATAACGATAATGCAATAAATAACCTTAATAAGCAGATTGAAATTAACTTTTTTTTTAATGAAACAATAACTAGTCTTAAAAACATTATAGAAAGTGATAGGAAACAGCTAAGCCAAGCATACCAAGAACTTACAGCTAACGAAAAACGAATTATATTACAGCAATTAAAAACAGATCAAATATTGAAATTGAGAATCTTAGAAGAAAAACTTGACCAAATCTTAGATAGCATAGCATTAGTAAAGCAAGGATTAGTACACCCGAGCATGTTAACAGCAATAGAAATTAAAGAGACAGAACTGGACGTTTACAAACTAAAAAACGTAAAACTAGGACTATTAAAATATGACAAAGACAGACTGATTATAGCATTGAAAATACCACACTCTTATGAACTTGTAGACTTTAAATTAATTACACCAATACCTACGAAAAATATGATGGAAATAATAATAAACGATCAATACATTGTAGAAATTAATAAAACAAAATATAAATACGACAATAAAATTCAATTTAAAGATGAATTAGAACCAATAAGTAATTGTATTACAAAAAATGATTGTAAATTGAAAGAAAATAAAGTAATTGAAATAAAGAAATTAGACGATAGTACTATAATCTGTAAAAATATGCAAAATATAGAAATAATAAACCAATGTGACGACAGAAAAATAAAGTTGAATGGAAACTATTTGATAACTATTAATAACTGTACGATTGAAATACTTAAAGAAACATTTAGTAACAATAATTTAGAATTCACAGACAGATTTTTTTATACTGAAGATGTAACCTATAATTTTACAAAACAATTAAATTACGAAGATATTGTTATCAAAAATTTTGCAAACTTAGAACATATTAAACTTCTTAAATTTCATAAGAACATAAACTACATTGCTAACTCAACTATGCTAATCATCATAATCATAATAATTTGTTCAATAATAATCCTGACGAGAAAAAATAAAAATTTAAAGCTTTCGATCAAAAATTGCAATAATGAAACTCCAACACGAAATAAAATTCAGGAGAATTTTCAATTTAACGGGGGAGAGGTTACATATCCCATACGGAACACGAGCCTCTCCATTTTCACTCCTCAGAAATAGGTTTAATTTTACCTTTTCTTTTTTTTATCTTTTTCAATTAAATTATCTTTTCCCACATTCGCGAAGGTCAATGTGCACCGGTGCACGCGCAATCATAATAACGCTGAACCGGCGCATTGTGCAACGGGATCCGGTGTCCCATATTATAACATTTAGTTGAGTCAGTAATGTACGTTAGGCATTAAGGTAGAAATGAAATTGTAATTAAGTTAGTTGATAAGTGACGGATCAATAAAGCGGTTGTAAAAGAAATTTAAAAATAGTTTTTTTTCGCGCTAGACGAAATCAAAATTATTAGTTGTATGTATGTATATATGGATGTATTTTCCGAAATTTAAATTAGAATTTTCTAACTAAAAAAATAATTGACCATTGCAGTTTAATAAAACTATTCTGTTGACAACCATTTGTCCATCTTTTAGATGAACGTGCAGCACACATCTGTCTTTTGCGATGTCGACATTAATCTCCGTAGCATATACCAAAGCTTCGAATTGGTTGCTGTTTTTAAGTTTTTTAGAAAGTAAAAGAAATTTAAGTAGGTAGTAAAATAACTTCGAAGAACATTAAATCGTTTCCATTCAAGAGTATACAATTGTTTATTTTTCATGTTTGTCGAATTTCGTATAGAGTCACTTAAGAAATCGCAGCCGAAGAAAATACCACTAAAAACATTCAAAATACGACTAAATACGACTTGCATAATAGCTGATATCAGCCGAAAGTCGTATGCGATGGCATCCGATTCTGTTGACAGCTGAAAAGTCATTAGCGTACGAGTATGTTCGTAGTGACACGACTTCCATAATAACAAAATACGACTATGTTCGTATGTGACTCTCAAATACGACTTGCGTAATTGGGGTGAATGTTTTAATTTGGTGTGCTTGTGGCTCTGTAAAGTGCGCCCCCTGAGGGTTGCGCCCCTGGCCAGCCCCTAGCTACGACGCTGCCCGGGATGATCATAAGCTATGTAATTTTTTGCTCAGCCTACTGGTTCTTACATAATAGTCAAAATAACTATATATCAGTGAGGCTTATCGGATTGAAAAACAAAAAAAAAAAAAAAATTGGTGAAATTAGTAGATCTGTCCCTCAATTATTTGAGATACAAAACATCCTTTTCGTTGTCTTGAAACTGAGAAGTTTTCAAAACATTTATTCAAAGTATCGCCCACAATTTTACTTCAGTAGACCCCACTGCCAACAGCCGGCCAGCAGTGGGTATCGTTGCAATAGTGTGTGTGTGAGTATATGTGCGCGCTCTACTAACGTGATCATATGGCTTGCACTTCAATGTGCTGTACAACCATTTGCGGCTCTCACACTCAAGCAATCTTAACAAATGAGGTGTCAAAAGAAAGAATTTTCTAGAGTAGTGAATTGAATTTTCAGTTTGTTAATATTATTAACAAATTTAAAAAAAAATGATTAAAAACAAATATTTTACCCAAAATGAACTGTTGCTTTAAGAGCTAATTTGGGTCCATATGTGTACATTACATATATGTATGTACATATCATCATCACATAAATTAATCATCTGGGAACTATTGGTTGTTCATTGATACGAAGCCAAGGTAATATTGCCTTGGCTGTGGCGTCGCGTCGTCAGGGTTAGTAGCTACGTTATTCCCCGGAATAGTGATAAAGCTCGAGTTTTCCGTGACTGTTGTCTGATTGTGTGGGTAAGGCAGTGGAAATCGTTAACAGAACCTTACGGGATAAACCTTAGGGAAACGTTATCAGTAGTACCACGAGGCATAAAAGCTGACGAAGTAAATGCCTGAAAATGATGTCTGAAAAAGTCAGTTTTCCTGGGTCATATGTTAGATACTCAAATGCACTTGACCGTCAATAGGCAACAGGCGGCAATCCAAACGCACAAAATTTTCTTATTTGTTACTTAAAATTGGTGAAGGAATGCCTCCGGAAGAAAATGGACAAGTAAATTTATCACATTATTTGTGCCAAACAGTGTCTTCTACCGAAGAACGTATCTCATACTTTTACGGTGATATATCACAACAAACAAACCGTGAAAATTCTTAGCTTTGTGAGCGAGCTATTTTGTTGCCTCGGAATTATCGAGCTCCAACAATTGATAGCGAGATATTATTTCAAAGTGCAGAATGCAAGTATTTCAATCAACCGGGTTGTGGACCAAGAAGTAACAACCAGCTATCTGGTCGAATTTTTAAATTCTGTATCTGCTCAAGGGCTTCCATCACATAAATTAAAACTAAAAGTGGGTGTACCTACTATTCTTCTAAGAAACTTGAGCCTGCCTTAATATTGTAACTGCACCCGACCTAAGGTTACAATTCTGCAACGACATCTGGTGGAGGCGGAAGTGTTGATGGACTACGGTTTTTGAGAACTATGAAATCCGCACTTAGGGACTGAAAGTTACACATTGAAACTTTTTAGATAAAACACGACCCGCCGATTTATGAACATATTGCTCCTCTACGTAAAAGCTCATATCAGCATACACACACTGGACCTGCTGGGGGCAGTCGTTGGCCAGCCGCGCGGGTGTAATCATCTTAGGAATCCGATTGTTATAATTAGAATAGTTTTGATTGCTTAAATTAATTATGCTTAAAATAATTGTTTTTTTGTTGTATCACGATCACCGGTACCTAAATGATATCAGTGTTTTATTTACAACTAATCCACCGGTTATCACAGCAATTAATCAACAAAATTTATTAAACACTTTTGTGGACTTAGACAAATACTTTCATGTTTCTTCGCTCCCACTGAAATTGCATATTTTTATGCATGAGAAAGCCCTTAGAATGCGAAGCAAGGCGAGCACGGGTTCAATTATTATAGATAAATCCTAAGCAATAATAATATCTTCCACTTCAGTCATATCCCTTTTTTATGTAAATTAACGTCTGAGTTTTCTTCAAAATTAAATTGGATTAGCCAGAGTTCACTTTATCATTTGTGCCTACTTGCAATTCCATTTAAATACATTAACACAATTCTGAATATCGTGTATCTCAGCATCGAGTTACTTACTAATTTGACACTGATATCACAATAAAAGACGTATTTCCTTCAAGTTAACTAATGTAGGTAATGGTTAACGTGCGATGATGGTAATAGTCAAATAATTTTCGAAACCCCTACCCGCCCGAACGTAATGAACATGCAGATGTGCACATCATTACCATAAGTTCATGCTTCCTAAATCGATATCTCTTCTCGCAAACGCATACATACAACCGCACAACATTATAATCAGATATATAGAGCTGCACAACATGTTGCGCTTTGGTACACAATTTAAAGCATTTCCAGGCCGTTATCGAACATGGCACAGCAGCAGTAGCAGCCAGCAGCAGCAGCCCCAGCAAATGGTTACAGAGCTAAAACTGAACTTGTCGGCCATTATTTGGGTTTATTATTTGGAACGGGAGTGTACGGAATTAACATAAATAGCAATTAACTACTGTTTAAACATCACTACGAGATACGAGTACATCAATTAAAAGTTATGCAATAAATCTCAACAATTTATTATCGTTTCTCATGTGGCTCTTACTTCTTTTCCAGGAATTCTTTCGATTTCGGTCCATCTCTACCGAGATGTTCACTCGGAAGCATAGATTGACCTGCTGTGAAGAAACGTTTATGTAATAGCTTTCGATTTTGATTCCCGTAATTTGATTAGACCGATTAAACAAACGAGTACTGCTTCCCCGAAAATCGATAACAATGGGTAAAATCGAAAGTGTGGCGAAGCTATCGAATTCGTAGTATAACTTTCGATCAATTATCGTAATTAAAGCCTTGTTTACATATGGTGCTTTTACGTTGAATTAAATCAAAATAAGTCTTATTCTCTGTCAAGAGTTCGCTAACACGACCATTCTATCGTAGGTCATCGATCCGGCCAATTTAAATTGTAAATCCGCATGAGTGAGTTATTATGCGAATATTACCTCATTTTGAAGTACGTATAAACTTGAACAAACATACAAACTCGTATTGAAAGACGGCTTTGTGGATCTCTCGTTGTATTCATATTGATTGACCTCTTGCACGGTCATCAACCGTGTTAGGTAATGGCCACATACGTAGCTGAATAAGGTATTCTTGGCATCTTTCACTCGTGTCGCCTGCCCTAGGGTATTCTCCAAAGGTGAAGAACTTTGTAAAACAGAATAAAACCTTCGATGACATAGAAAAAGATTTTTATTAGATATTGCCTGAGGGTATTTGAGTTCTTGGTCCAATGTTGTTGCTGTCACTTTGCTCAAGATGAATGGACTCCTAATGAGAATACATTTGTTTTTTTTTCTCGTTTTCTTTTTGTAGACTTTGTATTATAGTGCTGGGCGAATTAATAATTTTTTCTTCTTCGTAGAACATAGTACATAGATAATAATCGTTATTTTGAAAAAAAAGGCGATTAGCAAAATTTTATTTCTTGCACGTGAAAGGTTACTTACTTTGTTTTTGTTTGGGCGCAATCAACTTATGCAGCAGTGGATTTGATGAAACATAATTATAACGAATTTTAGATGCAAAAGGAGAAAATGAAAGATTACATAAGATACTCGTACATACGTAAGTATGTTATGTACATATATGATCAAATATCATGTTCACGTTATGTATTTTTCACGTTATGTATTTTGATTACCGAAGGTCGGAAATTGTTCAATTTGAAATAGTGGGGGTAAATCTTTGAAAAAGATCAAGAATGTAACAAGTCACGGTTCCTCAACGTCACGCTATTATCTCAAGGCGTTCTTAAATAATCGTTGTACTCGTATCTGCGTTTATCCCATATTTTGCTTGATAGGTATGTTAGACGATAAAATATTGTCAGACTTGACATGTTCACTTTGCAACCGATACAACTTTTTGATAATGATGGATGAATGATTATTTGGTCACATATGTACCTAATTATTTTTTTCTTTCTTTTCTTTAGGTGGCGCTTAAGTTCGTGGTGAAAGAAGGCCATCTTCTCGCAACCATTTGTGTGTGCGTGTTATATTTTTGCACGAGTGGAAGGGACCTACAATTTTTTTTGCTGACTCCGAACGGCGAGTTGAGAAGCTCATCTTGACAAATTATACTACAGGGTTTTTCAACAGGGACGCTATAAAAGTAGAGCGACAGGGACAGCAAACGACGCCATATTTCTTGCCGCTCTTTTCATGATGGAAAGATATACGAGCCAACAACGAGTCGAAATTATTAAAATTTACTACCGAAATTCGGAGTCAGTGGCCTCAACGTTAAGAGCGCTACGTCCAATTTATGGTCCAGTCGCTTGGCCGCCTTGGTCGTGCGATTTGACGCCGTTAGACTATGTGGGGCTACGTCAAGTCTATGGTCTATGCCAACAAGCCAGCGACGATTGATGAACTTCGTACGAATATCGAACGTGAAATTGCAGCAGTATCGGCCGATTTATGCTTGAAAACCGTCGAAAATTGACGTCCAGATGCTGAGGACTTCTGCAAGCGTGTCCGTGGTGGCCATGCAAAAGAAATCGAAATCCATACATAATGGCATCAAACGTTCTTTCACAGGAATAAAGAATTTCATTGATATCCAAAACAGTTTTTGTTTTATTTAAAAAAAACTTTTGTAGTGCTCTTATTGAAAAACCCTTTTTTTGAATGCTTGTCAGACATTCAAAAGAGGTAGCACCGTGAAAAAGCTTTTGAGTGTTTGCTTGGATTGAACCCGGGGTAGAATTCGGATTGCAATTCCGGGAACTTTTTTCAATGCCGGGATATCTGGATTTCAAAAAGTTAATCCCGGGATTTTATTAAAACTAAAAAATAATTTGAAGCATATTTATTTATAAATTTTATTCAATACGTACACAAAGATAATATCGATGATATTGTTTTTAAAACGTTTAATAATCTCCTTTTATCATAAACAACCATTCCATTTATTTTAAAATCAACAAATATTGAATTTTACTTTGAACTTAAATAATTTTTAAGGCAACGCTCTCAGAAACCACAGAACACATTTTCAAAACAAAACAGAAAAGTAAGAAGTCACATAATACATACAAAAATCCTGTTTACTCCATAAAACAGAAGAGCTATCAGTCCATAGTACACATATATAAGGTAGTATACTCGGAGTGTTCATTTTCGATCAAGTTCGCGCACCTGTCAAAAATTCAAAAAGATGGTCGCCATACGTGCCCTGCAAATATTTGTTTACATTCAAAAACAAAAACAAATGACTGAATTAAACGCCAAACTCACAAATGAATTTGAATTTTAAACACCAAACTCAGTACAATTATAGAAAAGGCACGAAATGCGGCCATTTTATATTTATATCAATATCCTTACCGGGTAATCATTTCATGTTCAGAAGCTCTGCCGCTCTCTGCTGTAATTTGGCATTGACACAATATATTCGTCCCGAAAAGGAATTTTATTGGGTTTTTACGGTATAAACTCTCACTCAGGTAAGATTCAATACATTTCCAAACATTGGAGTGTAGAATTGAGTGACTTTACCTGTCAAATAACATTAGTTCGTAAATTACTTTTAAATTTTGATACAACGTAGTTCATACAAATAGAGCCGGATACAAAATCATGTCGAGCGACAGATACTACGTGTTCCTTAATGACAAAGAAGATCGTGTTGCATAAATTTGAAGTAATCTTAGGTGTTCTAAGTTGTTATCTATCGTTACATGGATAATAAGTTGATCATTGTTGATCATTGGATTAAACTTTCGTGGGGGATCGCATTACCTGCAAAGTATAGAGTTACTGCATGTTCCTCATCACAGAACAAATTACGGGATGCATGAGCCTATTAACCGCATGAGTTAAATCTATAACTTAAATGTAAACATTCTTGACTTTAATCTTAACAAGATTACACTTAAAAATGTATTGCGTAATGTAGTTCCTCACAAATATATACTATTATAATAATGTATATTTGTTCTCATTATTTGTTTATTTATTGCTAGTGGTAGTGTTGAAATGTAGCGTAGCCCGTAGCCTAACCACTAACACCAGCACTAAATGATGAGCCTGCTGATGCATATTTTGCCCTGGCAAATTTCTGCTTGTGGTTGTTGCTTGTATTAAGCACACCATGAAACAGATATAAAAAAAAAATCACTGTCAACATTGGAGGTAAGGGATAAAGAGCCAGGTGTCAATTCGACGAGTCTCAACGATAAACCACATCGAATCACTCCACCTCGCTCCAATATGGTTGTGTGAGTGCATCTATCCTTTCTTAATACCATTTAATAATTTGATTTACAAAGATATCAGACTTGAAATTATTTTCAATCAGCGAAGCTACGGTTCTGGCTTCGGAATTTTCGGAAAGGCTAAGTATCTCCACCTAATTCATAGTTACAAATGTAGGTACAGAAGTATAGTTCGTAGAGACGTGCTCAGATATCAATCCTGTTTTATGACCAAACGAATAACGTGCCGAATCTCGAATTTGAGTTCGTGGATTTGTAGTCAGTTGTCTGTCTATAGCACACCTATCCTTTTTCCGGAAATCCGCATAACAGGTTAACTTTAATCAAATTGTGCAATTTTGCCGTCACGTCATTACGTGAGATATTTAACTCTGCTTCTGAACTCTGATCGCAATGTCAATAGATCCAATGCTTTGCAACAGCTGTGTTACTTGTTGGAATCAGAAATCCCCCAGTCAAATTACATCGCAAACGAAACAAGTTAGCCTCACAACCCCTCAAACCACAAGCTGAACAGACTTTCCATTGTAAACCAGATCTTTTCACTCTCATACGAAATATGCAACTTGCATTTATTTTACCTCGTGAAATATGTCTGCACAGGTTATAGACGCACAGATGCAATAGGAAACCACTTCAATGACCTGCATTCCTTGTCCGCAAAAAATGAACCCGTGTTCGCCGAAATGCAGAGTCATCATCATCATACAAAAACACCTGCAGACAAGATTAAATAGGAAGCTCAGCTTAATGAAATGAAGTCTTCGGGACTGGTGCGAAGAGATGGATTTTTTTAGATTTAATGTTTTAATTTTAAATTAAAAATCAAAATAAAATAAATGTCTGGTAAATGAAACAAGTTTGTTTTAGTAGTGGGTACTACTGCCTTTATTCATAATAACTTCGTAAATTCGGTCCGGCATGGAATCGTACAGCCTCTTTATGTAGTTCAGCGAAATTTCGCCCCAGGCTAATTTAATAGCTGAAATAAGGGATTCTCTGTCCTCAAACTGACGGCCAGACTCATAAACTTTTCGTGCTAAACATCCTCAAACATTTTCAATAAGGTTCCAGGTCGGGTGAGTAAGGCGGCCATGGAAGCAATTCCACATTTTGCTCCTCTATCCAATTTTTGACTATGCGCGCCGTGTGGATGGGGGCGTTGTCCTTCTGGAAAGTCCAGTTTATGGGTCCAAAAATGTTCGAAAATTGAGGAAAATTTCTTTCCAAGATTCCTTTATAACTTATTGCAGTCAATTTTGAGGTATGAAACTCAAGCTCCACAGTGCCATAGTCGCTAACTGCTCCCCATACAATAACACCACATTCTCGACTATGATGCCGCGATAAAAATCGTTCTTCTTTCCTCACATCGTGGAAGTAATAGTTAAGCCCATCAGGGCCATCAAAATTAAACTTCTTCTCATCTGAAAAAACCACGTGACGCCATTCATTTTTCCAACTCATATGGACTTTAGCGAATTCTAAACGCATGCCTTTCCGTTGCTCGCTAAGCGGTGGTTTCTTTTGAAGTTTCATTCGTTTTAGATTATTTAGATGATTGGCACTATTGATCACTCTTAGGACTGTTGAAACGCTTGCACCTACACCGGCTTTCTGTTTTATTTTTGCCGCAGAGTCACAAGAATTGGAAGCATATCGTAAAATTACTCTTCGATCAGCTTCTGCTGTTGGCGTTTTTTTACCTCCTTTCATGATTTTTCCGTACGAATCTTTGTTTTTTAAGTAGGAATAGATCACACTAAAACTTCGTTCAATTTTATTAGCTATAGCACGCTCGGTTAGTCCTTGTTCTCTTAGTAAATCGATGTTAGCTCTTTCAACACTATTCAGAGATTTTGATCCACCCATTTTTCTTTGAATCTCAATTAAACTTTAAATTTCACTTAAAACACTTCAACTGTTGATCCAATGTGTCAATCTCCTCAGAACGGTCATAAACAATGAAGAAAATGACCTTGTGTCATTTTGAGTTTTTCATTCTGATTTCTTTTCTCAACATCATAAGCAAACAGTAAACATCATCAAATGATACATTAACGCACAATGTTTGGAAAAAATGGACAACGTACTTTAGAAAATGTTTGTGCTTATTTAGTTGAAGCGAAGTGTATATAAGACGATATTTTTGATTGGGAAACCTATAGAACAGGTATACAAGGTCATTACCACACAAGAAGTCGCACAGTATTTCATGTGTGATTTTGTTTAAGAAACCAGAATTCGCTTTCTCAAGTCTGTACAATGCTATGGCTGTAATGACTCCATTACTTAAATATAATTCGATTGCATATCGTCGGCCTAATAAGATAACCTCGTAACTCCACTTTTTAGTGAAAATGACTTTTTAATGCCATCTTATAGAAACTCGGTAGGCGCACTGCTATGGAAACACTCATAGCTCCTTAATAAATTTAAATGTTACTAAAATCATTTTGTTTATATCTCGTAACCGTAGCTCCATAGTCCATACTCCAATGCACAATACAGTCGAAGTTCCTGAAAAACCTCGTAACTTCGACAATTGTTTTACAGCAAACCTCATAACTCTAATGGTAGGAATGGAAAAAACTCGTAACTCCAGTAAAATGAAAAGTTGTAGTCGTATTAAAAAAAAGTTTTTCTCGAAAAAGCTACGATTTTTTTTTATTAATTTAGAATATAAAATAACAACGTTAACTAAAAACCTGGGCTTAGTAGTGATAAACTTTCGTTCCTCCTGTAAAATTTTCAATTTTGGAGTTACGAGGTTTTCTTATTAAGCCGACGATACGATGCTCATTTGATAAATATGAGTAAGTCGGGTTGCATAAGAATTGCAAGGAGACCAACGCTATGTGTCTCACAAGAAGCCACTGCGTCACACCTCGTTCCTTATGACCGAAACATAATCTTAATAGGACTAAGATGGTGTTAGATCTAGATAGATCCTTCACACGCTTTATCACCGAAATAATCACAGAACACTGTGCCTTAGGTCATATGACTACCAAATGGCTACATGAGTCCAACGATATCTGTAGAAACTGCGAAGATCCTGTACCGTTATCCATGAACGACGTCTCCGTACATTAGGCCATAGATTCTTGGCGGAAAATTCAAAGATATCGGATTAAGTTTCACCGATAGCATAAATTGGTTTACGAGTTCATAGAAAGAGGATTAATTCCCAAACTATGGGAGTCCTTCGGGTCTCGAAATGGAAATGATGGCTTGTGCAATCATACGCTCTTCCTAACCTAACCTAGCCTTCCAAGGAAAACTAATTTGTTTTCAGGCAAGCTCAAGTCCCCGATATGTAGCGAAATTCTGATACCCAAAGTATTAGCTTTTGCCGGTTGTTGATTTTATTGCTGTTTGACTGCTGAATTCCTCGGAATTTAACTGCTCTACCGCTTCTAAGAGATCCCTCTTGTTAGCAAGTGAAGCAAATGATAGAAAACTCGCCAGACATACAGTACCCCGTCAAATAATTATGAACACTGTTAAAATGATACTTAATCCTCCCTGGCATCATTCCACAATTGATCTCCATAAAAAAGGAAATGTTGAATTGATCTTCGAAAGAATCCAAAAACTTAAAAATGAATTTATAACTACTGTGCTTTTGCAGATAATATTCTGGTAAACCAATTAGCTACATAAATCGAAAACTATTGTTACATGTTTTATGTTATTTGTTGTCTATTTATTTACTTATTTATTTATTTATTTTATTGAAATTTTGTATTTATTTTATTTATTTATAACTTATTTATCTTTTTATTTATTATTTATTATTTATTTATATATTTATTTATTTATTATTTATTTATTTAATTATTTATTTAGTATTAAGTATTTATTATTTATTGTTTATTATTTCTTATTTTTTTATTTTATATTTATTTATATATTTATTATCTGTTTATTTTTTTATTATTTATTTATTTATTTATTTATCATTTATTTATCTGTTTGTTGTTTATCTATTATTTATTTATAGTTTACTTATTTATTCATCTAATTGATTTTCTATATTTATCTAATATTAATTAAAATGTATTAGTTTTTTACCTATTTTATTTATTTATAACCATAAAGTATTGGATTGATTTTTTTTCTTTTTTTTTGTTTTTGTATTATATTGAAGGTTTTTGTGGTATTTTTCCTTCAAATTACTTATTTTCTTCTTACTAAGCTGTTCATATCATGTTCATAATTTTTCAGTAGAAATATATTAGAAAAACATATCAAATCTCTGTATTAAGAAATGTGCGGTAACAAACCAATATTGTTAATTTATGATACCAAATAAAGATATATATATATGTATATAAATGCTACAATTTTTAAGTTGCCTTAACTTATATAATTTCTTTTGACATATTTGATGTAGTTTTTTATTTAGTCTTATAATTAATAAATGTACGTAAGCTTAATATTTTGTCAAATTCGCTTTGATTTCTAAGACACTGTGAACTCTGTTAGGCATTCTCGCAATTCATGCTTGTATCACACCTTTCATGGCACTGCCATTCTTTAACACATCCTCAATATTTTCTGTCGGCATTGGTGTTGTTGAATTCCTTCTGCCTGTTTCACAGATCATACAACACATATGATAATGACAGTTCTGCTGTATGATTTCTGTTTCACAGGTTTGATGTGTGATCTGCTATCATACAACAATTTATAAAGGAAGAATCGACTGGAAGTATTGGACGGTTGTATGATTCTGTTTCACATCATACATTTTATACAACAGTTTTCCATCAAATTTGTCATACATTTCATACAGCAGAATAGTTTGCTGTACCTAATTACTTTACTATGAATTTCAACAAACGAAAATATACAAAAATAAGTACTATTTTACTATTTACCTTCTTATTTTTGAATCCTAATCATTTTTAATTGTTTTTAAACAACAAATTATCGTGCTACAAAAAATGCACTATAAAAAAAATTCCTTTTTAGGAGGTTTGCCGGTTAGCGTATTGCCATACTCTATAGCAGCACAGACATCGATCGCTCTGCAATAGATTATAGTATGCTTATTCAAGTGCAAAGCAGACTATATTCTATATCAGAGCAAACGCAATTTATCTGAGTTGATATGTATTCTGCTCTGAAATTTAAGAGCAAAGTACCTGCGGTAACAGACACTTCGTGTGCCTGTCGCTTGTCATGTTCTTACGAAATCAAATTACATGCGAGTTCTACTGTTATTTTTCATTTGTTCTGTTTATACCCTAATATGTATTAACTTAAATCAACCGAATGCCAAAAAACACTACGTTTTAATTGCAGATATAAGTTTATTTGTTTCGCGCGAAATTGTTTAAATGTGATAAAATGAAAGCCAAACAAATTAAAAATACAAATTATATAATATTTTGCCAAATAAAATAAAGCGAAATGGTGAACGCAGATATTTATTTAAGGCGAAATAATTACAAACAAATAAGCTAATAGCTGCCGTAAATTCATTCCGTTTTTAATTTTCTGAAAATTCTGTTAATCACTTACATAGTTATCTACAGCGAAATCACGTATGATCGCAGAGCAATCTGTAGTAGCACATGGTTTGCATCAGCTTTTTCATTAATTAAAAAAGCAAACCGCATATGATCACAGATCAGTCCGTGGTAGCATATATTTTGCTTTAGATTTTCTGAAATTCGAGGAGCAATATAAAGCTCAGCACAGACTATGGCAGAGCGACCGATGTCTGTGCTGATAAGCAGTTTGGCAATACGCTGCCGGTTATACGGCTACAAAAGCAGAGCTCTCCGATGCGTGGAAAAAAATTGGCATTGACTTATGGGCTTATCAATAATAGCGATGAAGAAAAGTTTAGGAGAGTAACTTGGCATTTTCTGCTGGAATATCTCCACCATCTTCATCTTCCAATTTATAATCATCCGATAAAATAATTTCGTTTTATTTTACCATCCTTTTAGGCTATTTTATTTCACTTTTATTTCTGGTAGTTTTCGATAGATTTTTGCTAAAAGTAGTCCTTGAACACTAACAACGAAAATGTCCAAATCATAAATTTCATACAACAAAAAAAAAAAAAAATTATCATACATCACTTCCAATGAAATCTGTGAAACAGAAAGTTGTATGTGTTGTATGATGTATGATGAAAATGTATGTTGTATGAAAGGCAAATCGACGGAAGATGCACTCTTACAGTTTTGTTCTCAAATTATGTCACACCTCGATGGGAAAAAATGTACAGCAGGTTTATTTATTGACATAACCAAAGCTTTCGACATGGTCAACCACAATTTCTTGTTGAGAAAACTAGAAAAAGCTGGATTTCGTGGTATCATGCTCCTTTGGTTTAGATCGTACCTTGAAAATAGATCGCAAAGAGTGAAGTTAGACGAAATAAGGAGCGAAACTAGATTTTTTAACCTGGGTGTTCCACAAGGCTCTGTTTTAGGGCCTACTCTATTTCTGGTATACATCAATTCACCCTTTGCTCTAGATTTTAAGGGCTCACCAATGGGTTAAACAGTCCTTTGGACCTAATTTCTGATGTCAATTGGGATCTAAGTTTATTGAGACACTGGTTTGCTGAGCATAATTTGGTTATCAGCTCCAAAACTAAGATAATGTTCTACAGCTTATCTTCATCATATAATCTGGATGCAAATGTGTACTTCCACGCACCTGAGTGCCCTAGATACAAACTACCTAGCTGTTATTGTTCGTCTGGTTTTTCCTCTCCCACCTTTTGTAATAATCTAACCTGTAGTGATAAATGTACCTTAGTGGAGAGAGTTGACGATTTTAAGTATTTTGGACTTACACTTGATTCCAGGATGAGTTTTGCGAATCACATATATGCTTTGAAAAAGTATTTCCGATTGACGCTTCGACATTTCTACAATTTGCGTAACTTATACTCTACCAAGCTTTTATAGATAATCTATTATGGTATTTTCCATTCCAAGTTACAATATGGAATCGCGTGTTGGGGGGGTGTGTATCGCAATAAAACACAACCACTGTTGATTTTACAGAAGTATGTCATTAGAAAAATTTGTCGTAAATCTGGTAGACATTCTAGTTTTCCTTTGTTCTGTGCCCTGAATATTCTTCCTGTTCGTCATTTGTACTGTTTTAAGGTGTTAAAAATATTCTTTATGAAGTCCGGTAATCGTAATTTTCGTCTTTCAAACTTATCATCTGTTCCACTTTTCCGAACCACTGCATATCGTAATTTTTTTTCTGTTTTATCTTTTCGATTATTTAATGAACTCCCTCAGACGATCAGATCAATGACAATACCTGGAATGTTCTTAAAATGCGTAAAAAGGTGGCTATTCAACTTTGATTATATTGCTCTAGAATCCCGGATTTCTAATGTTTTGGTCTAATTCTTTGTTTTCATTGTTTCCTTTATTTTGTGCATATTATGCAGAAAATTTAAGTTTCTCGATTGGTTTTTATTTTGTTAATTATATTTCGATTTAATTTATTATTGATTATTTTTCTTGCAATGTTACCAGTTTAGTCTTAAGTTTTTCTTAATTTGCTCACTTTGAATTCTTAAGGGTCACCCCACCCATAAATTTATACATATTGTTTAGCCGATTTGAAGTGGCTTTCAACTCTATTTTTCATTTAAATACTGAATGCCACCAACCTTTCTTATATATTTTTTCTATTCGTTTTTCTGTTCTATAAGAACTCTAAATGTACTTTATTAATGTATAAGAAATAAATAAAAAATATCTATCTATCTATCTATCTATCTATGTGTTGTATGATCTGTGAAACAGGCCCCAGATCTTCGTCTTCTGATTGGGGTGTTGATGGTAAAGGCGGCTTCATTTGAAGTCGAATGCCTTTCAGAGCTTCTCTTCCTAAGTTCAACAAAACAGCAGATTTCCAGATAAATAAAAAAAATTAAATAAAAATAAATTTCAACCTATAATTGGACAAGGCTGGGTCATCACAGCAGTGTGTGTCTATTGCACTCCCAGGCAAGTGAAAATTCAAACGTTTTTTTTAACGTTCCACCCTACTGTACAACCTTTGATGGTCTAACTTTCACATAAAGGGCTGTATAAAAAGAGTGTTGTCAACTTTTATAAATTCCAGGAACCCTTACGTAGAAAAAATTAATTAAAAGTTAATAAAAGCGACAATCTGACCAAAACATTTTAATGCTTTTTTTTTCAGTATTCTATTACAAATTAGTTACCAAAACTAAAAAAAAGTTAATAAGCAGATGATACATAAATATACTGATATCCTTTTAGTATCACAATTGCGCACTGCGGATTCTAAAAATCAAATGATTAACCCGGTTAGTGTTTTTTTTATCATTTGCAACTTCAAGCATAGAAAAAGTGACTGCCACTCGCATATTTTTTAATTGTAACCCACTAGGGGACCACTGTATATGTATAGGTATATTGGTGAGATACTCCTGCATACAATGTTAACATAGTTTACGTAATATTCTTCGGATTAATATATCAAACGAGATGGCGCTGGTAACTTGTTTTTATCTCATACGTCGACTTAACTTTCTAATTAAAGTTGATACCTACACAGTGGTTATTAGAATGTCAGTCTTAAGATGTAAAGCAGTGACGACTATTGTATTGACATGCAAGAGTAAAGCACCTGCAGAAACCAAATCTTATACATTAGGTTCGTAGTGACGTTCTGCATACAACACCACTTCCGTTTGAGTTTGTAAAATCATGTTAGGCAGCGTAGCTAGATAGATAGATCAATATATTCATTAAATTTTTTTGCAATTTACTCGTACAATACCAAACCAATTTAAACATTTTGTATTTATGTATTTAATCATGTATGATATGTTCATATTAAAAATTATAGATAAAATAGCAATTCATATTCTATAACTATAATAAAAAGGCTAGTGCAATGCAGAATACTCTTTAAGAATAATTTAAATACAGAAATTATGGACTATATGACTCTGCTCCTAGATATCAATATCGAATATAAGACTATTATTCCTGGCCGACAGGAATGGGTAGGAAATATCTGTCTAAATAACAAATCTGCACTGGAGATCTGCACGGATGGATCCAAGATAGGTGATGGTATAGGAGCGGGTATAATTTCAGGCTAGTTCAGCCTGAAGTTGTCCTTAAGACTCCCAGACCACTGTAGTGTCTTATAGGCGGAGGTGATGGCTATTCGTGAAACCGCTGAGTGGCTATTGATGAAGTCGATGTACAATCGGGACATTTTCATTTTCATGGTGCACGCCCCAAGATGGCGGATTCCTTTTTTCTTCACAACCGCCATGACATGAGTATCAAATGAAAGCGTTTGACGAGTAGAATCGCAAACAGTCTGAGTAAACTTTCTCGCATCAAGCCCACCCAAACCAATATACGGTGCATACGTATACCGACGTAAGTTTGTTAAAAAAATTCAGATACTAAAAAGTATAAAATACATTTTTTAAAAACAAGCTTTATTGCGTTAAGCTTTAAACTAAAAAATAAAAAATAATTTTTTTCCGAGTCACCAATTATACCTATGTGAGTATTAATTAAAGCTTGGGCGCTCAGGCACAAGACAACACATGCATGATGTGCAACGAGGACGAAGAATAAGCAGAACACATTTTATGTCACTGTTACTGTTTAATTAGAACTCGTTATAATCACTAAGACAAGTTTTACCTCGAGCCTGAGCGCCCCAAGCTTTAATTAATAGTCACATAGGCATAATTGGTGACTCGGAAAAAAATTATTTTTTACTTTTTAATTTATTAAAGCTTATTTATAAAAAACTATTTTTATGTGTTTTTTTTTCTGATTTCTTTGATAAAAAAAAATTTGATAGAATTATAAAAGAAAATGGAAAACAAGCAATATTAAATTTTGAGCGATGAAGTTGTTGAAATATAAAAGTGGGATTCTGCGAAACGGGCAAAGCGAGATTGAACGGAATTTTAAAAAGAGGGATTTTAAGAGGTTGTATTTAAAAAAAACAGATATTTTAAAAGCCGGTATTTTAAATCTTTTTTTGCGGTCCGTCACAATGCTGATTATTAATAAGGCTAATCGTAGTAGCTAATACTTAAGAAAATGAAGATAATTGTGATTGAATACCTAATACTAATGTACCTACCTATGTATGTATGTAGGTACATATAATAATCACTAATCCAAAAAAATTGCGAAAATAAAGATGAGCTATTCAACTGGGCAATGAAGTGGAAACACTTGCAATAACTCACACGTTCCTCGCTAGTGTTGAAGTTCTCTCTGGCTTATAATTGGTATTAAATTCAAAACATATTCATTATATTTTTGCGGGAACATTGACTTGAATAGCTCTCCGATATTTCTTGATGTTTTTATTTCTGGCTTCCTGCCAGCGTTACCCTTCTGCGACTAAAGTCTCAATTTGCGACTTTTTTGACTGGCCTGCGACTTTGATACGACTTTTTAAAAAAAACTCCAAATTCGCGACTTTTCATAGAAACATTGAAACTTTTTATGGTTTTCTGCGACTTTTTTGTCAAAATTTAGATTTTAGCAGATTTTTCTTAGATCTATTTTTGTGCAGTTTACTTTCACACATTCACATAACACATGAGGACACATTTTGGTATACAGTAAAACTTGTGAATAGTGGAATCTGCGAATAAAAGAATCCTTCGAAACCTGGTTAGTGGACATTTGTTGAATGCCAATTTTGATTTTCTTCATACAAACTCACTCTGCTCTGGAAACCTGCGAAATCTGAATACTGGAAAATTGTTCAATGAATTTTGTTTTTTCCCCATGCAAATTCACTCTTTAATAGTAGAATCAAGATATGAATGCGCAAAAATTCACTAACATTTTGTCGGCTTTGTTTCCTTTTCCGAGAATTTTGACATTTTAATATGTTTCTTTTCGCGTGTGTCTCATTCTGCTAGCGTCTACATTCAGCAAGTATACATTCCGAAATCAGATATCAAAATTGATCGAAAAATAATAAAAGAAATTAGTTTGCCGATAGTGGAAAAAATTACGAATAGTGGAAATGTTGCGAATTGTGGAAAAAAGATGTGCACCGAAGCATTTCACTATTCGCAAGTTTTACTGTACATAATATGCACATATGTACCTATGTATCTGACAGTTCGCTCATCAAAGACATTTTTGGATTATATGTTATCATGACGGGCCTACTATTTACATTATGATGTACACTGGTCCCTCGCTTTCGCGACTTCTTTTTGCGCGGTTTCACCTTTGCGTGAAATGCATTTGTCTACCAAAATTCGATTTGCGCGGCGCTAACATTTCATTTTTCAGGAACGCAACCCCCTTAATTACATTAAATTCATACTTCGCTGTGCGCGGTTTCGCTTTGCGCGATTTCGCATTGCGCGAGACTTTTCATTCCCCTAACCCCCGCGCAAAGCGAGGGAGCAGTGTATAAGTGGAGGAAATCACATGAGGCCCATCTGTGGCCGCAGTGATAGGGTGACACGGTTCCACCTCTACGAACAATCCACAAAGGTGTAAAAAGAACCTAAACACCCCAAGCTTTAATTAATAGTCACATATTGGTGACTCGGAACAAAATTATTGTTATAAGCTTTATATTTTACTTTGTTTGAAAAAAAAATGTTCTATAATTATATTAATTTACGTTTTTTTATTCTTTGTCTATTTTGTTTTCAAAATAAAATAAATATGTGTACATAGTTCCTTTAAAATAAATTTGCATTTGTTAAGTTGTTATTAATTAATGTTTTAATTAAATAAAACATCTGACGTACTCAATACCCCCCAAAAAGGTCCTACAGCCAAGAGCAATTCAATTTATATGTTGAGACTCTTTTGAAGTCTCTGAGACTTTCTTTGCGGCTTTTTTTTAAGTCTGTGCGACTTTTTTTGCGACTTCTTGAAAATTCTCAGCGGTAACACTGCTGCCTGCCCTTCTTCAGAGAATTGACATAGTTGGAAGCAGTGCAGCCGTAAACCATAGATTAGAAGCATATGTACAGTTTGGGGGCATTATAACACCACAGCGGGATATTTTACCAACATAACATATTCGTGTTTACAATTGGTTTTTAACAAAATTTGTAAAATATTTGATTTCATTTCATCAAACATTTGTACCATGCTAAACATAATGAAAAGTAAAATTTTGTAGTTCTTATTAACAAGTGCAAGATTGTGGTTTTAATTTGTAGTTGGTGAAATTGGCCACGCTGTGTGGTAAGAATTTACAAAGTATTTAAAAGTACCGAGTTTATCAAAATCCAAATGTTCAGATACCACACCAGCAGGCCAGCCAAAAAACTGGGTGGACTCAAAGAGGACATTGAATTCAATAAGGTCCTGCCTGTCACACAGGAAATAAAATCATTGATTTTAATGTAAAGTCAAAATTTCCAGATTGTGTTCTGTATCTGTGAATGAACATCAATTGGCGGGCAATTTCGTTTGGGATTAATAAAAGTGTCTGTAAAAAAAAGGATTTCTTACTACCTCAATGTGTAGGTAATTCTCCCTGAGGATAACAACTAGTATTCTCAATTCTCCTACTCTTATTAAATTAATTCATACAACGTACAGCAAAATGACAAAAGAAGCACACATATCTAATACTTTTCAAATTGGTCTTAACTTTCTTGGGAAACGTCTGTTAAAATTCTTATTCCAGTTGAAATTGTGCCAAAAACAAAATGAAATTTGTCGAAGTTTTCCTTGTTAAACGACCAACCGGAGAGTTATGAATCCCCTTAACAAATTCCAACCAGCTTCTGTGTGTGAATACGAATACCTTTCATACATGTACAAGTGTACATATGTATGTTTGACGATTGCACTAATCCGTAGAAGAAAATATGTCTCGGTATCCTTCGAGTAGAAACTCCTTTGAACTCGCACAAGGTATACCTGCTCTTTTTGCGTGTCCAATTCCTACTTGTGACATCGAGACATATAAATGTAGTTTTATGATAAAAATTGTTTAAAAAGAAGTGCAGGTGCACATTGTACAGGAAAATAGAAAACAATCCAAGCGGAGGATTTTTTTTGCGCACACCTGATGAATCTTGGAAAAGTTTAAACGTAAGGAGCTACCTAAAGCAGTTGAAACTATCTTGGCTATGTCTCTCGATGTCGGCGAAACGGGCGAACAAAATACTTTTCATTGAAAAATTACACTTGTTTCTCTATTTTGTTGTTGTTACATATGCAATATGCATACATTTGTTTCGTGTCACAATGTATGCAATCTGTCACGGTTTCTGCATACCTACTGCTACTTATAGTGTTGTAGATGTGCAAACACAATTCCAGTCAAATAGCATCATTCGCTACTTTCTTTATTTGAATGTATTATAGGTGTATCCGACAAATTACATTGAGCAGAGAAATAGTGCAACGTCATGAGGTGGTAGGTGAAGAACTAAATCAATCTTGCGACTTAAGCACAAAAAACAAAAAAAAAACCATGTACAGTGGTGGAAAACTATCAAGAAAAAAACATTTTCTACAAAAATATGATAACAGCGCTCTTTTTGACTAAAACTATTCACACAATTTATGTATACTACTATTATGTAAACGTAATTTTTTTGTAAATAAAACAGTTAGTTTTTGAAGCGTTGGTATAAAAATGAATAAATGTGAACAAAATGCCAAATTACAACCAACTGACGGAAAGCCAAACAAACAAAAAAAAAAAATTACACTGTTTGAGTGTCTATTTGAGTTGATTATTTTCGAAATTATTATAACAAATAACAAATAACCCTCACTTCAAATGCACGCAAGCAGAAATAGATATGTATGTATCTCGTTTTGATAAAAAATAAAATTAATAAACTCTTGTGGTGTCAGAGACCCCCCCCCCCCCCCCCCGCCTGCCAACCGAAAAAACAGGCTGGTGAAAATAAACTGGTTTAACGTTTTGGTGCGCCAACATATTTTATATGTTACTAGCCGTAACCCGATGCGCTTCGCTCCAACTATCTTTTAAAAATTTGCCTGTTAGTTATTTTTCTATCTGTCTGTCTGTCGGTCTGTTGGTCTGTCCGTCTGTATGTCTGTCTGTCCATCTGCCTGTCTGTCTGTCTGTCTGTCTGTCCTGTCTGTCTGTCTGTCTGTCTGTCTGTGTGTCTGTGTGTCTGTCTGTTTGTCTGTCTGTCTGTCTGTTTGTCTGTTTGTCTGTCTGTCTGTCTGTCTGTGATTCATATTCACATTTCACCTGAAATTACGAAATTTTGTATGACAGGTACCAAAACTACCAATTGTTGGGTAACCGCTGTGATGCTATGTTTTATTCTTTGTTAAGAAAAACGTATTCTGAAATGTTTACCAAAATCGGTTGCTTAGTTTCCAAGTCTATAAAAGACAAACATACATATGTACATACATTCGATTTTATAGATTTAATAGCTTAACTCCAGCGCCACCTATCGGATCCAGTTATTATTATATAATATTCTCTTTTGGCACAGACCCAACATACTTACTTACTTAGTTGGCGCTACAGCTCGAGGTGAACCTGGGCCTGCTTCTCGCAACCATTTGTGTGTGCGTGTTATATTTTTGCACGAATGGAAGGGACCTACAGTTTTTTGCCGACTCCGAACGGCGAGTTGAGAAGCTCAATCGTGACAAATGATACTCTTTGATGCTTGTCAGACATTCGAAAGAGGTGGGCACTGTGAAAGACCCAACATACATATATTGTAAATATGAGCCTTTGCGATCCATAAATATAGAAGTTGTTAATAACTTCACTCCAGCGCTACCTAGCGAGCGGATTTTGATCCTATTATCTTCGATCATAGTAGTATGCGCACAACAACTTACCAAAGTTTTATCACTATCGGATGAGCGATGCGCCCTCGCATAGGGTACGAACAAACATATAAACAAACATACAAACATACACATTTTTATATAATAGATAGAGAATTTCCGTTGGAAGGAGAAAATATGTGCTAAAGTCATTGCCACTGGATGTGGTGGATATGGGAATATCCGTTATAAAGAGGTTTTACTGTATCTAGTACGAAAATACATATATTAACCTACACTTCACTAGACAACCCCATTACTTAAGCTGATAAGCAGCTCTACAACTAAAAACCTTAATCTATGTAAGTACCCACCCGCTACCCAGTAGATACTTAGTAATAAAATAAAATTTGCTTTCATTTCTAGTGCTCTACTCTAGCTTACGAAACAGTTCAAGTAGTAATATCTTTATTATTCTGAACCAAGTGCTGCGTTCCATCATTAACATTCGCAGACATCACAGCGGTTATGATTTTGATGTTCTCTGAAAACATATTGCGAAGTGCATTTGCCTTAAAGAATAACTGTGAAATTTATATAACCTTCTGCGCGTAACTTTGCCACTAAAAACTGAGGAAAGGCCACAAGCTGAATCAGCTACCACACAGACAATCACTTCTGTACTAATGGATGTTGACGTTTTACAGCTTTCGGATATAACTACCTACGAGTGCATAATACATGCACAAACTATATGTACATACGTTTTGTTTGAAAAATTATACTTAAAATGTAAAATGCTGCATTCTCTTTATTTGATTGGATTTAATAGATGCAGGTACATAATTGAAAGAGTATCTGGTAACTGTGAATTGAAGAATGATGACATTATTCAAATGGAAAAGTGCTAATACAAGTTCATTCCAAGTCCCTATAATATCAATTCGTCAAGCTTCTATTTACAAGGGAATATTTCTGTGTCCACCCCACATCAACACCCTTAGGATCATCATCGAACATAGATCTCCACTGCACCTGCCATTTGTCGAATTCGATAGCATCAGCAGGAAGTTCATCTGGGTTGCAACTTGCAGCGTATCCAAAATATGAAGGGGCATGCGACAAGGATGTACCCGTTCGCTAATGTTTTTTTTATTTGTGTAAGCGCAGGTTTATCGACGGGAAGCGGAGGAATTTGACATCACAACTAGAACAACTCGACGAAGCTTATGGCTTTTGCTTGCTATCTCACAGAATTATGGTGACAGCGGGTGTGGAGAGGAAATATTAACTCCGGCAAAACTAAAATCATCATCACCAGTAAAACCAGTGGGTAGAGAGGTTAAATTGTTTCCAATACCTTAGAAGAATTGTGTCTGATGAGGGTCGAACTAGATCAGCCAACTGGATAAACAAGGCAAATGAAACTACTGTTGTCCCGTTCTAATGTCGAATCCGTGGTACATGTCTACGAAACATCTCTAGGAATATCTGGGTATTCTGCAGGTCTGTGAGAGAACTAGTCAGAGTCCTGTAGGTATTAGGCATTATAATTCAAAGGCAGCAACTTTCAAATTGGTAAAACCTCCATTGCTTGTCATACTATGCAATGGAATCCTTTTGCAAAAAAAAAGTGAGGGTAGAATTAAGGTCTTGCTCAATCCTATAAGTGGGCACCGTAGCGCAAGTGGTTAGTGCGTCAGACTACTGAGCCAGCGGTCTTGGGTTCGAATCCCGCCGCAAACACCTAAACATTTTTTCACAGTGCCCACCTCTTCCGAATGCCTGACAAGCATTCAAAAGTATCATTTGTCATGTAAAGCTTCCCAACTCGCCGTTCGGAGACGGCAGAAAACTGCAGGTCCCTTCCATTCGTGCAAAAATATAACGCGCACACACAAATGGTTGCGGGAAGCTAGGCTTGGTTCTACCTAGGACTGCTGAAGCCAAATATTTATTTTTCTTTTCAATTGCCGGAAAGTTGAACTGATTGAAACTCTTTTGGGACCCAGGGCACAAGGGAAAAACAAGAAATGAGACTCCTTACTAGCTTGCTAAAAAAAGGCTCAGAAGAGGATTTCTCAGGACTTGAACCCATGTTGGGTCTGGCACCATCTATGGCATGAGTTTTCATTGACTTCTTGGATCTCCAATGAACACAATCAAGGGCACCTTTTCTGTACGCATTCAGGCCAACGATCCCACCATCTGTATGAAATCCGCAGCATTTTTGCTGTCCCTCATCAGAAACTACTGCTGCTCGGTAAGGTAGGAGTGGCTATGGCTACCAGTTAAAAGCTAGCAGACATGTTAATTTTATGCTTACTTACTTACTTACTCCGTGGCGCTACAGTCCAGGCTGGGTGATGAGGACATATATCCTTAGTCGATCGGGAAAGAGCTTTACTACTTAATTACCTTCATAGCACAAAGAAACAGCGATTGACAAGAGCAATCCTTTGTTTGATTTCCGACGAGATGTAGACAAAGGCCTTTACTACCTCAAAGTTGTAACTGCCCATTGTGAAGTTCTTTCCAATTCGTCGATGCAAAGTGTCCCCTTTCGTTTGCCGCTAAGCCCAATTTAGCCACTTCCTTTTCTATACTCGCAAATGCACCGGTTAATTGTATGCAGCAATATTTATTTAAAATAAAATGTTTTACCGACATGGGCTGGAGTTTTACTGAAACAATCTGAATTCATAAATGCACCGTCATGCAATTTCTCATTTCCAGAGCAAACCTGCATCAACCAAATAATGACATATGACAGCAAATAGGTGCGTTTATCTTTCCACTGACACTTTGGGTTGGTGCAAAATAAATTTTGATATTCCCTTTCATTGTACAGCGCTTATTTGTTGAACAAACTTCCAGTTTCTAGTAAACAAGTCATCCGCAAGCTTTCACCCTAATTATTGGTCATAATATTAAATTAATGTATCATCTAAAGCTTAGGACATGTTGGAAACTACATAAAACCTAATTGCAGATCCATCCACAAGTATACTATATCTAACATAGTATCTCGTAGTTATAAGTTATGTCCGTGTAACCAAGCACGTATTAGCTTTAATTATTATTGGCCTAGTTTGGGGTTGAGGCGAGATACATGCCCATTTTTATGTACACATTGGAGAGGCACTGTGGTTATACTACTATTCATTTTTATTGCTATATATCAGCAGTGTTTTTAATGTCAAATAGCAGAATGGAGACTGGAAAGAAAGAGAGAGAGAGAAAGAGAGAGAGAAGACGGATTAGAAATTAATCCCAGCCACTAGCACACGCCACACAGAGTGCTCATGTGCTATGCGGCCGTATAATATTATACTCGTACCTGTTTCTGTGAATCTATATCAAATAAATGTGATTTATCTTTTACGAGTTACGACCCAAAACATATTTAAGTGCAAGATTTATGCCACAGCACCGGGTGCCAGTACCAAATGCTTATCATGTCATTATTGTGATATATTCCCATCAAATCGGAGTTATGTATGTATGCTCATTTGAAAATAACTTACAAAGCCTGCCAGTGCCAGTGCCACCCCTCTGTAGCTCTAGCTAGAGCCATTTACACAAAAATTAAATAATAATAATTTTGCAATAAAGAGTATTCGGCTGATGAGGCAAAATGTATCCGTAATGTATGTATCTCCATACGATTTCTCAAAATACGTGATTCATCACAATTGGTGAAATTTATTGAAGGGGGGGAGTAGGTATTTCCTTTCCGGAAATCCTCCTTGTGTGTGCTATCTACAACGAAAAGGATTTGGGTGGAATGCGAAGATTAATGATGTACACGCTCTCGAGAGTTACGAGTACATACGCTGCTGCAGAGAATGTCATGGTATCAATTAATTTTTTTCCCTTCCTGTCTGTCCTGTCTGTTCTGTCCTTTGGTTCGTTTGACCGGCCCCGCCCCATGATTATTACTTAAGTTGTAATATCGAGAAAGAGAATCTGAAATTCTTAATTGAATTATTTGCCAGTAATACCCTACTGACGAGGACATGAAAAGCCCAAAATATGGGTGTCCCGAGAAAGTAGCAATTAATTTATTATAAGAGAGTCGACTTGAAATACTCGTAGTTGGACTATTTCCCCTATGTCGTCGGAGCGCGTCAAGTGATTGAGTTACCCACTCGTATTGGCGTTAATAGTGTGTTAAGTTTGGAGTCATCATAAGTGAGCGCCTTACTAATTTGATGTCACTGTAACTGTGTGTATAAGTAAACACGAAGAAATTTATTAGTGTCGCTTGAGACGAGTAGATAATCGCGAGTAATAAACATGTGCTCAATGTTTCGAATAGCAAATCATTAGTTGGTTGATTTTTTTTTCTACTTTCTATGAGTTCGTTTGTTGATTTACATACATATGTATGTATGTATATTCGAAGTGACGTGTTGCTGCTGTGACACTTTTATTCAGTAACCATGACTCAATGCTAACGTAGCGCAGTGCGGGCGTCTTTTGTTTTTCGTTCGTCGAAAGTCATGGATAGATAGAAAAGCAATCATATTAAGATACTTTGTCAATGTGAACATGAATATTCTGCTGGTAATAGTCGTTAAACTGAATGCAGGGCAATGTTCGCTGGTAGATACGTCAGAATGTATGCACGAGTAGGTTATGTGGTGACAGAGTCTGGGAAATAATATGTGTTTCCATTTATGTTACCTGGGATTGATTTTATAGTTATTGATGCAGAGAGAGATTTTAGTTAGTTCTGATTGAACGAGAGATCCATATGAATATCGTATGATCGTTATTTGTTTGAACTTTTGAAAAAAAAACCTCCAAACGAAACAAACCATATAAGATTTTATGGAAATATGTTTGGGAGATAAAAATCGGTGTTCAGAATAAATTTCATTTTATTCATTGACCTAATTTCAATTTAATTTCCTTTTATTAATACATATTAAGTTTTGAGTTGTACAATAAGACTTAGTTTTTTATAAAGGGTGATTTTTTAAGAGGTTGAGAACTTTTTTTTAAAAAAAAACACAAAAAATTCGAAAAAATTAATGAAATATTTATTTCAATCGATAGTTTGAACCTTGCAATTTAATGTTTAAAGATAATTTCATGCAAATGTTGACCGCGGCTGCGTCTCAGGTAGCCCATCCGCTGAGTCCAATTGTGGCATACTCTTTCACACATATCGGCCGGTATCTCACGAATGAATGCATGGATGTTGGCTTCCAGTGCGTCAATCGAAGCGGGCTTGTCCCTATAGACATTAGCCTTGACATACCCCCACAAAAAATAATCTAATGGTGTCAAATCGCACGATCTAGGCGGCCAATTGACCGGCCCGAAACGTGAAATTAACTGTTCACCAAACTCGCCTCGCAATTGCGCCATTGTTTCGCGTGCTGTGTGGCATGTGGCACCGTCTTGTTGAAACCACATATCATGCAAGTCAAGAACTTCCATTTCGGGCAAAAAAAAGTGCTGTAACAAAGGCCTAACTGCTGGGAACGGCGCCGAATCGACATTTCGCGGTCTTCTGTCACACTAGCTGATACGGCCGCAATATTTTCTTCACTACGCACAGTACGTAAACGTGTTGGTGGTTTAATGTCCAACAAAGTAAATTTGGTGCGAAATTTGGTCACAATCTTCCGAATAGGCTGCTCAGAAGGTCGAGAATGCCGATCATAAAATGGAAGCAGCGCGCGATGAACATTTCGAACCGAGCACGAATTTTGATAGTAAAATTCAATAATTTGCAAGCGTTGTTCATTTGTAAGACGATCCATGGTTAAATTGCAAACCAAACTGAAGCTGTTTGACAGTGACACAAGGTACTAAACACACGCCAGCTGTCAAAACCAGTGTTGCCAAAACCAAACCAGCTAAAAAATCACCCTTTAGTACAAACGCTTTGGTATTACAGTAGAAGTTCGGAAAAGTTGACTCTCAGAAAAGTTTACTTTACAGAAAAGTTGACCAAATTTGAGCTAGCATACGTTGTCTTTTAGAGCGTGATTCTTTTTTACTTGCATTCGGTTTAACGATGTAAAAAACATAACACCGCAGCTACGCATTCCGAAGAAATGTATGTTTCCATGGCAAATGCGAGCCTTATTATATATTTTTAATCCCGTTGTTTTAGATTATTACTGACTTTTTCTTACGTATTGTTCATTTGCACATTGAATTTTATTTGCTGTCCGATAATTAACCAAATTTGAGCAAAAAAAAAAGGCAAACAAACATGGTAAACGAAAACAAGTTCGATTAAATTTAAAACAAAAAATAGAAATGTTAAAGAAACTTGACAATGGTGTTCGCGGCGGTCGTTTGGCAATCGAATATGGTGTCACAAAGCAGGCAATTTCCAAGATAAAAAAAAATCGTCAAACCCTTCTCGCAGCAGCAGTCGACAACTTTGAGTAGAGAGCAAATTATACGAATGGTTCTTAAATCAGCGTACTCGAAATTGTACTGTTACCGGTCCAGTATTCAAGGCCAGAACTAAGTTTTTATTCGAAAAAATGTATCCGGAAAAAGGTGTCAATTCATTTAATGCGAGTGATGGATGGTTGGCAAAATTTAAAAAGAGGCATGGAATTCGTTATCGTAAAGTGTGTGGTGAGATTCTTGAGATTCTTTCGAGCGACACATCGCAAGTCGCACCGTTTATAAGAAAATGGAAATGAATGATTAGTGAACTTGGACTAAGCGATGCTCAAGTTTACAATACGAATGAATCAGGTTTATATTATCGCTTGTTACCTCAGAAAACCTACGTTGCTACAACTGAAAAACATCACCTGGCCGAAAAACTCCAAAAGAGCGAATCACATTTTTGTTGTGTGCAAACGCTGACGGTTCACACAAAGTAAGCCCAATGGTCATTGGTAAATCTGCAAATCCGCGCTGTTTTAAAGGCTTCAAAAATCCGATAATTTACTCTAATTCGCCATCAGCTTGGATGACATCAAAACCGTTTTATGAATGGTTTCATGGTTCGTTCGTAAAAGAGGTAAACCGGACTTGTGTCAGTTTTACAAATTCAATATCAATATGTCGTTTCTTATTTAGGTTCGTAGATTTTCAACCGAAAACAATTTGTCGTCGAAAGCGACAATGATGAATGATTGACAATTGCACAGCGCACAAACCTATCGAATTGCTTAAAACTGACGATGGTAACATTTCATTTTGCATTGATCAAATGGTGCGCAGAAAATAACGAAACCCACCATATGCCAAACCTGGTGATTTTACGTACAAATATTGTAAAAACTCATTTTACAAAAAATAAGAAGCAAACTACTCTTTCCAGTTACTTCAAACCAGTTGAACATCGCTAAGATTGTTTATGTTTTTGCTCTTAATAAAATAAAACTAATAATCAAAATAAAATAAGTTTATTTATGGACAAAATATTAATTTTCTACAGATTTTGAAAACTGTCCAGAAAAGTTGACTTTTCGGAAAAGTTGACAAGCTCTGGGACATTTCGATCAACTTTTTCGAGCTTCTACTGTATTACCAAAAATAAAAAAAAGCAAATAAATTCATAACAAATATCAAAAAACTAGATTATAAATAAGATAACAAATGTAAAGGTTCAAAAGTTAATAAAAAGCAATGATAGGGCGAATTCTTATAAGATGTGTATAAAAAGCTTTCCATGTAAAAAAGAAAATAACAACTAAACCTATGCAGAATTAGTTTAGCCTAGATAGTTATCCGGTACTAAGCCGCTATAAATGCTTCAAAATTACTTTCGGCAAACTTTATCGAAAAGTGTTATCGAAAATGTCAAAAATGACAAGACATCATATCGTTTATGAAAAAATTTGCGCAGAGAAGGATGTCTGTAAACTATTTTGCACCTAAGGCCCAGTTCAGACACGACGGAAACTACGCGGTTGCAACCACGCGGCTTGAACCGTTGAATATTATAATGTGTTCAGACAGCTGCGGTTTGTGTATGGATTGTGTGCGGTTATGCACGAGGCGTTCACCTCACTTCAAATATGGAAATCGAAGAAGCAATATGTGCCCTTGAAAAAGAAAAGAAAAGACAGTATTGGGTACATCCAATACTATGTGATCGATTATCACATGGGATATTTCTTACATTACTCGAATATCCCAAATTAAGAGAATTTGAACCCAAACTCTTTAATTATTAGAGAATATCGATATCTTCAATATGTGCAAATTTAGATTTGAATAAAATCCATCATATATGTGCTTATATAAATATATGTATGTACATTGTACATAAATGTATATATATAGCTAAATGCCTCCTGTTCCATTCATTAGTATTAAAACACTATTGAAACATTATGAACAAACGAATCATAATATCATACAAATTTCAAATTTCATTAAAAACGCACGGAAACCGCAAATCAACTGAACAGTCTCATATCACGAAATATCTCATAACGGAACCGTGCGGTTTTTTTTTACGACTGTTAAAATAATGTCTTTAGAATTATAATTATGTTTGAAAATAAGTAAATCATCACTATTATATAAAGACGTAACTTCAAAAAACTTTGTGCCCGATCTCTGCAAATACTGCACCGATTAAAGTGAAATTCTATAATGAATCGTTATTTTCGTTAAAACCAGTTAGGCTATGTTTTTTTTGTTTAAATGTTGTTTGTTCTTAAGAAGATGTTTTTTTTTTTTATTTTTTTATACATACCTATTTCACTGAGGTTGACTCACATATTAACTCCTAACTTTAAAGCAGTTAAACAAATAGGCAATCAAAAAATGTAAAAGCAAATTCAAATTTAAAAAAAGGGCACGGGCAATGCCTGGCAGGCAACAGCTGTACCTATACTATGAATATGTATTAGAAGAAAAGAATTTGTTATCTCTTAAAAGTTGCAGGTGGGCGAAGCAAGGCGAGCACGGATCAGCTATATCTTCATATAAAACCAATTCACTGACTGACTGACAGACAATGCACAGACCAAACCGATGGACCTAAAGGGTTAAAATTTGGACAGCTAGTTATGAATAATAATAAAATTTTATAAAAAAAAGCATAATTCTTATCAACTGGGATGGAAAAATTGCGTTGGGTGTACAGCAAACCCGTGTAACAAAAAGCAAAGTAGGATTAACACAATTTGTCTATTTTATTGCTTTCCCAGCTACAGTAGTTAAACTCCAATTCAGAAAACAATAAATACCAGTCTCCTTAGTTCAAACCTACAAATGCTCGTATGTATATTTTTTCCGCAGTTTTTTTTCCAAAAGTTATGGGGAGATACAAACATCGACAGTTGTCTTCTTATTAATAAAATAATGTCCTACTTTGCAAGTACTTATCCGGTTTAAGAAAGCAACATAGCTCTACATATGCTTTGTTAAAAGTTACTGAAGATTTCAGATTATCTATGGATATTGAAAATGTTTCTCCATAAGCATTGTTCGATTTATTACTTTACTTTAATTTGTTCCTACCTTTCCGGTAGAAAGCAAGCAGTGGTAGACTGGTAGTAGGAAATGCAGTTCTAAACAATAAACAGATTGTCGTTTTTACCATGTATATTCATAAACCCTTTCAGCGTGAGTGAATTAAAATATAAAAATGTACATAAACCGAGGATGTCCAACTTAAGCTATTAATAGGGACACAGTAGTTAAACTCGATGAAGAATTCTTCTGTGGTTCCAAAAGAAATCATTTCTGCCTGAATTTAAAGAAGTCACAGTGCATGTTTATATAAAAAAAACGTTTTAATGCAGGTGCGAGTAATATTTATTATTTATTACAGATAAATATCTTTAACAGATCATACTCGTAGGGATGTAGGAACGATTTCTGAGTGCATCGTTGGATCGATTGATGATCGCTATGACTGCCTACCCGACTTCACCAAAGCAGGAATCGCGGTGCCCTAAACGTACATTGTTCACATGAATAGAACTACATTATAATAAAATAATAACAAACTAAAAGAACATCTTGGGGTTCTCTGAATGTCTACACAAAGTCAGTTCATTTGATTCTTAATAGCGAATTAAGATATTTCAATATTTTATTTGTATACATTTATTTTAACATTTATTAAATACAAATATTAATATTTGACAATAGATAAATATTTTAAAATAACTTGACGTCTTCGGAAAAATCTGTAGATAATGTAATAATAGAGCTGGGTAACGTAATCTTGAAAGTTACAAAAAGGGAATAAAAAAAAAATAAAAGGCTGGAGAAACTAGATTTTTATTTTTTATGTATTTTATTGCTATACCGGTTACCGGCCCGTAACCTATAAGTTCTAAAAAAATTAAAAACAAATAAAAACAAAAATAATACCTACACCAGAAGAATGTATTTTAAAAAAATATATCTACCGTAATAACGTCTTTGTCCTCTAATGACGTATTTCAGCTTTAGTTTATTTGTTTTTTTTTATCATTATTTGAAGATAGGTTGCATTTTTAGTGCAGTTTAGTCAAATGGGTAAACAACTAACCAATAAACAAACAGTGTGAGCTTTTTCTAAGAGAATTGGGTGCAGCTAAATGACAGCTTTAAGATTACCTAAAAAAATTAAAGTATAATGGAACTTTAGCCAGGATAACTGGGACCGGTAAAGTAATGGTGACGACCGAATCCGAAAGCAAAAAAAAATTAGCAACCGGCTGGATTCATCTGGATTAAAAACCAGAAGATGAAGGAAAACAAACATCTTGACATCAAAAATGAAAGCTGCAAGGTTGCAATTTTCAAAAACTCATCAAAATCTGTATTGAAAATGTCTGGAAAGGTGTTATGTTAAGTTCGCTAATAAAAGCAAATGTTACCTCGACGAATGTGCAGAGGCGATTTCAAAAAAAGTGTACCAAAGGTTTATGATAAGTACGAGGCTGCATTTCGTTCTTCATCCAAAGTGAACTAGTGTTTTGCACCGGTTTAATGAACGGGGACAGCTACATATGTACATTAATTTCATAAGAGATCAATTCCCTTCCATAGATGCCGCGTTTTATGCACTAGGTCATCCAGTAAAAAACGAAAGTTCTTTCTTTTTTAAAATCTATTGTGACTTTCTTATGTGTTACTAGATTTAGAGTTTAAGGGAAACTTCAGATAAAACGTTAAGTTGCGCTGAAAACAGCCCCGATTGGAACCTGGTTGAGAATTACTGGACTTTTTTAAAGCCCAAAGTAGTATCGAGGAACCCAACCAGCAAATAATCTAAAAAAATCATGTGTCAAAACATATGTCATAAATGTGCTTATGTAACTACATATTAATGGCTATTTCATAGGTCCTTCTGCCCCCTGGTCCTTCTTGCCCCCTCTCCCCTACATATTGTACTCTCTAAGAAAATGGGTATAACCTGAAAATGATGTTGAAAACGAATATTGCGGAACTCACGAGATGAAACTACAAGGCGTCAATGCATTTTTTGTTGCATTTAGTAAGACGATATCCCAACGATATTCCATTCGATGGGGTCAGTATCTTTTTTATTTGGGTTATTGATGCATGTCAGTATTCCAAATTCCAGATAAGAGAGTGAGAGGGCAGTGACCTAATGGCAAACAGACAGACTGGCGGGTGGACTGTGTGAAACTACGAGAAAATACTGTAAAAATCGAATTACTATAATTTTATGTTACATACAAGGGCCAGAAAATGGAAAAATATATTACTCTCTTAGAACTGAGAAGCAATGAAATATTGAGATAGTGATGAGTGAAAATAATTATGGAAGTACTGAAAAAATAAATAAAAAATAATATAATATGGAATTTCAGTTTTTTTTATAATTCACAAACAGCGCGAGCACATGAAGCATACACGCATACAAGAACAGACAGTTTGGCGTAGTGACAGGAAACTCAGATGTTAAATTTTAATTTACTCCATTGGTTGTGTTTTATCGGACGTTCTTTTCATCGTTGCTTATGATTCACAGAAGTTTTTTCCAGATGAATTAAGATCTGAACTTAAAATAAATTAAGATATTAAGCAAAAGTAAATTGCTTTGTTTCCTTCTGACCCTTCCTAGAGACGATGGGACTAGAAAATTCAGCTGGAATAAAAACTTTCACATCAAACTAAGCAACAAGAAGGACTGGAGCAAGGAATCTAGAATCTAGAATTAAATGGTACACGGATGGTTCAAGAACTGAGGAAGGAACGGCAGCAGGAGTGTTTGGGCCTGGAACTAAACTATTCGAACCCATGGGCAGCTACACCAGCATTTTTCAAGCTGAATTCTGTGCTATCGACAAATGTGCCCAACTCAATCTTGATAAGCGCTACAACAGGCGCGATATAGCAATAATGTCAGATAGCCAAGCACCTATCATCAAATCTAGAATCGTCTGGGAATGCCTAGATACTTAATAGACTGGGCGAACGAAACAACGTCACCATATACTGGGTACCAGGACAGGTAATGAAGAGGCGGACAAATTTGCCAGGAAAGGGGCTGCCACACTATTTGTGGGCCCTGAACCCTTCTGCGGCATAGGAAGACACACCATAAAAGAGGAGCTCCGATCACTGGAGAAGACAAACAGGACTAAGTCCTGGACAAAAACTCAAGGTCTAAGACAGGCGAAGAAACTGCTGGGTAATTACAACCTGAAGAGATTCAAAGCTTGCATCAGCTTTGACAAAAACAAACTCCGCATCCTGATTGCGTTTCTAATGGTGCATTGTAAACTCAGGAGACATCTCAGGAAGCTAGGTCTATCAGATGAAGACTCATGCAGATTTTGCGATGAGTCCAGTGAAACTCCAGAACACATTCTGGTGGAATGTGGGACATTAACCCAGAAAAGATTCAAGTGCTTGGGTAAATACCAAATTACAATAGAGGATCTACAACTCATAGCAGCCAATCTCCTACTGCGATTTCTTAGGGAAATTGGTCTGGATGAAGTGCTGTGACCTATGAAATTCTCACCTGGGCTAGGTGTGAGCGAAGCTCCCTCTAACCGATTCCAATTGGAATAATTCCTTCGTCTAGGACTTGTAGGGGGCACAATAGATCTAAAGGTCGCGTAACATCTCACCCTTCAATAATAATAATAATAATAATAATAATAAATTGCTTTCTCGGAGTTCAATAAAATTTCTTGAAAACGATTATCTGTTAAGTTCAATTTGTGTAATACACTTATACACATAATTGGCCCAAAAAAATATTTTATTTTGTGATAAAAGTCGTAAATGAAAGCAAGCTATATCTAAAAAAAAAATAAAATACAGCTTTGAGATGTTATAACTTTTAATGAAGAATCACGGTATATTTTGTTTGCGTATTAATATCGAATGTTTGTTGACTACAGAAAGGAAGCCTCTAAATTTCCAATCACTACTAAGCCCATATTATAACTTGAAGATCCCAACAGACTCACGTAAAAAACTGTTGCCCTAGGTGTTTCTTATGCTCATTAACAACAGGATTTGATCCATCAACAAGCCATTGACACAACAACACACCAGCAATGTTACATAAACAATAAAAGTCATTGCCCCGAAACCGCCAGCGGTCATAAAATAAAAAATTAAATCAAAGAGGAGTATTGTTACAGTGACTGTGATCAAGTGACCGCGTAGAACTGCGGACGGAGGGGAACTAATTTCGCACCAATTTTGGTACGCGAAAGCTGGTTTTAATGTTGTTTTCTTATTTTCCTTTCTTTTGCAGAGTTGATGAAATGACGAGCCATCAATTTGCAACTCGTGCTTGTGCGCCGGGATGTCACTCATTAATTTATTTGTGCTCTGATCGGCGCGGCCGGCGCGGCCGGCGCGGCGTCGAAAGTTATGCCAATCTAGCTGCATCCGTTTTCTATATAAGCCAGCCCAACTGAAGAGAATGAATTTCGTTTTTCAGAGTCAATCGTTTTCGGCAATTTTACTTTTAAATGGAAGCAGTCCGGATCCGGAGTTCTTAAAAGTAATTGTATTCGAACATAACTTCTGAGGACAAGAAGTGCAAAACCACCAATCACTCAATGGTGAAGTAATTCCCCTATAGAGGAACTCCCAAATCCCAAAACTATGGGTTTTGATACTGCCAATAACACAAGAGTAATCGTTATGTTGTTATGTTGTGGCGGCCGTGCTCGTGGTGGTTAGTGCGTTGGCCTACTACGCATGCTGCTCGGGTTCAATCCCAGCCCGGGTCTAATGCCTAAGAAAGTTTTTAACGGTTGACACCTCTTTCGAATGTCTGCCAAGCAATCAAAGAGTATCATTTGTCATGAGAAGCTTCTCAACTCGCCGTTCGGAGTCGGCAAAAAACTGTAGGTCCCTTCCATTCGTGGCAAAAAGTAGCACGCACACACAAATGGTTGCGAGAAGCTAGGCTTGGTTCTATATAGGACTGCTGATACCGTATATTTATTTATTTTTTAATCGTTATGTTCTAGATCCCAACAAATATTTTGAAATATGAATTTCATCGATATTTGTCGCAACCGTGACGATGTACGAGTATATTAAGTAGTTAAAAATTAATTAAATTACGTTACCAATGTTTTAACGATTTATATCGTTAACAATATTCCTTATTGGAAGTTAGAAACGTCATTACTTGACGAAAACAATCATTGGTCATTAAAAGTAGCAAGTTTTCGGAAGTCTTAAGAAGGAGATCTACATATTTTAGTATCTATATACGTATTAACTTATTTTACCGAAACCTAATGCCCGTCACTTGATCGTAATTATGTCCATCACTTTGGTTCATCCAAGACCAAGCAAGGCTTTTAGTGAAGATGGTGGAACTTCTCACACTAGGAGATGAATAAAGTGAACTAAATACAAGCATAATACAGAGTTATCCTTTTCCACCGGTGCGCACGGATTTCGTAGGGCGGTATTTTTAAAGCTGTTAAACATTACCCACCTTTCTTTGACAGATCGTAAGTATATTGCTTGAATTTTTATGAAGCGTTTTTGAGTACTCCATCGCGATAAAATAGTGGAAATGGTGGGTCATCGAGCAAGAGGAGCGGTTGATGCCTCCAATGACTACGTAAATAGACAAAATTGCCGTATTTACGGTCGTTGCTATCTACAAATGACTCATGGCGTGCTTCTACCTTAAGCGACTATATTGTGTGGAGTTTGAGCTGGTATCGTGATCAACGGGGTTCACATTGAATGTTTTGCTTGACAGATTTGTCTGCTGACCGATCAGATCGTTCAATTCGAACGGCGCGGCGTTAAAGCAAGTCGTCCCACTTATCGTATGGTTTTTCATATTTTTGAGCTTTTTGCCTTGATTGGCAGACTTGTCGTTCAATGTGAACCCTTGTCGTCCAACTTGGGGGCAATTTTTTTTATTATTGTTTGCGCATTCAATGAGTAAACATCAAAAATAAGATATGGCTTCGTGCGCGGATAAAGAGCTTTGGTTGGAATTTTTCGAGGTTTACGCTATGTTCACAGTTCGAAGGCTCTGTCAAACATGTCGAACAATTCAAACGCTAACCATAATTTGGTCGTCCAAGAAATCTGTCAAGCAAATCGGTCCATGTAAACCCCTTTGACGGGACATTCATATAGTACGTCCTTCAAAACGAAAGTGAGACACCTACGGCCAATGGCGAGCGGACCATGATAACTAATTTTTCTGTAATCAAAAGCTTAGGAACATAACTTAACTATACAAAACAAGCAGTTTCTTTAAACTAGGTACAGGACAACTTTAGAGCTATATTGAGACTAAGTTTGACAATAGAGATTAGGGAAATTAGGATGGTAACTAGGTTAGTTTGCTGAAATGAAAGTTAAAGTGCATTATATTTACCTTATATAGCATTCTGGACATTGGTACGTGGAAACCATAATTGGTGCGATGAAAATCAATATGAAAGAAAAGGACAGACCTGAGGTGGATTGGTGTTAAGGGAGATAATTTCAAGAAGGGCAGGGCAGTCGATGTTGCCGTTCAAGAGTTGATGAATAAAGAGTGCATCGGCAACTTCCCGACGTCTTTCGAGAGACTGTAAGTTGATCAGTTTTAAGCGATTGCTGTAGGGTGGAGGGTTGTAGCTGTCAGCACAAGGAAGACCGTGTAGGGCAAAACGGATGAACCTGCGCTGGACGGCTTCGATTCGTCTGATATGAAATTCGTAGTAAGGGGACTATCTCAGCTTATAAAACCATCTCTATATTGCAACTGCTTAATTTTAAGATTTGGTGACATAACTTGGCTACCAAGATCGTACGATTTGACATCGCAAGACTTCTTCATCTGAGCGTATGATATGTAAAGAGACGTGTATTTTGTCAACAATCCACAAAATCTTGACGTACCTATTTATTTTTGTTTGATCTATTGTATCGTAGGAATTCTAATACGTCCAAGAGGCAAACTATCTTTCTGATAAAGGATAAAATATATAATGGTAAGGTCTGAGAAATTCGTTATGTAGGGTCGTCTGATAATGTGCTGGGCTGCTCGACCTCCTCTAAACAGAGTCGACATTAGATCACGCAAGGTAGGCCTAACTTGGCAATTGACGGAGAGGAAGCTTGTTAGATACCTAATATCCTTCTTAATGTAGCTTAGAAGTTCCCTTTGAAGGGCGCCGTTTTGATACCACAACCTCAGGTGACACGTTTATTAGAATGGATATTATATCCCCCCCGTGGAATTTAGGAATCTTTTTCTCGGATAACTATTTAAGGTCATCGAAGAAAAGTTGCTCAATATGCGTTGTCTGGCTCTCCCCAAAGCTGGACATTTATTTACACGGAAAGTAAATAGTGACTGAATTTCATTTTCATCTTTGCAGCTTCGGCCGAAATTGTTGTGACGGGTCGCTAGTTTGGCTGCATGGTCCACTCCCTATTGGCCAGTGCCCTGTACTAACTGCCACTACTCTTGAGATGTCTACGTGGGTTCTTTGTAGCAGCTCATTTGTTTTCGATCTATCGAAGCTAGGCTATATCTTTTTGGATATGACACAGTTAGGGAGACTCGTCCGCTTGAGACATGCTAGTTTTATGAAGTGTAAGAGTATATTGCATATCAACATTTTCCACTAGTGAGCTGTTAAGGGCTGACCCTCACCTGGCTAGTTCGTCGGCTCTCTCACAAGGGAATCCATTGTGTACATTTGAATGATGTTATATTCCATACAAGGATGTAAGAAGCGAAATTCCGCATGGAATAAAGACATCTTGGATATTTTAATACATTATGTGTTTTTCTTCCAAAACAAACCCGTGGTCGTATCAGTTGGATAACCATGTATAATTAAAAAGGAACTCACTTCAACTGAGGTTTATAAATTCACCGGTAGGCAAGCGCAGGGCAAGGAGCGCAGTATAGATACTCCAAATTTCGTGTTGTATTTTGTTATATTTTCCTTGACCCTGGCTGAGTATTCAATTCGCGATGCGATGAAGAAAGCAGCATATGCAAATAATAGCTCGTAAAACAGCCATTAATGAACCGACCTTTCTCATTTTAATATTTTATTACCCTTTTGGCGTAATTTGAATAGAAATGTTTAAACACATTAAGCACCACCGGGCATCGTTTATATTTTGTGTAGGGACTACAATGTTGATGAACTGCGTATGATAGTTATCAGGGATAAACCTTCGTGGATATGAGCATGGCAACAAATTAAATTGTAATTTCACGGCTGGATCTAACCGCTTAAGCGGAATAATGATGCAGAACGCTCGTTGCTTCGGCAAGATCGAGAAAAACGCAATCGAAACCATGAATACTGAATGGAGGTTTATGCAATCCAATTTACGGTGAATGAGTGCATTTTGCGAAAGAGCCAACTGGCCATCAAAACACCTTTCATATGCATTCTACTTTTTTTTTGGTAAATTCTCAGCACTCTAGTCGCGTTCCACAGAGTTTTAAATGAGTTCTACACATCATTGACCGAAACACTTATGCGTATCTTCAAAACTAATTTGATATAAAAAAAATGCACAAGGTCTTTGCGAAAAAAAAAAAACTGATATCCAACGTAATGGAGAAAGCCATTAATGCTTAAATAATCAAATATGTAGAGGGTTACGGACTAACAAGTGACCGGCAATGTGGGTTTCGCTGCCTCCTCTCAATTGCAGATCTGTCCAGTTATGTAACACATCAACCGTCAAATTATCTGCGTATAGACGGACTACAGCAACAGCTCGATTGTTTAATGGAAACGTTTATTTTACAGAACAAATCAATTCGATGGAGTATCTTGCTTGCATTTATGTTAAAACTAAAGTGCCGCAGGGAACCATACTTTCACCGCCAATGATATCGATGATTGGATATGAAGTTGATATAGAGGTGGGATCTTTAATTTGGCGGTGAATGCATATAGTGCTTATCGTCTTTGTATGTAAATTCGCTCAATAAACATTGATCTGCCGAGTATTATGCTGTGGGGAAAGCAACTTAGTTGGCAATTAGGCATAACCATCAATGTCCAATGCACTCACCACTTAACCTAGGTGCTTATTTATTAAATTTTGAAGCTTTTTAGAGAGTTGCATACTGAATATAGTTTATTGATTCAAACTGACAGGAAATGACAGTATAAATCATAAACTGTGTTTTACAGTGAAATGGATTTTATAAAGAACGGCAGAATGGTTGAACATTATTCTATACCTGATAGCATGAGCATATGGAATGCAGTCTGTCTGGGGGTTACACGAGGCTCAGATCCAATCGGCGCGGTGCGTGATGCTATCTAAAGCAAATAATACAAACAAACATTTCCTTTACATTTTTGATGTGTAAACATCTAAGCGCGCGTTAGCAAAATTTCTACTAGAGTAATTCCGTGATTTCGGGGAGAAATTCCGCGATTTCGGGGACGGAATTCCGAACGGTTACGAAATTTATAACTCAAATTTCATAGCAGCGCGATGAAATATTGACATAGTGATTGCTTATGTTCCTGGTCAACTTTTATATATTACTTGTTATCCCGGAAAATGGCAGGTTTTCAGAAAATAGTGGAAATACTGCATTTTGGGAGGGAAAATTATAGTTATACAGCCCTAACTCAATAATGGCTGAAAAACAAAAAAAAAGGTGAAATTAGTAAATTTATCCCTGATTCATTTGAGATATAAAACATCCTCCTGCGTTGTCCTGAAGCTGAGCAATATTCAAAACAAATATTCAAAGCATCGCCCACAATTTTCTTTCAGTGGTGACCACTGCCAGCAGTCGGGCAGCAGTGGGTATCGTTGCAATAGTGTGTGTGTGAGCATATGTGCGCACTCTGACATGATCATAATGCTTTGCATTTCAATGTGCTGCAATCATTATCACCATTTGCGGCTCTCCAACTCAACCAATCTTAACAAATAAGGTGTCAAAAGAAAGAGGATTTTCTAGAGCAGTTGGATTTTTAGTTTATAAATATTATTAACAATCTCGCATGTAGAAAACCTACAACCTATTTATGAATAAAATGGCTACCTACTGGCCTCTAGGGTCTCCTAGTGGCATCTTGTTCCAAAAAATAAGAGCTACTTTTCGTGATAGAGATTAGAGATCCTGATAAATATTAAGATTAAGTGTAAACAAATTGTTTGTATTTATAAAATCAGAGTGCATTTCGTCATTGCTCCAAGACATTATTTTCTTTAGACACCTCATTTGTGAATGTAGTTACGTTGAAATAATATTTTTCCATAATAACTTTATTCATATCTGTTTTTTTTTCAAAATTATTTATACTGATGAATTCTTCAATCATACCACATGCAAGCTGATATTAGGTCCGTTCGCGTACTTTTTGCACTAAATATGGGTTTCCTGTCAAATCTCGAAGAGTGGGGGATTCTCTCAAATACAGAAAAATCACGAAAAAGTAAACGAACGCATTAAGCACCAAAAAATAAAGAATGTATGTGATTTGACTGATTTGACAGTTTTTATAATACACCCCAAAGAAATTTCTTGGACTAAAATTCGTAGCATGGCGAAATTTCTTACTCTCTCATGACCACCATCTTCTACGAAAAACTACGAAATTTTTGCGTACGCGAACGGGTTTTCGTTGTTTTTCGTTATTTTTCGTGGATTTTCGTTGTTTTGGGAGGGTACACGAACATACCTATTATTTATGTAAGAACTTGGATGAAAAGTTTTTATAACGGCGGCGGTTGAGTGTGTTGCGCGTCGGTTTTTCTGCTTTTGGCGCAGTATAAACTGAGTTTAGGGGTCCCAGGTTCGTTTCCTGGCGTCAACCTGCTGCGAATGGAGTGGATTCGATGAGTATACATATGTATATGCGATTGGCTTGAATTTGATCGAACATGGACTAGTTATAATTTACTTTTTTTCCAATAAAGTGGAGCTACAAACCCCGTTCGCGTGATGTTTGCACATAGCTCGGGACTTTTGAATACAGTCGCATCATTTTTTTAAAGCAATCTAGCAATCGTTTTGAAAATGAGTTACGATAAATTTCGATAAATTTCGATAAATGTGTTTCGATGACGGGGAAATGATTGCATACCGGGGAAATATGTATACAATATATCAGCTGTCTGTCTGCCGGTATTTCCGTCTGTCTGTCTGTATGTCTGTCTGTCTGTCTGTCTGTCTGTCTGTTTACCTCTTCATGTCTTAACTGCTGAACCAATTGTAATGTAATTTGGCAAAGAGATAGTCTGGGACCTGAGGAAGGACATAGGCGGAAAACCCGCTCGCTATGCGGCGCTGGAGAAAAGTTATACCGCTAAACCAATTGTAATATTATTTGGCAAAGAGATAGTCTGGGACCTGAGGAAGGATATAGGTGGAAGAAATGCCTGCTAGGGGGCGCTGGAGTCGAGCTATTAACAAAATCTTTTCACGTCTAAACCGCTGAACCAATTGTAATGTAATTTGGTACAGAGATAGTCTGGAACCTGAGGAAGGACATAGGCGATAAAACTGTCCGCTAGGTTGCGCTGGAGTCAAGTTGTTTACAGCTTCTTTATTAATTGACCAAAATAACTCATGTTCACAGTTTATGTTGGTATAGTGCCTAAGGAGAAATCTAGAAAATCTGGATCCGATACGTAGCGCTAGAGTCAAGTTATTAACAACTTCTCTATTAATTGACCAAAATGAATATCAGCTGTATATTATTATATATGTGAACATATTTACTAAATTTTACTACTTTTTCTAACGATTGTACTAGACAAATTTCTCTGCTGGATTGGATAAGTATTCACTTCCCCCATAAGCTCACACATATTTTTTTTAGTTAGACACGGCTGATGTGCGGCGTTTACCTACCAACGGTTAAGAACGTTGGTTAGACTCGGGTGGAGCATAGTCCATATTCTGCGCTCTTCAATGAAATTAAAGGGAAGCTAGCAATTTTTGTCTGACCTAATCTGTGAGTTTGTTTCGTTGCTTTGACAGTTCCGCTCATAGGCGTCTCTCGATAGATGATGGTTTCGACTTATTTTTTTGACGTCTATAAAATTGTTTTGTGCTGAGACTATAGCCAAAAGTTCGATGATAGCGAAATCAGGGAATACAGTTTTGTGCTGCATTTACAGCATTGCCACAAATATACAATGAATAAATATTTTGGCTAAAACCCTATTTTGAGCACTTTTCGTTTTTTTCTCATGGCTATATCTTGGTTAACCGTAGGGATTTTTTTTTCTGTCTGCAGCAAAGATTAGGAGAAAAAAAGTACAAAACAAACCGATCCAAAAAAAAATTGCATCCAGGGCCTCAAAATCGTAGAAATGCCCAGAGAAAGAAAAAGCGTAAGAGCGAACGATGAAAAGAAGAAAAAAAATTACGTTTACGCCACATTGTTCACAAATATATTATAACAATTATGTTTCAATTCATTTTACATAGAAAATACGTTCTTTTTTTGTTTGTCAACTGAATGTAAGAAAGGGTTTGGGCTGATTTTTTTTCAATAATTGGTGTTAGTGCAAATACATACACGTTATGGGCCAAAAATGGTCGAAAAATGTGAAAAAATTGACATTTTTACGATTTTGAGCCCCTTAGATCAAATCTTAGGCCCGATTTTAGTCCAGAAATTTGATATATATGTTACCGGCCAAACCCGATTTCAGGCAAAACTAGTTTGGCCTAGTCATGTCAGGATAAACTAGATTGGCCTAGGCCAAACTAGTTTGTCCCGAGCATTTCAGGCCAAACTAGTTTTGAATTATTATTCAAGTGATCGAATGGTTAAAATGAAAAGGCAATCTATTAGATGAGTAATATTTATTCAAATGAAGTCTTTTTAATGATTAAAAAAACAGTATTTAGGGAAATTTTCGATTTTTTTTCATTTTATCACATGTAAAAAATTTCGCGCGAAATGGTTTACATGTGATAAAATGAAAGCCAAAAAAATTAAAAATAAAAAATAATATTTTGCCAAATAAAATAAAGCGAAATAGTGAATGCAGAATATTTTATGGCGAAATTATTACAGGCAAATAAACTGATGGCTGCTGTAAATTCAGTGCACAAGTTCTCCTTTATTGAAAAAAAATCGAAAATTTCCCTAAAATACTGTTTTTTAATAATAAAGTATACTTTATTGATTGAATATTACTCATCCAATGGATTGCCTTTTAATTTTAACCATTCGATCACTTGAATAATAATTCTTGGCCTGACATGCTCGGGACAAACTAGTTTGGCATAGGCCAAACTAGTTTGACCTGAAATCGGGTTTGGCCGGTAACATATACATATGTACATAGCTTTTTACGATTTAAGTTCATTTTGATACGTTTTTAGATTTTCAAGAAAAAAAGGTAAGGTTCTCAGAGTATTGTTTGATTTCTTGGGTGGTGCATCACTACTTGTCGATATCAATCCTTGATTCGCTGCCGCAAAATTTAGAAAAGTGCGTTTCAGATTCTCAAATTGCTCAAAAAGTGACCTGCGGGACAACAAAAGCCACTAATAGGTATAAAAAAAATCATTTTGCAATAAATGTCAAGCAAAAAAAAAATCCTTCTTTTCGCTAATTGCGGATGAGACAACCGGTGTTAGAACATTCAAATTGCTTGTATTAGTAGCTCGCTTCTATAGCAGAGAACAAAGAACAACGTGCGATATATTTCTTGGCCTTCTTATCGAAGAACGTTCAGATGCTCAGTAGGTATATAATAGGTATTTGAATTTTGTTATTTTACATTGAGTATTATAAAGCTATGATGACTTCAGACTACATTACTCCTTATTATGACTTCGACTTGAATGTACCAATCCTATTTCCCAGTTGGGAAGACTGGCTGTTAAATAAGGTGATCAGGTACCAGGAAATAGCACTCTTCACTGACGCGACGGCTCAAATATGGACTTTGGCACTCAGATACACTAAATAAACGGAAATCTTTCAGACTACCGAATACATGCAGCGTCTTCCAGGCGGAACTACTGACGATTGAAAAGGCTGAAATATTCATAAAAGGAAGCGATCTCCCTTTGTTGGAGTTAGTCATTATGGTGGATAGTCAGCCAGCTCTAAAAGCAATAGGATCAAACACAATAAAATCAAAGGCAGTCCAAAAATGTCCCATTGCGCTGAATGCTAAAAGGCACCACAAAGTTAGACGGCGTTGGATACCCATACCGGGACATAGCAATATCGCCTGGGGGTCGTAAGAACATATTTCGTCACATCTCGTTTTCGCCGAAACTTGATCATAATAGAACGAAGATAATGTTACATCTGGAAATAATTACAGGACACTATGATCATATGACTACCATGAGTCCAACGATATCTGTAGAAGCTGCGAAGATGAGGAAGAAACTGAATCGATCCAACCCTTACTCTGCAGTCGCCGCCCTCCAAGAACGACGCATCCGTACATTAAAGCATAGATTTTTGTCAGACATAGTAGAGCTCGAAGATTTTAAGATATCGGATCTTCTAAGATTCACCAAGAGCACAAACACGTTTACGATTTGGTAAGAAGAGGATTTGCTCTCAAACTCTGAGGGGATTTACAATTGACATTCGGCGCTCCGAGTGGAAATATGATTGCTCGAACAATCACACACCGTTCCTAACCTAAAGCTATGAGCACCTATGAGGTTTATTACTGTCTCAATCAATAGTTCTGATCGGTATACTGTATACAAAAATAATATCGAGTTATTCTGGTGAAAATAAACAAAGCCGATCGGTTTATAATCGAAGTCGAAGTATATACATAGATCTTCTTACTCCACAGTGATGTCGGGAGCGATAGAAAGCATAAGTTTCCCCAAAATTTCGATGCCATTTGACTCCAACTTTTCATATATCACAGACTGACAAAATAATAATTTGTTTCTAGTTTCCTTCTTTTTATAATGACAATCAAAATATCTCTTTTGGCAAACATCGTGGACATATTCACATCATTTGTCCGTATCCGCGACACAGACACACCCGCTTTTTGTTAGCAATCCAATCTTTTATTTTTAATTTTTTTTTTATTAATATTTCCGTTCCTTTCTACATTTTCCACGAATTTGCCAGATACATAAGTAGATATAAATCATCCAAAAATACGTCTTCAATCTTTGCATTTGAATGCTTTCTAATGGTCACTAGCTCATTGTCTTCTGCCTCTGATTACTGCCTTGCGGCTGAATTTTGTTACCGCAAGTCAACTTAAAGTACTAATTAAAGTCTATAATTTATATTACCTATATAATGTTTGTATATGGTGTCAGTATATACTTGTAACTGCGCGAGTGTCCGGAAAGTATCTTTAGAGGGTATACCAAAAGATTCGCTTTCACTATTCGCCAAAAGCGAATAAAAGTAAAAATCGAAAATTAAAAAAAAAAAAACAAACATTTAAGTTTCGATTTCAATCCAGTCGAACGAAGCTGCAGTTATGCTCTTGCTACACTTAAAGTGTGACGAGCTCACAGTTTGTAACTTTAAACGTGAAAAAAAGCGTTGGATGTAGCTATTTCCGCAAAATGAATATGCACATAAGTATGTACGTATAGCATACAAAAGAAAGAACGATATAGAGACGGTCCACTGACTGCATACGGAAACTCAAATTCGTAACAGATTAATCTTACAGTATAGCCAGATACAGATACCCAACAACCGACGCACGGAGTGCCTTTGGTGGAGCGAAAGTGAGTGTGTGATTTAATTTCACATTCGGTTTCTTGGTCACAATTCGCTTTTGAATCTGAACCAAAAGGCAAAAACAACACCTTGGCTTGGCCTGTCTCTGCAGTAGATATACTGCCCAAAATGATGCCTTACTTTGTGCCGATTGTGGTCATCATCAGTGAGAGTTGTTGGATAGTTACTAAGTTGTTTATTTGCCCCGGCAGCTGCACGTGATGTACATGGCAGCCAGATACATATGAGCTATAACATACTATGTGTAACTTTAAGATAGGAAAGCACATAATATCCATAAATATTTGATGTGTCTGGGTCGTCGTGTGGGTGTATGCGAAAGTGTGTTCATTTTTACATATTTACTTTAAATGGGGGTAAACTGGATGAAAGATATTTATGCTCCATGAGGTTATTTGTGTAACAACTCTCCTACAAACGGGTCCACATTTGGAAGGGGAAATTTTAATATTTATTGTTTCATTATACAGAATGTATGCCAGAGATGGGTTTTCATAATTAAAGTAATTAAGAAGTATGGCAATTTCAGTTTAAAGCAAATGAGATTGAGTGATGAACTGTGCAAGGTAAAATTTCCTTGTATAGCTTCATAAGACAATGAGTCACTTGTCATAGGTAAGGACATATGTACAGTGGATTCGACAAACATTGAAAACTTAAATAATTTTGCAGACTCGTTGTAATTATTTTAAAGACGATATCCATGCCAGGATACTAAGGCCGGTAGCTATCGACCGCTCATAGGTTAAGAGCCTCGTAAACCTATTCACCAACCGCTATTAGTGCGTATTTATCAGCGCTCATAAGACTATTATGCTAATACAAAGATAACTTCGAAACAGTTCGAAATCAGCTGTCATTTCAAATTGAAATAATTTCTGTTCATTTTTAAAGTGGGTAGAAAAGAAAGAAATCCGAATTTATCCTACAACGAAAAAAAATTATAATGAAATTAGTGAACATGTTCTTTATTTCAGTAAAACCTTTTTGTGGTCGGTGAATACTAACCAAAAATTTAACCCTCACACGGGCGACAATTTTTGCCCCTTAATCAGTACCTTATTAACCCAGGTTAATATTTTTATTCCCTTCCTCTTTCTATGGGCTCTATGGTCTACAAAAACAAAATTCTTACTTCCTGCCTTCCTTTTAATTGTTCTTTGTTGTTTTTTGAATAAATTTTGCAAGTTATATTTTTTCGCACCTGGAAAATAACAAGGGAAATCCCCCATTAGTACCATTTACATTGGAAAATTAAATTTTATGTGATTTGAGCGAATTTCCTTATCAAATTTGTTTGACAATCATATTCAATCAGTACACTTGTGAATTTAATTTGTGTGAAAATGGATCAAAATAAAATGTAAATTTCTTTCAAGTGTGGGCATTATCCATGTAAAGTATTAACACATCACATACAATTAGATAGGTAGATTTAGGGTGTGCAATTTGATACATGATATGATTTTTCTTCAAGATTGGCACACGAAGTACAACAACAATACTTGAAATCGATTATTGATACACTTCATTCTGATGATGAAGAAGATAGCATACAGTCTTTAACAAATGCTTGGTCAAAACACAACTAAGATGAAAACAAACCGCTGGCTCTATTTTACAACATCATGGACATGCACACATATTCATATGTAGCTGACTTAATCTTCTGGTCCAATAATACGATTGTCTAAGACAGTCGAGCCAACGCAGAGAGTTTCTTGAAGAGTTGAGGAAGCATTTTTGTACGCCTACAATAACTAGAAGAGCTCGAATTCCTCGAAAAGTTGGGCAAGGTAACACTAAAAATCGCATTTTAGGTATTCCAATTGATCAAATTGAAAACCATACCTAGACCTTCTAGCCATTTTTGCCTGATGATGCTTCTCAGGAAGAATCTTCAGGTGGCCACCCAACTGAAACTGTATGTGGAACATTCTCATATGTAAAAACATCGGCATATACATATGTGCATATATATCTATATGTTTATATACATATATACATACAAACTCGTAGGCATGTATGTATGTATGTGTGTAGCTATGTTTTCCTAAAAAAAAGTAGAACTATAGGACAAATTCAGAATTTTTTCATACAAAAGTTAAAATATTAACCTGGGTTAATAAGGTACGTTTGCTACAATTTGACGAAAAATCAGTCGAAAAACTGTCAACATTTATTTTTTTCTATATTTTTCGAAAAATATCAAATATTTAGTCACTAAGTCTGAATGAAAAGACATTTAGTTCAAAAGTATCCAAGATATGATATAATGAAAGTACCCATATTAACCCCGGTTAATAAAGAACGTGTGAGGGTTAAACTTTAAAGCCTCTTTAAAGCGATCTGTGAGCGGTCGATAGCTACCATTCAAATATGGAGATAGATGGATAATGCTGAAACCGATGCAGGGTTCAAGGAGCTGTAGTACAAGAAAAATCATACAATTAAATCTTAAAAGCGGCAATATACGAAAAAGCGGCATGAGTTTGGAAAAGTATTCAACATCATGACCTTTCGAACGGTCAAGTATCCATCTTCTCGACGACCTTGACAGGCCACAAAAGTTTTACAAGTAAACAGCATGTCAGATTATTGCTATAGTTCCTTTGAGAATCATTCTTTCAACACATAAGGTAATTAGAAAACCTCTTTGAGAAGATACTGAAGCCGCGACAATACGCGGACGGTAAAATAGTACCTCAAGGACAGAGATCTAATATGGAGGATGGTCTACGAAGGAGTTTTTTGAATGATCGAAGCCGGATTCACCGAAGATGCACAGATAAAGCTTAACGAAGTGATGCGTATCTCTCTTGGATGAAAGAACATGGTCTAAGCCTAACAGAAGAGAAAATAGAGATTTTTCTAAAAAAGTTTCGACCCAAGTTGCTGAGACCACTGTGGCCTAAAAGATATTTTCTTCCGCTATAAACGATATAGATGAGGTGAACCATACGTTCTTCAAGTATAGAAGATGATCAGAATAAAGGCGAAGATTTTGCTTACGACTGAGGAGCCCTGGAACTTGATTGGTTCCTATATCCAGAGATTACTTTTGTATGATATAAAGGAAACAGCAAAATCACACGTCTTAGGCCACAGAAGAGCAGCGAGGACGGCGCGGCGTCTTTTCGGATTACACCAGGATCACCTTTAGCGTTCGCAAATACCAATGCGTCGATAGCCATCCCATTGATGGTGCAAAATGTAGTTTCTCTTCTTTAAAAAAAAAATATATAGGGTCAAGCCCTCCCTTTGTAGAACCCAGCTCAAGGCAAAGCCAAAAGATGTTAAATTGATGCGAAATTGGTTCGTGAACTACTGCCCACTTGGTTTGAATGAAATCATGAAGATGATGGGGAATACTATTGAGTTCCCCAACTGGAAACCGCCGAGCGCCGAGTCTCTCGGTTTATAAAATCTCCACCAGTCCGGTATCTGTGATGAATCGTATCATCAGGTGGTATATGGGGTCCAGTGACGATAATTTGTCTATGTCTATGCCATAGGCTTCTATACAATCCCGTCTTTTTTTTTACTATAGTTTCGCATCTGCTTATAAGGGGCTAATTTAGTATCACTTCCAGAAAATGGGAGTGCCGCTTGCAGTTTTAGACCTGTCCGTGAAAACTGCAGTGTCTGACTGTCTGTATGCCGAGTTACTGTTTTGTTTGTCCACTCTTCACGCACAGGGTTTCTACGGTGTGTTATAATCAAGTGCGAATAGCGGATCATCCGTTCTTATTGGATTATTCATTTGCAGCGATTCTTGAAAAGACCTAGGTTGGTGAGTCTTAGTGCACTATTACCCGCCAGTTGCAGATCGAGAGGCAGCAGGTAGAGGAACATATCCAGTGCCGCCGTGGGTGTCCTGCGAAGGGCACCTGTGATAGTAACGCCAGCTGTTCTTTGTACCACCCCTACTCTTACCAGTTTCGTTTTCTTGTTTGCAGTTTGTTTGTTGTGAAGCACAAGGGCCCCGTACATGAGTAAAAAAATAATGAAAGACAGCACTTAGTCATCCCTATCATTATCGACGTTTACTGTTTACATACAAACAAATAAGAGATTATATAGGTTTTGCATGCATTGGAGGAGAGTCAACTAATTTCGTAGTTAGTTGGAATAAAAAGTTCAACATTTTCAGTTTTTCAGTTTTTCAGTTCATTAATTTGCGGTAAACGCACGAGTATTTGTTGAAATTAACACATTTTTATTGGCATCTAACCGTTAAAATTAATTCTCCAAATTGCAATTATATTTGTAGCATTGAATTCCACTTCAATAACCGTATAAACATCAGTAGCCCATGCTTATTAATACCAGCATATTTAATTTTATTTTTCACTCAGCGTAACCACAATTGACACATCTAATTGAGAAGGTATAACGAAACACTTTGTGACCAATAACTAATTAACTAACAACAATAACTACTAACAAATATATGAGAGACATTCAATTTCCTTTTATTTACGTTTTACGAGTGGTAAAAAAACAATGGCCGGATGGACTTTAGGAAACCAACTCGATGTAAGGAACTCATAATTGTTCACTTAACAATTATGATGATTCATAAGAATGCTCAGAATTTTATTTTTGTAAATAGCTTTAAGGGCTAAGGGTTAAGTAAGAAAATTGCAAAAAGGACAAAGGAGATATGCTCCAAATTGTTGTCAAATGAAGAAGACAAAGGACTGTCAATATCGCAATGCAAACATGATCCGACATATCTGACAGACTTGGTCTATCAGACCATATCTGGCAATGTGAACGCAAGAAAGGACTTCCAAATAGGTCTGACTATGACGCTTATGACATATTAACGTGCATATCGGAAGGGAGTTATGCCCTGGAGAATAACAGAAAGAAGTTAACCGCTGAGCATTACTTCAAATCTGTGGCAGGACAGACATGTGGGATGGTTTTAATTTTTGTGATATTTTGGAATGAGAACGCTTTCCTATCTGACCTTGAACATATTTCATTGCTGGAATGTAGGGGAGACTGGGTTGAAACTATTTGTCTTGTATCGTCCATAGTATTGCCATTTATAAGCCGAACGGTGATGGAGATATGTCAAATGAAAGATCGTATTTTTATATACCAATGGGCAGTGTCATTTTAGTATCAGGTGGTTTTTAGTAGTACATCAAATTAAGAAAAAAAAATCCAATTTGTTTCAACCGTCCCCAGTCCCTCTTTTAGGTTAAAAAATGTATATAGTAGTGGTAACAATAACGACACATTAAAATCAGTCACCATGTTGTATTCTACACTCTTCACTTCGAACACAAAAATACACTCAATACTCTCAGATGAATGGAAACAACAGTTATAGAGAAAAATATCGAAGCAAAAATACTTACCAATATACAGGCCAATATACAAGCGAAGCAAGACTTTCGAACCCGTTGCCGCTTCGTGCGCCCTTTAGACCCATCCGCGCACCGCATACGGTTCTCGAAATATTTGTATTGTTTCAACCGTCCTTTGTTTTAACCGTATCCAGTCAGGGGAGACTGCAAGCGATATGGTTGTTTCTTAGATTTCTTTTTCTCAAATGTTATCAATCATACAGTGCTGTTCTCAGTACATCCGACATCTCTCAAATCCACTTGCAAAGTGAAGTGTGAAGTCGGACAACATTTTGGACAATTTGAACGCATACGACATCGGTCTGTCAGACATCCATCCGATTAAGTCTGCCAGATATGTTGGATCGTGGCGGTGAAATTCAGAACGGCTCGAAATTGTTTTGAGAGTGTAGGTATACCTGTTTAAGACTTTAAAAAAGTGAAAGCTAGACTGCGTTTAGCTTCTATTATATGAGCTTTAGGATTTGTATTTTCATTCACAATAGGAGGTTTAACAAGGGTAGTATTTAGCTTATTTTTTTCTTTATATTATTTACCATGTGTATATGTAGATGGATTTATTCACTGATACCATCTTTAAGTTTTATAACTAGGAATATTTATTGCGTCGAAAACTGAAAAAAAATGATTTTTTCATTTTTTGTACCACTGTACTTTGAATGTTGATAACCGTTTATATCTGAATTTTCTGAATCTGTCGAACAATATATTACATTGTATTAACGTATTGCATTTGCGCTAAAGTGATTTATTCTGAAGTGCTACCTTATTGATTTTCCGACATTTTAATAATTGCCTTAACCCTTTCGGGACGCAGAAAAGTTTAGTGATTTACATATAATCAAAACGTTCAAGATAAACGGTTCAGCACAATAAATTTGAGGCCTGATAGCTGCAAATATATTAAAGCCCCTTATTCCCAGAGCAAAAATCGTTGCGAGACAAAAAATCGTTGCGAAACAAAAATCGTAGCTTGCGGTGCGAGATTTTGAGGGTAAATTCCTAGAATTTCAAATTTCGCAACGAGATTTTTGACGTACAAGTTTTGACATTTTTCTTCGTCATTTGAGAACTTTATTTTTTGTGTTATTTTCCTCCTCTTATCACTCATATTGAATTAAGAGTATTTTGAACAACAACTTTAATTTTTTTAAAAGAGGAAATGACGTTTGAAGGCGCGAAAATGTGTAGTTTCCCTTTATGCTACTCAAAATTAATACAATTGTTTCCTCTTCCATTGAAAACAATGTCAAAAAATCGTTGCGAGAAATAAATCGTTGCGAGAAAGAATGGTTTCTCGCAGTGAAGGTGCGAGAATTTTGACGTTTTACGCTACGATTATTTTTCTCGCAACGATTTTTGTTCTAGGAATAAGGGGCTTAAGATACCGTTAGCCGTTACTAAAATGTTGGAAGGCGATCTGGTACTGATTTCAACCAAATCAGGGGAAAAGTTTGGGTGTTAGGAATGTTTATATTTTTGGTGGTACATACATATAAATATGTGGTCGCCGTGGCCGTGGCCGTGGTGGTTAGTGCGTTGGACTACCACGCAATGCTGCCCGGGTTCAAGTCCTGGCCGGGTCTAACACATAAAAGAGTTTTTTCACGGTACCACCTACAAACTATAGGTCCCTTCCATTCGTGCAAAAATAACACGCACACACAAATGGTTGCGAGAAGCAGGCCCAGGTTCAGCTCGAGCTGTAGCGCCAACTAAGTAAGTAAGTACATAATGCCCCGAAAGGGTTAAAGCGTAACCATAACGGGCATAGGAAAACATAAGTTTGTGTCAAAATTGATCGACATGTTGCCATATGCTTGGATAATCTGTCAAATCTATATAACATTTTTTTACTTTCGAACTCTTGAGTTATATATTATTGGTTTCAGAAATTTCCTCACGACTTTTCCTTCTTCATCCCATTGAAATAAAAGCCATCTTTTTTTATGATAAAGGCAGCTTTTTTGACGCCCACATTAATATATGAATTGGCCATTATTTTATCTTGTTTCGTTTTTTTAATTCCAAACAACATATAGGTACGTGGAGCGAATGAAATCGCTCTCTCTTATATTTTCAAAAGTGGACGAAAATTGAACGAATCTGAGTAGAATGCCATTATGGACACAGTACTACTTATGCAATTTCTGTATATTCGTTATTTTCTTATTCGTGCATATTTATGCATAAATGTTCATTATGGTTCTCACTTTAGTAGCCTGAATAAAAAGTTTTACATTTCATCAGTTCTTTTATTTAAATTGACTGTTTATTCTTTAGTCTGGTAGCACCATTTTCCCTTTTGAATTTAAGTGGCAATGGCAATGGTTACGTTGTAATTTATAGAGAAATTAAGTTGAATCGACTTAAGCCATTTCATGTTAGTCAAAAAACATATTCTAAGACGTAATCCTATATGTTCATACGTATTCCTATATTGGAAAATTTTCTACATAGTTTAGTTTTAAGAGTATGTAAATTGGTGAACAGAAAGTAATTATTGATCATGTCGATTTTTGGATTGTTTCAGTTTGAATAGAAACATTTGTCAAAATTCGGCAACGGCGATCTTATGCTTATCTGAGTGACCACGTTCACCCTACTGAGCTCTTCTTGCGCTTAAACTACTCTACTTTTTTTTTTGTTTTTCGGGTACTATCTATCTAGTGAGTCTGTCAGAGCACTCAGACTCAATACTAATCCATTGTAGGGTAGGGCGAGGAGGTTCTGACACGTTAACGGATATTGCCAAAAATTAGGTACATCCGTTTACAAACAAAACTATATATGTATATGTAAATTTTACTTTATTAACATTTAATCTATTACAAGAACAACTTTAAGGGGCTAATTTATTAACCGTCTCAGAGTTTTTGATGAATTTCTAAATAAGGAAAAAGTGACAGAACCTCCTAGTTTTTAGGAGGTTCCGACTTTCAAAAACATGTTTCAACATGCTATGCTTTTACTGCTTCTTTCATGGCTTTCTTGTCAAATGTCTTTTCAGGATACTTTCTTTTATAAATATGTATTACGCATTTTGATATAAACCTATAAAATTTCAATATAAAAAAAAACTAAAACTTAGTAAAACAGTGAAAGGAGGAGGTTTCGACAACTTGACTTAAACGTAACGTTGAAAAAACGAAACGAAACGACTTAAGCGAAACGTGTCGAAAACTCCTTCAATGCATGCATTATATTTACGCTATAAAAAAGTTTATTATTTAATACCTACGTAAAAGGGTCACAACCAGCGTTGCCATTTTGCTGCAATTGCAGTAGATCTACTGCATTTATTTCGAAATTTGAATCTACTGCCATTAAATTAAATCTACTGCATTCTGGTAGTACGCTTGTTATGACTTCAAGATCGAGAATTTGTTCCCTTTTAGCACAAAACATAACGACAAAACTTTTCGAAAAAGTTGAATTTCTTATCTGAACGCAGTTGGTTTGTGTATGCATTTCAAAGTTTATTATTTTCTACATATTTAGAAGCATAAATGATGGAACGGTTGAGCTTAAATGAACCAAAAGCCAAAATAATACAATAAAAACAGAAATACAAGTCAATTTGTGTTAAAAATCTTGTTTTTCTGTCGAAATAAAAACCTACTGCGAAAAAATTCAATCTACTGCATTTTTTAGAGAATCTACTGCGAAAAAGTAGTTCTGAAGTGGCAACGCTGGTCACAACTAACAAAAACTCTATTAATCTATTCGTTTAGTTTTTGTATTCTCACTTTCAAACACTTAAAACATCAAAAGTTATAGCTTAAGAATTCATTGAAAAAAATTACCTGCAAACTTACCAAAAATGAAAACATGACTTAACTTGTTACGCGCTGATCAGAAACTGAACTCAATAAGGGGAAAAGTAGAGGTACCTTTAAACTGTGGACATTAGAAAATATCATATCTGTCATATTTATAGGAAGTGAAAAATTTGAGTTTGATGAAACCTCCTACATGTCGAAACCACCTCGCCTTACCCTATTGCCTAACAGGATCCCCTAAGTAGTCAAGCCTTGAGTGGGAATCGAAGGAAGACGGAAACCAACGACTCAATACTCGTAGAAGCAGCGAATTTTAATTTTTGAGGTGTAAAATCAAATAAAATAAGGAACAAAATCTTGTCGAGTTCAATGCTAATTATTTATTTCATACAACGAATAGGATGTCAGTAGCAGGCTTTTATATTCGAGTGTGTTCCAAGTTATCTCTGTTCCCATATTTCACTTACGTATAAGGTATAAGCTTTAAATCTAAGAAAATTTGAAAAGAAAAGCAGACTTACTTATGTGCGATCGAATCATTAGCGTGCTCTTAAAACCAGTAAGTTTCGCAACAGTTACATATTTTTTTTATGAAAGATAGTAGAACCAAGTATGTACAACCTGTCAACAAGAAATGTTATCCAGCATCTTCTTTCTAAAGTGAGTCCTGTGTTGCATATGCCGACAGTTCATGAACGAAGCACTAAAGCACAATATTGATCAAACTATTCGGGAGCCCCGTAACATCGAAATCGAGTTGATAGGATAGGCTTCTACCGCGGCAGCAATTTAAAGAAATTGTTTTCTATAAATAGTCGAAAAGTGTATACTCTCCAATAAGGCAACAAACTTAGAAAAGTATTAAATGGATTTTTTTGTATAGCAATTTTAAAAAGAAACCAACAGATGGCCCACCCTTTAAAACTGACATTTCTAGATTGGTTGATCCACCATAAACTTTTATTTAATCTATAATTATTATTTTCTTCATTCTGTGGCTATGCAAAAGTTTTGGGGGAATTAAACAAATATGAATCCTATTCAGTAATTAAATTAAAAATAAAAATCCTGGCAGCACTGATAGTTGTTTTGCCGAACAGTCGACACTGGATAAGCCAGCGCAGTGCAAATAAAACCAATGTTTCCGCAAAAACAAAAAGAAAAGTTTTGTCGGTTGGGAGTGTACAAATAATTTACCCATCTTTTTTCCATCCCATTAAATTATTCATTATACGCACTGACAGTGTAGTACAGAAGCAGAGCGATTTATTTTAGTTTATTTCCCTAGGTACAGCACTCAACTCAACTCAGTGGGACAGAAAGTGGTGCGTTTAAAACTTTTAGTGATAATTATTGTCACTTGCATGTGTTTTTACACAAATCACGGAGAAGTAGTTTTGTTGAAGTTTTTCAAGACTTCCTGGGGACTTGAGCAATTGTTTTATATTTATTGTAGGAGCTGTAGTTTTTTTTTTAAACATTTCACTTGACAAATTTAACCAAACTTAAATTATAAATTGTTCCTTTCAAACGGTTGACATTTCCCAGATTCAAAATGTGCCATTAAAACTACGCGCAGTGGCAACCATAAATAGTGATGCTATGCGATAAGCAGGTGATAATATGTGAAGGTAATAACAATTGCACGACGAGTACAAGGAAATCTCTTATATTCTTACCTATTCGCCGAATATTAGTGCGTATTTATGAGCGCTCATTAATATGTTGGGTAGGTTGGGCAGTCCCAACCACTCTTAATTTAAGAGAAGTAATATCTTAAATAACCCACAGAACTATTTAAGGCAGATGGAGATGACTTGGTACAGAGCATACACAAACTCATCTCTAAGATTGGTCAGATGAAAGTATGTCAGATGAATGGAATCTCAGCATCGTTTGCCCGATCCACAAGAAAGGAGAACCAATTATAGGGGCATCAGTCTCCTCAACATCGCATACAAGATCTTATCTGCCATATTATGTGAACACCTGAAACCTTTCGTCAACAACCTGATTTGCTCATATCAGTGCGGTTTTAGGCCAGAAAAGTCCACCATAGTGCAAATTTTCACATTCACGGAGATCCTGGAAATAACCCAAAGGTCCAAATCGATACTCGACTCCTGTTCACGGAATTCAGGGCCACCTATGACAGCATGTGGAGAGATGAACTGTATATAGCTATTTCTAGTTTTAACATCGCTGCCAAACTCATCCGTCTGTGCAGGATGACGATGCAGAAAGGTCGGTAATGACCTCACCGAGACCTTCGATATCAAAAAAAGAATTCAGACAAGGTCACGCGACTTCTTCAACATCATACTTGAACGAATTGTTCCAAACTCACAAGGCAACCCACGAGGAACGATATTTCAAAAGTCCATTCAACTACTTGCATACGCCGATGACATTGACATCATTGGTAGAACAAAGCGAGCTATCGCCGGTGCATTTACGATCATAAATATGGAAGCGGCTAAAATGGGTTTGGCGGTAAACGAGGGCAAAATAAAGTAAATGCTGTCAGCGGAAAGGGACACTCAATATCGACGAATTGGACAGTACGCCGCAATATACATTTACAGCTTTGAGGTAGTAAATAAAAGACTTTGTCTACCACCGCTCTGCTATAGCATTAAAAAATGACATCTCTTCTCAAACGAAGGATTATCGTTGCCAATTGCTGTCTCTTTGGGCTAAGAAGGCAATTGAGTAGTTATGTCCTTTCCAGACTTACTAACGAGACTCTTATCCCACGCTAGGGCATGTAGGGCGAATGGACATCGACGCTTCGGCCCGCAGATTATTCTACTCCAACCTAGATGATCAGCACAGCAGAGGACGACCTCGCCTAATTTGTTGTGCACAAGTGGAAAAGGACCTCTGTCAACTTGGAGTACGCAACTGGAGACAGTTAGCTAAGGACCGGGCTAACTGGAAAATTTTGTTGCTTGAAGCCTTGGTCCACCCTGGACTGTAGCGCCACCTAAGTAAGTAAGCAACTTTGAAGATTCGATGTCATTTTAAATTTAAATTATTTTTGTTAATTGTCAAAATGGGTAGAAAAGAAAGAGCGTCACATTTATCCGACAAGCAAAAGGAAATTATAATTAATTTAGTAAACATATTTTTAGTGTTCCGTCCGTACCAAAACGGAACACTAATGGAATTAGTTCGGTGTCTGTCTGTCTGTCTGTCTGTCTGTCACATGCCTTTTTCTCAGAGACTACTTAACCTAGACTATTGAAATTTGGAACAGTTGTAGCAATTAGTGGCCTAAACACAGACCAGAACTTAAAAAGCTGAATTTCGACTTTCGGGGGGTAGTTTCTTAACAAATTTTCACAAAACGTTACAACTTGCTGTCCCGAGCTTTTTCTCCGAAAATATCGCTCAGAAGAATCTGAATAAAATCACAAACATTGAGAATAAAGTGTAGATGGAAACATAATTCTCACGACTGCCCTACTTCAACCGTTTTTTTTTAATTAATTTTTTAATTTCAACTACCCTACTGTTTACATACCCAGAAAAATATCACAACGCCTAAAAGTAGATACGAGAGTAAAAATTTAATAATTGATGGCAAAAGTGTTATACCCGCAGCGAATTTTCGTGGCATATTCCTACCGGATAACTATTGACCTAAGACTTAAACCAATGATACATAATATAACACATAAAGGAAGCTTGATGGTTTCCTATTATAATGTAGGTGTCTCTACTTTTACTATATTGGAAAAAATTGAATTTGTGTATATACAGCCACAGAGAGGGAGACAAATCGCAAAATACGCAGTTAATGCAATTGAACGAATAACGAGACGAAAAATTAAATCTGATGCACAAGCGTACATTTCTTGTAAATACATATACATATGAACATATTATGTAGGTATATAGGTATGTATGTATATACATGCTTTATTTGTTGTTTTTTTTTTCTTTTACTTTGTGTGTGTGTATAACTATTCTTCTGAGCAGATGAGAAAGGACATCAGAGACATATGTACATACATACATGCATATGTAGGTAATTTGTTCAACTTACTTGTTGGTATACATTTATGTAGGTACAAATTTGAATTTATTTTCCGCAAATTGTGCTCAATTTATTTGTATTGAAATGTGCTGTGCACCATAAAACTATGTATGTAGGTACGCATGTACTTTCTTGTGTCTGCAGATATATATATGATATATGTACCTATATATGTTTTAATGTTTGTACATATATGTGAGTATCGAACAAAGTATCATTGTATCTTTAGTAGAAATCGTATCGTAAAGAAAGGGTTCATATAGATCTATCAACATAAATCTATGACATACATATGTATGTAGTTAAAATAACTGATACAGTACGGAACACTTATTGCGCAAGTATAACTTGCACTTGACCGGATTTTTTCTTTCAGTACTTGATTCCCGACGTATTTCCCGAAAACTATTTGTATGCACCAACATCAGTTTCATACACATCTACAGCTCCGATTCTCACCATCCATATCTTCAGCTTATGTTTTTTTCGTATTCCACTTCAACGATAGTTGCAGAAATGTCCTCAAAAGTTTCTCCTTGGCCACAACTAGCTTTTTTTAACGTTTTCCTCATTATCATCCTCTCTCGCTAATTTGTTTTGTATTTACAATGACATGTTCGAAAGAGATTTCGAAAACTTGTTTTAGGGTGAATTTGGAAATCCGAAAATTGATTTTTCGCTTATTCGATTTAGCGTAGACAAAAACCTATCAGCGCTTGGTGAATACGTACCGAAAATTAAATACTAAGAGCCTACAACAACAACTATACTATTATATTTCATAGTGATAAATTAGTTTATGTGTGTAGAAATCAGTTTAGTATCTGACGGTTATTTTTGCATTTCCATGGTACAATGTAATGTGAGTCTAGCAAATTGAATAGACACATTTGAAAGTCATTTAGTGAAAACAACTCCACCAGAGCCAATACTGATGTTGGGTAGGTCAACGATGTAATAAAAAAAATATTTACGAGTACTTTACTGAAACTAAAACCGTGTGTAGCTATAAAGATTGGAAGTTAGATACAAGTTCTGTGATTCAAATAATCAATACCACTCGTAGCACGATATTGCAGCACATACTCGTACAAGCATCGATATACAATGCCCCGTATGCACATAAAGATACAACCATTGGAACCATTTGATATAAAAAAAATTAATTCGTAAACGTGGTGTAGCTTTTAATGGATTTTCTGTCGAGTTTAGTGTCTCCGGAAACCATTTTCCCTTTTATTTTTTTTATTTCAAAAGACCCTTGGAATCTCGAGCACAAACATACTGCCGGGAAATCCATAAAACAATTAAGTTTTGAGCAAGCTCCAGACACTGCTTCTTGAACATGAACTTTAGCAACGATCACCAGTGCACTGTCAAGAACAGGAGTCAACCAACATCTAAATAGATGGACCATAATAGCACAATGGGGCCTTACTCGATCCAAAAAGTATGGAACGCGAGGTACTCCGCAGGGAGGAGTGTCATCACCTCATCTATGGATACTTACGTTTGAATGGATACATCACATTCTTAAAGGGCCAAGTATAAAAGTATCGTAGTTGTGTATGCTGATGATGTAGTACTTATACTTGTGTCATAGAGAAAGGACTTTCTTCTTCTGAAAACCGAAAACTTGCCACATATTGTGTGGAGACCTCGGTCACAGTCTCAGCTGTTAAAGGCTGTCCACAAGGAGGTGTACTCTCACCCCTACCATGGTCACTCGTCACTGATGCCTTACTTTACAAGCTCAGTACTCTGGCTACTATGTATATACATAATTGGTTATGCCGATGACCTAGTCATCATCATAAATTAATAAAAAAAAAAAAATGCTAAAGACGTCTGCAACTCGATGCAAATAGCACTCAATGTAGCCAACCACTGGTGCGATAAAAAAAACTCTCAAATAACTCCAATAAAACTATTCTTGTTTCATTAACCCGCAAAAGAAATCTGAGTCTAGACCATATACCTTTTAACAACCCTATAATTGAGTATTCCAACAATACTGTGCACCTCCCCTTCAGTGAACCGCGTCATTAGGAAGTCAGCCGCTGGAAGCGCTATTAAACTTCAACTTATTCATAAGTTCAAACCAGATAATCTCACTGGTCACCTAAATATTATCAACAACATTCCCAATCAGGACATGCTCTGCACCGTCGCTGACTCTATTATAAGTGAATACTGCTTTGGCAGAAAATTCGAAGTTCATATTGGGAAACGTACAACGTGGTCAAACGGAGGACCCACCCTAGACCCAAAAAGTCTAGTATGGTGCACTGACGGATCGAAAACGGCCTCTGTGTTGGCACTGGGGTCTTCGGGCCCAACACTAGAATCTCCGCCCCTCTTGAATCATTCCCCAGCGTGTTTCAATGACAACACCCCATCATGATTTCACTTTATTACGCTTACCTTTCCTCTGGTTAGTGGTTCTATGGTCAAACTATCATTATGATATCATTCTGGGCTAGAACTATGTTAAAACAATTAACTTTAAAACCCCTTGATAGAATGTTTAGTCGTCCTTTCCAAAATAGTGCTTTTGGTATTAATTTTTAAACACACCTACCCAGTTAAAAGTTAAAGCCAAAATTACCAAAGCAACAAAAGCCATGTGGGCCTGTCATCGTATGCACGGTAAGACCTGGGGAATAATCCCAAAGGTCACACAATGGATATAATACAATGATGATACGACCTATCATCACATACGTGTACCTACTCATCAGTAGTATAGTGGAGCAAAACTAAAGAGAAATCTTCAATCTCAAAGCTTCAAGAGCTACAAAGACTGGCATGCCTCAGCACTACCGGCGCTTTGCACACATCCCCCACAGCTGATTTAGAAGCACTCATTGGCCCAATACCACTCCACCTTTTCATAAAAAAGATGTCAATTAGCAGCACTGTCAGACTACTGCAAAGATGAGAGATAATCTACATAGATCACACAAATTACACAGATCAAGCAAATCTTCTCTCCGAAATCCCAGAAATTCACATGATCTGCTCGGTAAATTGTCGCGTACCTAAAACGTTATGCTTCGGCACAGTGATCCCAAGCCGTGAAGCATGAAACACAAAAATTCTACCTCAGAGCCAAAAGGTAACAAGTGGTATACGGATGGATCGAAGATGGACACCGGGGTGGGTTCTGATATGTTTGGACCAAACACTAGCACATCAATGCCATTAGGACAAATTCCTAGTGTATTTCAAGCTAAAATGCATTCCATTCAAGTGTGGGTGTGCGTCAACGTGATCCTCAAATTGAGAATAAAAAGTGACTCCTTTATCAGCCCTGAATTGTTTTGTCCTAATTCAGGTATAAACTTAAAAATCAAAAGTTTGGAAAACAACATGAATATATGTCTCCTATTCGGTAAATACCCAGGGTCTTCCTCAGGCTAAGTTTGCAGTTTTTTTTTTAATTAAATTTGATACAATTTAATAATCATCCCGGGTACCCAGATACCTAAGCGGTCCATTCTACTCTGTCCCTTCTCAGATAGGAGAAGAGAATGAACCGCGTTCATCCCTATCAGATCTGAACCCAAAATGCGAAGCCTCAGTCTTGCAAAAGCAGGACTCTCAGAAGAAGAAGCATCCTCACTTTCAAGACATGATCTGAAAGTTGTATTTTCGATAAAACCTATGTTTCTCACATGATAGCTACAAATGTTGCGTCCCGTAATTAGTCCGAACAAGTTCAAAACTGAGAAGTAATCTACAGCGATGACTTTATTTGGCCTGTTCACGACACACTTGGTGGTTTTGCAGGAAATCAATCCTGACTATATTTCCACATGAATTGATTCCATATAAGAGTTAATCTAGTGCAGGACTCCCGCAGGATGGCACCTATAATAGGTTCCGGACTCAGCGGATTAGATTAGACTCGTTACCCAGTATTCCAGTGTGACCCAGAACCCATATAAGACAGATGCAATTTCTTTTAAAAGCGCTTTCAGTCTGCACTTACATTCAAGAATAATTTTTAATTGAGTGCAGCTTGGCTATCACTATAAATGCAAATACTTCTACCATGGTATCTCTCACCGAAAGTCCAGTTGACAACTCCGAGTATTGCATGGACTTCGGTTCCGAAGACCGTCGCAATTTTACCTAGAGCATACGAATATTTAATTTCATTGCCCAATTACCCTCCAGCCCCAGTCCTATTAGAAGAGCTAGAGCCATCAGTGGAGATGGAGAAGACATGAGTGAATGTATTGGGAAGGTCATATGTGAAGGAAACTTCACAAAATGGCTAATCTTTTCAGAGGGCATCAAGAACGAAGAACATTTTCAGGATATCTTTTGATATGCAGCGCTATGCCGGGAGCCATGTTCTTAATGCCAAACTACATTCTCATTTAGTCGGCATATGGCTTGCAATGCTTCATTTCGGACGATTAGGTCTAGTGTGAGCAGATCTAGCGAAGCGTTCACAGCAAGCACACAGACTTTACTGAAATTCTAGGCAACCATAGACGTGTATGTCCTGATTATAGCTGTATGTGCACATGTGCCAGTCTCAGACTCACACATTTTCTCAAAAGCCCTACGGCACAGTCAGAACGTTCTGAGTGCTCTATGTGATCTTTGTTCAACGTATGTGTTCCAGTTGGATCCAAAACTAGCATCCCGTTCCTATGACACCACTATACAACTAGGGAAGTATGTCATCAGAAGAATATCATTGACGATTGATGCAGTAGAAAGCATATTTAGGAGGAGTCACAGTCAGTTCGGCGCATTATACCACGTTCCCATCGAGCTGAACCTCGAGGTTTCGATGAACTTTCACGGTGAATGATGTAGCATCTTTGTCAACGAAAAGTTTGTAAATGAAAACGGAAAGCTCCGATGATGAAAGGATTTGTTTTCTTTTTTTTAAATCGTATTGGAGGAGTTTTTAGACATTTTCCATGCAGCCAGACAAACATCGATAATTCGATATAAACTTCAAAAATGTTTCGTATAAGACCAACTTTCAGAAAATGTTTCTAAACCATTTATTCGATTATTCAAAAAACTTATTGGAAAATGCATTTAAATTTAAATACAAGTACAAATCAATTATTAAAGCTATCTCAAGACGCTGATATGCTTTTTCTAAGTAGATAACTACATAATCTCTCTACGTACACTATATCCAATGAAGGGGAGAATCTACTATTGCTATGTACCATAAGTTGGTTACGAGACAATGATAAAAATCGTTTGAATGAGACTACTTAACAATACAAGACGGGGTTTATATGTGAATGGGGGCTGATTGTAGCATTTTGCTGATTTGTTCCTTGTTCTGCTTAAGTTGAAGGCCCTCTTATTACTGAATTATTTATTCCACAGTAAAATGTTTCTGGTATTTGAGATAAATAAGCAAATTAAAAAAATTAACCATGCATATTTATTCGTTTATAGTGGATGAATAACAAAAAGGCAAATTGGTTTGAAACGTAAAATTCTAAAAAAAATTTACGGGAATAATAATATCGGTAATTGCTTTCGTGAATAAACGTCTAAATTTCATCGGATATCAGCTGATAAAGAAAAAAGTGAATAAGCGCCATCTATGTATTGTATACGAATCCAATTGGATTTCTTTGAATTCATATAAGATCGTTTTAGTATTTGGTTGGAAGAATTACGGGAAAGCTTTTGTGCAAAATCACCAAAACTAAAGCTAGGGCATGCTCAAGCTTAAGCCGCGGTGCCTTTTGTAAATTGAAAGGAAATGATGCAGATGTGTCATGCGATGGAGGAGTAGGTACAACATATCGTTTTGATTTCGTTGTACTTTTTAGCACTTTTTTTCCGATGTAGTTCTGGCTTTACGATCTTAGCGTACCTACATATTTGAAAGCTGAGGAAGAAGATGGATTGCTACAAAAATGCCGTAGTGTTTGGATAATAAGAAGGCTTTTAAGCAAAATTGGTAGTACTGCATACAAGCAGTATGCACTCATACTGTTCATTTTTGAATGGTTCTTGTAACTAAATTACTTTTATATGTACATAGATACATGCACATATATGGAAAACTGTGAGCCCCAGGTAAAAACTTTGTATGGTTAATTTGTATAGGTAACATTATGGCGCACCAACACAAAACAAATAAAAATAAAAATTATAAGCACACTTTCCCGAGATAAATGCGATTTGCACAAAAATTGATTAAAAAATAATTCAAAAATGTTGTGTCTGAAGACCAATACATAGGTATCTTGAAAATCAAAGCACGGTTGGTAATAGCCATTGATAAACATTGATCAATTCACTGTCAAACGAGCCTACTTTGGTTGCGTTGGGTTTAATACACCAGAAGTAATGTAGCTCCATGTGTGTTGAAGATAGACCCCCACTTTCCAATCCATTTTTTTTTTTTTCATAAAATGAGTCAATGAATCAGCTTCCAAAATATTTCATAGAAATATTAGCAAAAATATCTGACAACAATTTTATTGTGTATGGCAATATAAAATGAGCCTGCTAATGTCCGGAACATTTGACATTTGGCTGACTTTAAACTTTAAACGTAGCTCAGAATTGGATGACAATGTAATACTAATTCGCTTTCTTGCTTATCTTTTCATTAGGGTTCCGTGCGGAGCTTTTAACACACATAATATATGCAACATTTTTCTGGTGTTTTTATTTCTGTGATTGTACATACAGTCAAACCTGGTTTAAAACCACCCTCTGAAGTGCAAACCTTTTAAGTATATATCGCTTATCTACATTCCCCGTTTAAGTACCTACTCCTTGTTTCCCATGCGTTCATCATAATTTACGTGAAACATTCCCCTTATAAATACCCTTTGTAATAAATACTAGAATCGAAACAAAACAAAAGGTTATAAATTAAATTTAGTACATAATGTGGTTAGTTCTGGTACTTTAGTAGGACTTTGACGTTTTCTCTTGGCTGTCACGGCTGTCGTTGGTTGTGACAATCTTTCGCCTTTTTGCGAACCTATCTTGTTTGTGGATAAGTACCTCTGAGCAGCTAAACGGGTTTTCGTAACTACATATCCCGGATAATCTACTAAATGCTAAATGGCTAAATCCTTCAATAATATTAAAAAAAATAATACTACAAAAATACGGGACAAATACTGGACTAAAAATTAAATACGGGATATTTCTACATCCGTATTTCTCACAAATAAAAGCGAGACAGGCTATTGAAATACGGGACTGTCCCAGAAAATACGAGGCGGAGCACATAAAATACAAGAACGAGATGACGATGCACAAGTATTTGCTGGGATGGAACCCGGGCAGCATGCATAAAAGTCCAACACACTTACTGCGCCACGGCGCGCCACCTGAATTAAGTTACATAAATAAAAAAAACTATTTAAAAAAAAGCAATTAGGTATTTTGAAATTCGGCAAGAGGTTTTTTCATTCAGAAAATGGAGCATGGAGCAAAAATGTTGGAAATCACTTACCTCAACCGTCTCGAAAATTTGCTTGAAATTGAAATACACCCCAGAAATAGGTATATCCATTACCTGAGTATGGTCTTTGAAGATTGGTCTCTATTTTCATCCCGCGAAACCACATAGCTATTAATTGCACATCGTATTATTTGCCAGTACAAAATGTGTGCATATGTTGTGTACACCTTCCAAATAACGCGCTCAATAGCATAATTTAAATTCTTCTCACTTTTTCGTCTTCTAATTACCCCATCCATGATGAACATTCTAAGAAAACTCCGTACAACTCATTAAAACTTCCACCCGCAAAGTAATGCGATATAACCCTTAGTTCTCCCATACACACGTACATACATAGCTCATAGCATCTTCAGCGGAATTGCTTTTAGTACAAGTACATCATACTATGTATCGTCCTCCTTATCGCGGTGTAGTCATCACCAAATAAACTAACCTAATGAGATCAATCTATGCACAACCTTCACCAAGGTCTGGTTGTGGCTTCTGCAGTCTAGTTGCGCTGATGCCGTACCAGAATCGCAGTGAAAACTGTAAAAAGTGGCAAAAGGTGCAAGAACTCACTACCACCGTAGAATAGAGTTGTAGTACCGTTCGCCAGCTGGTTATAGTCATTAATACGTTAAGCATACACACACCACCTACAGATTCAATGTAAATGCAACGACGACATCGTAGAATCAAAACGCCTCACCTCTTACCAATCTGCCGAAAGTGGGTCATAGACAAGGAACGGGTTCTGTAAATATTCCTCTGGGATTAGTTGCCATGATTTCCATTCTGCCACACAGATGCCAAGTTGTTGACACCAACCGGTATCACCGAACCGAATGCAATATGAAACTCTCTGCTGAAGATCAATCCGAGCTCGGTGTATGTTTCCCAAAACGAATTCACTTTTCTGTCTAACGTCGTCATGGCTTTGCTTTTCTCAGGTTCCCCACGAACACTCTTATCAAAGTTCTAAATGAAAAGAAAGTGTAGGTACGGCATACATATGTACCTTACGTAGTATTTGAATTTCGTACGCTTTCCCAATACGTAACTGAGGCATAGGGGCACGAACTGCAAGTCCGTCGAACCAAGTTGCACAACAATTCTTTAATTATTAGTTTCGTGTTTTGCATGCCGCAGAGTTCGTGAGTAGAGTTTTGTCAAAGGTAAGCAAGTGTACCTCGTATGTATTTCATTTCAATAAAATACTGCTTGTAACTTTTCCTGTTTACACACTTGTAATTAGGCAGAGCAGAAAATAAACAGGTAACTTTTGTTGGAAGTTAGGTCGAGAGACTTGCACCCTCACGATGTGGAGTGGAGGTGGGGTTTTAAAACACAGGCCATTGGCCGTACTATATGCGAACATTTATATCCCGTGTTTGTTACGATTTATGGTCGTGGACAGCATTGTAATTTTCAATATGAAGGAGCTGAAGAGATGTGAGTTTTATAGGAGCAATTGTACAACTACCGACCTAAATAGAAAGAGTGTGAATGATAAGATGGGTGTGCGTGATACCATCCAAACTGTCCAAATAAACATCACTAGGGACGGTCTACAACATGGAGTGCTACCATATAGCCACTGCTTTAGAGTAACGTCGTTGCTTCTGCTGATGGTATTGACATGAAGAAACCAATTAAAAAATGGGCTAAGAGTGATCAAAGAACGATGCAGTATGAAACTAATCAAGGCAGCACTAGTACCTTTCACCAGAAAGAAAAAAATTCTATACCTGACGACAATCACCCTCTAAGTCGTGTCACTCCAGTACTAAATAAAAGTCCAAAATTTGGGATTGTACCTTGAGAGCAACCTTTCCTGGAAAAAGCACACAGGGTAGGTTACTAAGAAGTCTTCTCCTCCGCGTCCGTACATGATAACTGAAAGCATAGCTTGAAAGTCAGATGTTGAGACCTATGATCACCGATGGAGCAATAGGTGAAAAGGGGTAAAAAGAACCAACCTAATAACTATACGAATAACACTGGACAAAGTGCAAAGATGGGCATGTGAATGCACAACAGCTTACTTCACTGCGCCTTTTGGTGGAAGAATCCGCAAATGGGACATTTCAAAGAATGGCCAAAGAAAGTGAACGATTGAAGCCTTTTTACCCGACTATGATTTTAACAGGCTGGGTTTGTTAATTTGTTTGTATGTATGTAATACAGCCTAAGCTGGAACCGATTTCAACAAATGAGGTGTCCTTGGATTCGTCTTTATCCTAGGCTATGTGACGTAACAGAAAAATTCAATATGGCGGGCGCACCAAGCAAAATGGCGGACTGCCTCTTCTTTTTTTTCTTCTCCTTTTTATTTTCTTTTTTACCCGACTAGTCTTTATAACGGCATTGATAGTGGTATCAAAAGAAAGGGCTTGGTGAGTAGAATACAATACAATATGATGTAATTCTAAATTCAATATGGCAGACGCCCCCAAGATGGCGGATTTTATGTTATCTTTACTACCTCCTTAACATGGGTATTAAATGAAAGAGCTTAGCGAGTAGAATACAATACGATATGATGTAGTTATAAATTGAATATGGCGGACACCCCCAAGATGCCGGATTTCTGTTATCGTTACTGCCTCCTTAATATGGGTATCAAATTAAAGGACTTGGCGAGTAGAATATAATACGATATGACGTCATTCAAAATTCAATATGGCGGACGCCCCCCAAGATGATGGATTTCTTTTATCTTTACTACATCCCTAATATGGATATCAAATGAAAGGGCTTGGCGAGTAGAATACAATACGATAAGACGTAATTATAAATTCAAGATGGCGGATTTCTGGTATCCTTACTACCTCCTTAATATGGGTATCAAATGAAAGGGTTTGGCAAGTAGAATGCAATACCACAGCTGTACTCTGAAAATCATTGATTCGTTTCATCTTGTTTCGTACTTTTTAGTTGGTTTTTTGCGTAGTCGGGTTTTAGTTTTTTAAACTTATTCAAACGTTAACCTCGAATATATACTTCTTTTTTGTTTTAGTCTTATTCAAGTTGGTACTTTCAATAAAATATGCCTATGGTGCAATAACGATTAAAAGTGAATTAGCGATCGAATCAAAATAATAAAAATTAAAGCTTCCCACCGATGTGGTCTGCTAATAAAGCTCTTTAACTTTTGGGCTTTTTATAACTACTTTTTCAGCTATGCTTTTAAGCTTTATTTTGAAGCAACAGTCTTAAAATTACAAAAATTATGGCAACTGGTCTTATTAAGGCGCTTTTAATTTTTAATTTTTTAATTTTTTAATTTTTATAGCAAACTATCGATCTGCTCTAACAGAAAGTATAGGAAAAGGAAAATGCATCAGTCATACGACAGCTTATGAAAAGAATCTGCCACACTATCTTCATCTACGTACGACTCCTCAGAGAGGTCGGTTTGATTGATGTGCTTTAACTTGCACAATTCTCACCTGCGCAAGGTGGGAGCGAAGCTCTTTCTAACCAATTGCGACAGGTTACAGGAATACGGTTAATGATGGAGGGAATGCTCATTCGTATAGGATTTGTAGCGGGTGCAGTAGACATTCTGAGCTCAAAAGAGATATTGCAAATAGAATCCAGAAGAGTATTGAGGTTTATAAAGAGCTTCAGTTCATCCTTGGGTTAGACGTTAGATTAGTAAAGTCATATTTAATTCCAGTTTCAAATACATAGATAGACAGACAGATGGGAATACTGCACAGTGGTCTCGGCGTAGGCCATAATTCAAAAAAGTCAAAATCAAAAACTTGTGACATTTTTTTTTTCTTTCTGTGACAACAAATATTCAAAGTAAATAGAATGATTAGAATCAACTGTTTAACCCTGTTTAACTGTTTAACACTGTTTAACGGTACTTTTTTTTCTTTACGAAAGTGAACTCATCAACTTGCTTGCGGCGCTGATTTGTTAAAATGACCCAATTAGTTATGCAAGTTTGCCGAAGACGTACGTTTCTTTATTAAGTTTTGGTCGTATTAAAGATGTTATGCAGATTGATTTATACTAGACTGACAAATTTGAACACACAATGCTAGTGCAATGAATTTTAATAGGTGCCATTCAATGCGAACACTACGAAAACGTAGGAAAGATAACACACACGGTAAATACACAGTCAGTGTGTCAAAAAATATCCCGGACAGGAACCAGATCTGAGCAACATTCGAACATGCGTTTCAAAGCTTGAAGCTTTCTCTTCTATCTGTCAATTTCATGACATTTTATTGACATTTAACAATTATAAAAATTACTTTGCCAGAACACCATTTCTTTGATGTTAAAATTTTAACACAGAACAGAAGAAGTGCGGTATTTAAATTCCACACAAAACTTGGTAAACATACATCACAAACATTCCGATTGATGCATCAAGCTTACCATGATGATTGTTTCAGTAGAACAGTTGTTTTCGAGTGGCTTAAATAGGCACTGGAGGCAATTCCGCAAAATGAGATAGAGCAGGCATTTGAATCACTATTGAATCGCTGTAACAAGTATGTTCGGCAGGAAAATATATCGAATAAAAACACAGAAAAATAAACAGAAATCGTGTTTTAATTATGTATGTATCCTAGAGCCAGTCCGGGATATTATTTGACACACTGTTTTTGATGTATCTTCTTTTTATAACTTACTGGATCTGTTACTATGCAAACAAGCCCTCTTTAAAAATGTCTAAGTTCTGGTGGAAACGCTCTTTATAAAGAGTCTCTGGACGACCATTTTTAAGAATACCTAGCATAGTATTTTGTTTTATTTATTATTGTCTTGTATTATTTTACGTATTTTACGTCCCACAAGAATTACCTATTTTTTTCTTTCTTGTTTTCGGAAAATAACAATTTGCACGATCTGTGAGACATTTAATAAAAAAATTGGACCACTTTTAAACTTTGCAATAATAAACTTTGAATCCGAATAATCAGAGTGGAGAGGCCACAGATGGCCAAGGCTCTTTGGCCGGACTTAGACCACGAAAGGACAAAAATTATCCTTGGACTAAATGGGCCAAAGTTAAGAACTTTAATAGCAATACTCTCCCGCCAAAAGAATGGGACTTTCAAAAAAGGACGAATGAATATCTGGCCATTGCTCCTGCTCGTAAGACATTAAACTGGCCACAGTAAAATTTTACAATTTTGCAGGAAAATTAAATGTTTAAACGGTGATGTTCAGTTTCATCCGAGGTATAGACAAAAAATTTTAAATTTGTGAACCAGTGATAATTATTTCAAGCACCACATAACATAAATACGATGCATTGCTTCGCTTTGACTGGAAATAATTACGGAAAATTTGTTCATTAAAATGTCATTGAAAAAAACATGGGTATACATACATATAGCTCAACCTCGAATGAAATTATGGTTTGTGACCACAGATAAATGCTCTGCATAAGATAATTACATGTGTATGTACATTGTACATATACCCTTTTGTGTGCGGCCTGACCAATAACAGATACATATGTACGTATATACACACATTATGTATGATTATGTTAACAGTACTTCGCCAAAAGACGTAACTTGTTTATTTGACATAGGAAAAAAAGACACGATAAAAATGTGGACGGTATTCTTTAATTCTATTACGCCAGAGTTGCATATTCAATCATTCCGCTTACATCAAATCGATTTAGTGTTCGAGTAACTGACCCTGGAGATTCCTCGCGACGCACTGTCATTCAACTCCTGTAATAGTAGTTTTCGTTCTCCAGCCTAAAGTAAAGCCTGGTTTGTACACAGAAAAACATGTGATTCTCAATCACTTCACAGATAAAAATCGTGTTTCTGTATTTGGTCAAAGCAAAGAATAAATTAATTGAGCTGTAAAAAAAACTGCTATTTAACTCAATGGCAGTTGCCAAAAGAAGCGTGACAGTTACTGTGTTTTGCAAGAAAATTGGAGTGAGTTCTCTCACTTTACTTTAAAGCATACCTACCTACATTACATTATACTATTATAGTGCCAGAATGTTTTTGATAAGTAACGCCATCTTCGTGTTTAGTAAAACTTTTGTGTCACGTCAAGTTTCTTAGTTATTTCAAAATTTATACGTTTCTCAAGAAAGTTAAGAAATTAGCAATTGCAGTGATTAAAACAAATCACATTCCAAGAAAATGTTTTTTTTTTGCACAACACTGTATGAAAATCCTACTCTCTTTAATCCTAAGAATAAAAGTTCACAATGGAAGACTGTTAAATACGACGAATGAATTTTTTTTACAACACGGATACATTTGAGATTATCCGCCCAGTCTGGGTTTGAGAAGATTGAAAATTAAGAATCAATGTGTAAATGGCATAACACATGCAATCGGCGAGTATATAAATAGGAAAATGCAGTCACCATAGTTCAAATCACCATATACCCGCACTTAAGGAAATAGCTTGGCTAAAATGCGAAGTTTATCCTCGAAACAGATTTTTTAGAACTAACTGTAACATGCACAACATCTTTTGGTCTACGTTTCACAGTACAGATGTAAAATACCATGCCAAGTGTTAAATTGGTACGAGAACATAAATAGGGAAATTATATTGTTCTTAGTTTGTACTCAACTTCTGTGTGAAAATGTTTAATTTTCAGCATGTAATGTTTACAATAAATATTGCTTTGTTATTGTCTAGTCATAATAACTCGATCTGTGATGTTATAGGAATGGGACGGGGCAAACACATAACAGCTGAACAGCGGCGAGAAATTCGTCGTTTAACCCTTAACTGATGTCGTGGGTCCAGTGGACCCATTGAAATTACATGTTTTTATGATAAGCAGGGATAGGATTTTGTGGACCTAAAATAGTAAAAAAGGCAAAACAAAAGGCATTTATTAAAAAACACAAGAAAAAGGAACGTAAATGCACATTTAATTATAGTAGCATTGAACTACCAAGAGCTTTTTGAAATTTTCTGGTAATAATCTTTTGGATGTCTCTTAGAAGCGCCTTGAAGGAGCTAAATGACCTTTCTTCTTCAGCTGAAACGAGTGGAACCCATTTAAAGCTTTCAACATTGTTTACTTCAATGTTTGACGGTACTTTCTGGAAAATATTTTTCAATTTTCTCAATTTTTTTTTATTAAAATGAATTTTGAAGTAGTAAGATAAATTGTAAATTATCTATCTCTGTACTGTGCAATAACATCGCGAAAGCCAATGTAAACTGTAGTTCTATGATAAAACTTAATGTATCTGTATCTGTATTTTTCAATTTGCCAGAATACGTACATGCATATTTAAGTATGAATGAACACAAGCAATAAAAATTATTAAACCAACGCGGGTAGATATGTATAATCTACATACATATAGATCAGTAATCGATTGCACAGGCAGGGACCCTTTTGGCGGCGGCAATGCTGTTAATATGTATTTTTTATAAAGCGTAGCAACACACGCAGGGTATCCGCTAGTGTACGATATTTCCATGTTGACTCCAGTGATGGTAACTAAAAAAGGAAAAGTACCTACCAACGATGGAAAAAATCCCTACTCTGCTCTACACATTCGCAAAATTTCCCCTACAATTCCCAATACGTGATCTTTCAAAAGGGAGAATCTAGCAGAATGCTTTCATTAAATAAAAAAGGCTTAAAATGCTTAACACCCCTATTACGGTTAGCGATTCGAACGAAAAAGTGGGCGAATGTGACTATTTCGTATTACGATGAGCGACTCGCCGAGATTTCATGTGACTCAAATGTCAGAGTTTAGGCGAATTGTGACTTCACTCTATTACGGTTAGCGAACGTTCGACTTGAAATCAATTTCTGCTGTCAAAATCAGTCGAATGGAATTTTCTGGTAGTGCAACAGTGTAATGAATGGAAGAAAAATGAAAAATTAATAAAATTAAAATTAAATAAATATTGTTAAGAATAAAATAATGTGTTGAAATATATATCTCAATCTTTATAAAACCATCCTCGCCAGTTTGAAAAATTAGTTGTGTTGATGGAGCCAGTCGAGATAAACTGGCAAAAATTCAACATCCACTTGCCAGAACTAAAAGAAGGACCTGTTGACATTGTCCAGGAAATTGTGAATAAAGAATAGATAGTTGAAAGCAACCAAAATCACAAAGGAAAGATGCAAGAACTAAAAGACATGATCAACATCTGGAAAGAAGTCGTCCATTGGAGAATTTCCTTCCGAGATAGAACCAATGAAACAATGGAAACCAAAATCTTATTACTGCACTAGACATTCCTTCTGATATCATTGAATGCACGTATACATATGTATTTACCAAACAATTATAGAACAATGTATTTCTTTTTTTTTAAATAAATACAACATAAGTACAATATTTGTGATGGTCTAACTGGTTTCCCTGGATCGAATAGTTTAGGATATTTTCCAAGTGCTTCTGATAATAAGGCATCGTTGTAGAATTTGGATAACAGTTTTTCTGCTCTTGCTTTGATTTCCACATTCCGTTGATGTGTTAACCAGAGACGCGGCATGTGTATGAACTCTGAAACTGCGAAAGTAACTAAACTTTCTTATAGAGAGATGCAATTCTGGTACAAATCATCACAAATATATATTTTATTCATTTTCTTTAACCACCGAAATCAATTTAAAATTTTATCTCAAATTAAATTGCAGTTTATTTCACAAACAATCAAAACAATTCTGCTTTCTGACACTTCACATCTGATATTTGAAGTTTTTCCTCAGACAGCCCTGAATTCTCTCAGCGAATGAAAACGTTCGCTAACCGTAATACCTCGATAGCAGAAATTCGGGAGTTCGTCTCGAGTCGAACGTTCGATTCGCTAACCGTAATAGGGGTATAAGTTTATTTTATTTCTTTTCATAACAAACCAAAAATAGCACAAAATCAAAATTAAAATAAGGAAAGGAATTCATATTGCACTGACAAATGCAAAAAAAAAAATAACTTCAAAATTCGAGTTTAAAACCTACCGAATTATGCAAATCGAACTGAGATTTTCGTGACTTTTACATATATTTACATATATAGAGAGTATGATAATATTTCGGCATTCATAAAACCATAAATTAAAACTCTGGAAGAATTCAAATATGGACATAAAAAATAGCCAGGAGTTTTCAATATTGAAAGTCCCTACATATTCGCTTATTTTAAAAATCTGTCCTTTTTTCCTTACGCGTTCATTATTGAGCTGAAAATACCTACATGTAGGGATTTTCCCCTACGTTTTCCATCACTGGTTGACTCTCCCCATAGACTAGACGTTCTAAATTAGGCCTGTTTTTTTTGTAACGTGTATAGGCTAAACATGTTTCAGCAGCATGTTTACCCATGTAAAAGACATGTTTACCCTGAAAGCTTTTTCGAAGTCTATATAAGGTTACAAAAAAAAACATTTACCTAAAAAAATTAATATTTTTATTTTATTCACCTTTTGAAACAGGTGGGTCCAATGGACCCCACGACTATAGAAGCGTTTATTTTTTCACGCAATATACAAACATTTAAATATATCAATTAATGTTTGTCATCGAGCTTTGGAACAGGCCAAACGCGATGGTAGCAGTTTTAATAAACCTCGCACTCCAAGACCTCGAAAAACTACACCGCGTGTTGATTGGATGATGCAGCGCCTTTCTGAAAAGGATCGTTTCACATCGCTGTTGTTATTCACGCTGAAATTTCGGCACAAGAAAACTTGAATGTGAGTGTACATACAGTATGACGTTGCTAAGCGGAATTTGGATTAAGAAAAAGCCGATTATAAAATAAAAAGCCGTAAAAAAAATCGCAAAGCTACATATCTGTTTGCGAAAGAACGTATAAATGGCGTTTTAAAGTTCTCCAAGAAGTAATGATTTTTCTTCATCTATTAAGTTTAATTTTTCCTGCAGCTGATGTTATGAGATACTTAATAATATTACACATAAAATGTATACTGCTAAAAAAATATAATTGATTTCCAATTGTTTAAAGTTTTAGCAAAATACACAGAAATTACTGTCTTTGGTTGTTTTTCCCTATTTATATGCTCGCCACTGTATGTCCTTTGTCAATATTTGAAAATCTGTTCTAGCGCAATATTTGTTCAACGACCTTATTGTTCTAAGTCGCTAGATCTCCTGTAAAAAGCATAGTGCTGAAGAGTTGTTTTCTAAATGCAAAGTGAAAAGCCTTGAATACTTCACTTTTAAATGCTGACGGGTCTTATTTTTGAATATTTAATATTAAATACACATTTTTTATTTCCAATTAGCCCAGCTATTTGAAGGCAATTACTACGCACCTATTAATGCCCAACTCAGTTAGAAAATTGCGTTGAATATTTTTTTTCTCCCAGAAACGTATAAAACTAAACAAATTTAGAAAAGAACACTTGTCCAAATAATCGTCAGCCTTACTAGCCTAATTCGAATACGTAGCTTACAAGCTGAATCAACTCAATGTATATGACATGTGTATCTGTATATGTATGCACGAGTACATATTTGGCTACTGATTATTTCGAAAATATTAAATGAAAACTCTTTGACAGACAAAAGGCAGGAGAATGAATTTGAGATAACAAGGCTGATCAAATTTGGGCAACTAAATGAAGACTGACGTTCATTTGATTTACTTTCGAGAAAAGTTCAAACTTTCTGCTATTTCACGCCTCAGATGGAGAGTTATGCGTATTAGACGAGTATCTCTTTGAAGAAATAACCGGGAATGACGGCAAAGAAACCTATTTCATGCCAGCTGGGGGGTAAATAAATACAAATAAAATTGTTCGTCGTATGCTTTCCTATGAAATATGACACGAAAGATAAATCTATGAAAGTCAAATTCCAAATATCAACGAATATAAGAAAATACTTTTTGCAGTTATTAAATATTTGAATTAGTCTGGAATGGACCGGTTCCAGACGCAAAGAATGAATGAAACATTTCGTATTAAAATATGCAAATGGTGTATCATAAGTTGCCAACGAAACGGTTTGAAATCGAGGCCAATAAACAGAATAAATGTTAAACCAACGTCATAAGAAGAAACATTTTAACCTGCTCCCATTCTATGAAAGAAACGATTTTTGTATATTTGAAATTGGACATTAGAGAAACTGCCACTGATTAAGCTTGGAAATTAGAACATCCGATGATATGCCACACAGTTCACGTCGGAAGTAGGTAATCGTATGAGACTGTGGAAGCAGTGGTGTTTCGATTCGCAATACAAATCGCATTTAATAGGTCTGTTCCCGTACATGTCCAAAACTGTGAAAAACTACGAAGATCAGTCAAATCCTATTCCCGTTTGAAGATTTTTCGTAGTTTTTCACAGAAGAGACAGGTAACAAGATATAGTAAGAAATCTCCCCATGCTGCGTATTTTAGCCAGAGTTGCCAATTGGGACGCTTTTGCATCATTTTCGGCAATGGGACCTCGAGACCCCACTTTTTAAAAAAAAACAGCGAATTTGACGCATTTTGGAAATATGTATAGGACCCTTTTTAAAATTTATTTTCATTTACATGTTTCTTTTACTTCTAAAACATAGTACTTCACTCTTTAAACACATCCATTTTGTTCAGCCACTGATAAAATCAACAAAATATTTTTGTTACTCGGAATTTACTTTCCAAAAATCATTCTTCATACATGCATAGGTATGTATGTTTTACAATATTTATTTTATTTTAAGTTCAGTATACAATTTTTCAAAATATTGCATTCTTTCATACAAATATAAGTGGGACCCCTTTTTTGCTTCTGTATCCCTTTTTTTGGACGCTTTTTGAAAGTTGCTCGCGGCAACGTTGATTTTAACCCAAGAATTTTATGTCCATTTTTTGTTGTTCAATAAGTTTCTGTAGTTTTTCACACTTTTAGCTCACTCTGTGAGATTTTTACCCCCACTACTTGAAATCCGAGAATCTGTGAACCTGAGACAGCGATAAGACATTTGGTGCAGATGCAGATTCTTAAAAATCTGGTTCGGTTCAATATGGGAGAATATCCGTGCGCCTTCGTCCAGGTTGTTCGGCCAAAAAATACTGCTTCTTTGAAAGAAAGTTTAGCACGGGCTTTCAATATGCAATTTTTGTCGTATATGTATAAATGTTTGATAATAAAATGGGTTTGCTAAGACCGCATCGATATAAAACGATTATAATATGGGAAAGCGTTTGAAGATCTTTAAACTGGACAGTTTTGTTTGCTTTTGAAGGGGTATTGCTTTAAAGCGGGTTGCTTATAGCCAGGGTCACTATATGTTTGTCAATGCTAAAAGTGTGATTTGCGAAGGTGATTTGTCAATTCTTGAAATGTTCTCACGGTCTGATCTCAATCAAATCAGCGCTGCAGTCCGCAGTAGGAATAAGTATACCCTGCCTTACAAAAATTGCCAGTATAGGACTTATAGGGGAGCTGTTTTTTAAACACTGCTTTTTTAAGCACATGTTTTTATGGCACTCAATTAACAAAATTCTTACTGAAATAGAAACCAAACCACTGACTTACAAACGTTTTGTTTGTGTAATTTTCCTCAAATCGCATACATCACATTGACCAGGCCTGCCACACAGCCGATGCGATGGCGGGCAGAATGATCGTGTGGCGATCTCGCGGTGTGTATGGAAAATATGAACATCAAAACAGTGTTACTATTAGTCAGAGTAAGGGTAGGTGCGCACATGTGATTCTCTAGCTGCGATTAAATAATCGGAGTCGCAACGAAAGATGAGTATGCATGCACTTATGGATTTCTATAGTACGATTATTAAGTCGCAGAAAAATGTGAATACATGGATATGCAATTAAATGATCGCAGTGATTAGCAAACGGTCCAGTGGTTGACGATTTTTTTGAGCTTTAGAGCATGTTCCATTTTTGTTAATCGCTCCGATTATTAAGTCGCATATGTGTGCACTCATATTAAGACCTGAGTGTCTCATGTTTTGCGACTAAATAATCGTGCAACAGAAACCCCAAATGCGTGCATGTGCACAGTTTATATCGTTACTGCTCTTGCTGTGGCTTTTGTCAAAGAGCTTCTAAATTTTGTGCTTTGAGAACCAAAAAATGTGTGAATGTTGAGTGCGGACACGAATAGTGAGTACATATTTTTTATTTATTTTGTTGTTATCGTTTCCGATATATAATATTTATGTATAGATCAAAATACTCGATAAACATATCAAAAACATAAAAACCCAGAAACGGGTACTGCATTCCGATTTGCGGCCATTGGTCATTGCTATGCATACTATGGTAACCCAGTGAGAGCTTTAAGGAGGGACATGTTTGTGCAAGCTATTACAGTCATTGTTGATGCATATTTTGCCCTTGCAAATCTCTGCTTGTGGTTGTTGCTTGTATTAAGCACACCACGACACAGATCTGAGAGTGGAAAAAAAGATTGAGAGACAAAGATTCTGTCATCCCTGTACTGACAATTTTTGTGGAACAGAGTATAGACCAAAAATAGTTCCTTATAAACTGGTCCGCACAGATCAACAGATGGACTGGACAGATATGTATTATGGTGATTCTTTTCTTTGATTTAGTGGTATTCCATTCTTCCTGAAATAGAAATATGCTTGAGAAGTGGCTTCCGATGATGATTCTTTTAATTTTAATCCATCTTTGAAAAGGATACAGCTTTTCAAATTTAAAGGTAATCGTAAAATTATGTTTTTGAATCAACTTCCAGGTTTAATTGATGGATCAGACTTGCTATCGTTGGGCCACGTCCTGCGTAGATAAGAAGTATGTTTTCATCTAAGAACAATTTATGTCTGCCGACCATTATTTCTTTTTATTATGTATTTGCTAATAAGTTTGCTTAAAGCTTATGTCAAGCTTAAGTTAATGCAATCACAAAATGAAATCTTATCGGAAATAAAACGAAGGATCACTGTTGCCAATTGCTGCTTCTTTGGGCAATTTAGTAGTAAATCCTCTTCCCGATTAACTAACGATAGTACCCAAATTATTGCCGCCTGAAATCTGAGATGGCTAGGACATGTAGAGCGAATGGACAATAATGTTTAGGCCCGCAGAGTATTTGATCCTAACCCAGAGTGTCAAAGCAGCAGTGGACGACCTTGCCTAAGGTGCACAAGTGGAAAAGTACTTCAACCAGTTAGTTAAGGCCCGGGTTGACTAGTTTATTGCTGATTCACTTCGAACCGTAGCGCCACCGTAATAAGAAAGTTGTGAAAAAACTTAATATGTTCATCTTTTGAAATTTATTTCAAGTCGGGCACCGTAAGTAGCATCTTGTACTGAAAGCAACTTAGGGTACTATATGTATGTATATCTTCAGCTAATGATGAATGGAGTGGTGGATATTGAGTGATCGGTAAATAAAACGCTAGACTCGGGTAAGATCTCACTACTTTTTACGGGCTATGAGTCGCGAGATTGGGCATTCATTTTTACATGCAATATTTTTTGATGGCATATCCTTTTCTGCCTACAACAAAACAATTTCTAAAATCTCTTTAGATAGTAAATCAAAAAATCGATCCATTTATCTCAAAACCAGATAAATGCCTAATTGGTGAGCATAAAATAGATAATATTCAATTTAGATGCGAATATTTAAAAATATAAATCCCACCACATTCAGCGAATTTTGAAAATCAATTATTATCGAATTCACATCAGCAAAAGTGTTTTAATTGGTTTAACATCGTTTAAGATAATTAACACATTATTTCTACATAGTTGTTGTTTAATTTATTTGTATTTAATGGCACCAGTTTATCTGCATGAAATTAAACACCATCTAATAAATGTCAGAGAAAAACTAGAATAAATCTTAATATGTCAACAATGCTAGGGAATTAAAGGGTGATTTTTTAAGAGGTTGAGAACTTTTTTTAAAAAAAGGTAGCCCATCCGCTGAGTCCAATTTTGGCATACTCTTTCACACATATCGGCCGGTATCTCACGAATGAATGCATGGATGTTGGCTTCCAGTGCGTCAATCGAAGCGGGCTTGTCCCTATAGACATTAGCCTTGACATACCCCCACAAAAAATAATCTAATGGTGTCAAATCGCACGATCTAGGCGGCCAATTGACCGGCCCGAAACGTGAAATTAACTGTTCACCAAACTCGCCTCGCAATTGCGCCATTGTTTCGCGTGCTGTGTGGCATGTGGCACCGTCTTGTTGAAACCACATATCATGCAAGTCAAGAACTTCCATTTCGGGCAAAAAAAAGTTTGTTATCATCGCTCGGTAGCGTTCACCATTGACAGTAACGCTGCGATTCGCATCATCTTTGAAGAAATATGGCCCAATAATGCCGCCGGCCCATAAACCGCACCAAACAGTGGCTTTTTCGGGATGCATTGGTAGCTGTTGCAATGCTTCTGGCTGATCTTCACTCCAAATGCGGCAATTTTGCTTATTTACGTACCCATTCAACCAAAAATGAGCCTCATCGCTGAACACAATTTTTCGATAAATCGATAAAAAAAACATTTCGAACCGAGCACGAATTTTGATAGTAAAATTCAATAATTTGCAAGCGTTGTTCATTTGTAAGACGATCCATGGTTAAATTGCAAACCAAACTGAAGCTGTTTGACAGTGACACAAGGTACTAAACACACGTCAGCTGTCAAAACCAGTGTTGCCAAAACCAAACCAGCTAAAAAATCACCCTTTACAATGTGTAGAGAATCGTTCTTATATAATTTAAATTTCTTCGTTTTCTGTTCTAGATACACGTACCATATATTGCATATGTATGTATGTAACATAATAAGTTGTAAATTACACAACAAAGATGCGTACACTCACGCTGAGTCACAGAGCGAGGCAACTCTTCCGCAAGTGAAAGCATCATTTTGGATAATTAGCACCCCGAAAATGTGTTTTTTTTTCTTTTCCTTTCTTCGCTATTATTTTCACTAATCTGTCAGATCATACATTCTCTTTTAATTTTCTTGGTGTGCATAACCTGAAAACATAATATTTATGATTTCTCTCAATCTAACCAAACATTAAGGTACAACCACTCGCCCAAGGAATGAATACCTTTACTGGTAAAATGAAAAGCGCCGTAAATGTGTATTCCCCACGTACGGATACGGAGTATCTTATGTAGTTGTTTTGACAGTTTGATACTCATGCGATACAAATTGTATACTCGTACATACATTTTCTTTAGACGTACCTACGTATTCTAAATCAATTTGGATAATTGTGAACTATTTTAAATTTTTGTTTGTTTTTCTTTTTTTAATTTCAAAAAAGCTGTGTTTATTTAAAATTCGTCAGCTGCCGTCTTACGCAATCCGGTTGACAATGGCATTGGATATTTATTTGGAAACGATTCATTCTATTTTATTGGGAGTTGGAATTAATTCGTAGGGTTTTTTTATAAAAAAAAAAAAATTGTTATTTTAAATGAAACTAAAAAATTATATTATTCAAAGTATTGTACATCTTTCGGGTAGAATATTAATACAATGTCGGAAGAACGCCTCACCTTTAGATGCAATCCACAAATCGATCCATTTCTAGCAATCTTCATAAGAAGTAAGGCTCGTAGAGGCCATAAGTCATCGATCGGAAAAAGTGATAATCAGAAGGAGCAATGTCTGGAGAATATCACGGGTGGGGTAGGACTTCCCATTCCCATTTAACCCTAGAAGCATAATTTGCGTCAATTTGACGTGTTCTCTCGGAATTATTAGTTGTCTCGCTTAAGCCGATGCGTAGATCTGGATGTACCTTTAAGAATTCTCATTTGTCGCTCAGAGCTTGCATGGGGTGGTCGTTTCATTGAGGTAAGTCACGTTTAAATTGAGATATAGCTATGGTATACGTCGCGAAGACGTTTGTTCCAACTGCATATAATTTTATTTTATTTATTTTTTTTTGTTATTTTATTAAAAATATATACATATGTATACCTTAAACCTAAATTTAAAGTAAGCAAATTTGTTAAAGTACAAACTTATTATTTTTTGAAGTCCGAAGAAAATACTTTTTTGGTGATCTTGAATGATCTTTTAGTTTGCTTTGTTACATAAAAAATAAATAAAAGTTCAATAAAAAATAAATATGTTTCATTTATAAATATATAAATGTATCTTACAGTTATTTTAGACATTCATATTTATAAACAAAATCTTATTAATATATAAATCTCAGTGTGACGCTCTTACCTGTCAATCTTACGGTTAGACAAACACAAAAACTAATACACACAATGAAGTAAAACTTCGTTTTAAAGTTCATTAACATCCTGTGCCTTTTATAGGCTCATTTTTAAATTAATTTATTCGCAATATTATTTAAATTCATGCAAAAATAAAAACATTCTAACAAATGCCACTTTCTTGCGAAATGTCTTTTATTCAAACTACAAATACTTAGAATCCACACTTGTGGATTGTATATATTGATATACTGCAAACCTTGAAGTGCGTTCGCACGCACTGTCTTTGATTCTTCGAACAAAATGACAATGTATGAATTGTAAGTAACACTATAGTTTTTAGACACCGGCGAAGCCGGGCGGGACAGCTAGTAGTTAATATAGCCGATTTTAAAGTAGACGTAAATTTGGTGTATGATTATCCTTAACGTACATAAAACTATGATTATGTTTCTAGGGTTAAGCGTTTCCAAAGAAGTGTTGTCGTGGTGCAACATCAATTTGTCGTGTCTTTCAAAGTATCCCAGCCGCTTTTTTTTTGCAATGTATGGCTCATGCGCAAACTCGAGGAGCTAGGTTTTCCCCTATTATTTGTTTCGTGGGTTAGCTCTTACCTCAAGCAGAGGTCATATCAGGTTAAATTTAGAGGTTGTATTTCAGACTCTTTCTTAGCAGGATCCGGCGACCCTCAAGGGAGCCACCTGGGTCGTTTTAGCCCTGAACTTGATTTTAAAGAGCATATAAACCACATTGTGAATAAAGCAAACTCAATATTAGGTTTCGTTAAAAGATGGTGTAAAGAATTTAAAAATCCTTATGCCACTCTCTCATTATTTAACAGTCTTGTCAGTCGCTCACCTCGAATATGTTTCCCAACTATGGACACCTTATCAAAAAAAATCTCAATACTCGTATTGAAGCCGTCCAGTGAAGCTTCATTCGTTTCGCATTGAAAGGTCTTCCCTGGGACAATCTTTTTAACCTTCCCCCATATTTACATCGGATAAAACTTTGGCTCCAAGAAGGGCCAATAATAATATCATATTTATGCATCAACTGATCTCAGGTCTGATTGATGCGCCTGTTTTATTGTCCTGTTTAAGATTAAACTTTCATGGGGGATCGCATTACCTGCGTAGTATAGGCATGTTCCTCATCATAGAACAAATTACGGGATGCATGAGCCTATTAACCGGATGAGTAAGCTCTTTAATTTCACCCTCCGTTAAATGTAACCTTTTTTGATTTTAATCTTAACAAGATTACACTCAAAAATTTATTGCATAATGTAGTTTCTTGCACATTTGTTTATTTGTTGCTTGTTTTAGTGTTGTAATGTAGCTTAGCCTTACCACTAGCACCAGCACTAAATGATAAGCCTGTTGATGCATATTTTGCCCTGGCAAATCTCTGCTTGTAGTTGTTGCTTGTATTAAGCATACTACGAAACAGATCTGATAGTCTAAGAAAAAAGGCTTGACAGCTGGCAAAAGTATACATTACTTGCTCTAAAAAGCTTTGAAAAGAATCAAAAAAGCCCAAAAAAAAAAGCCACCTATTGACAGACAAACAAGGATAGATGATCTTAGTGGTATGGCTACGACACTTGATGATATTAAACTGAAAAGTATGTTGTTCACCGATCTTTGCCAGATAAATATGATTGCTATGGTTAAATAACCGGAGAAGTCCTTAAGTATTTACCAACAAAAAGCGATAATTAAATTTCTATAAATATAATAAATGCTTCGCTTAGATTAGTATACGTTCCGAACCAAAAGAGAGTCGCCGGAGTTACAATTATTCTGAAACCAGGAAAATCCCCAAGCGACAAAAAAAATTTACAAATCAATATCACTCCTACCAATAATATCAAAGGTATTTGAAACAATCCTGCTGAAGCGTATTCAAACAGTCATTGAAGGAAGGCGCCTTATACCTGACCGCCAATTCGAGTTCAGTTCCGTAACTAAACTAACCAGGTTTATAGAATAACTATTAAATCGAAAAATCATTAGAGGAGAAAAAGATTACTTTTAGCACTTTTCTGATGTCTCCCAAGCCTTCGACAACCTATTTAAGATGTTTCCCCGTTAAACATAGACCCGAATATTCCGAAATTATGGAAATCATCGCCGGAGTTCCACAAGATAGTATCCATGGTCCTACATATATTATTTTTGCTTTACACTCGGGCATACCTTAGCTTGAAGGTACCGCAGAAGCTACGTTTGCGAAAGATATGGCTATTCTGGCAAAGGAAATTTCAATAGAGTCAGTAACTGAAAAAACTGCAACGAGTTTTGGAAAAAATCTGCGAGTGGACAAAGACTTGGCGCTTGTTCTCAACGAGAACAAATCGACGAATGTTATCCATTTTCAATAATTTAGTACAAATACCATTATGCAAACGAAGCTAAATATTTAGGAACTTAGCTGTTGCCCGCTCGTCATTGCCCGTGGAGTAAAATAGTCGCGCACGAAGCAAGTAACAATTTATATGATAGTATGGCCATCTTTAAACGACAACGGCAGTAATTCTTGCGATCGCACTCTAAGGTTTTTTGAAAACAACCATCAAATACAATTCACAAAATAAGTGTAGATTGTATTTGTGTTTTGAGTGAGAAACACTCGTGAGGGTGTTTTTATTAATTAATTAATTTAAATTAAATATTACGTATAAATTAATTTAAATCGGCCTATACTCCGCAGAGGATGTGAAAGAACAGGTATATGAGGTCTGACTTCATTTGGTCAATTAGTTTCGGAGTTTATCTCCGTAGAAATTTGACAGGTAAAAGCGTGACATTAAGATTTATTTATATTGCTATTGTTATGATTATGATTATGATGATGACACTAACGTAGATGCGAAGCTTAAGTGGAAGCCGCACGTTTAAAAGAAACGCGACAAGCTCGAAAATCGATTTAGAGAAATGTATTGCAAGACATTCCAAGCCTAGTATACATATATAAAAATAAAAATTGTAATAAAATTAATCAAAACTTAATTAAAAAAAAAAAATTGCTCCTATACAACCAGATGCTTGAAACTACTTATATAGACGTACGTTATACAACTCGGTGTAGCTGGTTGCACATTTAAAGTTTGCCATTCGAGAAAACTTCAATCACAAGCTGAGAAGATCTAGCCGAACAATATTTGAAATAGTTTTGTTTCCTTTTAAACATCAGGACTTCCACAATAAATAAAATACTGGATGGACAGCTAAAATGTGATAATTCGAAAACATATTTGTGATGGCGTGTGGCAGTCAAATGATTTATCCTGGCATTTCAGACTTAACCTGAATACTTAAGCAGGATAGGGATCTATATGTGGTATTCAAGCCAGTGGTATTATTTCGAATCGTTCTTCTATTGGCAGCCGGGAACTAGTAAGCCGAACTAAAGCGCCATAAATGTTGCCATACTTTGGAGTTGCCAGAACTTCAATATGTTCACATTTTCAACTGCAGTTAATTTTATTATTTTTTATTCAGTTAACCTGTTATGTCTGTACGTCAGTGATAAGAAAAGATAAGATAAGAAAAATATAGGTATGCCTTTCGCTACTTACAAGCTAACATTCAAACTTGACACAGTCAATAAAACCAGCGCTAGATGGGAAGGTGGAACTACCTGCCTTGCCACCAAACAGATCTGGCCTGGATTAGATCTAAACCGCTCTAGATACCTCTTGCCCCTGAAAAAAGACTACATATAATAACAACCATCATCGGTGTAATTACAGGACACTGTCTGCACGCAACTAGACTTAACATAATCTCAAATGACTTCTGCAGAAGTTGTAGAGACGAAGACGAGCAGGGAAGCCCAACACATCTCCTTTGCTCATGTCCAGCTCTTTCTCGGAGCAGAAAATTACACCTAGGACAATATTTCTTCGATGATCTTAGGATTTGGCACGTAGGAAGCCTTTTTCGCTTACAAAGCTCCGAATGGTTACCATAGATATCCCCAAGATCCTTGGTATCACAATGGGCCTCTATAGGCCTAAGTGTACAGGAACTTGTTATTGGCAACCACTGCTACCTAACCTAACCTTTAATGTATGTTAGAATGTAATGTATCTAAGAAGACATGAGATAAGATGAACACTCTATCATATCTTATGGGAATGTGTTGCGTGGCAGACTGCATTTTGGAATGCGTTTCAACTCTCTCTCTCTCTGCGGGATTTTGCAACGCACCATTTAAGCAAATTGGGAAAGTGGATTCCATCGAGTTCATGGTATACATACATACATATGTATGTAAAATTAAAATATTCTTCACGCCTTAATGTGTGGCCAATCCATTGACATCTGACCCATTCTCGTATAAAGCTGTTCACTAAAGATACATGATGTGGACAGACAGTTCATAAGATTTTGCAAAGCCAACGAAGTGAATGCTCGTGAATTTGCCCATGGTAAGCCCATGCAGCCGTTAGTACTGATTTCACATTGGAAACATTTTTTTTATGGCCACTCTATAACTTGGGTTCCGCTGACAAAACATAATCACAATATTGCCAAGGGAATCACATTCACGATGTCGGTTGAGCTAATTGTCCCATAAGTCAAGGTTGTCTTTTTTTCTTCCTGTTGTATTTTGTTTTTGCTATTTTTTTAGGAAAAGATTCGTATTACATTTTTTTTTTAGTATAATTTGATCTATTGATTGTTTCAGAAGGGAAATAAAGTAATTCAAATACCCATTCATTTCGGCGAAGTTTGCAGTTTTTTTTCGCAGCTATTAAGAAATATTTATGTACATTATATATGTATGTAATGTATGTATATATTATTTATTAGTGGCTTCTTTGCATGACTAAGCCAAACAAAAAGTTTTTTTTTGCCGTCAATGGTGGTGGGAATATTTCTATTTGCAGCATTTTTAATACGACAACATTGCATTCTTTTTCAACTTAGACTAATTACATATCGAGTGACTAGTGCATTGGTCTCATAAGCATGATGACGTAACTATCCAACACAAGCACTTAAAATACAAACAAACCGTCTGCCAATCTTCGACAAGTATAATTTTTCATGAGTTTTTAATTCGCCATTCAGAATCGACAATTAAAATGAAGGCCTCTTGCAATTTTTGTGAAAATATAATACGCACAGCGTCCCTACACCAATGATTCGGTTGTGAGAAACATCAGTGGTTTTGCAAATAAATATGTTTTTATTTATTCCATTTAAATGTTTAAGTTTTGCAGCATTTTTCGAATGATAAACGCTGTTTCTTTGACAACAACCGTCAAGTAAAAATAAGAAATATTTGGTCCGTTTCCACGCCACCACACAAGCCGGCCTCGGTGATCTTGTGCAGGCGTCGTCAATCTTTCGAACCCCACGCACCACTAAATTCATAGCGGACCACTAATATGAATTTTTTTTTACCTAAACACATTTGTAAAATAATAAACAGAGAACTTGGTAAAAGAGATGGGACCCGTATCATTGCGTCCACATTGGGCCTATAGTTTGAAAGGCACCTATCTAAAAAAAAAAAAAACTGAAACTTTTCATCGGAGCACTGTTTGGTGACCACTGGTCTATTGCATATGTGTATGTAGGTATGCATGTAGACCCGGGGCCGACTGGCTCTACTCAGTGAAAAAGTTATAAGAAACATTGACATGGGAACTAGCGTAGACACGACGAATCACAGCTAGAGAAGAAACTGTGTAGCAATCCAAGAGCCCCACTTGGTAAAGATATATAGATCGTTGATCGTTGCAAAAAGGGATCCATTATTATGACCTGATCCGTATAACTCTCAACCATATATGTACTTATAAATAAAATTAGCACTCAATTAAGTTCTTACACGATCAAGAAACCAAACGAACGATCGTGCTTATAGTGTCATATTAATGTTCGAAAACATTCAGAGAAATTTGGCATCTCACCGATTGTTTGCAACTAGTGCCTTCCCAAATGACATGACCGGACACGCTCATTTTACAAATAAAATTCCCATTATTTTTCAAATGTCAAAATGACAATGTATTTTTCAAGGTTCAATAAAGTTAATATTATAACGTTGGAAGCGAGAGTTTGTTCTAACTGAATAAATATCAACAAATATATAAAGTACATTCCATGAACGATCTAAATCACCTTGTATGAACTATAAAAATCACCTTGTATTAAAAATAAAAAAAATGAATGGGCACCGTTGGACAGCATTATCTGGTGCAGTTTTTTGGTACTGGCCATATTTATTTTTAAGCGTCGGGCTATCTGTTTCTGGTTTCTTTGACGCTGACAGCTCTTTCGCACTCAACAAATTGACAGAAATATATCCTCGGAGCGATTTCATACAATTTACGCTTGAGCAACGTAAGGAAATATCGATCGGTCAAAAGAATGCACCAAACGTGCCTGCTGTACGCAAGTCTGTGAAGAAAGCTCGTGAAAGTTAATAAATAACACAAGTTGCTGCTGTTCCCGAAAGTGGAATGGCAGCATCATTGGTCCATTTTTTTTCATTAATCAAAATGGCAACAATTTTACGGTCAGCGGTCAACAGTCCTTCAAATGTATGATAACCGGTTTTGTTTAGCCAAAAGTTGAGGAAATTAACTTGGATGATCCCTGGTTACACAAAAATTGCCCTACGTGCCATATAAAAGCTCCGACCCATAGAATCCGCCGTCGTTTTTAACTGACGGATCGATAGAATACACACATTCTTCTGGGAGATGGCCAGTTACCAACGGATGTATGAACTTCGACGGATAAAGTAGGTTTACTTTCTACTTTTCACATCCATCGATTCGTTGACAGTTCACACATTCACAAATTGAGATTATGCATTTGAAGAGAATCGTTTGATATTTCTACGTAGATGTGTGATGGATTCTATGGGACTGCTCTATCCAGTAACACGTCAACTTTAACATCAACGTACAACAGAACGAAGTCGACAGATTTTATGGGTTGGAACATTAAGCCATACAGAAATCGATATTTTTATGATTTACGCAATAAGTTCAGTAATTGTGTAATCAACCGTTGTAGTGATGTTGTTTGGCATCAGCGGAGCTACGACTTTGCAGAGCTCTGAATAGAGCCTGAGTGCCCACTAAGGGAAAAAAACTCTGAGTGCAGTCTGACACTTTGAGGGCTCTGATTTATTTTTGAAACACACTTGAGCACTAAGCTGTCATATGATTTATCAATCATATGGTTTCAACCATGTTTTTTATCTATTTAAAACCTAAATTATAGTAACTTCTACGCCATAATAAATCAATTGATTTGGAACTTTATTTTCCATTTATTTTCCTTCATTTCAAATGTGGTGTTGGCTACGTTACTCAGAATGCTCAGTAAATTTATTTTGAGCGCAAAGAGTGCGCCCTAAGCAGGCTCTGAACTAAAAAAGAAACACAAACATTTTTTTTACAGTTCACGCTCTGCTCTGAACTAAAAAAGAAAATCTAACAATGCAGACACGATTCAGGTACTTAAGCTCAATAGTCATCGAGTTATTCATGAAATAGAGCCCCGAGCCATCGAAAATGTGCTGCAAAATTGGGTTGTCAGGATGGGCTTGGCAAGAAAGCCGTTTTAATGAATTGTTTTCCATAAATTATTGGAAAGTGTACTCACTTCAATAAGGCAAACAATTTTGAAAAACATTCAATGAATCTGAGATCGCAATTTTTAAAAGAAACCAACATATGGCACAGCCTTTAGAATAATGAACGTGCAGCGGTACCATAAAATGGGGTGGCAAGCAATATTTTTTTTTCGTTTTAACTGTATTTTCTTGAGTTTTTAACGTAGGTACCCTCAATGTGAGTATACTAAAACATAAGTCACGGCTCCTATTTTCATGGGCAGTCACCCAAATGCTGTACAACAAGCCGTTCTATTTAATTTCGCCGTTAAGGTGACTAGCCACGGGAAGGGGGTGACTAGCCACGGGAAGGGGGTGACTAGCGACGGCAAAGAGGTGACTAGCAACTACACTGGAGTGAAGAAAAACAACAACCTTATTTACATTCAAGTTTAAAAGTTCTTAAATCCATTTTAAGTTAGAATCTGAAAAAATTAAACAAGTAATAATGCAGAGCAAATATTTTTTCGTTCATAAAAGCACAACTTTAGCGGCTTTCAATAGTTATGAAAACAGAAAAAAAAAAAACTTTAAATCGATTAAATGATGATTGCGTTCTATACCCTAGTGTAGTTGCTAGTCACTCCTTTGCCGTCGCTAGTGACCCCTTTCCCGTGGCTAGTCACCCCTTTTATATCAAAAAAATGTATGTTTTCAAACTAAAATATAATGTTATGTTTTTTCAGTGATTCATTTACTTCTTTTAATTAATCTTCTTACTAAATAAATAGGCTCCACCCAAAATTCGAGATAACAACAAATCTTTACTTTTTCACACCGAAAATGATAGTCTTAAGAGCTACAAAAATCGCTTCAAAATATACATATGCCACACTCAAATCCAATTTCGTGCCAAAGAAGGTTTGACACTTTGTGTTGGAGCTGTCAATTTGCATAAACAATATATCCTTTTTTGATCTGACCAGGAAATATGTGCCAGCGTGGCATGATGTTGAGCATAGAGTACAATTTGCTTCTTTATTGGAGATCGTTGCTATCTACCCCGCAGTTGCTAGTCACCCCATTTTACGGTACTGAGAAAATTCCTGATTCTGCGATTCAACTTCACTAGACTTTTACTTTAAAGCTTTGCGAAACAAATAGGTAAGCACAATGGTTAATCATCAATTCAATCGAGCCCCCGAAATGTGCGCAAACATTATTCAAAACTTTCTCTAAAAGATGAGTATCTACATATAAAGCTGAATACCATATTTAGTTGTAGACTATATTGTGGATGCAGCAGATATTTACCGCTCACCCCGAATTTGCATCCAGTTCTGAACTCAGCTCTATACGTACGTAATTTTTATTTTCTTTAAACTGCAGGGAAATCTTTTAAAATAGTAAGTGCCACCTGTGCTTGTCCACATCCATAAAACAAAACGCTCTGTAGAATTATAAATTCTTCTATCAGTCGGACAACTGCTCTGTACTATCTCATCAATAAAGTTGAAGTGTCCTCTTTTGCAGATATAACTTTGGTCCTTTAGACATAACATTCATGCACTTTGTTTGAGAGAGAGAGAGAGAGAGAGCCAGAAGCGCTAAGGAAATGCATTAGTCAGCTGTTAAATTCGAAAGTATCTGTCGGATGTTAAGTAGTAAAACTGAATACGAATGCACGAGTATACCTACAGTTACGTTTAAAATAATAGCATTGCAATCTTTGCGTATTACATTTACGGCCACAGTTTTGAAATTTGTTCATCTGTAACATTTGACAAAGTCATTTGCTTGATGTTTTTTTCTTTTTCCGTAGATGGATAGATATAATAGATAGATATAATTATTTGTTTATAACTTCACTTGTACAAAGTTGGTTGTCAATATTTCCTGGTATGTGCATTTAATTAAGTTTAAAGAACTTTTAAAATTATGTGAATTGAATTCCTTCTAACACGGGATACCGTTCTAAAAGCAAAGATATACCAGAGGATATCGTTTAAGAAACCATGTTTAACCAAGTATAAAATTCGTCGAAATGAAAACCCAAAGCAGACAAGCAAAGATCCGAAGAATGAAACAACACAAAACTTTGGAACATTATTGAGTGCACGAGCTATTGAAACCCTTCAGTCTACGGTCATAGACCAGCTTCTTAAAAATGAACTATTTCACAGAAAATACATCTTTTTGCTGCGTCCTGTTCAAAATTCATGGTTGTATAATTGAGCATTCTACATTTATTGAAAGCAGACGTCAAAGTTGTTGGTTCTGCAACACACTTGGTATACGATTGTTGACCACGCGTCTATTTACGCATAAATCCTTGTCTGGAACATACAATTTGTTTGTGAAACTTATAGAGCAAGTAAGGATACCGAAATGTCTGAAAGACAGGTTTCTTCAGTATGGAAACGATGGCTGACAGATTAAGGGGTGGAAAATCCAATTGACGATGAGGAAGTGGACGACTTTGAACATGTTAGTATGGAAATGGGTTAAAAATCCGCAAAGTGGGTCAAATACAGATTCTGAGCAGGATGTAGAAATGTCACGGTTTTCGATTTACATATGTACTTTTCAGGAAAAGATAAAATTACCAAAATGGAAAAGATGAACCCTAATAAACAAGTACTTGTACTTGTGTGGGAACTTTACTGAAAGATTGGCAATGGACTGCATCCGATCACAAATTGAATCCAACTTTTGCCAAAGCTTATTCGACGAAGAGCGAACGTTCTTTTGAGGACTGTCGATGCTCTTCCTGAGACAACGGAGAACTATTATGTAGCGCGTACTATAAAATTACAATTTGTCAAAAAAGTAATTGTATTTTTAAATGTTTTTCTAAATTATTGTCAATAAATCACGAAAACTGGTTTTTATTCGTTCAAATAAGTTTTAGGTCGGAATTTGAATTTATGAATGAAAATATGTACTTTGGTAAGTACATATGTTCAAAATGATTTTGTTCCTTAAAATGTCAAATGCATGTGCAATGGACAGAAAAAGATGGACCAACCCGTGCCTTTTTGAGTCACAATATGCCAACCGCCCACTGAAGTAACCCCCCTTAGAATACCAAGCCTTCCTTAGTCGACTCAATGCAGCGACGTTTGCAAGAAGTAATACAAATTAAGCCATTATATAGAAGTTAAAATTATTTATTGTTAACTACAAACGTTTGACAAACCGAAGTACGTTAGAAGATACAAACAAAAATCAAGACACATATTCTTTAGGTACTTTTGCAGGATAGACAAAGGGAGCAAATGGGGGAAGTTATCTAGTGGCCGCCCTAAAAAATGCCAACCTACAACGGATGAATGGGCTTCTTCAAGCATAAATTGGGTGATGAGAATACGACATTCTGTTCCCCCTGACACGCCTTGAAATATCAACGTCGTGCTAAAAATGTGTACTATTAATAAAAATTCATTAATTTTATCGCCCGAACATGATCAAAACTAAATAAAAAAAAACCCGGCCAAGTGCGAGTCAGATTTGCGCTCAAAGGATCCCGTGGTTTTAAAACTAGTTATATTTTTAAATAACACAAAAAACGAAAACGACCCACCTCTATACTCACTTTACAAACTAATAAGTAATATTATTCACTATGAGAAATTGGATAAACCTTAAGAGCGAGGTTGCGTGTGTAGCACGTCCATTAAACTTCTTTGCGCTGTACTACTGAGTTGGGCGGTCTTAGGTCCGTTTCCTGGCAAAATCCGTTTTTTTTTATTTTTTTTATTTTTTTTTATATGGCAGCACAATTTCGGATAGCCTTTAATTTTCCCAAAATTATTGTTAATCGAATAGTGCCAATTTCTTTAAAATTGTTTCAATAGTTTATATTATATCAACTGGCTGTTTTGCCCGGCTTCGCCCGTGTCTAAAAGTTAGTGTTAATATACATATGTACATACATTGTCATTTAGTTCGAAGAATCAAAGACAGTGCGATCGCAGAGGTTTGCAAACTATCCACCGATACAATCCACAAAAGAAGTGTGGATATTATTTGGAATAAGTGACATTTCGCAAGAAAGTGGCAGTTGGTAGAGTAATTTAATTTTTGCATTCATTTAAAAAAAATTACGTATAAATTAACAAATTGGTCTATAATTCGCACAGGATGTTTAAGAACGGGAATACGAAGTTTTACTTCATTGTGTGTATTAGTTTTTGTGTTTTTCGTGGCAGCGTCACATTAAGATTCATATATTATTATGATTATGATTTGAAGTATGATTATACTCGATTGCTCCCCTTGTAATAAGGAGCTAAGAACATCACAATTTATGGGATGTGGCCAACCCAACCGCATTTTGTGAGATACCAGACCACCGTTAATCGGTTGAGAAATTGAGTTTTTCGACATAAAATTTAGTATTTCGACGTGCATTTCTCAAAAACTATACAATTTACGAGATTTGCTATAGTTTTGTTTAAAAATATAGTTAATCATCTAAAACTGGGGGGTACTTTTGGTATAATATTTTTCACACATTTTTGGCAATAACTCCCAAAGTTTCTAATAGAAATAATAAAGAAAAACATTTTTGGAATCTTTGTTTCGAGCCCTTTCGAATTCTTGAGATTACATTTTACCGTTTATAGTTGTTTCCCAATATTTCTCAGTTGTCCATGTATGTGGGCCAACGTAATGTATAAGTGTGCCAGATTTCAGGTTGCTAGGAAGAACGGTGTCGTAAAAGATATTTTTGAGTTAGAGCGAACTTATAATGGTTCCGCATTACCATATGGGTACGGAACCCTAAAACAACAATATAGATTGGTAAAAACAAGACTGTTGAGTGACGAGACACATACTTAGCTCCAACAGTCCCCAACAGACTGCACCTTTATGCAGGATGCTGTTCCTTGTCACACCTAAAAGAACCTTTAAATATAATGAATTAAAGAAATGTTAATATTTTTCCTTGAGCCGGCAATATCGAGACTGAAACCCTATCGAAAATTGCCGGGTTTACCTAAAATCTAAAGTTTATTCCCGAAGGAATTCAACAACACCAATGCCAAAAGAAAATATGGTATTAAAGACGTGATACAAGCATGAATTGCGAGTATGCCTAACATATGTATTTCACAGTGTCTTAAAAAACAAAAGAAATTTTACAAAATACTAAGCTTACGTACATTAATTAAATACAAAACAAAATAAAAAGAAAACTAGTTATATCAAAGATGTGAAAAAACATTGTTTTAATGAAGAAACTATTTAAGTTGTAGTTGTAAAATTGTAACACGGTTGGTGTTCATAATTTTTTGGCGGGGTACTGTATATTATCTACATATATATTTTAACCCATACAAAAATGTTTTCTATGGTTTAAACGGTCTCCAGGTAACCGATTTTTAAAATGTTTCTCACTTTCCCGTTCTAAACGCAAAGCGATAAAGCAATTCTGCAAGTTTTTAAAACATTTCGTTTGGGGATCCATCCAAAACTTTCAGATGGTCAGTGTCATTCTAAGAGGATAAAACTGTTTCGTTCAAAAAATAAAACTTACGTCGGAAAGTATCCAAAGAACCGTATACGGATTTGGTTGGTCTAAAATAAGTTAAACAAAACTGTAAGCCAGCTGTTAGTGTACTAATCTTTAAATTGCTTCACTTAAGTCAAACGGTAGATTTAGTCAAACAGCAGATACCCGAAAGCATAAGGATATAAGGAATCGTGTTAAATGAGCTTAATTCACATCTCAAAACCATTTTAATTGTAAACCAAAAATATTCGTGTATTCAGAAAATCATTTTCTTGAATGTTGTTCGACGTTGGTAACCGCGCTGCAACTTGAAACGCGCTATATCGTGTAAAACAACTGACGAAATACGTTAGCTAGACGGTGAAAGAATGCCGGCTTGACAACCAATCATAAAACGGGTGGCGATCGCCTTCAGCCTATCATTTACGATCCAATTTTGAAAAGCATACCATATCAAGCTACGTAATGAGAAAGTCCATAATAAAGCTAAAAACAAAAAACTTAACAAATTGTGAAATAATGTTCACCGGATTCCGCCCTGTGCTACATGACTTTGTGCTGGAGCGACAATAAATCGAAATTGCACTAACATAATAACATAACCTCAAGCAGTCATCAGCCTCAACATTTTGATTTGAGTAGTATGTACATATATCCAAACATGCCGGAGTCCGCGCATAGCAAAGCAATCTCTCACATCAGCTCCATAACACGCGTCCATACCCATATGTAACTCCATATAAAAAAAGAACACACAGCACACGCACAAAAACAAACACATCACGCTAACCAATTAATACATAAACCTATTAAACAAGAAAACTAGATCAAAGACTGACTGACCACTTGCACAATCTGCACAAATTCAGAGAGAATCTGTCTCGATCCATAAGCGACCCGACTTTGGTAGGTAAGGTACGCATACGCAACCGCGAACATCCATATTCGTGGATTTATTATCATTTACAATGGGTTTTCGTTCTTCTTTGCCTTAGTTCTTTATTTTTTTCAATTAATCGCAAAGAAGGCTGCTACGACTGCTGTACCTGGGAACTCCGCATCGTTTAGCGTACCCTATGAATCTATTCCACAAGACTGTTCAATTCATACCGGTTTTCAATTGGATCAGTTCTTCGATTAACCGGTGCATAAAACACGTCATTGAATCCAATAAACTATCTAACTCAGCAAGTATCTGCGCTGTGGCCAAGCCATATCCCATTGGATGTACGTACTACGTTCGACCATTCTCTGCAGTGGTGGCACATATTACGCGATGGGAATTTAAAATAGAATATTTTGTATCTACTTACCTTTTGGGATAAGGTATCCGTCTGTATCGGAACACGTTCTCAACATCTCGAATTTTCATTTTCATAGAGTTCTTGTCCGCGATTAGACTCATACGAAATGCACAAAATCCGGAAACGCACTAATTATTTGCTCAGACTTAAGACGAAAGGCACAGATTAATCGCGGATATACCGACAAATGCTTCGCACGGGAATGCAAATAGATATGTGATCCTCGAAGCGGAAATTTCACAAAAACAAAAACAAAACACGTCTTAAGCGATTGACTTTCGTGTACCAACTGATTGTTTCGAGTATAGTTTGACCGCCTTTTGGATTCTGGCTCGCTGGCTTACCTACTGCTTTACAATACGGATGACAAGGCATAGAGCAACGAGAAGCGCGCCGCTTACAAAAACAGATACACGACGACGACGACGACGCGACGGCAGCAACAAAGCATATGAAAGTGAACGAACTTCAGACTAACCGTGGCGCACCTGGTAAATGTATGGACGGGGATTGCTAAGAAGAAATACAAGAAGTATCTACAACAACAATGCCGGCGCATCTAAAACGCGATCGTTTGGGCCCACGGTTTGCGATGCCATGCCGGTTTTAAAATTGTGCAAGTTGGATCGGTGAAATGTGAAATTGAACTGAGCCAACATTCAATTCAAACCGGGTTCGAATCGAACACGGAAGGTGTAAGACTGTGTGTGGTGCTTATTTTGCCAAATTTGTTTAGATCACCTTAATAAGACGAGATCGGGCGAAGAAAGCGTTTAACTGGGATACAAGCGATACAAATGGATTTAAGAGATCAGCAATCATGTTCCGCATTTGGAATGACAGACTGATTTTTTTTTCAACGTTAGATACTAAAAAGACCTATTTACGGTGAATAAACCGCAATTTGGAAAATTAGAAGAGAAAAAAAAAACAGTCGCTGGCTTAAATTTGAATTTGCATCTTCAGTTGATTTAAAGTCGTTATGCTTTTATGATTTTCTGAGTTTAAGTCGATTGATGTGTTGGGCTTGGAATGGAACAGCTCTCTTTCTTTCTTCGGGATTATGAATTGATTATCCAATAGTGGATTTTATTTTCCCATTGGTGCATGAAGCGGAGAAGCGATAGTTCGTAATATATGTTACGCATTTCGTTATAGAATTGTTTGCAATTGCCAGCAAATCGGATAGGTTGTGGTGTTTGTTCGCCGCACCGGCCATGTGGTTAAAGAATGTTTGCTTGCAGTTGCAGTGGTGGGACAAAATAATAAGGTGACACATTTTATTTTAAATAAATGTTGCTGTAAAGGGTGTCTCAAAATTGACTCAAGAAGACATTTTGATTGAAAATACAGGTTTTTATTTCTTAGTAATTCATAAAGTATGCAGTATTGGGGGATCTAAAGGCTTGTCCAGACCGAACGAAACATTTCAGAAACATTGCTTGAAAAAACGTTTCACTATTGTTTCCCATTTGATTCAGAAATATACATTGAGCGCCGTGTAAACGAAAGTCAGCCACATTTATGTAAAACGGTTGTGGAAAATTTCGACAATTATGCCAGCAAAGCCGTGGATCTAATATGCTATTCCTTAAGGTGTGTCCAGACCGAACGAACCATTTCAAAAACATTTCAAAAACATTTCAGAAATGTTTCAGCTACAAAAAACATTTCAAAAATGTTTCTGAAATGTTTCCATTTGTGTGTACGGTGATGAAACATTTCTGGAATGTTTTTGCAATGTTTCTGAAATTTTTTTTTCCCATTCGTAAAGGAAAATGATTTTTGTTTCTTAGGCAGAAAGTTTGGTTTTTTGTGAAGATAAAAATAAAAATGTCAAGAAAGTCGTGGAGTAATAAGGATAAACTTATTTTAATTAATTTTCTGATACATTTTGTTCTCTGCGTAGCCTTTGTATACAGTAGAAATCGGTTATAACTATACCAGATATAGCAGAACCTTGAGAATAGCTTGAGCCCAGTAGCTTTTACACGTTTTTATGAGTTGTTCGATGTACACAAACAATTGGGCATTTTTAGGTGCCCGAAAGTCGCAATTCATTTAAATCCACTAAAGCATTCAGATATGTAAATATATTTCATAGAAGAACTGAGGTTATTTACACTCAAAGCTGTTTTCTATGATCTTAGATATGTAGCATGAAGGTCACAAATTTCGAATACTATCTCTGCATCTGAATGGAATCTCAGCATCGTCTGCCCGGTCCACAAGAAAGGACACCCTCACCCCCTCAACTGCTCCAATTACAGAGGTATCGCCTACAAGATCCTGTCTGCCATATTGTGTGAACGCCTGAAGCCTTTCGTCAGCAACCTGATTGGCCCCTATCAGCTATCAGTACGGTTTCAGCCCAGGAAAGTCCACCATAGACCACATTTTCATACTCAAGCAGATCCTGCAAAAAACCCAAGAAGTCTAGGTCGATACCCACCACCTGTTCATCGATTTCAAGGCCGCCTATGTCTAGTTTTGACATCCCTGCCAAACTCATCCGCCTGTGCAGGATGACGATGGAGAAAGCTCACTGCTCCTAAAATGGGTTAAGCGGTAAACGAGGGCAAAACAAAATATATGCTGTCAACAAAAAGGGACACCCAACATCGACGAATTGGACAAAACGTCACAATAGACAGCTACAACTTCGAGGACATCTCCTCGGAAATCAAACGAAGGATTACTCTTGCCAACCGCTGTTTCTTTGGGCTAAGAAGGCAATTGTGTAGTAAAGTCCTTTCTCGATCGACTAAGGAGACTCTATATAAGACCCATATCCTCCCAGTCTTGCTATATGGAGCTGAAGCATAGACTTTATCGAAAGCGGATGAAGATATCCTTGGTCGCGAGAAAAATCCTTCGTAAGATATTTGGTCCCGTTTGCGTTGACGGGTTCTGGAGGAGAAGATTCAACCACGAACTGTACGAGATGTAAAGCGACATCAACCTGGTCAAAAAACTGCACATTGGGCGTTTAAGATGGAAAGGACATGTAGTGCGTATGGACATCAACGCTCCGGCTCGGAGAATATTCGACTCTTACCCGGAGGGTCAGCGCAGCAGAAGACAACCTCACCTAAGGTGGCGCGCACAAGTAGAACAAGACCTCAACCAACTTGAAGTGCGCAACTGGAGGCGGTTAACTTAGGACCGGGCTAGCTGGAAGAGGTTGTTGGTTGAGGCCTTGGTCCACCCCGGACTGTAGCGCCACCTAAGTAAGTATACATGCTGTTGAAGTACCACTTCTTTGGAAGCTAAATCTCTAAATGCATATTGACTTTACGCAGGCTCAAATATTGAGATGTCTGAAAATGATGCCCTGACTTCCATTACATGGTCTGTTTTACAACAAAATTTTTGTATCTGTCGTTATATAGTGACATTTTGACCGTTGACCATATCGACGTTCTTTAAACCTGACTTAATGTAAAAATAACAACAAACTGCTCAAAGACTGGCTTTTACAATCAATCATACATCCATCTATGAACAGCTGTCATATCTGCAAGATAAGTGCCAATTTTTAGAAGCAAGAACAATTATGTAATGAACAGTAGGCTGTCCAGTCAAATTTTTTTTGGAGTATCTTAACGCAAGACCCAGCGAAAGTTGCGTATTGAATAGCATATTACGAGAAAAAAAACTAAAAAGAAATCGAATGGTACTTTTGAGCATCTACCGCCCGCTGAAATTATTAAAAAAATATTTTTTTTTTATTTTTTAACGTTTTTATTTTTTTTTTAGGAATTATTTATTTACACTGAAGATGTTTTCCTATTTTTATAGATATCTTAATTGCTGATATTTTAAAAAATATAGATATTCTATCAAGAATTTTCTATTTAGTTTGTTTCAAACATGTTCGATGAATTCAAAAATACAAAGCTAAGGAACATTAGTTTTTTATGCGAATAAATTTGCATGCACCATATATTATATTGTATTGTCGTTGAAAGTTTCTTAGAAAAACTGTTTAATTTTGCTTTGTGTTAAATTGTTTTGTTTCGCTAAAAATTATTTAAAACGTAAAATCAAAATGAGTTCTGGACCTCGTCGACAAGAAACAATGTGTCCCTTATTCAGCCCCTTTAGTGAACTAAACAAAAAAAAGTTACCAACAGTAAAAGATGTAATCAAATATGTACTTTTCATACAAAGTGATCTCAAAACAAAACACAATGGCAGAAATCCATCTAATTCTGAAGTTTTTGTAATTGGGATTACAGAAATCGAAAAGATATGGAAGAATGTGTCGATTCCAATTGTTTGTCATAATCAATCTACAAATAATGAAAATCCACTTTGATAAATACATGCCACTTAAAAGATACCCAAATTCGAAAAAAATACAAGCTATCACAATAGATTGCAAGATTTTATTACACTTTCGAACACAAGATTGTTTGACATTGCATCGTGTAAGTGTGATTCCTTTAATGACTGTCATTGTGTAAATGATAAAAAGTGCCTTTCAGTGAAAGATCATTTTTAGTGGACCAGAGAAATGATAGAAAAATGGTGATCGGTGCTATTGACACGGTTTGAAACCCAAAACATTCAAAAGCGACTAGATAGAAAGCGTAGTGCATTAGGTAGTCAAAGAGCTGAATCTACTACTGTATCCGATACAGTAGGGTCAAACGAAACGTAAGAGCAAGTCAATATAGTTAATCCAATCGAAGTAGTGCAGCAACAGCTGTTTTTATCAGAGCCCTCAACGTCAACATCATCAGGGGCCTGTAACACAACGCGACAAGTCGACAAGTCTTAATTCACTTGTCGAACCATGCTTGTCCGACAAGTAGAAATTAATTCTGTAACAGAACTCAAACCGTTGGACTTGTCAAAAGAATTAATTTCCCTTGACTTGTCGGCATTCTTTGAGAAGTCTTTTACAAGTAAAAACAGCGAAAATCACGGCTGATAAAAAGAAAGTGCTATTTCAAGTAGTGGACTATATTTTATTGTTTAGTCTGGTAGCAAGATTATGTGCAGTTGATTGAGATAAGTGAAATTTTTCAATAAACAAATGATCACTTATTCTTGGCTTAAAAACTTTTAACTGGTGACGAGGTTCACTGTTGTCACTATCAAACTCAGACTCAGTTAAGTACATTTTTAATTAAATATTATTTTATTTCTATATATATTTGCATTTTGCTTTTTCAAAAATATTGCATCAAAAATGCACTTGTCAGCCTTTGACAATATTCCAATCACCTGTCCTAATTGAACCACAATTCTACAAGTGTTTCTTGACACTTGTCGTGTTCTGTTACAGAAAGGGGGAAATTATATAATATCCCACTTGTCATCTTTCTTCGCGACAATTGTCGAAGCGCTCACGGACTTGTCGTTTTGTGTTACACAATTTTTTACAAGTTGTCGAAATTCACTTGTCCTACAAGTACTTGTCGCGTTCTGTTACAGGCCCCAGGTAAGCGGAATTTACTTACTCTATCATCCGTAGCAAAAGTTTGTGATCGATATGGGCTTTCCGTACGATCTGCTGCAGCAGTTGCTTCAGCAGTACTCCAGGATGTTGGAATAATTGAAAAGACTAATATTGATAAAAATAAAATACATCGAGCTTTGTCAAAATCAAGAGAAAGCCTATCAAACCATTGCGATAATGTCGTAATTCGCAGTATTTATTTTGATGGGCAAAAAGATAAAACTCGAAGAGAAAGATGGGCGATACTATCGGAAGGAGGTTTTTGAAGAGCATATTTCCATTCCTACAGAACCAGAATCCATATTCTTAGGCCATATAACTCCTAAATCTGGTACAGGAAAGGAAATAAGTTACTCGATGCTTAATTTTTTCAAAAACAAGGGACTCGATTTGAAAAAAATTCTTTGCATTGGATGTGACGGCACCGTAGCGCAAGTGGTTAGTGCGTCGGACTACTGTGCCAGCGGTCTTGGGTTCGAATCCCGCCGCAAACACCTAAAAGTTTTTCACGGTGCCCACCTCTTTCGAATGTCTGACAAGCATCAAAGAGTATCATTTGTCACGATTGAGCTTCTCAACTCGCCGTTCGGAGTCGGCAAAAAACTGTAGGTCCCTTCCATTCGTGCAAAAATATAACACGCACACACAAATGGTTGCGAGAAGCAGGCCCAGGTTCACCTCGAGCTGTAGCGCCAACTAAGTAAGTACGTAAGGATGTGACGGCACTGCAACCAATCCTGGCTGGAAAGGAGGGATAATTCGATATATGGAAATGAAATTAGGTCGACCATTACGGTGGGTAATATGCTTACTTCATACGAATGAATTGCCACTACGACATCTCTTCACGAAATTAGATGGATCTACGTCGGGCCCTCGTGAATATTCTGGCTCTATTGGTAAGTCACTAGCCGATTGCGAACTTACGGACGTTGCTCAGTTTTCAACTGCGACCGAAAATGTACCTGAAATAAAGCAAAAAATCGTTGATCAATTGAGTACGGAACAAAAAATCTTTTCGAAATGACTAGCTAATCGACAGCCTGGGAAAATGGCACATTCAAGATGGGTCACAACTGCAAATAGATTACTACTTTACATTAGTTCAAGTAACCCATCTGTAAATCTTAAAATTCTTGTGGAGTATAATGAAAGTGTATGCACCAGTGTGATTTTCGATAAAAAAAATAAACCGTTATTGATAGGTGGCCCGCAACATGTTGTTCAACTCATCTCTTTTTCAAGATGGTTGCCAGACAGCTTAAAATTAATCGTTGATCCTGTCATTGAGAGAAACGCTTTTTTCGGACATCCTGAAAACATTTTAGTGGCAATGCTCTTCGACGAAAGGGTTTATGTCAGAGAGCTTGCTCTAAAACGATAAATTTTTTTTTTTTAATCTTTGTAAATTCGCTTTTTCTTCAACCTCTTAACCCACTTACTGCCGAGGTTTTTATTTTTTTTAATTTTGGTTTGGACTAAAAAATCCAGTTCAAAATAGCTTCCCAGTGATAAATTAAAACAATTTTTTGTACGTTTATGTACAGTTAAGTCAGTAATGGGAGTCCTTTTAAAAGGACGGTGGCAAAACGCACTACCAAATCTAGATTCCAAAATGGTATTTACTATTTTTTTCAAATTAATTTTATTCATATTCTATGTGACAAAAACAATTATTGCTTAACAAAGATAACAATTATTAAAAAAATATCTTACAAAACTGTATGATATGCCAAAAAACAATCTTTTGGATGTAATGTGATATCGCATTTTTGACAAATAAAATTGGCTTTTTATGGTAGCGAATGCAGCGCATTTGGGTCATCTTGTATTCCACTAGATAAACGTGTCCCTCAAATCATATGAAGGTTCGAACTTTGTCTGCTTGAACCCTGCTGGGATGTTCTTTTAAAAGATTCAAGCAGGCCAGTTGCAATCTGCCTATAAAAACTTTTTTGATCCAACTTCCCCTTGGAGCAATGTCTTTCTTCTGGCGCACATATATTTGTTTTGCGAAACATGCTTAGGTTTTTCAAGAGACTTCCCTACGTTTGACTAATCCTGCTAATCAAGTGTCATCGTCATTGTCGAATCCATCATCGCTATCTTCTTTTCTCACTTCTGCCAGCCCACGCAACTGGCCACCCGGCGAATCTAGCATAGCATAGCATAGCATAGCATATTTTGCCACCGTCCTTTTAAGAGGACAGTTCACTTTTTACAATAATAAGCACATAAAAAAATAAATATTTGGCTTCAGCAATTCTAGGTAGAACCAAGCCTAGCTTTCCGCAACCATTTGTGTGTGCGCGTTACTCGTAACTGTGATTTATACTATTGAAAAAGACCAACAAAAAAATTAGTTTGCACCTACCCATACATTTAATGAGCCTATATCTTTACACCACTTCTGGTGTTCTTTTAAAAGGACGGTGGCAATATCTGGGTTAAAGGTAAGCTCACAGCTTTTGCTGATGATATTGCTTTGTCTTATTATGGTAAATGTTATTTTAACCTGTATTTGGATGTTAACTATGATCTAGATATACTGCGGAGATGGTTCAAACTTCATAAATTGGTCATAAGTGACAAAACGAAGTTCATGATTTTCAATATCATGGGTAAAATCTATCTTGATATGCCCCTTGATTCGCCCAATTGCAATAGATTCCGTTTATTTAATCCTTATACACACAATCATTACTCACCCACTTTCGATTCACATGCTTGTTGCATCGCTGACTGCTTTGAAATTGAACGCGTTGACAGCTTTAAGTACTTAGCTATTAGTTTAGATTATAAGCTCAGTTGGATGGAGCATACTATGTCCTTAAAAAAATATCTAAATAACGTTGTTAGACAGATTTATAACCTCAGCCAATACTGTGATTTGTCAATTTTAAAGTTAGTCTATAATGGTCTTTTTAAATCTAAACTTCAGTATAGTATAACTCTCCAAGAGTTTATGAAAACCTAATCTACGTGTCAACACTAGTAATCTCGTCAATGTACCCACAATCAATAAATCGCATTTTTCCACCTTTAATACTGTTACTGCGCCGCGTTTGTTTAACCCTCACAAGGGCGACAATTTTTGCCCCTTAATCAGTACCTTATTAACCCAGGTTAATATTTTTATTCCCTTCCTCTTTCTATGGGCTCTATGGTCTACAAAAACAAAATTCTTACTTCCTGCCTTCCTTTTAATTGTTCTTTGTTGTTTTTTGAATAAATTTTGCAAATTATAATTTTTGCGCACTTGGAAAATAACAAAGGAAATCCCCCATTAGTACGATTTACATTGGAAAATTAAATTTTATGTGAATTGAGCGAATTTCCTTATCAAATTTGTTTGACAATCATATTCAATCAGTACACTTGTGAATTTCATTTGTGTGAAAATGGATCAAAATAAAATGTAAATTTCTTTCAAGTGTGGGCATTATCCATGTAAAGTATTAACACATCACATACAATTAGATACATAGGTAGATTTAGGGTGTGCAATTTGATACATGATATGATTTTTCTTCAAGATTGGCACACGAAGTACAACAACAATACTTGAAATCGATTCTTGATACACTTCATTCTGATGATGAAGAAGATAGCATACAGTCTTTAACAAAAGGAGGTGTGGATGTGATTAATCAAATGCTTGGTCAAAACACAACTAAGATGAAAACAAACCACTGGCTCTATTTTACAACATCATGGATATGCACACATATTCATATGTAGCTGACTTAATCTTCTGGTCCAATAATACGATTGTCTAAGACAGTCGAGCCAACGCAGAGAGTTTCTTGAAGAGTTGAGGAAGCATTTTTGTACGCCTACAATAACTAGAAGAGCTCGAATTCCTCGAAATGTGGGCAAAGTAACACTAAAAATCGCATTTTAGGTATTCCAATTGATCAAATTGAAAACCATACCTAGACCTTCTAGCCATTTTTGCCTGATGATGCTTCTCAGGAAGAATCTTCAGGTGGCCAAAAAATTAGAGGTTCTTGCTTCATATTATGTTATCAGCAAAAAAAAAAAAAAAATAATTGAAAAGAGCAATACGAAAGAGTTGCATACAGTGAAGGAAGCCTAAGTGCGTAGTTTGACAATGACGAAGTTCGAAACTACTAATCTATAAATGTAATATATACAATGTACTGTACATAGTACCTTACCTTTGTATGTTCATAGAGGTACTGAAATGTAATAAACAACAAATTGGTTTCTTTCGTTCACAAATTTGAAGATGTAGCTTGCAGATACCACCCAACTGAAACTGTATGTGCAACATACTCATAAGTAAAAACATCGGTATATACATATGTGCATATATATCTATATGTTTGTATATATACATACAAACTCGTAGGCATGTATGTATGTATGTATATAGCTATGTTTTCCTAAAAAAAAAAAGTAGAACTATAGGACAAATTCAGAATTTTTTCATACAAAAGTTAAAATATTAACCTGGGTTAATAAGGTACGTTTGCTACAATTTGACGAAAAATCAGTCGAAAAACTCTCAAAATTTATTTTTTTCTATATTTTTCGAAAAATATCAAATATTTAGTCACTGAGTCTGAATGAAAAGACATTTAGTTCAAAAGTATCCAAGATATGATATAATGAAAGTGCCCATATTAACCCCGGTTAATAAAGAACGTGTGAGGGTTAATAAAATACCTTCAGGTCTGAGATGTGAGCGAGTTAAATTCGTATTCCTTAAAAATGTAAAATATTGGCTTTTCTCGTTGAACTACACGTAATTGTTAATTTACTGAATCCTTTGGTCGATTTTTTTTTTACTTTTTTATATTTTTTATATTTTTATTTAAATTGAATTTATTCTTATTTTTATCGCATCCCCATCGATAAGTTATTCTTAATCTTTTAGGTATGAATTGTATATTCGCCTGTTGTCAGAGTCTGACAACAGAATGTACTTAACTATTTCAGCTTATAGCTTAATGCCATATTCTCTCTGAGATATATCTTTGATTTTTTGTTAAATTTTTTGTATAGCTTTCAGTTATTAATGAAATAAAGAAATAAATAAATAAAAATGTAAGTCTGATATGATGTGATGCCAGGAAATGTTCAGCATAATTTTCAGTAATATATTTTGCGATATTTGTAGTTGGACAGTCAGTAACAGTCAGCGAAATCACCTCAAACTTGACATCTGTAAAGCAAAATTGATTGGAAAATTACTTTTTGATTTTGTGTTAGACAATAGAGTTTTTCTGTTTCGCCTGTTATGTTCTCTAAATTTCAATTTTGGATCAAGAAATATACCCAAATATCTCAGAGAAGGCTCGCATGTTATTTGGTATCCATTAAGTGTTAGTTTGTTTGCCGGAAGCGGTTTTCTTTAGTTTCCATTAGTTGGTTTTTTTCAGCCATTAATTTTATTTTCTATTTTTTTTTTATTAAGTTTCTGCATTTTAATTACAAAACAATCTCGGAGGAAGACAGCCTTCACTTCTAGATTGTCCAAATGGACAAAATTAAGACAAAAATAAAAGTGACAAACTGGAAAATAATAATAATTTGATCACTACTTTGTATTGGTTCCATGGTTCCTTTCACTGGTATATATGTATATGGCTATAAAATGAACTGTTAATTGAAAATTCATGACATCCCAGACATACATACATACATACGTACAAAAAAGGAATGCTAAAAACGATAGTTAAGTTGATAAATATGTATGCTTCCTTTTGGGAAATGACGCCAAAGGAATTCTAACGACGAAATTATAAGTTATTGTCAATTATCAAAGTTTTTATTACTATATTTCATCCACAGGTTCGTGATGGGGAACAAGATCGATCACTTTCTTTAAAAAAAATAAAACTAAGAGTAACACTCCAGCTATCAGCGGAAATGAAAGTCTTTTACAGTTGGTGTAAAATATGGCTCGCTTAAAGTTCAAAACCATGAATCCAACCTTTTTGATTTTCAATCTATTTTTTGCGCTCCTGTACATTTGGTAAGCGAACATTCAATGGCCCTAGTAAAACAGTGAATGGTGTGAGGGAAGACATATTTACGTTTTGCTTTATTGGTCAATTCAAATTTAATGATGTGAGGATTTGTTACTATACATTTTCTAAAAAAAATTGTATGAGCAGTATGCAGCAATCTTTTTTTGAACTATTTAATTTTATTTTCCATTTTAATATGGATGCATTTACCTGAAATACTTATATATGAACATATATAAAAGGAATATAAAAATAAAATAAATACATATGTTTGTATGTTTGTACTATGTTCATATAGATAAAAGTAGAAAGTGAAAGCCAAAACCCAGCAAAAATAGTAAGGCTTATTTAAGGCTATGTAGTTTATTACTTCGACGATAAAACTTCTTATTTATGGGGATATTTTTTGAGTACAAATTTTATTTTATGGCTTATGGCTACAGGCTATGTCATAGGCAATAAGGAATATACTTTTATATCTTACACATAGCCTTATTCGAACATTTAGCTTACTTTAAGCCTAAGGCTTATTTCAATCTTTCTTAATCCTTATTTTAAGGTCCCAAATTGGGGTTTTCATAACTTATACAAGCTTTTCTGTCAACTTTAGATAAGTAATATAAAAATCCTGATTTAAGGCTTATTTCCTTGTTGGAATAATAATAGTAAAGATAATAAGAAGATTACTATTACAGTGAAATTCCTCTTAACGGACACCCCTCTTAAGTGGACAATCCCCATTAGTGGAGAATATTTACTCTTATGGTTGGCTGGTGTGATTTTGTATGGGATTTTTTCTTCTTAAGTGGACGATTCTATTAAGTGGACATGGACAGTATTTTCACTGTATTTGAGTAAAAACATTCCCTTAATTGGCAATATGAGTCATTCGTATGAAAATCAGTTTTTTTTTTTACTAACCGACGCGTTTTCGATTCTGGCGAAAGATCGTTGTATACATACAATATATGTACATATGTATTTGTTTGGCAGCAGGGCAAGCACGTGCATGTGTGAACGGGAGTGTACACACAAATTGTACAGGAAAATCTCGCATTTTCGCATTCGGATAAAAAGTTATGAATGTGTAGGTTAACAAACTTAATATTTGTTATCCATAGAAACAAAATTGGGTGTTGGTTAGAAAATCGTGTGTGGCCAGCATATTGAAGCACTACTGTCACGTATAAGCTACAAAAACGGAGGTTTCATAGCAGCGATGTAAAGAAGGTCAATACATGGACACATGAATGGTTTGTCAAAGCTCGCGAAAGCGCATCCCAATTTCTGGACCATTCATTCGAAAGGAAGCTAATTGCGATGGAGATTTATTTCAAAAATTTAAAGGCATCATCCGTTTTTATTTTTACCCGACTATGGCAAAATTTAGGTTCTGATTTTCACAGGCTGGGTTCGAACAGCCTAAGCTTTGGAACTGCTTTCAACAAATGAAGTGTCGCCGGATTCGTCTTGTAAAGTCGCAATTCATATCCTATGGGCGCATTAAGATGACGGATTTCCTTTTTTAATCTTTACAACCATCTTGATAGTGGTATCAAATGAAAGGGCTTGACAATTAAAATACGAGACGCTTTGACGTCATTCTAAATTCAATATGGCGGACACACAAAGATGGCAGATTATCGTTATCTTAACTTCCCCTCCTTAATATGGGTATCAAATGAAAAGGTTTGACAAGTAGAACACGACTTTTTTTACCTATGTACTTACACTCTAAATATTTTCTAAAACTAAAAAAGTAATAAATTTAAAAAAACTAAAACCCGACTACGGAAAAACTAACTAAAAAGTACGAAACAAGATGTACGAAACGATGATGTTAAGAGTAGGTATAGCCGTAGTCGCATGCCACTTTGCCCTATGTATCCGTGCATATAAAAACGTCACTATAACGACGTAGTCAGGTTTAAGTTTTTTTAACTTAATTTATACAGGAGTGCTGTCGCCGTATATTTATTTTTATTTAACTTAATTTTTTTATTATTTTTCCTCTAAAACGGACACTCTCTTATGTGGACAAAAAACTCCGGTCCCGTGGCTGTCCACTTAAGAGAGATTTCACTGTATTATAAAGAGGAAAGGTTTGTATATATGAGATAATCTTTGGAATTACTGAAGCGTTTTCAAAAATTCTTTCACTAATAGAAAGCTACACTATCTGAAAGTGCTATAGGCTTTTTTTTTTTTAGAAAACATAAATTCAAAAATTATTTTGTATACCTATTTTGTATGGTCAATCCATACATTTACTCCAAACATTAAAGAGTTATACGAATGGCAAATAAAAAAAAACTGTAAAGTCAATTTACTTACGGAAGTTTTAAGCCTTTAATCTTTTCTTAATAACACCTACAGGCTGAGAAATAATTAATAAACGAATCTAAAAACATGCATTGTTTTCATTTGCCTACATCGACGACATCGAATTTATCGCAGTGACGAGACGAGGTAGTTTTGTTTCTGTGTGTTCCATTCCAATATCATTCCGCGTTACTCGCACGCTCTCGCTTCCATTCTAATTCCACTTTGGTATGATCAATTATATTGTATGTACATATGTGTAGTATGCTTTCTCTTCTTTACTGCCTTCCACTTTCTACCCTTAAAATATTTTGCACAACGCGAGCCAATGGGAAAAATTAATCGGGGGCGAAAGAGGAGATACCAATCGCATTGGTGTTTGCAAATGGTAATGGGAGCAAAACATCATGTGCAGTAAAGCGATAATCGGTAAGAAAGAATCTCTATATTTTACAGTACCTACCTACATATGTATAAACATACTAGATGTGAGCATTGCATAATGCACACCAGCTTGCAGCTAGGCTAGATCAGAGGGGTTTCCATGATACTTATTTTTTTTTTTTCTATTTTTGGACAAAACAGGAACTTCCACAATAATTATTCCAAAAACTATTAGAGATGATGAACTCAGTTATATAAGAGGGGAGATTCGTTAATAGTTATTGGTACAGTGTATGTCAGAGGAAAACAAACTATACAAATAAGTTCACTGAGGGAGGATCGCGCTGAAAGAAATAAATGAAAAGGGACAACAATATCAGATGTTCTGAACAAAACAGTATAATATGTGTCTTATTTAAGACGTTTAATAATCTCGGAATAATGTTTCTAGTTGTTCTCTTCCTTATTTTTCCGTTAGCCTTCTATGCTTTATAAATTTTTAAAAATTTAAACCAATCCACGAGCATGAAAATACTGAAATACAATATATTTTGGTGAAAGCAAATAGAAGTAGTAATAGCAATGACTTAGCCACAATCAAAAAAAATGTATGATTCCATGTCCGTTTTTTATAAATTCCACATCCTATCCTCAAAGGTTAGTAACTAAATTAAAATTAAGAAAAAAATCAAAATTAAAATTAAAATTAAAATAACAATTAAAATTAAAATTAAAATTAAAATAAAATTAAAATTAAAATTAAAATTAAAATTAAAATTAATATTAAAATTAAAATTAAAATTAAAATTAAAATTAAAATAAAAATTAAAATTAAAATTAAAATTAAAATTAAAATTAAAATTAATATTAAAATTAAAATTAAAATTAAAATTAAGAATAAAATCAAAATTAAAATTAAAATTAAAATTAAAATTAAAATTAAAATTAAAATTAAAATTAAAATTAAAATTAAAATTAAAATTAAAATTAAAATTAAAATTAAAATTAAAATTAAAATTAAAATTAAAATTAAAATTAAAATTAAAATTAAAATTAAAATTAAAATTAAAATTAAAATTAAAATTGAAATTAAAAATATTATATACATATGCATATGCATATTATATACATGTGCTTATTGAAGCACAATATCTTGGGAATAGTCTCCCCTACATTAAGGGATCAAATCTACCCTGGTGTCATAATTTTCTTTTGAAAATTTTTCTAATACGTATCGATATTTTTTTTAAAAACAAACCTTCGAAGACCTATCTAAATGAACCCGTTTTCGATTATTTTCAGAGATAACTCGTATTAATTATCAACACCTATGTTAAAAAAAACATCACTACAATGCTGCTATCTGCGCGCGAGTTGTAAATTAATATTTATCGCTTCTAACCAACGGTAAATAGTGTGTTGCCAGTGAGCAGTAAAAACAAAAACATTCCCACATCGATATAATAGCCAGTGATCAAGTCTCCCAATGGATCAAGTGTCCCCAGGTTCCCCTATGTATATGTAAAATTAAACATTTTAGAGAAAAAAAGATTTTATATATCCGATGGCCCTTTACTGGTTGGGAGCCCATTAAGTGAAGTGACACACATTCATACGAGTACGTACTTTATGTTCATATCCAGATAGGTAAAATTAGGATACAAATTTAACGCAATTGGCATACGGTCTAAGATGCTTACACATTTTTCTTCAAATAAAGCTTAGCTTGATTGTTTTTGGTTGGCGAGTACTCTTTTACAGTCATAAAGGCTGAATGTTACGTCTGAATCTGAGACCATGATTACTCGAACTTCTTTCGAAAACTAGAAGAAAGGCATTTCTTCATAGCATTGAGAAACAGTCAATCGTTTGTGTTTATAAAAAAAAAACAGAAACACACATGGAAGTATATAAGCTTTCAATGCCCATGTGGAAAACAAAAACAAAATAATTTTCCATGTTGTAACGTAAAAATTAAGAAAAGAAAAGTATAAAACACTTTTTTCAGAGACCGCACTACCACCAATATAATCACGGAATGGCGGCGTTATATTACCGATTAGTCATAACGCGCGGCTTATGAACCAAAACAGATCAACAACCATCTTTTCAATGGGAAGAAGCCAAATCCGAGTGTTCGTTATTACCAGGGTTCGGATTTTGTTGACAAAAAAAAAAGCCAAAAAAGGCAAAATAAAACCCCTGAAAAAGGCAAAAAAGGCATTTAATAATAAAGGTTTTAATGCATTATTATTAACATTGTAACCCAACACATTTTGAAGTTTATTATTAACAAAACATTTTGAAGTTCTCTGGTAACAATCGCCTGCGATTATCTCTCAGGAAAGCCTTGAATGAAATAAAGGACCTTTCAACATGAGGAGAGCCTAGTGGAGCCAAGATAAGAGATGTCACGTCCATGACTTTAATATTTGAGTCCAATTTATAGTTCGCAGCGCCATTTTGTGAATTTGCTGAAAAAACCGCGTAAAATTTGTTCATCCCATCTTCAGCTACTGGCCCTATAGCTTGTTGTAATTTCTCCTCGAGTCCGTTTAAAGTCCTTAACACCTCTTCTTCTAAATACTACGCATTGCACTAAGATCAAGTGCTCAAATTAAAATACATACAACTACTAGAAGTCACAAAATTTCGACGAATGCATGAGATTGCACGCAGGGCACAAGAAAAAGCGCATGTATGCTGAGTTGATACAAATGCATTTAGGGTTGTACTGGTGTGTATGGATTTTTTTTATGCGCGCTCATGTAAACAACGCATACAGTTATGTGCTTGTTCATTCGAGAGAAAAACCTGCTCTCATACCTGTGGACTCTAAAATTTCTTTCATGTGAGTAAGGATAAATCGTATAGTTAAGAAGAGAGTGCACAGCAACTTTGACAACTAGTACCAAAAAGGCAAAAAAAATGTAACATGAGTATAAAAGGCAAAAAAGGCAATATGAGTAAAAAAGGCAAAAAAAAATCAAAAAAAGGCAAAGTCAACAAAATCCTTTCCCTGGTTATTACTGTAAAAACATGTCCGGAAGATTCTATTTCCTCGGAAATTACTTCTGTAGAAGCGGCTTGGAGAAAATTGAGGCTGTGGCACAGATTCTATGCCAATGCCCAACTCTCCAAGAACGGCGCCAAACATGTATGCGTGCACAATTCTACGACTGCTTGAACGGCCTTATTTACTTACTTACTTAGGTGGCGGCGTGGCGCTACAGCTCGGGGTAAACCTGGGTCTGCTTCTCCCAACCTATTGAACAGTTCAAACCAACAAATGTTCCCAATATTTGAATTTGTAACGGTACAAGCTCCACAAAGTTGCAACTTAAGCTCAGTTTGATTTGATCTGTTTCAGTTATGATTGACTGCGTCACTGTTTTAACCACTTTTAAAGATTTAATTAAAAACTGAAATATGTCCCAAACTCGTCATTATAAGTACTATACAGAACAAAAAAATAAATTTAAATAGTAATAAAAATTACATTATAAAAAAGATCAATTTAGTGATAACCAAATAAATCAATTTTTGTGTATAAAGAGAGATTTAAAAAAAGTACCACATAGTGCAATTACAAAAGTTATTTTGCCGTCAAGTTTCAGTATTACACTTTAATTTAGTGAATAAATTACGTGCCAAGACCTGCCATAAAGTTTTATTTTCTTTTTTTAAAGGTACCAATGATCTTCCAACAGACTGCTTTTTATTACTAGAAGAGAAATATTTTACTATATGCGTGATGACAGATTTTTTAAATCTTTCATTTCTGATTGTGCGAATGAAGTTGTAGTATGCGCATTCAAAGCTTTCCATATTGGACATAAACATAAGTCATGAACAGCATGCTAAATGCGTCACTTATGCCGAAACGTTTGTATCACTAAATTTCCAAAAGTGGGCGGCAAAGGAGCGTACACTGCATGTAATTCAATTGCCCGTACAAATTTTTTTTTTTTGAAGAACTCGTTTATTTACAATTTTACACGAAAAATAGTTATTACCGAAGTTGTAATTACCCCTCTTTTTGGGTCTAAATCGAAGAATATCGATTCTAGTGAAAAATTGATAAGGACCAAAATTGTACGAAATTTAATTCCGAACAACTTTGGTTCATATTTTGTGTAAAATTGAAAATAAATAAGTTATTCAATAAACAAAAATTCACCCTCAAATTCAACATGGCGTATGACTAACGTTCCCATATATCCTGTATTTCGTAGGATTATCCTGTTTTTTCATACAAAATCCTGCCTCTTGTATTTTCCTGTGAAAATCCTGTAAAACTTTACACCTAAAAATGAATTTATACCCGAACTCTTCCAATTCAAAATTGTGTGTGTCTTCTCCGCGCCACACTGCTTCAGTCAAACAAGTTTTCGCCGCAATAAACAAAACATGGACCGAGGAAAAAACCCGACTCAAAGCAAAAACTCTCAAAGCTATTCTTACGGTCAAAACGCCATGCCTAGAATTTCACAAATTCATTAAAGCGAGATGCTTCGCAGAATAGCATTGAATGAAAAATGTAATGTACGATTAAGTGAAAGCACCGAACAGATCGATAACGACTCAGATGACGACAGTTAGAATTCATTTCTATCCAATGTAAATTTTTTATTTTGTTTTGTAAAAAATATGCGGAAAATCTTGAAAATCTCTTTAAAAGAACGGTAATATCCCAAAATTTTGCTCGTAAGACTCCTGTTTTGAACAAAATAAATCCCGTAAAATGGTGAAGTTTGGTTATTTTATCCTGTATTTTGAATAAAAGGAGATGGGAGCATTACGTATGACGCAACGGGGTTGGAATCCCGAAAACCAAAACGTAGACTTCCAGTGAGCCCCCCCCCAACGATTTCCGAAAGAAAATTGCTGCGCGGAATTTTTTCCGTGTCAGCCCCTCTTTTGATTTAATTCGACTGGGTTATTATAAGTGATAAGAGGCATCTTCCAAAAAAAAAAGTAAGTAAATCGTTGCAACCTGAAGCATTAGGTATGTTGTAAGAATCACAATTAAATCAATTTTGCTTTAAAATAATTAAAAAACGTTGATTTAAGATTTAAGTCCAGCTAGCGACACAAAATCGACCACTGTGAGGGTGTCAAAAACTAAAAATCCTGAAGTTAAGGGTGAAATTTCGATAAATTCTTTTTTTTGCGGGTATTTTGTCTTGGGATTACAAACACCCACTTTCAAGTTTTTAGGTCAAGCAGATTGACAAAACAAGTTTGCGGGCAGGCAACAGGAAAAAATAAATATGTTTTAGATTTTGACCTACAGACCGCTAAGTTGTTGGAATGAGTCAAAATCTCACACCTTTCTTCAATCACTTTTACTAATTTTCACCAAAGCGCTAATGAAGGTATTAAATGAGTTTCCATTCATCATTAAAGTACTTAATGTTTGTGTGTGCTTTTATCTGATAGTTATGTTTACTTTTCCCGACAGTATTTTGTCTCTACGCCCCCATCATGGTGAGAAATGAACTAACTCATATGCTAATCAAACAAATCGGACAGTTTAGTTATTATTCACATAACGGATGAATTGTTGGGTGAATTTCGTGAAAGATCTGATTTCATAACCGATTCGTTTCACTTCTATCTTATTGATTGAGAAGATTACGCCAAGAATGAATGACTCGGTCGTGCGGTGAGGTGAGCTGACGGTTAGTGCGCAAAAAAACACAAACAAATAGTCATTACAATGGCACATACTCGTATATACTCAATTGACGGGTCTATGTACTTATGGTTGCGGTTACACTTAACTAATAGATTGCCGCATGTCACCGGTTACGTTTCAAGAGATTGATGCGTCAATTACAAACCATTCTCCAGTCGCCGCCGCTGGCTTTAAACGATTTACACTCTCCTAAAATAAGCAAATTTATGCACAAGAGTGGCTTTTTGTCCAATTTTGAATAAATTTGATCATACTGATGTATCGTACAGATTTCTGTGTGGACAGTGGAAATGATCATAAAAACTGGTTTTCGATGAGTTTGAGTTCAATAACATTTGGAGTTCCCTAGAATGGAATAAATCGAGATTATGAATTAGAGGAAAATGTTATTCTTATTAGTTTTTGTTGACTGCAATTTCATAGAGTGAGGCAGATACATAGAAATGAATATGCAAGCATAAATTGTTGATTATGAGGTTTACGTTAACACAAATGAGTTATAAAGCGCATAATTAAAAATTTATTGACTCTTTGTAGAAAGTAGACATTGGAGTTGATGCCTTTTAAAAGTTTTCCGGTGAGAAACATCTTGATTGTATTCGGCGTTAAGAAGAAAAGGTCGTGGGATAATACGATGGCAAGCGATAAAAGAATGTATCTTAATATTTATGTGTATTAAAAGCAGACCGAGGTTTTTTTTTATATTATTAGCGGTTTTTCGTTGCACTTTTTCGGACTAAAAAAAGACTCCATTTCGGCGGAGCGAACAATGAAATAGATTTAAGTTTAGTACATCAGCGCAAAAGTTGTGCTGCTAGATATGATTAAAAACCAAAACAGTCACAGATGAAAATACGGCGGATGGTGATTTGACTTAAGCTTAAAACGCTGCGTGACTTAGCAAAATCTACATTCTCTTGGTATCACTATGGGTGTGTCACTCATACAATGTATGTTATCATATGGGCAAAGACTGAGGGAAGTTATAACGGGTACAACGTTTATGTAGCTACAACAAATTTATGTTTACGGCGGACTGTGCTTTATCGCCAATGCGTCACAGCGAATTATGCGAAATGCCGCGGATTACATTGTATATTGGAACGTATGTACATACATATATTATGTATGTGTATGTATGTATGTATGTATGTATCTGATTTGAATAAAAAGCGAACTCGGATTTCAAATGAAACATCGAATGCCATATGCGATTAATGTTTATTAAGCAGATTAATAGCTTATTTAAACAGTGGACTTAGAATGATTGGTGAAATTAGACCCGCCAAGTGCGAATCAGACTCGCGCTCCAAAGGTTCCGTTTTCTTATTTTCATTATGATACCTATGTAGTATGTACAGTCGAACTTCGATAACTCGAACCATCACTTGCCGCAAAAAAAGTTCGAGTTATCAAGACTTCGAAGTCCTCTTAAGTAAAATACAAACATGATATAAATATGCATACATATGTAATTTTCCATCAAGAGATAATAGGTCTGATCCCGTACCTGCCCAAAACAGCGCAAAACTACGAAAATCAGTCAAATCCTGTTGCCGTACGAACAGTTAATAAGTAAAGTTATTAAATACAAATTACATGTTAATTTCAGTCTTGGCGCTATTGCCAACCAATTTCATTGGAGTTATTAAATATTCGACTTATCGAAGTTCGACTGTATTTACAAAGAGGTAAATAGTAGTTTTGCTATTGGCAAATGGATCATTGCACGGTAAATCTATATGGGGAGCTCTTAACGACCCCCCCTCCGCTTTTGCTCAAACGAAAATGAGAAAACTCCAACATTGTTGTATTGTTTTTGTATTGTATTGTATTGTAATTGAAGGAGATTTTTTTGTATGTTGTATGTATGTTTATGCTCTTAAAAGAAATGAAACAATAGGTACGTTTTTAACGTTTTTTAATACTTCATATGGAAATATTTATTTAAGAATATTTAACCTTCTAATAAAAAACTATTGTGGCATAGAGATCCCAACTTGAAATTTAAAACAAAGATATAAAATGATCCCTGCACTAATAGGTACAAATATACAAGTACATACCTACATAAAAAATTTAAAAAAACATTTTTTTGAGTTATACAAGGATACGTGTAATAAGGGCATTTTGGAATATCCTTCGTCCTTTTAAAATAAAAGTTATGATAAAATCTTGAAAGATCTGATTTTTGCAAATATGGAAAATATGTACATTAAATTATGATTTTTCCCAAATTATTTATGACTAGCTGAACCGTGTTCGCCTTACAGCTACTTTTAAAAGAAAACCAATTAATTTCTTCTAATATGTTGCAATAATACATAACATCACATAACAACATGATTTTTTTTGACAGCTGAAAGCACTTTCTTAAGGTGGCGCAACTGCTCGGTGTGAACCAGGGCCTGCATCTCGCAACCATTTGTGTGTGCGTGTTGTATTTTTGCACGAATGGAAGGGAGAAGGGACCTACAGTTTTTTGCCAACTCCGACCGGCGAATTGAGAAGCTCATTGACAAATGATACTCTTTGATTGCTTGTCAGACATTTGAAAAAGGTAGCAACCGTGAAAAACTTTTTTATGTGTTGGACCCGGGCTGCGATTGAACCCGAGTAGCATGCATAGTAGTCCAACGCACTAACCATCACAGTCACGGCGACCACCTGCTGAAAGCACACAACAGCTGATTTCGAAGTACATTTGAAGGTTTCCCCTCCATTTCGAATTTTTTTCATTCGGCAGCGAATGTTCGGCAAAAGATGTGTACGTGACACACGACCTGTCTCATTGCAGCCCATGCGAGCCGACAGTTTGGAGGTATTTGTTTCATTTGCAAGTTGATCGTATCCCGACAAATATAAGGTATTTGTTCAATATTCATAGATATCATCGCATTACTAAAAACCATTTGCCAAGAACTTAACTTACCAAACCACCAACTAGTACAAGATGCAAGCATACGCTAAATAAATATATCCAGTGCAGGTACTTCCTGCATCTCTGAAGTGATTCCAAATGATGTTATATTGTTAAAAAATCTGGGGAAAGGGAGAGACAGTAGATAGAACACCAAATTTATTCGGAAAGAGATCTTCGCTACAAGTTGAGCTTTAAAAAATGTTCAACTTCGACGAGAGCGACAAATATCTGGTTACCACTTTTCTAGACCATCGTTTTAAAACTAGTTTCCTGTGGTTAGTTCAAACGGTAAGAGCAAGATGAACAATTCTTTCAGAATCCCTAAACATTCCTAAAAGTTGTGATGAGTCTGGTTCTAGTTCTCCCAGTACCGAGGAGGATTCTTCTCTAATTCGTAAGAAAATAATCACAAACAAAAAAAAAATATGTTAAGACCAATGAAATACTCGAACATTTCTGAATATGTTTTGAGGAAGCTGCTACAGACATCAGGCAATATTCAAAATGATGAAGATGTGGAAAAAGTGTCATTCTAAATGAAATTGAAAAGTTTTCAAGTTTTCCGGTGGTTGTTATTACAACTTCTGTTAATCGTACGTGAAAATTTATTTAACATGATTTTTAGAGAATTAGTCAGAGATTAAAGTTTTATAAAATAAAATATAAAGTGAAAGTTTTTAGAAAAATGCATTTTAAAATTAAAAAATTGGAACAACGAATATTAATAATTTTGAGTTTAATGAGCCATAACATTTTTGTGACTGCATAGAATTACATGAAGTCTTCAACATTTTTTATGCGCTTTTAGATGCCTCTCCGAAATGTACAAAACTATTTTAGTAGTTATACAATACAAACGTGAAAAGTGATCGCGATGTAGATTTAGATGTCAATGAGCTAAACAAGAAATTTATTAATTCATTGTCACAAGTAGACAATAAAATTGATTTTTCTGCTTTTGACAACACAATGCTTTGAGAACATTCTCATTACAATGTGTGGATAGTATATCTGTGGGTGAGGCGATCCTATCTATAAAGTCTAGGGCCCAGGGACTGGATGGCATTCATCCATCATTAGTAAAAATTCTCTTACCATTTATATATAAGCAAGTTACTCATATATTTAATACTATTATAACAACTGGTATATTCTCTGACTGTTGGAAAAACGCAAAAATTATACCTTTACCTAAGTCTTCCTCTCCAGGAAATATGGATTTTAGGCCTATCGCATTCCTTCCTTTCTTAAGTAAAGTGTTTGAGAAAATTGTAACTAAGCAAATGAAGATATATTTGGAAGATGAGAAGTTAATAGCAGAACACCAATCAGGGTTCAGAGGTAACCACAGTTGTACTACAGCGGTATTAAAAGTAAGCGATGATGTTCGAATCGGTTTCGATGATGATATGGCAACGTTGGTAGTTTTTCTAGATTTTTCAAAGGCTTTTGACTCAGTAAATCATCAAATCCTTTTATACAAATTAAAGAGTCAATATGCGTTTGAAGAATCTGTATGTAAGCTAATGGGATCATATCTTATTAATCGTACGCAAGCGGTGTACTACGGAAATAGAATTTCGACTAGTTTGCCGGTACAATTGGGTGTTCCACAGGGATCTGTATTGGGCCCCCTGCTTTTCACCCTGTTTATAAATGATATCTCCAAGTGCATCAGATATTGCAAACATCATATATATGCAGATGATGTCCAAATTTATTCACATTTTTCAAAATGCGATGAATCAGCAAGTGTAGCTTCGTTAAATAGTGATCTTTGCTCAGTATTCTCCTGGTCACAGCAAAACCAACTTAACCTAAATCCAACGAAAACCAAAGCTATGAAAATTCTGAGAAGCTCCATAGACACTCCCGGTTCTCTTTTATATTTAAATAACACCCCAGTTGAATTTGTAAAAACTTTCAAGAACCTGGGGATACATTTCAATTATTTATTTGACAAGCTTAAGTTCGCGCAGTCTCGGAGGTCATTACAGTTTATCATTCCCAGGCACAAATATTTAATAAGTAGTCGGCAATTCTTTGTTCATGCGGTTCGCCTATGGAACCAGCTTTCCCCTAACATTCGAAGGTTAAACACAATTGAACAATTTAAAAAACATCTATTTGATTACTATGTAAACAGCAGCAACTAAGTCATTTCATTCCCATCTCATTCCTGTTTTGTATCCGTCCTTATTTATTCCTTGCCCTTTAGACTAAGAAATTTCATGTAATTAGGAAATAAGAAATATTTGTTAAGCCAAATTATATCCTGTATGTCATCAAAAGTCAAAAACTTATATGTACAGAGTTGAATAAATAAATAAATAAATAAATAAATATACCTCCTGCCATAGAGCTTCAGGAATCTCCAGTTAATAGATTACACCTTAAAACTGGGACACCCTGTATAACGCACTTACTTGAAAGGTTGATCTTTTCATATAAGAATGACATAAGGGAATTGATTTATGATTTTCAAAATATGTATGCATTGTCAAAAACAGTTATCATCGTCTTCTTCATTTTTAGAATAGTATTTGCGTTCACGAAATTATACAAGTCAAGTTGCGGTGCAACTAGTTTTCATTTATGAACTCGACCATAACCTAACCCTAACCTAACCTAAAAATGATAAAAACGTTTTACATTAAACCAATAATTATATTTATAATTATATACTTTAATTCGGACAAATTTAACAAACTCTTCAACGTTGATGCTTCGGTATGAATTTATAAAGAGAATACCTACGATATAATAACAGAATAAAGGTAGAAGCAAAAAGCGTACAATAATTTTATTTATGGAGTTATCCCTTTTGCGGATTAATTTTGCCGTAACATCTATTAATCTTTATGGAACATAGTAAAAGGATAAAACCGTCAACACAATCTTCTCAATAAAAACAATTCATATGCGTTTATCCAGGAAACGCAGTCGAGTGGCCTACATAAAGTTAGGTAAGTATCTTAACGATAAAGGATAATTGACTCATCAATATTTATTGTTCCTTTGTCTCGTTAAGGGTTACAAAAGTTGCCCTCTTTTACGCAATTTATCTTCCTTTTCAATTTAAGTAGATAGGGACTTCTGTGTTATGAAATAAAGTAAAAAAAACCAACTAAGTTTTTCGATAAATGTTACGGTTGAACAGCTTACTTGTTTGTTAGCTCGAACAATTTTGCTGGGTGCACATTATGGCGTTGAGTGTTTTCAACACAGTCGTGCTGATGAATTTTTTATGTACGCATTCAAGGAATCGTAGCGGAGTTGATCTTTTCGCTGTGTCGAAAATGACAACCTCTATGTCAAAGCAACAGATATTGCAAGTTCATTGATAATACGGTCTTTCAAATAAATAAAATAGCGAGCAGTTAAAAAACAACAACATTAGAGGGAGAGTATCTGCATTGTACCTGCCTAACCCTAAGTCTTACAAAAAAGATTCGCATACTGCTAGCTGCTACGGATATTAATGTTGGGGGGCAAACATAAGTCCAATACCTCTGAACACCGGCGGCCTAGAAACAAAGATTCCATACCCCTGGAGTCAAATGAAGATCACTGCGGTCCCGATAAATCATATACTAACCGCTTTAATAAAGAGGTGCCGTGAAATAACGCCGAGCGAAATAAAGCCGCATTTCAAAATTCGGCTTTATTTCCCTTTCATAATGGGAAATAAAGCCGAATTTGAAAACATGCACCTCTTCCTGAATTTGTGTATAATCAAAGCGTAATAAGGCCGACTCGGCTTTATTTCGCTTTCATAATGGCTCGGCGTTATTTCACTGCACCACTAAAGACGAACCAACGGTCGGAAGTCGCAGTCGTCACTTTCTTCACTTAACATCAACCTATAACTAACCTTTCTTGTATGTTTTAACTTAAACAAAAATAAATTGAATTGTACTGACAGTAGGGGAGACTAGGTACGGTTGAAATAACGCAAATATTTCGATAACCGTATGCAGTGCGCGGTGGGTCTAAAGGGCCCACGAAGCGGCAACAGGTTTGCACGAACCTAAGTCCTGCTTCGAACATCGCACATTTCAGCTGTTTACGGGAGGCCCTATTGTATATTAACAACCTAAAGTAAGTATTTTTGTTCGGATATTATTCTCTATAACTGTTGTTTCTATTCATCTGAGAGTATTGAGTGTATTTCTGTGTTCGAAGTGAAGAGTGTAGAATACAACAATATTGAAACATTGAGAACTGATAAATATTGTTAAACAATGCTAGAATTATTCTAATAATTAAAATAAATAATGAATGAAACATGTAACAATATTATATTTTGTATTATTTGCATGTGTTTCAACTGAACCCAATCACTGTTTCAGCTGCCACTGGTATGGGGACGGTTGAAACAAATTGAATTTTTTTTATGTTGGTACCTACTACTAAAAACAACGCACCTGATACTAAAATGACGCTGCTCATTGGTAGATAAAAACACGATATTTCATTTAACATACCTCCATCATCGCTTGGCTTATAAATGGCAATACTATGGACGATATAAGAAAAATCGTTTCAACCGTACCCAGTCTCCCCTACATTCTGGTGTTCCATTGTCCAACTTATATACATATACTAAAAAAAAAGGCTGCCTAAGTACTTCAATCTTTGTGTGCAGATTAGGAATTCGAAATAATGCCCCGAAAACCATAATAAGGTGTACTTACTTGAAATGTGGATGCGGTTTTAATGTGTTTAAACCCAACCGATAGTTTAGAACTTTAAGCCAGGTATTCATATTGACTTATATTAGATATAAAATACTTTTTGGGTTCCGTACCCATATGGTTAAACGGAACCATTATAAATTCGCTCTAACTCAAAAATGCCTGTCAGGATAATAATATTGAGAACCGTTCTTCCTTAAAACTTGAAACTTGGCATACTTATACATTACGGTGGTACACATACATGAACATCATATTACTTATAAATATTGTGAAACAACTATACAGGGTGGGTAAAATGTAATCTCAAAACAAAAAAAAAATCTGTAAAATATATCATTCGAAAGGGCTCGAAACAGAGATTCCAAAAATGTGTGAAAAATATCATACTAAAAGTACCCCACGGTTTTCTCGGAAACTACTGAAGTCAAAAATATGAAAAAATCATAGTTCGTAGATGATTAACAATGTTTTTAAACAAATCTATAACGAAACTCGTAAGTTGTATAGTTTTTGAGAAATTCACGTCGTAAAACTCAATTTTATGTCCAAAAATTCAATTTCTCAACCGATTAACTCGTGGGCGGTCTGGTATCTCTCAAAATGCGGTTGGGTTGGCCACATCCCATAATCTCAGTAGTGCAGCGCAAAAATTGTTAATGGACGCGCTACACACTCAGCCGCGATCTTAATGTTTATCCAATTTCTCATAGTGAATAATATTACTTACTAGCTGTTGCCGCCCGGCGTTGCCCGTGCACTAAAACAGTCGCATTAGTTACTTGTTGTATATTAGAAAGGAAGTAGTAGGAAGTAATACTATTGAAGTCAATATAGGTACATACAAACTATACTATTCTTTATAAATTGAACTTAGTGGTTGTTCCCTATAGATGAAACGATTGTACAAAAATTTGATGGAAATGCACTAACATAAGTAGGTACATATGAATGTATGTATTTTATGTGATTATCAAATGATGGTTTTTTCTGGTTTCCTATATCCAAGAGTTGTACTTAATGTTCGCAGTTAAAATAACATATGTCAACGCCGAAGATATACATATGTATGCTTACCTCAGCATTGAGGTCATCTATTTGTGTTGATCGTGGTAAGGTTTGTCTGAGATCACCAACTATGTATTAACTATTTATTAATTTTGAAACTAAACAACGCCTATCTACTCCTAATACATACAATATAGTACATAAGTATGTATTTGTGAATTGAAATAAAAGGTAAAATTTATTATGTACGTACTGGTTTTTAACCTTAAGGTTACTTCATACCCATGCATGAGGTAACAAAAAAAAATGTACATTCATTCCCCTCTCTCAATCTGTATCCGCATGCTGATGAAGCAGAAACACAACTAAAGTCTCTATCTTTAGCGCATATCAGCAAAATCATCCCCCTACTCTACTTGCATAAAGAGAACCCCACCCCATCCATCAGTGCGCGTATGGGATCAGGGATGGGACATGGGAAAAATGAATATAAAAGAGTAAGCGATAGCGATATATGGTTATATAATATTCGCCGAAGAGAAGAGCATATTATCTACACGAACAACCCCGTCGTAATAGAATAACGATCAATGTCAATGGTTTACCCAAAAAATAATGAAAACATACTAAAAGAGTAAGCGATAGTGTTGGTTATGGCTTAAGAGAAGAACATAATTATCTACATTCTACACGAACAACCCCCTCTCTCAACAGACTGACGATCAATGACGGTAGTTTACTCAATAACTAATGAAAAAAATAATTTGAGCTTAATCTGGAGAAATGCGAATTATGGAATTAAGGAATTATATTTTCGGGGTAGAAATTAGTGCATTGGTTAATCCAGGAATATCTATTCACGAAAGTTTCATCCAAAACTGTTGAGCCGTTAAGGCGTGATTGTGCGACAAACATCCAAACATCCAACATCCAAACATCCAACATTCAAACATCCAACATCCAAACTTTCACATTTAATAATGTATATTAGTAGTATGTAGATTGTAGGTACTGATTTTTAACCTTAAGGTAACTTAAAGTTAATACCGATGCAAAAGGTAACAAAAAAATGTTTATTCCTTCTCCCGATCTGCGACCGCATGCTGATGAAGCAGCAACAGAACTAAAAGTCTTTAGCGCATATCAGCAAAATCATCCCCCTACTCTACTTGCATAAAGAGAATCCCATCAATGCGCGTGTGGAAAGGAAATAATAGGTCTGTTCGCGTACCCACCCAAAACAACGAAAATTCACGAAAAATAACGAAAAACAACGAAAACCCGTTCGCGTACGCAAAAATTTCGTAGTTTTTCGTAGAAGAGAGTGCTCACGAGAGAGTAAGAAATTTCCCCATGCTACGAATTTTAGTCCAACGAATTTCTTTGGGGTATATTATAAAATCTGTCAAATCTGTCAAATCACATACATTCTTCATTTGTTGGTGCTTAATGCGTCCGATTACTTTTTCGTGATCTTTCTGTCTTTGGGAGAATTTTACCCCCACTCTTCGGGATTTGACAGCAAACCCATATTTAGTGCAAAAAGTACGCGAACGGACCTAATGAAAATAAAAGTGATAGAGATATTTGGCCTAAGAGAAGAGCATAATATCTAAAAAAAACAACCCTCTCGTAACAGAACGACGATCGATGTCAATGGTTTTACCCATCAATGCACATATGAGAGAAGCGTATTATCTACACGAACAACCCTCTCTCAACAGAGTGAACAGGAAAAATGCAAATTATTGAATTAAAAAATTATACTTTTGGGATAAAAAGTTGCGCATTGGCTAATCCAGGGAGTAGATCATCTATTCACGAAAGTTTCATAAAAATCTGTTGAGCCGTTAAGGCGTGAATTTGTGACAAACATCCAAACATCCAAACTTTCACATTTATATATTAGTAGGGTAGGGTAGGATAGGATAGGATAGGATAGGATAGCATAGGATAGGATAGGATAGGATAGGATAGGATAGAATAGGATAGGATAGGATAGGATAGGATAGGATAGGATAGGATAGGATAGGATAGGATAGGATAGGATAGGATAGGATAGGAAAGGATAGGGTAGGATAGGATAGGATAGGATAGGATAGGATAGGATAGGATAGGATAGGATAGGATAGGATAGGATAGGATAGGATAGGATAGGATAGGATAGGATAGGATAGGATAGGATAGGATAGGATAGGATAGGATAGGATAGGATAGGATAGGATAGGATAGGATAGGATAGGATAGGATAGGATAGGATAGGATAGGATAGGATAGGATAGGATAGGATAGGATAGGATAGGATAGGATAGGATAAGATAAGATAGGGAAGGATAGGATAGGATAGGATAGGATAGGATAGGATAGGATAGGATAGGATAGGATAGGATAGGATAGGATAGGGAAGGATAGGATAGGATAGGATAGGATAGGATAGGATAGGATAGGATAGAATAGGGCAGGATAGGATAGGATAGGATAGGATAGGATAGGATAGGATAGGATAGGATAGGATAGGATAGGATAGGATAGGATAGGATAGGATAGGATAGGATAGGATAGGATAGTATAGGATAGGATAGGATAGGATAGGATAGGATAGGATAGGATAGGATAGGATAGCATAGGATAGGATAGGATAGGATAAGATAGGATAGGATAGGATAGGATAGGATAGGATAGGATAGGATAGGATAGGATAGGATAGGATAGGATAGGATAGGATAGGATAGGGAAGAATAGGATAGGATAGGATATGATAGGATAGGGTAGGATAGGATAGGATAGGATAGGATAGGATAGGATAGGATAGGATAGGATAGGATAGGATAGGATAGGATAGGATAGGATAGGATAGGATAGGATAGGATAGGGTAGGATAGGATAGGATAGGATAGGATAGGATAGGATAGGATAGGATAGGATAGGATAGCATAGGATAGGATAGGATAGGATAAGATAGGATAGGATAGGATTCATCATCTCCAGTCGAACGTATTTAGATTCGGAAAGTACATTCTGCAAATCTTCATGTATCGACATTAAAATCAATTCTGTGTTTAAAATACAACAGGGAATATAGCTGCACGGAATTTTTTGATTTTCTGAAGACTCCACCAGAGCTTCTTCGCAAAATCGGCAGTCAAGAAAAATACACCTTCAAACAACCAACATCCACAACTAATAATAAATCTAGTCCTGGTGGTATATCAATCGATTCAGTCGGTGTAAACGAATAATAATTGTTTTTATTCGTCGATTGTTTGAATTAATTTTAAAAAAATCAAAACTTTGAAAATGAACACCCTTTTTTGTTCTTCAAAGTGTACTGCTTTTTGTAGGAGCAGAGTTGGCAACATTAGTGATAACTATTATTTATTACCATACAAATTAATTCTTATGCTAAAACAAAAGTAAGCACTAGCTAAAGAGGCTTTCAGCTCTAAATGAGTAAAAATAGGTTTGTGGGTGGGTGGCCGTGGCGTAGTGGTAGTCGTCGTCGCTTGTCATGCGGAAGGTTCACGGTTCGAATCCAGATTTATTCGAAGCATTTATTTCTCACGAAATAAAAATAAGTTGATCAGTTTCGGAAGTTAATATCGAAACCTACTGCGAAGGCATAACACTGGCAGTAGGATGTTGGATATGGCTGAAGAAATTGATCGCCCAAACCATAATAAGAAACATCTGAAAAAACTCCTGTGAATCACAAGCAAGTACAAAAATAACACACAACTCTCCAGTTATCCTGGACACCACCCATAGAGTTAGTTGAAATTGAAACCTATCATCTGAGTTTCCTACCACTACGTCGATCTTTCTAAGAATCAAACAGTATTTCGGGAAATTTTCGATCTTTTTTCAAGAACTGAGAAGTCCAGATAACCATTTGAACAAACCATTATCTTTTTATAACGTTTCAAAGCTCAAAAGTGGTAAATGTTAGGGAACGCTACGGTATGTATTTTTTTTCGATGTTGTACCTTTAAAAAAAATATACGGCGTCAGCAGTCCCATACAGAACCAATCCTAGCTTCTCGCAACCATTTGTGTGTGCGAAATTGAAGGGACCTACAGTTTTTTGCCGACTCCGAACAGCGAGTTGAGAAGCTCCTCACGACAAAAGATACTCTTTGATTGCTTGTCAGACATTCGAAAGAGGTAGTACCGTGAAAAAAACGTTTAGGTGTTTTGCTGGGGTTGAATCCGGGCAAGCATGCGTAGTAGTCCAACGCACTAACCACCACGGCCACGGCGACCATGTTTTGCACTAGCCAGGTAAAAACCATAAATGCGTTTCTCTCGCACAATCGGTGGAATTTCGACCCCAGGTATAATTAAATTCGCACTATAAAATAAATTATTGACTTTTTTTTTTATATTTTCGTGGTTGTATAAATAATATTATGATTTATGTGAAACACCCATCAGTAAGGTGAAATAGAAGCCAACCCCATTTGATTGTTTATTTTTACCACAATATCGTTTTAAAAAACGCTCGGCATGAATATAAAATAAACCCTGCACAGTCCACCTCCGGTTTGCAGTTCCGAATCTTTTATTCCACGATTTGCAAAACAGAAATCCCTGTAGCTGGAAGTTTATTTTAACTTCATCCCAATTGTGGTGTTGTTTTTTTGTTTTCATTTATAAAATACGTTATTCAACAATTCTGACGGTTGCTCGCAACTTTTGCAAAATAGTTCACCCCTAATGCACTTTGTTGTGTAAATCAAACAAGTGCCCCGGTAGGTACTTTATGAACTCCATCGTTGGAATTAACGCTGACGGAAGGTTCTCTGCGAAAAAAAAGAGAAACACAACAAAACAAAATATGACATGACCAAGCGATAACAAAACGAGACACCACACTTTTCACCTGTCTACCTCCCCCTACCGACCGACCCCCTAGCAGCACTTTCTGTTTATATTTGCTGTGCAAAATTTCATACAAATATAAATATGTACAAATGTACATACATATGTACCTAAATATGTACATACAATCAGCCACGAGTAGTTATGAGTGTTGCGATTGTTGTCGCGCGAAACAGACAGCTACATGTGTAACGTCGCCAATTTGTACAAACGATTATGTTTACAATAATATAACATTTACATTTTTTCATTTCTTTTTTTTTGATTTTGCTTTCGTTTTAGTTTGATTTTAAACAAAAATAATTAAAAATTCCGCTGAAGTGACCATTTTGTTTGAAGTTCTCTACGAGTACTGCATTGACATACAATTAACCTTACAATTACGCACTACTCGTAAATTGTGAGCCAACATCGATTGTGGACAGTGATCAATGAGTATGCAAATTAATCAGAATCTCTGCAAGCATATGTAAAATTTGTCCATTATTGATAGACAAGACATGAACAGGCAGAAGGGAATGGAAAAAGAGATACGATTTTTAGACCAAGAAGATACATAGAACGCCATTTAGAGACTTCTTACGATATGTCCTAATTGAATCCGGGCAGCGTACTGCCATACTCTATAGCAGCACAGACATCGATCGCTCTGCAATAGATTATAGTATGCTTATTCAAGTGCAGAGCAGACTATATACTAAAGGGTGATTTTTTAAGAGGTTGAGAACTTTTTTTTAAAAAAAAAACACAAAAAATTCGAAAAAATTAATGAAATATTTATTTGAATCGATAGTTTGAACCTTGCAATTTAATGTTTAAAGATAATTTCATGCAAATGTTGACCGCGGCTGCGTCTCAGGTAGCCCATCCGCTGAGTCCAATTTTGGCATACTCTTTCACACATATCGGCCGGTATCTCACGAATGAATGCATGGATGTTGGCTTCCAGTGCGTCAATCGAAGCGGGCTTGTCCCTATAGACATTAGCCTTGACATACCCCCACAAAAAATAATCTAATGGTGTCAAATCGCACGATCTAGGCGGCCAATTGACCGGCCCGAAACGTGAAATTAACTGTTCACCAAACTCGCCTCGCAATTGCGCCATTGTTTCGCGTGCTGTGTGGCATGTGGCACCGTCTTGTTGAAACCACATATCATGCAAGTCAAGAACTTCCATTTCGGGCAAAAAAAAGTGCTGTAACAAAGGCCTAACTGCTGGGAACGGCGCCGAATCGACATTTCGCGGTCTTCTGTCACACTAGCTGATACGGCCGCAATATTTTCTTCACTACGCACAGTACGTAAACGTGTTGGTGGTTTAATGTCCAACAAAGTAAATTTGGTCCGAAATTTGGTCACAATCTTCCGAATAGACTGCTCAGAAGGTCGAGAATGCCGATCATAAAATGGAAGCAGCGCGCGATGAACATTTCGAACCGAGCACGAATTTTGATAGTAAAATTCAATAATTTGCAAGCGTTGTTCATTTGTAAGACGATCCATGGTTAAATTGCAAACCAAACTGAAGCTGTTTGACAGTGACACAAGGTACTAAACATACGTCAGCTGTCAAAACCAGTGTTGCCAAAACCAAACCAGCTAAAAAATCACCCTTTATATCAGAGCAAACGCTATTTTTATCTGAGTTGATATATATTCTGTTCTGAAATTTGAGAGCAAAGTACCTGCGGTAACAGACACTTCGTGTGCCTGTCGCTTGTCATGTTCTTACGAAATCAAATAATATGCGAGTTCTACTGTTATTTTTCATTTGTTCTGTTTATACCCCAATCAGCCCAATCACGAATATTCCCTGGGAATTTTTCCTCGAGAATTTTATTTTTCTCGAGAATTAAATCCTCCTATTCTGAATCGACGGAGACATATTTTTCACTTCGAATTTGAGAGGAATTTCGAAATCAGCTTTTTAGGAGAACTAATTTCGCAAATTCTGTCAAGAATAAAAAGTAAATTGTTTGCATGAATGAACAATTATCTATAAAACTAAGGGCAAAATGCGTATGTTTCTCTCTACTGCCCGTAATTTTTCAACCAATTTAGTTGGGATTTTTTTTAAATGTAGATAAAAACATTCAAAAACATTAAAAAAAAAAACTTTGACATTTTTGTGTGCTATACCGTTGTGGTACATATTTTGCATTTGTATGTGGTGTACGCATTTTGCAACTTAGTTTTATATAAGATCAATATAAATCAACAACGACTTTGTAATGTAACCAGACTTGCAGTGAAAAAGCTAATGAACAACGTCATCAAAGTAACTATTTTGAAAGATAAATTCAAAGTCGAAGGTTTTGTTTCCCGAATTCCAATGATTCCAGCTTTACCATTCGATTTTAAATGTCTTCAAATTCCTGTTTTTCTTGCTGTTGCGATCACTATCATTAAGGCACAAGAGCAATCTTTGAAAATCTGCGGTATAAACCGAGGGGCAAGTAATCAGTGTATTCAAGGAACTTTTCTGTACGTATTCATGGTGAACTACAGTGCACTCACACGTATTCATATGTATTCTTCATGTGTTTATTCATACGAATTCACACGTATTCATGTGTATTCTGTAGTCTAGGACCACGCAAAAATATTGATTACTTGCCCCTCGGTATAAACTATTACCTCCTTTCTATTATACTATAAGTGATTTCTGATTGTTGTGCGTTGGAAAATTCGTGTTAAAATTAATAGTGTCGCATGCAGAATAGTGGCGGAGGAATTAGCAGCTATTGAATACCAAAACCGTTGAAATGTAAGGAGGAACTTGAGGGACAGCTCTAATCCATCGGGATTACCTCAAAATATGTACATAAGTGCAAAGACTTATGCATTTGTAGGTTGGTTTCACTCGCAAATGTTAACCTTCTTTCATACTGGTGTTGTGAAGGATCATGATGTCGGTCTTGCCCAATCCAGCTTTTGTAAAGTTCTTGCAAACAACAATTTCGCGCGAAATTTTTTACATATGTGATAAAATGAAAGCCAAACAAATTAAAAATACAAATTAATATTTTGCCAAATAAAATAAAGCAAAATAGTGAACGCAGAAATTTATTTAAGGCAAAATAATTACAAACAAATAAGCTAATAGCGTAAATTCATTCTCTTTTGAATTTTCTGAAAACTCTGTTTATCACTTACATAGTTATCTACATATAATCGCAGAGCAATCTGTAGTAGCACATGGTTTGCCTCAGCTTTTTCAAATTAAAAAAAACAAAACCCATATGATCACAGAGCAGTCCGTGGTAGCATATATTTTGCTTTAGATTTTCTGAAATTCGAGGAGCAATATTGTAGTTCAGCACAGACTATGGCATAGCGACCGATGTCTGCGCTGATAAGCTGTATGACAATACGCACCTGGGCACTGTGGTGCGTGCGTGTGTTGCATTGAAATCAAAAATCAAACTGCTGTTGATTGCTACAAACAGCCGAATCAGGGCTGCCGAAGTGTACTTAGTACTAAGGTAGTATTCGTACTACTCTCTCAAACTCTGTACCTACTCCCGTACTCCCCTCGTCATGATTGTACTCCCCTATTAAATGTTTCCGATTTTGAAAAAAATTAGTAATTTGAGTACCTTTTCTCCAGTGAATAGTACTTTATTAAAATACTAGCACGATGGCTTTTAATGTGTTTAATATGTTGTCACCTTAATTACACAGAATGAATTCATTTTCCAAGTGTTAAATCTATATACAGGGTACTTTCTATGATCCAGGCCGAGTGTTTTTTTAATAACTTATATTTATATTTATATTTTATTGATCGAATATATGGTCTTAAACAATATTATGTACGGAATATGATGTTGATCAAGTAGCTGGCTCTGGCCATGGCGCAAACGACGGCTCTTTCTAGCACATTTTTCATAACAATTTCGCAACGTCTGGTTAATTTAAGGCAATTTTATTTCGTGTTTTGTTCTTAAGAATTAAGGTTTCTTCAAGTACCACCGTATGGAGAACTTGGGAGGGGTCAAATCAGGGGATTGTGGGAGCCCCTCGATATCACCGATTTCTGACCGAAAAAAATTCTCATAAAATTCGCATCGTAGAACGAGCTGTGTGTGATACGGCACCGTCTTGTTTTTCCAACATGTCCCGAAAGCGGTCACCAGTAGCAATAGCATTGCTCAAATATGACCCAATAATGCCGCCGGCATCAATTGAGGGTTTTCGGTGCCCCAATAGCGGCTATTCAGTTTCTTAATAAAGCCGACCAAGTCGAAATATGCTTCGTCACACACAATGACTTTTACCAAAATTGGTGGTCGTCTATACTGAGCTGTTAAACTCAGATGCTCCATAAAAAAAATTGTTATCGACTTCTCTCTACGACTGTCAAATGCCAATAATAACTGAATAATTAATGTTATACAATCCGAAATGGCGGCCAAACAAAATCGACCTGGAACATAACAAGCTCCCTTTACCTAGTTCCATCAGCCATTAAAAAATATTCTTGAGACTACACAGTCAAAATAAAATAGTTTCTAGATGTTTGATTTGTATTATTTCTGTTTTGTACTCCTCTCAGTCACAAAATACTCCCCTGCAAACGTCTAAAATACTCCCATTAGAATTTTCAAAACGGCAGCCCTGGGCCGAATAGAATACGTCTTGCGGGCTATGCGTGTATTACGGGCTCCTCGCAACGCACGCCTTGCTTGAAATTTCAAATTGTTTGATTTTGCCCGCATTGACTTTTGATTGAAGTGGAAGTGCTCATATTTGAATGAAATTCATATAAATAGATATTCAATCATTTTAAATTGTCTTTATTGAAAAGTATTAATATTTCGCACATTTTCTGCTTCCCTTGGTAGATGATTATGTAATTTAGCGTATATCTCGAATTTCCCTGATATTGTCGTCCAAGATGTTGGGAAAAATATTTTTCTCCATGTCAATAATAGTATTGTGTAGAACGTAAATTGTTATCGTAGCTATTTTAGAAGTTGCTCGACTACAACCTTTGTATATACATTCCTATAGTAACGCCAAGAAATTCATTAGAAACGTTGTACCAGTATCCCGACAAAGCTTTGGCGCTTCAATCGGTCTAAAATGAAAACTGGATTGTGTCCTGAATTGATTTAGAGGGAGCTTTCAAGTTTTATGAATGTCTCGTTCAAAAAAGCTATTTTTCAACAAAAAAAAAAACAACAACAAATATTTATTTTTTGTACGACCGGCGCAAACGAATAGACTTTTGTGTATTTCGGGTAAATAAATTTGTTTACTGGTAGCCATATTTCATTTTTTCCCCCCAATCACAATTTATTGTTCGTTGCCAAATATTTAAATCTCGCAACATAGCAATTCAATGTGATTTTCGTATTTAAGAATTGCTCTAATACTTTTACAATAGATTTCAAAATATGTAATTATGTATTTAGTTTTTAGAAATGATTGTTTTCAGCATCTGTTCTTCTGCGTATTTTTTCCTTTTGCAATTAGCAAATGGTGCCATACTTATTTCCCCATTCCTGCAAATGTTCATTCGGAACAAACCTGTACGTTTTGGATGCAGGAAAAACGGAGCTTGTGTTATTCACTAAGAAGCATAGCATCCCTCAAGTCAAGGACACACTTGAACTAGTGAGAAAATCCGACTGAAAGAGAAAGCGTTAGGCTGTAAATGGGGAATTAGATTGTGCACAGGCTTTATACTGTGGTGGTCCGACCCATACTTATGTATGGAATTCTAGTCAGGTGAACAGCACTAGACAAAGTTAGCTTCGTAAATATAGTTAGCAAAATCCAGAGAACGGCCTGCATCTGCGTTACAGGAGCCATGCGAACTACCGCTGATCTTGAAACAATGTTAAATATGTTATGCTTTCGTTGGACATTTATGGTAGGGACATAGCAGCAAAAACGGCGATGCGACTTAAAGAAACTTCACAGTGAGTATCTTCTAACTTTGGGCACGCCAGAATATTCGCAATGAATAATCTAAATAGGGAAGCATACGAACTATATGACTCCGCTCCTAGATTTCAATGTAAAATATAGGACTAATATTCCCAGCCGATAAGAATGGGAAATCTACACGGATATCCGGTTAGTATCTCTAAATCAGATATCGAACATATGAATGCCCACGCTGTGCTAGGTTTCTGGTCATAGTGATGTACCAGGTAACTGTGAGGCAGACGAACTAACCAGAAAAGGAACAAAACTTGGATGTTTTATCACAGAAAGTGAACCCCATGTACCAATAGAAACAATAAAAGAAAAAATCTCAACGCAAGCTCTACAACAGGCTTATGAGAGATGGCGTAATCTTGACACGTGTAGCTGCGCCAGACAGACTTGGCCACGACTAAACCAACATAAAACTTGCCGCCTGCTAAAAATAAGCAGAGCACATATCGGCATACTAGTTGGACAGGTCATTGTGCAAAAGGCAGATATGCCAGCAGACTAGGAATCCTCACCAATGACTACTGTCACAGCTGCATGGATGAGGAGGAGGAGGAATCCCCCTATCACCTACTTTGCAGTTGCCCAGCTCTCTCCTCCTTAAGAAAAATGATAATACTTCTTTGTAGAGACCTTCAAGATATTTCCTCAACAGATATCAATAAAATACGGAAATTCATCCAACTTTCAAAATGGTTCCAGGAGTATCGCTGAGAATCGGCTCATGTGGCAACACAATGGACCCACTTTGGTCTAAGTGAATTCTACGAGATATGGGGATAGCCACCCAACCTAACCTAACCTTGTGGTGTCTCTGCTCTAGCGATGGCTACCTATTCAGTTCATCCCGTATGCTGGTGCTAAAGCCGAAAACGATTCAAATATCAGGAATCAATGGGGCCTTGGAGGCAAAACCGTTTTGTCTCTACTGAACGGTGTAAATCTTCAAGAGCATCAATCATTTTTTGACAACTCTTTTACCTCATTCATTCTCATGTGGCATCTTACATATCTTAGTCATGTACGATACATCACTCAACAGATACGAATGAAATCAAAAGGGAGCTATCCGAGTTGGGCCGCATAATGTGACAAATATTCATAACATTCTCCAACGAAGAACCAAAAGACCTCTACCGATCTTTACACTAGAGATTGGAAATCAGGAAAACAAAAAAGACGTACATATATAACATAAGACAATTACTTTAAGGCAGTATAACCTACAACTTCTAGTTTCCAAAGCACTAATAGTTCTAACATAAGAAAGGTAACAGTAAAAGAAATAAAATACTACATTCAACACAAGATTAATTCAAAAAAAGCTCTGGGTATGATCTTATTACCGGACAAATATAAATAAAAACTACCCCAAAACGCACTTTTGTACCTCCGAAATCTATTTAACGCAATTTTTTTTTAGAGTAACTAAAATGCTTCCCAAAGGATTGAAAAGTAGCCAAAGTGATAGCAGTTCCAAAACCTCGAAAAGACGCTACTCAAACCGCTAATTACAAGCCAATAAGTTTATTGACAATAGTATCAAAGCTTTTCGAAAAAATCCTAATAGATAGACTACAACACAGAGACGAGCACTCAAATCTTCTTAAAGCAGAAGCTGGAGTTCCCCAAGGAAGCGTCCTCGAAACTTTATTATATCTAATATGTATATACATCCGACATTCCTACACCTCAGTCAAGAAATGCAATGATTGCGACATAGACCAAAAGCTAACTTGGAAACAACATATACTCACAAAACGTAATCAAATCAAGGACAAATTTAGACAACTATTTTGGCTGCTGAGAAGAAACTCGGTTCTATTTATAGACAACAAACTGCTCATTTAAAAGACGATTACTAAACCAATATGGACATACAGACTTCAGCTGTGGGGAACAGCGTGTAAATCAAATATAAACATCATCCAAAGACAGCTATCAAAAATGTTAAGAACGATAATAGCCGCTCCATGGTATATTTCAATGACGACATCCATAAAGACCCCAAATTATCGACAGTAATTGAAGAAATACAAAATACAAGCACAAAACACCAAATCCGGTTATTAATCTACGATAACAATTAAGTCAGCTCAATCCCGCTACAAGAAATAACCCGAAAAAGAGGACTGAAGCGCCTTAGACAATTAGACCTAACTCAAAGACATTAATAAAGTAATAACTATTGTAATCTTTACTTTTTGAATACTCGCTAATAATTAAAAAACCCACCTTATTGTAAAACAAAGGTATGTAAAGGCACTGGCCTTATAAGCTTTCATATCCTGTTATGTAACAACAATTACTAGGTGTCCAATATGTACAGATGTAAATAAATAAAGGAAACAAAAAAACGAAATATTTTTTGAAAGCACAAAACATATTTACTTTTTTAATCAGTTAATTCACATATATAAAAATACCGACATCAAAAAACGAATATTTACTTCAATGGTGCCGAAATAACGAAGAAATTAAAATCTCGACGAAAGCTTTTTCATAAGGAATGAAATTATCAAAGACGCAAAAGCTCTCTGGCACTTTATTCTCGATTTATAGCGATCAAATTTGATAGCTATAATTATTTTGATAAATAAGTTGAAAACGGTTATTTATAAAAATTATTCAATATTTATTAAATAATAATCCAATGGAATATAAAGTCCTTAATTAATAGTCGTTAATTATATTCTTGTCCCAGTCTTCTGTGTTCCGTTGAGACTGAACCGTCTTGTTTGAGAGTGTAAGAATAATGATTTGAAAAACGAGCCTCCACTCATTGGTCGAATGTTTTCTCGATTGGTCGTAGAACTTTCTATTTATTTCCTAACAAACAGAACTGGTCGAATTTCTCTCTTCTCTGTTTCGAAGTTTGAGTGTTCGAAAGTTTATTTGGTTTTGGGATGACAGCTGGAAATTGACGTGTATTAATTACACGCTACAAGTACTCCTCCCCGAGTGACAAGGTTACGGTAATTATGTATTTTGTTGAAAACGAACTCTTTTCGCTTGTGCATCTTTTGCAGAATATGTTTTCATCGGATTCTGTAAGCGTGCTGTCGTCAAAGAAGAAGAAGTTCCGTTCGGTTGCTGATTCGATTCAGTTACTGGACTTGATGAAGAAGTAGGAGACTCAAGAGCCTGAGTCTGAAAGTTCTCAAAAAATGCTGGCTTAAGTCTTTCGGTGGAGATTGTCGTCGGTACGCCTTTGACTTTGACTTTGAAGACGAAGTCAGACAATCTCTCCAGTATCTCGTATGGTCCATCGTAGGGTTGCTCGCATGGTTTTCGTACGGCATCTACTCGGATGAATACGTGTGTGCAGTTGAAGAGTGATTTGTGTGCAAATGGTTTCCGTCGGTTGTGATGGGCTGATGGTGTGGCTCGTAACTGTCTCATCTGTTCCCGAAAGGTTTCCAAAAATATTTGTGGCGCGGGTGATACTTCCTCATCAATGAAAAATTCTCCAGGAAGTCTAAGTGTGGTGCCATAGACTAGTTCCGCCGCAGTAGTTTTTATGTCTTCTTTAAAGCATGTTCGTAGACCGAGAAGCACTGTTGGTAATGTGTTTACCCAATCTGAATCATCTTGACACATGACGGCAGATTTAAACGATCTATGCCATCGCTCTATCATTCCGTTAGAAGCGGGATGGTAAGCAGTTGTCCTAGTTCGTGTGCAGCCGATGAGTTTTGTTAGCGCGTCAAGCAAAACTGATTCGAATTGGGATCCTCTATCAGATGTTATTGTTGCTGGAGCTCCGAATCGAGAAACCCAATTGGTGTAAAACGCTTTGATGACAGAATCGGCCGTGATGTCTTTTAGTGGGACTGCTTCAGGCCAACGAGTAAATCTGTCAATCATTGTAAGGAGATATCTATATCCCTGCGAGAGTGGCATGATTACTAGGTCGATATGTACGTGCCGAAATCGATCACTTGGCATTGGGATGTGTTGTGGAGTGTTTTTCACATGACGACCAATTTTGCTACGTTGACATGGCAAGCACGTTCTGCACCACTCAAGAATATCCTTGGCCATGTGTGGCCAAACGTAACTATTGCACACGAGCTTCTTTGTCGAACGTCCACTCGGATGAGAGAAGTTATGCATGTTTTCAAACACTCGTCTTCGTAAAGATTTGGGCACATATGGACGGATGGTAGCGGTTCCAATATCGCAGTAAACGATAGCGCTTGTGCCATCAACTCGTAGACCTCGAAGTTGCATAGATGTTTCAGTTGGGCACTCGATAAGTTTCCGCAACTCTTCGTCAACATTTTGCATATCAGCCAGCTCTTGTGTACTTACAATAACCGGTACGTTGATAGTGTTGATACGCGAGAGAGCATCCGCTACAACATTTTCTTTGCCAGAAATATGAACAATTTTTGTTGTGAGTTGTCCAATTTCTTCAAGCTGTCTTGCGACACGATCACAGGCATGATCTGACTTCTTTTGGAATGCATATATTAGCGGCTTGTGGTCTGTAAGGATCACCAGATCTCTTCCATCGATGATATGCTTAAAATGTTTCACCGCTCGATATATAGCTAGCAATTCTCTATCATAGGTCTTGTATTTCGTTTCTCGCTCACTAAGCTTTTGGGAGAAAAAACCCAATGGTTGTACCTCGTCATTTAGTCGTTGATCTAAGGCTGCTCCTATTGCGATGTCAGATGCGTCACACCGAAGAACAAGTGGAAGATTGGCTCTTGGATGTGCAAGTTGCACAGCGTCCTTGAGTTTTTGCTTGCACTCTTCGAAGGCTTTGTCAGCTTCTGGTGTCCAGTGCACGGGCCGTTTGTCATGTTTTTTCGCTCCTTTTGTGAGTTCTACGAGTGGAGCTTGCGTTTGGGCTGCACCAGGTAGACAGCTTCGGTAAAAATTCCAAGAGCCAAGGAATCTTCGCAGCTTGTCCATTGTGTCTGGCTTGGGGTAGTTTGTGATCGCATCGACACGTTCTTGAGGAGGCTTAATGCCGTCTTTGTTTACCGTGTAACCAAGATATTTGACTTCGGATTGTCCAAAGACACATTTCGCGGTGTTGATGACTAGGCCGAATTTCTGAAGTCGTTCCATGACGAGCTCAAGATGCTTTCGGTGTTCGACTTCGTTAGTCGATGCGATAAGCAGGTCGTCAATGAACGCGTGGACAAATTCGAGGCCTCGTAGGACAGTGTCCATGAATCTTTGCATTGTTTGTGCAGCGTTGCAAAGTCCAAAAGTCATCACCGTAAACTCAAAGAGACCAAAGGGTGTGATAACAGCCGTCTTCGGTATGTCTTCTGGTGCGAGAGGAATTTGATGATATGCCCTCTTTAGATCGAGCACAGTAAAAATCGTTTGTCCTGGTAGTTGGTGGGCAAAATCCTTGAGGAATGGCAAAGGATATTTGTCTGGGACGGTTATACTGTTAAGGCGTCGATAGTCACCACAAGGCCTCCATTCTCCTGATTTCTTAGCAACAAGGTGTAGTGGTGATGCCCATTCGCTGTCCGATGGTCTGCAGATTCCGCGATGAATCATATCGTGGAACTCGTCTTTGGCTGCTTTTAGTTTTTCTCCAGCTAGACGGCGCGGTCGTTCTGCGACAGGGTGTCCTCGTACAATTATGTGATGTTGTACGGAATGATCTGCGACCTTGTTGGTGGATTCGTGGGTGATACTGCTATATTTCTTGAGGATATTAGAGTACGGGTTTGATAAATCCAAAGTGTGGAGTGTAGGTTGAGATGAATCGACGATATTACCTGACTTACTCAGATGAGTGATGCTGTCGAAAAGAAGTTTACGTTTTAAATTTATAACAAGGCCAAAGTTATGAATGAAGTCGGCGCCAATGATTGCCTGCGTTACATCAGCGACGATGAAACTCCAACGGAAATCTCGACGAAGTCCGAGGTCAATCGAGATTGTTTTGTTTCCATACGTCGAGATGGTGGAACCATTGGCGGCGAATAATTTAGTCAGGGCAGGTTTCTTAGTGCTGGTGTATTTTTCTGGCAGAACAGAAACGTCTGCACCAGTATCTATCAGGAAAGGGATTTGGGTTTTCTTATCGGCAACTTGTAGGCGGAATCGGTCGTTGCTGCCGTGCGCGACCGCTATTTCGCGCAACGGCAAATTTAGTTTTCCGATTTATTCCAACGTGGACACCCTTGGCGACAGTTATGTGCTTCATCGCCAAATCTGTCGTGATAGTAACAAAGCTTGTTATTACCGGAGTCAGTGCGTCGGGTTTGGCTGGTTGATCTTTTACGAGATACAGAACATTTTGAAAATTGTTGGTTACCTTTAAGAGCGTTTATATCCATGCGTAGGGATTCAATGGACTTAACGACTTCATTCAAGGTCATGGTACTGGTTTTTGAAACAGCCTGTACCTCTTCTGTTGGAGCTGGCGATGCGATTGTGCATAGACGAGAGTTGGACATATCAAAGATTTTATCGCCAACTTCAGCCAGTTTGTCAAGGTTTTCTTGACCGGTTGCTAACAATACGGCACGCAAGTTTTCAGGCAACCGATCGAAAAAAAGTGTGCGCATAATAGCTTGGTCGCATCTTCCAGAAGCTAGATGCTTCATGTGTGCCAAGATCTCTGTAGGTTTTTTTCCTTCAGTGTCTTCACCCCGCAGCAGTCGTTGTAATTGGGACTCAGGTGTTGGGGCGAAGTTACTGATTAGCCTCTCTCTCAAAGCTAGGAATTTGTTAGTGGTCGGTGGATTACTGACCAAATCCCCAACTACTCTTAACGCTTCCCCTTCGAGGCTGACTAACAAGTGGGCGTATTGTTCAGCGTCGTTTGAAACACCACCAAGTTGAAAAGCGATTTCTACTTGTGATAGCCATAGTTCCGGATACACAGCATTGAATTTTGGCAGTTGAATTCGTTGTGCCAAAACCCTCTGAGCATCTGGGGGAAACGTTAAAATAGTAGGTATGGAACTCACTAGTTGGTTGGTTGTAGCTTGAGGTGTGGGACTTGGTGGAACTCTAATTGACGTGGGAATAGGTACTTCCTGTCTCAGTTGGTTGTCTTTTAGAGTCCGAATCGCTTCGTTTGCCAACGAGAGTTCCCATCGTAGCTGATTGAGGAGATCAAGGGTTGATGAATCGTTTGGTTCAGCCATCTTCGTGCTTTCGTCGCTTGAAAATTGTTCTGGGCTTGTATCGATGGGATTTGTTGCCCGAGTTCTAGGTCGCTTCATGTGTTTGAAAAGGGCTTTGCAAATTCCACTGGATCACGTCGGGGTCACCAGTTTATAGCGATCAAATTTGATAGCTATAATTATTTTGATAAATAAGTTGAAAACGGTTATTTATAAAAATTATTCAATATTTATTAAATAATAATCCAATGGAATATAAAGTCCTTAATTAATAGTCGTTAATTATATTCTTGTCCCAGTCTTCTGTGTTCCGTTGAGACTGAACCGTCTTGTTTGAGAGTGTAAGAATAATGATTTGAAAAACGAGCCTCCACTCATTGGTCGAATGTTTTCTCGATTGGTCGTAGAACTTTCTATTTATTTCCTAACAAACAGAACTGGTCGAATTTCTCTCTTCTCTGTTTCGAAGTTTGAGTGTTCGAAAGTTTATTTGGTTTTGGGATGACAGCTGGAAATTGACGTGTATTAATTACACGCTACAGATTTGATATTACTAGCGACATCTTGCAGCATAATGGTACTACTGGATTGGCGCTACTATAGTAATGTATATACAAAGCTACAACTACACGCAAAACGTATTGTATTTTGCCACGTTTGCGTTCCCCGCAAACTTTTGGCGATACGTGCACGCACGCACCGCAGTGCCCGGATTCAATTAGGATATAGCGTTAGGGTGCTCAAACTCAATCCTTTTTTGTTCGGTTGTCTGTTCAAGGACACGTTCCGCTCCTGTCATTAGTAAAAAACGCAAAAAATTAAATTTTGTAGGATATGACGATCTGCTTAAAATTGTGGCTCTTCAAAAGAATGCAATACGGGTTTCCTTGTGGACTTCAAGGCTGTCCATAGGGAGTAGTTTGAACACTTATCAGCGGTCAAGCCCTCCAGGTAAGTGGAATTCTCGCGATCTCTTAAGTCCTGCAGCACTTTTTTTTAGCTTGTTCCACAGGTAGTTAAGATAAGTTTCATCCGGGCGCGCGCGGGATTGTTGCCATCTCCTGCGCGCTCTCCTTTTTTCTCTTATGAGGTCTTCGATATCAGGCTGGTATTTGACTTTTTTGTTCCGTTTTGCTGTCTTCCGGAAAGGAGTGTTTTTCCACGCTGCGCTCTGAATGGCTTGCACTAACTTGTCGATTTCTTCTTTTATTTCGAGCGGTGTCTTTACTTACTTACTAAGTTGGCGCTCGAGGTGAACCGGGGCCTGCTTCTCGCAACCATTTGTGTGTGCCTGTTATATTTTTGCACGAATGGATGTCTTTAGGGGCACACTTAAAGCGACATTTTCCTTGCCGTCTTTTTTGAAAGCGTCCCAATTTGTTTTACAAGTTAACCTAGGCAGTCCTTCTTTTTTCTCTAGACCGCCACCCATTTTCAGAGTGACTGGGGAGTGGTCTGAGCTTAAATCGTATAGCATTCTTCGACTTCTGTTAGATTTTTAGTTACGCCTTTTGTTATAAAGAAGTCGGCGAGATCAGGGATTCTATTTTTGTCAGTTGGCCAGTACGTTGGCTTTCCCTTCGAAAAGAAGTCTACCCCCAGTAAACAAATAGAATTCTAACATTAGGAAGCTCAGAATACAAGAGTGATCCATCAACGTCCCACGCATTTACCACGAGTCACTGTTTGGGCAAAGTGGTCACCGTGAATGGCGTTCATAACTGTGAGATGAAAAACAATTTCTTTTGGCCTCAAATTGCTGAAATGAATCTCGAAGATGGGATTTGAATAGGATGATGCAACCTGCCACACGGTGAACGAAGCAATGGAATTGTTGACGCTCGGAGTGTTATCTCGCGTCACGGCAATGTGAATTGCCACCAAGATCATGAGATTTGACGCCATTAGATTTCTTTCCTTGGGATTTTTTGAGAAAAAATGTATAGCCAATAATCCAAGAACAATTCCTGAACTTAAGGATGAGATTGAGTTGGCACTATGTAAAAATGTCTTCGAAAATATCTTGAAAGGAACAAAGGTAATGGGACACCCTTTATAAGGCTTCCAAGAGCTTCTTAATTCATTTTTAAATATTTATTTTTATAACATTGAAGCTATACCTACTCAGTTGGGTTATGCTTTATACAACGTTTTAGAGCATCTCTTCAACCATGGATAAAATTACACTCTTCTGAAAAGGAGTTTTGGTGATTGAATTATAAACAATATTAGCGACTTTTTAAGACCATTAGTAGATTTTTTAAATAAAAAGTACAGAGGCACAAAGAAACCATTAACTTTACAAAAAGTACACATTTGCTTCAAAGCACAGCTATACATAGATTTGATACTGAGCGTTTGGAATACTCAGATAGACTTATATGATAGTGACACTAGAACAAAAATATTCATTAGAAAAAAATTAAATAAATCAATAAAATACAAAATTACGTTCATTGTTTTCATCTATAAGGTTAACTAAATGTCTTAGTATCAAGACTGTAATAATTAATGCCAACATCGCTATTATTACCAGGGAACGGAATGTCTCCAGGCAGTCCATTTCTATATTGATTGTACGGGACAGAATAAATTCGTTGGTTTGAAAAATTAAAATAAAATGTCATTTGACACACCATAGGTTATTGATTGTTTTTAATTTTTATTTTCTAAGTGCAAAGTTACGTTTGAACAGATTGCGAAATATGTAACTATGGATAAGCAGCACGGTTGCCACTCGTTGAAAAAGTTTGCTAACACATACTCGCGCAAAATGCATCAAAATGTTGGCACTTGGAAAATAAATTTTCTATCAAAATGGCAAAAAAAAGTTACCACACGAGGTAAAAAACTACCAAAACAAACTTTTGTAAACCAAAATATAGGATTCGCCCAAAATATCGAAAATGGATTTGTAATCAAAAACTTTACTCTTATTCCGTTAATATCACACTCCGCAAATAACTCATTCATTTTCGTAGTGTTTCGAATACAGGCAGCAATTCCGTTGGATATTTTAATCTGGTTTCAGCTCTGACCATGGTGACTGAATGTTATATACTATATCTCACAGATTTTCTCTAACAACAAATTTTATTTTCAGGAACTTCCTGGAAATGCCTGTGGATACCCACCTTTAATGAATTTTGACGCATTCATATCTTGATTCTTCTATTGAATAGTGAATTTGCATGAGGCAAAAACAAAATTCATTGAAACTTGAGTTGAGTGAGTTTGTATGAAGAAAACCAAAATTGGCATCCAAAAATGTCCACTATCCAGGTTTCGCAAGATTCTTTTATTCACAGATTCCACTATACACCAGTTTTACTGTATTTGAAAAAGAACATTTTCTGTGGCGATGCAGTGCGTTCACTCAAATATATCGAAATCACCGCTTGCACTAGGTAGACGAGTTCGTATTCAATTACTAAGGTCGCGGTCGGTGTGATTCAAAGTTATTAAATTCACTCCCTTATTGACTGACAATTCTTGATGCGCATGTATTTTTTGGTTTTATTACAAAGCTACAAATCACCAAATTACCAAATATTAAAAATGCAAAAAAAATTACCAAGTGAAAGCAATATACATAGAAGGCCACTACATACATACATATATGTTACATGTACATACATAGACACTCACATACTACGTACATAAATACAAATCATAATAAGTCTAAAAGTATATATAAGAAATCATCATTGAAGAGAATCAACGCTGGAGTACCCCAAGGATCTAGACTGGGACAAATCGACCAATCCTGTTCAATATTTACACCGCAGATCAGCCACGAAATGGACCTCGAACAAGGACATCACTATACGCCGATGACTCAATTACATATTCCGTCTCACCTTACTTACTTTAGTTGGCGCTACAGCTCGAGGTGAACCTGAGCCTGCTTCTCGCAACCATTTGTGTGTGCGTGTTATATTTTTGCACGAATGGAAGGGACCTACAGTTTTTTGCCGACTCCGAACGGCGAGTTGAGAAGCTCAATCGTGACAAATGATACTGCTTGTCAGACATTCGAAAGAGGTGGGCACTGTGAAAAACTTTTAGGTGTTTGCGGCGGAATTCGAACCCAAGAACGCTGGCTCAGTAGTCCGACGCACTAACCACTTGCGCTACGGTGCCCATTCCGTCTCACCATCCCCGGAAATAACAGCGAGAAGAGTAGAAGATCACATCAAACGTCTTTGGGAATACTACCTCAAATGGAGATTGAAAATCAACAGCAGGAAGATAGATGCTTCCGTCCACCAGTAACATCAGTCAGAAGTCGGAGAGGATTTGCAACCAGATGTCGGAGCCTCAAAATAAAGCTTCCAGATAAGACCAAATTATCAACGAGAAGCATCACCAAATACCTGGGAATCAATTTTAGTGAATAGTTTATATTCAACCTTCACGCTGACATCATATTGAAGAGGGCTTTTCATCTGGTACATCCGTTGCTGCGAAAACGAAATGGATTAAGTCAGCGAACCAAGTTGCTTGTGTATAAGCAACTCATCCGACCGGTCATCACTTACGGTTGCCCCATTTCGTTCACAATTTCACCAACAAGAATGAAAAAGATCCAGTTTTTTTAAAGAAAGATCCGTCGTAGCTGTACAGGAAAGTGGAGACATCTGGATACACTCAAGCACATCAAAAATAGCACGCTATACGAAACTGCTAAGATGACCCTAATAGAACATCATATGATTCAGCTGTCTTCAAGAATTTTAGAGAATCTCGCCAATCACCCAAACCAAGAAATCAAGGATCTCTTCCAGGAAACCATCAGCACCATCGACAGATATCTGAGCGTACGAGCGATCATCGATCCCAGATATGAAGATATCATGCATAATGAAGCTACACCGTTCCACATAATCGCCGACAACACATATTACAGGGGATGAGTCCCTGTAATATTTATTTTCAAAAAAAAATCATTTATATTTTCATATAGCTATGTTAATTATGAAGAATACGTCATGTAATAGATAAAGTAGTCAATAATACTGTTTTGAAGAATAATTATAAATTAAACATTAGATATACGTTGGGCCCATATTGTTGAGTAAACATTTTCAATTTAATTATAAATCTAGTTTTTAGTCAATTTGTATATAAAACATTTGAATAAAAGAATTTCTTAATCTAAAAAAAAGTCTTGAAGTATTGAGAACAGAACTGAGACGACCGGCAACGAGTGAAGACCTAATTGAGAAGACCTTATTGAGAAGACCTTTAGAGAAGACATAATAGAGAAGACACAATGAAGAATACCTAATAGAGAAGACCTAATTGAGAAGACCTCTTTTACAAATTTTATACATTTTTATTTAAAAATTGACTATCTTTTAACCATTGCAAAAGTCAAATGTGCCCCACCGTCGAAAGCGCCCCACCCTAGCGCTCGTGACTTCTACGCCTACGCATATTTCTGTGGTTTAGTGCCAAAATCGCATGGTAGGCCACGCGTGCATTGGTGTCAAAAAAGGGAAATGTCAGAAGGGGAAGCTGTAGCATGGTCCTTATGGCGATTGCATTTTCCTTTGCCTATTCTTTAGAAACGTCCTATTTGCGGTTTCATTCACAACAAGATGCAGTGGAGTTGGATATGCTCCCATTGCATCCGTAATGCATACACTCATGCTGGTCTCTGTACTTTGTTTAATGTGTTTCTCATAGTAGTCAGATACCAGACTGGTTCTTTTTGGCCATGCTATTGCCTCATAGGCTATCAGAGATCTCACCATGCCAATATACATCCATATGAGAATATGAGTGCATGACTCGCTTTCTGGGTAACCTCTTCTGTGTTCTTCTTCCAGTTGAGATTACTGTCAAAATACACTCCTAGGTTACAGACATTTAACTAAAATAAATAAAATTCTGAGCAAATACCCATCAAAATATACGTAAATCTTCAAGAGAAACCACAGCAGAATCAAGTTGATTGCAGAAGTCTTACGGTACCAGAATATCTGCGTAAAGAACAACAAACAAATTGACAAATTTGTAAAGGGCTTTTTCTTTCAGCGATCGCGTTCGTATCGAAGATTTTAAACAAAGCGGGCTTTAGGACTTTTTTATATCAAATTTCATACATAAAAATATTTTACCACTTCTTTAAAGTAACAGCTTAGGTTAGGGTGGTATCCCCACATATGGTAGGATTCACTTAGACCAAAGTAGGTCCATTGTGTTGCCACATGAGCCAATTCTTATCGATACTCTTGAAATCATTTTGAAAGTTGGATGAATTTCCATACTTTATTGATATCCATTGAGGACATATGGTCTATAAAGGACTATAAAGAAGTATTCTCCCAGAATCTTTTTTTTCAAGGAGGACTGAGCTGTGCAACTGCATCGGAGGGAGATTCCTCCTCCTTATCCATGCAGCTATAACAGAAGTCATTGACGAGGATTCCTAACCTGTTGGCATATCTGCCTATTGCGCAGTGACCTGTCAATACGCCAACTATTATGCCGACATGTGCTCTGCTAATTTTTAGCAGGCTGCAAGTTTTACGTTGGTTTAGCTGTTGCCAAGTCTGCCACAGCTTCACCTCCGCTTGGAAGACGAAGTGATCTGGAAGCCTCAAGAACAAGTTCAGGCTGAGCTGGCCCAAAAAGACACCCGCCTGTTTTGGAACCATCCGTGTAAGTGTCCACTACAGACTTGTCATTTAGACAGATATTTATAACTTAAAGTTCAGAATCAAGGCACTCCTGGCACACAGTCCGACTATGTTCGCCGCAAAGGGGGTTTCGACACCTACCACATCTGATTGGTCAGATTGCACATTATTTTTCCATAGTAATACCAGCTTTTGACTCAACTAATGGCCGTTTCTTTTTTGAAATATCTCTCAAGAGAACCTGGAGATATGCAGGTAAAGTTCGCCGAATAAATCGTTCTTTAATTTGTGGCATGATGAGGTCCTGTGCAAGAATAAAGCGATTTTTTAGGGCTGATTTGATGCCATTTTTAGGAATATATATGAGTTAACACCCACTATGTTTACAGTAGCATAAAACATAGCCAACGGCCATAGTTTGGTCTGCCCGGGTACTCTATACCTGTGACAGATTTGGTATATCACAACAACACCACATTATGCGCATAGTCGACAATAATTTTCGATATTTAGGTTTTGGCGGACAGTATTTTTAGTTATTATCTTTAAACACTTATCAAACAAATAAAATGTATTTAATTTATGAACTTACCAGTCAAACGTACTAAAAAAAAAAGAAAATACCAAAACTTGAAAATACTACAGTATTCCTATTCCTACCCTCCAGTCCACGGGACCCGGACGTTGTTATAAAAACGACTGCACCTCACATGCACATATGAATAACTGATTACTGGCTTCCTACTGAAGTTGTTTGAGATTACCTTGAATGGCACCATCGATCGTAAGTTTCGTAGCTTTAGAAATATTCACTAAAGTTTAGTTTGAGCATCGCGCTGGACCCCAGTTTTGGTCTGACTACCACAGAGTAGAGCCACTGCATAAACTGAGGACGGATTCACTATTTCACAAAACTTTTTGGTAACCTACTAACGTTAACCTTTTGAAAGGCAGTCGTAGGGTATGTACACTAAAATACTCCGAACAACCATCTACTTTCAGTCTACAACATCAAATTCGGGGGGACCTCCGTGTTTTGCATAATTACCCAAAATTTTGAAAGAATTCGAAACATTTCTTTTTTTTACACCCCTATTATGGTTAGCGAATCGAACGTTCGATATGAAGCGAACTCTTTTGCGAATCACCCGTATCGTGGTATTATGATTAGCGAATGTTTTCATTCGCCTGTGAACCAACTGCTGTCACAACAAAAAAAAAAACTAAAAATAAAAATAAAAATTAATGACAGTTGTGAACGTCAAAAGCAAATTTGTTTTGGTTTATTTGTGTTATTGTATTCTAGAATATAGAGTATTTATATTCATTTAAAAGGATTTAGTAGTGAATTTATTAAAAATATAGTGAAAATATATGATAGGCTGATTGATTTATTTTTTGATGTGCACGTTGAGCATTAGGACAATCATAATGCGTAGACTACGAAGAATAATTCGGGATAATTCTAATTCATGGTCCGGTACGACTTGGCAAGTGTTTCACGATATGAATTTTGTTGTTACAGATCCTCTTCAAATTCTCATAAAGGAGAAGTGTCCACGCTTGCGCCAAAACAACTAGCAGAAGTACTGACTGCATTTGAAGACTGGGCGGCTCATCCACAGCCCAGCTTCAAAGGTGGCAAACAAACTTGCATATACACGGCCCTGCTCCGGTACTTCTGCGTTCTTTTAAAATTGTAAAGTTATTTTTAATTTTCTGTATGCTATGTTAATAATTTTGTATGTATTAACCTTGGCCGCTCACATATTTTGCAGTAAACCCAAGCAAAAATTACAAAAAAGTAAAAAGTAAAGTGGATTGAAACTGAAATTTAAATTCACTCGGAATGGAATTCAGTGTTCTGCATTCCGAGTGATTTCGAATTTTTGGAAACCACTTCGAATTCCTTTGTTTGAAATGTCAAACACAGCTGTCAAATCATTTCAAAATCATTGGAGATTTTAAGTTCTTGGTTTTTGTTTTGTGCAAGTGAATTAAACATTTAAGACAAAATTTATTTTATTAAAAAAATGTAAAACAAAATGTTTAAATTATTGGTGAAAACCGGGAAGAGAACCGAATGGAGAGAGTTCGCAGGAAGATTGTGCGAGATAAATCTAACATTCTGGATCTTCCCGAAGCATTGTAAGCAGAAGTTAAACAACTGAAGAGAAATAATTTATTTAATGATTTTTGCATTTTTAAAAACAGTTTTAGGGTGAGTAAGGAAATATTTGTTGATATCCTGCTAGAAGTGGAGTCAGAGAAATCTTGATTTTCTTTCATATAATTCAAGAGAATACTCTCTTGCCTCTAATTTTTGTGTTGTACTATATTAACAAAGGAATTATTTTAATACACTAATGGAAAGTCTTATTATTCTACTCACATTTTTCAAAATGATTCTGATCAATAAATTAATTAATTAATTCTCTTTACAATGCCATGTGAATTCAATTCACGTCAAGAATCTCAAGTGAATTCAATTCACTAAAATCACAGGATTTACGGAATGTAGAACACGAATTTGCAGCTGTCATCTTGAGTGGAATGCAGAACACCAAAATATTCACTTTCGAACATACAATCCACAATTCATAGTTTCGTTCGGAATGTAGAACACCCAATTCCACTTTTGGTGGTTGAATTCACTAAAAGTGGAATGCAGAACAGGGGGGTATATCACCGAATATTTGCATTCGATCATAACAAGGTGATATCTCAGTTCGCCTAATTTTTGACGTTTAAAACGAATGTAATTTGATCGGTTCGCTAACCATAATACCAAATTATCACATTCGCCAACTTTTTCGTTCGATTCGCTTACCATAATAGGGCTGTTAATAATTCAAATCGATCATTGCCTACTTACCAAACGCCATTACTGTTTCACTCTGATGGCAGTAGCTGTCTTTTACATGCGCCCAAAAGTATGCAACTATTATCGAGTATTCTCTGAAAAACCGATTCATCTTATAAAATGAACGAATGAACACTCTGCAGAAAAAAATAAACAACAGATTTTTTTTTTTAATTTTTATATAATTTATTAATTTTTTTTTTTACTATTTGATTCAGTGCATCATTTCATAAAATAATAAATATACTCGTAGTTTTCTTTTTTTTTTTCATAAATACATTCCATGTATAATTTGAATTAAAGTTAAAATGCCCATTTAAATCAATACAAAACACTACTTTATTATTTACACACAAGTTGTTAGAGTAATAACTAGACAACTTAGGAATAATTAAAAACAACATAAGAGCAAATTAACATAAATATATTAGTGTGACTAGTTTTTACTTGACTCATAGTGTTGTAAAAAAATATTGTTTCGATTTTGCCTTGTCGATGGTTTACATTAATTTTATGCGGCAGTTCTTTGTTTTTGCTTTGTTTCTGTTAAAAATATGTTAAGTATTGCCTATTTAGTGAAAAATCGAAACTATTCACACTTGTATCCTTTGGATTGGCAGTGAAAACGGTTTTTTTTTTTGTGTCGATAACCAAAAATACGAGTAAATCATAGAATGCAATTTGTTCAACAAAAGCTTTACCATCAACCGGCAGTGTGTGATTGTTTATCGTCTTAAATTAAATTAATTTTGTTATAATTTTACTTGGCACCATTTGGCATGTTTCACATTTACCAACAATATTCTTCTTCTATATAAAAATAATGCAGAATTTTTTTTTTAAATTTATTGAAATATGGAAAACTAAACAAAACTTAAGAGTTCTCGATTGCCTTTGCGAATTGAAAGGCGTTTTATTGTGAATAATAAAATTGTTTAAGTCGCAAATGTAGATGACAGTACCTAATGGTTGGTAAGTTATACATCCACTGTGAGTGTTTCAGGAAGAGGGAATGAAGACGTTACGATTCAAAGATATTGCGTTCATTCCAGTATGCCAAAGAACAGGATTAAAGCTTTTAAGGGTTATCCAACTGTTTTTAAAGATAAACTTATGAAAGTGACCTTATATTATGTACCTACATGTACCTATGTACATTAAAATTTCAACCACGGGATCGTTTACAGTTCATGATCCTCTTACTCCACTTTAAAACTTTTATTCCGAAGCAACAGGAATGGGTAGGTAATATCTGTCTTAATGACAAGTCTGTACTGGAGATCTACACGAATGGGTCTAAAACAGGTGATGGGATAGGACCGGGTGTCTTCTCAGGCCAGCTCAGCCGCAACTTATTCTCAAGTCTTCTGAACCACTGTAGTGTCTACTAATTTTTGAATTGAAAAACACCTTATAGACCGCAAAAATCACAAGTGTCCTCAAAACTGGGGAATTCTATCACTAAAAATTGAACCCCATGTACAATATTGCACAAAATATTCACACCACCACTGCAACAGGCTAATGAGAAATGACGTATCTAACCTTGATACGTGAAGTCACGTTAAACAGACTTGGGTTCAGCTGAATCGGCGCAAAACTTAGAGCCTGCTAAAAATCAGCAGAGCACATATCGACACCCTGGTTAGGGTATTGACAGGTCATTATGTAATAGAGAGACACGCTAGCAGATTGAGAGTCCTCACCAATGACTTATGTCTCAGCTGCATAGATACGGAGGAAGAATCTCCCTTTCAGCTTCAGTGCAACAGCAGAGCAGTCTCCCCATTAAGAAAAAAGATAAAGGTACAAGATATTTCCGCAACGGATATGAATAAAATGTTTAAATTTATACAACTTTCAAAATGGTTCCAAGAGCATCGATAAGAATCAGCTCACGGGGTAACACAACAGACATACTTTGGTCTAAGTGAACACCACCGAGTACGGTGGATAGCCACCTAACCTAACCTTACCTAACCTACTTTATTCTTCGATGGCCTTTTCTCAAAGTTTGAACTTTTTCTCGGCCATAAATTGACGAATATCTTTTTCAAGCGGATCAAGAGCTTGTGAATGGCTGAATATATCCTCGAAAAATCAGTTATTCAGGTCCGATACTGCCTCACCATTGACCGTCGTCAGTGTCTCACCTTCATTGTTTCGAAAGAAGTACGGCCCGATTACGCCACCAGGCCAAATTCTACACCACAGAACCACTTTAGATGCATTCAATGTAACTTTATGAGTTATTTGTAGATTCTCAGGATCTCACATGTGGGAATTTATCATAGGCTGAGAATATTGCTCGTGCCAAAAGTGGAATGCCGGCATTATTGGCCAATTTTATGGGAAGATGAAGATGGCAATAACGTAACGGTCAACAGAGAGCGCTGCAGAGGCATGATAACTGATTTTGTTTTTGCCACGATCTGTGGAAATAAACTTGCACAATCTCTGGTTTCGGCAAGGTGGCGCTTCGTGACATACAATCCTCCCGACAATCGCTCAGAAATCGTGTAATCAGCCGTTCTGGGGATGTGGATTTGGATTAACAGGATATGCCACTGCCAAGCCAGGCATTTAAATAAACTGTTTTCCATAAACAATCGGAAAGTAAAACTCTGTTCTATAAGGTGAACAAGTTGGAAATATATTAAATTATTTTTTTTTTTATAGCAACTTTTAAAAGAAACCAACCCACCCTTTACGTACATATGTGTGTAACTTCACTCTTAGGAATCGCTGTACAGTGACATTGAATAAACCAACGAAATATTAGTGCTTTTGCCACAAGGGTCTATGGATACCTGCACTCTGTTGAGAAAGACGCTTCTTTTGTTTTACTGTGAGATGGGCAATATTTTGAGTTTCACAGATCAAAATAATCATTGTGGTTAAAATTCATTATAACGATTTTAATTAATATTTTTTTTTTTTGTTGGGGAATTTAATATGAAGTAATACACCAAACAACATCGAATTTTATTTTGAAAACCAGCGGGCAATTGTTTTGGCACATAAATCGTCTGGTTGCATATTTTCGGCAAGAAGTAAGGAACCTCACTGATACCGAAAGACCACATATGTGTATGTACAGAATCAGTGCCGTCCTAAGATATTCGACGCCCGTGGGCTACTAAAAATAATGCGCCTTCTTCGTAAGAAAATACACGGGATGGCTAGCGGGAGCCGCAAAGTAATATAAAAGTGTCAGAACAATAACATAAAATTCATACAAAATCAAAAGAAAAAAGTATATGAACAAAAACAAACTTTATAAGTTAACAAACCACTGCTACACGATACATTGAAAGTTTTTTTTTTTAAAACTAACGCTATACGAAGTCAAGATTGCTGTAGAATCTAAAAATATATTGAACCGTTAAGACATTATGCCGAAAACAATATAACCTCAATAAAAAAATGTCGCCCCCAAAAGGCTTGCGCCCCGGGGCTATAGCCCATTGAACCCCTGGGGTAAGGGTGGCCCTGTGTACAGTGCACTGAAGAGTCTGTAGGAGAGTCCAGAAACATCAACAAAGAGGCATTCGGCTAAACTCGGACTGCCGCGGAAGTACATTCAAAGGTTTTTGGATACATAGTGCCTGTTCCCATATAAAGTTCAAATCGTGCAATCGAAACACAATCACCAACGGATCGACTGCCATTTTACTCCGGGAAAGAAATCCCGATTTCATTCACAGTTTGATGCCGAGCGATGACACCCATTTCCAATTAAATGGTAAGCAAGAGTCTAGGATATGGGCTACGCTAGGGGCAGTTCATCAGTGACAAATTAAGTGTGGTGTACTATATCGTCCGAATGGATCATTGGCCCATATTTTCTTAAAAATTAAGCCGATACCGAAGTATCGGACGATGTTGGAAAATTTTTTGAGGCCAGCTGTGCAAAATCATCCACAGGTAGGTAGGTAGAAGTGGTGGTTTCGATGGAGGGAAACCCAAATAGCGAGTGGAGCTCCGTTTTGAAACCACAACCTCAGGTGACCCGTTTATTTGAAAGTAAAGCTGTGATATTTACATCCATCCTGTGGAATTTAGGAAGAGGATCAGCTCTCCAATACTTTTCCCAGATATCTCTTTGAGGTCGTTGAAGAATAGCTTGCCTAGTATGCGTTGCCTGGCTCTCGCCAGAGCCGGACATTTGCACAGAAAGTGAATAGATTCTTTTTCATTTTCATTTTTGCAGGTACACAGAAACTGTTGTGAGGGATCGCTAGTTTGGCTGCATGTTCTCCAATTGGCCAGTGTCCTGTACTCACTGCCACTACTCTAGCGATGTCTGTGCGTGTTCTTAGTAGCAGTTCGTTTGTTTTAGACCTGTTGTAATTTGGACACAACTTTCTGGATATGACACAGTTTGTCAGACTGGTCCACCTGAGACCGGCTAATTTTGAGAAGTTCTGTTAATGGACATCTTGCTTCAACGGATTTCACTGATCTCGCCTTTTTCTTTTGGACCTATCTGGAAGAACGAGTGTACATCTATCGAAGGAACGAGTGTACGTCTATAGTAGGATTTGGCGGTAACCGAAGGCAAAACAAAGTATATGCTGTCAACAAAAAGGGACACTTAACATCAACGAATTGGATAGAACGTCACAATAGACAATAGGCTTAGAAGGCAATTAAGCTTTAAAGCCCTTTCCCAATCTACCGAGGAGACTCTATACACCCGTTTAAGATATACTTGCTCGCTTCGAGATAAAAATCCTTCCCAAGATATTGGCTCCCATTTGCGTTAACGGGTTTTGGCTGAGAAGAATCAACCACGAACAATAAGAGCTTTACAGCGCCATCGACATGGTCAAAAAACTGCGCATTGGGCGTTTTAGATGGCTAGGACATGTAGAGCGAATGGACATCATCGCTCCGGCCAACAGAGTATTCGATTCCAACCCGGAGGTCAGCCCAGCAGAGGAAGACCTCGCGTAAGGTGCCGCGCACAAGTGCAAAAGAACCTCAAACAACTTGGAGTGCGTAACTGGTGGCAGTCAGCTAAGAACCAGGCTAATTGGAAAGGGTTGTTAGTGGAATGCCATGGACATGGACCACCCCAAACTGTAGCGCCACCTTAGTAAGTAAGTTAGTGTACGTACGCGTTCGCCATAACAGCTGAGCTTTTGCGAGCTATGATAGAAAATGTGTTCGAAAGAGCACGAGTGTTCGAAACAGAAAATGACAATTTTTTAACTTTATAATTTAAACTGAAATAAAAAAGTTATAATGAATTCAAACAATTAATGTAATTTTGTGTCACTTGGTAACACTCTGTTTGAATAAGTTTGATTTTTAGCTTTTACAAAGCTTTAAAATGGCAACTAAAAACGTATCAGAACCGTTTTGAGTGTGAGGATATGATTCAATTCACTGCAACGCATTTCTCTTAGGTATTTCTGTCACCTACATCAAGTCCTTTTTCACCACAAGGATCGATAGCAACAATTAACTTGTTTGAGTGATTTAAAATTAAACATAATTTCATTCTTTTATCTATTTCATTGTTTTGTTTTATCTTAAACATATTCTATAAAATTAAAATAATTAAAAATAATTTTAATAACCAATATCATCTGTTCCTCACTTATATTATAAGTATGTATGTATATAATAATTGTATAAAGTGCGTTTCTAAAACCGATTAAATTTACAATCTTAATGTTAGTGTGTTACTTACGTGAGTGAATCTGCGTATGATTCTCATACCAGTGTTCACCTGTTCACCCTTACGCCAATAAAATCATCTAAATTAATTTAATATGTTCCTAATATGACATATAAATTTATGTATGTATGTATATGTTTTGTTTTGTATTTTTCTTTTATTCTAAACGAATTTACATAATCCATTACCTAGGTAGGAATTGTTTCTTAAATTGTTTGTTATTTTCCTTTTGAAGTACTTTTAATTAGTTTCCTATGGTTAATAAATTAATTAGTTCTTATGCTAAAGTTTTTTTTTTACGGATTTGAATCCTATACATTTTTTTTCTCCAAATTGCGTTTTGGCTATAATGTTTGCTTTAATTTTTAAAAAAGTCTCTGCATTCATTCCGAAACTATGTACGTTTTTTTTTTTCATTTATAATTTTTGTGTAATCAAGTTTTATTGTTTAAATTTAACACAATAATCGTTTTGGGTAAATTTAAACAAAATTAATGTATTTATTTACATTGTGCAATTAATTTTATTTGTATGGAATGTATAGTTGTAGTCTCAGTTGTGTGGGTAACTTTTCATTGAAGTGAACTTCATTTATTTTTCGTAAATGAGTGCATGTTAATAAATGCATATTCATATGACCGGTAGCAACTATTATAGAAACAAATAAATTCGACAGCAAATGGGGAGGACACACTCACGTGGAGTGAGAAGTGCCTACAGATACTTACAGATTGCAATGTGGTTCTTTTTTTGACACAAGGACCTGTTTGTCACCAAAAGTGGGAACAATTCTAAAATAAACATCCCAATTTGACTATACATACAGAGAGAGCTTCGGAATTAAAAGAAATTCACTCATTGGACAAGCGAAAAACTGTCTTTATCCGAACTCGTCCTTTTTGTTTACAAATTAAAGACTTTTTATTTTTGATTGAATAAGGGAGACACGCTAAGCATTTTATATTTCAGTTCTGTCAAACAACCAAATTTGTTTTCAGCATGTATGTACTTATGTAAAATGTAATATGTATTAAAGTCAATGCCAATATACATTATGTACATTACATGTATATGAACATAAGGTAGCAGTCCATTGGATGTCCCGAATTCCAAATGGTAATTTATTTATTTATTTTTTTTTTTTAAAATGCCTGACCTGCCAGTTGCCGACGGCACTGCATAAAAGAAATTTTGTCTGGTTTCCTAAAGTCAGTTAAGGGATCTAGAAGAGTTTCAATTCTTTCGATGAAATTGAGAATTTCACTATGGAAATGTTATCTTCTTAGGGTACATAGGGCACTGCAGTCATATAGAATATAATTCGCAGTTTCGTCGTCTACCATGCAAGACGACATTCAGTTTCTTGGATGAGGCCTATTTTATTAAGGTGATATCAATGATAGCAATGCCCTGTTAGAAATCCCACTAATCTCATGATATCATTCCTACTGAGGAGAAGTGTTTAGTGACTTTTAGCCTGACAAAGATCCTGGGTATTTTTCCCAATAGGAGACACATTCAATTTTGTTTTTCCGATCAATTTCGTCGATTCTTGTGTTAACTGGACCTTATAAGCATGTAGACCAAGATCTTTATGCAAAGTTGCGGATTTCCAATTCCAGTGATCATCTCGAAATGGACACACCTGCGTTTTAAGTCACACTCTCAACTACGGTGGCGACGTTTTATGAAGTTGGAGTCTTCACATTACTAACCTGTCCGAGACGTTCAAATTCATCAATATTCTCAATGGTTGTTTAAGAAGGCGCTTGATGATGATGACCAAAAGCAGTACGAACTTTACGAAAGGTTTCCGCGATATTTTCACTATTTCAATACATTGTACGAGTGAGTAGTTTTTACTTAGCTATCAAAAGTTATGGCAACGATAGTTTAATGTTGACAGTTAAACAATGATGCTGGAAATTCAAAATGACGCCTCTTGTTGGGTGACCCTTTACTTCACGTATGCAATAATTTTTTTAATCACTAGTTACTCGTTCCGGCACCGTAGTGCAAGTGGTTAGTGCGTCGGACTACTGAGCCAGCGGTCTTGGGTTCGAATCCCGCCGCAAACACCTAAAAGTTTTTCACGGTGCCCACCTCTTTCGAATGTCTGACAAGCATCAAAGAGTATCATTTGTCACGATTGAGCTTCTCAACTCGCCGTTCGGAGTCGGCAAAAAACTGTAGGTCCCTTCCATTCGTGCAAAAATATAACACGCACACACAAATGGTTGCGAGAAGCAGGCCCAGGTTCACCTCGAGCTGTAGCGCCAACTAAGTAAGTAACTCGTTCACATACCAGACCGTTCGGACCCAGATATTGATGACGAAAAAGTTGCTGAATTGTATAGTCTCCAAATTAATAGTTCTTAATTTCTAGCAGCTCGGAAAGTTACGAAAATACGTATGAATTAAAAATCGTGTAGTATTCATCTTATTATGTACATCATCTTCAGTGAAACAGTGGATATTTGACATGACGTCAGTTGTTTTTCTATTTCTAGTACTGGAGCGCAATATATTTGAATTCTTAAAACCCATTCAGAAATGTAAGAAATTTGATTTACACTTTGAAAATTCCGAAAAAAATAATAAAAGAACTAATATTATATGCAATTGCAATTGAATTTGTAGTTCTTTGGAACAAACTGGAGCTATTTTTGCTGTAAACATGCGAAACATGTCTTCGTAGAGACAGCAGTAATCCGCGCACCACACACCTATCTCCACCACCGTTTGCAACAGACATTTCAAAAATCGCTATAACGGCAATTTTTATTCCGTTATTTGTACATATTCAAGTCATAAACAGTGCTGCTACTTTGCTACGATCGTAGCAGGAAAAGGATATTCAAAAAAGTCAAATTTGCTTCGCACTCTCCCTAAATACCTCAATTTTGCTACGCTTTTTTGAAACACGAACAAAAAGAATTTGGAATTTTTAAACCTCTCATAATCACAATCACAAATCAAAAAAAATAAATAAAATGAAACGAACATATTTTCAAAACTATTCACCAAGACACCATCTTATGTTACTGTTCTGTCGTGCCCTACACAGGTAGTATACATTTCTTCGGATGTGTTTGAATTCCACTGGAATCGGACTGGAATCGCAATGGTTTTATTATACCAACTATGCAAGTCCTTTCAAAGCTGTTCATTTTTAGTAAAAAATTTAACGGTTTTTGGTTTGTTGTTGATGAAATACTGCACATTGTGGTTTTTCTACGCAAATTCGCTACGGGAATTTTTTCCTTAGTGGCAGCACTGGTCACAAATACTGTTGTGTACCCTAAGAGCACTTATCGTGAAACAAGGACAGTGCAACCTGCGTAGGTTAGCCATCTTAATGGTGGCCAAGTATTATTTGTTTTAATTCGTATAAAAATAAAGGAAGAGATAGGACTCCCATAATAATTTAAAGAATTGTACGAACCTACATTTTATGTTTCTCCCCTTAAAATCAGTAACATTTTATTTCACTGGTTCTCCACTACAACCACTTTAACCGCTGAAATTGCTCACGAACTGAAGAAACTAAGTCATACGTATGAAAACAATTTATTGAAAAAGAGGAGCTGCTTCTACCCTGATAACGCATCGGCTGATCGGCAACTCTCAGTTTCTTAGAAAATGCTCACTATTCAATTACAGTGCACTCTCAATTTTTGCAACCTCGATTTCTGCAAACCTCGATATTTGCAACCGACATAAATGGATTTCCTTTTTTCGATTTTTACAACTAATCTAAAAAAAAATCTCGATTTTCGATTTTCTACAAAATTTGTGTGTGTAAGTGTTACTATGCAATGTTGCAAGCAAGAACAAACCTCTGCCGACATCATAGATCGTCTTGACGCAATGTAGTAATAACAACGCGAATCCTTCATAGATCAAAACCTAATAAGATTGACTAAACTCAACTACAAACAATTTTTGTTTATCCATCCTGTTTCATCTTGCAATTATGAAGAAGAATTAAAAAGTTTAAATTTAAAAAACGTCATCTGTTTCTTGGCAAGAGCTTGAAAAGAGTTAAAAGCGAATACAATTGCTAAATGTTGGAAAAAAATTATAAGAACTCCTGATCATTGGGAGGAAGAAGACTGTGTTCTTTTACTTCTAATTCGGGATAGAATTTTGTCAGAAAAGCAGCGATGACATCTTTGAATGGCTCTCCAAGAATCTGCAAAACGTAGAAACCCGAGAAAAAGAAGAAGTTTCTGTTAAAAGTGCAGAAATGAATGTTATAGATAAACAAGCCAAGGTAAAATTAGCAGACGCAATAAAATGTTCCACCGCATGCTTGCAGTGGGCAAAACAAAATTACCTCAAAATTGAAGAAATGATGCAACTCCAGAACGTGTTTTAATTTCCTGTTCGATTTGTGCAACTTTTCGATATTTGCAACAACGTCTGTTTTCATTAGTTGCGAAAATCGAGAGTGCAGTGTATTTGCATTCCATTTATCATTAATATAATAATGTAAGTTACAAAAAAACAAAGGTTTTCAATAGCTGCCAATGCTAACTTTGATCATTAACAATCAAATTTACGGAGTGCTAAGCTAGAACAAAACCATAATCAAGGACAGTTCATTACATGCCAACAGATTGTTCCAATTGACGACAAAATATCTTCTAAAGAGCACACTGCATACCCTTTTTAATCCACATTCCAGCAAAACCCTCGACGACTTCTTAAACAATTGCAAAAGACGATTAAACTAAACTAAACCATCATCTGATAGCCGAGCGTAGATAGTAGAAATTAGTAAAATAAAATAAGGGCTACAGGCGGATTATCCTCAAAGTGAAATCGAATCTATACAATATATCTCACAAGCTTTCCTACATAAATACGGATAGCATTAAAGAGCTGTAAACATAAACCCTTATTTAGACGTTCAAGACCTTTTCTTTTTATGTTATCGTTGTCCTTTTGCGCTGGATATGATAATCCTACGTCAACTTAAAACGGATAGCACTATACCAATGGGACCATTTAATTTTATCTCATTTTATCGATACTTATCAGAAAGGATAATTGATGATGCACAGCATAAGAAAAATTACCTACAACAGAGACCACGTTCGAACTGGACAGTGTTACACATTTACGATTCCGTTAAATCTCAATACATAAATAAATAAATAAAATATATATATATATATATATATATTATGTATACATATAACAGTGTGTCTTATGTGTGTATCTGTGGTTGATTTGTAACAATTTTATGTGAAATTTCATCACAACACTCTCGAGATTTCATAAAACTTTTACTATCAATTACATGCGCTTAGTTTTATATTTATACAATTGCATATCATTTGTATTTGTTCTATTTTATTTTTAATTTTATTCGAAGGTACCTAATTTACAATAGTGTTTTTTTTTCTTTTTCTCCTCTGAACTGTTTGTTTCTCTCATTCAATACTTAGCTATAAATTATAAAACGAAACTACCACTATAGTGGTTGTATGGAAGGATCAATAGGTTTGGATTCACGAAACACTCCTTAGTTGAAAAATTAAAATTAAATTATAATTTAATCACGTTTGGAAATGTTTGAATTTAAGGCAGTGATTGTGTGTCGTTAAATAGATTTTTTTGTTTGTTTGATTTTCATTGTCAACTCTTAACTTGTCCTTTGGAATTTATTTTAATGAAAACATAATTGATAAGGAATATTTTTTGAAAGAAGATACAAAAATAAATGAGAGTAAGTCCTTTAACTGTAATAATTGATGTAATATTAGTTAAACATTTATACAACATATCACACAGTGGTCTCTCGGTCGACGTGTATATACTCGACCGACTGAAGCCCGTGTCAGGAAGCAGGATCGATAAATAGTGAATCCTTTTTGATGTCCTTTTTCAGTGTTCCATTGAGTATGGTTTTTTGAACAACAGATTTTTTGCGTTTTCGTAGCAACCCAAATATGCAGAATATTAAACAGGCGGTAATAGCCGCCGCTATACAACCGAGGGCAGCGAACACACCACCGGGTAGTTCCAGAAGCTTACGTGCAGTTCCACATTCCTCTTCAGACTCATCGAAGCCGGATGGACAATTCGTGTGACCTAGAAATACATAAATAAAGATATGAATTCAATATTCGAAATAAATGATTTAAAAGATGCAACAAAATAAATTTATTTATGTATGCACATACGAGTATATTTTACAGTGACCTCGATAAACTGATAATTATGCACAATTACCGGTAATTGCATTGTTAAAGAAATATATGTACATTTATGTATCCACACCCTTAAGGATTGGGTTCTGGGCCGTACAGAGTTTGATGCTATTTCATAAACTCTCTGTTCAGACCCCGGGGTAGGTTTATTGGACATTTTTATTTTTTTTCCATCATTTGATATTTAAGAAAATAATGGTGTAGAAATGCACCATTGGCAGTTAATGGATATTTTAGGATACAATTTTTTACCTCAGAAGGCGATAAAAATCATTGGTGCAAAAATGAACAATTGGCAAGAAATGGGTTAAGTATTCACCCCAATTATGCAAGTCGTATTTGAGAGTCACATACGAACATAGTCGTATTTTGTTACTATGGAAGTCGTGTCACTACGAACATACTCGTACGCTAATGACTTTTCAGCTGTCAACAGAATCGGATGCCATCGCATACGACTTTCGGTTTATATCAGCTATTATGCAAGTCGTATTTAGTCGTATTTTGAACGTTTTTAGTGGTATTTTCTTCGGCTGCGATTTCTTAAGTGACTCTATATGAAATTCGACAAACATGAAAAATAAACAATTGTATACTCTTGAATGGAAACGATTTAATGTTCTTCGAAGTTATTTTACTACTTAAATTACTTTTACTTTCTAAAAAACTTAAAAACAGCAACCAATTCGAAGCTTTGGTATATGCTACGGAGAGTCATGTCGACATCGCAAAAGACAGATGCACGTTCATCTAAAAGATGGATAAATGGTTGTCAACAGAATAGTTTTATTAAACTGCAATGGTCAATTATTTTTTTAGTTAGAAAATTGTAACTTACATTTCGGAAAATACATCCATATATACTACATACATACATTCACAATGAATTTGGCACTTATTGCGTTTCAACTATCTCTTAACAATCTGTGAATATAATTCCTTTTAAGGATATTCCTTCATGTGCTCATTTAAGAATAAATCTATTGAGTTTGTGGTGACATCTTTCGGGAGCAGTTGTAATAAGACATCTCCTTGACTTCGCCGGCAAGGAAACCAGTACTGACAGGAAAAAGTTCATTTTGAAGTGCGACGCAATGCGTTGCTAACATGCAGCAACTTATATTGAGTCGTATTCAACGCATACGACTTGCATAATAACAAACGAAATACAATACGATGCGAGTACGACTTGAAGTGAGATACGAGATACGACTTGCATAATTGGGGTGAGTGTCTTTTCGAGTGAAAGTGCTGCCGGGACTTGTAGGGTGACCAGATGTTTTTGGAACTAAACTGTAAATTTTTAGTTGCATTTTTATTTATTATTAATAATTGTGTAGTATATAATTGTGTGTGAATTTTGTCAGAACTTTCTAGATTGTACCCCTAGGTCCTAAAATCACGTAATAAGCCTTTTCTTAATATATTCCACTTGTAGTTACGCGAAAAATTGGGTTTATACCTGTGTTGCCATATGGCAAAAGGCAGGATAGTACACAAAAAAAGTGATTTTTTCTAATAAATTGAATCATCGGAAACACTTGTAGATTCCATGAAAACTTTGTATGTAAAAAAGCGAAAAATAGTACACCTACATACATCTTCATGAATTTCATCTCGGGTTATTTTCAAACTTTCTTTTGTAGGTAGAATTTCAACTTTTTTTTTTGAAAACTAACTGAAGAAGCACCGTAGCGCAAGTGGTTATTGCGTCGGACTACTGAGCCAGCGGTCTTGGGTTCGAATGCCGCCGCAAACACCTAAAAGTTTTTCACAGTGCCCACCTCTTTCGAATGTCTGACAAGCATCAAAGAGTATCATTTGTCACGATTGAGCTTCTCAACTCGCCGTTCGGAGTCGGCAAAAAACTGTAGGTCCCTTCCATTCGTGCAAAAATATAACACGCACACACAAATGGTTGCGAGAAGCAGGCCCAGGTTCACCTCGAGCTGTAGCGCCAACTAAATAAAAAATAAACTGAAGAAGCAAATTAGTCTTTATAACTGGCAGGCATTATTTGTACGCGAAAAAAATATGAATCCGCTACTGCAGTTTTAATGTCTCTGTTACTAGCTTGTCGCACAGCAATTAAGAAAACGGGTTAAGTTAACATCAGTATCTACAAGCTGATTTTTTTATTCCTAATGAGAGATCGGAGTAACAAGCTTAAGTTTCTGTAAAATTTAGCAAATACAGTGAAATCTCTCATTAGCGGACACCCTGTTTAGCGGACAACTGGGATTAGCGGACACCTTTTTGCGGAACTAATTTCTTATTTCCCATTCAAACGGACAGCTCTCATAAGCGGACAAAAAACTCTGGTCCCGTGGCTGTTCACGTAAGACAGATTTCACTGTATGAGTTTTTTTTTCGAGTTTATATTTCGCCACCCTGTTTTTGGGTGATAAGTTTTCTCAAATATGTACATATATAGAACACCATTAGTTACTAGGTAGAATGGTTTTTGAAGTTTTTATCGTGACAGATATTTTGGAGTTAGAACAAATTTATAATAGTTTTGTATATCCATACGGGTTCTGCATGCCCATACTAGTACGGAACCCTAAAAACGAATCTTCCCATTCATCTTATAGATGGCGCGCGCCGTTTCACACACTATCATTTTTGAAATGACATTCGCAGGCTGTCATTTCCCACCATTTCATTCTAGGCTCATTCATCCATTCCAGGAATGACACTTCTTCGAACATTTTTGCCTACACATCATTCCGGCAAAATCCACAAAAATTCTAATCGCCATTTATTATTCTAAGGTACACACTGTCATGCTTACATTATTCTAGCAAGAATACCATTTCAAAAATGATAGTGTCCAGTGTAGTCTACTAAGTAAATATGTAGAGCAACTTCGGGTATTGTGGTATATGTGGGTAATGTGATACAGGCTCTCGAAAACGAATCTCACTTTGATAACTCTTTTTACATCAGCAGTTAGCGATTGCAGTGAGATGAACATGCGTTTTTAATTAAGTTCAAAACCGGCCGTGTGTTTTTTCGAGTTTTTTTTTCAGTAAAACAAAAAGTGATTGTGTGCAGTGAAAAATTCTGTTTTAAGCCAGGCGATCAGTTATTTGGATAAAGCAATAATTCATTTACGTTTAATAACTGCAACTTATATTTTAGAACTTAATTTTATATTTTTTTATATATGTATGTTTGTAAAAATATTCAATTTCGGCTAATGTGATACACTAGCCATGGTACAATGATATAGTATATCACATTACCCGTCTTAAAACTTTATTTTTTTGTGATTTTGTTACATTATTAATTTACCAATAATGCTTAAGAAAGGTTAAATTCGAAAGTGGGACCCGAACGATATCAAGTGCCGTGTATCACATTTGAACACTAAGTATATCACATTTGACTACCCATGAATACCATGTTCCCATCCTCTTTTCAAGCAGGCACTTTTCGGGTCATTTCACTTTTATAAGAATATTTTGTTTTTAAAATATGTGAATGTTAAAACATAAGCAGGATATGGTAGCCAATACTTTATTTTATAAGAATGCACATTTTCTTGGAAATCAACAGAATACTTTGCTAGATACAGTGATAAAGGAATCGTGTATGCCACAAAACCCGAAGTAACTCTATTGGGTGATAAAAAAAAATAAGAATATTCCTAAATATTTTTGATTAATATACCTATGTTAATTTCAAATACAGTAAACCCTCGTATAACGCGGTACTTTCACAATGCGGATTCGCTATAACGCGATTCCCAGTCTTTTCTAACGCGAAAAATGTGTGTCGCATTCCTGTATTTCGGGGAATTCTCTTTTAACACATTCACGTGTTTGATAGATACAAATGTATCAACATAAAACTGCTGCTGCTGATTTGGAGAATTACTTCGCAGCTATTGACGAATTTCGGACGAATGTGGTTCTCTAGTCCAATATGTATGAAATATTAATTTAAATTTGCAATAAAGATAACTTTCTTCTTTTTTTAATTGTTAACGTAATTATTTTTATCTTTTGTGTAGCGTTTTCGTCTTAAAACTATAGATGCATTTTTTTCTGTGGAGAACGTAACCCCAGTTTTAGTATGTGGCCCAAGTATCGTACTAAGCGATTTTGTATAACGCGCTGTTTCTCGAGTATCTACCGCGTTATACGAGGGTTTACTGTATTTTGTACATGTCGTCGGCTGGATGCTATCTTGTTCTAAAGACAATATTTTACGAAATTGAGTTAGGTATGCAGTCTTCATAATTTTGGGACGCTTGTTCGTTTAACGTAAACCATTTTGTTCTATCTCTTTTAGTTTTCAAGTTACAGAAAATTGTTTTTTTCAATATATAATATATATATATATAATATATAACATAAATAAACTTCATGTTTCCTCTCCTTTTTTTTATATGTTGTTCAATATTGAGTTTTATTTGTTCAATACCCAAAAAATTGTACCAACTTGTTGTCACTTTATACAACTTTGTTCAATATCCAAAATGACTCCTCGTTGATTTTAGTTTATAATTAATTCAAACTAAAAGAAAAACAATTTATGTGACTTCTTTTATAAACAAGGCTTTCAGAAAAAAATCAATACCAATCAAAAAATTTCTGATATAAACAAAAAATGTCAATCTGAACTTTAAAAATCGATTTTCCAACATTTTGAAAAATGGACATTGAACAAGATAGCATCGAGCCGACGCACAGTGGGGCAAGATACCTCAAAAACTGGAATCAATTCCTATGATGCGCTAGCTTTGCTGAAAATATATTTTTATATACATAAAAACCAGCATAATGCATATTTAATGCATAGAAAGACAACATTTGACTGCTTCATGAATTTTTTATTTTTTTAACATTAATTTTAGGTGGCTTGTCTTGAAAAATTAATTTTTTTCAACTAATGTTCGAAATCCTGATTCCTTCATAAGGTTAAATAGCTCCATCTTTGTTAAAAACAAATTTTTTGAATGCGAACCTACGCAGATATAATGGACAATTAGAAATATGTAAGAATCTACTAAGCACATGTTATAAAATAGTTGATTCGGAAAAACTAAAGAAAAAAAAAGGAGCACATATGAGCAGCGATTTTTTTTGAAAATCTGCACTTTATAAGTGAAGGTATAATATCAAAATACAAAAATGTCGGCGTGGAAACGCGTGGAAACTAACTTTTACATTAAAAGTTTATGAACTTACTTTAAATTTCATTGAAATTTGTATGCATGTTTTCAGAAATTCATAAAAAAATGGATTTTATAGTTTATATATAAAATCAAAAAACACAAAATAAAAACACACTTCAAGCTATCGAATCCATTTTAAAGTAAAGCTCTCACATGATTTTAACTTTTAAGAAATTATCGTTATGCAAACACTAGCCAATTGAATCACTTGTTTAGACATGCGTCGCAAGAGAAACTAAAGGGTCATTTTCAATTTGACTATATGGAGTGAAAAAGCATGTAAAATGTATAACGGTTTTTGCAACTGATGCATTGCAAAGTATACTAACGGAAAAATAACCTTGTATATTCTTCTCTTTCATTTAATTTTTTGATTTTTGTCCGGTTGTGCTATACAGGCTGCCCCATTGTGCGACGATGTGTATATTCTTATTTTTATTTACATCACCTATTGTTTTTTTTTGGGCAAAGGGCAACCGACAAAGAGATCTATTTTTTTTTTCAATTTTATTCTTTTTTTGACAAAAAAATAAAAGAATATATTTAACAATAATTAATGAAAAGAGAGAATTAGTAAATCTATGTAAAGGAAAGAGTATTTTGACCTTAAAAGAGTACGTCTGATCAGCCTAACTACAGTGGACCTGGGGCTTGTGCCCCATTTTGTACGTGTATCTTAATGTGCAGAACTCAAATGAACAAAATTCTATTTCAACTTTTATATCTTAAACGGAATTATGGCATTAACCGACGTTGGAAGCAATGAAACAAAACTATAAATATGCTTAGCTTGTTTTCTGAATAAAAGAAGGCTATGTACACTTCAAATCAAAATAAAAATACCTCAATTAGGAAGAAACAAGAAAAACAGTGAAGCGAAAGGTTTTGGCATAATAATCTAACATTAGGAAGGGTACACCGTGCGTGCTTATTGCAGATAAGCTGAGTATATTAAAGTCAATGGTGCAAGATACCCTAATTAGCTTTAAAGATACATCGCCTCTTAAGACCCGGAAAACAACTTCAAAACAGGAGGACCAGTTTATTATAAAAAAAATATAAATAAAAAAAAATAAAAAATAAAATATTAAATTGATTGATGACCCATAGCTCTACAGAAATCTATGAAGAGTTCAGCCGTTCGGAATTATTATCTGGCAATAGGCTTGCTCTATTGCACTTGGCAAATTATCTTCTGATAATGAAACTATGAGTATGTGTGCGTACTTGACGTATGTATAACAAAAAAAACCCATTCAGTAGTAAATTTCAGTGTTTTGAAAACGGATTCAAAGTGCAAAAATACGAATTAAATTTGCAAAAAAAAAAAAAACGAATTTCAAGTGAAAATGCAAGAATCTTTCACTAAGCTGGGGTTAGAAGGTTTAGTTAGCCTTAGCCATGCTAAGAACCAGTATTATTCAGTTACAATTAGGTAGTTCCCTTTTATCAAAATCCGTAGACAGAGATACACCTCTGTATATCCACTACACAAATGGATAGTTCCGATTCGAAAGTTTTCCACGATCCCGTGAAACTCATTCATATTACCGACAAGGGTGTTGAGGCAAATCCATGTATAACAGTGGGCATACAGTTCAAATCTGGCGCCTAAATTAGACCAGACGGCATAGTTTTAAATCTAATCTTCGTTACTTCGCTAACAAAAAATGTTATAAAAAGCTAACCAAACAATGAAGAACTCTCTCTTTGTTATCAAACCATCAATGGTCAAACTATCGTTTTATTTACAACTATCGTCATCGTACTTATTCTAACTTTTGTCGTCATACTTCGCTCAAAAAGTCTAATTCAACATCAATCTTCCTACGAAGAATTAAGTAGAAGTTGAAAGTTGTCGGTCAAAAAACCAAGTTGACCGTACAAAGGGAATGATTCACTTCGGCAGATTCAACGATACCGATGCCCAAATTACAGTGAATTTTTCCCCCGCGCGCCGGATTTACAATAGGAGTGATAGCCAGCAGTAGGTATCTACTTAAAACGCAATAAATGCGTACATTTATTATAAAATATTAAAATGTGGATTATTTATTCAATTTTGTGTCCCTAATTCAATATTGAGAGATCAATCGTGGTGGCCGTGGCCGTGGTGGTTAGTGCGTTGGACTACTTTGCATGCTGCTCAGGTTCAATCCCAGCCCGGGTCCAATACCTAAAAAAGTTTTTCACGGGCGCCACCTCTTTCGAATGTCTGACAAGCAATCAAAGAGTATCATTTGTCATGAGAAGCTTCTCAACTCGCCGTTCGGAGTCGGCAAAAAACTGTAGGTCCCTTCCATTCATGGCAAAAAGTAGCACGCACACACAAATGGTTGCGAGAAGTTAGGCTTGGTTCTATATAGGACTGCTGACTGCTGCCGTATATATATATTCTTTATTTTATTTAATACAACATTGAATAAAAAGTATAACAAATAAATAAGTTCTCCCATGTTTCCTGTGTTATCAGTTTTATTTTTACACAAAATGTTTTAGGTCTGGCCAGGCTTTGTAGTTGTCGGGAAGATACAGGACGTTCAGATTGTGATTGACAGAAGAGTTTGTTTGTTGCTTTGGCATTTTGTTTGTTTTTTGCTCGATGCTTCCGAAAACGATGAACAATTGAATTGCAAGGCCAGAATGACTCATTAAGGAGTAAGTTGTAGAATTGCATATTTCGTTTAACAATACTTATAAACGATGAATAATGACGGTCCCAATGGTGCATAATAGATATATGGTGATGATGACGTTATGCATTTACAGTATAAATGAGTTCTATACATATGAAGAAAAATCAAAGAGTTTTGTAACAAATTCTCCGAGAGAATGTATTGTCCGGCAACTTATGGACAGCAGTGCATATTCAGAGCAAAGATACACTTCACATCTCCTTTTGGTATACAAGTCACAAGTCATATCAGGATGAAATGATGCATTCCTATTTTATATGCAAGTTCTAACCGAAAATTAATGATGAAACCCAATAGAAATCATTGAAATGGTTCATTGAAATGTGACTTTTAAGTAAACGAGCTATTTTCCATTCTAGTGAATTTAAGTGTTTGCATCAAAAATAAGTAAATAACTGAGTCCGGTCATCGGCACTGGGTGAGGTGATGACATTAGACATCATGTCGACACCATCTCTTACCCAACAGAATAATTACATAAATGCTGATGACGAACGACTCGTTAATCCAGTCTAAACACAGTCATTACATTATTAATTTACCAATAATGCTTAAGAAAGGTTAAATTCGAAAGTGGGACCCGAACGATATCAAGTGCCGTGTATCACATTTGAACACTAAGTATATCACATTTGACTACCCATGAATACCATGTTCCCATCCTCTTTTCAAGCAGGCACTTTTCGGGTCATTTCACTTTTATAAGAATATTTTGTTTTTAAAATATGTGAATGTTAAAACATAAGCAGGATATGGTAGCCAATACTTTATTTTATAAGAATGCACATTTTCTTGGAAATCAACAGAATACTTTGCTAGATACAGTGATAAAGGAATCGTGTATGCCACAAAACCCGAAGTAACTCTATTGGGTGATAAAAAAAAATAAGAATATTCCTAAATATTTTTGATTAATATACCTATGTTAATTTCAAATACAGTAAACCCTCGTATAACGCGGTACTTTCACAATGCGGATTCGCTATAACGCGATTCCCAGTCTTTTCTAACGCGAAAAATGTGTGTCGCATTCCTGTATTTCGGGGAATTCTCTTTTAACACATTCACGTGTTTGATAGATACAAATGTATCAACATAAAACTGCTGCTGCTGATTTGGAGAATTACTTCGCAGCTATTGACGAATTTCGGACGAATGTGGTTCTCTAGTCCAATATGTATGAAATATTAATTTAAATTTGCAATAAAGATAACTTTCTTCTTTTTTTAATTGTTAACGTAATTATTTTTATCTTTTGTGTAGCGTTTTCGTCTTAAAACTATAGATGCATTTTTTTCTGTGGAGAACGTAACCCCAGTTTTAGTATGTGGCCCAAGTATCGTACTAAGCGATTTTGTATAACGCGCTGTTTCTCGAGTATCTACCGCGTTATACGAGGGTTTACTGTATTTTGTACATGTCGTCGGCTGGATGCTATCTTGTTCTAAAGACAATATTTTACGAAATTGAGTTAGGTATGCAGTCTTCATAATTTTGGGACGCTTGTTCGTTTAACGTAAACCATTTTGTTCTATCTCTTTTAGTTTTCAAGTTACAGAAAATTGTTTTTTTCAATATATAATATATATATATATAATATATAACATAAATAAACTTCATGTTTCCTCTCCTTTTTTTTATATGTTGTTCAATATTGAGTTTTATTTGTTCAATACCCAAAAAATTGTACCAACTTGTTGTCACTTTATACAACTTTGTTCAATATCCAAAATGACTCCTCGTTGATTTTAGTTTATAATTAATTCAAACTAAAAGAAAAACAATTTATGTGACTTCTTTTATAAACAAGGCTTTCAGAAAAAAATCAATACCAATCAAAAAATTTCTGATATAAACAAAAAATGTCAATCTGAACTTTAAAAATCGATTTTCCAACATTTTGAAAAATGGACATTGAACAAGATAGCATCGAGCCGACGCACAGTGGGGCAAGATACCTCAAAAACTGGAATCAATTCCTATGATGCGCTAGCTTTGCTGAAAATATATTTTTATATACATAAAAACCAGCATAATGCATATTTAATGCATAGAAAGACAACATTTGACTGCTTCATGAATTTTTTATTTTTTTAACATTAATTTTAGGTGGCTTGTCTTGAAAAATTAATTTTTTTCAACTAATGTTCGAAATCCTGATTCCTTCATAAGGTTAAATAGCTCCATCTTTGTTAAAAACAAATTTTTTGAATGCGAACCTACGCAGATATAATGGACAATTAGAAATATGTAAGAATCTACTAAGCACATGTTATAAAATAGTTGATTCGGAAAAACTAAAGAAAAAAAAAGGAGCACATATGAGCAGCGATTTTTTTTGAAAATCTGCACTTTATAAGTGAAGGTATAATATCAAAATACAAAAATGTCGGCGTGGAAACGCGTGGAAACTAACTTTTACTTTAAAAGTTTATGAACTTACTTTAAATTTCATTGAAATTTGTATGCATGTTTTCAGAAATTCATAAAAAAATGGATTTTATAGTTTATATATAAAATCAAAAAACACAAAATAAAAACACACTTCAAGCTATCGAATCCATTTTAAAGTAAAGCTCTCACATGATTTTAACTTTTAAGAAATTATCGTTATGCAAACACTAGCCAATTGAATCACTTGTTTAGACATGCGTCGCAAGAGAAACTAAAGGGTCATTTTCAATTTGACTATATGGAGTGAAAAAGCATGTAAAATGTATAACGGTTTTTGCAACTGATGCATTGCAAAGTATACTAACGGAAAAATAACCTTGTATATTCTTCTCTTTCATTTAATTTTTTGATTTTTGTCCGGTTGTGCTATACAGGCTGCCCCATTGTGCGACGATGTGTATATTCTTATTTTTATTTACATCACCTATTGTTTTTTTTTGGGCAAAGGGCAACCGACAAAGAGATCTATTTTTTTTTTCAATTTTATTCTTTTTTTGACAAAAAAATAAAAGAATATATTTAACAATAATTAATGAAAAGAGAGAATTAGTAAATCTATGTAAAGGAAAGAGTATTTTGACCTTAAAAGAGTACGTCTGATCAGCCTAACTACAGTGGACCTGGGGCTTGTGCCCCATTTTGTACGTGTATCTTAATGTGCAGAACTCAAATGAACAAAATTCTATTTCAACTTTTATATCTTAAACGGAATTATGGCATTAACCGACGTTGGAAGCAATGAAACAAAACTATAAATATGCTTAGCTTGTTTTCTGAATAAAAGAAGGCTATGTACACTTCAAATCAAAATAAAAATACCTCAATTAGGAAGAAACAAGAAAAACAGTGAAGCGAAAGGTTTTGGCATAATAATCTAACATTAGGAAGGGTACACCGTGCGTGCTTATTGCAGATAAGCTGAGTATATTAAAGTCAATGGTGCAAGATACCCTAATTAGCTTTAAAGATACATCGCCTCTTAAGACCCGGAAAACAACTTCAAAACAGGAGGACCAGTTTATTATAAAAAAAATATAAATAAAAAAAAATAAAAAATAAAATATTAAATTGATTGATGACCCATAGCTCTACAGAAATCTATGAAGAGTTCAGCCGTTCGGAATTATTATCTGGCAATAGGCTTGCTCTATTGCACTTGGCAAATTATCTTCTGATAATGAAACTATGAGTATGTGTGCGTACTTGACGTATGTATAACAAAAAAAACCCATTCAGTAGTAAATTTCAGTGTTTTGAAAACGGATTCAAAGTGCAAAAATACGAATTAAATTTGCAAAAAAAAAAAAAACGAATTTCAAGTGAAAATGCAAGAATCTTTCACTAAGCTGGGGTTAGAAGGTTTAGTTAGCCTTAGCCATGCTAAGAACCAGTATTATTCAGTTACAATTAGGTAGTTCCCTTTTATCAAAATCCGTAGACAGAGATACACCTCTGTATATCCACTACACAAATGGATAGTTCCGATTCGAAAGTTTTCCACGATCCCGTGAAACTCATTCATATTACCGACAAGGGTGTTGAGGCAAATCCATGTATAACAGTGGGCATACAGTTCAAATCTGGCGCCTAAATTAGACCAGACGGCATAGTTTTAAATCTAATCTTCGTTACTTCGCTAACAAAAAATGTTATAAAAAGCTAACCAAACAATGAAGAACTCTCTCTTTGTTATCAAACCATCAATGGTCAAACTATCGTTTTATTTACAACTATCGTCATCGTACTTATTCTAACTTTTGTCGTCATACTTCGCTCAAAAAGTCTAATTCAACATCAATCTTCCTACGAAGAATTAAGTAGAAGTTGAAAGTTGTCGGTCAAAAAACCAAGTTGACCGTACAAAGGGAATGATTCACTTCGGCAGATTCAACGATACCGATGCCCAAATTACAGTGAATTTTTCCCCCGCGCGCCGGATTTACAATAGGAGTGATAGCCAGCAGTAGGTATCTACTTAAAACGCAATAAATGCGTACATTTATTATAAAATATTAAAATGTGGATTATTTATTCAATTTTGTGTCCCTAATTCAATATTGAGAGATCAATCGTGGTGGCCGTGGCCGTGGTGGTTAGTGCGTTGGACTACTTTGCATGCTGCTCAGGTTCAATCCCAGCCCGGGTCCAATACCTAAAAAAGTTTTTCACGGGCGCCACCTCTTTCGAATGTCTGACAAGCAATCAAAGAGTATCATTTGTCATGAGAAGCTTCTCAACTCGCCGTTCGGAGTCGGCAAAAAACTGTAGGTCCCTTCCATTCATGGCAAAAAGTAGCACGCACACACAAATGGTTGCGAGAAGTTAGGCTTGGTTCTATATAGGACTGCTGACTGCTGCCGTATATATATATTCTTTATTTTATTTAATACAACATTGAATAAAAAGTATAACAAATAAATAAGTTCTCCCATGTTTCCTGTGTTATCAGTTTTATTTTTACACAAAATGTTTTAGGTCTGGCCAGGCTTTGTAGTTGTCGGGAAGATACAGGACGTTCAGATTGTGATTGACAGAAGAGTTTGTTTGTTGCTTTGGCATTTTGTTTGTTTTTTGCTCGATGCTTCCGAAAACGATGAACAATTGAATTGCAAGGCCAGAATGACTCATTAAGGAGTAAGTTGTAGAATTGCATATTTCGTTTAACAATACTTATAAACGATGAATAATGACGGTCCCAATGGTGCATAATAGATATATGGTGATGATGACGTTATGCATTTACAGTATAAATGAGTTCTATACATATGAAAAAAAATCAAAGAGTTTTGTAACAAATTCTCCGAGAGAATGTATTGTCCGGCAACTTATGGACAGCAGTGCATATTCAGAGCAAAGATACACTTCACATCTCCTTTTGGTATACAAGTCACAAGTCATATCAGGATGAAATGATGCATTCCTATTTTATATGCAAGTTCTAACCGAAAATTAATGATGAAACCCAATAGAAATCATTGAAATGGTTCATTGAAATGTGACTTTTAAGTAAACGAGCTATTTTCCATTCTAGTGAATTTAAGTGTTTGCATCAAAAATAAGTAAATAACTGAGTCCGGTCATCGGCACTGGGTGAGGTGATGACATTAGACATCATGTCGACACCATCTCTTACCCAACAGAATAATTACATAAATGCTGATGACGAACGACTCGTTAATCCAGTCTAAACACAGTCAGTCGTATAACTCAAATTAGGGATGAAGATGTCAAATAATGGCGCCGAGTACCCCCGCTACAACTTTTAGGCTGATATCTTGATTATTTTGTATCTAAAAGTGTGAAATCCCAAAAGAAACTGCTCTCCAAATAACAAGTAGGTACTTCAGGGACACACGGTAATAGGCATCATTAAAGCGATCACATCCGTCCGTTGTCGTTTGCCTTTTTTCATTTGGATTTGCTGCCAAAAGCGAAATCCAATTACAATTAGTTTTAGTTGTCCTTTTCAAGTCAATTTATAATGCACCCAACGATTATTCCAAATAAAAAATGTGCACCCCCTCCGTTGCTTATCTGCAATGAAGTACTTTCTCGGTTTCATTCATTCCTTTCAATTTGTTTGTATAGTGAGTAGGAAAAAACGCGGCTTGCCGCAAACGGAATACAGAAAAAGATATCTGTCGCTTGGAGGTGGTTTGGCAGACTTCGCACGTACCAAAGCCACTCATAGTTAACCGCAACACCACCACTGAATCCACCAGGGAATCCACCGCAATAAAAATTAGACACTTCATACCCTCACTTTCTCAAGAACCTTGGACAAGGAGATGGTTCCAAATGGTGATAGCTGGTTTGGTGCAGCAGCTAACGATAAAAAGAACTGAAAATTCATCTTCATCCACAAGACAAATTTACTCGTCCTTGCTCTGCATAAAGACGCGAGGCGGCACCATGCCGGTAGAAGTACTTGCTAGAAGCGGATGTGCAGAATTTTTTCTTATTTTTGTATTTTTAATTTATCTTTCCTTCTATATTGTGTTTTGTATAAACATTATATACATAGATATGTGTATCTTTTAAGGGTATACTATACAGTAAATGCTTATAAATTATGTAATCGAGTGCACTGAATGAAAAATTACTGTGGCAAGCAAAATATAAAAAACTAGAAAAAAAAAACAACGATAACAACGATAACAACAATACAATGCACTTACCGTCACACCACAAGTTTGCAGCAATGCATGCATCTATTTCAGGACATTTGTATTCGCAATCCGATTCCTTTGGATACAGTCCAAATTCCCCGAGCGTGTCATTCCCCGTTGACGAAGTGTTGCCTTGCAGGTCCAGTTGCTGCAGGAGCGCCGTTCGTGTGCGATGTATCTCCAGCCATGTGAACGCTATGTCGCCGGGTTCTTTAAGAATTGGTTCCAACACAAGACTTACAGGTCTGTGGTGAGTAATGCGGTAGGAAAAAGGGAAAAGAAACAAAATTGTAAGAAATTTGCTTTGCGATTATGCGAAAAGTTTTTTGAGAATAAATTTAATGAAAATCATGTCGTAGAGACTATTTTATGATAGTAACAGTATCTTTGCTGTTCTTAAAGATAATATCTACATATATGAGCCTCTGTGTTCGCTTTTGAAAGTAAAAACAGTGTGCACATGTACAGTGTACACTACCAGCCATAAGACTGAGACCAGCACTGGTATTAAAATATTTTTTGCGCTCTTTACCTGCAAAAGCTCAGCATAAAACCCATCATGGTTTAGTGTTGAAAAACAGAGAGAAGTCTAATATAGGAACTAGATTGCATCCTAGTTAAATTTATCGCAGTCTGGGATGGAGCGTACTATTATCAGAATGGATAGATCACCGTAGCGCAAGTGGTTAGTGCGTCGGACTACTGAGCCAGCGATGTTGGGTTCGAATCCCGCCGCAAACACCTTAAAGTTTTTTCACAGTGCCCACCTCTTTCGAATGCCTGACAAGCATTCAAGAGTATCATCTGTCATGTAAAAGCTTCCCAACTTGCCATTCGGAGACGGCAGAAAACTGTAGGTCCCTTCCATTCGTGCAAAAATATAACGCGCACACACAAATGGTTGCGGGAAGCTAGGCTTGGTGCTACCTAGGACTGCTGAAGTCAAATATTTATTAATTTTTTTTTTTAGATCACGGTCTGGAAAATCAGGAGCTACATCCAAAAGAGAGGATATTTTAATAAGAATAATCAGCTACTAAAAAAAACAGCACCGGAAATACGCTCAAAAGTTAACGAAAGGCGACCTAAACCTCTATCTGTCAGTACAGTGTAATGGCTATTGGAAGAAGCTGTATGGGCGGACTGCAGTAAGAAAATCCTTGCTTCGACTTGCTGTAGGTAGTGTTTAAAATGGGCTCTCCGACATTAGAACTGGACAGAAGAAAACTTCAGAATCGACAATCAGTGTAGGGACTTTATAGAGTAATTAACTAAGGAATAAAAAATAAAAATAGTTTTTCTTGTTTATCATGTTCTTCTGTTGGTATTCTTTTAATTTCAGTAATTGTTTGTAATTTCTAAGCCTTTAAAGTGGTGTTACTTGAATTTGTTTGAATGAATTAGATGTCGTCTCAGACTTAAGCTACGTGCAGACGATATGTTCACTGTGCATGTTTGTGATCATACGCTTGCGTGTTCATATTCGCTTCAAATGCTCATATCTGCGGCGTATGACTGGTGTTCACACGATATGAACAATTGGTTCATATGACAGAAATATATGTGCACGAATATGAATATATGAACAATCAATTTATTCACTTTTCATTACTGATGTTGACACATGTGTTTTATTCCGGTTCTTTAAAATGAAAATACAATTTCTTTTCCTTTCTTTTTTGTGGGCTGCGATTGCGTCTCCGGTAAGCGCGGCTGCGGGTCAATTGGCACAAAATCAATTTCATTTGAATTACCGTCCTCCAAATATTCGCCATCCATTGTATCGTCAAGTATCTGGATATACATCACGCGCACCAAATAGACAGCGAAACAAAAACACGTAAATAAAAGAAAAAGTCCAAAGAAACATAATAAAAACAAAACCTACCGCAATGAGCATACATTTGATATATGAACATAGTTGAAACTACGAATGTGTTCAAATGTGACAACGTGTTCATATCTGTGTTCATATGTCCAAATTTGCGTTATAGTGTTCATATGGTCCCAAAAGTGTTTGTAGACGATATGAACGTTAAGTGTTCATACGTATGTTCAGGACGTGTTCAAATGTGAGCATATGCTTAGTGTTCATACAGATGAACACAAAAATATTGCGTGCACACGATATGATCACTTTTGGGACAAAATTTTACTCAAATATGCACACAAATTTGCTCAGTTAACATATCGTCTCCGCGTAGCTTTATGACCGGTAGTGTATCTAGAGAAGTGCAGTCCTATTTTGATTTTTTTTTATGGTGAATGTGTTGTGGGTGAATTTAGATCGAATTAAGCTATACATAATTCTTTGCCTAGGAGATATCAAAAGTCAAACCAATTCAGAACCATGCAGAGGTGTTGCCAGAATAGGACGCTTTCAAATATTTTAGCAGGCATTAAAGTGTTAAGACTAAATTCTTTACAAATGCAGAGTATGGCAATAGAGTTTCGGGACTGATACTAAAGGGTGTTTTTTAAGAGGGTTCGGAATATTGGCTTTCCATCTAAAAAAAAATTTTATTTGAAAGATAATTCTTTAACCTTTAAGTAGGTAGGTAAATTATATTATATTAAGTAAGTAGGTGGGGTGCTGACAACACCCCATAATGATTTCACTTTATTACGCTTAGCTTTCCTCTAATAAGTGGGGCAGAACAATGTTAAAACAATTAATTATAGTTCACTTTATAGAATTTTTAGCCGTCCTTTCCAAAATAGTGTTTTCCGTATTAATTTTTGAAACAATTTTTTATTTTAACAAATTCGCCATAATCCGTATCAATTAAGTCCGGCGCTTCACTTCAATCTTCACTTATATAGCGTAATAAACGCTGAATGTGTTCCTGATCTTTTTCAGATGAAATTTTCAAATTAACTATACAAATTCACACAATGAAAAAAATACACAACTGGGTAGATGGGGTGTTGACAGCACCCTTGCAGCTTGAACAATCGGTCAAGGCTTACTTGTGCAACTTAACTTTTAAACCATCTGAATCTGTATAATTAAAAACAATAGGAAGGTACTGTACCGACAACGAATGTTATCAGTCGCAAAGTATACATTTTTTGAGACAAAAGGGCTTGGGGTGTTGTCAGCACTCCACCTACCCAGTTAAAAGTTAAAATGCAGTCAAACAAGTTTTCGTTTATTGTGCTTTTTATTGAAGGTTTATTTGCCCGAGATGACTGTTGGGTGCGGAAACGAATAGTGAGTATATTTTTGGTTTTTAGCTTACATCTCGTAAATTAATCATTTCCTCAGCCGTTAGCCCTGGTAGCTAGAGCTCTTATTAATTGTATTATGCTGTCACATTTATGTAAGGTATAATAAATAATAATAATAATAATAATAATCATTTCCGATGTATAGCACTGACAAATCAAAATACTCGAAAAAATGTCCTCTACATACATCATACTGAAATTTCACCAAAATCGAAGCTGTGTTCACTTTGTACACAAGTACATATCTTTATTCCATTCAACAAACTGTGTTGTTTTCAAACCAGCAGATGGCAACCCTACGCATATAACTGCTCTCTGCTTTGCGGCGATTTGTCATACGTAGCCCAGTGAGAGCTTAAAAAAGGGACATCTTTATGCAAGCTATTGTAACAAGACAGAGAAGCAAACATCCTGTCTTCCTTGTACTGACAATTCGTTTGGCACAGAGTATAGAAAGATAATTTGAGTGTCATACAAAACATATAGCCTGTACACTAGCTTCATCACACAAGAATGACATCAGTTTTGCATGTACCCGCTTTAAAGTTTAAACTCTTTGCATTTCACTGGATCTATTTAATATTATTTCTATTGATGTTACCAAGGATTCTTTCCAAGAGTGTCAAGGATCTTGCTGGAGATCAGGGATCCGTTAATAATTTTACACAGCATCGCTCAGGAACTATGTGACCATAACCCTACGACTTAATATGTTTTAATTTTTTTGCGTCGCTCAAACAGACGAAAGATTTCGAATTGGGAAAATATAAAAGTGTGTGAATTTCAGCAGCATTGTTCTTTTGAACTACCAAGTCTTTTATTTGCATTCTACTAGCATTCACCACATTATTTACTAGACTTATGATGTCTAGTGATGAAGATAAACTTATTTTGTTAAGTTATCTTCTTCACAAAAAAAAAAAAAATGAATTAGAAAGTAGGTATTTATTGCCACAGAGAAGGCGATCTAAAATTTTACACATTTTCAGAATGTCGAAAAATACTTTTAAGTAAACATTCAAAAAAATTCGCAGTTTTCTATTAACTAAACGAATTTTAAAATTTCGTTGGACACGTGAAAAATATAAACAACCAGCAAGCGTACAGTCGTACGTATAAGCGACTAACACTGTTTAACGACAGTCGTCACGCAGCATGTATGCTGCGACGATTACGCGTAGCAGACGTGTGTGGTTCTGCCTTTAAATAGAAGTGTGCGACAACAAATCATATGCCTTTCGTACATAGTGTCGCATACGCTACGATGCCGTGTGCGAATGTTTTTTTGAATGTTTAAAAGTATTTTTCGACGTTCTGAAAATGTGTGAACTTTTACACCGTCTTCTGCTAACTCCTTTTTGGCAAAAAATAATCGTCTGGTTGCATTTTTTTAAATATATGGGTGCACTCAACATTAGACATCCTTACGCTTTGTATTTTGGCGATTGAAAACTGCGTCGTGTGCGGTTCAATAACCGTATCGCTATTGTAGCTGCACGGCAAATACATGACGTGACGTAACTACGATAACGATACGAGCCGTGTGCGGATGGCCTTAGTCGATTACCTTTTGTTTTGTTTCGATTCTAGTGCTTTATTAAAAAGGGTATTTAAAAGGGGAATATTTCATGTAAAATACGACGAAAGAAAGGAAAACAATGAGTGCGTAAGCGGGGAATGTAGTTCAGCGATATGTACTTTCAGAACCGTATGACACATTTGTGCGGGTAACTTTGTTGTGTCACTTTTACTTCATTTAATCAACTTCTATAGTTCCAAGTGCATATTTTGTGTTGTTTTCTTGTGTTTTAACATTCAATTTAATGTCTTGGGCAAACAGTGAAGTAAAAAAGACGTTAGGTCAGATCAAAATCCATAAAACTTATAAAATCACCTGTACTGGAAGGGTTAAAAGGGGATTTAAACAAGAATATTAGTTTAAAAAAACCGAGGATGCTATACGGGTTTTGCATTTAAGAGGGTGTTTCTTAACCGGGGTTCACTGTAACCTTTTTCTGTCACACATTTTTGAATTAACCAGTTCACCTTGCTTTTCACCTAACATTTTAATTTGCGTAATTCTGACAGAAGTTTGGCAAACGTTCGCTTTCCGTACTAAGGCGTTATCACAGTTCGCCAAATTTTCAACGATTAAGGCGAACTTGATTGGATTGCTCCCCTAACCACAATACCTATATCACGTTTTCGTTAGACCTGCCAAACATAATAGGGGTGTATACGAGAATGCTTTAAGTATCTACCTATAAACAACTATGGTCGGTTAATTATGAAATTTATAAATTAATTTAAAGCAGAAAACAGTCAAAGTTATGGGATAAATCATGGAAATCTGTGAAATACTTATGGAGCGGAGCCCAGGACTAGCAGAAGTGACGTAAGCAATTATAAAAAATAATTTAAAATGCAATCAAAAATTCGCCTGCCAACCGTAGCTTTGTTCTCACTTTCCCTATGGTTCTTCTATCCCCGAGGCTTCAGACTAATTTAAATAAAATTCTCTGTAAAATGCGAATGTGTTCTGCTGGCAGATGAATTTCACGTCAGCCACTCATATTTGTCTAATTAACTATTAATTTAGCATCCGCTGCCGCCGCCGTAGTTTTATTGCGAATTAAATTTTCGAAGAACTCCTAAAGTTGCAACTCCTTTGCTAATTGAGCAAGAAGAGCTTAGTAAGAATAATTAAAGCCAAAAACTAATGCAACAACACACTTAATCGGTGTGCATTCACCTCGTAGACTGTACCCAGTAACTACACTGTCCGTACCCAAGAGCGGCAATAAAGTACGTACGAACACACATCCTGCCAAATAGCCACCAACATGACAAGCAAAATCGAATCTCATTTATTATGACATCACCTGAAGGATTGAAGCAAGTTCAAGACACACACAAGCTATGGAAACATTAGCAAACAACCTCTATCGGGAAAGAGAACAACCAAAGGATGCTACGTACTTCGGTATCGGTATCATAAAATTTTATTATGATCTAACCATACACATACACGGAGAGAGGCACTTACTTATTTGTGAATAGCGGTTGACCATTCGCCCAGTCCTCTGAGAATATGTGAAGGGACGTTGGTCGAGGACCGCTCTGCACTGGACATATTACTCGCATAACTTTTAATGGTCGGCCGGAGTAAATCATCAGTCGATTCTTGGTGTGGCATCGCATCGCATCCTCTGACGTTGGATCTACGGGTAAATACGAGCCCCAAGTCTGCACAAATAGACTGCGCTCCAGCTGCTGTCCCTCGATGTACCACGACAGGCCTTCACAGCTAGAGTCCTGCGACTTGAGTGGATATTTGATTTCGTCCTCTCCACCGGAGCCTTTGAGTTTTAAACGTTTGCGGCACTCTGGCACCCGCTTAAATTCGTACGACGCAGAGAAGTACACATCGGCAAAGTCCTCCGATATGTTGAGGCGGGTGACTGTGAATGACAATTCCATAATTCTCGAGTTAGATATAAAAGTTAGCGGGGCATTGTACAGGATGCTGGTGTTATCGCAGAAACAGCCCAGCGGTATCTTCACATCCCGGAATGGCACATCATACAGCTTCAGTTCGGTGATTCGGCCGTCCGGATCAATTTGATTGCATTTCGGCCGTCCGGTGTGCAGGTCAGAGTCAGTCGTACACGTTGCCCCCTCACCAAAGGACACATTATGCAGGACCAGTTTAACGCGCTCCGATACACCGGCCTCGAACCTATACAGACATGTTAGATTCTTGGCTCCACCACGGCCATAGAGAAAGACGTTTCTTGGCACTTGTACGTTACCCTTCCGTTTGCGAAATATCCTCGAGCATAGCGGTGGAACGGGGTCCTCGCCTCGTCGTCCTGGCCACAGTTCGCCACCCTGCTCGGTGTCGACAAACTCGTAATTCAATGAGAAGGTGGCTGGAAACAGTGCAGTGCCAGTGTGAGTGTGAAATTCAATTTTCTGCAAATAGAGTAAAGGAAAAAAACATGTAACGTTAGAGAAAGCGGTAAAAATTGAAGACTGCACACATGAGGAACGTCAAACAAATTTATTTACTGGTACATCACCAGTTAGAAGAAAGTAAAAGGATACCAAAGCATACATATGTATATTTTCATACATATTCGTTTATTTACAGGTACAAGTGGGCCGGTGTGTTCAACATTTCTAGCTGCTGTAAGTGGCAGCCAGAGTACATGGAGCCAACGAGAGAACGTAAACATTAATTTCCCTAAGGAGCGAATATTTGTCGGTTGACTGCAGTTTTCAAGGATACATTGTAGGAGGGGCATTTTAATTAAATTATTTTTTTTACTGCCGTATTTTCTGGTTTTTTCGCATACACTTTGTAAGCTTCTTCTTTGACTACTGGCGAGATGGAGCCATTGCTTGTTGTGCGAGCTGCATTACCAGAGTCAAGTGTTTAAATTTAAGATTAGCACGTTGCGGAGTTTTGTTGGCACAAGCGACAGGAAATAAAAAATGAGAACTTTGAAATGTCCACAGGCGGACGTAGGAAAATAAATAAAAACGTACATACAAATGTATACCTATAAATGTATAGTAGTTGTAGCTGATGAATATAGCCACAGGCACAAGGTTTGCAATTCTGAGTATCTACCAGGGAAATAAATTGAAACGGATCGTGCAAATGTACATACTCGTATATATAATGCATTTACTCATAAAGAACCGTCATAGATACTTGCAATGGCGAGCTAGAATCAGGTAGGTACTCGTATTATAATATTGCAGCTTTAATATTAAAGAATAGAACGTCGCGTCGTGTGACACTCGCAGGCATAAATAATGAGTTTTTTTTTGCTATTATTGCAAATTGGTTAGTTAAATTAAATTGAAAGTGTTTTCGGTAAAAATAATGAAATATTTTTTCGATTAAAATTACTTCATTTATTTTTATTACATCGCAACTTTAATTTATTTAAAAAAAATATTCAACATACCGTGTATTTTTTTTTCTACAGAATATTTTGACCAGGAATGAGCTAGGGATAACTGGGCTTGCCTTTTCCAACCATTTAAGTTTGCGTTATATACATAGTTTTTTCAGACAAATAGAAGGCACTCACAGTTGAGATGTCCTGAGGTGGAATCAATTAACCCTTCTGTCAATGACTAGGTCTGGCCAGACCTATTCCATTGACTCTAGGGGTTATTCTAAAAAATCCTTATTTTTTGCACCCACTTACATCCAAACATTTTTGTCTGCACTAAAGCATTACAAATATAATTGCTGACAAAGTCAAGAAATTTAGTAAGGATCAATTAGAGAAAAAAATGGATTTGAAAATGCTAATACCTATGGAGAAACGTATTTACTTCCTATTTCATCCGGAAAAAACCATTGATGGGAAGGTGGCAAAACATCCATTGACAGAAGGGTTAAATTTGTAGTTGATCATCAAAATTAAATATTTGACACCAAAGTTATCGATAGTCGACATGTGTATATCGACTGTCAGGACCTGTGGCAACTCGTGCTTTTGAAAATATAGTGGATTAGTGACTATTTTTGAAATAATGACTTTTTTATATATGGCAGCGCAATTTCGGATAGCCTTTATTCGATTTTTAATCGAGGCCTTTCGAATGATGTCCCACATGATATATTTTTCAGATTTTTTTTTTTAGATTACATTTCATCCACCCTGTGTAGTTTTTTCCCAATATTTTTGAATAATATGTTGTTCATGTATGCGGACCAGCGTAATGTATAAGTGTACCAAATTTCAAGTTTCTAGGAAGAACGGTTCTCGATGTTTTTATCGTGACAGACATTTTGGAGTTAGTTAGTTATAATAAAATTATGATTAATAACCCCATTTTGATTCCAAATTGGACTAATTTTTAAAGAAGCTAGTTTTTTAAACCGGCCATTTGTTGCGCGATTTTCCTGGTTGACTCCAATTCAGTCCCCCATCACTCTTCAAGAACTCTTCCATGGAAACAAGGTCAAACTTTGGTGGGTTCCCGGACAAGAGGGTATTGATGGAAATGAACTAGCTAAAAAAGGTTCGACTGACACCTTTACCGGCGCTGAGCCATTTTGCAACATTTCTTACTCAGCTGTTAACTGAAAGATCAAATGTTGGGATAAAATATGTATGCTTACTTACTTAGTTGGCGCTACAGCTCGAGGTGAACCTGGGCCTGCTTCTCGCAACCATTTGTGTGTGCGTGTTATATTTTTGCACGAATGGAAGGGACCTACAGTTTTTTGCCGACTCCGAACGGCGAGTTGAGAAGCTCAATCGTGACAAATGATACTCTTTGATGCTTGTCAGACATTCGAAAGAGGTGGGCACCGTGAAAAACTTTTAGGTGTTCGCGGCGGAATATGTATGCCCATTGGGAAAATATCCAGGGTCTTCGTCAGGCTAAAAGACCATTAAACCCTCTCATAATAAATCCATAAAATACCTACTTCTCATTAGGAATGATGTCAAAAGATCATCGAGCTTTCTAACAGGGCACTGCCATCTTCGATATCACCTGGAAAAAAAAATTGAACGTCATCTCTGCATGGAAGACGGCGCAACCGTGGAACATATTTTATGTGACTGCATGGCATGTATCCTAACTCCCGGGGAAAGACTCCAGTGCGATCCTCAATTCCAATAAAAGAATTGAACCTCTTCTGGATCCCTAAACTGAGTTATGATTCGATTTGTGTATTTTTGTTATGACTCACAGTATTTTTGTCCAGATTACTCGTTGCTTGTGCGATCAATTTCTTCAGCCATACCACCATCCTACATGAAATAACGAAGAAATTGACTTCTCAGGTGAGTTCAAATATGAACCTAGGGGTTACTTAAGATTAAGATAAATGACACCCACCGCGGAATGAGAGGGCGGATGTAATTGCAAGAGCAGATGCGGAAGATATGGACAATTTCACAGTTAATACTATAAGTACGGCGGTAAAAGCAGTGGAAACTGCTTATAACCTGTCTTTTACAAAACGCCATTCACAAATGTGGAGTCAAATCTAAACATTCATTGCTGCCAAAGAAATGATAGAAAATCCAAGCCCACAACGGGCAAGGAAAGTACTAAATTTGGCAAATTTTGGCTTGGGTATGTACATATACAAATGTATACGGAACACATTTACTTGAACAAACATGCAAACCGACTGGGACTAGTGCAGCACAGCACCTGCCCGGGTTGCGAAGAAGAAGATGAAATTATCACACACTTCTGCGATTGTCCGGTTTTATGCTCAATAAGCCACAAACACTTGGGAAGACATATCCTACCTGGACTGACATCGCTCAGTTCTATCGATTTCTAGGAAACACTAGAGATATCACGTCATAGAGAGCGAATATTCCTTCTAACCTTTCCATTTCACTCCACAAACCCCTTTAACTCACACAAACCCCAACCCTTTTCTTAATCAGAACAATTTTTAGGGAACACAATGAGCCGGACTTGTGTGGCCTACGTAAAGAGGAGAACATTTTTTCTCACCTCACTAACCAACCAACCAACCTAAAATAAAAAAAGCGATCCTTAGAGCTCAAGTTGAACCAGCTCTGTGATGGGTGTATAATTAAGAAAAATAAATGCCATATCTTCACCCTAAACTTACTGAAATTAAATCATCCATCGCGAACGTTTTTTTTTCGGTTGTCTTGGAAATTTAAGAAAATTGGCTAACAAACCCAACAGAATTATGGAATAATTCGCACTTCCCAATATTTGCAGAAAAGCCTATAATCTAAAGAGATTCGAATTTAACGCGCATCGTCACCTCACTCTCGAATCTTTAACACTTACCAAGGATATCCTTTCCATTCACTGAGGTTTAACAGAGAATAAAAAAAAGGACACAATGAGAACAATAGAAAAAAAAAAAATGGATGGATGGATTTGCTTTTGAATCTTTGCTATTGGGAGACGACAGTTTTTTTATGGAAAACGGTGATTTTTGTTTTAACTGACCGAATCGACCAGTAGAAAGTCTGACAGGCTGATCCTTTTATTTCAGTGACTTATGAAACGCTACATAGGTTTCGGAGAGCCTTATCCTAATTCATTGGAGAATTATTCGTCGTGAGATAGACGTAATGGAACAAGCAGTTTGATGGGAAGGACGGTAAGGTGTTTTTTCAAGAATTGCATACAAATAGGAAAAAAGCGAGATATAGTCGAACGTGATTAATTTGTTGGGGACATTTACATACATATGTACGAGGGCTGCTACTTAAGTTTTATGATAGACAATGAAAAATAAATATTTATAATCAAAAATGGCTGAATTGTTTTTCAAAATATTCTCCACGAAGATCAAAATACTTTTGCATGCGTTTGAACCAATTTTCGAAGCCCTTTTCCCACTCCCATTGAGGTACCTCCAAAACTTGTGATATGAACGCATAAACTGCGTTTTAGGCGTCGAAAAACGTTGACGTCGCATTTTATTTTTTGATCTGCGGGGATAAGAATGACGATGACCCATCAATTCGATATTTTGAATGCTCAAAAATTCACTTGGTTGAGCCGAAGTGTGAAAACTTGCATTGTCGTGGTGGGGAATGATTCGTCTCCTGCGATTGGTTTTTATTATTGTCCGTTTTTTTGGCAAACAAATGGTAGTGTACCATTCGAAACTGATTGTTCTACGTTGATCGAATGGCACGGTGGCGACATGTTCAATTAGGTATTCCGAAAAAAATAGGCGACCATTTGCTTCGAATGGCTTCGTGTGCGAATAACTTTTGTTGGAATTGGCTCTTCTTGAAAGATCCATACAGTCTATTGTTGTTCAGTTTCAGGTTCATATACATAGATCCATGTTTTGTCGCCTGTCACGATCTTATAGATATATGTACTTCTTTTGAAACACCACAATTGAGTTTTTGGAACATTTCTTTGCACCAATCGACACGAGCAGTGTAGTACACTGTCCAGATCCCCCGATAAATATATCTATTCATTTAGAACTGTCGGTAACTGTTTTACAGGAGGAAATTTTTGCAATTCTCGGTACAAGCAGTGAAAACTGCTTAGGGTAACTTCGGGCATTATGGCGCCCTTTTTTGTTTCTCAAATAATTTCAACATGAAAAGCTTTTTTATTAAAAAACAAAACAGTTAGAAAATATAAGAAAATCAGAACAAAAATACGTTAAATAATTATAATAATTCACTGATTTAAACAAAGAAAAAGTTAAGCTAAAAATGTTTTACAAAAAACATCCGCATCCTCTTGGGCAATATGGCGTGATGCTGTAATCGCGGTTTGATTTGTCACAGCTATCACAAGTGTTTTTGAATGAAGTACACGAGTCGTGGGACCACCTACGACTCATTATAATTGTGACTTGGCCTGTATTTGTCTGCCTGTTCAAAGCCCATATAAAACAGCTCTTTTCTGTTAGGAGCGAATCCATACGCTTGTAGTTTCCTTACACGAGTCACAATTTTCTGCTCGGTTTTTACTCCTAGGCACGTGGGAGTACCAAAACATGCTTCCTGTCGTCATCGTTCTAGATTCTTAATATAATTTTCTTTTGCATGCTTTACATGCGAACTCCATAAGGGCCAGAGTGCACCATAATGCCCCTACGGCAAGTGCGCCATATTACAAAAAAGACGCATTTGCACAAAACTTAAAAAAAACCGGCTAGATATTCTTTTACTGTTACTAATAAATGCCACCAAAGGAAAACTAATATGATTCACTTCACTTCGCTGTGTGGACTAACCCCGTGCGTTTTATACTTAAGGAGCCACACGCTAATGAAAAAGAGCCAAAAATATATGCAGATGACAAAAGTGCGGTATTTTTTTATTTATTATTGTTTTCACTTTAAAAAAAGATCGCAACAGCTTTACAACTTAACATGGCACTCTATCAAGGAAGACTCAAGTTTTTCCACCGTTTTATTTCCTATAAGTAAACCGGAAATGTGGTATTTACAAGGTGGGCCATAATGCCCGAAGTTACCCTATAGCCAGTCTTTTGCAAAACGGCATTCACATTCAAGGTTGCCAAAGAAATGATAGAAAATCCAAACCCACAGCGGGCAAGGAAAGTTCTGAACTTGGGCAGAGCTCAAATAAAACTGATGATTGGCCTATATACGGGACACATCAACTTGAACAAACATGCAAACTGACTGGGACTAGCGCAGTGCAGCACCTGTCCGGATTCTGAAGAAGAAAGCCAGAACTACATCGGAACAAAAGTGATAAAAAGTACAACAAACTCAAAACAATGTGTTGTACTCCTCCATCCAATGGCATATCTGTATCAATTCCTCTCAAATAAATAAAACTCACCGCGGCTAAAGCTAGAGCATACCCTAGCTTTGGCCGCGGTGATTTCGTACGAAAGCTTTCCTGTTGTTCTTCCAACCAAATACTTAAACGATCTTATATGAATTCAAGTAAATCCAATTGGATTCACATACATCTATACAACCATAGATGGCGCTTATTCACGTTTTTCTTTACCAGCTGATATCCAAAGAAATTAAAAAATGATTTTAGACGTATATTCACGAAAGCAAATACCGATTTTATTATTCCCGTACATTTTTTTAGAATTATAGGCTTGAAATCAATTTTCCTTTTTATTATTCATCCACTATTAATGAATAAATGTGCATGGTTGCGGAGAAATACATTTCCTGGAGCTTTCAAATGTCAAACAAATAATAATTTCATCCGTTAATGGCGCTGTTGGTCAGTTGGAATTGAGTGAGCTTTCAGTGTGTGCACACTTCTACTTTTTATCACTTTTGTTCCGATGTAGTTCTGGCTGAAGACGAAAGCATAACACACTTCCTCTGTGATTGCCCGGCTTTATCCTCATTCCTCAATAAGACACAAACACCTCGGAAGACACATCCTACCTGGGCTGACATCGCTCAATTCAATTGTTTTCTTGACAACACTGGAGTTAACACGACACGTAGAGCACTTTTCTTGAACCCACATATCACTTTCAACCATTCCATTCCACTAAACAACCCCCTGTTGAAAGACCTTTCTCACATATACAAACACTTTATAATATTTCATACATAACTCTACATAGACACTAAGCATTGTAATTTCCTCTATCTCTTTTCTTATCCAAAGTAAGTTAGTCATCCATTTGCACTCGCCTAGTTTGGTATCATTCGCTGTGAACTATTGAATTAATTAAACTGAATTAAATTAAAATTGTTAAATAAGATCGGCTCGTTCTTTATTTTCGAATTCGGGTGAATATTTTCTAAACCCCCTTCACTCACACAAGCCCCAACCCTTTCTTTCTCAGCAGAGGCCCGATTCGAGGCCTACGTGTAGAGGATTCTCCTCACCCTCACGAACCACCCACTCAACCATGTGGTGTCCAATGCGAACAAATGTTTTCGACGGCCAAATGCTCATGCAATATTGAATCTATGCGAGTGGAAGTAGTGCCCTAGCATGCCTCAATCTTATGGCCTGTCGCATGTCGATCTCCAACATCAGTTCACCCACAGCATTAATTTTTTCTGGCACAACAACCGATTTTGGATGACCTTGACGAAATTCGTCCTGAAGCGAAGTGCGACCACGATTGAATTCGGAAAATTAGCGAAACATGGCGGCTCGAGATGGTGCTTCATTACCGAGTTGATGGGCACACTGTTGTTGGTTTAATTCACGTCGAAAGTCATAGAAAATGTTCACGATTTAATTATATTTTTTTTACCAAGATGAATGATTCAAGTAACTGTAAACATCACAAATAGCACTCATATGACAAAACGTTCTGTGCACGATTTCTATTAAAAATGTTAAACTTTGCGATGGCAATGTCAGATTTGACATATTCACACTGGTGTTGTCAAATCTCAAAACTTAAGTAGCAGCCTACGTATATGTATAATTAAAAAAAAAAAAAAAAATAGCATCATCTACTACGTCGCGTCGGTAAGTTACCGGATCCATCCTGCAGATGTCCCACCCCTATTTCCAAATTTATTTTCATACTTAATTGCTCTGGAAGTCTACACAGGACGTTAAAATCCGGCGAGTATTTAACACCTAACAATTAAGTTCATGCTGAGATTCTTAACAGATGCGTACTTTCCAATTATCGCAGGACTCGAAACAAACACAGCTCCTGTTTGCATAAGTCCGGCAAAGATTAAATAACTTGAAAATTGACAGAGAAAAATATAATGCATTCTTGAATAATTTATTTCCGTTCTCTTGGACAAACTGTTACTTAATCAGATAACTTTAGCGGAATAAAACAGGGATAAGGAAAAAATCAACAATTAAATTGCCATAAACAACAAACATCAAATAACAATTTTACGAGCATTTATTTTTCAATTAATTCCCAACGAAGAGGCAGCCAGCCAGTTCATCCGCCGCTGTTGCCATTCGCCATTGCTGCAAAAGCAGATTAAGTTTAGCCAGAGTTGTACTCCTGCAGACGATATGGCACAGTAGTGGAAAACATTTTTAATTATTTGTTTTTCCTGAATTCACTTGCCGAAGAGTGAATTTGTGGATTCAGGATATTAGAACGGGTAAATAAAAGTAAATTCTGCTTGAAAATCCTTTTCTTCATGTTCTATAAGCCGTTGTGCTGGCTCCTCCCTCGATAGTAAATTGTGCGCTGGAAAATATTGTTTTGTTTTTTTTTTTCTTATCTTAGCTTTGAGAAGTCTTAGGTTTCACAATAAAATTTTCTTATGCATTTTTCTTCTTGGAAACAGAGTCCATACACCAGGTACTGGGAGTGGCAGGAGTTATGGATTTATAGCACAGATGACGAATGGTAATAAGATACCAAGTCAATGAAAATGCAATTGTTACATAGCAAAAAGGACCTAAGGCTGAATAGAATTATTTCTGCGAACGAGAAAATATTACTTTCTGCAGAATTTTAAATTGCGCTTATTAAACTTTATTCATCAAAATGGATTTAATTAAAAGTCAGATATATAAAAGTATCCCATCTAGTGCTTTGATTATGCCAAGTGAACCTACTGCATTAGCCAATGGATTTGACTTTTGGCATTTCTAACAGTGTACTTACTTTCGCCTTAACTTTGCCTCATTACCAAAGTGAAATCTAACAATTGACTGACGGGAAACAATGGAATAGCAATTTAATAATGTATGTGAACCAGGCTTTATAGGCTAACGCCCTTCTGCTTTAATACGCCCTTTAACGCTGAAATTGGAACCATTGTAGTATGAAAGCTATAGTTAGCCACAAAAAAAAAAAAAAAAAATTATAAAATAAAAATTTGTTTTGTGTGCTTCGATGTTATTTTTCAATACGGATATGTAAGCATTTAGCATGGTCAATTTTATATGTATTGATATTTCGTTATAACGTAGGAAACTAGAATCCATGTAGATTTTAAAAGTTTATGAAAAATGTGAAGTCAAAGACGATTTGAGAGAGAAAAAGGGGCACATTCGTCAGCTGAAAAGCACCATCTTTTTGGGGACACTTTCGATTCAATGAAAAAGGTCATTCAGAAGGTGGTTTTCAATCCATATGTATACATACATATTCACCCCTATTACCGATGTCGTAAACGACAGCAAAATTTTCGACGCGACTCAATCTGCATTCCATTTGTCGTTTTCAATTTTAGTCACTCGTTTTGTTGTCGTGTGTAAACATCAAACGTCGTTAAACGTTTTCATTCTGCATTCTGTAAGACGAAAGGAAACGACGAATATGAAAAAATTACGGTATCTCTCGTTTAAAAATTCGTTCACGACAGAAAAATGGAAGGCCGCAAAACAGTAAGTATCTATGTATGTTAAAAAACGTTTTTTATAGAATTTATTGTTGTGTTATTTGCTATTAATAAAACAATAAAATATATGTTTACACTTTCAATTGAAAATAGCAAAGCAAAACCAATTCCAGCCGGTCTTAGCGCTGATGGAGGGGAACGAGCAGTTGGCTAGTGGTTTTCGAAGGGGATTAACAAAATGGATGTAAAAAAGGAATGGAATTCGGTAGCTGAGCAATTGAACAGCAAGGGTCCTCCAGTAAGAGATGAAGATTGTTGGTGAAATTAGCTGACTGTTGGTTGAGCTAATCCCAATCGTTGTAGAATTCTAAGGGTGACTGCAAGCCTCAACACTATTGGAATCGATGACGAATGTTGCCGAATCGTTATTTTGTCAGTTATTTCATCCAACACATACTTAAATGCTTCTTTTGATAACCGAAAGTACTGCTTGAATCTGTTAAAGTGCACAAATGTTTAACTTAGTAGCTACAATTGAATTAAATATATGAACTCTTTTAGAATCAAATAGATTTGAGTTTTGTCTTATCTGCTTCCTTTTATAATCAAATGTGCAGTTTCAAAATTTCGCATTCCTCCTTCTTCATTCTCGTCACTATCACTATTTGTTTCATAAAACATTTCTACACTTATCATTTTAATTGCTTATTAAATTACTTATATTTAAATAAAACCGCATTCGTTTTATCTGAGCGTTGAGCAATGCCTTTTTATTTAAGAGTTTATTTCAATTTCAATTTCATTTGATTTTGAGAGATATCTATTATTTTTTCATCGTTTAAAAATCTGCTACAGATTCGTCGCGTCGTAGAAGTTATGGAATGCCAGTTGAAAAACGACACGACAGAGAAATCGAGAATCGTCGAAAAAACGACACGACATCGGTAATCGGGGTGATTATGTACTTCGCGGCAGATTTTGTCAAGAACCAAGGAGAGGAATCTTTTTAAATAGTTAATAAGAAATGTATGTGTACATGTGTATACAAGTGATTCTAACGCCTAGGACTGGTTCTATATACATACATATAAATATCCTCAATTCAATATAATAGTTTAAGAAGTTAATATTTAAAAAAATTCAAGTTAAACTTTAGAGTACCGAGTGTCCATACACCACGTTTTTGTCCATACACCGTTTAACAATAACTATAAGGGGACCCAAGTTACCCCACTTCGTACTTTAAGCAACTTCTTTTTTCATTTTTTTTAAGATAAAAATTCAATTTGTTAATGTATTCAGGCAATAACTATAAACAAAATAAACTTGAATACAATTTAAATCTGACTTTAATTAGAGGGACCTATAATACCCCAGTCCGTCTCTTAGGTCTCAGAATTAACTTGGTGTTCTAATCAATTTTGAGTCTATTATTTTCGACTGAAAACTCTTTTGCCGAATGTGCCCCTTAAGATACCAAATGTGCCCCGCCTTGGGAAACATTCGTCAAAACGACTTATTTATGTTCCGATCTTAAATATCCAAATCTCTTCCATCATCAAGAATTTTGAAATTCGTTGTCAAAATTTCGACACAGCATGACTTAGTAAAAAAAGTGGCGAATGCGCACCAGTTTACCATACTACGTTTTCATTTAAACAAAAAGCTTATAAAAAGCTATTTGAAGTTAATATTATGCTAAAAAGCATATTTCCAAATTCGATTCCAAATTACCTCAGTTTCACATTACAAAATTAGCTAATTTCCACCGAATTCAGACGAAATTAAGTTAAACAAAATCAAACAAACCTAAATTAAAGCACAACGGCTGATTCATTTAGTGGTACTTTTTTCAGTAGGGATCGCACGCATGATTCGTGTCAAACTGTCATGGTCTGCTATTTCAACATGGAAATATAGCCCGGCAAAGCGTCAACAAATTATTCAGTTGTATTAAGAGAAATCAGCGTTCTACCGGGAATGCGTTTGGTGTGCTTATAGAAACTTATGGTCCACATAATTGGCCTACTTAACGCACAGTCCGCTTTACCATCGAAACATTTGCAACGCAATTTTCATTATTGAATAATACGCGATCGAATAGACCATTTTCAGCACGTACAGAAGAAAATATGACGGCTTTAACTAAGGGTGTACGTGATGACCGTGATGAAGCGCCGTTCTCAAGAGTTTGGTTTGTGGTATGCAAAAAGTTCACTCGTGCAGGAATTTAAGGCGGCCGACCTTCTGAAACTTAGCATTTTTCGGGCTCTTGAAAAGCTTGAAGAGGATCCACAGTTTTTGGCTTAATGGCTACGTCAATAAGCATGATTGCCATATCTAGGCTGAAACGCTACCCGAAGAGGTACAAGAGCTGCCATTAGATCTAGACAAAACAACGGTTTGGTGTGTTTTATGAGCTGGTGGATTAATCAGTTTATATTTCTTTGAAAATGAGGGTAGCAGAATGCAACGTTATCGCGCCAATTCAAGCCCGTGATCTCAACGACATTTGATTCCAACAAGACACACAGCCCGTGTGCCTTCTTGTGAGAACAATTTGGTGAACAGTTAATTTCACGATTCGAGTAAATCCAAACTTCCCGTTGAACTAAATCTGTCAACTGATGGAAATCCCATGGAAATCATACGGGCAGTGTTTAATCTTTTGTGAGTTAATTTTGGGTAGAAAATTTGTTTTGATCGGTTTTTTAATTTACTAAAATTTATAAAGTGAAAGTGCAATTCGTCATTGCTCCAGGAAATTCTTTCTTTTGACACCTCACTCGTTAAGATTGGTTAAGTGTGAGAGTCGCAAATGGTACCTATACTACAGAACACTACATGTACACCTCTTATAACCGGACAGATTTCAAAGAACGGAAATAAATACCTGATTTTTCATATTTAAAATTCTCCCATAACCGGACTCTCATAACCGGACACGGACACCAATGCTCCTAACCGCAATAGAATGTCGCTCTCTCTTAAATGGACAAAACACATCTACATGTGTCAAACTTTTTACATACTTTATTTTGTTTTGTTCTCCTCTTCGTTACACTTTACAAAGAAACGAAACGAAAATGTAAACTGTGGGGTGTGCCTTTGCGTCATTATCACGTTCGGGGACAAATGATTTTCGGTGGGGAACGTTAGAATAATACACGCATATCTCCAGCATTTTGAGAGATATCTTAGATATATTATTTTGTGCGAATGTATAAAGATAAAAGTGATTCCGCTGGTCACCAGTGTCTCTGGTAGGACAAATACATAATACCGGAATATGGAAGTATACTGTTTTTCTCGTCAGGGCATCCCGGTATCCTTACATACCTAAAATTGTCATGACCGGCTAATTTCCTCAACCATTGACGGAATATGCTGTGTTATTCACCAAAGTAGTATCCAACAACTATGTGCATTTGTAAATCCCGTTGCATTTTTTAAATAGCTTCGTATGTTAAGTGTATGTCTAATTTTGTGTAATTTTACACTTGATTGTCATAGCCTGCAATCAGTATTTTTCGGTAATTTGTGTTTTTCACATAAAAATGAATTTCTTTATAAAATTAAATACATATGTCTTTTGTGTTTCTTTCTTAAAAACTGTCCATTTAATTTTTTCTCCCATAACCGGACACCTCTCATAACCGGACGAATTTCTCAGTATCTACCGCCACTGTCCGGTTATGAGAGAGTTCACTGTACATATATGATAGTAATGAAATGAGAGTAATAAAAATAATAGCAATTATAAAAAAAAAAAATATCATAGTTAAAAACAATATTATAAATACGATATTGAGGGTGAACTAGTTAAGGCTCACACACACCGCCGCGATAGCGATAGCGATAAGCAACAAAACACACCAGCGCGATAGCGATAGATAGCGATTGAAGTTTTGTCAGTTTTATTTATGTTCTTTTTATACTTTTTAAAACACTTTCACTATCCATTTGCAGTATTTACTTACATTCTAGAAAAAAAAATCCTCAAATCTAATTTAAAAACTACCAAAACTGACATTTTAAAATAATAAAAATTACAAAATATTACGCGATAGAATGATAGAATACTAGATGCAGCAATAGAAACGTTCAATTGCAGTCTATCGCTACATCATCGCACTCGGTGTGAATGAACAAACTTGAATACACGTGTTGCGATAGATCGCTATCGCTATCGCAATCGCAATCGCGGCGGTGTGTGTGAGCCTTTATGAGCATTGGCGAGATATTCCATAAGTAGAGTTTTAAAATGGTTTGCGTTTCTGGTTATTCTTAATGTGACAAAGAGGGAGTTCCAGAGGCGAGTGGCATAAACGAAAAATTATCTTTCGAATGTCAAACACGTGTATCTTGGCACAAATACAGTGAACTCTCTCATAACCGGACACTGACGGTACCGAGAAATTTGTCCGGTTATGAGAGGTGTCCGGTTAGGAGAGGTGTTCGGTTATAGGGGTAAGAAATAAATTGATACAACGAAACACAATTAATAGACATATGGTATTAGTTTTATTTTATAAATGAATTCATTTTTATGTGATAAACACAAATTACCGGAAAATTCATATTTCTGTCTATGGAAATCAAGCTTGAAATTACACATACATACATACATATACTTAACATACAAACCTATTTAAAAAGGGCAACGGGATTTATAAATGCACATAGTTCTTGGATGTTCGCGGACAAGACGGCATATGCCCTCATTGTTTAAGGAAATTAGCGGGCCATGATGGCATATGCCGTCAAAGAATTTTAGGTATGTTAGGACAAGACGGGATACCCCGACGAGAAATACAGTTTCTATACTTCCATAATCCGGCATTATTTTATTCTACCAGAGACACATTTTCACTTCACTGTGACCAGCGGAATCATTTCATTTTCGAAATCCGCACAAAATAATATAAAATATCTCTCAAAATGTCGGAGATATGCTTGTGTCATTCTAACGTTCTCCACCGAAAATTATGTGTCCGCGAGACCACGAACGTGATAATAACGCAAAGATGTTCCGTCCAGTTAAGAGAGAGCGACATTCTATGGCGGTTATACGAAAATTGGTGTCCGTGTCCGGTTATGAGAGAGTCCGGTTATGGGAGAGTTTTTTATATTAAAAATCGAGTTTTTATTTCCGTTCTTTGAAAACTGTCCGGTTATAGGAGGTGTCCGGTTATGAGAGGTGTCCGTAAGGAGAGAGTACACTGTAAATATTAAACTTGGTTTAGTTGAACTATTATAAAGCTTTTTAATTATTAGGAATCGCCTCGTTCAAAGATATTGAAGGACGTACATAATATGGCCATCAAAATAAAGTCTCGATATGCATGCATAAATCTTAAAAGTGGAGTCAAAATTTGTATTGCCAAAGATATCACTAAATAGCTTGAAGGATAGGTAGCCAAAAAGCTTCTCATATCAATAACTCCTGTATGCCACTAACTTCGATATCCCTTACACATATAGTAGATATTTGCTTCATTGGGTATATTGCCCTATTACCACAAACAACGGTTTTTTATTACTAGGTAGGTAAAATATGGGCACCACGCAGCACAACCAATCAAACGTCCTTTTTTCTAGGTTCAAACGTAAATATGTAAAATTCGTCGAGAGGATATCGTAAAAATTAACTTTCCGTCAAATGAATACTTTCACCCAAATCAACTTGGTTTGCCGAAATGTATGTACCTTCCTAACATCCTAACCCTTCAGCAAGCAATACTCATATGCGGAACAATCCAATTCAAGTCTGTGCTTAAGGAAAATTTACTCTATTCCCTCTATACAAGCCATTGATTTTGGGATAAAAACGGAATGAATGTACTACACGCACGATATTAGGTTCGGTGTTTTTTTTTTGTGTTGCCTTTTTTTTCATATAAATTGGTACTTTGGAAAAAGTAGAATCCGCAAAATCAAAATATCATATAAAAACAAATTGAGCAAGGGATTCCCCGATTATGTCAGGTCCATTGGGCTGGCCTATCAGAGGTCAGCCAGGGAAGAGTTTTGTATGTAACCAGAAAATAGCACAAGCCCCCACCAATAACACACATGAGTGATGTGCCTGCCTACATGTACTCCGCAAATTGCACTCAAAATAATGCGATACAGCCAAATGGTCAATTATTAAATAAAGTGGTAGTTGGTACTGGACCAGCGACCATGTTTTGTTCTAAATCCTATTGGAGAGCGTGAGCAGTCAACCATGAAAACAGGGACCATGACGCGGCCGATGCTGATGATAATGGTTGCTGCTGGGTGATGGCCGCTCGTCCAACCCTTCATTCAAAGGCAAAACCAAAAACGATATAAATCAAAGGATTTGCGTTATTAAGTGGTTAGATGCCAACAAACACAACAAACAACCACACGCGCACACGGCCGTCATGCACAAAAATATGAAATGAATAAAATGGCTCACCAAGTCCCTTCCGGCGCTGACATAGCTCTCCAGTGGGCTGCACGGACGGAGTTTATGTCCTCCAACGCTTGTTATGGCAGTGTGATCGCATAATTTTGGTGTTTCGTAGTCATAAATTTCCAGCATAAGCCGTCGTTTGTTTTTTCCAATGCCACCGCTGCTGGAGCTTGCCACTGATGTACCACCGCTGCCAGCAGCCCCTTTGTCCGCTCCCGCTGCATCTTTTGAGTTCTTATCGAAACGAGTGTTGGCAATGTAGTTGAAACTCTCCTTGACGCTTGTCAGGCCATTGCCAGTGGCCGTTCCACCACCCGGGAACTTCTGCTGCTGCAAATACCCGCCGTACTTGTTCTCCTGGTTGAATATACTCGACTGAGTCGGACCGTAGATGTATGTGTCGACCGGGTTCCAGGCATTGTCTATGTTGACGCGAATGTTTTTGCCGAACTTGGGATTCTGCGGACTGTAGTAATAGCTTCCGTAATTATTTGTTTGGTTAACGACATTGTTGTTGTTATTGTTACTGTTGCTGCTAATGCCCTGGTATTTGCCTTGTTGCGAAGTCGACGAATGGGGCGGCAGCGTGGTCGTTGTTGTCATCTTTATTGGTACATATGTCCCATAACTGTCCCACATTCGTAGTCTTGTTATCCATGGAGGCAGATCGGCCTATATCGCCGTACACAGTACACAGTACATAGGAAAAGAGAAGAAAAGAAAAACAAAACGAACGAACGTTTTGTTATTGTTTAAATTATTATTTTGTGTCGCATTGTTATGGTTTGTACATTAGATACAATTCACACATTATCTCACACCATGCTCACACACACACACACACCCACACACAGGGAGCAGAGGAGTTTGGCTCCTGCTCAAGTGACAGGCGAGCACACAATATACGAAACAAAACTAACAACTTTCTATAGCTCACAATGACAATACCAAAGTTGTCGCATAAAGAAAACTGAACAGTTAAACGGAAAAATGCTACGGAACTGAATAAAAGCATAAAATCCATGCAGCAGCAGAAGCTTTCTCCACATTATAATGCAGGCACATGCAAACTGCACAGGCACACAGCACATAACGAAGAGAGGAGGAAACTCACCCTTCCCAGTGTATTATTATCGTGTATTGCTTGCTGGAGTATTTGCAGATTGTAACTTGTAAATGATAACCAAATCAGGTCGCCAGGATATCCATGGAAGTGGTAAGTGCATGTCGTGTTCGGCGGAAGTGTATGACGGGGACTCACAATCCGACCCATCCTGTTGCGCCGAGAAAGTAGCACATCATCTGTGGATAAAATAAAAAGAATATGAAAATGAATATACTCGCACTCGTATGTATCTGGAATAGTAACTGAAAAGTCTAGATTACACAGATCATACTACATAAGTGGAAAAGTTTCGCAATGCTCGTAGTCGCACATACTTTATTTTGTTCATACTTGTATCTATTCGAGTCGCTGAGCTGCGTCGCGCTTTGGATGCGGATGCGGATCCAATTGGAGCTTTATACATTTGCAATTAACATGGCATAATAAAGTATCTCTACAATGTGTTGTGGTTATTTGTTAAAACAGTTGTTGCATTCTTTAAATTTACTTGTTTAATGAAATCAATGTGGCTTTCGCTTGGATCACATAGTTAATACCCGCGTAAGCACATGTGCTATACTCATATTATACTAATTATTACGATGTACATACACACAATGTACATGCTTTGGTTATTAATATGTATACTGTTGGTTGTACCGTTTATTGTACTTTTATCCGCAAACCCCGTGGGATGGCCAAACGAGTACGAGCATACAGTATCAGTCAATTGAAAGTTGAAACCAATCTAGAAAGGAATGTCTTATAAAAAAATAAAACATGTCGAAAGAGTCTCTTATTTTGAGAAGAATTCATTTTATGTGTTCTTCCTTAAATATTCAGGATAAAAAGGTATAAGACGTGCTTTTTTAGCCTATACAGAAAAAACAGCAACATGTTTCCATGTAAAATACAACAAAATCTTAGACTGGATAGCTATCGGTTTTTTTTATGCATTGAAGCTTTTTTTTTTAATCTTATTATAGGCTTAAAAAAAACCCCGCCTGTAATGTTTTTCTATGTTCGAATCTGTTTTAGATAAGTCAATTAAAAATTGAAATTTGTGGAGAGCAACTGTTTTTCGATCGGCGCACATAGGGGTATTTGCCTCGAAAAATCGATCAAAAATATTTTTTGGTCCTAATGAAGTGGTACTTGCCTGAAACAACTTTAAAAGCATTATTAAACTTATTTCAGTCACTTTAAGGTATAATTCAATTTTAAGCTTAAAATCTCTTAATTTTTCGTACTGCAGACGGTTTATTGAGCAAATAACTCTGAAGATGATCCAAAATGTTGCAAAATAATGCAAAATATTACAACTCCACAACCACTCAATCAATTTTCGCTCTTTCTACTTTGTTACCTATTCCCCAGCCCTACATCACTGATATCCATACATAAGACGCAACCAACCGAAGTCGAGTAAGAAGCTTCTTTAGTCCACTGAGAGACTTAGTTCTCACTTTTCCCATCAAATCCACTTTAGTGAAATGGACTTCGTTCCCATGCAACGTGGGAACGAACTCCACTTTCTTATGGGAACTTAGTACACACTAAAAAATGTGAAGACGGAACTAACTTTCAGCAGTATTATGTAACAACAATATGTATAGGGGGGCATGTTGCCTCCTGCAACCCCCCTGATTGTTCGCTGTTGGATTGGGGGTGGATGCGAGGTTGGATATATGCAAAGTTTCATTGTATGGAATTTTATACTATTGCTCTAACTTATGTTCAAAAACTAAATATCCCATTTAAAAATTAGTTATTTAGTTTTTGAACATAAGATGGAGCAATAGTATAAAATTCGATATAAAGAAACTTTGTATGTATCCAAGCTCCCATCTACCCCCAATCCAAAAGCGACAAGCAGGGGGGTTACAGGGGGGCAGCATGCCCCTCATACATATTTTACTGTTTATGCACAAAACTTTGCAACCGATGTCACCTCAAAATACCTGAATTCTTATTTTACTTCTTCTTGGTTAAAGTGGTAATTTATTTCGCATTTAAAGGGAATCAAAACCATACAGGTTTTTTTTGGAACTTAATTCCCACAGTGCATGGGAACGAAGTCCACTTCACTAAAGTGGATTTAGTTCACATCATGTGAGAACTAAGTCCCTCAGTGGACGATTAATATTTGTCATTTAAAACGTGATCATTTTGTTTACTCTGCATGCGGTGCCTATGTTAATTCACTGTGCTGAAATGTTTAATGCAACCGCAACGCGACCATTTAACGCGACCGTTTAACGCAACCTTCCGAAGTCGAGTAAGAAGTTTCACTTCAAAAACCGCCATAAGAAAAGTATGTAAGTCCGCTCGCCTAGCCCACTGTATAGTATTACAGTACAATCTCGTTAATTCGGACACTTGCTAATCCGGACAACCGGTAGTCCGGACACTCAATTGTTTTCTATTGTTGACTCTGTAATCCGGACAGTTGGCTTATTATTTACCTCAAGAATCCGGACAATTATTTTTTCTTTTTTTTGTCTGCTATTTCTACGGGGATTTCCCGGTTTCATAAATAAACAGTGGATTCCTATGGAAAACAAAGTTCTATTTCTGTCTTATACCAATGTGTAATGCAGACAAAAAGTATTTTGTGTCGCACACTTCAGAAGTGAAATAAAAACGTTAAAGCCAATTTTGTGGTGTTAATTGCACTGAATATCAATAATGCCACCAATAGTAAAGAAAAAACGTGCGTTTTTTAACAATTGGCAAAAAGAAAGACATTCTCAATAAATTAGATGCCACCAAACTGCACGGCTCTAATCCATCCCATAGACCAAAATGCTATTCGATTTTTAAAAATGAATAATAGAAAAAATGTTTTATGTCGGCTCTTGTCCAGTCCAGTTCGGAGAATAGCATAACTGATTCTTTAAAAAGTTTTCGTTGAAAGATGTTGCTTTTGTGTCTTCAATCGCTTGGGATATGGTGGATGAAAGTGTCCTTAAGAAATGCTTCAACAAAATTCTTTATGACGAAGAATGGGATTCAGATGATGATCTACCTCTTCCAATGTTACGTTCCAGTAGCTCAACGGAAATAGCTGACTTCTTAGTCGAAATAGCACGGGATATTTATTATGATAATGAAATCGATGAGAGCTTGAATGACGTCACGGATGATCAGACTGAAGAAGACGATCTCGATAGCAGTAGTTGCGATGAAAATTAAGTTGAAATCCAAGACCGAAAATTTTTGCATTCTGAAGCTATATCTACTTTTACTTACTTACTAAGTTAGCACAACAGCTCGAGGTGAACCTGGGCCTGCTTCTCGCAACCATTTGCATGTGCGTGTTGTATTTTTGCACGAATGGAAGGAACATACAGTTTTTTGCCGACTCCGAACAGCGAGTTGAAAAGCTTAACCGTGACAAATTATATTTTTTTATGTTTGTTAGACATTCGAAAGAGGTGGCACCGTGGAAAAACTCTTTAGGTGTTAGACGCGGGCTGGGATTGAACCCGGGCAGCATTGCGTAGTAGTCCAACGCACTAACCACCACGGCCACGGCGACCACGATAACACATGTATTAAATATGCAGAAGATCAGGATTTTACCGCTGGGGATATTTTAAAACTTGTCGGCCTGAGAGATATTGCATATAAAAAGAAGTTTCGATTAGACTTCGACAAGTAAAAATTACGAATTTTGTTCAAAATCATTAAAAATGTTTATAACATACTTATAAAAAATAAAAAAAATAAAGGTTTAAAAAAATAAGTTTAGCAGTAGGACTTTTTCTATTTTTTCACGTTAATTTTTTGTCTCTCGGTTACCCGGACATTTTGATATTTCGGACACTGCTTGATTTTTAATTGTCCGGATTAACGAGACTATACTTTATTTACAAGATTGAAAATTCTGCCCGTATACACCTACACTTTTGAAAGTCCTCAAAATTTTCTTCATTTGAAGTGATGTACCGTCGTTTCTATTCCTCGTTTTCGCACTTCAACTTCAATCAAACTTGCCCAATAAACATTTTTTTTAATAATTCGGGCGTCAAAGGGTTCATATCATTTAACTCAACATTTTAAAATCAAAGAAACAGCATCGCGTGCATTCCTTCCGCAAACCGTTCCATAATACATGTGCATACATTTGTATGTGACATATGTATGTATGTATGTATATTCATGCTTGCAATACTTCTCAAATATCCCATCGTCGTCGGTCGTTGCACGATTTTCCATTGTCAGCTCAAGGGATTTCAAGTCAACTGTCGAGAAATAATTTCGCTGAGTGAAATATTTTCACTTTAATCCACCCCAAAGGATTTCAATTTGTCGATAACCTGTCATGATTTGAAATGTGATAAAATCAGCGAGCTAACGCTGCTGCTGTCATAGAATCCCCCAATATATTTCTGTGTGTGTGGGTGTGTGTTTTTATTTTATTATTATTTTTTTTTTTCATAAAAGGCATATGAAAACATGTGCACCCGACATATGAAATGTGCCATCGGGGTTTGTTGCCTTGAAGTGTCGTTGCCTGTAATAACTCAAACCCGCGTGCCATCATCACCGTGTCGGTCGTCCTTGTGTAAATTTCTTCTCGTGTTTCAATTTCGATTCATAATGCAATAGAAAATCCATACGTTAGCATGTACATATATGCATGAACGTAACTAATGACACATTGCGCGCTCTGGGGTGTGTATCTAATCCCAAAAACACACCTATGAATCTCGATCGTTCGCATTGAGTTTCAAGCGAGACTAATGCCATAATTCAATCGAAGATTTATCAATCCCATACACTATACGCCCTCGTATATCGGAAACTATGCCTTTTATTACAGGATTTTATGTATGCTGTATGCATGTGTACCTGATGAAGGGGCAAATGTAGCGCTGGCATCCGGATGGCCCCAAAGCATTCTTCATACTTTCACGTGTGATATGAAGCATTTCCGGCTGGCAGAGCAGCTGAAGCGAAAAATAACGTGGTCCGTTGAAACAAATACGAATTTATTGAAGTTCAGCCACAATGGCGGCCAGTGCTACAACTAATCAAGATAAGATTTCGCAGTATAAAGCGAATTCAAAGCGAATTAATTCGCTTTGGAAATTTATAGCTTGCGACTGGCATGGAATAGTGGGATTGCCAATAAGTCGCCTTTGCGGTAGTTGATAGGAAGACTCCCCCGGGAGATTTTTTATTGGTGTTGTTGACGTTGGTTGGTGGTTGTTTTGTTGTCAAAACCCCACTCCCACCGTACACACACACACATTAATTCGAGTACAGTTTTATTTATCGAATGGAGTGGTATTATTGTGCTGTACTCGAACTCGATAAACAAAAGTTTTCAATTGTCCTTTTTTTGTTTGTGTGAAAGTACCATCTAAACAAGCGTTCTCATATTAATACATACTGTCCCAAATGGCTCAAAAAGAGGAACAATAGCTTCGCACCAGGGCCGGTTGCAAGGGGTCTAGCGCCTGGCGATGAAAAACAAGTAGGAATTTTAATGCTTCTTTCCTCAGTATTTTGCTCGTGGCTTCCACATCTCTACACTGCTAGACGAAATTAGAGGGACGATGATAGGGCAATGACGCAAAGAGACCACCGATTTCTGGTAAGTTATTCGCTCAGAAACAGGACCACAACATCAACTGAGAATAGGAGTAGACTTCTGGAAGTGCAAACTGTTCGGGTATCTTCCAAAACTGTAAGAAGAAGACTCACAGATTCTATATTAAGACAATACAGACCAGCAAGCGCCCCCCTTCTCACCAGACACCATAGACTAGCGCGTGTTGGCTTCGCTCGAAATCACGAAAACTGGTCTGAGGGCGACTGGAAGCGAGTGCTTTTTATTGATGAGTCCGGATTTTGCCTGAAGCCAGATGACAGACGGGAAAAAGTGTATAGACGACCAGGTGAGCGATATGCACAATGCAACATCGTTCCAAGAGTGGCTCGTGGTGGAGGTTCCATAATGGGGTGGTATATGTTTAGGAGTGCGCACAGAGTTACACGTGGTAAAAAACGGGTCTTTAACAGCAGAGCGGTATGTAAGAGACATTTTAGAAGAAATTGTTGTGCCGTTTGCCCCAAGTATCGGCTCCAATTTCATTTTAATGCAAGATAACGCGGGTCCCACACTGCAAATAGGCTTTCGGAGTATTTTTGGGAGGCACAACTGAGCACCCTAGTGTGGCCAGCTTGCTCCGCTGACTTAATTCCTATTGAATTAATTGAATTAGTCTGGGACATGCTTGGCAGATAGTTAAAGCAAAGAAATCTGAACCCATCCACTTTGGAAGAGCTTCAAAGTACTTTGCTTGATCCATGGGAGTATGGGACCAAATACCCCAAGATAGCATCGATAACATCATCAGAAGTATGCTAAGGAGACTTCGTGCGGTAATAAGAGCAAGAGAAGGGAGAAACAAGTACTAAATCATCCACACGTTGAAGGTATACTGGAAATTTTATGAACTAAAGAAAACCATTCATTTGAGCATAATATCCCTATTCAGGTATTGTGCTTATTTGTAGGAAAATAAGTAACAGATCTTGTTTTTCTTAAAAATTATGTTAAATTGAACAAATTATTATAAACGTTCATCAAAAAAATAAAGAAAAGACAAATCAAAAATCGACGATTAAGACGATAACACTAGGATTTGGATAGAGCGCCGCTATCATGCTTTGTAGTCTGTGATTGTAGTTCACAGAGAGAGAAGAGGCATTTTCCCGAGCAGATGAACTGTGATGACGCAAGTTAACTCTTTCGCCGAACGTGACACAGTCACAAGAAGATCTTATCACCGAGATCCTTTAGTTAGGACCAGCGTTGTTCCGGATAAATGTTGAACTTGAGCCATTTTCCGAGCCATTTCACATCAGGTTGAGTCAAAGTAGTAAAATTACTGAAAAACTGAATATGAATGAGCGGCGTGAAGGGGGGGGGGGGGTATCGCCGCCCCCAAACAAAATAATTGTTCTTGTTTCTTGATAAACACGAACACAGCAACAGCATATCACAATTTTATTTTTTAAAGTGCTTAAGTACGACTGTTAATTTGGTATTACGGCTTGGAAATCGCAAAAATTACATTCGCTTTTGACGTCACAAATTTGCGATATCAACTTATTACGGTTCGCGAAAATTCAAACATTCGATTCAGGTTAGCTAACCATAATAAAGCATAACATAGCATATACATAAATAAAGACGAAAAGAAAATAACCAAGGAAAGAAACAGTAAGGCTAACATTTCCTTATTTCATCTTTAGGATGTGAGTGTGAGTGTACTTCATATTTCAAGCGTTGTGATTATTTTTTCTTCATGTTATAAAGAGTGAATTCTTATTTCCTAATTTCGTTTATATTGCTTTTTAATAGTTTTTTTTTAAGAGAACAAAGTTTTGAGCCAAATGAACAAAATGTGAGCCATTTCTCTGTGGCTCGGAGCATTGAGCCAAATCAGAAATACTTGAGCCGAATTACCCAATTGAGTACTTCAGCACAACGCTGGTTAGGACACATGATAGGTAAGATTGCTGCTATAGCTGTTGCCTCAAACCAATTCAAGCGTTTCGACCGGAATGCCCAAAAATGGGAATAAGCAGACAATTACGTCAGATAATTCTGCCAAAAGATTTGAGATGATTTCCCCAATAAGTTCGAATAACAAGTTAATTGAGCCCAGCAGACTTGCCGATTCGCTTTGAATTTTGCCAGAAGATCAATCAAATGGTGGAAGAACAAAAACACGTAAAACTTCATTTTAATGCCTGATGGAGCCCATTTTGATTTACACGGCAATATAAATAAGCAAACTTTTCGAATATGGAGTCCCTCTAACCCGGAAATACTTTCCAAGTGCAACTGCTCCACATGCTCCTAAGTAAGGTGCGGCCCTGCTTCGCACCTATTCCCCAACGTTGGTTGTGGCAGGGTGTCGGATGTGTGTGTACTCTATCGGGAACGGAGCCGGTGCGGTGGTACAATCCTACAATTCTGTCCGGATGAGCCATGGAGCTCATAAATAAATCGTATCAATAAACATGTTTGGAATTATATCGAATGTCAGTCGGAAGTTGGAAATGGTTTTTTACGTTTCTACTCGTAGATACAATATTTTATTTGTTTCTCCCTTTTATTTGTTTTCGCATTGTTTTGCGTTTATTGTTTCGTTATGTTTGGTTGGTTGTTTGTTTTGCCGTTTAAATTAAAAGACAAATGTCAACAATTTAATTCGCTGCATAATCAAGCGAACAGACTGTAGGCAGGCACCTTTTCATCAGCATCCGTCCATGTTGAATGATTGAATCGATTTGAAATTCAGTTTGAATTAATGCTAAATTGAAAGCGGCGAATAAATTAATGTAAATATAAATTATTGTGTAAACCGTGTACAGTTAACCGTTATCGACAGCAGTTTATTTAAATAAATTATGTAAATGTAATTTAGCGTACTGAATACAATTTTTGATTGCTTTGCTTGCATTTATAAAACATTCTGTTTGTTTTGCTAAACTAGATGCGTATGATGCGGTTTACCTAGGCATCGTATATGTCCTGCTTTTCAGTGGATACTCCTGTTTTTTTAACCCAAGTCCTGTGAAATTTTCAATCCTGCGTATACGACTTATATCCTGTAAAACTCCTGCTTTTATCCTGTTTTGACATGTTTGGAGTTTTACGAATTCATAAAAAATCAGACTGATCTATGCTCTTACAAATTTCTTCGAAAGAGGAATACACTGTGCGCACCGAAGATGGAATAGAGCAAATTGAAGACGACTCAGACGTCGAAGCTGACGAATGAAATTATGTCCGATTTAAACCAATTCATTATTTTCTTCACTCTGTTTTTCGTATATTTATAAATACAGGGTAGCTGATGATTATTGCTACATTAGGAAACTCAATTTTTTTTTCAATTCATAGTTATAAGTTTTTTTTTTTTTTCATTTTTATTATTTAGTTTTTTCCAATGGTTTTTAAAAATTACTGATTTTAATTGGCCTCTGCGCTCGGTGACGCATGTGCGACATCTTATTAAAAGGTTGTTCATTATACTGCCTGTAGGGTTGCTTAAATTATTTTTTGAATAGATTGCTTCAAACCATTGAAATTTGTGGACTTAATTTTGTTGGCCTCATTAGACATAGAAATGAGGTCTAAAATGTTGTTGTCCACTTCCATCATTCGAATGATCTACTGGCAAAACTCCCAGCGATTTGGGAAGTCTGCTGTCTTCGTTTTGCTTGTTATTTGAACTTTGTATGGAAATTGGAAATACGCTCAAATCTATATGCAGAATTATCCCCCCCGTCATATTCAGATTTTCAGTAATTTTACTAATTTGCCTCAACCTGGTGTGAAATGGCTCAGAAAATGGCTCGACTCAAACATTTCTCCAGAACAACGCTGAATCGTATCCTGTGTTCTAACTGAAGAATTTCGGTGATAAGACCTTCTGGTGACTGTCCGAGGCTCAGCAAAAGAGTTAACTGGCCTCATCACAGTCCATGTCCATCCGCTCGGAAGAATACCACTTAGTATCCGCCAAAGCACCATCCCAATCTAAGTGTTATCGTCTCAATCATCTTATTTTCTTAAATCTAATTGCCAATGTGTCAAAAAAATTGGAACCGATCGATTATACAGAAAAATGTTATTACGATTTCTTTCATCAGCCACCCTGTATTTGAAACTTCTTCACTAATAAAAATGTATCCTGCTTTTATCCTGTATTTTCGGATAAAAATCCTGTATAAAGCCGAATTTTCGCAGGATTATCCTGGTTTTCAACGACAATGAAATACGAACTTCGTATGCCAGTTTTGTAAGGAATTCACATGTAGTCATGTGTAGCCACAACCTCTATTAGACCAATTTTTACATACAGCAGTCATGTCTTCGTCTTTTAGGCTTGGTTACATAGGCGATAGGCAAAGATTAGAAGTACCTGGTGATCTTTATGCTCTGCTATATGTAACTCTTCGGAAGGAAGCAATGATAATTGATATCCGACTAAGGAAATATGAAGTTTGACATAAAGGACATGACTCTCATCATGGTGCTTTTTATATTGTAATATTCTTGCTTGAGTTTTTTAACCCCTGTCGGAATAATTTAACACTTTTCTTTTACTCAGTACTTCACACTTAATTATTCAACTATCGCTTTATACTGCTATAGTCACATTACAATTCACTTTATCACTTTTCTATCACTTAAATAATCTCTTTATCATCTCCTTTACAATCGCTTTACTATTCAATCACTTTCCAATCACTATTCGCACGTTTTACTGTACAAAATTCAACTCGTGACTGACTGCGCCTCCTATTAAGGTGTTCTATTTATACTCAAACTGATTGGTGCCGAACATTCTAGGCGAGAACCTTCCAAGTTTTGAACTATCCACTGTGGAACATTCTGGATCGTAAGTGGATCTTAGAATGAGCTCTCTACTGTGGAACTTGCGCATCCACAGCAGATACACAAACCTTTGTGGATAACAGTATGTTAAATGTCCCGTTTTTGCAAGACCAAGAATTCGCATTTTAGGCTCTGATGTTATGGGAATGAACACGGTTTATTCTCTTTAACTAGCTGCGATTCTTCGACTCATTGAGGGGATGAAGTCATTCGATAAGGAAATTCTTTCGCGAAGAAAGTACTTACATTGGACCGCAATAGTGTCTCACTAGTCGGGAACAGAAAAGAACCCCCCACTAGACATTTGGGTAAGCAAAGGAGGAAGAAAGTGAATCTCCTGAAACAATGACTCGCATTGATATTTGGAAATTAGATTCATTTAGATTGGAAGGTGTTAAGATGAACCAAAGGACGATGTTAAAATAATCGGATTTGTGTGTGAAGCGATTGAATTCCATAAGTGGTATCATTCAATCCATCGAAGAAGTTAAAGTCATACTATACATATAATAAAGCAGTAACGCTCATTCTGTAAACACGGCTGTATCTCGGACTGGAGCCTAAACGGCTGGGCGGATTTGCTTGAAACTTCATATCTGGGGTACGTGGGACTATACCACAAGGCGAAGTTGGAATTTTCATTCCAGCCCCAAAAATTAAGGTATCTATACTTCATTTTGGGATCGGTTTTATAAAAAGCAGATTTTCTATAAAACGGCTCCAACGATTTTGTTAAAATTTCATATTTAGGTTAACTTAGACAGAACGTCAACGAGTTTGCGTGTACATACATACATATGTATTCCTCGCGTGTTTTGCTCCTCTGGCAAAACAATTCGGTATGCAAGTGGATGCATCTGAATTAGCTTAGGTTAAAAAAGAAAACAATCCATCTTATAAAAAAATTTGAGGATCAAATAATTCAAAAGTGTAACAAAATTTTCAAAAATATTTATTTAGCTACAGCCAATAATGGGGCTGAAAGTTGGTACATAAGATTGATTGAGTTTGGATTGAATTAAATTTCTATCGATTTTAAATTCAAAATCTGCCGCGCATACAATGAAAGCATGAAGGAAATGTCGAAAGAACATGGTAATGTTGTGGGCCTAACGGATGATGGTGCTGTTGTTGTATTTTTCTTTCTTTCATTTCTCCCAATTCAATTCTGCATTATAGCTTATTCTATGAATTCAAACTCAGTTTATACGGTGCGGCGCTTAAAAGCACGCGAAAGAAATATACATACGTGTACATATGAATCGCGAATTATTTATCTTCAGAGGTAGGAATTGAATCTTTTAACTACACTGAGCTTTTATTGGTAAATATAATTCACACAGTTATTTTCTTAACTTACACATATTTTTGCCCATTAAGCTCTGTAAAAATGTTCGTCGTTTTCGACGTGGGTCGGCTAGTAAATAAATATACGGCGTCAGCAGTCCTCCGAAGAACTAAGCCTAGCTACATAAGTGTTCTTGTAACTTAGATATAATCCAATGGTTCCAAAATACATTACTAGGGGACATTGTTGACTTAGCCTAATCCATCAGAAATGTTGACCTCCATAGTAACTTAAAGGTGTATGTAATGGCAAAAAAAAAACGAATAATGCCGAGGAAATACAACTCTTGAACACAGACGCAGTACGCAGACTCAAAAAGGCCAAACCATTTGAGTCAGTGTAGATGTGGTTAGGTTAGGTTAGGTTGAGAGGGGTTAAGAGGCTGAGCCATCCAAAATCACTAGGCACTAGAGCATGCCCCCCTAAGACTCTATCCGAGGATGGCACCTTAAGCTCGAGAGTTATTCACGGAAAACGCGTAATTCACCTAGAATATGAATGAAAAAAGAATGTTAAAAATATGTACTTGGAATGCAAACGGACTTTTGCAAAAACTTGACGAATTGGAAATATTCATGCGAGAAAAAGATATTGACATTTGCTTGATTTCTGAAACTCACGTGAAAAAGGAATCGCATTTAAAAATAAAAGGCTATACTGATTACCACGCTTGTCACCCTTCGGGCAAAGCGAGAGGCGGATCTTCCTTGTTTATTAAAGACTGCATTGAACAATGCGAAGACCTAAAGATAGAGCTTGCAACTCTGCAACTGTGCACAATTCGAGTTAAAAATAGTCAGCGTACTATTAAAATCTCATCTATCTACTGTCCACCGCGTTCCGCGCTTGAAAAAAGTGATTTTACTAACTTATTTAAATCGCTGAAACCTAATTTCATTATTGGCGGCGATTTTAACGCGAAACATACGTTCTGGGGCTCTAGATACATCTCGCAAAAAGGTAGAATGCTCTATGGGGCAGGTATGGAGTACAGTTGTGATTTCCATTCGACGGGCAAACCGACTTACTGGCCAGCTGATACTTTGAAAATACCTGACCTGATCGATTTCTTCGTGGTGAAAGGAATATCTAACAACCACATAAAAGTTGAAGAAAGCTTTGATCTGTCGTCTGATCATTCCCCAGTTATTTTGACATTGAGCGAAAAACTATTATTTAACCGAGAGCCAGCGAAATTAACCGGCAGAACAACTAACTGGGAAGGCTTTAGGAACGAAATCGAAGTAAATGTTGAACTGAGCGTACCGCTTACGACACCCTATGAACTTGAGGTTGAAGTCGATCGCTTCGTTGAGATAGTACAGCTCGCCTCTTGGAATAATACGCATAATCCAAGAAAAACGCCAGACAAATACGGCCTACGATATCCTGCTGAAATAAAGGAATTAATTAGGGAAAAAAGAAAAGCGCGTAAAAGATGGCAACAAAGTCGTGCTCCACAGCATAAAACCCATCTGAATCGTCTCTGCAATTTGTTAAAGAATAGCATTAAGGATTTTAAAAATCGTGCGATAGGCTCTTACCTTGAAAGTTTAACAGCGAAAAAAGATTCCAATTATTCCCTTTGGAAAGCCGTAAAAGGCACCAAAAGGCCCAAAATCCCCGCGCCGCTACTTAAAATAAATCAAAATGAATGGGCAAGGGAAGATAAAGTAAAAGCGGATATTTTTGCCGGCCATTTGGAAAAAACCTTTAAACCGAACGATGGTAAAGTGGTTCATGACAACATCAACCTCACAAGGATGGTAGTTCCACCATCTGACGATTTAACGCGCAGATCTGCGACGCTTAGAGAACTCGAACGTGAGATCGCGAAACTAAAACCTAAGAAAGCTCCTGGTTATGATTTGATTACCGGAGAAATTCTCAAAGCCTTACCTAGAAGAGCATTTATTAAGCTTCTCCATATTATAAATGCTGCACTCAGATTAAAACACGTGCCGAGCCAATGGAAAGTTGCGGAAGTCATTATGGTTTTAAAACCAGGAAAACCGTCATATGAAGTAAAATCATACAGACCAATATCGCTTCTTCCAGTCATATCCAAAATTTTCGAGAGGATATTACTAAGGCGTCTCCAACCGGTTATAGAAGCAAATAATTTAATACCTGACCACCAGTTTGGGTTCAGAAGTAAGCATTCGACGATTGACCAGGTGCATAGAATTACTAACGTAATCGAAAAAGCACTAGAAGAATAAAAGATATGCTCAACCGTATTTCTTGACGTCTCGCAAGCCTTTGATAAGGTGTGGCACGATGGCTTGAAATGCAAACTACGACAAGTACTTCCCGCAAACCTATACGAGATTTTGAATTCATATCTCGGGAATAGACTCTTCCGTGTTAGAAATGGAAATGAATACTCCGAGCTCAAAGAAATTTTGGCCGGCGTACCGCAAGGAAGCGTTCTGGGGCCGCTTCTCTATCTGTTATATACTCGTGATATACCGAAAGAAGATGGCACTATCCTTGCTACGTTTGCCGACGACACCGCTATCCTAGCGGTAGGTAAAACAATCGAGGAAACGACTGCCAAACTGCAAAACGCATTGAATAAAGTAAATTAATGGACGAGGGACTGGCGGATCGCCCTTAACGGAACTAAATCTGTTCACGTGAATTTCACTTATAGAAAAATTAATGACTTGCCAATTTTTATAAATTTGGCCCGAATTCCCATTGCAAATGAAGCCAAATACCTGGGAATGACACTTGACGCAAAGCTGAAGTGGAATTCGCACGTGAAAATGAAACGTAAAGAATTAGAAATCAAATATAGAGAAATGTACTGGTTAATCGGGAAACATTCCCACCTCAGTACCGAGAACAAACTGCTTTTATACAAGCAAGTGCTAAAGCCGGTGTGGACCTACGGTATACAACTTTGGGGTTGTACCAAGAAAACAAATGCCAATATTTTACAGACCTTTCAAAATAAAGTGCTAAGAGAAATTGTCCAAGCACCGTGGTATGCTAGAAACGACGATATCCACAGGGATCTCGGAATTCCGACAATCGAAGCTGAAACTAGAAGCTTCGCGCAAAAACATAGAAACCGACTAATCGGACATGTTAATAATACAGTCCTACTTATTTTGGATGAGAGCAATTTATTGCGCCGACTACAAAGGACAAAACCTTTCGACTTGGCGAGATAAGGATTAACCGCATCTAAATTGCGGAATATGCAGGATCTTTCATTGGAAAGTAACCTGCCAAACGTTTATATTTCGTGATAGAAAAATTGCTTGATAAGTAGTATAACTTAGTTGCAGTATCTAACAAATTTATATCGAAGGGAGGTGTTTTTGGTCAGTAAGAATCTGACACTACTATGAGCACGCGCTTGCTATTCTCATAGTGTCTATGGAAGATTTTCACCTACCCTCGGGAAAAAAAAAAAAAAAAACCTAAACCGCCACCATTTCCTCAAAGCATTTTATTGCAAAAGTTTAATTGGCTTACATCTCCCTGGCTACTAAAGCAGTAGGGACCTATGATGTTTCTACTACTGCGTTTTATGCCCTGAAATTTACACAGAATATGTCTGCAAATATCCGTGCATATGAGTCCGAGCGTCTTGGCGTATTTGCCCAGGAGGCAATGCCCGGATGATATTCCTATAGCTTTTCTCATTTCTCATTTTCCAGTCCAGCACAGACTAAAGTGCCCTAGAAACCCTGATTCGCCCTTCTCGTGAAACTGTCTTTTACCTTTGATTTTTCAGATGTGCCTAAAACCTAAATAAAGCAGATATCATGAATCACTTTTCGATAAATATTCAATCTAATAATTTGTGTTAAATTTAAATTGCCCAGAGTACCCATCTACCAAAGCTAAGCGCATACAATTAGTTGGAAAATAGAGAAGATCTGGTAGCATCTGTGATAGCTTGCCATGAATAGAACGTGAATCATTAGAAAACCATGAAGAATCTATGCTACAAACCTATCTACCTATACATTCATGTTTTACAAAACCAACCAAATTACGAGTATGTACATATCTAAATGGAAAATTAAATCGTTTTCCACTGGTCCATAACAATGGTCCATAAGTCTAACATACGGAACTTGTAAATAGCGAGTGACGTGAATGCGAATTTACTCGTAAATCGAAAAGATACTCGCACCGTATCTCATATTTTGCACGGTTTCCTGTAGGAGAGCACACTACCCAGTTAATTTGATTAGTTAGTCCATGAAACAATGGCGCGTCATAGCCAATTGTTGCTCTACTGAAAAAGGCGATTTAGGCAGCAATATGTTTTGCAGAACTAATGGAAATAAATTAAATGTTGAATAAAATTTCCCATCGGATGGATTACATTTTGAGTTTTGCTTTCAAATGCCGGAACACAATCGGATTGTTCGTTTCGTGTGCGATTGTATCGGATTTGTAGGATTTGCAGTGCAATGAGAGCAGAGGCATTAGTCCTGATGCTAAATATTATCATGATATATATATACAAGTTGCATAGCGGAATTGCCCACAATGCAATGGAGTGGGTGGAGGAAGGGATTTGGCTGAATTTAATTTATTTCATATATGTATGTAGCTGATGGCTCTGCATATACTTCGTACAACCACTTGTATCCGAAAGGATTGTTTTGTTCGAACTGAAAATTTGTGTTGAATGCATAATTAAATATTTGAGGAACGGAATTTAATTGGAATGGCATTTCAGTTGGTATGTTCGTACATTGTGTTTATATATGTATATTACTATGCCTGTAAATGGATGTTTAGAATATTATTATGTTGTTGAGATGGCTTTTCCTGATTTCTAAGCTTTCAGAGTAAATCAATGCCACAGAACTCCTTCGCAAGTGATGTTGTGAATAGGGTGCGAGTCGGTAGTTTAAGAAATACAATGCATATGCATACGTTAGAGGAGTTCTCAAAGATTCTTTTAAAACGTTGCATGCAACATGAAATTATTAACTGAAAGTAAAGGAGAATGAGTTCCTGACAAATAGTTTATTTTTTTAAGAAAATTTGGACAATTCAAGCATATTGCATGAATCATTATTTCTCCATAATGGACGCAAACAGCGTGAAATGTCATTCTAAATGCTAACGAGGTTCAAATACTTTTAGTTTTCTACAAACATAGGTAGAAGCAAGGCTCCATTCGTGATGAAATGCTTATGCCGTGCTTATGCTCTGGCAGTGCCGCGAGGACTATGAGGTGGGTTTTAGTTGGTGGAAATCTCACACTGTTACTTAGGACCGACGCTGATGTAAAAAAAGAATTACATATGTACATGTACATACATAGATACACTCCACGAAATTTATATAGAGACATAGAGGGATCATTGACAGTTGCAGTGATTTTTCTCGTTACAATACGTCTGAAATCGACAAATTGCTGAGAAATTGTCGAGACATCCAAACGTGGTCTATCATTTCATAAATTTAGTACAATAGTGTGGGTAACACAAGGCGAAAGTTGCTCCAAGAAAGGCGACGAACAGGCAAAAAAAAAAAAAAACAGATTGTTGAGGACGCACGAAAAACAAGCTTTGCTTCGCAAATTAAAAAGGAGTTGTATGTCAATATTGGAGTAATTCGTTGAATCCAACGATGTTTTTTCAAAAAAAAAAAAAAAAAAAATTGCAAAAGCCTGTGCTGACTTCCGTCCAAATGGACAATCGACTTCAGTTTGCCAAGAACCACATATCCTGGACCACTGAATGGAGAAAGGTTATCTTCAATGATAAAAAAATGTTAATTTGGATGGACCGGATGGTTGCCAGTATTATTGACATGATTTACAAGACAAGCCTGATGTCGGAATGAGTCCCAATTTAGTATGAATAATTGTCATGATTTGGGGTGCGTGGAAAGATGCCTATCCTCTATGTTCTACCAAAAATAAACTCGAAAATCTGTTTGGAAATGCTAGAGTATGCGTTCGATGAATTTGCGGATCGTCGTTGTCCTGGATTTATTTTTCAAAAGTATAATGCCGCTGTTCATTCTGCCAAAGTGGTTGAATGGTACTCAAGTACACCTGTTTTATAATGGTCATCAACGCAGTTGAAAATTTACATTGACACAAAAAGTGTATGAAAATGGAAAGCAGTACAACACGATCAACAAGACAACCTCAAACAATCCATCCAAGATGTTTGGAAGAACTTCGAAATGTATTATCTTTAATGCCTCATAATCCCATATTTGAGGTCATACATAACCAAGGAGGAAATACGAAACTGACACAAAAATTTTCAACTCAAATGACCATTTTGTACTTATTCTAATCCGCATAAGTGAAACATGCTACAATGGAACGCTTCCAGTGGTTAAAAATTAATCTCGAAACGAACACACCTTTTAAATTTGACGTTTGCCTAATGTCCTGTCTTCAATTAATTTTTTCTGTCATTGCCGCTTTTATAAGGAAATCATTGTGGTGGATTTGAAAAAAATGTCGGCAGAAAAGGTATAACTGATACAATACCGTGCTTAGTAAAATTATGATCTTGCAATTTCAAAATAAAAATCCGTCAAGAAAACGATTGCGAACTGGAACTCAAAAAGATGTTGAAAGCGTCCTTTCGCTATGGTTCAATGACGTGAAATCCAAGAAGACTGCCATACTTACCGGCGCACTTTTGATTGAAAAAGCTAAAGCCCTCTCAATCATCAATCATGCTTAATGTAGAACTTGAACCATCAAGCAGTTGGCTGGAGCAACGGAAGAAAAGAGAAAACATTAATTTCAAAAATGTACACGGGGGAAAACTTTCGGCCGATACTCATGACGACACGAAACATATTTTGGAATATGTAGCAGACGATATCTACAATGCAGATGAATCTGCATTATTATTTAAAGCACTGCCAACGGGAACTTTTGCAAATAAAGCTGATAAACCATCAGCTATTAAGTTTTCCAAAGAGAGGCTCACAATACTTTTTGTTACTAATTCGTCTGGAAACGACAAAATGGGATTTTGTATAGGCAAATCCAAATATCCTAGATGCTTTCGAAGCTGTAATGTTCCCGTAAAATATTACTACAATACAAAGGCTTGGATGACTATTACAATCTGGTGCGAAATTTTAAAGGAACTTGACAAAGATTTCAGAAAAAAAGATGGTGCTTTTTAATTGTAGAAAATGCTGCATGTCATCAACTAAAAGATACTGTTTTGGAGAATGTAAAAATTGAGTTTCTCCCTCCGAATATAACATCCCTCATTCAACCCTTTGGCCAGGGAATAGTCCGTTCGTTTAAATCACAGTAGGTACATGTCAGCTTCTCCATTTGGACAGTGGTCAAACGTTCAAAGATTTTTCAAAAAAAAAAAAAAAAAAAAATCATAAATTGCTTGAAGCATTAAAAATGATGCTGGTGATTCCAACGACCATACAAAATTGTTTCAAAAAAGCGTGTTTCGTTGCTAGCAGCGTCTCAATTGATGATGGAATTATTTCAGATGTCACTGAAGAAACGAATTTATTTTCGAACGCTATCAGATTGAGTCTCGCAGATTTCGACAGTGAAATATGTACCTTGCTTTGGGAACATGACGGACGAAGCCATAGACAACAGCTCTTATGATGAAATAATGGTTGTAGCTTCCCAGAAACCAACACTGAAAGACGCGTATGGTTCTCTTCGCATTTTAAAACACTTGTTTGCCAAAAATTCGAAAGCCTCCGAAAAATAGATGATCTTGAAGATAAGATGTCTATTCATAATCTGCAGAGCCGCAAACAGATGACGATTGATAATTTATTTTCTTAAATAATTTTAATATTTTAGTTCAAGGATGTCCAACCTTTTTGTTTCCCTGGGCCACATTGGAAGAATACATAGTGTTTTGGGCCACAAATACAGGATGATGCAAAAGTAATGTCATAATGTGAATGCGCCATAACTTTTACAAATGGTGTTAAATGTCATTGTTTTGAGATTTATGTTGTAGCGATACACGGAATTATTGTTACCGCTTATTTGACCAATTTACGGTCTGTTGTTTTACCTTAGGGTGAATTTTGTAGTTGTTTTCTTCATCGTCCTGCACCTTGTGCGCGAACGTTCGACCGAGAATATAATTTCTGTGGCCGAGGACGTCCGAGAGAGTCCACAATCATCGATGAGTCATTGATGCACACATTTTGGCATCAGCAGACGTTCGTTAAGTTGAATTTTTGTGAATGAATTGAAGAAGTTTCCTTATAAACTGCAAACCGTTCACAAATTGCTGCCTGCTGACCATCAAGTGAGGTAAACTTACTGCCATGCTCTGTTACCTGGTGCAAGAAGAGGATGATTTCATATCCAAAATCATAATGAGCGACGAAGCCCATATGTGCACATGGTTATGTAAATCACAAGTAATTATGTGAAAAAAGCTAAATTTGTGTTACTGGGGCATGGAGAATCCGCATGAAGTGCGCTAAGACCCATTGCATCGGCTCAAAGTGACTGTTTGTTGTGGCATTTGCGGTGACAAAGTGATTGGTCCTTATTTTTTTGAGAACGTCAAGGGCACCACCGCACCCTTACTTACTTAGTTGGCGCTACAGCTCGAGGTGAACCGGGGCCTGATTCTCGCAACCATTTGTGTGTGCGTGTTATATTTTTGTACGAATGGAAGGGACCTACAGTTTTTTAGCGACTCCGAACGGCGAGTTGAGAAGCTTAATCGTGACAAATGATACTCTTTGATGCTTGTCAGGCATTCGAAAGAGGTGGTACCGTGAAAAAACTCTTTTAGGTGTTAGACCCGGCCAGGAGTTGAACCCGGGCAGCATTGCGTGGTAGTCCAACGCACTAACCACCACGGCCACGGCGACCACTCACCACCGCACCCGTAACCGTAAAAAGTGAGCACTACAGACAGATGTTAAGCGAGTTTTGGTACCGCAAGTTGCTGAATTGAATCTCGAGCATTGTTAGTTCCAGCAGGATGGAGCGGCAGCTCACACAGCTCGGGCAACGATGAAGATTTTGAATCACCAATCTCAAATTTTGGCGATTCGAACTGGCTGGCCATATCGCCGGATCTGACGGCGCCAGACTTCTTCCGTTGGAGCTTTTTGAGATCTTGCGTATACCACAACAAACCAGAAACCCACCAAGTCTTGAAAGCCAACATGGAATATGAAATCACCAATTTGTAGCCAGATGTTTCCCAAACGCGAATCAACTGAGGAGGTAGTCAATTGACCGAAATAATTTTTTCAACAATGTCATCAATTTTATACCTTCTTATAAACTTTTTGTGAAAACAGAGTCCAATTTTTTTCATTCCAATGCTTATTATGACTTTACTTTTGGCCCACCCATAATTGACGAGCGAAAAAACAAGTAAAATATATAGCTTTCATATTTATGTAATATAAAATTTATTAGTTTATGAATTTTTTTCATTATAAAAACTGAACATGAAACATTGTTTTACATTTTATCATCATTTTAAGAAAAATATCACTTAAACAGCCAAGTGACAAACAACAGAACAGTGCAGTGATGGCAAATGGGTTACAATTGTAACTTTTTGGATACAATCAGAAATCAAAGTTACAGAGTTACAATTGATAAGAAAAAGTTACAATTTACCAAATACAAAAAATCTTTAAAAAAAGTACCAATTTCAAAGTTTAGGACTGAGATTAGCCTTATTCAAAATGAATGTGGTAGTTTTATGTTGAACATACATACAGAACCTTATACCCTGTGCATGACGAGTAGACAAACAATACAGTAACTCGGAATATAGACTCTGCAGTCTTCACGGACGGGTCAAAAACTGCAAGAGGCACAGGGTCTGGTATTTACTGTGTTGAACCAGATCTAAAGGTGTCCTTAAGACTCCCGGATACCTGCAGCGTTTTACAGGCAGAAGTTCTAGCCGTATACTTGGAGCTGCAGAGCTTCTGAATATAAAACGAATATTCGGTAAGGATATTGATAGCCAGGCTGCGCTTAAGGCGCTAGAATCGTGCACTATTAAATCGTAACTAGTCAGGAGCTGCCGCAGAATGCTCAGGGCATTATGCGCGCAGAACCGGGTAAGACTATGTTGGGTGCTGGGTCACTCCGGGATAGAAGGCAACGAGTTTGCCGATGAGTTGGCAAGAGGGGGGAACTGCCTCTACCCGAAGCATTGGAAGTAGCTCCACCACTTTGCTGCATCAAATTAAAGGTAAAGGATATAATTACGAGAAGGGCTGACCATAGATGGTCTAACATTGCAGGACACAGGGTTCCCAAGGCACTTTGGCCAGCGCTGGACAGTAAAGGACCAGCGAACTCCTTAGACTTAGCAGGGCAGAAATAAGTACAGTTGTAGGAATATTATCCGGACATTGCCTTCTAGGCAAACACGCCAAGAGGCTCGGACTCATAGGCACGGATATTTGCAGATATTGTAATGATCTAGGTTTAGCAGGGCATAGCACGTAGTCGCAGTAACATTTTAGACAGGTACTTCTTTAGCAACCTGGAGGAGGTAGGCCGAATCAACCATAGACTCGTTCTAAAATTTTGCAGGGTAATAAAATGCTTTGAGGAAATTGTGACGGTTTAGGTGCCATCCTTGGATGGATTCTTAGGGGAAAGCGATGGGCCCACTCTGGTGCCTAGTGTTTTAAGATGGCTCAGTCTCTCAGCCCCTCTCAACCTAACCTAACCTGTATATAAAATAGGTCAAGGCTTACTTTCAATACTACGTTCTTCGGCCTGTGTGGTAAGCATTTTTTGCATTGAAATTTAATAAAAACTAAGTGTAAATCGGCTACAGGTGGTTATTTGCTCAGCTCTGATTGAAACAAAAATTCGTTGTGAAAAATTATGAGTGCCATAATTTCAAAATTGAAAAAAGTCTTTTAGACACGAATATACTGATAAATGGTAATATCACAGATTATCAAAAGAAAAGTTACAATTCAGTCGTAAAAATTACAATTTCAGCTTGGGAAAAGTACAATCTAAAAATTTCATTTTCCATCACTGGAACAGTGTAGCTGAGCGAGCAACGCAAACGGAAAGAGAATTTACTACAGAACGAAAGAGTTTTATGTTCTGTTTCTGTTCTGTTCCTGTTTCAGTTGTTTGTCAAATCGAAATACTTCAGAAACTTTAAATATTTTTGGGCCGCATTGATACTTCTTGCCTGTACGCGAGCCGCGGGTTGAACAGCCTTGTTTTAGTTTTTACATTTTTTCTACGAGCTGTGAATTAAGTCTGAATAGGAACTAAGTTGTTTTACCTTTTTGTTGTTTTGTTTTGTTTTCTTTTTTATTTGAATACATAGTTGCCCTGTATAACATTGTGAATCTGAAACTTCGTACATTAAAATAAAAAAATAAACTTTCTTTGAAGCATAGCTATACATAAATACTCGTTTTAAAAAATACAAACATTTTATTGCATCATTTTAATAGTTGTTTAAGACATACATACATACGTTTCTATGCACATGTTTATTTTCCTACATGTGTACATATGCATTGATTTTCAGTCAAAGTGAAATTGATTCTATTTTGGGCAGAATTTCGCTTATATGAAACGAATTTCAGTTATCCGTAGTTCGCTTAACTGGAAACTCTGCTTATGTAAAATAAATTGCCCGCAATTATGGTGTTGCAGTTAAGCGGAGTCGACTGTATTACACTTTAAACATAACATTCTATAATACTTTTGGTAGTTTTTTTTTTTCTTTTATAGTAGGTTGAAATGAAAAATGCTAATCGATTTATGACTGAGGAAGGTTGAACGTACTAAAACGTTTTATTTACAGAAAAATAAATAATTCATTTTGAGAATTCCTTCATTGCGTTTGACTTTGTTGTATGTTCTTGCAAGCAACGCCAAATTTTCAAACCAACACCTGCCTGTATTAATTTCAAAAATATGTACATATCTTTCCCTACAGAGTCTCTAAAAGTTAAAATTAATTAAATTTCAAATTCAACAATTTTAAGTAAATAAAAATAACTTAGTTGATAAAAAATTAAGTAATATGATTGTTTCGAACTTTTAGCCAAAAATCCGAATTGAACCCATTCCCAAAGGTGAGCGCTACGAAGTTTTCTCAAGTTCAGGGTTAGTTTGTTCCAACATAAACAAGAAATTGGTACTCTGAGTTTGTACACGTGTACCTTTGGCCTCGGTTGAATAAACAAAAATAAATTTTCATTTAGATTCCTTACTACCTATGTAGGTATACTGTTTGATGTTTCTTATTTAATAAGTTTTTGGATATTAAACTTCAATAATTCAAAAATTATTAAAGTGGAAATTGTTAATTTTATTTTTTAAGTCATTTAAACGTAATTTCTCGTGAACATATTTATATTTAAAACTATCTGACCCGAACTCGCCTTGCTTCGCCCGCCTCCCATGTTTTTTCTGATTTTCAAAACTTGGCCTACATATTCGTCGTATTTAAATGCTTTTTGCGGTAAGTCCAAATGATTTTTCGATGTTTTTAACTTTCTAACATACCAGGAAATCGGAAACTGACTGGTACCTACTTTGTATCACAAATTATTCTGTTATTAATTAATGTTCATTTAAAGGTTTTTTTTCTTTCTGTTTTTCTTTTTTGTTAACTTCCACTATGATCTATGAATAAATGCGTTTTCAACAAAGAGGGATAATCGTTCTAGCTCGAATCTTATCAAAAATCCCTCTAACTTGCACCAATTTTAATCGCCCGTCAAAATTCGACATAAAGGGATTCGACTGTACATAATATTATTGTCTCCACCGAGTGCACATTTATCGCAAACGGATGAGCGATGCGCGACCGCATTGAAGTCGAACACACAAACATTACTTTTAATATACATAAGACATACCTATATAGGTGCACTGGTCCCTCGCTTTGCGCGGGGGTTAGTGGAATTAAAAGTGTCGCGCAATGCGAAATCGCGCAAAGCGAAACCGCACAAAGCGAAGTATGAATTTCATGTAATTTAGGGTGTTGCGTTCCTGAAAAATACGTAAGCATTTATTTTAGCCGCGCAAATCGAATTTTGGTAGGCAAACACATATCGCGCAAAGGTGAAACCGCGAAAAACGAAGTCGCGCAAAGCGAGGGACCAGTGTACATACTTATTGACGTCACCCACAGCTGCACGGCTGTTGTCTGCGGTCTCCACTGATGGAAAATTGTTGGCGAACATTTCATGAACTATTTTGAGCATAGCTCAGCTCCAGTATAACGCAGAAGGATGATTTATACCTTAAATGAATCAGTGGAAAATTTACTAAATTCACCTATTTTTTTGTTTTTCAATCCGATAAGCTACTATTGAGCTAGGGCTGAATAATTATAGTTTTCGTTACAAATATGCAGTGTTTTTCAATATTTTGCTAAAACCAGATCATTTTGGGAGATAGAGAGTATAAAAAATGTTGACCAAGAACATAAGCAATCACTATGTCAAGTTTCATCAAAATCCGTCCATTAGTTTCTGCGTTATGTGAATGCACAGTTCCAAAATAAAAAAAAAAACAACACAGAAAAAAAAACCTGCGCACACACGAAATTATCTCCACTGGTCGTTGGTAAAATCCAACGATCTAAGCTTTTCTTGAATCGTATGTACTTTTTAATTGATCGTTAATTTTAATTTAATGCTTATTGTTCAACTTCTGTATAACGCACGAAGATGATTTATATCTTAAAATGTTTGTACAGAATTGAGCTTTATAATAAGAGAAATTCCATTCCCATCGGCCAAGGCATTCTAAAGCTAGGAGCTTGAAGGTATTCATAAAAATAATCTCTGCCCAGATATCAGCTTAGATTTCCGCTTCTGGATAGCAGATAACGAAAAAAAATATCCTATGCCTGTATTCCAGACATTTTGCAATCCAACTGTGAAAGCCGGATTTAATTTCTTGCAGTAGTTTTTAAGACAAATGGGAACAAAGTCTTTGCAGTCGAAAAAAAAGTTACATTTTTATTATAGTAAGGACAACAAAAATACGTGTTATTTTCATACGAAGCTGTATAAACATATGTACATATGTATGTAGGTTAGGATGGTCGTTTGCAATAGATGCAATTTCACCCAGAGACCACAAAGGTCCAGTGTGATAACCCTAGTTGTTCATTTAACAAAACCATTTCGGTCTTCTAATAAATTTGATTACTTCTGTAAGTGGTATCTAGCCGTCTTCTTTTAACCCATTTTAGCCTAACGTTACATAAATGTAACACTGGGTCACCTTATTTGTTTAAAACAATTACTTTTTGTTTTTCATCGACTTCTGAGTTTAAAGTTTATGCAATATAAAGTATAAGGGATTCTTAAGATAATAACACGAAAATACTGCATTTTGGTTGTGATTTTTTTGACAATAGAAGATTTTTTACATATTTGAATTTGAGTTGATAGCAAAATGGGGATGAGCGGAAGGTAGGCATTTGTTTGTTAATTATTTTAGTGAACTTACTGTATATTGTAAGAAAAAATATGAATGTTGTGTTATTGTATATTATGTATAGAAGCAAATACCTGAAACAAAAATATTTTTTGGAAATCCGTTTGCCTGATCGCTCAGGTTTTTGGATGCTGTTACATATATGTAACGTTAGTCCGCATATAACATAACATAATTTATGACAGAAAATACATTTATGTAACATTAGTCCGTATGCAGCAGGCTTTGTATCTGATTACTTTTTGTATTATTCGTCTTGGTAGGATAAAACAAAGAGGTTACAACGGAACCGGAACCATCCGGGAAAATTGCATTCCGGCTTCTTGTCAGTTAAGCAATAGAAAGGAATTGAAGAATGCAAATCGTGGTACAATTGAATTGTAATTCTGCTGAAATGGGTTGACAGTTCCATTGTGAGTGTTGCGTCTATACTTTTTGGAAAAAATACAGTTACAAAAGTGTCCACATATTTCCGGAAAGAGCATAAGCTATGGATCTTCCACGACCCTATGCAATTGCATGGTATAATGCAAACATGTGTGGCACGAACCGTATGGACCGAAATGTAAACAACTACCGAATAGGTGTTAGAGGGAAGAAATGGTGGTCGTCCATTTTAACTTGGCTTTGACTGATAGATATTTCAAATCAAAACGCTTGGTTACTCCACAAAAAAGCTGGCTCCAATTTACCCGGACTTCAGTTCAAACATTCGATAGCACGGTTTTATTTGGTGACCCGAAACCTCCTGATGGTTTCGTAGACATAAAATGGAAACCGAACATGCTAATGCTCGCTACGATCGAGTGGACCATTTGATTATTAAGATCCCCAATAAAAAAAGATGACGATGTGCAGGTTCGCTATGCAGATCACACTGTACTAGAATGTGTTCTAAGTGCGATGTAGGCTTATGTGTAGCTTGCTTCTAGAAAAATCATTACATATCTTTAAATTTATGAAATAAATAAAAATAATACTGAAATAAAATGCACCGTGGTGTAGAAGAAAAAGATTTTTTTCACGGTACCACCTCTTTCGAATGTCTGACAAGCATTCAAAGAGTATCATTTGTCATGATGAGCTTCTCAACTCGCCGTTCGGAGTCGGCAAAAAGCTGTAGGTCCCTTCCATTCGTGCAAAAATATAATACGCACACACAAATGGTTGCGAGAAACAGGCCCAGCTTCACCCTTAGCTGTAGCGCCACCTAAAGTAAAGTAATACTGAAATAAAATACATAATTTGCTTGCATGTATACAGTCTTATTATTTATACGATGTTTGTGGTATCAGGACTAACGTTACATATATGTAACGGCCTAGTGTGATCCAACCTTATTAAACAAAAATTTAAAAAAATCTGATCTAGGTTTCTGCACACAATACAAGCCGCGCCTTAAAATTTCAGGCTTGTATCGAACATTTTGGACTCTCGTCATTAATGGGTTAAGTCGGGCAACGACATAGAAAGTGTGCTACAGATTCTATTTTAGACACCTTCTACAGAAGTCATTTGTAAGGATGCCGTATCTTCTGGCCATGTGACCTATGGTCCATTGAAAGTAGGGAGGTGGATCTTTTCTGGTCGACTGCGGGCCACAGGTTCTAGGTTATGACACAGTCCCTTGCATTATTTCAATTTTATTTTATTTTGTTTCATCAAATGAGTACACATCAACTGTTCCCTTTAGATTGCTAATACAAATTCAAAATATAAACTTGAAACTACTTTAAAACTAAAACCACCGGCAATGGAGCTCTAAAACTAATTTTTTCTTAAATGAACTCCTACTGAGATGAAAATCTAAGGACTACAATAATAATTATTTGATTCTCGAAGGCATCTCGAAATTGGTTCATGGTAACCATAATTTCCTCTATGATAAGTTACATAAAATACAATTTCGATTTCGAAGAACTCTTGATGGATCATGTAATCTAATGAATGAAAGGAGAAAGGGGCGATCAAGATGACAGTTAATCAAATCGCGAATAAACATAGTAGAAAAATATTGCCTTCTTGCGAAAAGAGGCAAAATTCCAAATAATTTGCACCTCTTCTCAAAAGAAGGCATTTCGATATTCCAGTGTAGTCTACGCACTGCCATCCTTGTTAAACGTTTTTGGATCCTCTCAATTCTGTTGGCATGTACATATGTTACATATTATGTATATTATAAAATGGATTCCAGATCGTACAACAGTACTCAAGATTAGATCTGACAAATGCAAAAAATAGACATTTAAGAGTATGGCGATGCAGTGGCAGACAAATAGGGGGTGCCATCAGTAGCGCAGCAAAATAACTATTTTCACATTACACAAACTAAAAACACAAATTCAAGCATTCAAGCAAGCGCAGTGTTCCTTTTGGGGAAAGAAGTGCGGACAAAAATTGTGAAAGACATCCACCGGGCGAAGTGCTTTGGGATTATATTCGACAGCACGGCACACCCGATGAATCACAATCGACCAAATGAGCGAGGTCATTACATACGTTCACAGCCAGGACGGCAAAGTTGAGGTGAGTGAATCTTTTCAGGGTTTTTTCCTACATCTGGAAAGACTGCTCAAGAACTTACCGACGATATCTTAAAGCAACTCAATGAAGATAGTCTTGACATTAACCTTTGCCGGGCTCAAGGATATGATAATGCTACGACTATGGGTATTCACACATTTTTCTCAGCATCTACGCATCGTTGGGATATTCTCATAAAAAATGTAGGTATGTCAGTAAAGAGACTTGTAGACACAAGATGGAGCACTCATCACGAGGCTGTTAAGCCATTGAAAGGAAATTTCGTGAAGAAAGTTTCAACTCTTGAGCTCCTTTCTGATCCTCAAAAGGAAAATTTGGATACAAGAGGTGCTGCAACCATACTCTTATCTGCTCCATGCGACTTAACGTTTTTGTGCTATCTTTCATTCTGTGGCGATATTTTGGAAGAAGTTGATGCAGCACAGAACTACTTGTACAAATTCGGGCTCACTTTAGAAGAAAGGGTAATAAAACTTAAGGTGATGAAACCGTGAAAAAGGCCATAATATATGCAAGAGAACAATTTACCTACTGAGCTAAAAATATCAGTTGAAAGGCACGGAAGAACAAAAAAGAAGAAAATTATGTCAGGCGAAAAGGCCCAAGATGCTGGTTTGGCGTTGGAAGAGGAAACACAAAGATCCATGTTAGAATATCAGGATACATTTTACACTGAACTTATTCATCGGTCTTAGGCCACAAAAACAAAACCTGTGTAAGTCAGTGGTTTTGTTTGTATTTCAGTGGCAATTTTCCTGATTGGGTGCCAGGAATATATGTACCGACACTAGTGTTTACAAAAAAGCTCCCCCATAAGGCCTGTACTGACAATTTTTGTGGAACAGAGTACAGTACGGAGTTAAACTGATAAAGTGGAGTTGACTATAAATTTGCCCCATAGATTTAAATGATTTAATAGAAACATTCAGTGCAATAAAAGCTCGAATGTATCTTTAAATAAAATCTTTGTTCGTGTTTTTTTCTTAAATTTTTTAAGGGATGTAATCTTGCTTTACCGCCCTGGTGCCACTGCCTCTTAGTCCGCCCCTGTGGGGATCTTGGAAGTCTTAAGAATTGCGCAGTATAAATCCTAGCATTGAGTTACCTTTGGCCATTAAAAACTTAATATGCTTAACATAGGTAAGTTAACTGTTAAAAATAATTTCAAGATCTTTTTTGGAGGAAATAAAGGGCAGCTAGACATTGCCGATCGTGTATGTGGAAGGAATTGGCGAAAGGTTACGACAAAAAGTAAGGCTTTGGCATTTAGATACATTTAGATGAAGGTTATTATTCTGACACCAAATCGATCTTCTCAATTCATGTCCTTATCTGGATGGTTATAAATGAGCGGTCTTGACGGGTTACAAGGTAAAATCAGAAATGGACACAATGTACCCAAACGTTAACTTCGACCAATTCGTCTAACTGAGCAGTGGCTCATAAGTAACAGCTCACTCGTCTACCTAGCCTAACCTAACCTACATATGTATGTACATAGTAAGGTACAATGCATGAAAGTTGTATGTAGTAAAGTAAAGTAATGTTTCCATTGAAGAATAAGACAACAGCTTTTGCTTCGGTAATGACACCTCGATTTGGACTAGTTATTCACTTTTAATTTGTCTATTATCGTGACAGTTTGACTGTCTTATTTATCAATAATGATTCAAATTACGGGTTAAACCTCACAATATCGTATTTTTTCAAATCTTATTCAGCCGATTAATTACAGCCCCAATCAATTCCATACACTGCCGCTCATAAGTTGCTGGTCAACACATTCTGTCACAGAAATTTATTCCTAATTTGTCGGTTTTTTTTTTTTGCAACTTTACTGTAAATATCTTCATCAATAATATATTCATCTAGTTAAATGAACAACTTAATTGAACTTAATAAATTTAAAGATTTTTGTAGTAATAAATAGTTAGACATCTTAGTCTATATCGAACTTTCACCAATTAGTGCATTCTATAAATAAGCTTCTGTATAGTTTCCCATGTCTCGAGTCTTTACTTAACCCATTTACGACCGCTGTTCCTAATTGGGGACACCCACTTTTTTGGTTTTTTGTAATTTTTAGTCAAATTATTAATCATTTGAAAGTTTTGATTTTATAAATGGAAAATTATTTAGTTCTGCTGTCATTAATGTGCAGTTTCTTTTACGTGTACTCATTTGAGTACAGTGGGCACATAAGTTTACAAAAAAAAAAAAAGCCTTAACCCTTTAATGCATGAATTAATGTGCGTGGGAGAAAAAGATGAAAAACGGTTGGTTATCTAATATATAAACATCTCATGTCACGGTGTTTGTTCATTTATGTATTAAGTATTTTAGTAACCCTGTAAAAGTTTAAATATCATCTCATCGTCATCATACAAACTTCACGCATATACGTCATTAGCACTCATCGAAAGACACGCATTCGAGTCCAGTGGGTAAAGCTGCATTTATCGCTTCAAGGGCAAAGGAAAGACAACCCACGTTTAGTAGCTGAGTGAATGGTGGGAGACATTAAAGGCGCTGGCAACATTTTGGATGACACAAAAGTTTTTTCGACCTGCATGTAAGTGAAAGTTGCTAAGCAATTGTTCCACCGTACATTAAATTAGCATGTATGTATTTAAATAATTATATGAAACCAGTTGCACTCCATAAATCATTCTTTGTTGCTGAAGATTTAGAAGTTGTCGCTGGTGTTAGTTGTTCCTGAAAAGAAGAAAAAAAAAAAAAAAAATTGTTGCTGAGATATCGGATTGTTGTTGCTTAAGATTTAGAAGGTATCGCTGTGTTAGTAGCTGCTGCTGAGTAACATTTTTGCTGAGACTTCGCATTTTTGTGTGTTCGGAATTCAAGTTGCTGCTTAGAATTGTTGCAGGATAGAGTTGCTAGTGGTTGAGAAAGCCTAAGTTCCATTTGATCGTTGCTTGGAAACTTGTTGCATGAGGTCCCTCAAATTGCGCACTATTTCTATCCCTCTCTAATACTTGCTATTCCGTTCGGCTTCTGTACTTGCTGCTCATACACACACTTCGTCTTAATAAAAACAAAGCTCGCTAATCGAAGGCTGGTTAGAATTTTGTTTTCGTTTGTTTTTATTTATTTTCTGTCATAATAATGCCACCTACAACAAGTAATGATGGCCAAACAGATGGTTTACCTGATAAGGCAAAATCGTTGGGAGAGCTGAAAGCGCTAAGAGCGTCAACTAAGGGCAGTCTCACTCGAATTAAAAAGTTAATTTCATCAAAGGGTGAATCGTTGTCGCCAACAGAGTTAGAATGCCGATTGGGTATACTCGAGTCATATTTTAAACAAATATTAAATGTTCAAATGACCATAGAGCGATTCAATATACCGGAGGAAGAGGATGCAAACGACAACTTTAGATCGGAAGTAGAGGATTTGTATGTGGAATCAAAAGCACAAATAATGGCTCTATTAGCTGCAGCGAAAGAAAGCACAAATCGTGCGGATAGTTTTAATACGACCGTGTTTTCTCAGCAGCCAGTGCATAGATCAAAACTTGAACAGATTAAGTTGCCTGTATTTTCTGGGAAGTTTTCTGAGTATCCAAACTTTATAGGGCTCTTTAAGAACTTAGTCGATAAAGATGAGACGCTGGATAATTTGCAAAAACTAAATTACCTTAAGCGTTCTCTCACCGGAACTGCGTTAGGGGCTATCAAAGAATTCGACATGATTGCAGCGAACTATAAAAAGGCATTAGAGCGATTAACAAGCCGATTCGACAATAAGTGTCTAATTTTTCAAGAGCATATTAATTCGCTATTGGAGATCCCTAAGGTATCAAAGGCTACGTCATTTTCGTTGAGGAATTTGGAAGACAGCTTTAATACACATTTAACTGCAATGCTTTCGATAGGGAATTATAAAAACATCACCCATGCAATTCTTATTTCTCTAGCATTGGATAGAGTAGACTCGGAGACCCAAGCAAAGTGGCAAGACGCAATTAGTTACAAAGAACTACCATCGTGGGCAGAGTTTACTAGTGTTCTCGATCGGCGGTGCAGAAATTTGGAATCAAGAGAAGCCAAAATACATACGTCAACAAATGCGTCGTCAAGTTCAACAGGTCACAGGGAAATTCGTAATCGAGCTCGTAAAGAAGATAAGAGCACCCGACAAATAACACTAGCAACGCAGAAGGTGCAATGTAGTTATTGTAATGCAGAGGGTCACCGAGTTGAAGATTGCTCAGAGTTTAAGAACCTTCCAATAGCCAGTCGGTTTCAGGAAACCAAAAAGTTGAGTTTGTGCATAAATTGTTTAGAAAAAGGGCATTCAGTAAGACGATGTTCAAAATCAAAATGCGGGATCTGCTCCCTACCGCATCATCGACTTTTGCATCGATTTTCTTCGAACCCAAATACCAATGAAAGTCCAAGAAGTGGCACTGATGAACCACCTCAGGCGACCCTGGTTGGCCGAGCACAGAATCAGGTTATTTTGGCAACGGCTTTAATTGAAGTAAGGGATAGGGCAGGTGTCTATCATCCAGTTCGCGCCCTTCTCGATTCTGCATCACAATTAAATTTCCTTACTGAGCATATGGCTCAACGACTCAAGTTAAGTAAAATTACCTCTGATATGGAAATCAGTGGCATTGGGAAAGAAAGAACTAAAATCCGCCACAGAACGCACGCAGCGTGTAAGTCAAGAATTTCCGACTTTGAAACGCAGCTAGAATTGTTGATTATAAAAACCATAACCGATCTTCAACCGATCAAATCGTTCAGTATTGAGAGTTGGAATATTCCAAAGAATATTGTGTTGGCAGACCCCAATTTTAACCAAGCATCTAAGATTGATATGCTGATTGGAGCGGAGTGCTTCTTTGAGTTGTTATCGATTGGACAAATAAAGGGAGAAGGACTTCCAACGTTTCAAAAAACTTTATTTGGTTGGGTAGTTTCCGGTAGGTTTGATCTCGCGGTGGTCCCAAATGCTGCGGTTTGTTTAGTAAGTGGTCAGCAGTTGGACGAGGATATTCGACTTCATGAAATGGTCGAACAGTTTTGGAAGTTGGAAAGTAGCGCCGCTAAAAACACAAAGCCTACCGAGGCTGGAATTATGTGCGGCAGAAATGTTGGTGGCGCTGATAGTAAAAATCCTGCCAAATTTAACGCAGTTAGTGGAGCAGATTTATCTATGGACGGACTCTGAAATTGTTTTGTGCTGGTTGTCAGCTCATCCATCGACATGGGACGTTTTTATAGCAAACAGAGTTTCTAAAATACAATCGGAGCTACCAGCAGCAAATTGGATGCATGTAAACAGTAAACAGAACCCCGCGGATATAGTCTCCAGAGGAGCCTACGCGGATGAACTCCGAGATAGCATTTGGTTTAAGGGACCAGATTTTCTCTATTTAAGTAATGAGCACTGGCCGAAGCAAAAAGACGTGTCGGCAATAAATAAGGATACACCTGGACGGCGTAAGTGCGATGTGGTTCTAATGATCGCAACGGTATCAGCGGAATTCTCGGAGCAGTATCTACGGTTCAATGACTTCCAAAAAACTTGTCGGATATTCGGTTATGTAATCAGGTTTATAAACAAGTTAAAGAAATCGAAGCCGGCAGAAGTTACATCAATGGAGCAGGCGGGAAGCGATTGGTTTCCGGAGGAGAGTCCTCAACAAAGCATTCCACCTACTGTGAGCGAGTGGAAAGATGCGCTACTACATATAGTGTGGCATATACAGCGCGAATATTTTCAAGATGAAATCACGCAGCTGGAAAAACAAAAATTGATTAGCCCAAAGAATTTCGTCAAAAATTTAAACCCCTTTTTAGACGATTCTTCTTTAAAACTCCTTCGAGTTGGTGGGCGTTTGCAGAATGCAGACATCCCCTTTTCCACCAAATGCCCCATCCTTCTTCCAAAATCCCACCCCTTTGTATATAATATGGTTCTTTATTTACACAGAAAGAATTACCACGCAGGACCTCAGGCATTAGTTGGCATTATTCGGCAGCGTTTTTGGATAATAGACGTCAGAAGGCTGGCTAAGAAGGTCGTAGACAGATGCATTCATTGCTTTAGGTATCGACCCAAACTACTTACGCAGACCATGGGGAACCTTCCAGTAGACAGAGTCCAGCCAGCGCGGCCGTTCCAAAAAACTGGCGTAGACTTTTGTGGTCCGTTTTACATAACGTTGAAACGCCGTGGACAAAGGACATGCAAAGCGTATGTGGCAGTTTTTGTTTGCTTCGTTGTCAAGGCCGTCCATTTGGAGATCGTTTCGGACTTGTCAAGTGAAGCCTTTCTCGCGGCATTAAGAAGATTCGTTGCTCGTCGAGGTCTATGCGAGGAACTGTTCTGCGATAATGGGACAAATTTTGTCGGAGCCCGCAACGATCTGAAGGAATTTAGAGAAAAATTTCTACAACAACAAGGCCAGAACGAGATCGCGGCCTGGTGTACGGCTGAGCACATCCAGTTTCATCACATTCCACCCCGAGCGCCTCATTTTGGTGGATTATGGGAGGCCGCCGTGAAGTCCGTTAAAACTCATTTGTTCCGAACATTGGGCCAGGCCTGCCTAACATTTGAAGAGATGTCGACAGTCATTGCGGATATCGAAGCAATATTAAATTCGCGGCCAATCTGTGCGATGTCAAGCGACCCGAGCGATGAAGCAGTGTTAACGCCCGGCCATTTTCTGGTCGGTGCTCCCCTTAACGCAATCCCAGAGCCTTCGATAAGAAACGAAAAGATATCCAGCTTAAAGAGATGGCGGCATTTAACCCAGATTAAACCACATTTTTGGGTTCGATGGTCAAGGGAGTATCTTCTGGACCTGCATAGGCGAGCGAAATGGAATTCTTCTTCTGACAACGTGAAAATTGGGTCAGTTGTGCTGATTTCTGATGACAACGCATCACCTCAACAGTGGCTGTTAGGAAAGATCATCCATACCGTGATATCATCAGATGGCAAAGTTCGGGTAGTCGACCTTAAAACAAAAAATGGAATTTGTCGTCGAGCTATTCATCGATTGGCGCCATTACCTATTGGTGATTGAAGCATCTGATTAATGAATCCGATCCTTCAAGTGGGCAGTATGTTCATTTATGTATTAAGTATTTTAGTAACCCTGTAAAAGTTTAAATATCAAATGAATAACAAATTATAAATAAGTATTGAATTCTTGGATTGTTCGTAATAAGTTAAAGTAGAGCCGTCTAGTGTTGAATTGATAATACGGCGAAATGAAGCTGGACTAAAGATTCGGGATATTAGAAAAGGATAGATAGAAAGAATAAAAATGGATTAAGAACTAAACGAAGAAGTGAATTTTGAGAGTCAGTCTCGTTGTAACAGTGGCAGAGTTTAGAAGTGCCATAGTATAATATAATAAAGTTGAAATCCATATAATTGTACATAAATTGAATCGATCGTTTTATTTTCTTTTATATTCATCGTCGGAAACTCGCTTAATCGATCGCAATTTAGCTTTGTTAACAGCTGTGAAAACCATCACAACTAACAGTGTTTGTAATCGAACTCCTCCGGAACGGCTCGACCGATTTTTACGAATTTTTTTGTGTATATTTGGTAGGCTTAAGAATTCTTTGCTAAGTATATTTCATCCCGCTAGGTGGCGCTGGAGTCAAGTTATTAACAACTTCTATATTTTTGGACCAAAAATGCTCATATTGAAAATATATGTTGGTTCAGTGTAAAAAAAGAAAATGATAAAATCTGGACCCGCTAGGTGGCGCTGGAGTCAAGTTATTGACAACTTCTACATTTATGGAACAAAAATGATCATATTCAAAATATATGTTGGTTCAGTGCCAAAAGAGAAAATTGTAAAATCTGGGCCGGCTACGTGGTGCTGGAGTCAAGTTATTAGATCTACATTTATATGCCATAAAAATGAATGTATGTTCAGTGGCGAGCATATAAATAGGGAAAAACAACCAAAGACAGTAATGTCTGTGTGTTTTGTTTAAACTTTAAACAACTGGAAAACTATCAATTTTATTTTTTAAACAGTATACATTTAAGGTGAAATATTATTAGGTATCTCATAACATCAGTTACAGGAATAATTGAACTTAATAGATGAAGAAAAATTCTTATTTCTTGGAGAACTTTAAATCGCCATTTATAAAGGGTGATTTTTTAGCTGGTTTGGTTTTGGCAACACTGGTTTTGACAGCTGACGTGTGTTTAGTACCTTGTGTCACTGTCAAACAGCTTCAGTTTGGTTTGCAATTTAACCATGGATCGTCTTACAAATGAACAACGCTTGCAAATTATTGAATTTTACTATCAAAATTCGTGCTCGGTTCGAAATGTTCATCGCGCGCTGCTTCCATTTTATGATCGGCATTCTCGACCTTCTGAGCAGTCTATTCGGAAGATTGTGACCAAATTTCGCACCAAATTTACTTTGTTGGACATTAAACCACCAACACGTTTACGTACTTTATGGTTTATGGGCCGGCGGCATTATTGGGCCATATTTCTTCAAAGATGATGCGAATCGCAGCGTTACTGTCAATGGTGAACGCTACCGAGCGATGATAACAAACTTTTTTTTGCCCGAAATGGAAGTTCTTGACTTGCATGATATGTGGTTTCAACAAGACGGTGCCACATGCCACACAGCACGCGAAACAATGGCGCAATTGCGAGGCGAGTTTGGTGAACAGTTAATTTCACGTTTCGGGCCGGTCAATTGGCCGCCTAGATCGTGCGATTTGACACCATTAGATTATTTTTTGTGGGGGTATGTCAAGGCTAATGTCTATAGGGACAAGCCCGCTTCGATTGACGCACTGGAAGCCAACATCCATGCATTCATTCGTGAGATACCGGCCGATATGTGTGAAAGAGTATGCCAAAATTGGACTCAGCGGATGGGCTACCTGAGACGCAGCCGCGGTCAACATTTGCATGAAATTATCTTTAAACATTAAATTGCAAGGTTCAAACTATCGATTCAAATAAATATTTCATTCATTTTTTCAAGTTTTTTGTGTTTTTTTTTTAAAAAAAGTTCTCAACCTCTTAAAAAATCACCCTTTACGTTCTTTCGCAAACAGAAATGCAGCCTTGCGATTTTTTTACTTATAATCGGCTTTTTCTTAATCCAAATACCGCTTAGCGACGTCGTCCTATGTATACACTCACATTCAAGTCTTCTTGTGTCGAAATTTCAGCGTGAATGTCAACAACGGTCCTGAAACGATCCTTTTTCAGAAAGGCGCTGCATTATCCAATCAACACGCGGTGTAGTTTTTCGTGGTCTGGGAGCGCGAGGTTTATTAAAACTGCTACCAAAGCGTTTGACCTGTTCCAAAGTTCGATGACAAACATTAATTGATATATTTAAATGTTTCGATTTTGCAGAGAGCGTGATATCTTCACTTCTTAAACGACAAACATAACATACTGAAAATTAAACATTTTCACACAGAAGTTGAGTAAAAACTAAAAACAATATAATTTCCCTATTTATGTGCTCGTACCAATTTAACACTTGGCACGATATTTTGTACCTGTACCGTGAAACGTAGACCAAAATATGTTATGCATGTTACAGTTAGTTCTAAAAAATCTGTTTTGAGGATAAACTTCGTATTTTATTCAAGCTATTTCTTTAAGTGCCGGTATATGGTGATTTGAACAATGTTGACTGAATTTTCCTATTTATATGCTCGCCACTGTATGTTTACCTTTTATAGACTTGGAAACTACTCAACCGATTTTGATAACATTTTTAGCGTACGATTTTCTTAATATAGAAAACAACATAGCATCAATGCGGTTACTCAACAACGGTACCTGTCATACAAAATTTAATTTCAGGTGAAATGTGAATCGTTTTGGTCAATTAATATAGACAGACAGACAGACAGATAGATAGATAGATAGATAGACAGTCAGACAAACAGACAGACAGATAGACAGACAGATAGACAGACAGACAGACAGACAGATAGACATATAGATAGACAGACAGGACATGACAGATAGATAGCTAGATAGATAGATAGATAGATAGATAGATAGATAGATAGATAGATAGATAGATAGATAGATAGATAGGTAGATAGATAGACAGGTAGACAGGTAGACAAACAGATAGAGAAAAAATGGAAATCGAAGTTGAAAATAGAGCAGCAGTGATTGCTTCCTACTATGTACTTCCTTTCCATCATACCCAAATAACTATGTACGCGGGCAAATTTTGAAAAGATAGGTGGGGTGAAGCGCACCGGGTTACAGCTAGTTTTTTAATAAAATTTATTAAAAAAAGTTGAAAAAAATATTTAGTTTAAAAAATAGCATTTTTTTTTATATGACACCAGCTATTAAACTAATCAAACGAGTGGTTTTCTAACAATGAAAATACATTAACAATATTGTAAGTTAAATATTCCAATTAGAATTTATTTTTAAACTGATTGCACTTACCAATTAAACACAATTATTTGCACATAGAATCAAATTTTTTTCAATGCGCGTTGGACTGAAGTGCAAACGAGAAAATCGCCGACAGACGCTATATCACAAATATGAAAAGTACCGTTTTGTGTTGTAAATAATACATACGAAGTAATTATTTTGTATTTTATTAATTTCGAATGCCATATAGTAAAGAAAATAAGTCATAATAGCGAAAAGCCAAATATGGCTTCGTATGCATTAAAGGGTTAAAGTTTGTAAAAGAACTAGAAAATAAAGTTTTTTAAATAAAAATCACTGTATTTTATATTTGGGTCCAAATGGGTTAAACACTATGTGCATATGTGTATATTTTGGCCTATAGGTCTCCTCAACAAAGAAGCCTGGAAGAATGATTCGAATCATTATTTTGTATTATCTTCTATTAAACGTAAGCTCGATGATAAGGCATGTTCTTATAATGTTTGTCTGGATTGCATCTTATTTACGAATTCATAGATACGGATGAAGTCTCCAAAGTCAGTGGAAGAGAAATATACCCAGAAAATAATAAAACCCCGAAATGCTTGGTTGTTGGAACCACCAATCGTAAACTCTGGGTTTTTGTTCAAATTTGGACATTCAACCAGTCTTTTGATAAATTTATCCTGATGATTTCTTTCCCATTATAGTCGCCTGACCTTATTTTGAAGTTCAGCTAAGGTTAATGTACCGCTAGTCAAACTCTGCCCAGATCGTCTAGCACATTCTCTTAGACGGCTATTGTCAAAATTTCAGCCGAATCGGACTCGTAGTATTGTTTTGACCACGTATCACGTGACAGCTTGTCTGCGAATTTTAGTTTGAGGAGGTCATTTTAGTATGAGGAGGTACTTTGCAGACCTCGAGAAAACCTAGTTTTTGGATGGGTTAAAGAAGTTGGAGCATCGCTGGATCAAGTGTATCGAGCTAAAAGGAGACTATGTTGAGAAATAAATCGCCACTTTTCCAAAATGTTTGTTTTTCTTTTGTAGGACAAGTACTTATCGGACTGCCCTCGTATATGTACACATGTACAAGCATCTGTTTTGAATTTACTCGTACAATGGACCTTCCTTATATGGGTCGCAATGGACTCTGAATCAAAACATAGGATATGGATTTTTAACCAATTTCTTGAATGGCTACAACAAATGAACTTGTTTTGTATCGGAGACTCAACGTTGAAAAAATTCGAACTGCTGACAATGATGAAAAGATAAAGAAATGACAATGTACAAATTTCTCTTGACCATTGCGAAAGAACTCTGCGCTGCTATTGAAAAACGATCGGTTGGTTGTCTATCATCTGTCGCACAGTCAACCACCAGCAATGGCAATGGTGCAAGATTTGACGAAGAAAATCATTTTCCTGAATGGGGATCGCAAAAGTCGTGTAAATTGTGTAAACAATCCGATACATACATACTTTGTACCAAATTTAACCTCTATCTTTTCACAAAGTACCACGTAGGCAAATGATTCATTGTCTATTAGTATTTACCTGTTTAGGATAATGTATTGAGCATCCACTTTGAACAAAAACGATTTTTTTGTACTTGAATTTTACAACCGATTTTTTTTTTTTTTTATTATTGAACACACTGATCCCGTCTACCGATGGTCTTTCATCTTTTTCACCAGGTGCTTCCATGAACATTTTTTTTTTCTGACAAATGGACATCGGATTCGTGTTTTCCAGCCTAACATCATACTGGAACCAAAATTCTCATAACAGAATACTTCCATTTAATGTATCTAGCACCATCGACTTCTGCAACAAGCACGCAGGGGGTATCCTTATTTATATAAGGTTATTATGCCGAAGCGTTCATCATCACCTTGTTCTTTGATTTCCACATTTGAGGTGCCTTTTTCTAACTCGGTATCGGTTAACCTAAAATACTAAAGTTTGGAGATTAACTGCCGCCGGAAGAGTACGCAGCCTGACTCATTCCAATTTCTTAAAAGTCTTTATCTATTTTTAGATGAAATAATGTCTAATATTTACCAGAATTTGCTTCTTTTGAGTCTTGCATAGACGCATGATTTTGAAAAAAAAAAATAGAAGCTCCGCAAACTTATGGACAACACTGTATACTCGAACAAAACACGTCAATCGATTACGATATCGGATATCACAATGGCAACTCCCACACACGTAATTATTAATTTCCCATTTGTTCCAAAAATACAGTAAAATTAAATCGTTAAAAGGAATCAATTACGCACTTAATTATCATTCCCAAATGCTATTGTTTAGTTTATTCTGAAATGAACCTGCCACCACAGCACGGCATTTAGCAGTTCAATGTCCCTGCAAATTACATAGAACCTTCCGAGTGCTGGTATTTAAGTAGTTACACAAATACGAGTACACAATAATCAAAATGCAAAGTAAACACACCGACCCAGAGCAGTGGCCAGTCATTTGCATACAGGAATTTGTATTCCGGCTTATGCAGTCGGCCGCCCAATGTGCCAGGATCCACAAATCTGGGAGCGAACTGATTTTGATTACGATTGCATGCAATCGCATTTAAATGAAGTCTTCATTAATAATTCACAATATGTATAGAAGTGCAATGTATTTTCTGTGAAATATTGATCAGGATGTCACAATGGAACAGAGCGGGGGGCTATGAGATCTGAATATGGATTATGCACGTGGTGGATGCGGATCCCGTGCAATTATTACGTGTCCGGGAGTGCACTGTTGTCGGTTCAATTAAGTTTTCAGATAAAACGGCCTCTTCCGTCGGTAGGACGTACGAGTGGTTGGGTGGGTTCACCAATGTTGGCGTTGTCCTTAAACCAAACTGTGAGCTTTTAGACATTTAAGTGTCAAATAATTTTTATCGTGCATTTAATGCTGCCTTAGTAGTTCAATGCTGTCAATCGATTAAATTTATTATACATATTTCTTTTATTAAATTATTTGGCAGCACTATTCGGTGATAAGATAATAATGAGCTCCAAATATTGTGTTAATGATATGTGCAACGGCAATGACTTTATTGAGAGCTGATTTAAATTGAAGCGACACCATTATTCATTTGTCTGTCATGCTGATGCTCAGCTCAGCGCAAATAGATTAGTTCCCGAGCTCTTCGCCTTAACACACTGCAGCCTTTCACTATGGCTGGGGCCGCGTGTGTTTCTTTCAATTCAGTTTGTTCCTTCAATTTTGTTCAAATTAGGGGCTGCATATGAATAGTTCAGTTTAATCGTGCGTATATTCGATAGTTGTGTTTCTGCTATTTCGACCCGACTATGGCAAAGCATAAAGGAATCCAACAGACTACTTATGTACATTGTGACGAGCAAAAGTGGACATGTGTTTTCATGTATTTATAGACTGAGAGCCAGCGACAAAAATGGTAACGTCATTTCATTAAGAAAAGAGTTGGTATCATTCTATAGTCTGTGTATAAATAAACATTAAATGAATTGTCTGCCACTTACGCGTTGGTGGGGTGTAAGTCAGTAGGGGGATAGAGGGTTAAATAATGTTTTAATGTCGATTTCGATTGGGCAGAAAAAATGTTAGCGCTCTAGTACAATTTTCATTGTCCAACCGACCAAATTGCTCTAGATCAATTTTCGTAAATCTCGGATTCTACTCGAGATTCACACCTACTTGCACTTACACCAAAACATTTTATACGAAATGTCAACGCAGTACATCAAAATATTATCCATCAACAAAAATATTATCAGAAACTCCGTACAAAAATAGAAAATATAAAGAAAGTGTATTTAAAATTGTTTTTATTATTTTTCTTTTTTATTTATGTCCTTTTACGAACAAGATGTCAAATGACACACTAATACAATTGCAGAAAAACAGATCAATCTTGTTTGTTTTCCATTCAGCACGAAAAATCTGAAATGTGAGAGCAGACTCTGAAAAGCCCAATCGAAAACGACATACCTAAGTAACATATCAGAAAGGCAGACAGTTTGGGTGGTACGAAGATTGTGGCAGACTGCGGGAAGGTCGAGAAAACTAGGGGTAAATTACGTCATTTCATTAAGGTTAGGAAAAATGCTAAAATTTTTAAAATGCCATTATAATCCTGTAATCAAAAAGGCAGACAAATATTTCGAACACCCTGGCAGACACAATAATGTTATAAATTTTTATTTTTAAAACGCAGTGGAACTTTGCTTTCCTTCAACAATTGGAAGTCGAATATTTATCATTAAAACTTATTTTCCGATATTTGCCACAAATTTTTATTTCACTTAAGCGGTATTTTCACTAGGTGCCGTGACATAAGGCCAAGCGACATAAGACCAAAATTTCGAAATTTGGCCTTATGTCGCTTTATGAAAGCGACATAATGCCAAATGATCGAATTTGGCCAAAAATATTCGGTTATCATTGAACGGTAGCGATTCCCATTCACAGTAACGTGCCGGTCTTGATCATCACGGAAGAAGTACGGCCCAATGACGCCGCCGGCTCATAAACCACACCAAACCGTGATTTTTTCGGGATGCAATGATGACTCATGGAGTACGTGTGGATTGCTGCCTGACTAATACCGCATATTTTATTTATTAACGAAGCCATTCAGCCAGAAATGAGCCTCATCGCTGAAGATGATTTTTCGATGAAAATCCGAATCATTTTCAAGTTGTTGCTCAGCCCAATTCACGAACATACGACGCTTCTGGTGGTCAAGCGGCTTCAGTTCTTGCGTCAATTTAATCTTGTAAGGATGTAGGCCAAGATCTTTTCGCAAAATTCGCCACAACGACGTCACAGAGATGCCCAACGCTTGAGAACGACGTGTGAGAGACACATTTGGGCTTTCTTCAACTGAAGCCTCAGCGGCAGCAATATTCTCGACACTACAAGCACTTCTTTGTCTCACTGGCACGGGAACATTTTGTACTGTGCCTGTGGATTCAAATTTCAATTTCAACTAGACGCTCAATTGTTGATCTGCTAGGACGATTATGACGACCATAAATTGGACGTAGCGCTCTTAACGTTGAGGCCACTGACTCCGAATTTCGGTAGTAAATTTTAATAATTTCGACTCGTTGTTGGCTCGTATATCTTTCCATCGTGAAATGGCAAACCTTACTGAAGAGAAATGTGAAAAGAGCGGCAAGAAATATGGCGTCGTTTGCTGTCCCTGTCGCTCTACTTTTGTGGCGTCCCTGTTGAAAAACCCTGTATATATGGTAGGTAAGTATAGTTCAATTTTTTGGGATTCGTCCTATGATATGCATATGCATAGATTTCAGCAAGTTCAGGAAAAATTCAAAACATTATATCATCCAAAAATTAAATAGATTACACTCCCAACTTATGACTGATTGATTAAATAATAGTCGGCTTGCAAATCTTAAATTTAAGTCATTTATTCAGGATTTTCTTAATTAAAGACACATAATTGATGTGTCAGTGGCTATTGGCAATTTGAATTTTGCGGCATTCCGAAACTGTCAATGTTATGCCGAAGAAAATAGGTATGACAGCTGTCATCGCGAAGGGTTGTCATATTAATAATAGAGAGATTGACAGTCGAACAATGCACATTCATTCAAAAATGGTGCAAATCTCAAGCAAACATTTCCCAAAATTCGTGAAGAATTCCGATAGCACAATCACAAACAAAAACAAACGAAACTGCCGATCCGGATGTTAACTTACATTGTGTGACTCGAATGGTATCGGTATGGACATGGACGACATGTGATTCCAACAGATCGATGCGACCTGCCAGCGAGTGAAACATGGGGCTTATTGCGGACAACGTTCCCCTGACGTTTAATCTTGCAAGGAACGGACATGAATTTTCCGGTTCTTTCTTGCGACTCAAAGGGTTATGCCAATAATTTTCAAACCATTTCAGAGCTAAAGAGCGAAATTTGCCACATCAATAGTGAAATACATACATATGTAGAGCCCAGATTATGGGGGAATGTGATTGAAATTTGGACCAAAGGAATACACGCCTGCAATTTAAGATATTGGTTACATAATATATTCCAGACAAGCAAATGGCTGATTGAGTCTAACGATATCCTGTAGAAGCTGCGGAGATGAGGAAGAAGGCGAATCGATCCAACATCTACTCTGCTACTGCCCCGCCCTCCGAGATCGACGCCGTCGTATATTAGGCCATAGATTCTTGGCAGACATAGCAGAGCTCGGAAATTTAATGATATGGGATTCACCAAGAGCACAAACTGGTTAACGAGTTGGTAAAAAGAGGATTAACTCCCAATTAAGAGGGGATTCATTGATTGCTCGAACAATCACACACCCTTCCTAACATAACCTAACCTACATAATATGTAATATGTACATATATTATTTGTATATTTCACGTGCAATCAATTGAACTTTATGATGAAATAAAAAAATCCGAATTTTGCGAGGAACGAATGCGTTTCATTCGAAATTTAAAAGGCATATAGCTGTTCAGACACCCTTTAAAGTTAGTTACCAAATTAAGAAAAAACTGGCAAAGAACATGTTTCCGTAGCCATAATTGTTGACAAATTTATCAAATTGTCAAATAAACAGTCTAATTAAGATTAACAGATAATTAATGAATAAATATATTCAACTCTTTATCTCACACTTACATGGCTAGGTTTCAAATTTGACGTTAACCGCGGGGTTGCCGAACCATTAAAAAATCTCTATTTATGAGAATGAAACATTGTTTGTATGTATGTTATAGACTCCGAAACAACTACCGATCCGATTGAGTTAAAATTTTGGGGAAAATTTTGGTATTTTTCTGAGAGTGTTCCTGTGGAGTTTGGTCAAAATCGGTGTGCTAGGAGCTGAGTAAGGGGGTAAAAAGCTATTTTTCTGTCTTCAAACAGCTCCTAACTTAATAATGGCTTATCGGACGGCTTCAATACGAGTATTGAGATTTTTCTGATAAGGTGTCCATACTTGCGAAGCATATTTGATGTGAGGACGGACAAGACTGTTAAATAGTGAGAGAGTGACATAAGGATTTTTAAATTCTTTACACCATCTTGACACTTGAGTGGGTTAATGATTTAACCGTTTTTACAGCACCAGATACTGAAGCTATCAATATCTGATTGCAGAAGTCAACAATCATTTATGGTTGTAATTGCTTGTTCTATGATTGATGGAACATCATTGATAGCAAGAATAAATAAAAGTGGACCTAGGTGGCTCGCTTGAGGGACGCCGGATCCTGCTAAGAAGGAGTCGGAAAGACAACCTCTAAATTTAACCTGATATGGCCTTTGCTTGAGGTAAGAGCCAACCCACGAAATAAATACTGGGGGAAAACCTAACGCCTCGAGTTTGTTGATAATAATATCATGAGAAAGCTAATCGAAAGCTTTCGAGATGTCAGTGTATTTTTATTTATTTTATTTATTTATTTCTTCAAATGCTTATGCACATTAAGACAAATTGTCTTATAATTTTGTGATAAGCTACAATTTAATACATTAAAATATGAAGCTAAAGTTAGACAATTTCGATCGTTCAATATTCAAAGATATCAAAAATAATAAATACAATCCATACAGTAAAAATCCAGAAGGGAAACGAAAGAGAAAAATGAAAGAAGAGGAAAAAGTATCCATATTATTGGGAAAAATAAAGTTTAATTTTGTTTCTAAATCTTGCGGCGTCGTCTATTTCTCTTAAGTAGCGCGGCAAAGAGTTCCATAAGCGGATCGAATGTATAAAAAATTGACGCTCGGATGTTAGGGAAGTGTGGCGCGTTTGAATTAGCATTCGTGACCTTAACGAAGATGCCATACGAATCTTTTCATAGAGGTACTGGGGCTGATGACTGACAAGGATGTTTGAGAGCAAGGTTAAGGCACGGCACTTGAGGAAGTTTTCAATGGTCATGTTGAGGAGACGTTTAGAGAAATTAGATACTCTGTCGTATCTTCTTAGACCGAAAATATATCGAACTATGCTGTTAAATGCAACATTGATCTTGCTCACAGAATCACAATTAGAGTATATTTCACAGCCGTAGATGAGAGTGGGTAAGCATAGCGTTTTTGCCAATAACAAACGTACTCGAAGTGGGGTGAAGGATTTTGCTGCCCATATAGTTCGAAGAACGCCGTATGTTTTGCCTACAACTGTATTTATGTGATTGTTCCATGTTAAGGTACGGTTAAACACCATGCCAAGATTTTTAGAGGTTTCGACATACGTGATTGGGATGTTATGCAGGATCACAGCGGGAAAGTATGATAGGTCGACAGATTTCTTCTATATCACAAGAGACATAGACTTTTTTGGGTTTAATAAAAGACCATTCTTCTCGGACCAGGATGCAATATTTTCGAGATCATCGTTAATACAACTTACTCCGTGTTCAATAAGGCCGAGTGGGCAACTCAAATACATACTCAATACCGCATATCATCCGTGACTTTTAGTAATGCTGTGACACAACTATGACCTTTCCGAAAACCGGATTGCTTTGGTGTTAAAAAGTTTGAGGAGACTAGATGTATGGTCATTTGATTTTGCAGGATTCTTTCGAAGACCTTAGACAGGAAAGGTAACACTGCGATGGGCCTAAATTCATCACCCTTCGAATTTTTAGGTATTGGCAATATTTTCGCTGATTTCCACTGCACTGGATACACACCAGTTGTGAGAATATTATTAAAGATGTAAGTTATGAACGGTAGGACGATTGGTAGTATTAGCTTCAGAAATTTCGGGTGCATCTCATCAAGTCCAACAGCATTTGATTTGATCGAGAGTATACTTGCAACCACTTCGGTGCTATCCACTGATCTAAAGGCAAAATATGAATTTGAATTTGGAGAATAGTTACTTATAGCAGCATCAATGGGGTTAGCAGTGACTACAGGGGGGGCCGGAAAAGATACGAATTTCCTGTTGAGTTCATTGCAGTTCAGTCCATCAACACAACTATTTTTACTTTTTGCGACTCCTATTTGGCGAAGATTTTTCCACAATTCTCGACCACTCAGCGTTGGATTTAGTCGATTGCAGTAGATTTGACGTTTCGCTGTACGTATTGCCATTACGACTTGGTTCCGAAGTGAACGGTACCTGCACAAATGATCGTATAGGCGAAAGCGTTTCCAGCGAGTAAATGCTTGGTCACGCTCAAGCATGAGTGAGCGAATCTGGAGTGGTGTGCAAATCCTTGTTAGCAATGAGACATGCCTATCAAAAAGGTTCAAAATTTGTTCATTTAAGAAATTAACTTGTTCATGAGTTGTGGTCACAGTCCACCTCATGACCACTTATTAAGGCATTGGAACAGTTATGGGAGAATGTTTACATGTTTACTTCTCATACAATCATTTAGGATACTTTAAAAGCATTTTACTGCATCCTCAACATTAGGTGAAACATTAATGTTTTGTAAATTGGAGCACCTTAATCTTTCAGACAGTTGTTGATAATTAGCCCGTCGAAAGTCAAAGATATACGAGCCATCATTAGGGTCACTATTATATCATATATATGACAGCTCAAGTCAAAAAATACATCCAAGGGTGGATGATGTCTATCTATGTTAGTTATACTTGGACAAGATTATTGAACAACAGTACTAACAGCGTCAGAGGAAAAGACCAAATCGAGAGTTCGATTATTGTAGTTCTTAATACAGCTGATTTGCTGTAAGTCAAAATACGTAATGGAGTCAAGTGGCAAGTTGAAGTTGCCGAGCAATAAAATGTTATTTTCCGAGCAAGATAAGTCATGAATGTACTCCAAGATAAGCGAAAGCTCAGAATACAATGATGTGTCACTATTAGGAGGAATGTATGAATTACTGATAAAAACAGTTTTGTCCTCAATACAAATTTTAATACAAATAGTTTCTGTGTTCAAAGGGAAAAGGAACATTGATTAAGCTAAAAACAAAATTGTCATGTGGAAAAGCCTGAGAGTTGGCAAAAATATATATATTATTATACGAGGGCGGTCCGATAAGTACTTAGCCTCACCGCCCGAAGGTGCCAGTATCGCAAGAGAGATTTACTATCGTCTAGTACATTCTCCTAGACGGCTTCTATCAAAATTTCAGCCGAATCGGACTCGTAGTTTTGTTTTGGCCACGAGTGGAAGCCAGCTTGTCTGCGAATTTTCGAATGAGGAGGTCATCGCCGCCACGGAGGCCTACTTTGCAGACCTCAAAAAAACCTATCTTTTGAATGGGTTAAAGAAGTTGGAGCATCGCTGGATCAAGCTTATAGAGTTAAAAGGAGACTATGTTGAGAAATAAATCGCCACTTGTTCAAAATGTTTATTTTTCTTTTGTAGGCTAAGTACTTATCGGACCGCCCACGTATACATAGTGTAAGTATAACTGATAACATTGTATCTAAAGTTTGGGGGAGTGATGTGTATCAACTCTTGTGCACAACACTGTGTATATAACAGTTAAGTAAAAAAATATTTAAGTATCATTAGTTTAGTATGTAAGAAAATGAAATAAATGGTTTAGTCTTAAGCGGAGATCAATGTGTTTCATTTCGATCAGATTCTGAGTTGGACATATCCAATTCGTTTGTCAAATTTTAGAATAATCTCCTGGCATAATTGCTCCTCTGTCTCTGTCACCAATATGTGTTATTATCTCGTCCTTTAGTTCCTGAATTGTTGCTGGCTTATATGCATACTTCTTTTGAGATAACCCCAAAGAAAGAAGTCCGAAGAAAATTTGGTGAATTTTTAGAGACAAGTGCAACTTTAGTTTTACGCGTAAGAATCTAGTTTACCAACTCACAAAAAACTAGAAATTTTGTAGGTCTTAACGAGGTGTCTCTTAAATACTGAACGTACTCATTATTATTACTTTAAATACGAGTATGTATGTGTTTTACAGTCTAAAGCCCCATTTAGATGATCAGTTCAGTTTCTGTTTCAGTTGAGCTATCAGTTGAGCTTTCAGTGAAACTGCTGTGTAAATGCAAAAATTGAAACATTTGTCTGAAACTGAAACTTGTGGAATTCCCATTAGTTTTCAGTTCAGTTGTCAGTTAAACTGCTCAGAAGTAACATAAAAGCTCAACTGAATACCGAACTGAAGTCTAAATGCACATGCACTACCTTCTTAACTGAAATATCAACTGAACTGACAACTGAAACTGAACTGACAACTGAAACTGAAACTGATCATCTAAATGGGGCTTGTGGGCATTGAAAGTGCTTCTACTTGTAGATGGTAATATTAAATATCCATTCCGCAATTAACACGTGTGGCATCGATCACACAACCAATACGAAAAACATACACGCATGTACATATGTACATAAGTTATAACCACATCGAACGCCATAATCCGAAATGTTCAATCTTGCCAAATATTCATTACCTTCGTTTAATCATTGTCCATAATGGCGGACTCATTAAGATTTACTTCTCCAACGTAGCGTGTACTTAGCGCAAAGCAGACACGATTCCCGATACGAAAATTTCTCTCTTTTCGACAAAGTAAAGAGATACTAATTGATATATTAATCAAGCTTAATGCAAATATGAATTAATTGTGCAAATAAGTTGAATATGAAGCGACTTGGCCGTGGGATTTATTTTTTTTTTCTTCCTTGTTCAACGTCTTAATTTCCATAATGGGCCACCCTCTCTTATGTAGGTGGCGGTGACGGGGGTCCATTTGAAATTCAGTCTTTAGCCCTTCCAGCGCAAGAGTTTCGAACAAAACCCTTACCCGGTGTTTCGAATTATCGGTGTGGTAGGCGCAGCAGATACAAGTAGTTAAATTAAAATCAACCCCAAAGATCAGAGTCGTCGTCGTCGTTGCGATATAGACGAAGTAGGTACAAAGGCGATGATGACGACGACAACGACGCGACGCGACGCGACGATGAGGACGAAATAGAAGGCAACCACAGAACAAGGTGGTGGCGGGCGGCCGGGCAGGCGGCCGGGCGCGTTCCTTATCGTAACTCATTTAAATGGTTTTTCGTTAGCTTCCAGCGGCTGCGAAATGAGTTTTTAATTAAATCTCGACGGGCCAACGAGCCGGGATGAGCAAAGCACAAAAAAAGTGAAATTAATATAATTGTGGTAAATTATCCTGGTTCAGCGGCGCGGCTGCTTTTAATTGTTCCACGGGATGGGTTTGCTTAGGACTTACTTTTGTCGCTCGGCCCATTAAGGTCGTTCGTCTCAATCACAGTTGTGGTGTTAACGGTGCACCTCCGGTAAACCCACACGACAGCGTGTACTCGTACCTCGGTTCAATGGCTATCCCAAGATACTTATACACAGTAATGCCAGTTTGTACCTACTTACATACATATAGGGGATGGAAAATTGGATAGGCGATTATTTTTGGGGGTGCCGACAATTGCCAATACCTATTTGCCTTGTCGTGTTAACCCCTAATTTCTCACCACAGTAATTATTATGGACAGACCGACAACAGCAAAAAAAAAAACGACTTGCGACTTTTTCACAGGTTTAGGGGATGATGGACGACCTAGCGTTAGATTGTGGCCAGGATATAAGGGAAGTAAAACGGTAATTTGATATTAATTACTTTTTTTTGTGTACTTTTGCTTCTTTCTTGTTTAAATGTCGGCAGCATTATAATTCCGTTATTATAGTGCGGTTAATGTGAGAATGGTTCCTCAAGTATGGGCAACACGATGCGATGGGGGTGGTTGTGGGTCTGTGCTGAATGTAGGATTAACTGCAATTACACGTTTCAGTGTATATGTCGTTATAATAAAATATTAATCAGCCACTATGCAAGGTCTAGGTGGTTTCGTAAATTACGAATTTATTCAGTAGTAACCGCAGATGGTGGAGGTACGAGGACGGGGACTGCCAGCATATGGTGAGAACCTATATTTCATGAGAATGTGGGTTATTTTTTCCCAACACACTTCCCTTTCCGAATGAGTTGGATATTTTTTTTTTTTGTCTTACATGTTTATTGAGTCTAAAGATTCAGTGGTCGTCCTTATTTCTGTTGACGGTTTTAGTAATTTGTGGAAATTTGAACAGAATGTGCACGGGCCATTACAGGGTCAAATAGCCGTTAAATGTAGGTTAGGAGCTCATCCGAACAGCGCACACTGGGGCATCTTATATGAAGGAGTCAGAATAAATTCAAAAAATTAAATGAGAGGTATGAATATACAAGGATGTTTTTCCGTTATTATACATTCCAATGCATCATTTGAAAAAAAAAATTATATTTTTTACTTGCTTTGTCACTCCGTACGGTCTCATTGAAAGTAACACTTCAGTTCTTCTTACAACGTATGTCTTACTAAGTACTTAAAATTGGCGACTGGTTGTGTAGCTGTAATTTTTTTTTAAATCACGTGAAAGCTTAACATAAATATGGAATCGATGGCTTCAAATACGTACTAACTTTCTAAGTTTAGCTCTGTGTCAAAACTATAAAAGCAAATTTAAAAAAAAACATGCATGTACATGTACATGCATTAAATTTTCGAGGAAATTTAAGGCACTTTTTGAAATTGTTAAGGCAAATGTAGATTTCCGCACGCGTCCGCACGGAGATTTTTATTTGTCAATATATCTTGACTTCTTGTGTATACAATGGAAAAGAAAACTAGTGCTCATATGTGCTCCTTTTTCTTTTATTCAGTTTTTCCCAATCGACTACTTCAGCAAATGTGGTTTATAAATTCACACATATTCATAAAAAGTTGTTATTTCCATGTGGGTTTGCATTCAAACCATTTCTTTTATACAAGGATGGAGTTGTTTAACCTCATGAAGGAATAGTGGCTTGAAAAACTGTAAGAAAAATTAAAATTTTTGAGGCATAACTTGAACCCACCACTTTTGCATGTGGGCTGTAAGCTTCTTGTAAAAAGATGGCAATTGCATCAAGAGGATGCATATATTGTAACATCAAATAAGGTTCGAATACAAAAGAAGTTCCGAGATAGAATTTTTGATCAAAATAAGCCTGGTTTTTGGAACTCAGATGATGGCAACACTGCTAGGCGATTTTTTAGTAACGCAGATGTGGTATCTAAAATCTTGGGTGTCGATTAGATATTGATTGAAAAATTGCATGTTATATTGGCAGCCATTTCGTGTGCTTACTTACTTAGGTGGTGCTACAGTCCGGGGTTGACCAAGTCCAGATGTGATTTCTGCTGCACTTTTTTCAATAGGCCCACTGTCTGAAGAAGCGCAGGAATAAAGATTTCAAGAATATCGCGGAGAACTTTTCAAGGTAATGTTCGCGCAAACAATGTAATGAAAATTTTTTTAAATTCATGTTGATTTCATCAGATCCGCTGATAACAAGCTACAGACATCTATTTAAAAAACAGTTTAAATCATTTCCGTAAAATTGTTTTCATTTAATCATTGCCCCTAGTGTTTTTTATTCTGAGAACTCGAACTCCAATATTAGCGGTGAAAGTGAGAGTGATTGCTTGTCAGATGAATCTGAATTTTAGTTTCCTTTTGCAAAAATGTGTGTAAATAATTTTAGCAATTTATATTATTTACAATACACAAGCATAATTTCAAAATATGCATTACCAAAAAATGCGGAGCTAATTTTATTTTGTTTTTTGAATTTTTGTTCTCCTTTCTAAGTTTAAAAAATCATTAGTTTAACAATAAAAAACAATTTAAAAAGTCAAATAAAGTCATTCTTTGCACCAATTAGTGATTCCTACATAAAAAAGTTGTTTTCAATATAGCTAGTTCATCAAATGAATTGATTCCGGTTTATGGGGTATCTTGTCCCACTGTGCAGCGGTGTGTATATTTAAAGTACAAAAACATTTTCATTGCTGTACAATTTATTAAAACAGTTAACAGAAAATGTATTTTAAATAAGTAATTTAATTTTTATTGTTTCAAATTCTCTTCAATGCTTATGGAAAGCTCTGCAATGCTAAAAAGTAGATATTTGCTGACGCCATTATGGAAATCTATAAATTATTAAAAAAAAAACTTTTCTTCGAAGTGCAATCTGTATTTCAAACTAAAGTACCAAATCTTTGATTAAATGTGGCACAGGATAAATGGAAAAGAACCGTTTTGATGGGCGTGTTGCTTCGTGGGGTGTATTCTCCCTTAGATACCGTTATAAAAAGGAAGATGTTCCTTCTAAACATTTCGTTAATTCTTGGGATTTATACTCCCAAAAATATAGATTATTTATCGCTTAATCTTAAGGGGCCGCGTAGCATGATTTTCCATTCTTTCTGTTTGTAGCTATCTACATTTTGAAGGTGTGTACCTAGACTTACAGTATTGTGCAAAATACATATAGGCAACCGTTTTACTTTAGTACTTCAAGTCATTTTTGTTTTAATACGTTTACATACATAGTTAAGATAAAGGAAACACTCTTAGACTTTAACCATAAGGTGCATCCGTTTTATTTACGTTGTAATCTCTACACCCCTCAAATGCGGACACCTCTTATGACCGGAAAGATCTCAAGGAACCGAAAAAATACATGTTTTTTACAATTTCTAGAGTAGCAGCAATTGTTTACCGTTTCGATATCAGACGCTTAATTGAAAAAAGTCCCTGATCTAATTGATGGTTACAGTTTCAAAGACATTTTTAATTGAAATAAAATAGGATTTTTTTCGTGCTCTTCCTGACATTATTTACGTTTAGCACAAAGTCCATTATAAAATAAAATTTAATAGTATATTATGTTTATTGGTTGCCTATTTACACATAAATGGATACCTCAAGTGCACAGGCCCGGTTTTAATTAGTTATCTATATCAAGCCTTCAGGAAACTGAATGTAGTCTCTGCATGGAAGACGACGAAACTGCGGAACATATTTTATGTGACTGGATGGCACTCTGTGCACTCAGGGGACAACATTTTCACAGATGTCAAGCAGTGTTACCGCTGAGAATTTTCAAAAAGTCGCAAGAAAAGTCGCACAGACTTAAAAAAAGTCGCAAAGAAAGTCTCAGAGACTTCAAAAAAGTCTCAACATATGAATTGTAATGCTCTTGCCTGTGGGACCTTTTTTGGGGGTATTCAGTTCGTCAGGTGTTTTATTTAATTGAAACATTAATTAATAACAAGTTAACAACATATTTATTTTGATTATTGATATAGGAACTATGTACACATATTTATTTTATTTTGAAAACAAAATAAACAAAGAATAAAAAAACGTTAATAAATATAATTATAGAACTTTTTTTTTAAACAAAATAAAATATGAAGCTTATAAAAATCATTTTTTCCCGAACCACCAACATGTGACTAATTAAAGCTTGGGGCGTTTAGGTTTTTTGTACACCTTTGTGGATTGTTGGTAGAGATGGAACCTTGTCCCCTTATCACTGCGGCCACAGATGGGCCTAATGTCATTTCCTCCATTTATACATACATCATAATGTATGTACATAATAGGCCCGTCATAATAACATATAATCCAAAAATGTGTTTGATGAGCCAGCTGTCAGATACATAAATATATACATGTAAAATATATACATGTAAAATTTGCCTAAATGACGATGAAGTTTTCTGACTACACAAATAAAGTGACACACAATATGTTCTGCTGATTCTTCGGCCTTGTTGCACATCGAGCACGTCATATTGGTGAAAATAGTTCAAGACTGTTTTTAAAAATTATTTTTTATCTATGTATATATTTAATTTCTACTTTTTAGTATCTGAATTTTTTTTTACAAATTTACCTCGGTACGCATGCACTATATATTGGCTTGGGTGGGTTTAATATGAGAAAGTTTACTCAAAATGTTTGAGATTCTACTCATCAAACCTATCCATTTGATACCCACGTTATGGGGGTTGTGAATAAAAAAGTATTCCGCAATCTTATGGCATCCACCGTATTAAATTTAGAACCACGTAACTTAGCTAATCGTATTCTACTTGTCAAATTCTTTCATTTGATACCCATATTAAAGAGGTCCTGAAGATAACGGTAATCCACCATCTTGGGGCGTCCGCCATATTAGATTTACAAGATCATCAAATATACTATTTGAGTTGTCGCCGGACATGCAAAATTTCAGCATGATCGGATAACTGCAAGTGGGTGTAAAATCGATTCCCAGATTTGTCCCTAACAGAAAGTAACGTTAGTATAAATCTTATAAAAAGATAGATGGATTTAGTATCTACATTAAAAATTAAAAAAAAACATAGAGAAGGTCACTTAGTATTAAGCCAGTCAATATTAAATAATTCAGTTTGTAAAGCTTATAATAGGCGTGTTTTTTTGTAACCTATATAGACTTCGAAAAAGCTTTCAGAGTAAAAATAAGACTCGATAATTATCCAGGCTAAGGTTTTGTTGTATTAACATGTTTCGGCAGCATGTTTACCCTACAGGTTACAAAAAACACGCCTAATATAACAAAAGGTGCAATAAATTACTTCCCAGTCCTTTCTTTCCTGTATTTATCGAAGCCGAAGCCGAAGCCGAAGCCTCAATTTACTTTTTTCGAGAAGGTTCAGTGCAGATTACATATTATTATAATGTTTCCACATGTAGAGGGTTGGTTTGCTTATGTTGTAAGCTTTGAAAAAACCCTTTGTGCACAAGCACTACTATGCGCCATGCGGTAGTGTCAAAATATTTGGAACGAAATTATATACATTTGAAAATATAATGGTTACCGATGTGGTTTTCATTGCCAACACTATCTAGTATATCCCATTAACGCTCAGCTTCCTATTTATAGGACAGCTAAGGACGAAAAGTTCTAGTGACTAAGAAAATAATAAAAAGACAAGATCTGCATTTCTAACATTAAGTTTAATCAATGGTCTTTGTAATTGAAGGGTAAAATAAAAAAAATATTATTTAAAAATATTTTTTTTTAATTTTAAAAATAAATAGTTTTTGGTTAAATAATACACTTTTTGGGGAAAAAAGCTTTAAAAATATAAGGTTTCAATATAAATGGATGAAACTTCAGATTTTAATAACTAATTGATTATATATTAAAATGGGTAGTCAGATTAAAAAAAAAATAAAAATCAGGACGAAACTAGAAAGGATTGCGATCAGGTGTCCTAAAAATATGACGCTGGGCATTCAATTTTAAAGTCTGAGGGTGAATTTTCTGTGACGTAAAATAGCATTAGACACATATGAAATACATACAAAGCCAGTGAGATTCACAACCCTTCCTTTTGGCTTTGTCATAGTCAGGTAAATAGAATACTATTTAGCTGTAGCAATCAAAAGGTGATGCGTATTAGTCTGAACTGAATAGTTGAGTTTGATGGAGTAGTTCTTACTTTTTCCTTTATTGATTCATTTTGCAATTCACATCCCCCATGTTTCAAAAAAAACCGTTGGTTTGACTGTTCACCGAATTGCCGATATGCTCGAGCAACTTCAACGTAATTAAAAATTCGAAGATGCAAGTGTTGCAGTTTTACCTCCGCCTTTAGACTACGAAACTGACGAGAATTCCAGGTTTAGAAGATAACTAATTTGTTCTCTAGCTTCCATATATTCTAAGAAATGACCTATGTATGGAAACGATAACGGAAAATCTTTAGGCTAAGATCCTGTCCAATTATTATGAATTGTTGAAATGAAGAAAACGATCGTGGTTTCTGTGACCGCATGTTTGACATTGCAAAGAAGATTTTCATAGTTCAATTAGTCACAACTTCTTCAAATTTTGATCGTTTTGAACCTGCAAACCACTGCTCGCATTATTTACAAAAAGAAAATAAACGAATTTAATTAATTGCCTCAACATCAGTTGGTAAAGCAGTACAACCCGACTTACCTCCAAATACAATACTGCAATAAAAAAATGGTACTGGTTCACTTCACCCGAGTTTATATATGGCTATGGTGAATGTTTGGGTCATACTCATACACGAGTTTTTGGTAGCAGAGAAATAGAAATAATCATCGCTGCTGCAGTTAGGACGAAGAAGCTTTTTCTCCTATACTCAACTCCGATTTATATTTGTTCACTGTGTTTTTATTTATTTAAATTTTAACCTAATTATCAATTAATCAATTCTTCGCCTGGCATTTATTTAATTTTTTTGGTCAACAGGCATTTATAAATTCTTTAAAAAAAATTAAAATAACTGAAAATTATTTACATAGGTATTAAATTTTAGACCTCATATCTGCCCAGCGTCCTATTTATAGGACACACAGTTTTGAAACTTCTGTTGCAGTATTTTTTTTTGTAAATTTTTTTTTCAAATTGTCTATCGGTAAGTAACAAAATATTAAAAAATTAACTAAATTGGGCCCAAAATATTACTCTGAGCGCTAATGGGATATATACCAAAATTTGTCCTCATGTGTTATGTGAATGTGTGAAAGTAAACTGCGCACAAAAATAGATCTAAGAAAAATCTGCAAACTGATGCATTTAAAATTTAAATGAAAATAAATACAGTTTAGCAAAAAAGTCGCAGAAAACCATAAAAAGTCTCAATGTTTCTATGAAAAGTCGCAAATTTGGAGTTTTTTGGAAATTTCGTATCAAAGTCGCAGGCCAGTAAAAAAAGTCGCAAATTGCGACTTTAGTCGCAGAAGGGTAACGCTGATGTCAAGAAACAAGTGTCTCCTGTATTTTTTTTGTCTAATTGCTTAGTATCCCTTAACCCCATATTAACTATTTTGGACAAAACTTAATCCAGAAAAAAATATATCGTTTTGCAATACGATTCCGTGCTATAAAAGATTTACCGTAAGTGTTTGTGTTTTACAGTGGCAATTTAATTAGCACACCCAAGCATTCAGGTAAGTGTTTACTGAAAATATGCAATTCTTTGATCAGAGCTTATATTTTTTGAATCTGCCTTATTAGCTGTTCATTGTTTTTTTAAGATTTGAGAATAAATATGGGAAAAAAAGAGTTCAACGAAGGAAGAAAGAATTCAGCTTTCGAATTTGCACCAGAAAGAACAGAATATATCCGAACTTGCAAGATCAGCTGTTCGGGAAATGCCATATCTCCAAAAGTCAGTTTTTCTGGAATTCTGTCATCTGGAGTGATGAATCCAAATTTAATCTATGTGGACCCGATGGCAGAACCTACGTACGACATCCCCCAAAAGGAGTTGGACCCAAAGTACACTACGAAGTCGGTTAAGTATGGAGGTGGCAGCATGATGTTTTGGCGAGTGGTGTTGGGCCAGTAGTCCAAGTTGAATGAAAAACGGATGAGCTTATGTACAAGAGCATATTGGGCAACAATTTGGTACGTTTTAATGATGATTTTCCACTTGCAACACATCAGCAAATTGGGTTTCAGCAAGACAATGCCCCACGCCATACTTCCCGCACAGTTAAGGAGTGGTTTGATGCAAACGATATTACCGTTCTGACTTGGCCCCATAAATCCCGGGAATCAATCCAATAGAAAATTTCTGGGTCATCGTCAAACGACGTGGAATGGCATTAACCCTTCAAAACCATTTTTTTCTAACTAACTTAAAAAAACCAAATATGCAATTTATTAATTTATTTAGAACATATTTACTATCGTGCCCAAATATGTACACTTGTATTTATTACATAGGGTTTTTCGCTAAATACTAATGTTTATGGCGAATACTTCCGGTCACTTGAGCATTTCCTATTTAATTGTAAATCAAAGAGCTGTGAATTGGGGCAAACTTTCTTTGGAGCACCAGCACAACAAAGTATTCTACAACCCTGTAGTAGCCAGACATCAACGGCCCAGAAGAAGTAGTGCAGAATTTGCAAAGTAAACGACCCAACGCAAAGAAAAACCAGAATTGATTTGCCCTTCTATTTACAATACAGTTTTCTATTACATAAATGCCATAAATGTGTAAATCAACAAAATACTTTGTAATATTCAAATCATATATAAAAACAACTTTTAACCACAAAAAAAGTAATGACATGTCCAAAATAACAAAAAAAAACTTAAATTATTTCATTGTATTCGAATAATTTCCATACAAAATGTATGACCAGCCAGACCTATTCCATTGATGAGAAGGTGGCGAAACATCCATTGACAGAAGGGTTAAAACCACCAACGCCAAACGCGTTGTGGACCACTTTTCGGGAAGAATGGTACAAAATTCCTCCCGAAGTCTGGCGTCATTAAGTAGGAGATATGCTGCCGTCATTTTTCAAAAAGGATACCTAACCAAATATTAAGTAAATATGAATAACCACAATCACATTTAAATAACTTTTAAGTTGTTCTTACTATTTTTCAGATTGTCTAAGTATCCACAAAGCATTGACCTTAGTCATTGTTTCGAAATTATAGTTCGTCGCCCTTATATTGGGTTACCGTAAAGCCAAAATTCACTTTTTGAGTTTGGTATGCAGTCTTATGTTTTCGGGGCAGACCTTTCCAAATCTTTTATCCATTTTGCTCTATTTCTTTCCATTGCAAAGATATACAGAATGGTTTTGACCCAATTCATCAAGTTTACGTCAAAACAAACTCGAAAATTTGCTTAAATTTTAATTTAAGAATTGTTTTGACTTATGCATAAGCCTACAAAATGCCAGGTAAAACTAATTGATCGTATGCACGTTCGTCATTAGAAAGAAAAATATTTTTTTTGGTTTTGCCGTACGTGCATACTGAATACTCTACCCGAAAAAAGACAAATGAATTCTGATATGTGGAAACAGTACCTTAGAAAACGTTTGCGAAAATCTGGAATTTTTGACGTATGTATGTGTATGAGTAAAAGAAAATATTGATTTTAGTGGCGTATACGGCAAACTGATTTTGTACTAAAATTTAAATATTTTAAAAACTAAAAGTGTTTTAAAAAATTCCAGCGGTTGGTTTTCATGCAATAGGCAGTCAAAACTTTAAATGCGATTTCCCAAAAATGCGTGAATTTTTTTAATGCATTTTGTCGCCAGAAAGAAAAATTTTAATGGGTGTGCTAATTAGCTTGCCACCCCTGTACACACATAGGTTCGAGTACATTTAATATTTAATATATTTAATATACAATAACAGATCAAAATAGAATAAAATAGAAATGGCAATGGATTTGTATTAATGTTCACCGAATGTCAATGTCGATAAAACCGGTCCAAATTTCGCAGAACACCCCATAAAAAATTCATAGCAATAATTCTCCTTTTCCACTTATTTTTCTATTAGACGCTATTTAAGAATAAGCTACACCACTTACCTGGATTTGAGGCATTTATGTGAAACTCGCAGATATTCTTTGTCCCCTGGGCAAAGTCATACGAATCTGAGTCAGTGAAAAGAATATCCACGTCGAGCTCGAATCCCCGGTTGGGAATTCCCTGTTGCAATGGCGCAGAAAATGGACTCGAATGGAATGCCACCAGCATCTCTGGACCCCTGAAATGATATGAGATGATAAAAAATTAAATTACCATGGTCAATTTTCGACGGCACACCAGCGAGATGTAAATAAATTTAAGCGACCACATTATACACGAAGCCAATTTCCGAAGAAAGTAGCTCTAGGCCGGCCATGGATGGGATTGAGGATGCGGAGGTGAGGACACACAAGCCGGGTAGGAGAATGATCAATGGAGGCTGTGAAATTTCATTTCATATATTTCTCACCCTTAATGCGAAGTATGCCTTCGGGTCATGGAACGACCCGAAAAGAAGGAGCAAAACAAAAGGACAAACAATTGGAAACGAAAAAGTTTTTCTTCACTCTTACATTTTTTTTTCTATTTCTTTTCATAAAACAAAAAAATAGAATTCCCCCGAGTAATCTTTTTGTTTTCATTTATGCCAGTTTTCCAACGAATATACAAAAGTTATATTAATATGTTCCTATGTTCGGAAACATAGCCACTCTATAGGTACGTACGAGTAAGGATGTAGGTATGTATGTAATATCGCGTATTTGAGTACGACGACGCGCCTCCAGCCACGATAGTCCTCAGCTGCAGAAAGCTGAAGTAAACGAATATATTTATGCGATGAGCAGATTTGTCTTTTCGTTTCGAAGCCAAAATAAAGAAAACAAAGAACAGCAAATAGCGTGGAATACGAGTAAGGGTAGCTGGTAGCTAAGCTATGTATGTGTATAGATGGATAGAATAATGAGCAGAAGGAGCAGAGACAACAAACTTTGGCTTAGTCCTGATAAACTTAAGAAGACGGGGCGAAATATCTGTCCTCCCTCTGGTATTTTCTTTTCAGTCGTCTTTGCGTTTAATCTCAAGCCATTTGATGCTAATTTCCCTAATTGCTTAACGCAATCCACTTAGCCATGGGAATTGTAAATTTCCGTCTTTATCCTTTATCATTTATTGGTATCGTTCTCCTCCTCGATTCTTGTGGCTGAGACTTTAACGAGTATTTAAGAATGCATTATGCATATCTATCTATAAAGAAAAAGGCCACTCGGGGGGTGGTGGTGCCGTGGTGGTGAGTGTGCTTGTTTTTCCCTCGTTCGACAAAGAATGCAAAAGTTACGGCAGCAAACAAAAGTCTGATCAAATCCACAATTACTGAGAAGATTGATTATCGCTAATTGAAAAATGAAATTGCGGATATTGTATTGAATTTAGAAATGGAAGAGTTGTGCACTGGATGGTTCAACTTTAATTGAGGAGTATCTAGTGAACCTGAGATGATAGTTGAATGCAATTGGGAAATGGGATAATAAAAAAAAAAAACTGTTGAAGTTAATTAATTTAGTACAAAGTGACCACAACAAAAGAAGTTTATAGGAGTTCATCACCAATATACGAGTACAACATACACAAATTCGAATAAAAACATATCATCTGGTTTCAGTTGCAAATGACTTAGTGGTGCTACCGCTGCAATGCACATAGCAAGTCATATCATCATTATATATTAATTTAATTATTTAATTATTATTATTATTTAATTATATTTAAATCGCTAGCGCAAGAGCTTGTGATTCCTCCTGAGGGTTTATTCCTGCACCGATTTCAATGATTCTTACACTGATCGAAAGCTCATCACCTGAACTTCGTTCATCAATATAAACACCTTTGAAAAAGCCCATACGAGTAAAGTTATTACGAAAAAAATATTATTACCTATACCCTATACCTATAGGGTTTCTACATGCGAGATTACTCGCACCAGTACACTAGTATATATGAATTTAATTTTCATCCTAATTGTTTTCATTTAGCAGCAAAATGGTACATGCTTGATTTATGTTTATACATGGACATGGTACTTAGTCTGAAATAGAAATCATTTTGATTCAAATAAGCACCTGTTTATACAATTTACGTTTAATATGTTTATTTCAAATAGAAAACAAGTACATTCTATCGAAAACTATCTAAAATCTATATAATTTAATCGCTAGCGCAAGAGCTTGTGATTCCTCCTGAGAGTTTATTTCTGCACCGATTTCAATGATTCTAACACTGATCGAAAGATTATTACTTTGTTCATCAGTATAAAGAATTTTGAAAAAGTGCATATAAGTAAGATGAGATGAGATGAGACAAAATTATATGGAGCCTGGGTCAACAGCGTACATCAATGAAATTAGTATCAAAATAAAGCTGATCTTTAGTACATTAAATCTGCAAAGTTTTATGATAATCGTATGTGGGGATTTTGAGATTTTTGTGTGTGAAGTTCGTATTGCGGATAGATCTTCTGATGATTTTTGTCCGTTTATATGCATATAAAATCATAATAACATAAGAACCGCAATGCGCATATATATGTATTTAGTATGAAATGAAAGGTGATTCTACTATCTTTCTTATGATTTAAAAATAATGAGTCTTAGATGTTCAGTTTTAAAAAAATAAATTAATCTCTTAACACTAGAACCGCCGAAGTTCTATACCCCCCGTAAGCCGCCGGCGGGACAAATTTGACCCACTTGAATTATTGCGAAGATCATCCGTTTAATGTACGAAGTCATCATAAAAATACATAGTAAAATGTTTTTTTTTGTTTTTGTAATGATTTTAAATCATATTCTGTATTGTTTGATTAACAAAAAAACGTCACAATATTAATTAATATTTTTTCTACAAGTACTGAAGACAAAATCTATGCACTAGTTATCATTATTATTATGTATTTTTTTTTTATTTGAAATGCAAGTAAGTTGTAATTACTTTTTAATAATATATTTATAGAATTTTTATTATTTTTTATGAACTCTGATTTGTTTTTGTCTCGTTTTTCGGGGTGTTCCGGAACTGCAATAGGAACACCTACAAACTCGTCTTTCTATTTCTAAATACTTTTTGCCCGATTCCTCTCCCAATGGTTTTTTCAAAGAACCAGTTTTTATTGCTTTATTATAGTGCTTAACATTAGGACTTTTTTTTATTAGCCTTAGATTGATAAATATTCAAAGAATTGGCTTTTTTAAGTAGATATATATAAGTACATTTGTACAATTTTTCTTGTGCAGTCTTCACGCACACTCGTATTTCACTGCGAGCTTTATTGACTGTAGCGACACGATAGTAGTATTTTTTAGATTTCAAATATTCATGTAGTAGTAGCGAAGTGAAAACGTTTTCACATATGCTACACCGTTTATAAGGAGAGTTGAGTGGTCGAGTTGAAACTCAGATGAGATTTCAACCTAGGTATTTCAACACACCGAGTTGAATAGTTGAATAATTGAAATTCTCAAACGAGACAGATATCTTAACGTACTTTAACCGCAAACACAGATACGCAATCAAAACAAAATGATTTCCCACTCCAAACAAAAGCAAAAAAAAAAACACAAACATAGAGATCACACACACACAGAGACAACTTGTCAGTTCAACCACTCAACCCAGGTATACATGCATTTTTTCAGCCCGACCGAGCTCTCACAGCTCAGTCGAGTCCAGTCAAACCAGCTTCGACTCAGCTCGCGTTTATATGCATCTCAACCTAGGTTGAAGCTGGCTTCAACTCTGCATATAAACGGGATATGTAATATTTTTCCCCTTGACATAATTTTCGATGCATTTTTTCTTCAGCCGGATGCTCATCTTGAGGTTTTTTGTTATCTCTTCCGACGTAAGGGAACGCATTTACCACAGAATTTTTATCTTTATCTACTGCCATCCAAAATGTTTGTCAGTGTTTATTTAGTCTAAAGTTCAAAAACTGAGTGAATCGACAACGGCACTCAGAAGGAAAAATCTGTTCATCGATCATTATGTACGGTCCGGGTATAATACCAACATTCGTGGAATAATAAAACCAAAAATTGTGTACGGGCTTACTTTTACATAAACAAGTAAATTTTCTTGATGCCAACTATAAATATATAAGACTGTATTAGATACATTAGAATATTAGGTACAATAACTAAAACTTATAGTCATATCACGGTGATTTATAGTAAAACTATTCTTGTATTGATTGGGAGAAATCGAATGTAATAATAATTAATACTAGTATACCAGTGCGAGGAATCTCGCATGTAGAGACCCTATAACCGTTGGCATTGGTAATTAAGTTTTTTTCGTAATAATTTTACTCATATGCTCTTTTTCAAAATTGTTTGTACTGATGAACAAAGTTCAGTTTATTAGCTTTCGATCAGTGTTAGAATCATTGAAATCGGTGTAAAAATAAACTCTAAGGGGGAATCACAAGCTCTTGCGCTAGCGACAAATAGATAGATTCTCTAAATTTTATTATGGTGGATTGGTGGGACAAAAATGACCCAGCGGCGGTTCTAAGTAAATCAATATTTTTTTCAAAACCTATGATAATTACGAAGATGAAAGTGTTAAAAATTATTAAAATATACCAATTGAGTAAAAGTCAGGAAGTTTAATGATTCCAAATTAAAAACAAACGAAGTTTGAGGTGATTGAAAGTGTCGGTGGGACAAAAATGGAACGGCGGCGGTTCTAGTGTTAAGACTTTAAATGTAAAGTATTTTTTTACGATAGGAGGCTAATACATCGTAACTGGTGGCGTAATTGATTTTCTAAAAGATAGGTCCGATAAAGTAGAGAATTCAATATGACGGACTTAAGATTTAAGATGGCGGCCATAACCACGCCAAAAATGACGATTCTTACAAAGTCAACCGATTTGTACCAAATTTGGTTTAAAGGGGTTTTCGGGGTCGCTGATCACAAAATCTGATCTAAAGTCAGATTTGCAAAATCCAAGATGGCGGATCTGATATATCGGATATTCGATCAGTGGAAGAGCCAAAACACGACACACCACCAAGATACATTTTTTTGAAGACGGTTACTGTGAAACCAAATTTGGTTTAATAATAATAATAATATTTGGCTTCAGCAGTCCTAGGTAGAACCAAGCCTAGCTTCTCGCAACCATTTGTGTGTGCGCGTTATATTTTTGCACGAATGGAAGGGACCTACAGTTTTCTGCCGTCTCCGAACGGCGAGTTGGGAAGCTTTACATGACAAATGATACTCTTGAATGCTTGTCAGGCATTCGGAAGAGGTGGGCACTGTGAAAAACTTTTTAATTGTTTGCGGCGGGGATTCGAACCCAAGACCGCTGGCTCAGTAGTCCGACGCACTAACCATTTGCGCTACGGTGGTTTAAATAAAATTATTATTATAAAATATATCTACAAATTTTAAATACTGTTGCTCATTATTTTCATTAAAAAAAAACCGGCCAGGTGCGAGTCAGACTAGCGCTCAAAGGGTTCCGTAGTTTTAAAACTACATAGTTCTATTTTGATTAAATAACTGTTTCGTTTCGTTAACACAATAAACTTAAACGACCCACCTCTAAATTCACTTTACCAACTTATAATAAGTAATATTGCTTACTATGAGAAATTCGATAAACATTAAGAACGCGGCTGAGTGTGTTGCGCATCCATTAACCTTTTTTGCTTTGTTTCCTGGCAAAATCCGTATTTTTTTTATTTTTTTGTATGGCAGCACAATTTTGGATAGTATTTAATTTTCTCAAAATTTTTGTTAATAGAATGGTGGTAATTTCTTCAAAATTGGTCGAGTAGTTTACGAGTTAATCGGTTGAGAAATTGAATTTTTCGACATAAAATTAAATTTTTCGACGTGAATTTCTCAAAAACTTTACAACTTACGAGATTCGCTAGGTTATCTTTAAAAATATAGTTAATTATCTACCAACTGTGATTTCTTCATATGTATTTCTGACTTCAGTAGTTTCCGAGAAAACCGTAGGGGGCTTTTTTTATGATATTTTTCACACAGTTTCGGCAATAACTCCCAACGTTTCTAACAGAAAAAACTAAGAAAAATATTTTTGTAATCTTTGTTTCGAGCCCTTTCGAATGATGTCCTACATGATATATTTTTCAGAAATTATTTTTTTTTAGATTATATTTTACCCACCCTGTATAGTTGTTTCACAACATTTTTGAGTAATATGTTGTCCATGTATGTGGACCACCATCACCGTAATGTATAAATATGCCAAATTTCAAGTTTCTAGGAAGAACAGTTCTTGATGTTTTTATCGTGACAGACATTTTTGAGTTAGAGCGAACTTATAATGGTTCCGTATTACCATATGGGTACGGAACCCTAAAAATCGTAAAAACTCGCCAAATTCAAGGGCGCCAGACCAGAAGGTACCCTTAACACGGTGGTAACGTTCTTGAAAAATATCTTGTTAAACAAAATCGTGCCAAACAAAATCGAGCTTTATAAGGTGGCATGCTAACTCTTTTTTAAATTTCAGTCACCTTTCAATTGAAGGATCTGCATTTAAAAATAGCGACTCCAATCTTAATGCGAGAACTCTTCCATGTGTTAAGTCACAATCACCTTTGTTATTAAATCTCCTACAAATGCTGCACCTACCGTCCTAGTGAACAGAAAACTGTCACTGTAACGTAACTGAGCAATTCATCCTCAATCATCTATCATCGCGTTGGCACAGTTAATATGAGGAAGCCACTATTTCAATATGTATACATATTCTTGGAAACACAGCAGGTGTATGTATGTGTATGTATGTATGTACATATTAACAAAATTTGTATGTTTTACGTGTATGCGCATGTGCATAGTTGAATGAATTTATCGAGAAAAAAAATTGTTGCAAAAACCGTGTAAAACAAGGCTTTGAACCATGTTAAACGAAAATATGTCGCAAGAAGTGAACCATGTTAAAACGAGGCCGTGCTATAAGAAGTACGTGTTAAGTGAGGCCCACCTGTATTTGCATTGACTGAACGAAGACAGTGTCAATATACTACTAATTTTGTAGTATTTTTCTTATAAATATGATAATTTTTTCTGGAATGGAATCACAATTTAAAGCAACTTTTTTTATCGAAAATATTAAAAACAAAAAAAAAACTAAACAAGGAAAGCTTAGAATATGAACCCTCAGGGATTAGAGTTAAAAACTAATTTCTAATAGAAACCTTAATAAGAACCTCATCACAAAAGAAGGTTTTCGATGTTTTGTTTTGTTTTAAGTCATCGCAAACTACGCCACAAAAAAATAAATAAAAAAAGACCCCATCTCCTCTCATTCATTATGAGGGTTAAGCCCCTCCCCACAGGAGAAAACTCGAATTCTCAATTTAAATTGCAAATTTGTTAAATAAGGATTTTGTGAATTTATAATTATTTGAGCGAACTTTATTTATAATGATGGCAAACTTTTTCTCAGGCGACGACGACGCCCGCCCCCCATTTCCATGTTTTCATCTTCTTTAGTAATTTTAGTTGATTATATGAAGGTGCATTGTTGTTGCCCTTAACTTTGAACGGTACTTTAGCCTGTATTGAGTAGTTCCTAATGGCATTCCAAGTTCTTTACGTTAGTCATCAATAAACTTTTAGAAATTCATGCACTATGGTTCAAGTTGTTCGTTCGATGAGAAAAGTAAATGAATACCGTTAAAAGGAATGAAATAGCTGATAAGTTTCTGAACTACAAAAAAAAATTAACCATCGATGAATGACGTTAGAAATTTACTTGCGCCGGAATGCAAGTAATTTAAAAGTATTCGTATTTACAGGTAATACTATTAAACAATTATTAAGTCGGTGTCCAGACGATTTATCAGCCGTTCCAGATGATTTATTCATGAAATTGGCAGCCGTACATATCTTTTGACACTTAATGAAAATATCAACAACGTCAGCCGTTGAATTTGTTGTCCATACTTTGAGCACGTGCATTTATGGAATCACAAAAATACCGAACTGCAAGCTTAATTTAACTGGAAATTGAATAAAGAACATAGAGTGCAGAAATCATGTATTGTCTTCTATACCTACTTGCAGTAAAACATTTGGTAAAAGATGGGGACTGACGCAAAAGATGATCCTCTGGATGAACACTTCCATAGTACGCCTTATCCTCACCGACAGAGCACTAGTATGGTGGCCGACCCTAAATAAAGGCTAACACATAAGGAATGGCAGGTACACTGGTGTCATTAAATGTGCTCTATAGGATAACAAGTGAATACTGCTTTGGTAAAAGATCCGAAGTTTTTGGTCCTATGGTTTAGCAACCCTAGACTCAAAATTCTGGTATGATACACAATTGGATCTAAAATTCGCTTTCTTTGGCTTGGGCCCACTTAAGTTTCGGCATCTCTTGGAAAATTCCCCAGCGAGTTTCAGGATGAAGCCCATGCCATCGGGATCTGGGCGTTGATAATAATTCTTGTCTGATAAGTGCGACGCGTTTATTACTTGGGCGGCTAAAAGCTTTTAGAGACTTCATTGAAGGATACGCAAATATAAGGCGCTATGCAGACAAAAAAGACAGACGGATATAGAACAATTTTGGTCACTAGCTTCCAAACTCAATGGGAGAAAATTAAGGATGAGCTGATGCCTGGATTCGGACGTTCTTCGTTCCTATTTTCATAAGACAACTGAACCCCTGCCTTCAATGGATGCACGTATAGCTACAGCTATAGCTTTTGTTTTCATGTACCATCAAGTTTAATTAGAACACACAACACTGCAACTCACAATTGATTAAATTGAAGCAAAGAGGCTGGCAAACTATTATCCGGGGGTATGGCTCCCCCTGCCCACCACTGCGTACGCTTATGAAGGAAGCATACCACAATGTTTAATGACATAGGAATGTCTTAAAAATTTGGTATATTTATACGAAACCTATGTGTGTAAAGTAAAGGGTGTCCCATTAGGGACTTCCCCATTCCGATATGGAAATATGTCTAAAGGTCAAGTGTGTTTTGCAACGTGATTTCACTACAAGTTGAGGCATGAACACATACACAGGCGAACAACGCGTAAAGGTTATCCAAGTCCATTATGAAAATGGGCGTTCAAAGAAAAAATGCGCATGGTGTACTACGTGATTTTTTCGGCATTAATATGAGACAACCAGAGAAGTGGTATACGAGTATGTGACAGCGTCGTACAGTGCGTTCCATCGAAAACTGTTCGCGATAGTGTGGCCGAGACTCCATCGATCCCTATTCGTCATCGTGCTCAGGGACTGCACATCTCATAGAGCTCTTTGCAGCGAATTTTGCACGCTTATAACCATTTAGACCCATAAACTATTTAAATTTTAAAGCATTGCCAAATGCCAATACGCTTTCCAAACTACCTGTTTTATGCACACTTTACATGGTGAAATCCCTAATGGAACACCCTTACAATAGAAATACTCGAGCGGTTCTTATCGACAGTAAGTGAAATAAGGCCACATGCTATGCTCTGCCCGGAGGCATTAAATACATAGGACTATTAATCAAGGCGGTGCTCTGTGGGACCTGAAAGTAAACCTAGAACAGTTAACGCTAATGATTTTTAAAGGGAGGGGGAAGAAATTGCTGGAATGAAAACTGTGACTATAATTGTGAGAGGATCGAAGTACTTATTCTATTTCTTTCGGTGGCGCTGCAGTTTTGGGTAACTAAGGCCTGCTTCTTGGCAGGGGTATAAATACCTCGTGGTGCATCTTAACGAGAATTTAAATATGGAAAACTATCTACCTTGAAAACTAAAGCCAAAAAATGTATTTCGTCAACAAAAACACAGCTGCAAATTTATATTTACAACATTTTGAAACAGTGTCTGAAACTATCTTGTTTCATACTGCACAAGTCTTATATGCATTATGAAACTGTTGATAAGCTACAGAGGTATTTGTAAAGAGAATTTTTCAACAAATACATTGGTACATATTATATATAGGAATAGAAATTGACCTTTCACCACTCTTCATAAAAGTCTTAAAACTGTAATTTGACTAGGTATATCTTAAAAGTTTTGCAAATGGAACACGATGAACGAAGTCCGAACTATCTACAAATTTCCCGTTAGGTAAGTTCTTTTTGGTGTTAGAAGAAAAGTTGCTTATATTTTGCACAGGCAGTTACATGACTCTCGGGTTTATTATCTATTTACAAGCCCCCAGATTTTTTTTTATTTTTCAAAAGCTATGAATTAAAACAGCCTCACCCAATGGCTCCATTTCTGTTTTAATTCCTAGCTTTTTACAAGACTCCAATTGTTTTATTTTTCTGCTATATGTAAAAGCTGAAAAAAAAAATTTATTTGATGGCCAAGAGGTTACTAATATATTTTGCACAATAGTACATATGGACATATGTATGTATGTTTGTATATTAAAACGTGAACATCGAAAATTGTGTTTTGCTTTTCTTTTGTATTTGTTATAAAAGGAGTGGAATGGAAGTCATATTATCCGAAAGATACTGCGCCGTAGATATACACAATGTGTGTATGTTGCCGTTAAGGCAGGTGAACACAAAGACATGATTTCCCCCATGACTAAATGAAAGCATTTTGATCACGTTCATGGCTGTGCGAGCTTAGCGTTGCGTTCACTGCACGGTAGGCAGGTTTTTGTATTACAAGAACAAAAAAAGCTATGCAAATAAATACATAGCGTTGTTTCTCCCACTGTTTGTTTATTTACCAACGCATTATCAACAGCATAGTAATGCCATAGATATTATTGTTTAAAAAACAAAATTGTTGACTAATCATCATAATCGTCATCATTACAATATATATACATATGTATGTGGATATGTACGTACAAATCTCAATGGCACGCTTTTACCTGTCCAACATCCACGGCGATAAACTCAAAAATCAATAAACAAAATGAAGTAAAACTTCGTACACCTGTTACTTGACAAATCCTGTGTCAATAAGGTATAGAATAGACGGAATTTTCATATAATTTATAAATATAATTAATTAAAAACTAAAATACTCTTACGAATGACACTTTCTGATGAAATGTCACTTATTCAAAATACAAATACAATCCATACTTCTTTTGTGGACTAAAAACAATGTACATACTAGTAACTAGTGGACCAGTGCCACTCTTCGCAGTGGCAAGAGAACAGAATATAAGAGATAAGTATATGTACATAGAAAAGGCGAACGTAGGGATAGCGTATAGGTTAACATGTTTCTTCGTAATAACTTTACTCATATGCACTTTTTAAAAATTGTTTATTCTGATGAACAAAGTTTAGTTGATAAGATTTCGATCAATATTAGCCCTTAATTCACTAGGTGAATATCAGTCACGTAAATACCTTTATGAGTCCCAGGGACTCACAATTGTATAATCTTGTGTTTTTAATCGTTAGGTAAAACTTTTCAAACAACCGGCTTTTGTTCTTAAGGCTGAAGTATGCAACTGGAGGCGGTTAGTTAAGGCCGGGCTAACTGGAAGAGGTTGTTGGTTAAGGCCTTGGTCCACCCTGAACTGTAGCGCTACCTTAGTAAGTAAGTTAATAAGTAAATACATTATACAGTACCCCACCAAAAAATTATGAACACTGCCATGGCTTAAATCATTTAAACACATATGGTACACAATAATGAACTACATACATACGAGTACTAAATACGGATTTTTTGACTTATTTGCAAAGTCTACAGTCTCCGCCAACAGACTACACATTTATGCAAGATGGCGCTTCTGCCTTAAAAATTCGAGAAATGTTAACATTCTTCCTGGGCCGGCAAATTTTCCAGACTTAAACCCTATTGAAAATGTTTGGGGTTAATTAAAATCAATAGTTTATTCTTGGAGGAATTCAACAACACTAATACCGTAGGAAAATATTAACCTTTAACTGGGTAGGTGGGGTGCTGACAACACCCCAAGCCCTTATTTTTCAAAAATATTATACTTTGCGAGTGACAACAACCCGTTGTCGGTACAGTACCTTCCTGTTGTTTTCTATTATACAGAATCAGATTGTTTTAAAAAAGTTTGGTTGCACAAGTAAGCCGTGACAGACTCTTCAAGCTGCAAGGGTGCTGTCAGCACCCCACCTACCCACTTGTGTAATTTTTTTTGATGGGTAAATTTGTATAGGTAATTTGAAAATGTTATTTGGAAAAGATCAGGAACGCATTGAACTGTTGTTGACACTATATAAGTGAAGTTTCAATTGAAGAGCCGGACTAAATTCATACGGATGGTGGCGAATTTGTTAAAACCAAAATTGTTTGGAATTAAAATTAATATGGAAAGCAGTATTTTGGAAAGGATGACTAAAAACTCTATAAAGGGGTCTTACAGTTAATTCTTTTAACATTGTTCTACCCCAGAACGAAATCATAATGACAATTCCACCATAGAACCACTTACCAGAGGAAGGATAAGCGTAATAAAGTGAAATCATGATGGGGTGTTGTCAGCACCCCACCTATCTACTTACGTTACTATTTCTCACCTACCTACTCAAAGGTTAAGGATGTGTGGAAGAATGACAGTGGCACAAAAATGTGATAAAAGCATGAATTGCGAGTATGCCTAACAGAGTTCACAGTGTCTAAAAAAAAAACAAAGGACATTTGACAAAATATTAAGCTTAAGCTGTGACTCTAGCTGTCGATTTGAAATTGACAAACGACGTTTTTTACGTCAATTAGAAAATTGGTAATCGGAAATAATAGGTCTGTTCATTGAGGCTGTTCTGGGCAGAAAAGTACAAAAAAGTATGTGTCTACCAACCGTCTATAAAGTTCGCGAGATATGCGGAAATGTGTAACAAACTCCTTGTCGTCTCCAAACGAAGGAACTACGTCTTCCAAGAAAAAAGCGACAGAATTTCTTTAATCTTTTCCGCACGAAAATTGAATAATGCTCAATAAAGTCTGCATATCTCTAGAATCTGTCGTTGTAGTACTCGATAAACTGCTGTCACAGATATTATCGCTGTCTTCCAATTATTTTAAAACTTGTTCAATCATATTCGAAGCCATTTAAATCTTATCTTATTAATATATAAATCTCAGTGTGACGCTCTTACCTGCCAATCTTACGGTTAGACAAACACAAAAACTAATGCACACAATGAAGTAAAACTTCGTATTCCAGTTCATTACCATCCTGTGCCAATTATAGGCCAATTTTTAAATCAATTTATTCGCAATATTATTTAAATTAATGCAAAAATAAAAACACTCTAACAAATGCCCCTTTCTTACGAGACTGCAAAACTTGGGGTCGTTCGCACTATCTTTGATTCTTCGAACAGAATGACAGTGTATGTATTGTAAGTAACACTATATTTTGTAGACACGGGCGAAGCCGGGCGAGACACTTGAAACAGAAATGATAAATGCCAAATGTCAAAAATTCTGACAACTAACATATGGGCTGTACTTTTCTGTACTTTTCTGTTTTAACTTTCACTTGACATTTTGTACTAATCTGTGCTGTTCTGATGTGGTTTTTCCTCACTGAACAGAGCTAATTATAAATAAACAGTTTTTCATTATTTCCAATTGCCAATATTCTAATTGACGTAAAAATACGCATTTGTCAATTTCAAATCGACAAGTGGAAATGGAAACCTAACAATATGAACATTTACAAATTAAATACAAATAAAAAGTACTCAAAATTTGAAAAGCCTACTACAATTTTGAAATTCACCAAAACAATAAAATTGATAATGCCCCCCCTTTTTCATTGTTTTTCGTCTTCAAACGTCTTGCATTCCCGTGCGAAGGTTAAGTAGGCGATAGTATAGCCAGTGCTCTGGCATTTGGCTGTGTTCATTGCGAATCTAATGCCGGGAAACTTTTCCCCCCATGTATATACATATGTATTCAGAGTCGAGTGTCTAAAACCATAATATCACCATTAGGCTATTATTGCTGCAATGACATCCCGAATATATATGTTTGTATATTTTTTTATTGGTTAACGCTGCAAATACTTTACTAATCAAGCAAACTGTGCAACATTGCATTGAATGTGCCAAATTCTCCATTGAGGCCGTAAACTACTCAATTTGCGCATTCATTATGCCCAAAGTAAATACTGGAACGTTTCCGGTAACCCAACTATCATGGTTTACGAGCTATAAAATCACCAAAATCACCGCACTATGATGATGATGACGATATTCAATTTTAGGATTTATAATCACATTGAGAGTTTTGTTGGCTTTGTCTAGCATGTAACATGCAAGACCATGAGTTCGTGTTTTCAAATTTGAATTATCGATTTGATTTGTGGTCATGCCGGCACTGCACATTGAAACTTTTGAATGGATTGCTTTGGAGAAGGGCTTTCTGCTGATATGCTGCTGTAAATGCGACAATGTCATTGGGAATTTATTTGAAAATATTTAAGTCACTAGTTACTTGGTTGTTACTGTATGTAAGTACTTTAGGTTTGGATGGCTTTGTCTCTCAATGGTTATCTAATTTCAATTACCTACTCTGTTATTCTATTCATAGGGGGTGAAGGACTTTCTTATTTTTCTGAAATGCTTGCGATGAGATTTTGTAATCGAATTTAATTACTGCCTTTTATTGATGAATTACATTAAATAAAAAATATATTGAAAGGCTACTACAAAAGCACTTCATCAAAGAGTGCCTTCGAGTTCCATTACTGTCAAGATAACGATAGATCGGGCACCTGTTTTAAAGCCAAAGCTATTGCGGATTTCATTGCGAAAGTACTTAGGTCAAATTTTAAAATATTTGGGCTGTGTTCGTGTACTTATTTAAGGGTGTCCGATTAGGGTTTCCTTACTTATTTTATTTTATTTATTTATTTGTTTTTATTTCGGAAAACTGTAAAATACAATATCTTATAAAATAGTGAAATTTAGTTTCAAGTTATATTTGAGAACTCAATTTGAAGTTTATAAAAATAAAAAAACTAACATTTTATTTTATTTTAACCCTTCTATCAATTACTACCTATTCCATTGACTCTATGGGCTGTTTTAGAAAATCGTCGTTTTTTTTTTGCACCCACTTACTTAAAAAATTTAATCTACACTAAAGCATTAAAAATATGAATGCTGACAAAGTCAGGAAATTTTTTAATGATAGAGGCATAATTAGTAAGAAAAAAATGGTTTTGAAAGTGCGAAAGGTCTGGCCAGACCTTGTATGGAGTAATGTATTTATTTCCTATTTCACCTGGATGTATGTCAGATAATTAGTTTTGTTAATCGCATCATAAAAAAACCAAATATGTAATGTATTAATTTATTTAGAACATATTTACTATCGTGTCCAAATATGTACACTAGTATTTATTACATAGGGTTTTCCGCTAATTACTAATGTTTATGGCGTATACATCTGGTCACTTGAGCATTTCCAATTTAATTGTAAATCAGAGAGCTGTGAATTGGGGCAAACTTTCTTTGGAGCACCATTACAACAAAGTATTCTACAACCCAGTAGTAGCCAGACATCAACGGCCCAGAAGAAGTAGTGCAGAATTCGCAAAGTAAACGACCCAACGCAAAGAAAAACCAGACCATGCAATTCATGTGAAGAGCCTTTCTATTTACAACACATTTTTCTATTACATAAATGCCATAAATGTGTTAATCAACAAAATACTTTGTTATATCACAATCACAAAAAGTAATAACATGTCCAAAATAACAAAAAAACCTAAATAATTTCATTGTATTCGAATAATTTCCGTACAAAATGTATGACCAGCCAGACCAATTCCATTGATGGGAAGGTGGCAAAACATCCATTGACAGAATGGTTAAATCTGTAAAAACTGTATGATTTGCTTAAATATTTTTGAAAACAAATTTAAGTTCCTTCTTAATTTGGACTCTGTTATTTATTCTTCTTATATGCCGAGGCAAGGAGATCCCAAGCCGAATTGAGTTGACAAAAAACTGACGATCAGATATTAGTCAACTAAAACGATGGAGAGCTAGAAGATTCTTATTTCTACTAGAAGTGAAGAAAGAGGTCACTTTTGGAGTCCCCCAAGATAGCCACCTTAGGCCGTTGATCTTCATACTAACTATCAATGATGTCGACTGTATCATAAAAGACTCCTTTATATTTGTCTACGCAGACAACATTAAAATCCCACCTCCTTCCAGACCTTATATCATCTGCAATAAGCCTGATCCCCTTGTCATCACTCAAGTATGGTCCCCTTACTATGAATTTCATATCAGGTGAATCGAAGGCGTCCAGCGCAGGTTCATCCGTTTAACCCTACACGGTCTTCCTTAGGCTGACAGCTACAACCTGCCACCCTACAGTGATCGCTTAAAACTGATCAGCTTACAGTCCCTTGAAAAACCTCGGGAAGTTCCCGATGTACTCTTTATTCACCAGCTCTTGAATCTCTTTAAGCTTTAGATTGTTTAAGATTAACAAATTAAGCTTATTAAAATTAAAATTTAAAAAAAATCACCAGGTTGATGAGCTAAGATAATATCCGAAAACAAGACTAAAATACTTAAGGTAAATAGATTTTCAAATGTCATGTCAAGCAGTGACATGGCCAGGTGAGATACTCGATTATAGTATCCGTAGACGTATCTAACGGTGCTGTTAAATGCCGCAAGGACTTTCCTTTGTCAAAATTTAGTTTACCGATAACTTCGCACCCGTCCCATATGTCAGCAAATAAAAAACAAGACTCTTGGCGAGCAAAACGCGCATTTTGTACAGAGTGAAGTGCTAAGTTGCCCATAGGGTACGAAGGCACGTCATCTGTTTTTTGACTGGTCTCAGAGAATACTTGACATCTGGACTTCGTTGGATTGAGCAACAAATCATACTTTAGCGAGCAGTGAATAATATTTTCCAAATCTTCATCTACACAGGCTGCGAAGTGTTCAATAAAACCAAAAGGACAGCTTAAGTACATCTGAACGTCGTCGTCTGCATATTATGTACATGCGAATGGAGCATGATAATCAATGATGAATTGATAATGATAGATGGGGGCTCATTTATATAAAATGAAAAAAAAAAAAACAGTGGTCCAAGAATTCATCTCTGGGGAACTCCACTTACGATAGATTAATACGTTTAACCATCAAATATGTTTTGTTTTCAGTTTTGACATTTTCATCGTGAGTTCATTACAAGTTGAATTATGAACACGTACACTATCGAACAACGCGTAAATGCTATCCAAGTTTACCATGAAAATGGGCGTTTAAAAAGGCCCATTGTGTACTACGTGATTTTTTCGGCATACATTCTAGACAACCGGATCGGTGGTAAATGTGGCAGCACTAGTGCGTGTTCGTATAGTACGTTCCATAGAAAACATTGCAGCTGTACACGATAGTGTCGCCGAGACTCCATCGACCTCTACTCGTGCCCAGAAACTGCACATCTCACGAAGTCTTTGCAGCGAATTTTGACAAATGACTTGAATTCGTACGATTTCAAGATTAAATTGACTCAGAATCTGAAGCCCACAGACAATTTGAAGCGACGTCAATACGCCAACAATCAAAGCTGAAAAACGAGATAATTTGGAACATTAATGAAATTGAGCCGGAACTATGCCGCAGCGTCATCCGAAATACAGACATGCGGATGGAGGTCTGGGGAACCTTTTGTTCCATACATGATTGAAATAAACCACATTACTGACAACCATTTATTACATACATTACATACATTTATTCACCCTTTATATAGTAAAATCCCTTATAGGTCACCCTTTACTTTAGGATAAAAAGGAAGAGACCTACAGTTTCTTGTCGACTCCGAACCGTGAGTTCAGAAGCTCATCATGGCAGATGATACTCATGAATGCTTGCCAGATATTTGAAGGAGGTGGCACTGTGAAAAAACCTTTGGGTGTTTGATGGGATTGAGCCCGGGCAGCATGAGCCGCATATAAACGACATTCTAAATAAATCAAAGTCAATGTTTGTTATATAAACAAAATATTGCAAATAAAGCACTAATTTAAGTTCTTATTTTTTTGCGCCAAAAACCCAATAAAGCTACGCACATCTTAAACAGCTGTGCCTGTTCGATCAGTTGCGCCCGAAGGAAGATTAATATCCATTTTGATGTCCATTTACATCTGCATAAATGCTTCACTCCGCTAATTGTTTTAATAAAAACACAAGCCCCCCTTTTTAATTGGATCCACCTTTGAGTAGTTTCAGGACACGTATAAACCACCGATGAATGGCTTTCGGTTTTTTCGAAGGCGATTGATCGTTTTTAAATGCTCATAAATTGAGGTCACAAAATGACAACGTTTATTCATGTCAAACATGGCCAACAGCGGAGGCGGTACCGATTTCAACCCTGTTTACACGTTTATCTCTCCCTCACCAGCATCCGTATCCACCAGCTATGCCACAGCTTGATGTTGTGGTGGTAATGGAAGAGAAATTGATTTCATGACTTTAACCGAAACATCTGGAACACTTTGCTATTGAATTAATTTCCCGGCCACGACACCAAATGCGGGCACTGAATTGAGTTTACAGAAAATCCTGTTCCTGATGGCAAAACAGCCGACGAAGTTTTGGCTTTTAATTCGCGCGACACTGCTTCAGTGGTTAAGGCTTTTCGGTATCGGTCCTATAAAAAAAAAAAAAACAAATTAAATTCAAATGAAATTCCTCCGCCGATGGACAATTTACCATGAGAGCATGTGCTATTTTCTCTTAATTGCATACCCACTTTGGGCTCATCCGAATTCGGAACAGTGTTCGAAAACAGCAATAATAGAGCTGCGATGCAATTTTCACTAAGCGGGACAGGACACTTTGCATTTGGAAACTACATATTTACAAATCTAATGAAGCGAAGTGTAGGCTCCATTCGGTCGCAATCCCTCACATATCACAGGGATTATCTAGCCACACAGTCATGCAATGCACTGTTGTTCTATTAGCTGGACCGAGTCGTTAAGCTTCAATATATCTCGAAAACTAAGTAGCCGAACACTCGGTCGTATACGCGACCCATTTGCAAAAGAGTATTGATTTTGTCGAGTGTGACCTCATTACATGGCGTCCTAGTAGGTAATAATTCAGTAAGAGTATAGCGTGTCGCTAGTCACTAGTCGCTACTAGAATGACATTGAGAAATAGTATTCAATAATTTCCGCCAACAAAGCATTCGCTAGAGTTCCTTTGGTGCTCTATTTCAAGGAGTTACAGGCAAATGTATCCCCGCAGAAATGTTTTCACAGGCGCCACATGAAAACAGTTACATTTTATGTGGGTGAACATTTCATCTCTGGTTCTTGCCGCCGCCACCACCAATACCGCACCGCGCGCCGCCGCCACCGACGCCACCGGAGGGAGGAAGCAATAACTGATGCGCTCCACACGAAAGTGTTAAAAAAAGGAAAGACTCGTACTTAGCATAATGTTTATGCCCTCAAATGAACTTCCTTCTCTACGAAATGGGTGGCAGCCGGAGCGGGGTTACTCCCAAGGATGCTGTCGAATTTACATTTTTATGTCATACATGTACTCATAAATTTCGCTCTGTGGTATGGTTTTACAGATATTTTTTATGGCAAGTCATACATAGTTTTAAATGAACTCGGATTTGCATAGGTAAGCTGGAATGGGTGCGACATGTACAGCGAAGCTTGGAGTGCTCCTTTGGGCGATGTATATCGCATTTTTAGGATACAATTCCGTGAAGAGGTAAAAGAAAAAAGTGTCAGGTATTACACATAGCATATGGCAAATATCTCCAAGTGTGCTACAAATGGTTTGCTTTCTTGTAAGACATGTGTTCTTAACCAGGTGTTTTTGTTTTTTTTTTATCCAGAGATATATATTTATAATTTTACAAAAGCACTCGTTTTGTTTTATTGCTTCTTGATGGCCAAACGAATGATCGGCGGGCGGGGGACGGCGTTCACATTTTTCTGCCAAATGTTTCGCTCTATTTAATGAAATCCTCGACGGAGAACGCAAATAGCTTTCTAGGTATGGGGACCACATTTAAAAGAGTTTATGATTTATTCCACTGGAAGTCAACGCAAAAGAAAAGTCTAAAGGGAATGCCAACAAGCAGAGCTATAAAGACGGTTGCTTTGTAATGAATTTTAAGACATGAACGCATATACTTTGGGATTTTTTGAAGGACAATGCTGACATAATTCTAAGAAATTAATTTTCTCCTAGTCTTGTGCTTAACACTGATAATGTCTTAGATTTTTTTGCGTTAAACTCAGGGTTAAGGTCTTTCTTTTTATAGCCGACCATCAATTATTTCACTGAGCGCACTTAGTATTTTCCTTTTGGATGAAAATAACGCTTTGCTTGTATTTACGAGATCTGCTAAATTATGCTAAGCTGCCGCGATTGTCCTTAAAAATATTGGTCGGGTATACTTTCTGGTTGATATTTTAAATTTTCAGATTTTGGCTTACCGAACTAAATGGGGGCCCAAAATTCACGCAAGAAGTAATTTTGATAAAAAAAAACATAGATTTTAAATTTAGAATTGTAGATCTTTTACTGACTCACTAGCTGGCCCATGCTCGCCTTGCTTCGCCTGCTTGCCTCATTCATGTTATGTGTGGATTGAATGAAATTTTTATTTAATTTACTGTTATGCTTCCATGTACACAACATTTTGTGTCGTGCTCTCAGTCGCATATACAACATAGAAATAAACAGATTTTTTTCCGTACTACACACACATTCTCAAGATCAACACTATATTAAGGGTCTGTGGCGATCCTGCGGATTTCTGATAGATTTGTAGTTTGATTGAAAAGATTGGGCCGACCAAATGTTCTGACTGTTTAATAGCGTATAACATGTTGACCTAAATTTGCCCCAGCTTCGTTGAGGTCAATATAATTTTCAACTCTGAGAGTGCTTATTAGCCGTTATGAGATGCAGTCTTTTAGATTCATACATGTACAGTGTATCAATCTCATACTCGTACACTAGCTATCACGGATAACATTCAATTCCTGATCACAAACGGCTTGAAATATTAAGGTTAATACAGCATGGTAATATTACAGGATATCATGCAATTGCACTCCATCTAGTTTTTGGAAGAGTTAACATTCACTTTGGTTGTGAAATAGAACAAAGTAAAAAATGGGCACAAAAGTAGCTCAATTTCGTATTCGTACACCGATCGTTTATTCACTAAAAGATAAAAATTACTGTTATGTTGCCTGTCAAAGTTATCTTTTGTATTGAATTATAATTTCTCAAAGTGATTTAAAGAAAAGAAAAATAATTTTGTGATATTCTTAGAGATTTTTTTGGAAAAATGGGTAGAAAACAAGGTGAGACATCAAAAGAACTGCGGGAACTGATAATCAAGTACAACAGCGACGGAAAATCTTATAGTGAGATATCTAGTTTGGTAAGTCGGCCAAGATCAACCATCCAAGCAATCATTAATCGCTTCAAAAATGAAAACCGTATCGAAAATAAACCACGAAATACCTCCAGAAATGTATTTAATGCACATGATAAGAGAATAATTATACGAGAAATTCCGAAAAAAACCAAATGTAGTGCACCAAAACTGGCAGAAAACCTTCGTCGTACTTTGAATAAAGATTTTTGTACAGAAACACTAAGAAATTGCATCCGGGAACATGGGTACAATGGAAGGGTTATGCGTAAAAAACCTTTCATTAGTTCAATAAACAGAAGCAAGAGATTGGAATTCGCTAAACAGCACCAATCTAAGGATTTTGACTTCTGGAAAACGGTAACATTTACAGACGAGTCTAAATTTAATGTGCATGGGTCGGATGGCAGACAAATGGTTTGGCGAAAACCAAATACGGAATATCTTCCACATAACACACGGGGGACAGTCAAACATGGTGGTGGTTCTGTAATGGTGTGGGGGTGTTTTTCCGCAGCTGGAGTGGGACGACTACACATAATTGACGGAATAATGGACAATAAGCAATACATCGAGATATTGAAGCAAAATTTGAAAGAAAGTGCTGTTCAAATGGGTCTCGGGAACAATTTTACCTTTTATCAGGATAACGACCCCAAGCATATGCTATGCTTATGCTACTCGAATGTGGCTCCTTTTTAACTGTCGTAAAGTATTGAAAACACCTCCACAGTTGCCGGATATAAATGCCATAGAGAATCCCGCCGCAAACACCTAAAAGTTTTTCACAGTGCCCACCTCTTTCGAATGTCTGACAAGCATCAAAGAGTATCATTTGTCACGATTGAGCTTCTCAACTCGCCGTTCGGAGCAGGGGTGTTGAAGATATTCGCATCCGCATCCGCAATCGCGGATTATTCGCATCACATCTGCATCCGCATCCGCATCCGCATCAACTCATGCGGAGTTTTTGCGGATGCGATTCACCGAGGAAAGAATTAAAGATGCAATATTAAAGATGGCAAATGTTAATACTGGCTCTCCTACGATGTCACCAAATTCAAAAAAGAAGAAAATGGAAGATTTAGAACCAGGAACGTCCGGTTTGAGTAAAAAGACTTGCTTCAAAAGCAATATGGCGATGAAGGAGAATTTGACAACGCTAGCCCCGAAACGCTTCTCCGAAGGGAGTTAGCTAGTTATCGCAAACAAAAAAGACTGGATTTGGATAATAATCCCCTCGATTGGTGGAAAATCAATCAAACAGATTTCAAAACCCTATCTAAAGTTGCACGCAGGTATTTATCACCTCCACCTGCCAGTGTTCCCAGCGAACAACTTTTTAGTGGAACTGGCTTAATATACGATCCATTAAGAAACAGATTGGAGTCGGAGAAGGCTGCAGTATTATTATTTATTAAATATAACTCACCTATTTTTAATTTTAATTACTAAACTTTATTCTTATTCAATAAGAAAATGAAATTCAATAAATTTTCATTTATATTCATATTCAAATAAAATTTTATAAAAATCAATCAATTTTCATTTATTTATGTATTTAAAATGTAAAGTATTTAACAAATTCTAAAATCCGCATCCGCGGATGTGAGTCTCCTAAAATCTGCATCCGCATCCGCATCCGCGGATGTCAAAATTTTTACATCCGTAACATCCCTAGTTCGGAGTCGGCAAAGAAACTGTAGGTCCCTTCCATTCGTGCAAAAATATAACACGCACACACAAATGGTTGCGAGAAGCAGGCCCAGGTTCACCTCGAGCTGTGGCGCCAATTAAGTAAGAGAATTTGTGGGACGAGCTGGACCGAAAAATAAGAAAATTCAGTATAAAGAATACAAATGAACTAAAACAAAGGCTTATTAAAGAATGGGCAAAAATCACGACTGAATCTACTGAAAAATTAGTCAGATCCATGCCCAACCGTCTTAAACAAGTCTTAGCTAACAAAGGTTTTGCTACAAAGTATTAGTTTTGTGATATATTGTAAGAAAATTAACTTAATAACCAAGTGTACGAATACGAAATTGACCATATTTTTTTCAATTTCAGGTTTACTATGAAAAATTCGCAATATTTTATTCGAAATATTTGAATTAATTGAAGTTTATTTTTTTACTTTAATGTATTCTTACTGGAATCAATAAAATTTTGCAGTATTTGTACAATTTGTTAACATTTTTCCTTAAATATACATCGCGCTATCAGGAGTATGGGATTGATACACTATACATACAGTGTAGAATTAGTTAAGGAGAGTCCTAACGAAATGTGAACAGTTGAACTATAGATGAAGTGTCATAATTCGGTACCCATAAAAGTACATTAAGATGATGCCAAATCTAGTTGCGTGTTTGCCTATAAGGCAGTGTCCTGTAATCTAGAGCGATTTGTATCTAATCTAGGCCAGTTCTGATTAGTGGCAAGGCAGGTAGATCCACCTTTGCAGTTTGAGTGCTAGCTTGTAGGTAGCGAGGGGCATAAATATATTCTTTTTATCGGGTAGAATAGGTATTGTTGTTCCTAGTTAAATGAGCTCCTCAGCTTTGCAATTCCCTGGAATGTCTCCGTGCCCGGCACCCAGCAAATGTGAATATAAAACTGCTTAGCCATCTCTATAAGAGATGAATGGCAGGTTGTCTTAGACGTGGATGAAACTAATTCCAGAGATTTCAAGGCTGCCTGACTATCCGAGAAACTGATAATATCGTAAGTGGATATTACATTCCTCTTGATCCAGGACAGTGCTTCCGAAATCCCCATAATCCCCGTAATCCCAGAAGGACCTGTCGGGAATAGTGATCTTGAAGTTTTTGTCAAAATTGGGCTTAGATACAGTGTAGTCTATGTTTTCGGGAATAGTAAGGTTGTCTAGTATTGTGGAGTGACCAGTACAGTGACTTGACCACTGTAAGATGGTTTAGAGTCTTATGGCAGCACTGGCTGCTATTTACCGATTATATCAAGGGGTGGGAGATACAGTAGGGTGTCTAATGCTGCAGACACGCTAATCTTTGTACTCTCCCCAGGCTGTCGCGATGTATAGCTTTTTGTAGGGCGATCCACCAGACCACTACGACATACATCAGAATCGACCTGATAACAGAAACATAAAGCCAATGAGCAATGCGTGGTTGAAGACCCCATTTGCTGCCAATAGCTTTTTTGCATGAGTAGAGTGCTATGGTAGCTTTCTTTACACTTTCTTGGATATTGAGCTTCCAGCTTAGCTATTTTGTTTTTTGGTACCATATAAAGAAGAAAAGAACCAACTCCGTTTTCTGCGTTAACCCCCAGTCCACATTTCTCGGCCCATTTCGAGAGCGTGTTAAGTACATTTTGCATGAGTGTGAAGATGCTTGCCATAAATAGCTATAGCGACGTCATCAGCATATGCATATTCTGATGACAAAGTAGTTGGCGCTATCGATAATTACATAGTATATACATGGATAGTACTATACACGGATGGATCACATATTAACGGAGAATCGAAACGGGTGTACACTGTCCAGACCCTCCGAAAAATCTATCTTCGGGTCGAAGTATTCGCAATACTCAGAGGCTTGGACGATGCATATATATGTATCTGTTCGTACAGTCGCACACACAGTCAAAAGAACTTGCAAGACCCAAAAGTAACTCTAAGCTAGTAAAGTGATGCACGGGGAAACTGATAACCCTTGCAAGGTCCTGCATGATGAACCTGTTCTGGGTTCATGGCCACCACAATATACCGAGGAACGCAAGAGCAGGGGCGGAAGACGTGGATTAAATACATTCATGGTTATCATTATTGGTAAGGGGATAAAAGTAGTGAAAACCGCGACATGTAAAAATAACATTTTTGCAAGTTTGTGAAGAAGAGGATGAACACATAAAACACTTCCTCTGGTTCCAGGTTTTGCAATAGTTTTCGTATGTTAGTCATGAGCTGCACACTTTCCATGAAGAGGATGTCATCTGCAAGCATTAAAGCCGGAAACATTATTCTATCTAGCTCAATACCTCCTCTATTAGCATTAGTTATGCTGTTGATATATAAAAGAAACATCAGCTTCACTCCAATTGTTGCTTTGAATTTTGAAAAGATACGTTGATGCCATCGCAGATACACGCAATATTGTTTTTTTAAAGTGAAACTTCTTACTCGACCTCTGAAGATTGCGTTAAACGGTCGCGTTAAATGATCGCGTTATATGGTTGCGTTAAACGTTTAACCACAGATAATTTACAGAGACACCGCAAGCAGAGTAAAAAATGAACACCTTTTTAAAGAAAAATATTAATCAAACCAAAATGATTGTTGCATCGATCCAATATAGATTGTTTTCAAACCATTTTAAGTTACATGGTCGTGCGATTCAACCATCCTTCAGTGGGTTGTGACTTCGGTATACATACGCTTTTTTCATTTTTTCTTTTGCTGCAACCCATCTCATCCGATTCGATCACCGAAATCAAGCAGCGTCGAGCGAGGTAAGTGATATTGAACATGTTCTTTTTAATCAGAATACGAAAAGTTAGAACAAAAATACAAAAATTAACATGAAGCAGTAAAAATATTATAGGTTTTTTTTTTTAAAGAAATAAGATATTTAAGATGGGGTTTTTTTTGGATTCCATATTTTTCAAAACTGCCAACTCTTTTTTTTTGTAGAGTTAAAATGTCTTATACTAGAATATTATTCCATTTGGCCCATTGTAAACGTATGTTGATGGATCGAACTGCAACTTCTGTTTTAACTTTCGTCAAAGGAGGGACAGCTTCACCTTTACTTTATGCTAACATTTGTGCTCTCAATATTTGACGGGTCTTCATAATTTGCAGAGGTCTCAAAGTTTTCGTAAAGTCAATCACAATCATCAATTTTCATTTGAAATGCTAATGTTGGGAAAAATCTCATCAAGCAAATTGGAAACGAATGAAATCCTTTTTTTTCCCTTAAGATATTTTTAGATAGTGGGGGATAGTGAATATACATACACCAGAAGTTGCACTAATCGAGGTTACTTTTTTGAAAAGTTTATAGAGTCAAGGCGTGCGACGACTTTAGTGTTACGAAAATCGAGGAGTTGCGCGAATCGAGGGTTGCGTAAACCGAATTCGTACTGTATAGAGATTCTTTCTTAAACCGCTCAAAACGAATCTGGAATGTTTTACTAAACACGACATTTTAAGGGTATTCATAACTTTAGCGCTCGTGAATTATAAAAAAACAATCGCCCAAGAATTGCCGCTCAATAAATGGTTACTTGCCGCTTAAGTTTGCCGCTCAGCTTTTTTGCCGCTCTGCCGCTCAGTGTGTGGCCTTAGCCTAAGTACTACACATATTTTGAATCAAAATATATTTTTGCCTAATTTTTGATAGGATGCTGTTTTATACCAATAGGTTAGGTTAGGTTAGGAGGGTCGCTTGCAATAGATGCAAATTCACCCAGAGGCCGTAAAGGTCCATTGTGAATACCCTAGTTGTGTATGTCGAAACATACTTTTAACAAAACCATTTTGATCTATTAATAAACCTATTTAGGTCTGTGACCGGTATCTTACCTAGGTCGTCCAGGCAGTCAAAGAACCGTGCCCCCATACAAGATAGGCGCCGTTCCTGAAGAGCCGGGCATTGGCATAGAAGGTGTGCTACAGATTCTATTTCATCTTCATCCATACAACTTCTACAGAAGTCGTTAGTAAGGATACCGTATCTTCGGGCCATGTTTCCTATTATACAGTGTCCGGTTATGACACCGACAAGTACATGGATTTGGCTTCTTTTCATAGAGAGTAAGGATCTTGTTCTATCCTGGTCGGCTGCGGGCCACAGGCTGCGGGTTATGACACAGTCATTAGTGTTGTGCCATCGTTCCTCGGCTAAATTAGTGGTGGTGCGGTCTATTAGATGTTTAGCTGTGTTGAAAGCCGGAAGGACATGTCTGTCAGCTAGTGTTATATCCATATCAGAGCCTTTCCTGGCCAGTTCGCCTGCTGTTTCGTTCCCTTCTATACCCACATGTCCGGGTACCCAGCAGAGTAGAACTGTGTGGTGCTTTATCGCTTTAAGTGCCTCGAGGCACTCCTTTACGCATTTTGAGTTCACGGAGATGGAGTCCAGTGCTTTAAGTGCGGCTTGGCTGTCCACGCAAATGGTAATATCCGTTGCTGGTAGTTTCCTTGCTAGGACAATTTGTGCTGCTTTCTTAATAGCATATATCTCTGATTGGAAGACGCTGCAATAATCGCGACTAGCCGACTGCTTAATGCAAAGTTCTTCCGAGAAGACACCTGCTCCGGTACCTACTTCTGTTTTTGAGCCGTCTGTAAAGATGGATGTTCCGATAATGGCACTATCGGAGTTGTTCCAGATCTGTCTGTCTGGTATGAATACCTTGAAGTATCTGGAGAAGTCGAGCTGGGGTTTCTCATAATCCGTGCAGGGCATGAGTCCTTTTTGGTTGAAAATGTCCAGTATGACCGTGTGTCCAGATGAACGGGGCCTCCAGTTGCCATTTTCTCTTAATCTGAGAGCTCCTTTGGCTGCCGTGTTTCTTATGGAGAGATCAATCGGTGGGAGGTGCAGAAGCGTTTCTAGGCCAAGTTGCGGAGTGGATCTGAGCGCACCTGTTATGCCTAGACAGGCTATCCTTTGTACCTTATTTAGATTTCGAAGGTAGGATTTGGTGTTAGTCGCACCCCACCATATTATTGACCCATAGGTGATGATTGGTCTTACAATTGCTGTGTACAGCCAGTGTACGCGTTCTTGCACGCGTAGAATACGTTTAGTCCTTTTTTCATTCTTTCTTCTGTATTCCGTTTCCAATTTAGTTTGGAGTCGAATATGATGTCCAGGTATTTGGCTTCCGTGGAGATTCTGAGGCGCGTGCCTTTCAGTCTTGGTGGATTCCAAGATGGGATTTTGTATCTTCTAGTGAACAGAACTAGTTCTGTCTTGTTGATGTTAATCGATAGGCCGTTGGCGTCAGTCCACTTTGATAATTCTGTTAGCGCCGATTCCATGATATCGCTGGCTGTGGAGAGGAATTTTCCTGTTACCAGAATGACCACATCGTCGGCATATGCAACTATTTTAATACCTTTGTTTGTGAGGGACTTAAGGATCTTGTTAAGTGAGATGTTCCATAAAAGGGGTGATAACACCCCACCTTGTGGGGTTCCTCGCCCAACAGTTTTCCTGATTGAATTGTCCCCTAGGTTGGAGTAAATGACTCTGCTGTTAAGCATTGTCTGTACCCAGTTTAGTATGAAGTTTTGGGAGCCATGTTCTTTTAGTGAGGATATAATGGTTCCCGTGTTCAGATTATTGAAGGCTCCTTCTATATCCAAGAAGACCAATAGTCAAATGCAAATTTGCAATGAGTACCGCTATAACTGCGTGGCGAAAAAGTGTGTTCTTAGTTTATTTTGGTATGAATTATATGCTGAACTTTTATATAAACATTCAGTTTTGGCATTGCTCACCAGTTCGAAATGTTTTTGTTTCTTCTACAAAAAGGTACTACCTACTTAACAGGTCAACTGAATAAATTATGCTATGAGCAACTCAAATTAAGGAAAGGATACCCCAACCTTTAAGATACCGACTCCTTTTTAACCACAAAAGCCATTACACATAACGCTATACGGATAAGACTTATATACATATATAAATATAAACACCCTAAAAAATATCGCACACCATAACTATGTGGAACATCGGAAATGAGAAGTATCTATATCGTGAAGTTCGTCGAAATCCAACATAAGTCCCAAGCATTTCATCTGTTTTAATTAAATTAATCCCACTTCCTGTGTCTACTACTACTAGTGAAAAGATTCATAACTTTGATCATTACATTAATCCATATAGTAAACAAAGTTTTCCGATCAATAACTCATAAACATCGCCCCATTCCGGCTATTTATTCCGGTCAGGAGGCGCATCTGTTCAGCTCATAAAAACTCCTCTATCGGGAGGAAAGAGAAATCTAATTTACACACGGGGCGAACTTTCTTCTTTTTTTTTTTTGCTTATCGTATATTTCTGCCACGCAAACAAATTATAAGTAAATTGATTTTTCCTCTACCTGAAAAGATAACAAACGCCGCCGATAGTAATAAATAATTGCGCTGCTCCTGATGAAGGCCCGAATCCGTTGTCCTCCTAATGACAACACAGAACCGGCCGACCGGCCGCCCGTCCCGCCCCACCATCGCAAATGGCAATTCACCAAGTGGTTTTTGCGGAAATCATTGTGCAAACTAGAAAGGCAATTTTAATCGTTTTCGTTATGAAATTTTTATGATAAAACAACATCTTTTGGTGAACAAAGTGGACGTGGAGGTGCCCCGTGGTAAATTGTGAGCACACGGCAGAAAAAAAAATTCAAAAGAATACAGGGATATCATTAATGAAAAAGTGTAAAAAAAAGGATCAAGGAGTCGTCTTGTCGTTTTCGTTATATTTTCATTTGTTTTTCGTTTGGTTTTTTTTTTTTTTTTTTGGTTATTAACTTTTATTACAAGTATATTTTTCTTCCATCAACTCCAGCCACTTTTCCTTAACCGTAATAGTCCTGGGGCTATATCATTCATAGTCTTTGCGTTGAAAAATAAATGGTTTTTGTGGGGTAGATACATTTCTTTTAATTTAGCTTGTATAAGGTAAGTTATTTATTTTTGAACATTAGGTAAGTTTATATTTTATGAGTACCAAGGCACAGGGTGACACAAAATGGCATTTGTGGTGTTAAAATTCATTAAATACACTAATGGAATCAGTTTGGTGTCTGTCTGTCTGTCACAGTCTTTTTTCCATTTGTATTACCTAGTGGCCCAAACACTGCACAGTGGTTTCTCCCATACGAAAAAAATAAAAAAGTAGCTGTTTTTATTTACAAGCTTTATTTATTAACTTCACTTTTGTAAGCATGGTATCTGGGAATCGATTTTACATCCACTTCCAGATATCCGATCATCCTAAAATTCTGCACACGTGTACAATTCGGGAGACAATACAATATGGGCTATTTGATGACGTTGTAAATCCAATATTGTGCGGACTCTTTTTTAACTTTTCTATTTCTGTGAGGGCTAAATCTGGGAATCGATTGTACACCCACTTCCAGATATCCGATTATGGTGAAATTTTGCATGTCCGGTGACAACTCAGTAAATTTGATGATCTCGTAAATCGAATATGGCGGACGCCCAAAGATGGAGGATAACCATTATCATAAATATGGGTATCAAATGAAAGGATTTGACAAGTAGAATACGATTAGCTAAGTGACGTGATTCTAAATTCAATATGGTGGATGCCATAAGATGGCGGATTACTTTTTTCTTCACAACCCGCATAACATGGATATCAAATAGAAGGATTTGACGAATAGAATCTCAAACAATATAGTATATTTTATGACGTTGAAAATCTAATATGGCGGACGCCATAAGATGGAGGATAACCGTTATCTTCACGACCTCCTTAATATGGGTATCAACTTAAAGGGATTGACAAGCAGAATTAGACTAGCCAAGTGACGTCATTCTAAATTCAATATGGTGGGTGCCCCAAGATGCCGAATTACCCTTTCCTTCAACCACCATGGCATGGGTATCAAATGAAAGGGCGAGTAGAATCTCAAATATATTGAGTAAACTTTCTCATATCCAACCCACCCAAGCTAATAAACGTATAGACGTAAATTTGTAAAAAAAAAATTCAGATACTAAAAAGTAGAAAATAAATATGTATAAAGATAAAAAAATATTTTTTTAAGAAGAAGCTTTAATGAACTAAAAAGTAAAAAAAAAAACAATTTTTTTCCAAGTCACCAATGTGTGACTATAAATTAAAGCTTGGGGCACTCAGGCTCGAGGTAAAATTTGGCTAAATGACGATGACGATGCAGTGTTCCGTAAACGTATTATTTCTAATTTTTTTATTTTTACCAATTTTAAATTTTCTTTAGGCACATTTACACCTGTTCTTTATTAAGAAAGTATATTTACAATATTTGGTAACCTCAGCTATACTCTGAAAAGCATTGTTTCGTTTCATCTTGTTTCGTTTTTTTAGTTGGTTTTTCCCGTAGTCGGGTTTTAGTTTTTCAAACTTAATTTTTTATTTATATTTTCAACCAATGCAGTATTTTATTCAAGAAATGTCGGCACAAAAAAATTTATTTTCTCAAAAACATTCCTAATGGCTAAGTTATGTAAAAGAGAAATCTTCTTCGGCGGGGAAATCTATGGAATCTGGAGAGCGTAAACGGCCGCGGAAGTTTTTTCCGGCTGTAGCGCATTTACAAAAATGTACATACCTACATGTACATATATTTGGAAATATTTAGTAAGCAGAAGTACTACTACAAATAGTTCTTTCTTATTGTAAGTACAACTATAGTTTTAAACGTTATACTTTTATTGAACAGAACTCCAGTTTTTAAATTATTATTAATTGTTTTTCAAATTTCCTAAAAATACATTTTTATTACATTACTTTAGTTAAATTTACATTTTTTTACTTATTTTTTTTTTGTAACGGTACTTTTTTAATAAAAAATAATGTCTTCGTTTCGAAACAGTCGACTTTATTTACCAAAACCGATTTTTTCAAAAGTTATGGATTTTTGACGCATCTCCCATAGAACAAAAACCACTTTGCACTGGTCTGAACTTAAAAAGATGAATTTCGACTTTGGGGGGCTAGGTTTGGGGAATAAATGGGATGTTAAAAAAATGTAGGTGATTGTGTGGGATGCTCGTTAAAGCACGAATTCATTTTTTTGTTACTTTTTCCTTAACACTTTTTCAGACAGATTTTAAAAAACTCCTGTCCCCCTAACTTATCTCCGAAAACATCGCTCAGAAAAATCTGAATAAAGTCACAAACATTGAGAATAAAGTTTAGATTGACCCAAAATTATCAGGACCGCATTACGTTCGACATTTTTTTTTTTAATTTCAACTACCGAACTGTTTACATATCCAGAACTGACCAAAGAGCTAAAACTATTCAAATCACATAAAAGCGCATACATATAGGGAAATTTGTATGTGTGAAAGTAAAAATTGAATGGTTGATCCTAGAAATATGCCCCAAACATTAGCATTGAGCTTATACTTAAACCGAAGCTCTCTCTAACCGGGATATCTCTAAATAAAAATAATGATGAGAGGGATGTTACTTCGTCTAGGACTTGTAGGAGGCACAATAGATCTGAAGGTCACGCATCTCACCCTTCAATAATAATAATAATAATAATAATAATTATAATAATAATAATAATAATAATATACTCAAACCATTGATTTTATGCACATAAAGGAGTCTTGATAGTTTCCCGTACATTATAAAATAGGTGTCTTTATTTTTACTACATTGTGAAAATTTGAATTGTGTACAGACACAGAGTGCCAAATTCCACAATTCCACGCATTAAATGCAATTCAAGGAATAAAGAGACAAAGAATTACATTTGATGCACATGCGTGAAGTTTTTGTTTGTTGTTTTTTTTTTGTATCATAAATCTATCACAAAATAACACAAATCCATTATATATGTAAAAATAACTGCTAGTACGGAACATTTGTTGCACTTGACCAGTTTTTTTTTTCAATATTCATCTTTCACCCTTCATCTTTCGATCAAGTGCAACTAAAGAATACTTACAGTTTGTTGATAGCACGGATGAATGTGAAATTCCTAATTGTCACACTAAAAGAAGTAAGAAGCATATACATATGTCAATGTCAACATAAGTTATCAAAAAAAAGAAAAAAAAAACACTCACGAATGTAGTTGTTACTGTGATGATGCATATAGCACCATCTTTCACTTTTTCACTGTTAATTCATTTCGACAGCAAAACACTTTTGACAAAACATTTTAAATGTCACACCAATTTGTCTTTCAAAATATCTGCTGGTTTGAAAAATGCGTGTGTTTTACTTTTATTATTTTCAATTTTAAAATTTTAATTTTATCTTTAAATTTATCACCTGCGTCTTATACGCGTAAAAACATTGTTGAATTTAACTAAACCACAAAGTAAAAACTGAAGCTTCTTTCCGAAGGTACAAAGGCTTTAAGTACAAACAACCTCCATCTGGCTTGGCTGCCTTATGGTTACACATTCCAATAAGGAACAAGAATTAATTCTTGCACAATGAGTTTATGAAATTAGGAAGACATTTTTAATTACACTTTGGCACGCTCTCAATTATCCAATGTACCTACCTATCATTTACCTGAAAGGCACGTGAACATCTGGAATACCATAAATATCTCGTTTCATTATTAAATGCACCTGCCTCGGTTACCCACACTGTTTACAAATAGCAACTTAGTATTCTTTCAGCGGATATAATTGATTTTCCTTTGAAATTTTCATTGGCCGTAAATCGCTACAACACTGTTACTTGTTTTATGTTGGTGTAGGGAGAAGAAGTTTCTGCTACACCTGGAATAACACTCGCACTAGACCTGATAGAGAGGTCCATAACCCCAGCACCTAATCCGAAATTCTGGTGAAGCAAGCTTTTACCGCATTCAAACATCGGTAAATGGATGCAACTTTGCAACAAGGAGTAGCACACGAAACTCTTGGGAATATAAAGTGATACCCACCGCTACTTTAGCTCGTAGGTACTATATACTCGTAGTAGTAACTTTGAATTTCGAGGTTAAGGGTCGTACAGGAGGTATCCGTATTTATACGTACCAGGAAGAAGCAGCACCTTCCAAACATCGTTGGTACACGATATACACGTGCATGTGATGTATGTATACAACATCGATGCATTTAAGTGCACCGCATTATTTTTATGGATAAAACCAAAGACTCCATTTCAGGACGAACTACATACTAGGGTAACACGTGAGCCCATCTACATGGCAGTAGGAAATGGAATCGGTCGGGCACTTAGGTATAGGTGTGGATACGGAAAAGGGGGGCTTATTGAAACATTATAGAGTTCTTTAGAACTAAGTACATGTGTATAAGGAGTACGTACCGGGTTACAACCTTAGGTAACCAATCACCGCCGCAATATTTTGCCAGGACTGGATCATTAGTCGAGCTTCCATCGTAGAATATTAAGTGGTCCCTTTCTCCGGTGCAATCCGACCAGGCACGTATGGACCGGGATGTTTTGTTGAAACTCGCTATTGACCTGAAATGCATTCGAAATTAAATTACACGTTAATAAAAGGATTTACACGATTTGTATGTAATATGTTGCAAGGTTTGTTTCTTTGAATGTTTTCAAATATGGTACATAATTGCAGCTACATGGTGGTGTAGTGTGTTGGAAACTCAATGACATTTTATTCAATAGAACATTTAAAATAATATCGTTGGGAAGTACATTTAGGAGTAATTAAGATTCAAAAGCATAAATGGTGGATAATATTTTTACTACAAACTAAGAAAAGGAAACATTTCTATGTTTTCTGATATTGAAGTGAAACTTCTTACCGCGGTAGGGCAGTAAAATGAAACTCAAAAAAAAACGAAAATATTCACAGAGGGGAAATTTAAAGGGGTATAAAAATAAAATAATTGAAAAAAAAAATAACCCACTTGTTTATTGACAATGATAAATGACAATTATTGACAGAAGTAAATGAAAATATTCACAGAGGAGAATGAGCGCTTTTGGTGGGGGATGCATTCGGAGGGATAAGTTATGGTAGAGAGCGGGAAAAAGAAAGTGGATAGCGCTACAGCCCCAGCCTAAGCCCCAAACTACTCAACCGATTTCAACAAATAAAGTGTCGTTGGATTTGTTTTGACCCGGAGAGTATCTAAATTTATATAACTTCATAGAATCATTCAATACGGCGGACACCCCAAGATGGCGGGTTACCGTTATCTTCACGACTTTCTTAATATGGGTATCAAATGAAAGGATTTGACAAGACAAACAATAAGCTAAATGACGTCATTCGAAATTCAATATGGTGGTCCACCAATATGGCGGATTACCGTTATCTTCACGACCTCCTTAATATGGGTATCAAATGAAAGCGTTTGACAGGACAAACATAATGAGCTAAGTGACGTCATTCGAAATCCAATATGGCCGATTACCGTTGCTACCGCTACATCCTACCGATTTCAACAAATAGAGTGTCGTTGGATTCGATTTGACCCGAAGAGTATCTTAGGTTATATGACGTCATAGAAACATTCAACATAGCGGTCCACTAAGATGGCGGACTGCTCTTCATGACCTCCATTAGGTTAGGATAGGTTATGGGGTGGCGGCTTAGCCTCACATAGACCAGTGTTAGTCCATAGTGATACCACAACTCCTCAGAGTAATCAGTTAATTTCTCCATTATTTCAAATCTACATATTTCTACGTATTTCTTAAGTAAAGTTTCACTTCTATCGCGCACCTTTCTACGCACAAATTTTTTGTCTAAAGGATCGATTTTTTTTTGTTTTAAAGAAGATATATTATGGAAATGCACTGAACAAATAAAAATCAAATAATTAAATAAATTATAATAAAAAAAAAAAACAAATTGTGCGCAGAATCTGCACGCTCGAAGTGAGACTTCGTTTGTCTATAAGCTTTATGGATGATAGATAGATAGAAAGATCAAAATTTATTGTTTTCTTAACATATAATTCATTATACAGGTTTACAAAAATCCTTTAAGCATGGCTATGCCGTCTGCCCGATTGACATTTTTGCTTTGCACTTTATTTTTATTATAAATCAATAAATTAATAAAAAAAAAGTTAAAATTTAACAATTTATAGTAGTAATTAATAATTAATAAACAGTCTTAAAAAGATTCGTTCAAAATCTGGTTTCTGTATTATACTGCAGCCCTATAGAAATAATACAGCAGTTGTGCATCTCCTTCGCAGTTAAGGATCTACAATACTTCCGCCTCAGTTTCCAAATCACTGCCGAGAGAAGCTCTTGTTATCTCTTTCAGCATCGGACATTTTCCAATAAAATTAACGAAATCTTCTCTCACAGACAGGTTGCAAAGACTGCAGTAGATACTTAAATCCTCACGATGTGGTATAAAGTTCAATCCTACAAATTCACTCCTCATTTTGAATATAGCAGAAATTGGCTTTTGACTATTTTTGCTGTAAAAAAAAAGTTCCGTTCACATACAAGAAGATTATGCTGCAGATGGCTGCAGATTGCTCTATGCACTGAAGATTACACTGTGCTGTCTAATCTTTACTTCTAGTCCACTTTTGCAACAAGATTGTAAAGCGCTTCTCTGGTATCCAATCCATTACTCTCCTGCAGGTTTAAGTCAGAATTGACGCCACAATAGTTCAAAAGCTCCTTTAATTTCCCAAACCATAAATTCTTCTTCTTTATAGCAATCTATCGTCTTCGGCAATCTTTCGTTTGACATATCAAAAACTTGGAATAGGCCGTTGAAATGTACATAGATTTAGGGTTTTTATTTTTTTTTGGAGAAGACTTACTTTCGCAAACGCTCACAAGGGCAAACCTTTATCATTTTGGGAAAATATCTTGTGGAACGACGAAAGTAAGTTCAATAAGTTGGGATCAGATGGAAAAAGTATGTGAAGAGACCTGCGAACCAAAAGTACAACTCCAGGTACACCATTAAGACCATCAAGCATGGTGGTGCAGGCGGCGATGTCATGGCATGTCGTTGGATTCATAGTTAGAATTAAAGGCATTCTTGACCAGTATTAATATAAACACATCTTGGAGAGCAAAATGGAGCCATATATTGATGACTCTATGCCTATATCGTTGACCTTTATGCATGATAATGATCCAACGCATTCTTCTCGGCTAGTGAAGAATTGGTTTTTGGAGCGACATATTAGCATGCTTGATTGGCCGACCCAAATTCCGGTCTGAATCCCATAGACGACCTTTGGAATGATGTTGACTCGCTCGTCAAGGACTCCACTCCGCTCTAAAAAATTATGAAGAACATTGGCAAACTATAAAGTCGGCTTGGGAAACTATAGAGAGTATCCCAAAACTAAGTAGAGAGTATCCCAAAACGTTGTCAGGAAGTAATAAGGAACAAGGGATATCCTACAAAATATTTTAAAAAAAAGGAGTTTTTTGGTTTATTTATTTATTTTATTAGCATTTTGAAGTTATCGATGTTTTTCCAATTTGATTTGTCTTTGAATGAATTATGATTTTTTTAATAAAGTGTACAAACGCTTATCAATTGGAAAATAATGTTTTTAGAAAACACAATTTTGCACAACATAAATAGGCAAAATGAAAGGGTGTGTTATTTATGTGAACCCAACTGCGGGTATTGAAACATTTGAGTCTTATGCCTGTGAAGATTTTTATAACTTGTTTTTATATTTTCTTTATTACTTTACATATTGTTATATATTATTATACTCGTATAATTTCTATCAAAAAAAAAAACAAACATTTTTATTAGTTAGTTGTCACTGTACATGCTTTTTAAGGTCATACGAGAAGCCGACAAATCATATGCTCCATTTGCAATCCCTAATAGACCAGTTAATGTCTGTCCAATTCCCGAATTCCACAACATCAGCTACACATAAATAATATTTATTGCACCAATAAATTAAGAACATTCAAAGGAGTGTAAGGATAATAAGGGATAAATAAAGCGAACACATTTGTTTACAATAAAAGAAAACAATACTAACCTTTTAACTAAAGCTTTATGTTGATTATCTTGACTAACTGATATCATGGCATGTTTGCATGTAGGAACTTCTTTTTGGCGAATCGTCCAGTAACAAGTGACATTTCTTGGATACATTCCTGGATAATTGGGGCTCTGCAGGCGGCACTTTTTCCTATAGCACTCGTCGAATTGTCTCGTACAGTATGTGCCCGGTGTAACACGTCCCAGTTCCAGAAGTTTATCCGGCAGTCCGTATCTATAATAATTTAAAAACATTGTTTTCAAAATATAAAATAAAAGGGAAACCTCTACATCTACACAATAAGCAATTTCAATTCAGTGGATTTCTTTTCCTCCGAAATGGAGCGGTATACGAGTATACTCGTGTTTTTTTATTTATTTTTGTGCAATAAAATGAAATGAGGGCACAAAGAAAAAAAAAAGAGCAAAACTAAAGAAGAAAATATATTTTTAACAAGTATTGCGTTGTTACCGCCATGTCCCACTTACCGAACTACGGCGTCTGACTGACTTATAAATTTGTATCTTATATTAAATTCAAAAGGCTTCTCGTCCTGTATATTCCTCGGCGGATGGAATACCTGTTGTGGAAAGAAGAAAGCAGAAAATAAATTTATTTAACACTTGCAGAACACCTTTGCATTGTGCATTATTTTAAATTGAAGGAAATGTGTTGGGCATACATATAAAAACTTGTCGCAAACATACAGCGCAGCGTTAGGTTGGGTGAGGCGAATGTGTCTATTAAAAAAGGATGTCAGCATTCTAGAGGACTCTCAATGGAAGACACATACTACAAGTATGTATCTTAAATGCAAAGCATATTGGGGTGGAGCATACACCTTTGCCTGGCATTTGGACATAACGGGGGTGGCCTAGTTTCGTAAGGGTAAGAAGCCAAAGAATGGATGACTAAGAAACGACAATGTGTCAAAGCAGCTACACTAAGATTCCTTTTTTTATATTTACCCCCATGCACATGGAGACTACAATTGTTTGTAGAAAAATCAACAACAATGAAGGCTAACACAAGCGTTGCAATGAAAACAATTAACGAAATGCATTCGCAAGAGGACGAGGGTTGAATGTCCTCTCAGAATTGCATTGGTCTAAATTCGGTGTGTGTTGATATTTTCTACATTGAAAATGGTTGCGGTTGTAATGATACATATTTGGATGGGATACATTTTATTGCAGGTCGGAGGAACTACGACGACGCCGACATGTCGAACAAAATTAGGAATTTTGGGAAATTCCCCACGGTGTGGTTACGATTGCGAAGTTATGTATGTGCTATCGCTCAGGTATTTGCCATCGTTGAAGTGTACATGTGTACAATTCATAAATTAAGGGAATTATTGACTAAACAAAATGTTTACTTAACTTCTCGTGAAGCGCTCCTAAATTATGCATATGTTTACGAGTACTCGATACACTGCATACGTCAATTAAATTATGGGTTAGGGAATTCTAGACAGGAACGGAACTTGGGTGCGATAGGGGAACTCTCCAAAATGTGCCCATCCAGGTTTTCGTCCGAAGTTCAGCAGTTCGTTTGCCTGGTAATGAGATATTTCTCAAAAGAAACTATTTTCAAGATATTTTAACCATAACATAGACTTTTGGTGTTATTTCAGCAATTTTATTTCGAATGTTGTTCTTAAGCATCAACGTTGTGGATGGTTTGTTGGTGTACAAATACCCACATAGGAAAAAATCGAGAGGGGTCAAATCAGGGGATATCACCACTATTTGACATTATTCGGCCGGGGAAAATGTCTCGCAAAATTTGCATCATAGCACGAACTGTGCATAATGTAACATCGTTTTGTTAATCTACGAGGGTATAGTGTAGCAATTAAGGGTTCTATATACCCTAATTGTAGCTTTTATGTTAATTAACAATGCTAGCTAAGTAGAAATGTGCTACGTGGCTCATAATGTTTTTTTGTCAAAAATGGTAGTCGTCTATCATACTGAGCTGTAAAACTCAAGCACTCCGAATGTTACGACCTATTTCTATGACTGTCAAATGCCCACCGAGCGAAACATTTCATAAACATTGCTTAAAAATGTTCCCCGATTGCTTCCCATTTGTTTTTACGCTGATGAAGCACAAAAACCACTCTTTCTACACGACAAACATTTCAGAAATGTTTCATCATTTGCACACACAAATGAAACATTTTTTTTTAAATATTTCGTTCGGTCTGGGCACACCTTTAGAAAATACTTTATTTAAAATAGGAACAACGTGACGTTGGCGTGGCTTATAAAAACGAAAAAAAAAATTATAAGTCTATTATAACTCAATGTTACAGTATTGTCATATACCGTTCTATTATTTTTCAGTAAGTTTCAGCTGAAATAAATTGTGTTAGGAACTCGTCTCTGAGATGCAGTTCACTTGTCGCGAAACTTGTGAAAAAACACATGTGTGAATATTGGTATGTAATTGAAAAAATACTCAAAAGTGATACTCAGTGCATTTTTAAATTTTCAGTAATTTCCGTGCATTATGCTACAATAAGCTAAATAATTGCTTCAAAATATTCCATACATCATAGGGATACGTTATAATTAGAGTCCGACCGAAGGCCATTTTTTGGCCGAAGCCGAAGCCGAAGCCGAATCTGATGAATAAAGCTATTTTAAATTTTTTCGGGGGTTGAATTGCAATTTCAAGTGCGAATTTACTCCAAAATACCTTAACTTAACAGCAAGTCTCTCCTCGGCTAAAATTATTTCCACAAAATTGGTTTTTGGTTTTGTATAGTTAACGGTATTTTATATAACAAGCACTCGAATGTTAAATGAGTCATTCGTAAAATTTTTTTAAAAACGCGTATCTGAACCACACAGGTGAGTTCATAATTATTGTAAAAATCCTTCATAATTTTTTCAAAAAAATTTGAAAATTTTGAGAGTACAAAATATGTATTGGTGTATTGGCGCATGGATTTTTTATTACCTTTTGAGAATACAGTTATAGCTTCATCAACTCTCAGCGGAGATGGGAAAATGCCGAGCATACACTTATATTTATTATGTATCCTAAAATGTCGGTTGTGATACAAGCGCAGTTACAGGCTTAATAGCGAAACTTTTGATTTGCAGAGTGTCATCAACTAAGTTGGGATATAGGCTGCACATTATTTGAGGGGGCACAAAGATTCAGATTAGTGGCAACCGAAACAAAGTAATTGTAGTTAACGTTGTCTTTCGTATTCGAAACTATGTAGATTATTTTCTACTTCAATTCTGAAGACACCATCTCAACTCTTTTCTCTATTAACACTAAAGTACACGCGCCCCTTCTTTTACACCGATGCACGCATGGCCTACTATGCTATTTTGGCGCTAAACCACAGAAATATTCGTACGCGTAGAAGTCACGAACGATAGGTACTGATTTATCAACAAATTTAATGGTCCCAGGAACCGCACCGGTCTAACATAAATAACTGCCAAGTTATCAACGAAAAGCAAACCGTGGTCTACTATACTAGGCCACGCGTGTACCCCTGTGCTAAGGATATTATTAACAACTTTCAACTTTTTCCACTCTCAAAAAACTAGCTTCAATATAAATACACATCAGCTTGTAACTGCACTTCTACAACAGAATTTATATCGACGCATTAACAAGTTTCGCCAAACGAAACACACATTTTATTTTTACAGAAAACAATAAATTCAACATTCGGCTTCGGCAAAATCTTCGGCCTCATTCAGCCGAAGCCGAATATTTTGCCGAAGGTTGAGTTTTCAGCCGAAGGTGGCCGAAGTAATTTTTACGATCTAGCGCTGTAAAGGGATAACTTCTTTTTGAAGTATATAAGAAAAAAAGTAAAAACGGAAAAAATCATATGAGCTTGAAAAAATGTAATTTCGGTGTTGTTCGCTGCTACTATTATCTAAGCTCGTAATGAATTTCACTCCAACAACTTCACAATTAATTTAACTCTCATCCTGTATTTTGGGCAAATTTTTCCTAAACGCATTTTGAGACATAAAAAACTCGTGCGATTTCTATAATATGTATGCTACCAAATGTAACAAATGTAATTCAGTTATCTGTAAAAAACATTCATTTACGGAAATAAATTGTAAAAAGAGCAAATAATGCAATAAAATTGCGCTAAGAACAATTCACCCAAAACACTGAATATGTAATTTTTTTTCTTTACAGGATGAGGCTTAAACATTATATACAAAAACTGTAAAAACTCATATAATATGTATTTTTTTTTTAATTTTACTTCACATAGGTAAATTGAGTAGCGGAGGATATCATTAACACTAGAACCGCCGAAGTTCTATACCCCCCGTAAACCGCCGGCGGGACAAATTTGACCCACTTGAATTATTGCGAAGATCATCCGTTTAATATACGAAGTCATCATAAAAATACATAGTAAAATACTTTTCATTGTTTTTTTTTAATGAGTTTAAATCATATTCTGTATTGTTTGATTAACGAAAAAACGTCACAATATTAATTAATATTTTTCTGTTAGTACTGAAGACAAAGTCTATGATGCACTAGTTATCACTATTATTGCGTATTATTATTTGAAATGCAAGTAAGTAGTAATTACTTTTTAAGAATACCTTTATTGCAGACAGTTTTTTTGCATATGTGGCATTTCACAGAGGATCTATTATTATTTATGAACTCTGATTTGTCTTTGTCTCGTTTCTCGGGGTGTTCCGAAACTGCAATAGGAATACCTACATACTCGTCTTTCTATTTGTAATATACTTTTTGCCCGATTCCTCTCCCAAAGGTTTTTTCAAAGAACCAGTTTCTATTGCTTCATTATAGTGCTTAGCATTAGGGCGTTCTCTTATTAGCCTTAGTCTGATAAATATTCAAAAAAAAATCCTTTTTTTAGTAGATATATACAAATGTACTATACAATTTTTCTTGTGCAGTCTTCACGCACACTCGTATTACTCTGCGAGCTTATTGACTGTACCGACACGATAGTAGTATTTTTTAGATTTCAAATATTCTTGTTATAGTAGCGAAGTGAAAACGTTTTCACATATGTAATATTTCTACCCTTATTGATATAATTTTCCATACATTTTTTCTCAAGCCGGATGCTCATCTTGTTTTTGTCATCTCTTCCTTTTTTGTCAACGCATTTACCACAGAATTTTTACCTTTATCTACCCCCATTCAAAATGTTTGTCAGTGTTTATTTAGTCTAAAGTTCAAAAACTGAGTGAATCGACAACGGCACTTAGAAGGAAAAATCTGTTCATCGATCGTTATGTACGGTTCGGGTGGGTATATAGCAACATTAGTGGAATAATAAAACCACTGGCTTACTTTTACACAAATAAGTAAATTTTCTTGATGCCAACTATAAATATATTAGACTGTATTAGATACATTAGAATATTAGGTACAATAACTAAAACTTATAGTCATTTCACGGCGTTTTATAGTTAAGCTATTCTTATATTGATTGGGAGAAATCGAACGTAATAATAATTAATACTAGTGTACCAGTGCGGGGAATCTCGCATGTAGAGACCCTATACCCGTAGGTATTGGTAATAAAATTTTTTCGTAATAACTTTACTCATATGCTCTTTTTCAAAATTGTTTATACTAATGAACAAAGTTCAGTTTATTAGCTTTCGATCAGTGTTAGAATCATTGAAATCGATGTAGAAATAAACTCTAAGGAGGAATCACAAGCTCTTGCGCTAGCGATTTAATTATATAGACAGATAGATAGATTCTCTACATTTTATTATGGTGGGACAAAAATGACCCAGCGGCGGTTCTAGGTAAATCAATATTTTTTTCAAAACCTATCATAATTACGAAGATGAAAGTGTTAAAAATTATTAAAATATACAAATTGAGTAAAAGTCAGGAAGTTTAATGATTCCAAATTAAAAACAAACGAAGTTTGAGGTGATTGAAAGTGTCGGTGGGACAAAAATGGGACGGCGGCGGTTCTAGTGTTAAGTTTCATGTCCCTACATTCAGTATTTCTGTGAAAAATCTCACTGCAAGTAGTCAAGTGATCTGGCCAGACCATGGTGCAGACATAAGGGTTAAACTGTCCCCTGCAACAACTACCCGCCTAGGTGAAAAACTGGGACAACTTGAAATTTATAACCTTTCATAGAAAAGGCTCCGATAAAAAAAAAAAAAAACAGGGATTTAGCAGGCTTTGAATTAATCCATTTATTTTGTCATTATGTATGTTTTTTTCTTATAAATGGATTAATTTTGTTTCGTTAATTGATTCTTAATGTGCGTTAATCAACTTTTTCTGCTGTCCGGAGTCCGGCTAAATTAAAATTCCGGTTAATTGAAATTGAAATTAAAATAAAGATTTTTCCTCATTTCATCTAAGCAGGTTCAACAATATCAAAGAAAGTACATATACATATAAGAGAAATTAAAAGAAAATGTCCACCTCTCTTCCTCTGAAAGCTCCCGCGACGTGGACTTTTATAATTACCGCGTTTCTATTCAGTTTGTCCCAATTATGATTTGCTTTTCGATGAAAGTTTTGGTGTTGCAAAGAGTAAATTAAGCGACCATTGTAATCCAAGACTAACGAACAGAACGCACATTGCCCATGGATAAACTCCGAACTCAATGTCGGAGACTTAATCGATGGTTTTGCGTTTTGCACAGCAACTCATTTTGAGGAAGTGGGTTGCGAATAGGGGAAACCAAGGACGGCGATTCTTCTGTAGTCCATCAGAACAGGTGCGTATACGCTGGGGTATAAAGAATACCCTGCTGGTAACTCGATGGTTTTTTTTTGATATTTTATGTTATTTGTCCAGGAGGAACGTCTTACCTCATTGAGGCTAAGCCTCGGAAGCCGGTCATCGATTGTTATTGTAATTCATGTCCTAATACCTGACTTCCAAGTAACGCCGATTCGGCCTTATTTCGCTTTCGAAGCCCAACGTTGTTTGTGAAATAAAACCGAATTTCAGAGAATAGAATTAGCATTTACCGTTCTCAATATTTGTTGATAGTAACTCAACGTGCAATTACCTAATTAGTTCGTGAACTTTGAGTGACAAATGTCGATTAAGTAATGGCAAATTTGGGTTATTCGGTCCATTCATTTAAAATTTGCGAGGGTTTCAGGAAAGGAAGTCTAAGCTGCCAGGATTCGTTTGCCAGGATTCGAAACCCCTTCAGCTATATCTGTGTTCAGGTGTCCCATGAGAACAACATAGAACTATAATAGTCGACTAAGCAGGACGGTGGTGGAATTTGGGAATTATTTTTAGTTCGTTGATTGCTTGCTGGATGAAGATTTAATAAAATCAAAAGAATTTATAATGTCAACTAAAAAAAAGAAACAAATCATTAACATACAATAAAAAAGAAGATGCTGGATGTGTTTGAAGCATTTGTGAATACGTGCTTCCGTTAAATTTTTTGTGTGGGAATATGAAAACATGCACCTGTGCCTAAATGTGTGTATAAATAAAAGCGTAATAAGGCCGACTCGGCCTTATTTCTAATTTATAATTGAAATAAGGCCTTATTTCCTATTCTGAAAGCGAAGAATTTTGAGATTCGGCCTTATTTCGCTCGGCGTTATTTCACGGCACCGGCAGCTACCACCACCTCGGGTAGTTGCAGCTTCCCTCCTCTCCTAGCCAACTCATCGGCAAGCTGTTGTCTATCCCAAGACAAAATGCCAGAACAGGGAGTGAACGAGCTGACAAATATTTGTTTTGTTGACGATGTTTAGCTACGCGGTGATGTTTTTCGTTTTCTCCGGCAAATAAGGAATAGAGTTGTTGAAAGTATGGACTCCAGCTCCGGAATTTGTGATAGCAGCTGGACAAACTTAAATAGAAAGGCCCCCATGGTTGTCAATTGGATCCAAAGGTTTTCCTAGGAACATTCTTACCTGCCCCGAGGCTGATACTGCGATCGTAGGAAACTAATTAGTCCAAAAGGCAAATCATCTTTCTGATAAAGGTTAGTTTGTCCTTGTTTGACGCTTTTTAAATCGTAAGGTCTGAGAGATTCTTCATGTCGTTCCGGGCATTCACGAAGAATGTGTACATCCGTCTCGACCTCCTCTAAACAGAGTCGACATTCGGTCTCGTTAGAGAGGCCTTACTCGTTAAGGTAGTATCGTAGCTGACAATGCCCGGGGAGGCAACTTATATGATACCTAATGTAGTTCTTATAGTAGTTGAGAAGTTCCCTGTGATAGATATGCATAAAGTTTAATTAACAGTTTGGCGTGTCAGAACACTGGCACATATCTCTAATGAGAGAGTCAATGATCAAATTCCCATTTGTTAATTCTAAGGTGCGCAGTAGAAGGATTATAAGTCAAAATTTGGTCGACCATTCGATTGGAGATTTTGTATGTCATGTTTCGTAAATGCAGTATAAGTCTATTGCACACACAAATGGTTAAAAAGGCAGTGGTCAATGTAGCCTTACTGTATGGGACATAATTGTAGGGAATTTAAGAGAGTATAGGTAAAATTACATATACTATTATGATAACGAAGTTTTGTTGTCGCCGTGGCCGTGGTGGTTAGTGCGTTGGACTACTACGCATGCTGCCCGGGTTCAATCCCAGCAAAAACACCTAAAAGTTTTTTCACGGTGCCACCTCTTTCGAATGTCTGACAAGCAATCAAAGAGTATCATTTGTCATGAGGAGCTTCTCAACTCGCTGTACGGAGTCAAAAAACTGTAGGTCCCTTCCATTTCGTGAAAAAAATAACACTCACACACAAATGGTTGCGAGCAGCTAGGCTTGGTTCTGTATAGGACTGCTGACGCCGTATATTTATTTATTTTATTTATTTATGCCACAAAAGGGTTCCGGGCCTTAGAATTTGGCAGTAGATCCTGAACGGGCCAGTTCATCCGGAAATCTCGTTTTCTTCAAACGTCTTCCCAACAACTATGTAAGTTATACCGTTGCAGTTATTACCTACATTTTTGTATTAAGCAGATATTGTCCTTTTCACCGCGGAGTTTATACAGTTAATTAGCTATTTATTAATTTTCAATCCCCCCAATACGTGTCTTCCAACGAACGACAATGAGGATTACCCACAATGCATACAAGAGTGTATAAAACTATCCTGTGAAAAACGCAAAGTACCTCAACTCTCCACATTATTTTCCAAAAAAAAATTAAAGCTCACCAACTCTTGAAATGCTTTCTAAAATTTAAAACAATTCGCAAATATCCAAGACGGTTCATTGATTGCGAGCAAGTCAGCTTCAATTACTGTGGCCAACCGAAAATTACTACCAGTAATCCCAAAACATCATGGCAGGATGACAAGGCAAAAGGGAACATAGTGAGCTGACAGCGGTAATCCACACCTAGTCGTTGAAATCTTTCACATTTTCCAACCGCAGAATCCATTCCAGTGAAGCACAACCGCAAAGTGTCATCGACAACACCTGCAGTGATGAAGTGCTCTCACTAAACAACCCCACCTCCATCCATGTCCGTTTAACGATTATCGTCGCATAAGCAAAGGATAATCAAGGAATTTCCAATGAACATAGCACTGTGTTCGGGATATCGTTGCTGATGGAGTGTAAAAATATTAAAACAGCTGTAAAGCTCCCCAAAGGTTGTTCAACATTTTGTAGGAAATGTACAAAGCAGCTGCAGAGATAGAGTGGTAAAAAAAGAAACCATGTTCCTTATCCAATACAACCCCATACACAATAACATTCTGGTTACGATGCACAGTCTTGTGCAGGACAAACACAAAAACTGGGTGCACACATATGTATGTTACCCCATCGCCCGCTCCATTTCATCGTTTCTAGTGAGATGCCCAGCAATGAATTAGAAAATTATTGTGCGGTTCAAAGCACCCAACCCACACAAATCCTCACAGAACTGAAAGGGTGGAGGACGGAAAGTCATATACATTACGTTACAGATACGCACAAGGAGTAGAATCCTTTATGGTCAGATGCATTCTGCATCTCCGGCTTCCGATTCAATGTATGCCCCCACCAACGGGCATAGAATCCTTTTAAACTGCAATGCAATGGAACGAAATCGGTGCTCTTGTTCGTAGACAAAGCCTCAGTTCGTCGTACTTCCTCTGTTGGCCGCTGCTGCCGGCCGTCACTAACTCTCCCCGTCCAGTATTTTTGAGTGCCTATATCAGTGTGTGTGTGGGCACCGTAGCGCAAGTGGTTAGTGCGTCGGACTACTGAGCCAGCGGTTTGGGTTCGAATCCCGCCGCAAACACCTAAAAGTTTTTCACAGTGCCCACCTCTTTCGAATGTCTGACAAGCATCAAAGAGTATCATTTGTCACGATTGAGCTTCTCAACTCGCCGTTCGGAGTCGGCAAAAAATTGTAGGTCCCTTCCATTCGTGCAAAAATATAACACGCACACACAAATGGTTGCGAGAAGCAGGCCCTGGTTCACCTCGAGCTGTAGCGCCAACTAAGTAAGTAAGTAAGATATCAGTGTGATGCAACACGCCTCCATCCTCGACAAACAATGCACCTCATAATCTTTCCTTGAAAATCTCACAAACGTGCCGAAACAACAGGCAGCCTGACATACATAGGACTTTTGTGGGCCGGTCAGTCTCCCTCCTTGATTCGTTTTTGCCAACGAACACTATAGTCAAAAACAAGCCATATGTGTTGGCCAGACATACATATGTATGTACATATGAGCTTTGAAGAGAGGGGGCAATCAACAACGCCAGGACATGGCAACCATACGACACCGAATATCACGTAAACTGGTGGCCACGCAAATCCAAGTGCATTTATTTCGATCTTCCATTAGGTGGAATGTGCACGTCAGGAGCATTCTCGTTTGGTATTATGACACTCAAAGCGAAGGTGTTCTTTTTTGAATTCAACGTTTTGTTGAACACAGCGCACAGGTGGGCTTACAGGCGTTCCCGTGAAACGTTTTATGTTCAAGTTCGTGAGATCGATGCTTGCATGAGAATTTTGCACAAATTCGGATGATGGCTGCATGCGACGGGCGTTTACCTTTGAACAGAAGTTTCGATGAAAAAGGTTTGGGGTTAAAGCAGTGCGATGCCAACGTGTTTGTTTTAAATTGAATAGTGTCATCAATCAACCCATCAGATGCCAAAGTCAGAATGAATGACACACAACGATAATAACTCGCTCCTGTCACTATGGATTGCCTACTGACTGTTCCAAGGATTACGAACTTTGGCGTTTTTCTTTTGGAAATTCTAAAATTGTTTAGCTACCTGTCAGAGAATTTGATGTGCGTCTGATTGATTTTGTTCTGAAAATAAAACTTTGGTGCTTTGAAGTGACGTTTATTTTAGCAGATTAACTTAACCTTAGAACCGTGTGTGTACCCTCTGACTAACTTTATTTCCGTGTTTGGGGAGTTGTACTCCCCAGTATATTTTGTATTAACCCATTTTCGACTGGTGTTCGATTAATCGAACGTAAAATTTGTTCTTTTTTACTAATTTTTTTCATTGTGACATAGTAACATAGTTAATATCATATATTACAGTGATTATTGGTTTTTAAAAAATTGATATTTACAACCCCCTCCGCCCACCCGTAATGGCGGGGATTTGTTTGAAAAACACCTTAACCCATTAATGACGAGAGTCCAAAATGTTCGATACAAGCGTGAAATTTTAAGGCGCGGCTTGCATTGTGTGCAGAAACCTAGATCAGATTTTTTTTAAATTTTTTTTAATAAGGTTTGGTCACACTAAGCCGTTTCATATATGTAACTTTAGTCCTGATACCACAAACATCGTATAAATAATAAGACTGTATACATGCAAGCAAATCTCATGTATTTTATTTCAGTATTACTTTACTTTAGGTGGCGCTACAGCTCAGGGTGAACCTGGGCCTGCTTCTCGCAACCATTTGTGTGTGCGTATTATATTTTTGCACGAATGGAAGGGACCTACAGTTTTTTGCCGACTCCGAACGGCGAGTTGAGAAGCTCATCATGACAAATGATACTCTTTGAATGCTTGTCAGACATTCGAAAGAGTTGGTACCGTGAAAAAAATCTTTTAGGTGTTGGGCCCGGGCAGCATTGCGTAGTATTCCAGCGCACTTACCACTACACCACGGTGCATTTTATTTCAGTATTATTTTTATTTATTTCATAAATTTAAAGACGATGATTTAATGATTTTTCTGGAAGCAAGCTACACATAAGCCTACATCGCACTTAGAACACATTGTAGTACAGTGTGATCTGCATAGCGAACCTGCATATTGTCATCTTTTTTTATTGGGGATCTTAATAATCAAATGGTCCACTCGATCGTAGCGAGCATTAGCATTTTCGGTTTCCATTTTATGTCTACGAAAACCATCAGGAGGTTTCGGGTCACCAAGAGTCCGCCAATAAAACCGTGCTATCGAATGTTTGAACTGAAGTCCGGGTAAATTGGAGCCAGCTTTTTTATGGAGTAACCAAGCGTTTTGATTTGAAACATCTATCAGTCAAAGCCAAGTTAAAATGGACGACCACCATTTCTTCCCTCTAACACTTATTCGGTAGTTGTTTACATTTCGGTCCATACGGTTCGTGCCACCCATGTTTGCATTATACCATGCAATTGAATAGGGTCGTGGAAGATCCATAGCTTATGCTCTTTCCAGAAATATGTGGACACTTTTGTAACTGGATTTTTTCCAAAAAGTATAGACGCAACACTCACAATGGAACTGTCAACCCATTTCAGCAGAATTATAATTCAATTGTACCACGATTTGCATTCTTCAATTCCTTTTTATTTCTTAAATGACAGGAAGCCGGAATGCGATTTTCCCGGATGGTTCCGGTTCCGTTGTAACCTCTTTATTTTATCCTACCAAGCCGAATAATACAAAAAGTAATCAGATACAAAGCCTGCTGCATACGGACTAATGTTACATAAATGTATTTTCCGTCACAAATTATGTTATGTTATGTGCGGATTAACGTTACATATAAGTAACAGCATCCAAAAACCTGAGCGATCAGGCAAACGGATTTCCAAAAAATATTTTTGTTTCAGGTATTTGCTTCTATACATATGATACAATAACACAACATTCATATTTTTTCTTTCAATATACAGTAAGTTCACTAAAATAATTAACAAACAAATGCCTACCTTCCGCTCATCCCCATTTTGCTAACAACTCAAATTCAAATATGTAAAAAATCTTCTATTGTCAAAAAAATCACAACCAAAATGCAGTATTTTCGTGTTATTCTCTTTAGAATCCTTTACACTTTACATTTCATAAACTTTAAACTCAGAAGTCGATGAAAAACAAAAAGTAATTGTTTTAAACAAATAAGGTGACCCAGTGTTACATTTATGTAACGTTAGGCTAAAATGGGTTAACCATAAGCCTTTCTAGTAAATTATATTAAAAATATATATGCAATTGAAGAAAAAAAAAGGTAAAGCTATCTTTTACAATCGAAAAATCAACACCACCTACATAGCACAGGTATGAGGCAAAATTAGTGTTCGATTAATCGAAGGTTGGGACTTATCCCATATACAAAAATCCCATGAAAATTAATGAATCGTAATACAGTGGAACTTCCATAACTCGAACTCCCAAATGCCCTATATTCGAGTTACTGCGAAAATAAGTTAAATTTCAAATGGTTGTCGCGTCGGTACCAACTACCAAAATTAAAAAAAAAAAAACTGAAAATGGCCGTTACTTTTGTTTAGTTACCCATAAACTGGATAAACATGGTAAATTTTCCCATTAAAAAAAGCAGCACATAAAAAAAAAAAAATTAATAGTGAATTTAGAGCAAAAATTCGAGTTAAAGAGACTTTTTGCCTTTTGAACCAACCAAAAAAAATCGAGATATAGAGAAATTCGAGCTATAGAAGTTCGAGTTATAGAGGAAAAAATTCATGAAAATAGGGTTGAAAATGCAAAATTCCGAAAAAAAATTTGAGTTATAGAGAAATTCGACTTGTGGAAGTTCGAGTTATGGAAGTTCCACTGTATAAGTGAATAGACAAGATTATTATTTAAGTAAATTGGTAAATTGTGTGGATTCTGGAAATTAAGATCACTATCCACTTCTATTCCTTCTTTATCATCGATCAATAAAAGAAACTCAGTGACGGACAACTTGAATTGTTTCTGACTCATTGGCTTCTCGTTTTTACATTTCGCAACCATGCAGTGAAGTTTCCAAGCGTTCGCAGATGAAGAATTAAGGGTGTTTACCCAAAGTGGCCAGTACCATTTCTTTCCACGGATGTTGAATCGATAATTTTGAATGGCGTTATCGCGAAGATCAACGCCACCCATCCCATTGTTATAGCTGCGAAGCACAGCAGGCTGATCGACGTTGACAAATTTTCCTTCTTCTAGCGGCCCTTTCTTAGAAGCTTTAGTTGCTTTTTTCCAACGTCGGACAGGGTGGGGTGGCAAGATCTGGTCGTAGTTTGTAGCAATGGTGACTTCCTTATTATCTTGCCAGCGACAAAGAGTGATCTGGTTCTTAGAATCATACATAAAATCGGATTTAAGGCCGTCAACATGTAAAAATAATATAAACCCGCACAAAACAAATTAACTACTGTTGAAAACACAATAGAAATGGGAAGCACGTTACTTGCTGGGAAAACTCGGTTTGGTATTTCGAATAAGAGGTAACTAGCTATATTTATAAATTAGTTTAGCATTGTTTTCCTTGCTTTCTTTCTTTCTTTTGTTTACACAACTTAATATACAATTGTTTTTTCTTCAAAATAAACAAATAAAATAAATAAAAAATTAATTAGTTTGTTAGATATAGACCCAATGTATAATAAATTATACCCCCCCTTTCTCGGAAACCCACCACCCTACAAGCCCTATGAGTGACCAGAAAGACTATGTTTTTGATGTTATTTCTGGTCACTCATAGGGCTTGTTTGAGAGTAAATTTCGACCTTAAAAAAAGCTTGGGTCTCATTTTTTATTTCGCAAACTTTTATTTCGATTTGTAATTATTTCGGTATATCTTATTCTGCATTCATTATTTCGCTTTATTTTATTTGCCAAAATATTATTTTATATTTTTAATTTGTTTGGCTTTCATTTAGGCACATTTTGCGCGAAATGATGAAATGCTTATTACTTTTTACGGATGGATCCATGATAGATGACAAGGCGGGTGCAGGTAGATACCTACTCAGAAGAACCTCAGCATAAGCAGCCGAGATGATTGCTTTACTACATGCATTGAATTACTTGCTAAAAGGACAGGTGGAGGGAAGGAAGGTGAACCAGGGTCTTCTTCTCGCCACCATTTGGGACCAAGAGTTTTTTGCCGACTCCGAGCGGCGAGTTGAGAACCTCATTGACAAATGATATTTTTTGATTGCTTGTCAGACATTCGAAAGAGGTGACACCGTGAAAAACCTTTACGTGTTTACTGGGATAGAACCCGGGCAGCATCGCGTAGTAGTCCAACGCACTTACCACTACACCACATCATTATGGGAGTGGATAATCAGGCACTGATCAGATGCATGGAGGAGACAAACATCACAACAGTCAAGAACTGTGGAGAAATCCAGACAGTTTCCAATATGGTGGTCTGTTTCGACTATCTCTCGAACGCATATAAATGTATAAGCCTCCTGTTATTTTCAGTGATTAAAATGTTTCAAAGCTAAAATCATCAACCACCAAGTTGACGAACTTGCGATAAATAGTAATGATGTCTGGCTATTAAATCTAACAGTCTATTCGTGAAATTGGCATATTATTCTCAGTTATCGATATGAGAACCCTTATCATCGGCCACTAGTTTCTTCAGCAAACAGTCAAACAACTTTTAAAAAAAGCTACCTTCTTTATGTCCTTCACATGATGTGCCCAGCCACTTCCAATCTAACACACACACACAAATAAAAAGTACCTACATATCTACTGAAATATCCCTTTCAATGATGTAAGCGATAACAGCTAAGCTGTTCGGGTAAAATGAACAACTTTATGAGAATTATGAAAAGGTTCCCAATTTCCACGCCAACATTACTATTTTTCCTCAAGTCCCCTTTTAACCAATTTATTTTAATTTGAAAACTGAACAATTTACAAACCCGCGGCATACACTCGTAGGTACTGTAAGAACGAGTGGATATGTCTGACATCTACTACAGCTACAGCGGTGCACTTTATTTTCCATCGTTTGTAGTGGAAATCCAATCACAAGCAGTGCCACTTTTTTGCAGACTGTATTCTAATATTTTTTTCCAATTTCCCTTCGCCATCACCAATCATTGTTTGTGCACGCTCACGCTCTGGTTCTGGCCATACAATGCGGGTCCTGTGGTCTAACAAATGCTATTGGGCAACCAAACTTTCCTATTCCACAAAACGGAGAATAGAACCAAAAATGCATATAGCCTTAGGATAAATTACTCGTACATGAAGCTCTGACCCAACGAAATGTACCCCTACCCACTTACACCTGCCGTTCGCTGCAACAACGTCATTATCCTGTTCGTTTTGGTTCAACACAATACGAATACCCACACTTACACACAGTCACATGCTGCAAATGACTGTTAATTCCCTCCGTAGGGTTTGTTCCAAAACAACAATGAACGGGCGCATGAACTCCGAAACCATTGTCGTTCAAATTAAGAAAAAGGATATTTGAATTGTATACGCGAACACGGGCTTACATGGCGGACCACTACTAGGGGTGAATTCCCTCGAAGCCATCATATTGATGATGCTGCTCGGCACTTGGGTGCTTCATTACACAGTCATGAATGTGGCGATAGTTTTGGGTTATTATTTGCCAAACAAGTGTAGGCAGTGTTTAATTTTGAATAAGAGGAGGCGGTGTACGGCATGTCTACCCGTTTTCAACCGCTGTCAAGCAAGGGTTTTTGTCGCTGGTGCTAGTAATGGCTCGGGCAGGATATTTCTGATGTGAAACTCTCATTATTTGCGAGATGAATTTATGAGCGTGTACCAAATGGTTTGGGTAGACCGCTACACACAAACTGTCCATTGTTGTCCGATATTTATGGTGTCTTTTTAATAATGAATTTTACCCCCTGCAAAGCATTAAAAATACAGGCTTCATGATTGCGAGGACACAAGTGAGCCCATCACTCTCAGTTTAATATTTAACTGCGGCATGCGTTGTCACAATTGTACCTATCTGTGTTTATGTAGCTGTTTTTCTTTTTGCTTATAAATATCTCACCTTTACGGATGCCGTCACAGTCGATGTTTCACTGAAATACAACTGTGGTCCGGTGGCTTTGCCGCACCAAGAGCCGCCTGTGAAGGGTCGTCCGAGTTCGCTAAGCTGAAAAATAAAAGAAAACATGAATGTTGGTTAAATTGTTCCGCTATTTACTGTATCCTTTGTACATATTCCAATCAATACAAAATATGTAGATAAACATAAAACATTAATATAATGATTGAACATTTGATGTTAATATCTGAGATTTAAATTTTTTTTGCATGAACTGCATGAACTTTTTTGAGTGACTGTAGGAATAAATAAAAGCTTAGATGGAGTTTTTAATATTCGTACCCACTCAAGAATTAAAAATTGATACACACATTCTTGGTGTCGGTCTCGTATAGTGGAGGCCAAAAATATTTGCCCAAGGAAGAAAGCGCAAACAGAATCTTCAAAGTTTTAAATATCCTAACGTCGTCAGCGTTAATAAATAAGACAAACAATATGGAACCTGAATTGCTCCCTTGAGGTACGCCAAAGTTAACATAAAATATTCTAGAAAGAGAAGATTCAAATTGAACTTAGTATGATTTAATTTTCTAGTATGATTGAGTCCAGCTAATCAAATTATGGTTGAACTCAATTAAACACAAACAGAGTGCGATAACTTGTCAAAAGTTTTACTAAAGTCTATACAAATATCTGTAGCTTTTGTGTGCCAAATTTCAAAATTCGCTGATTATCACAAATAATGGATTTGACCTTAGAACAAACGTTTTACAGATTCAGTTTTTCTAGATAGCTTTTTTAGTAGATTTCCTACATAAAGAAAATTCTTTACAAAAATTGCAATGCAAGTCTGACTCCTGAGTAGTGGGCCCCCTCAGTTCCAGAAGTCGGCTACTTGAGTATTCAGTGGACGGCCCTAATGTCTACTCCTATGTTTTCATTCGTTTGACCAAGGTTAAAAAATATTTCGATATCTAATAATAAATTAAAACTATTACGAATAATTTAATTAAAAAAAAAAAAAATATTAAAAAATATTTAGATAAAAAATAATTTTTGAAAACAAGCTTTAATGAACTAAAAAGGAAAAAATATTTTTTTTCAGAGTAACCAATATGTGAGTGACTATTAATTAAAGCTTGGGGCGCTCAGGTTTTTTTTTTTACATTTTTGTGGATTGTTGGTTACTTAGTTGGCGCTACAGCTCGAGGTGAACCTGGGCCTGCTTCTCGCAACCATTTGTGTGTGCGTGTTATATTTTTTGCACGAATGGAAGGGACCTACAGTTTTTTGCCGACTCCGAACGGCGAGTTGAGAAGCTCAATCGTGACAAATGATACTCTTTGATGCTTGTCAGACATTCGAAAGAGGTGGGCACTGTGAAAAACTTTTAGGTGTTTGCGGCGGGATTCGAACCCAAGACCGCTGGCTCAGTAGTCCGATGCACTAACCACTTGCGCTACGGTGCCCATTGTTAGTTGGCCTAGTATAATTTCCTCCATTTACCACCAGAAATGTCTTTGCTGTATCGAGGTAGAATTTGTCTAAATGACGATGACGTGTTCTAAGTAAACAGTTACAGTGACACAAAATGTGTTCTGCTGATTCTTCGCCCTCGTTGCACATCGTGCATACGTTGTCTTGTGCATTAGCGCTCCAAGCTTTAATTAATAGTCAAGCAAAAAAAATTTATTAAAGCGTGTTTTTAAAAATTATATTTTATCTATATATTTATTTTCTACTTTTTACTATCTAATTTTTTTTTTTTTACATATTTACGTAGGTACGTATGCACTTTATATTATCTCTATTATCTTACCATATATAATGTTTGAGATTCTTCTCGTCGAACCCTTCCATTTGATACCCATATTAAGGAGGTCGTGAAGATAATGGTAATCCACCATCTGTGTCCACCATATTAGATTTACGAGATCATCAAATTTACTATATTGACTTGTCACCGGACATGCAAAATTTCAGCATAATCGGATGTCTGGAAGTGGGTGTAAAATCGATTCCCAGATTCCCAGATTTGGCCCTCACAGAAATTGAAAAGTTAAAAAGCGTCCGCCATATTTAATTTACAACGTCATCAAATAATCCATTTTGTATTATCTCTGAAACTATACACTTGTGCAAAATTTCAGGATGATTGGATATCTGGAAGTGGATGTAAAATCGATTGCCAGATTCCGCCCTCACAAAAGTGAATATAAAGCTTGTAGAATAAATAACATGCGGAATTATTTACGAAAAATCTTGACTTGAAAAGTCGTTGCAGTCAGATGAAGAAACTAGAATAAGTCTATGATATAATATTATTATTTTATTTTATTTTGAACTAAGTCCGTTACTCTGAATGACATGTAATCGGCTTTGGATGCGTGGGTAAAAAAAAAAACTGTGAATAATTTGGACGCGAATGGCGTCCCACTACTTTTGAAGCTCTGATCAAACCATTTGCATATTTTGCCTTCACTCCAAAGGTAGTTTTGAATCCAAGATGGACCATAAGTGCTCTATCGGAGTCAAATCGGAGATTGTCGGGGCCATTCTAGTGTTTCAAAAGGCTATGAGCTTTTCTATTCAGAATGTGTGATTGGGGCCATTGTCTTGCTGAAGAGGTGCAAATTACCCATCAAAAGCTCTGTATAGCTAACTTCGGTCACTACCCCATCTATTTAACAAGCTTGCCAATACCAGATGAGGAGAAGCAACCTCACACCATAATTGACCCACTTCCCTGTTCTACCGTTTGTTGAAAACACTTTGATTTCAGGCGATCTGACTGGTAGCACCAAACTTGTTTAAACCTTTTTGAATTCCTGTGCCATATGCCATTTAATTGTATCCCAATAGCTTTAAGGCTTTCCGAAATGCCTTTGACGAAATTTAACATTTTCATCTTGTTAACTTTGTAAATCATAGGTCTCTTGATAGCCATATAATAACTTAGACCCAGTGTTCTTAGTTTTTTCTCATAGTTGATTCAGAATATCTTAAACTGAGGTCTTCAACATGCTTTTTTATTATCAATCTCACTCGGTCCATTGGGAAATTTCCCTCAAGGTTTTACCCCGCATACGGTCCTCAACTATCAGCGTACGTACTTCAGTCGACATTCGCATGATTTGAGCTCAAAACCTGGTATAATTTTAATTTAAATGTAATATTATTACAAAATAATAGGCAATCTTCAAAAAATTGCCATGTACTGTTTCAATTGACTGGTACTGTTTCTGTAGTATATGTATGTACATAGGTACCATTTGCAGCTCTCACATTCGATCAATCTTAACAAATGAGGTTTCAAAAGAAAGAAGATTTTCTGGAGATGTGTAGAATTGCACTTTCATCTTATAAATATTAACGAATTTAAAAACAAGGATCAAAAACAAATATTTTACCCAAAATGAGGTTCCAAACGAATAAATACTTCCCACATGATTTCCATGGGATTTCCATTAGTTGATATATGTAAATCATATGGGAAGTTTTGATTTTGGGCTTTGTATTTCCTTTTGCGAGATTTCTCGCACGGGTACTCTAGGTTTTTTATATTGTTGCAGTACAATACAAAACAATGGTTAAGTTCTGTAGGTATTGAACGAAAAAAAACCCAATTCAGTATGAACCTTGTTCATTGTTTAAGTTCTGAGTGCAGTAGGTACGGTAAATATCAAAAAAGTTGTTAACCCTCACACGGGCGACAATTTTTGCCCCTTAATCAGTACCTTTTAATTGTTCTTTGTTGTCTTTTGAATAAATTTTGCAAATTATATTTTTTGCGCACCTGGAAAATAACAAGGGAAATCCCCCATTAGTACGATTTACATTGGAAAATTAAATTTTATGTGAATTGAGCGAATTTCCTTATCAAATTTGTTTGACAATCATATTCAATCAGTACACTTGTGAATTTCATTTGTGTGGAAATGGATCAAAATAAAATTTAAATTTCTTTCAAGTGTGGGCACTATCCATGTAAAGTATTAACACATCACATACAATTAGATAGGTAGATTTAGGGTGTGCAATTTGATACATGATATGATTTTTCTTCAAGATTGGCACACGAAGTACAACAACAATACTTGAAATCGATTCTTGATACACTTCATTCTGATGATGAAGAAGATAGCATACAGTCTTTAACAAAAGGAGGTGTGGATGTGATTAATCAAATGCTTGGTCAAAACAAAACTAAGATGAAAACAAACCACTGGCTCTATTTTACAACATCATGGATATGCACACATATTCATATGTAGCTGACTTAATCTTCTGGTCCAATAGTACGATTGTCTAAGACAGTCGAGCCAACGCAGAGAGTTTCTTGAAGAGTTGAGGAAGCATTTTTGTACGCCTACAATAACTAGAAGAGCTCGAATTCCTCGAAATGTGGGCAAAGTAACACTAAAAATCGCATTTTAGGTATTCCAATTGATCAAATTGAACACAATACGTAGACCTTCTAGCCATTTTTGCCTGATGATGCTTCTCAGGAAGAATCTTCAGGTGGTCAAAAAATTAGAGATTCTTGCTTCATATTATGTTATCAGCAAGAAAAAAAAATAATTGAAAAGAGCAACACGAAAGAGTTGCATACAGTGAAGGAAGCCTAAGTGCGTAGTTTGACAATGACGAAGTTCGACTCTACTAATCTATAAATGTAATATATACAATGTACTGTACATAGTACCTTACCTTTGTATGTTCATAGAGGTACTGAAATGTAATAAACAACAAATTGGTTTCTTTCGTTCACAAATTTGAAGATGTAGCTTGCAGATACCACCCAACTGAAACTGTATGTGCAACATACTCATAAGTAAAAACATCGGTATATACATATGTGCATATATATCTATATGTTTATATATATACATACAAACTCGTAGGCATGTATGTATGTATGTATATAGCTATGTTTTCCTAAAAAAAAAAAAAAAGTAGAACTATAGGACAAATTCAGAATTTTTTCATACAAAAGTTAAAATATTAACCTGGGTTAATAAGGTACGTTTGCTACAATTTGACGAAAAATCAGTCGAAAAACTCTCAAAATTTATTTTTCTCTATATTTTTCGAAAAATATCAAAATATCATTTAGTCACTGAGTCTGAATGAAAAGACATTTAGTTCAAAAGTATCCAAGATATGATATAATGAAAGTGCCCATATTAACCCCGGTTAATAAAGAACGTGTGAGGGTTAATCGCTTTATGCATTACGTATAAAGAAAAACAATTTCTTCTATATACATATGTATGTACAATGTACATACATAGATTGTTTAAACACTACGCAGATATTTCTCACAATGTTTTACGGTAGACTTGATTGAAAAATCGGCCATCCATACGTACGTCAACAATTTACTTTGTAACTGCTGGCCGTGAACTCTTTCAAAGAAATGTCAGTTTATTATTTTTTAGAATGCATTCAATTATTGTATGTACCTATGTTTTAGATTCTAGAAAAGGAAAATAAATCCTTTTGATTTAATTACTGAAGCGATGCCTCGTAACCAAGTTCCCGTTGATACGGGCCAATGTTCACTTTGTGGATGTTACGTAGCACTATTTCCATCAAGAGAAAATGGCAGACCCTTTGTGAAAAGAGCAACCATTCATTTATTGATAGTGTGCAAGGAAAATGTTGGGAAATAAATACCTACTATACCTTACACATGTATGTATGTACGTACAGTCGTACATATGTACATATGTACGTACAAGTAGGTATGTTATAAGAATTTTCAATCGATGAGCAGAGTCAAGAATATGTGAATTATTCTGCTTTGTCATCTCCTGTTTCCCAACTGTATATTTTAGTCCTCATTAGCGCTGGTCCTTAGACGTCCTTACTAGTGAGGTGCCTGATTCATAATACCGCAAGACGAGAATCGCAGTAATCTCGTCCACTCTATAAAATCATCGTCGCATGCACAATGAACGCATCGCGTGTCGGCGAATTATTTTTCAGCGATGTTGAACTGTGCGAAAGCAAAATTCAACTCCCCTTTTATTATTTAGGTGTGAAGTTCTTAGTAATTATGATTTCCAGCACAAGAGGAAACTTAAAGTTTTCTACAATAGTGTGGCAATGTATGTATTTTGACTGCGGAGATATACATACATACATACATAAAAACACGACACCCACTTTACAACAGGATCATGTTAATACGCTCTGCTCGAGGTTGTGATCTGGTACTTGTACGCTACTTCTATATACTAGTAGATTTTTTTGTGTCGCTAATTTTTTATACACGAACTAAAATGCTCAGTTCAAATCAAGACTTAGGCCCCATTCAGATACGGCGGTAACCGCGCGGTTGCTTAAGACAATGGCGCAAGTTTATAGTCAGATAAAGCCGACAATAAAAGAATTTATTCACCTACATAACCTAAAATATACTTTTTGCTATTCATAGTCACCTTATAGTCGACTTTAAACTTATAGTCAGCTCGAAATTTAAAATGAGCCAAAAGTCAATTTTAATAATTAGCGTCGGCTATAAATTTCTCATATAATATTTTGACGTTTGGGTTTGTTCGTTCAAATCTTTTTTCCAAAATATACCAAAGTCGATACTAATTAATACACTGGCAAACATATGTTTATGAATAACGAAAAGTTATATAGCTGGCTTTTTTATTCAGCGCAGGCTGTAAATATAGTCGGCTATAGGCACTATTCATGGACTGACTATGAATTTGCGCTAGTATTTTGAAGCGATTCGTCGATAACTGTGTTACATTTACCTTCTTATTCTTGTTTCTGTTTGTGTTGGTATTGTAAAGAAGTATTACAATAAAGCACGTTCGCCATTACATACAGCGGACACTCATATAATAAGAACTCTCAGAAATTCGAATCTGCTGTATGTGAAGATTCAATTCTTATTTTTTTTCAAACTCAGGCACATAATATTTGATTCGGATTTCGGTACATTTTTTTGGCTCAGTCTCGATTAAAAAGCTATGTGCGTCTAAATAAATAAACTCGAGAGAACAAAAAACAATTTTTAAATTGATAAATATAAACAAGATAGAAATAATTGCTTTCCATATAAATTCCAATAGAATAGAAATCGGTTGACCCTTTCAGTATTTTGATACCATATGGTAACATGATTTCTTGTAACTCCCAAATTCCAAACTTTCTCTATGAGAGTATTTTTTTGTTTCAAATTTCTTCCTAACTTCGTGCTGTATATGTTTTTGGTTTTTGGTGTCGCTGATTACGAATCTGATTTACAAAATTCAAGATGGTGGATCCGATATATCGGATATATGGGATATATTGGATCCGCCATCTTGGATTTTGCAAATCTGACTTCAGATTCGTGATCAGCGACCCCAAAAACACCTTTATACCAAATTTGGTACAAATCGATTGACTTTGTAAAAATCGTCATTTATGGCCGCCATCTTAAATCTTAAATCCACCATATTGAATTTCCTTACTTTATCGGTCCTATCTTTTAGAAAAATCGATTGTGCCTCCAGATACGATGTATTAGCCTCCTATCGTAGGTGGCTTGTGCTAAAATTTACGATTGTTTGGAAAAAAACAATTGAGATTTCACATTTCTTCTGCTTTCAGCCGCCATATTTCAAAAATGGCGGCAGATAGAACAATTCTGTCCCGGATTCGGAAAGGGCAGACAAAATTACGATAGAATATGTTTCTTAGAAAGCTTTGGTTGATTGAATCACTAAAAAGCAAACGATTGAAAACAGTAAAAAAAAAATGTATGCCGTTTGGGCCGAAACGGGTTATTACTAAATTTCACCCTTATTTGCACAGCTTATTTGGACCTGAAAGAGCTAGGGATAAAGTAAATTTCATCATATGCCCTGTTTTAGTTTCATATCTCGTATCTGCAAAGTTCAGTAAGCGTTGAAACAAATGGTGCGTGGAGATAGTTCTAAAGCTGATGACAATAATACAAAAATCATTTTTCTTTGCTCAAAAATATGATATTATTTCAAGAACTGAAAGTGTTGTAAGAATTTATTGTACCGGATATAACGATGAAATTCTAAGATTCCTTCGACATTGTTATAACCGACTTCTACTGTACAATAATTTTCGCGCGAATTTTTCACTATTACTCTTTATCTAGTGCTCGAAAACTAATAGTGTAATTATTTGCCACTTTTAGTAATAAAAGTGCATTTATTTCTCACTTGGCGTGAAGTTAATTCCCATGTGAAATAGGTTCCTATGGAGTGATTTTCCTGCACCATACCAAGAAACTGAGTTAATCGCTGCCCAGGACTATGCTACATCAGATATAAGACTCTTGGAAGACACTTCTTTCAATCGGTGTACAACATTATCAAAGCTCCAGGATGGTTAAAGAATCCTTAGGCCTATCCTTGCTCTAAGTGTGGAATCGTGAGCTTTACCATAGCTTATAGTGGACCTTTTTTAGATACAGCTAGATACATTATCAAGAAATTCGAAGCGAAACGAATCGTTAAATCGCCGGTCACTTTCTATTAATATTTTTATGTGACTTCCGCTGCTATATCACGAAATAAATTGTTTCTTTCCTTATCTAACCCAACTTGTAATAATTAATTTCGATTAGCGGGACATTAATATATGCAATATCCCAAAATGATGTTTAACGTGCACACTTAATGATGGGAACATGAACGGCACTAAATCATATTTCGAAAATCCAACTCAATTGAAATATCCTTTTCGGTTCTGCTCTCATTTTTCCAACCGAAATGAGGAAAAACAAAACGGTTGATACCACCATCGCCGGCAGGACGACGCAAACCTTTTTCCTGCAATAGTTAGGAATTATGATAAGGGTGGCCCACAAGTGCACTCCAGGTCGATCGAAAATTTATCCATAAAACAACCACGCAAACAGTAATCCCCTCCGGGTATAGACCCGTTCGCCAATGATGATGAATAAAATTACGAACCAATCATATCACAAGTGTCCACTCGAATTACGTATTCATTTTTCAATAATAAAGTCGAGATAAAATCCTAAATTGGTTATGCCCTTTATAAGCAGGATAATGCTCCCATTAATGCTGTACCAAGTTTATTCCGTGCAAAGGATAGTATCTGGAAATAGCTAGTCTCCTTTTTTTTGTTCTAAAATACCTATGGCAAGTCGACGAGCATCTACATAAAAATAAGTAGCTACATGATGATGGCCGTTATAACGACTGGTTAGATACACATCCAGATCCATGTAAGATGGGGTGGTGTCGAAAGAGGCGGAGGTCGTGGAGGTGAAATTTCAGCCGTGAACTAACCAAGAGGTATTATACGAGCATACAGCTACAGGAACGTATCCGGATTTGCTTTGCTACTGCCGCTGTGGTGGTTGTTGTCGGTGAAAAGTTTTGGTTTTGTTTTACGCTGGCTGTCGATCGGTCTCTCAAAACACAAACATTATATCTCGGTCTGGCAAATAAAGCGAAGCAACTCCAGTTCCAATTGATTAAGTTCTGGTTAATGGAATGTTTGAAACTAGCTCATCGCCCTACCGTGTACGGATGTGGATATACCGGCCTTGCCTGGACTACGGATTACAAATCGATTCATATTAAATGGTTTGCTCATGGCCTGGATATTTCTTTCGTTCCATTATCTTTGGGAACCGCTTTTCGATTCGCATACACAGTAGGACCGGTAGGGCAGGTGCAAGCGGCGGCTATGGCAATAAATGTGTGTGCTCTTGGATCCATCGATTTAGGTCGATGTAAGTTTTGTGCATCCATGATATCTGGGAATTGAAAGACTTTGCAAAATTAGGCAATTCTGGTATGCAATTCCAGAATGAATCGACTTAAATAACTCTTACCGTGTTTAGATTCCCAAACTTGGAATTTGTACGAACATACATGCGGCTTGTGGTCGGATAACGACTTCGACATTTGAATGTGTGGGTGAGGTTTATTCAAATTTTCATAAGGTAGTTCTGATAACGCAGGATTTACCTACCTGTAATCAGGGTAAAGTTATGCAATGCTTGCACATCAGCAGTAAGGTAAATCCAAGTTATATAAGTGCAAGAGATACCTGGTAGGTGGTTCTTCTTTCCCGTGGGTATGCGTTTGCATAGGCTCTTTTTGAAATACAGCAAATTTCATAAATTCTTCAAGTTGCTGGTTTGTTGTTTGCTGTGAGTGGTTGTTGATTTCATTAAACTTTCGGAGATATGAACTTTGCAAATGAAAACTTTCAGAGGATTACGAATTCTATTTGAGTTGCATCTATTAGGTGAACTCTGTTGGTTTACAGATTGCAATTTGTTTGTCTATAGATGTTGTCTAACATTTGTTTTGAATGCAATTGGAGGGAGATTTTGTTATGTTTGTCGAATAAATTAGTTTTTGGGGGAAACCAATATTTTCGCATTCCCATTAGCAAATAAAATGAAAGATTGAGTTTTATATTCTGTCGATAAAATATTAGGTACTTGTAATTGCAATCCCAAGTGCAATAGCTATTGTTTCTGAAGCCGTAAGAGCATTCGATGTGTACGATGACCTTAAATGAAATAGGTAGGCAATTGCTTTTATGTTTTGAATAAAGCACATTCGGTGATTTAAATGGTAATGCTGGTGCAGCTTACAACACATGGATTCAAGGGATATAGAGGTAAGGCAACGAATAAGAAAGCTCTGCACTAGATTTTGTCAATGCTAACATTCTCAATATGTATGTTAAGAAAATAATGTTCGATATATTAAACCACCGTAGCGCAAGTGGTTAGTGCGTCGGACTACTGACCCAGCGGTCTTGGGTTCGAATCCCGCCGCAAACACCTAAAAGTTTTTCACAGTGCCCACCTCTTTCGAATGTCTGACAAGCATCAAAGAGTATCATTTGTCACGATTGAGCTTCTCAACTCGCCGTTCGGAGTCGGCAAAAAACTGTAGGTCCCCTCCATTCGTGCAAAAATATAACACGCACACACAAATGGTTGCGAGAAGCAGGCCCAGGTTCACCTCGAGCTGTAGCGCCAACTAAGTAAGTAAGTAATATTAAACCACAATGCCGTGTGTCAAAGAAAAACGAGACATCTAAAGAAATATCATATAGCGCCAATAGAGGACTTTATTTATTAAAGATAATAGTACAATATGAACTCCATTTACGCTGATAGAAAATAGGCAGTTGCAATAACCAAGATGTGCTATTTTCTGGAAATAAAACATACATACAATATATGTACAGATGTAAACGTGGTTATATAACATCGAAGATACTAACTGTAAATTAACGATCCAGCATTTGTCCATTTAAAATGTTGACTATCGCCGACCTATAAAATATAACCAATTTGCAAAAAAAAAAAAATTTATTCTGGATTAACTTGACTCCAGTCCTCAACAGTCATATTCCGGTGTTCTTTGGTCCATTGTAGTCGCTTTTTTTTCATTTAATGGGCCTCTGGCGTTAGGTTTTATCGCCCGAAACCATAACGCCCAAATTTAAAAATGGCATAACGCCCAAAAAATTGCTAAACAATTTGTTGTTGTAAAATTCACGTTAGTTTGGTTGATGTGACATTGGTTTTGGGGGAAATTTCATTATTTTCGCTTTAAATGGCGTTGGGTCCTATCGCCCAAGGTCCAAACGGCCAGACAAATAAATGTCATAACGCCCAAAATCCGGCACATCACCCAATATGTCACGAATTAAAACGTCGCAAAGCCCAAAAATGTAATGACAAATAGCCCAAGAAATTCCTTGAAATTTTTTTTTAAAGCAAATGACATAAGGCGAGGATTTTAAAAAAAATTTAGATGAAAGCCTTCCAGGCTTCGTCGGCTTTTGGAATACTCCAGAATTCTGATTAGGTACTATGTATATCATATCATATTATATCATATGATATGATAATGATATGGGTGATTTGATAGTATTACCTGCAGGACTCGAACATTATTTTTTTATTTCTTGAATGACTTTGAATTCATTATAAATCTTTTCTGTCACCATGTTTATGCTCAGAATTTTTCGAATCATTATGAGTACCTACCATCCGATGTCACTTCAATCCTGGCATTGCAATTTTAAGCAGTAACGTAAAATGTATTACCTTTATACACTGATTTTTTTTTTTTGTATATCAACTAATTGTTTTTCGTTTTTTAAATAAATTAATTTGGAATTAAACCTTTTACTGCTAAGGTACTTTAAATGCAAGTCCAAAATGCAAGAGTAAATTAACCCTTTCAGTATGTTGATACCATAAATGGTAACATGGTTTCTTGTAACTCCAAAATTCCAATCTTTCTCTATGAGAGTATTTTTTTATTTCAAATTTCTTCCTAACTTCGTGCTGTATATGTTCAAGCATTTGATGCTAACAAAAATCGATCCTATAAGCTCTCAGTGCACATTGAGCACTCGTGCAGGAAAATCCTCCAAACTGATATCGATTCCCCGTCGCTTACAAACAGTGATATAGATGCTAAAGATCGCCATACGAAGTATACTACAAATGGGAATTCTACAATATTTTAAATTAATTTTATTACATTTTTATGCTGTACGCTCAATTTTGTGTCCAAAAATAAGGTTTAATCTTTTAGTTTGTCGTTGTCAACAATAACAGTAGATATAGTAAAACTTGTTGATCGTATGAATCGGTGAGGGTAATACTATATCTAATCTATATTGCTAAAAAGTCTTAGATTTTAGAAATAATATAATTAAATACATACATATATAGTTATTTATTTTATTGAATGCATATACATACAAACATACCTATGTACATAGGATAGGTAGATAATATAGAAACATAATTACTACTTAAATAAAAATACACGAAAATATACATATGTATGTAAATTGTTTGTGTAAGGCTGTACATTTGAAAAACTATTTTTTTTAACTAGATGCAGACTTTTCTAAAATCCCTATAGCACAGATACTTACATCTCAATCCATCAATTCATTTAGTATGAACGGAACATTCCGCGGTACTCGTAGCTCCTGAACTGAGCTGAGAACACATAACTTTAATGAACACAAAGTTTAGGCGCCAAGAAAATTGCATACAAATGTTCTTCAAAATACCACTGGTGGGCATTCTTGGAGCTTGGCCACAAATTTGCATACTTTATCTCATCTCTCATATTAAATAACCCGCGAAAGTTGGCCAAGCCGAAGATAACATGTGATGGATTTGTTTCAAATTTTCGGTTAACCACTGAACAAAACGTCTAGAGCTAGAAATAGCGGTAAAATAATGAAATGTTCATTCTTGTCTTATCGTGTGCAATAAAGAGATGACTTTTTCCTTTTTCTTCAGTGTGTGATAAACTTCCAAGGAGAGACAAGGAGACACATTTTTATTTAAAGAAAAAAAATAACACACCCTTATAAGTTAGCCACCTGCATAAGCTGGCCAACAATTTTTGCAATGCAAGTGACCAACTTACCAAGGTTTCACTTAACATAATATGTACATATGTATGTGAGTTTAGGACGCAATGACCCTGAATGTAACTGATTTACCCGACGCGACGTTTGTCTTAAAGTTTTAAATTTATTGAAACACAATGAACAAAGCACGACAAAACAAAGCACCAACAAAATAAAAAAAAATTAAGAGCAGCAAAATAAAAATTCCAACCATATGTATGTACATATCTACATATATTAGGTTTATATTTCTGTACTCGGTTCGGGTGTTGGCAGTCAAAATTCAGAGTTCCTTATTGGTGAGAAAGTGAAGGTAAATCTTACATTTATATTATTCTAGTTCTCAAAATATTGTCACCCAGTTAGTGCTGAAAGCTCCCGCAGCTAGTGCTCACCTGTGTATTTGCAAAATAATACATTTTATGGTAATAAATAATAATATTATAAGAAAAAACAAAAAAAAAAGCATTCCACCAAAGCCTTTTCAATGCAAAAATAAAATCTAAAGAAATTATCACAATCCACATACTTGTACATTTACATTTTGTCGAAAACACAGCACTTGACTCGTATCGTGGCAGGAAAAACAAACGCATTACGATGCACGACTCTATTGAAATTTGAGCTGGTATAAATAAATAGAATAAGAAAATAAATAAAACGTTTGCTATCAAAATAAACCAGCCACTAAAAATAGTGTGAACGAGACAATATGTTGTGTTTGGGTAAAGGACATTCAGGACAAAGTAATTGAAATTTATTGAACCGATTTCAATTGTTTTTAGAGCAAGTATAATAATTGCATTTCACTATAAAAAAAAATTGTTTATTTTTCATGGAAACTACACATAAACTCCACTATACCAGAGGAACAACATTTGCACTTTTTTTGAGGATGAGAGTCATTAATAAAACTACATATTTTCAACGTTTTATAAATGTGCACTTGAGCTTTTGGATCCTATTAGAAAACAATTCAATACTTGCTTTACAGTAGTCATTTAAGATTGAATGATGCCATGGCAAATTTAATAGGCGTGTTGTTTTGGTAATCCATGTATTTACATATATGTTCTATAAAGAGTTTTTTTTAGTTTTGGTCATTTATATAGGCGTATCCAATATTTTCCATACTAAATACACTAACAACTAAGCCTATATAGAATTAAGAAATCTGTACTTTCTGTAACTTTCACATGCGAAAAGTTTTTCGTTTTTTTTTGTCAAAATTTCTCACTAAGTGTAAGGAAAAACAGAATGGCCAAGAATAATAATAATACACCATCAAACCTATTAAAGGTCATTGCACTGAGCGACAATGAATACTCATCACTTCAGCTCACCTCACAAGACTTTCCTTGTCCCAATAATGTAGGACCCACTAGTGAGATTATCACAACTTGGAAATCGAAACCCATACATGGAGGCCACCCTCATGAGCTCCATATGCAATACGTCGACCGACGGGCTTCAAACTTGTGGCTTATCGAAGGAAAATTGTTTTTGACAAAGTCATAGCCACTAGAAATTACTGAAAGATTGTGATCAGGGAAGAAGTAGAGGACAAGTGCAGACGGTGTGGAGACAACGGCGAAACCATCAACCACATCATCTCAGGATGCAGGGCACTTACTAGCCAGGATTACACAAATAGGCAAAACGTCGCTCGATTGATACACCAATAGCTGGCACTGAACAACGCGCTACTTCAACAGCATACGCCCTACTATAAATACCAGCCCAAAGGGCGTAGAGCCGAGGAATGTGTCAGGTTGAAAGCGTGCTGTACAGTTCCTGCTACGGAATCTCTATAGGGCGTCAAAAGGAAGGGCTCTAATGGGTGGCCAGCATCTCCCAAAAGTCAGGACTAACGCTGACTATGTTGTGTACATCCCCGATCCTTGCTCATGCTCCAGATAAGAGCGTCATGACTTGATCCTGGACGTCGCCATAGTAGCTTTTATTACCAAGTTGTAATAGCATACAGTTTTAAAGAAAAAAATATGTTATTAAATGGTGTATCCCGCAGATGTTTAAACTGTCAAATGATCAATTTTCTTGATATCTGTGAGACTTGCACCGCGCGGCGTGGCCTTGATAATAAAAAAAAAATCGTCAGTATAATGCAGTCACCATCGTACGACTAAAGTCGCATTTTGACACTTTTTTGACTCAGCTGAGACTTTGCTACTACTTTTTCAAAATGACTCAAATTTGCGACTTTTCATAGAATTATGGAGACTTTTTTCGGTCTTTTGAGACTTTTTTTTTGTCGAAATGCGTCTATTTTCACGTTTTTTTGAACACATCTAGTATTTAACTAATTTTTTCTGAATCTACTATTGGACGTAGCTTACCTTTTTTTAGAGATCTTCTTAGTTGGCGCTACAGCTCGAGGTGTACCTGGGCCTGCTTCTCGCAACCATTTGTAAGTGCGTGTTATATTTTTGCACGAATGGAAGGGACCTACAGTTTTTTGCCGACTCCGAACGGCGAGTTGAGAAGCTCGATCGTGACAAATGATACTCTTTGATGCTTGTCAGACATTCGAAAGAGGTGACACCGTGAAAAAACTCTTTCAGGTGTTAGACCGGCCACGAGTTGAACCCGAGCAGCATTGCGTGGTAGTCCAACGCACTAACCACCACGGCCACGGCGACCACAATAATATAGAGATACTGTTATTTAAATTTTAAATGCTAAAGTATATACTTACGTGCAGAAAAATCAACCCACCTCGTACACTTTGATTTAGAATACAACAGATCAAAAACTTAAAATAATAAAGAAACAGTTTTAATACTGTTTGATAGACAAAAAAATAAGGTTTCATTAGACAGCTTGTAGCGGTTATTCATTGAACTTTTATTGATTTTACAGACTCAAAATTAGAATAGATAACATTTTTATTCTTTGATTTTGAAAATTGTGGTTGCAAGAAATCAAAAATTACAAAAGAAAAACTTACTTCAATAGCTTGTATTGCCACCCTTGCTCTTATTACAGCTTCCATCCTGTTTTTCATTGACCTTATCAATCTGTCGATGAATTCTTGAGGTATGCCTTCCCATTCCTCTTGGATAGCCACTTTTAGTTCCTGGATGGTTTCTGAGGGCTGAAGTCTAGCCCTGACCCTTCTCTTAAGCTCATCCCATAGATGCTCAATGGGATTAAGATCAGGGCTTCTTGCTGGCCACTCCATAACAGGGATTTCGACATCGTGAAGATACTGGAAAACCACTGCGGCAGTATGTGGCCGGGCGTTATCCTGCATTAGCATGAAACCTTCGCCTACAAAACCAGCGTATGGCATGACATGCTGTTGTAGAACCTCCTGGATATATCGTTGGGCAGTCAAAGTGCCTAAACGAGGCCCGGATATAAGCACAAGATCAGTTTTTCCTTCTAAAGAAAAACTACCCCAAACAGTCCATGAACCTCCTCCAAATGCCACTCGTTCCACAATACAGACATGTGCAAATCGCTCTCCCTCTCTTCGGTACACGTTCCTGCGTCCATCGTTCCTATAAAGATTGATTTTGCTCTCATCCGAAAATAGTACAAGCTTCCATTATTCGAGCGACCAATCAACGTGAGTACGAGCAAACCGAAGCCGCGCTTGGCGACGACCAGAAGTTAGTTTTGGACCATTAGCAGGTTTGTGTGGGTGTAATCCCCTTTCCGCAAGTTCCCGTCGTACAGTCCACTCACTTACTGTTACACCACGGACGTTACGAAGTTGCTGCTGCACCTGAACTCCAGTGAGATGCCGATTTCTTAAAGATGATGACACCATAAAGCGGTCATCTCGCTCTGATGTGGGCCGATTCCTTCCTGATCCCGATCGCCTATTGAAGTTTCCAGTCTCCAAAAACCTTTAGTACACTCGTCTTACTGCTGATCGACTTAAATGAAGACGTCTAGCCACCACGCGCTGACTCAAGCCAGACTGGATAAGTGCCACTACTTGAGCGGACTCAGACGGCGTAGTATCCATTTCCACAAAGAGTAATAACACACAAACTCAAGTTAAATGGTCAATCAACTAACAAGAATAACCAATTTTCGAATAAGCAAAGATTTGATTAACTGTAAAGACGCAGCAAAGTCACAGAGTTAACGTTATCAAAATGTGTAATGAAAATGTCTGAAGATTAGGGTCGATCTTGTCAACAACATTGGTTTTAACAAACTTTAGGGTATGTGTAAATAAAGTTTATGAAACCTACATTCACTCTGTAGTAAAAGTCAAGGTTCACTAATCTAATTTTTTATTAATTCTTTTTCCAAAACGAAATCCACTTAGTGGGTCGATTTTTTTGCACGTAAGTGTATTTAAAACAAACTTTTTTAATTCTTTGTTCGTTTGGTTTTTAAAAAAAAAATAAAAAATAAATTACTTTCCTATAGGCTAGGTAGTAGGGTAAGACCCAATGTAGCGAGCCCCCTTAAGGAATGTTTTGAGCTCGTTGCTCTCTTAAAATTGATTATACTTAGATATATGAAAACAATTTCGTCATTTGAAGAAAGCTTGATGTATTACTATTTGATATAATTAACAACTTTTTAAGTGTAGGTTTAGGAGTCGGATTTAATAAATTTAAATAAAGTAGAAAATGAGAGATGAACCAGTACTGAGCCCACTCTGTTCCTCATTCGAGCACGTAGATGAGCTCCCCCATATAAATTATAGCATAAAAATAAAATCATCGCTATTTTACTGTTCATTTATTTAAAAGTTAGAAAAAGAAAATATATTATTGCATATATTCATCGCTAAAATTAACAAAAGCAGTCAAAAACTTTAAACGAACCGAAAAACATTAACTTTATCATAATTCATTACAAAAAATTAACAAATGCATTAGATAAAATTAACAAAACAAGTTAGAACCTAAAGAGGAACAATATTTATTATGCATATATATTGTACAAAATAATGTAACTGAATTTTTACTTAACTAATGAATTTTGCATGTTTTGCAACATAATAATTCTATTTCATTTGAAAATTGTTTGGCACAACTGATGTGATACTCTCTTAAACAAATAAAACGTGTAAGACCCTTATCCATTTTGGTAATGTTTTCTCCGCAATCAAAACAAAGTCCAGTTTCGAAGCATTCTGGGAAACGGTTTTGCATCTTCAGTTTTTTGTGGCTGATTGTCATTTTTACAAAGATTTCGCACGTGGGGTTCATTTATTTGGTTGTTCTCTAAATTTTTATGGGAAATAACTCGTTCAAATAAAGATGAAGTTTCTAAATATAAAAGCAATGCTAATGTGAGCCGCCACTTACGTCCAGGAAGGATGTTTTTGAAAATAGTTTGTTTAGGCAGGCATCTACAAATTCCTTAACAACCCCACAGACCTCATGCTTCCACCTTGGAATGCCTCTTGCGTGGTTTTCAAAAATACATTTCACGATTTCGGTCTCCTCTTCATTTGTGAGAATAGTCAAGGGTCCTTTTTGAGCTTAAACGTTCGATTGTGCAACCTTTTTTGAAGTGTGGGTCTTGGAATATTTTTTTTTGAGGCTGTGTGTATTGAGTGACCATTGCTTATATCTATAAGAGTTTTATTTTTATCATCCACGTTATATTTTCTTTTTGTGTCCATTATTTTCTTCTTGGTAGATCTATGGGTTTTGAATGAATAACCAACGGAAGAAATGAAAAAGGCTTCGCTCCAAAATATAATTTTATTTGAAATGTTAATTATAAATATATTTATATGTACATACCTACATATGTTTTTACACGTTAAAAAAGTATAACATAAAACATAATTATAAAGTATCCAAAAAAAAAAAAAAATTGGTAGCTTTGTAGTCGGTATGAAACGGCATCAAATAGGACAATTAAAATTCGGAAAATAAAAATTAAAATAAAATAAATGCGTGTCCGTTGACGGGTTTTTATAAATACATATCTAATTTGATCTTGAATCTAAAACGATCAATCTAGGGCGGTAGGATAAAAATGGCATTATCTTGGTTATGAATACATAGCTAAACAGACTTCAAAGAGCATTATTTCTATATGTAACAACTGGTCGCCGTGGCCGTGGTGGTTAGTGCGTTGGGCTACCACGCAATGTTGCCCAGGTTCAACTCCTGGCCGGGTCTAACACCTAAAAGTGTTTTTTTACGGTGCCACCTCTTTCGAATGTCTGACAAGCATCAAAGAGTATCATTTGTCATGATTGAGCTTCTCAACACGCCGTTCGAAGTCGGCAAGAAACTGTAGGTCCCTTCCTTTCGTGCAAAAATATAACTAACAAATAATATAGTATAATCTACATAAAATGCCATACTTTAATTTTTGTTGAAAATCGGCTAGGCTCGTTACTGGAACTTGATTATTCTTTGTTAACCTTATACCCCCCTCCGCCACGCTGTTGGATTTCCTTATTTTTTCGTCCTAGTAACGAGCCCCCGACAAAATTTACTAAATAACTATTTTTTCTTACTATTATTCATGTTAATTACACTAACAACTAAGCCTATATAGAATAACAAAATCCAGATAGCTATCGGGTCTTATATCCTTAACCTGGACAAAAAATGTGCTACCAAACTATTTTCTGTCGATTGTTATCGAAATGTTATCGAAAATATCAAATATAACATGTAAGTGACAGAATTGAAAACAATTGCGGCGATGAAAACGTGATGCTATGCAAAGGAGTTTGTAAAACAAGTGGAAAAGTGAGGAAGTAATATTAAAAGTCAGAAAAAAATTAAATTTTTCTCAGGCATATCATTAAATAGGGTATCCCGCCTTTTTAAAAAGAAAAACAGATGTTTAAATATCGAATGTCAATAAGAATAGTGCTACCAAATCACCGAAGAGCTTTTTTTTACACATACATTTTTTAAGGCTGTATAGATTACCAAAAAAACACGCCTATTGTTATATTACCTTCTTGGTTAAAATTTCTAGTTTCTTAAGAAATTTCACAAATTACACTCTTTCTTTTCTTACGAAACACTACTACCTAATAATTTTAACTACTGAACACTTTGAATTTTTCTTACCAACTGAAGACGAATAACCTGGAAATGAATTATACGATTCAAAGAAAAGATATAAGTGATTTTTTCGGTCAAAAAACAGTTATTGTCTGAAAAGCAGGGACTTAGCTTTTGAACCAAATTCTTCCAATGGGCTCGCTATTGAGGGGGGGAGGGGGCTCGAATTAGGGTCCCATGTAAGTAAATGAACAAACAAAATAGGTACTCTGAAATAAATATTTGTTTATTTGTTGCTAATTTATGTTTTTATTAAATAAAAACCCCAACTGTCTGTATCTGCATGATGATCCCGGAAAATATCTCCAATCAGGAATATGAAAAGATTCATATAGGGCCTTTTTTTAAGCCTGTGCGACTTGGTAACACTGGTATAATAGAACTCAATTTGTCTGGTTAAGGCCGCCTCATCTTTTACCGACACATACAAAGCAAATTTCTTTTCACACAAATGACAAATCTCATTTCTTTTATGTACACATTCAGTCATAAATTGCTCGACTTCACAAAAGAAAGTCAGTGAGAAATGAAAATCGTATGTAAAACTATTACGGATAATCCCAAATGAGCTTAATTGACATAATTACTTTCCTTCAATTGAAATGTGTCCACTGGTGGACGTTTGGAGCCAAAGTCAGCTTTATTTTTCAAACTATTCGTTTGTGTCCGCCCGCTCTGTCCATCTTAATCCGCCAGGATCAATGTTATTAGCAAAGTAGAATATTTTCATGGAAAAGGAAAAACTCACTATAATCCCTCGCGTATAATCGCTTACACTGTATAAACATACAACATAATCGCATCTCAAAGGAACCAGGATAAGTGTGGAGCATACACGAGTACTTTCGGAGTTTGAAAGGTTCGTATTCCTTTGTTCTTTCTCCACACACAGGATACACGCTCGAGTATTATACAAGAGTTGAAAGTTTCAGGCGTCTACCAGTATAACGTTTCTTCATACTTCACGTCACTCAGAAGAAAAAAAAACTTTGAATGTATAGTTTCTTTTGGTGGCGGCACAAATGCATATGCATATGTATGTATGTACATTTTGTATTTTGTAATATTTACAAAACTTTACATGCACTATTATTTTAAAATATTGCTTTGGGTATCACAACGGGATACGAGTACTTTCGCGCAGATAACACGCAGAAATAATGTGCACAAACCTGCAAGGATAATCGCCTTTACGGCCGTCTTCGTCGTCGGCGTCGTCGTTTGAACATCTTCAAATCAAGAGTGTAGGCGGGTGAGAGCAAATATCCTTTTTTTGGTTTGAAACTATTGTATATACGAGTACGAGTATCTTGGAAGAAGAAAATAAATTTATTTCAGTTCGCTTTGACCCGAAAGAGGATTTTTTTTTGTTTTCTAAAATCGATAAAACCCACACTGGGTTGGGTATATCCTTGAATGAGGAGCGAAGCAACTTTGCCGGTTGCCATCACATTCACGTGCACAGCACATAGTCAGTTATGGGGGTCGAAGGAGGGGTTGGTTTGGTGGGTAAACACAAGACAGCAAGGAACATCTAACGTTTCAAGTCATGTGTGTGTTTGTATTTTTGCACATCTCACATCTTCTTTACTTGACACGATTTCCGCAATTTATTTGGGGCTGAGATTTTCGATGTTTCAGTTTCAACTGTAAGCGCCCGAAAGGGGTCGGGGGAGCCGGTGCCGTGCGGTTGTCATATAATAATGAATAATTTATATAAATGCTCACATAAATGTCAATGGCAGGCTATGGTTTCGGACATGTATAGAACAAAGAATATCACTCTGCTGGAACACAAAAACGGCATTTACAGTTTAATAAGTTATGAAATAATAATATTGTGAATTTTCGAGCGATTGTCAAATGCAGTTTAATCAGGAATGTGAATGTGTTGATAGCTCAGGATGAAAACATAAAAAGGTTGACTGGAGTTTTAACACAAAGAACGGCATGTGTCTGTGATATCGCGTTACCGTTAAGACACTAACCGATTTTGATGTACAGTTTACTTACTTAGTTGGCGCTACAGCTCGAGGCGAACCTGGGCCTGCTTCTCGCAACCATTTGTGTGTGCGTATTATATTTTTGCACGAATGGAAGGGAATTACAGTTTTTTGCCGACTCTGCCGAAAGAGGTGGCACCGTGAAAAAACTCTTTAGGTGTTAGACTCGGGCTTGGATTGAACCCGGGCAGCATTGCATAGTAGCCCAACGCACTAACCACCACGGCCACGGCGACCACTGTAACTGCTTCCATGGTAAGTGCATATTTCTTTAAAGAAAATATTGAAAATGTAAGATCTTACCAAAAGTAACGCCTAGTAAGCGAATGTGTAACGCATCGAAAACTTTATTTTAAATATTATTGAAATTTTACATCGTGGCCATTATTTATTCGCTTACCAGGCGTTACTTTTGTAAGATGTTTTTCTCTCAAAAGCATTCTTGAAATGAAAATACAAGTTATTCGAATCAGACAAATACAATCATGACCAACTCCGTCAGGAATTTTTTTCGATGTGGCATCATTTGAAGTTTGTTACTGAACGGTGCCAGTACTTTTAAGTATTAATAATTAATAATAATAACAGTAATTTACGAATGTAAGTAAGTGCTTACACGCCAAGATGTTGTAGCTAATGTTTTCAATAACTAACTTTAATTGCTAAGTTAACTGATTCCCTATAAGACAAATAGTAAATGTTTACACGCCAAGATGTAGTAATTAATGTTTTCAGCAATTATCATTCACCGCAGAAATAAGTGATTACCGGTAATCCAGTTGGTAAGTGCTTACCACCCTAGGACATCCCCATGTAAATGTAATCGTAAATGTAATTGACAGCGCTGGTAGCTATCAATCAGCACTTACAGAATCGATTCGGTAAGCAGTTATTTCTCACTGGGCCACTTAAGGTCTACTCACTCAAACCACCACGAAACGCGGGAGCGGAAATGAATTTTGCGAGGGAAATCAAAACACAGAGGGATATGAGTTGAGAACATTGAAATAGCGACAGCCGCTTTACCCGAGAGTTTGTTGCGTGCACAATTTCCCCACTGTCCCTCTGCCGTACAGTAAACTTTGAATAAATGTGTAGATCGATTTGAGTGCCTACTTTACACACCAAAATTCGTAGTCTTTCAAATTTCCAATGGTGGGGTTGAAATTCTCAGAGATACGAGTAAATAGGTACAAATACGAAAACCTAAGCGAACGCGTTGAATATTTATTTATTTATTTATAGATTTTGAGTACTCAAGCTGAATTTCGTAAAAATCTGACACTAAAAGTACGAAAATATTAGAATCTAGTTTGCTTAGGCCGTCGTTATTAAATTTGGACTCATCAGAAAACAAAATAGTTTCCCGTTTTGAAAGAGTTAATAAAGGCTTTGTGAACTCTGCTTCTGCTCCCTTCGCAGAGCTCCATTTTTCGGGTTCCGTCAGCTCGTTATAGGATCACTTTGTTGCCCGTCTGTCTGTCCGTCAGTTCCTCTTTTTCTCAGAAACGGTTGGTTTCTGTAGGTAGGTACTAAGATAAACAGCCCCAAAGTCCGGTAAAAAGTGTCTAACTTTATGCAATAAAAAGATATGATCAAAAACCATGCAAAAAACAAAACCTAGGTGAAGGGTAAAGGATACTTCCCATTGACACGGAGTTCTGAAATCGGACACGATGGAAAGTAAAGGTAAAATTCTGTAAATTTATAATTTCTAGTTCTATGTGGGATTATTACGTTTATTGGAAAATCGTAACGATGGAGAATGCGTGCTTTATTTTTGACCGCCACTGTATGCATGTACGTACATATTATGTAGCTTGTTAGCTTTCGTTTAAATATGCACATTAATATTTAGCATTGCATTCACACAGAAATAATTTAAATTCAATAAATAATGCAAAGATGTTAAATTAAAAATTTGTAAAGAATGATTACGGTGAACATCACCCTCTCTCATTTGGAGATATACATACATAATGCATGTATATTTCCTCATATTAACATGGTAGCTACGCTTATGAATAAATCCGGAGAAACACTGATGGTATTTTGACGCACATCACGAGAATTTATTTTAATTTGAAATCAACATTATGTATGTAGCTGTAAAGCTAACAAATGGTTCCGCAGCAAAATTTAAAAAATGGAACTCCGCACGTCCGTCTATCTAGCACAAGCTCCCAGAGCCAAACTGTACAAACTAAATACTTGAAATTGGGTACAGTTAAAGCTTGTTATGGCCCAACCCTGTGGTTTTGATATAAATAATTCGGAAAACTAGGTATAGGTTGTAAAAAAAATGAAAAAAATTCAGCTCCATTGAGTGACGTGTCTCACGAAAGCTGGTGCTACAGAGAAAACAATCATATTTCTGCAAAAAATATTGTATTTGGTTTAAAGTATTTAAGAACAAAATTTAAAAAAAAAATGTGTGAGCCTCATCCGCATAAGCTCACGGGGGAAGTGAATACTTATCCAATACAAAGCAGTTGTGTATGTATTATATGTAAGAGAAGAATAAAGTTATCTAGTCAGCGTTTTTCAATGTGTGGGTCGCGACCCCCTGAGAAGGAGATATTTTGGAAACGCAAACAATTAAGTCGTCTTCCTATTCCTATTCCTACCCTGTTTCTGGTTTTAGTCTTTTTGTTCAGCATTGAAGAAAACGTAAGCTCAGAACGGTAGGATGTAGGAAACGGTACTAATAACCTGAAAGGTTCTCAAGATCTGGGTACTCGTTCTTTCTTTTCATCTAGAAATCATCTATCCTCTGCGGTTGAAGCCGCCGATTTTCCGCCGCAGAAAGCTCAATCAGCTTTCCTTCACTTACATCTTAAGGTCAGCTGAATGTATGGATATATCAAAAAAAGGATTAAGTATCCACCTTCGCCTATTGTCGAATTCAGATTCAGTGATATAAGGGATATAAGCACCAACATTCAATGTTTTATCTCTCGATTCAAACACCACTTTTTGTAGTGAAGTGATCCGTAACACAATTTTTCGTATTGTTACGGCATAACATGACAAATGCGCATTATAATTACCGTTATGAGAATAATGAAAAAAAAATAGTGACATTTACGGCCATATTATTCACACCGGGTGCAAATCAAATTTGAATTCATTTTTAACCTGATCTTAAACCTGCATTTTTTAAACCCGAACATTTAAACGTATGTTCATAATATTCGCTCAAAAACGTTTAATAAACCCGATGGGTTAAACATTTATTTAACCCGTGTTAAAACCGGTCTAACCCGATTTTATGCCCTCGCATTATCAAATTTGACATAAAATGACAAAAATGTCAGTTAAAATAAAAAGTAAGAATTTAAAAAAAAAAAAAAAAAAACAGTGATTGTATCTGTGTTTTCTGCATTTTATATTGAAAATGAAAGGTGGCGGTAAAGTAAACGATGTTGGCAAAGAAAACAGCAGCAGTGACTAGTGATTAAATGAGCCCAAAATAAAGCAAATAAAAAAATACATTTCCGAAATGGAAACTTCACATGTTAATAGCCTGGAGACACTCGAATGTCAGTGTGTCATTCAATGCCTCACCCTGTGTCGTGGTAAGTGTTTCGTTCAATCGCTGTTCTTTCTCTTTCATTCATTAAAAGCAAAGAACAGGCAAAGAACTTCGGGATCGGGAGAGTAACATCCGCTAGGACCTCTACAAAATTTCGAGATTCCAAACAGAATCGACCCTAGCAACGCACATAGGTCGATTTTTAGGTATTAGGCGGCCGAAAGTGTGAGGAAAGCATGCATTGCATTAAACGCCTGCAACAAGACCTTTGGCAAAAAATGGAGCCAAAGATGACACTATGGATCTTATGCAGCTCTAGTGCATGCAATTATCACCTATGGGCCCATATTGCGGTGCCCGCCCAAAGTAAAAAAAATAACGTCAAAAAATACAGAAGTGTGGAAAGAACGGCAAGTATAGGTATTACAGGTGCAATGAGGTCATGCCCAGCTGATGCTCTCACCGTCACTTGATCTCCATATCAAAAGCACAGCGCTGTATAGTGCAGTACGACTCAAGGAATCTGGGTGATGTACTGCTAAGCCATATGGTCGCAGTAAAATCCTGGACACACTACCAAACGGTCTAGTTAGGCATATCGAAATCCTATCACCTACCAAATGTTGCTAGTTTCTTCCAGGTGGAGCTACGAGGCCTGCCATAGCTTAGAAAACTACCCAAACACAACATCGCTTTTATTAGATACTGATAGATAAGCTGCAATTAAAGGCATAAATTCCGCAATCACCTCATTGAGGTAAAACTCAATCGCTTTTGCAACTAGCCTAGAGTCACTCTTCTCTGGGTTCCCGGTCATAGCGCCATAGAAGGGAACGAGAGAGCCGACGAACTAGCCAAGCCAGGCTCAGCCCTTGACAGCTAACTAGTGGAAAATGTTTATATTCTTGCAGGTGCTGTTAAGGGCAGAGTACATTGCTTCGTAAAACTAGCTGGTCTCAGGTTGCACTGGTCAATAGGGGACCATGCAGTCAAGCCAGCGATCCCTTACAACAGTTTCTGCCAAAGTTTCAGAGATGAAAATGAAAAAGAGTCGCTTATTCACTTTCTGTGGAAATGTCCAGCTCTAGCGAGAGCCAGGCAACACATACTGGGCGAACTTTACTTCGACAAGCTTAAAGAGATATCCGAGAAAAGGATTGAAGAACTGATCCTCTTCGTAAACTTCCTAAACAGGGTGGCTATATATAAATATCTGAAACTACATTCTAATAAACGGGTCATCGTAGAGCAGCCGTATACTATTCAGTAGAGCGTCGATTCTTAGAACTTTAATTTGCCGAATTATTAATAATTTTTTGCAATGTGTACATACTTATACTAAATTATTACTTTGGAAAACCAAAGCGGTCGCCATCGTCGGGGAAGGGCCCCACTTATATTTACGAGTAACAATATTCAATAGTTTCTTACTGTATCGTACTATGTTTATGCTCTATCCTGTAGTAGAAAACTACATCTAGGTGAATACTTTTTCAACGATCTCAGCGACCTAGCACAAAAATACGTTGGAAGCCTATTTCCCTTTACACAAAGCTGAGTAGCGGGATAAACTTCCCAAAGTCATTGGTATCACAATGGGCCTAAGGCTAGGTGCACACATGCGATTTCAGTCGCACGGCTATTCGGCAAAAAATAGAACATATAGATTTCAATGTAAGTGCGCGCACATGATATCTATCACTTGCAACGTATGATTGATCATGATTCAATTAAGAGGCTTCCAGAATATCGTTCTTGGATTTTCTAAGCCTTGCACATAAGAGTGTGACTTGAAAGTTTGCTTTGAATGTCTAATTTACTAAAAATAAAATGGACCGCTTATTTGCCATTTTAAGCGGGTATTTTTATTCCCCAACCGGCCTTGGAGCCTACCACACATTTCTCCTGATAGGCGAGAATCAGGGAGTGATTCCAGATAGAGCTGCCTTCAGTTTATATTCTACGAATTCAATTTTAATTTAAAAAGTAATTATTATCTATACTCTCAGCTATAACACCCTGACATGTGTCACATCTGTGCATTCACCTGTCATGGAAAGGAGCGATTTGCATTGCCCTGGCGTAACCACAACCTGCGGCCATGCACTCCGCCATCCGCACGAAATATTTACGTGAGCCTGAATGCCTTTCGTATGATTTTTTCGGGATAAACATTTCATATAAATTGAAGATGAAAACAACACGTAAACCATGAAACAAAAAAAAAATAAAAAAAAAACTACTAAATTCCATCGTAAATATATAGCTTTCCGCAGCTCCTAGGTCTGTCAAAATGTTCATGAAAAATCATATATTTCTCGTAAAGAATAACATTTTTTTTTTTACAAATTTCTGCACATACCTGCATAAATCCTTCGGGACAACCAGGCAGCTCACCCGACGGACTAAAATTGGAATCGAATCCATCAATATCGGAATCGACCAGACCCTCATCGAAACGTCCCACCGTAAACCCATCGAATATAATCTGAAAAGAGAGAAACATAGAACATTATAATATACGTATGTATATAGATGTGTGTGTGTGTGTACGTATATGCATATAAATTGAAGGTATTTTAGAATGTTTATCCAAAGAGGATAAAGCTTTGCATAGTCCGTGGTTGTTCGGTGGTTGATTGGTTCCCTTTAGGAGCGGAATGGGCTAAATGTCAGTTGATATCTATGACTATGAGTGGGTGCATGAGCACGACCTGGATGTATGGATATATGAGTGTGAGATTTAGAGTTTTTTTTTTTTTTTTGTTTTAATAGGATAATAGGGATCAGGTGCGAGGATAGCTACTACGAGTACGCGGTATTATTCCCCTATAGCTATCGAAATACAAACGGTGACAGCAAAAAGCACCGTGGGCAAATACTACCACTTCTCTAGTGTTGTATTCACGTTACCATAGTCGCATTCATTCTACAAAATATGCCAGCAATAGCCACTGACTTTTGTTTGTTGTAATGGATATTTCATTTAATTCAAATCCGATATTCTACAGTATCGACCCAAACGCAAGCGTTGACATCGCTTAGACCCACGAATGCAATTCGATGAATTAATCCGCTTCAATGTACGCATATATCCACTAAAATGATTGCACTTCACTGAGAGAATTTCCAACTATTCAGGATTTACATTGGTAATTGAGGTATAATTGAAACTGATTGGGATTACGTGCATGCGCCGCACTTGGCCCCTCCACTTGCCCGGGTGAAATGCGAATGACATCATTAAAGTGAAACATTCTCAAGAACACTTTAAAGTGTCAAACAATCTATGTATCTACAAATATTGCCCATAAAACGACGCAATCATTGCCGTCTCGAATACATCCATTACACCCAGGCGCAACCACTTACGGGCTGCTACTTTAAAAAAGGCTTCGTCTGGTAGAGGTCCACAACCCTTCGACAAGGTAAACATCATTATGAGGGTAAACATCCTTTATGTTTAGCATAGAAAAAGCTTTTCAATAAAATTGTATGTTGACACGATGATGTGCCTCCGCACCACCTGAGAAATGTTCGTGTGGACCTTTCCTCTTCAAGGTTAGAAATCCAGGTGCCGGTGCTAAAGAAATAACTGTTTGCAAACGAACAAAGTGCAAATTATGGAAGAATTTTTTATTTTTTTGGTATGAACGACGAGCGTCATGAGTTGAAGGATTCAATTGACGCAATTGCTTTGGCGTAAGAAATATGTTTTATTTTGTTATGTTTATGTAATTCCATAAAGTATTCGAATTTGTTTAGCGATGTTGACAGATTTATTTGATGATTTCCCTTCCGGGCAAAGGATATACACCTTCACCGAATGACACTTAATACCTTAAAATAGATGTAGAGATAAGATATGCCGCACATAGTTAAGATAAGAATTGAATTAATTGCAGATAATGGGTGTGAGCCAGATGATAGAGGATATCCCACAATACAAATACCTAGTGACAACAAGTGAATCATCTTTCCTGAGTGGTTGCAAAGCTAAATTGCCTTCTTATTCCTGTAGGCCTGGAGATCTAACCACCTACAGGTTGGGTTCTGCGTATAAATGCTTTCTGATGAGGCAATATTTACTGATGACGTTTGTCTTCGAAATTACTAGGTTACCTTGGGTGGCTATCCACCGTACTCAGTAAGATTCACTTGGACCACCATTGTATTGCCAAGTGAACCGATTCTTATCGGTTCTCTTCGGATCATTTTAAAAGTTGGATAAATTTCCATATTTTATTGAGAAACGTTGAGGAAATATCTTGTAGATCATCGGTGGCCAAACCGTAGACCGCGGTCGACTGGTCGAATGCGAAGGCATTTACAGTCGAGACCGACAGTGTTATGACAAATACGCAATACATGAGTATCATTTGTATCAACACTGCACTGCACTCCATCCCAGAAAGCGTATGCAATGGGATACTGCGTTCTCTGTGTCTTCTTCCTGATTTGGAAAAAAAAGGGAGCTATCGTGCGCACAACAGTGAAGGTATTTCCGATAGCTACAGTTTCCGTGCGTTCAGTTTGTCGAAACGTTTTTGCTTGGGACCAATCTGTAGGTACATCTGCCCTTCGCAGTGGTGTTCCAACGAGCTTGCCACCTGGTCATTGAAGTCAAACTTTCTTCTTTCTTGGTCCTTTTGATGACCATCGCTTCTTGGTTACTAGTATGTAGTTCTCCTAATAAAAAATAAAAAAATAAAACGGCTGCTTCGTCCTAAATCGTTCTGAAGCCACTGATTTACCTTAGTGCGCTAATTCGATATGTTGACGAGAACTTTCTCATTCGCTAGGGCCCCCACACAAACTGGGGCAGTGTATAATAGAACTGACCTTACTACCTTGGATATTAAGTTTCTTCTAGCATATCTGGTTCTTCCGATGTTTGGCAGTATTCCAGAAAGTGCTACCTGAGGCTTTGATGCCTTTTCGCCCGAATTGTCGATGTAAGGCTTAGAGCTACATAAGTCTACTGTCGAGGTATTTTACAGAGTATTTCGATCTGATAGTTTGACTTAAAGATGGGACTCGACTCGACTTTTACTCGAGTAACTCGAGTAATTCAGTCTTAACTCGTACTCGAATCAAATGTTTTTATATTCGAGTGGACTCGTACTCGAGTCAATTCGTACTCGAATAGCTAATCTGAAACCGGCTTCAATGAATTTTACTCGAAAAACACACACGACTAGGTGTATTTATCATTTTATTTGATTTATTTATCATTTTATGTTTAAGGATGAACAATAATGCATTCTGCAACTACTATACTATGTATACCTTTTTTTTTTTGAAAAAGTTTTCAAAAGATTTCTGAACTTTCAAAAAAGATTTCTACTCGAGTAGAACTCGATTATTATTGTAGATGACACGAGTGGCTCGAGTAAAATAAAATCACTCGAGTCCCATCACTAGTTTGACTTCACGTATTCCACGTTTTTTCGGCTGATTATTAGGACAGCTTCCGTTTTGTGATCTGCTAATTCTAGGCCAGCGGAAATTAGCCAGCCTTTGATGAGGTTGATTACTACGTTCGTAGCTGACTGTATCTCGCAGATGTTCTTTGCAACAGTAACAACGGCAATATCGTCGGCGAATCCAAATATATTTACTCCTGGTGATAGTGTTAGTTGCAGAACCCCGTCATACATTATAGTCCAAAGTAGGGCGCCCAGTACTCATCCTTGCTGAACTATTTCTTAGCGTCTGCCAGCGTCTACGATTGGTACTTCCATTGAGTTATGTTCCTCCAGTAAAATCTTGTGGGTGCAGATAGGTTAAACAAATAGCCCTCGCCGCAGCGCAGCACAGGCTTACTGACTTACTGGCACTTTCTTTGCAAACACCTCAGCAAGTTAGGTCAAAGTGGCACTACTCTCTGCGATTCCTATGGAGATGGGGCCGGCAATGTGGAACATTTGCTATGTTTCCTGTTATTTTGCCAGAATAAGATTCTAGACTTTTGTGGATAACAGTTTGATAACTTATTTTCGAATACCTTAAAATGGCTAAAAATCACCAAATTGGTCAATTGGCTATAAAAATGACCAACGCGCGACTAAAGTAGCACCCATACAAAAACCTATACATTTTGCGGTGCAGAAAAATAACTTCACGGGAATTTACTTCATATGGGAATTAGCTTCACCTTAAAGTTGAAGTTATTGCCCGTGAAGTTATTTCCCTGTACCCTAAAAGTGAGAAATAACTTCACATCATTAAAGTGCATTTATTTCTCACTTAAGATGAAGTGAATTCCCGTGAGGTTATTTCCCTGCACTACATTTTGCAGCAGTTATGTATAATTGACGAAACTCGATTTCCAGCTAGTAATCAATTGTAAATATTTAGAAAACCTAATTGACAGTCCAGTTTCTTACTCAAAAGTTACACAAACAAATAACCAGCAAGTACCGACACTCCTTTGCCTCTGGCAATTTTTGAGCACTGTCGTCAGGAAATTTAATTAAAGGATAAAATAAATATTTTCTCTACAATCCCACTCTAAAAGGGAGCGTCACATAATTTAAGCGGGAAAAACTTCGTTTGAATAAGAAAAATGTTTTAATTGTAGGAAATGACTTTTTATTATTTTAAACGCGTAAAGGGAAGACACTGCTGGACGTTGTGCGCAGAGGATCTACTCAGTTCTTCTGTGTATGCCAGCAGCAACCAGAGGAACGCTTTGACAATCGCGGTCGCGAAAAAAAAGCAAAAGCATTGAAAAGGAAAATTGCACAACAAAAACTTCCTTATACTCTAATTAACGTTATGCTGGGTTATGCCTTAAATGTGGCTTATTATCGCCTGAAGGAAATCGCGAGCGCCTTTGATAAAACTTCTTCCGAATCCATGACATCAGGCGGGCACAAAGAATGCGGAAGAAATAATAAGAGCATAATGATTTATAAATCCGTCTAGGGAAAAGGAAAACTGCTCGTTCCCAGTCCTATTGCTGGCCCTTTGCGCCATTCGCCACGGCGGGCGATGGTTTGAAGACAAAAAAAATAAGAGCGGGAGGAAGTGATATTGTTTAGTACATGATTAATGGAAGGCTAAAAGTTGCCATGACTTTGCCAAACATTTCTCAATGCTCCTTAGCCGTCTGGCAACATACGATTACCCGTACTGCCATAAATGCATGCACAACAACCAAAGGGACCTGCACACAGGGATACTAGATGTACATAGGATGCCCGCCCGCCTGGCGGATGCTGTGTCGTATTTTTTTTCTTCCTGAAATCAATTCTAAGTCGCCTCTTCTAAGAACATCCACAGTCTATTTATCTTATTAAAGACAGAGCTAGTCGTATAAAATTAATGAAAAGGGGGTCGAACTTCCCGTTTTTCCTTCAAAATAAATTGTTTTTGTTCCGGCGGCGGCATAGCCAGCAGCACTTCAGGGGCAGATGGTGGCAGTGGTGATGCCCACTACCCCGGCTTCGACTCTAATAGACCCGCAAAAATTGTTTTTCAGTGAGGGGAAGATTTTCATAATTGAATTTTCAATAAACGTGTGATCTCTCTTAAGCCGCTGATAGCCGGGTGCTTAGATGTTTTTCTGTTGTTGTTGGTTGGTTTTTTTTTTTTGACATTTTAATGGGAACGACGACGGCCTTGGCTCTAATTGAAGCCAAATGTGTTTAATTCCTAAATTTTTATGTGAAGATACATGTACAGGAGTAGGATGCGATAAGGTTTAAAGGAGCAACCCAAAAATATGTTTTCTTTTTGTGTGCAAATTAAAAGCAATAAGGGATGAAAATTAAACATAATCCGCATCAATTAATATGGGAGGATGTGTGAGTGAAATAGAATTCATGCGGAATAACTCGGAATTTGGGTACACAGTGAGTGTCAAGTAAATATGCGATCGCAGTTGTTTTAATGTATGCAAATGCGTAATTGCGGAAGCTAAACTGGAGTATATAAACCCACATGTGTACGGGTATGAGTTGGTTGGTGGTAGGACGATTTCATTAGTTAGATAGGTTTGTCAATTATATTGGGATGGAATGCCCAATATCGTTTCTATCTAATGTTTGCTTTGGGTTGACGTAATTACAAATAGCGTCAACATTCAGTACCTAGTGTAACTTATAATCACATTTGAAGTACATTTTTGTTCTTCTAAATGCGATGTGCAATTAAAACATTAAATGTACGAGTTGCTTGTTACTCTCAATTAGTGACGTTTCGATACAAGTAAATATGAGTATATACTCGATACTTTTGTTTCGATCCAAGTACTTTTTGTGCTTGAGTAGTTACTTGGTATCGGAGCCAGATTTCAAGTAACAAGTATTTCTAATTCTAAGTATAAATATTTTCATTTAAAAGGGACAGGAACACTTAAATTCCGTTATGTTACAAATTGTTTAATTTTTAAGTTTTTATAAACTTCTCTTTCCAACTCAAACCATATAAAAAACAAGGCAACAAAGAAAAAAGAAAAGGACACCGAATGTCTTCATAGCGTCAGTGCAAACGTTTGCCTACTCTTTTGCCATTTTATCTGTCATTTCATTGCCACAAAAGCTTCTAGTTCTATGTATCCACCACCACCAACCTTTCCATAATCCATAAGTTAGGTGCAAGATAAGTACTAACAATTGATTCGATAAGAGTACATACTCGATACTTTTATACAAGTAAATGAGTAGTTTCGATACCTTGGTTCGATACGAGTAATGAGTAAAAGTATCGATACCATGGCGTTATCGAGACGTCCCTACTCTCGATAAGAAAGGCTATAAAACGACGAAGATGACATCTCAGACCTCATGCGCGTCGCACTAAAATCTCTAAGAACAAAAGCCAAATACCTCGGAGTGAACCTAGACAACAAATTAACATGGGAACAACGCCTAAGTTCTAACTTCAAAAAAAGGCACTAGGGGAACTCCTAGGAACTGAACCCCAATATGTCCCTGTGGATTTACACACAGTGTACTCTACGGGAGCGGTCGTATGGTGGAATAAAAAGAACCAGAAAACTGCTAAACAATGTCTAGAGCATAGCAAGTTTGAGCGTATAGCGGCATTGAGAACTACACCAACTGCAGGTGTGAAACTGTGAAAGCTCTACTGCACATCACCCCACTTCACCAAGAAATACAGGAAGAAACAACCAAGCAAGCTCTTGCTCTTCATAGGATCTATTAATTCAATGTCGCGAACCTAAAGGGACAATTGAGGATACTAAACAGAGCTAAATTAGCTGAAGAAAACACCAGTGCCAGTGATCACATGTCCGTTAAAGTAAGCTTTTTTAAAAACAGCTGCGCAAATCCTATAAGAGAAATATAATTAAGAAAAGATATGTAGATATAATATCTGGCAACCAAACTGTACTAAATGTACTAAAAGTCATAACTACTTCAATTGCCGCTCAAACTTAAACCTGCTGTCAGAAAAAAAACATAGTTTAACTCATATGGGCCAGGGTATGAAGGACATACGAGAAACGAAAAGGCAAAAAAAGCCAACAGTCCACACTACGGCCTCGCAAAAATAGACACCATCAACGTCGTCGTACAATGGACAACAAACTAACTCAAAAATTACTGGAACAACTAAGAAGGCCTAAATCACCCAAAAAGGTCTTCAATCAATTCATAACAACAAAAGAACAAATGTAGAAGTTCAACTAAACAGAGAACATTTAAAAATTCTTTGCGCAAGACACCTGCAGATTCTGTCAATAACCAAAAGGAACTACGGAGTAGGTACCTGATGTCAGAGTGCCGTCCTCTAGCAAAAAGAAGAGCTAAAATACTAGGAAAATACATATTAAAGAAAGAAGACTACACAAGTATTGCAGTCAAAGAGATTATTAAATTTCAAATAATGTGCTACGATTCCCAGCTACAAAAGGGGGTATAATAGACCTTATTTAGTCGCACCCCAGATTCATCATATAAATCATTTCAGTGTCAAAAACTATATCCTACTTCATTAAACGCGGTAAATGTAATAAACTGGATCCGTAATTTTTATTTGTCATGAGGCGAAAGTTTAGCTATGCTTATGCTTATGTGATGGCAGAAAAGAAATCTACTAAATCTCTGCAATACTTTCTGCACAGTCATAATATTTGAAACTTTGAAAACTTATAAAGGGTAAGTCATCTATGGGGTGAGCACCGTGGCATATGTAGTGGTAAGTGCGCTGGACTACTAACTGTGCATGCTACCCTGGGTTTAATCATAGCAAACACTCAAAAGTGTTTTCACAGTGCCACCTCTTTCGAATGTCTGACACGCATTCAAAGAGTATCATTCGGAGTTCGGAGTCGGCGAAAACCGAAAAACTGAAGGTCCCTTCCATTCGTGCAAAAATATAACACGCATACAGAAATCGTTGCGAGAAGCAGACCCTGGTTCACCCCGAACTGTTGCGGCAACTTAAGAAAGAAAGAAAGAATGAAGCCATCTGTTGGGTTTTTTTCCAACTATAGTTCGCTTTACCTTAACTACGCAATACTAAAATCATTGGTTAGTTGAAACCAGAGATCGAAAAAAAAAACACTAACGTACCGTACCTTAGTGTTCTGTACGGTACACTCCGAGAACAGTATACTAAACGTAGTGTACGGAAGAAGAACACATACCCTACGATCTCTCATAATATTTGCGTATGTGTACACAACCGGTATACACTACGTAGTGAACACGATGAGTAAAAAAGAGCCATACGATAGTGTTCTATTCTTCGTACGCAAACTCTATTTTTAATTTTAGTGGTTGTGTACGCGATCACAAACACTAAACGGTACGTGGATACGTTTTAGTGCACTCTTTCTTTGTATGAACACTTAATGTACGGTACGTTTTAGTGTTCCTTTCATTAGCCGTGTTTTATTATTCGCATGATCCTATTCCGATCAAGTGCTTAAAATAAAACGATCCAGATCATCTCAAATTTTAACTTTTAAAGATTGGTACAACTGCTTTTGTACTTTGACATTGACATTTGTCATAAATTAAAACAATGGACGAGAAGCAGAATTTGATTTTTATTTTATTTGGCTTTTCTAGCTTCGTCCACCTTGAAATTAATCTCAAAAAATGTATTATGTATGTTTGTATGTGTGTACATACTCGTATGTTTTAATTTTCTTATCTGAACTTAGGATTTTCGGCCGTTTTCCATTGTTTACTTCTGGATATGTTTTTTTTTCCTTTAGCATTTGACAGTTTCGTTTTTTCCGCGAAGTTAAAAAAAAAAGTGGAGTTACCATTTGTAATTTGCGAATCTCCAAAAAATATTTTTTTGATGTATATAATGGATTAAGTATAGTATATTTTACCAAAAATATACAAAATATGATACCTATTTATTACCAATTTAATTGAAACATCAATAAAGGGGCCGCTTTCCAATAAGTTAACCTTCGGATTTAAACAATTTTTTATCGGCCCAAAATGACCTCTAAAACACAAAAATAAAATAAAATTAATGTGAGGAAATTACAAATAAATCCAAAAAAAAATTTATTTGTAAAACTTTCAGTTAGGTTTGTAATTATTTCACCATAAGATATTCTGTATTCGCGCAAGATTTTTTACATGTGATAATACAAACAAATTGCAAACAAATTAAAAATACAAAATAATATATTGCCAAATAAAATAAAGCGAAACAGTAAATGCAGAATATTTTATAGCTGCCGTAAATTCATTGCATTTTTCATAAGTTTTTCAGCACAGACTAAGGCAGGACGTCCGATGCCTATTGAAGGAAAAAAAAAAAACAGCCTGTCAAGTCATTTTTATGTCAAATTTGCTGACATTTGTACGGTTTTTGTGCAGATTTGTATGGTTTTATGAAAATGTATTATTGTTTTAAACACATAAACAAATGTTTCCTCACATTAATTCATATACAGAACATCTTAGAATAACATATATTTACCAGAAATAATAAAAAAGGTGAAAATTCAGGTTGCCCTATTGGAAAGCACAGCCCAACAATTTATAAACTATTTTGCATTCTATTTACATTTTAATTTCTGATCTGGCAATACCCATGTTTGACAAAACCTTTGACAGCATACCAACCCTCACAAAACAAAACGAAACCTAGTGGTGAATAGTGTGAACTAAAAACCAGATCACGTAAAGAGATCCCGATAAAAAGGAAGATCTTCTTTTGTTTTTGTATTGCGTGTAAAACGATGATCCGGATAGGATCATAAGAATAATAAAACACGGCTATTGTATGGATGGTACATATGTATGTATATGCATGGATATTTGTATGCAATGTGAATGGATATTTTGTGCAATTTAGTGTTAGATTATTAAACAAAAATCCGGTCAACTGCAAGTTATACTTGCGCAATAAGTTTTCCGTACTATGTGTCAGTTATTTTAACTACATTTATGTAATACTAGCGGATACCCGGCGTGCGTTGCTACGCTTTATTTTCACTGTTCTTATGGCGACGCAATGCTGCATGCGTTGTCTATAATGAACGTGGTTATCACTCGAAACTGCTTACATGAATAAGAATGAAGCTGATCTGCTTATCTTGTTTTGTATAGAAATAAGAATCGCCAAAAATGACAAACCTTGTATAGAAACACGCTAAATAACAAATACAGTAGAACCTCGATTATACGTGTTCCGATAATTCGTGTTTCTCACTTATCCGTGCGTACCAGGTATTTCGCTAATCCGTGTAAAATCCATTGATTACTACTCAATTATCCGGGTCGAGTATGTATTTTTCATCCAAAAGTCGGGAAATCCGTATTTGTACCAAACAGAATTTTCCCCAGTAACTATAAAAAAATTCTGTAAATTTGAGGGGCAGGTAAATTTGTAGTGGGTAAGCAAAACATTGTATTTCTGCATATTCGAGGACAATTATTATTGTCTCTGCTAATGTTTTAGATAAGTTCGAAATAATTCGAAATCAGCTGCGATTTTAACTTTAAATTATTTCTGTTGATTTTTAAAGTGGGTAGAAAAGAAAGAAATGTGTCTTCATCCGGCGTAAAAAATAACATTATAATGAATTTAGAGAACATGTTAATTATTCCACTATTTAATTCCTAATAAATTTGCCAAAAAAAAAATGAATCCACCAACATCAATTTCACCATCTACAGCTGTGTTGCATCATCCCCATATTTACACTGCCAAATGTCACTGACATGTTCGAAAAAGAGCGCCATTGACTCCGAATGTTCGAAAGAGAACGAGTTCGGAAATCCGAAAATTGAGATCTCTCAAAGTCGAAGTAGCATAGACAGCATAGACAAAAACCTATTAGTGGTCGGTGAATACCAACCAGAAATTTTAACTTATGAGCCTCTTAACTTTAAGAGCGATTTATGAGCGGTCGGTGAATGCCGACCTTAGTGTTCACACAAAGCAAAAGAACACTAAAACGTACCGTACGTTTAGTGTTTGTAATCGCGTACGCAACCACTAAAATTAAAAATAGAGTTTGCGTACGAAGAATAGAACACTATCGTAGGGCTATTTTTTACTCATCGTGTTCACTACGTAGTGTATACCGGTTGTGTACACATACGCAAACATTATGAGAGATCGTAGAGTATGTGTACATATACGCAAACATTTAGAACGGTTTTTTTCGAACACTGGTTGAAACACCGAATTCAGCACAGAGCTTTTTTAATAAATTCTATATGAATAATTTCGCTGAACCCAATTAACTGAAAAAGCCGGTTAACTGAAAAATTATTACGAACGAATTATGGAATTAAGGAATTATATATTCGGGACAAAAAATAGCCATTCGCTAACCCAATATGTAGAGTATCTATTCACGAAAATTGCATCAAAATCTGTTGAGCCGTTAGTGCGTTGATGAACGACAAAAATCCTAACATTCACATTTATATAAGTATGTATTATTTCGCATTTATATAGTCTCCTAGGCGGACAGTGACGGGGACGACATGTCTGTACGCCAGCTTTATTTTGAACAGTTAATAAAAAAAAAAAAAAAAAAAAAAAACAGCAAATATTGGGAATCCTCGCAAATGTCTTTTGTCACAACTGCATGAATGAGGAGCAAGGATAATCCCCCTATCACCTCCTATGCAAATGCCCGGCACCCTCCTCCTGAAGAAAGAAAAAAAAGATTCTGGAGAGAAAATTTAACACTAGAAAGACAGGAAAATCTTCTTACCAAGAAAGGCGGCAAGGGTCATACAATAAAAGTGTAGATTTTGATCTAGTAAATCATTTAAAAGTGCTAATCAATCATGAACAAACTAAAATATAATCATATTAACGTGTTTTATTACCAAGAAGTTTTTTATTTCTTACTACAATCATGACAAATAATTTCATTTGCATTTGGTTTTTGTTTTTGTTCGCCTACCCAAACATTTAATGCGATGAAGAGTTTGGGTTGGGTACCTATCATACTCATACGCATACCTATATAATAAAGCAGTAATGTTCATTCTGTAAACACGGCTGTATCTCGGACCGGAGCCTAAACGACTGGGCGGATTTGCTTGAAACTTCATATCTGGGGTCTGTGGGACTATACCACAAGGCCAATTTGGAATTTTCATTCTAGTCCCAAAAATTAAGGTACCTATACTTCACTTGGGACAGATCTTATAAAAAGCGGATTTTCTCGAAAACGGCTCCAATGATTTTGTTAAAATTTCATTTTTAAGTTAGCTTAGACACATCTATCAACTTTCATACCAGGGGCCGAATTACCGCATCCGTTAACGAGAAACTCGTTATCGAAATGTGACGATTTGGCATTTCCGCTCACGTTATCGAGTATCATTTTACGTATCATTTACTCGATCATTCGATAACGGGTCCTACTCACTCACTCGTTAACGGATGCGGTAATTCAGCTCCAGGTTTCTGCCTAAAGAGTTGTACAACGGTACTTGACTTTTTAACCGATTATCTATAACTGGTTACTTTTCGGATATTGCTCAGTCGATCGGTATAACAGATTTTCATATAGTAACCGTTTCAAAGTAAAATAGCAATAAGAATACGATGTAATCTGAAAATAATGTCAATGTGTTTACATGTACATAATGTATATCCCTCGCATGTTTTGCTCTTCTTGCAACACAATTCGGTATGAAAGTGGAAGCGTATGAATAAGGTTAGGTTAAAAAAAAAACAATCCATCTTATAAATAAATTTGAGGAACAATTTAAAATTATTCAAAAGTGCATCGAAATTTTTAAAAATATTTTTTTTTTGACCTACAGCAAATAATGGCTGAAAGTGTACATAAGATAAATAAACCTGCCGCGCATACAACGAAAGCATGATTTGCACCAGAAGGAAATGTCGAAAAAAAAAAGAACATGGTAATGTTGTAGGCGTAACGGATGATGTTGCTGTTGTTGTCCAATTCAATTCTGCGTTATATTTAGCTATAAATTCAAACTTAGTTTATTCGGCGCGGCGCTGGAAAGCACCCGACAAGAATATACGAGGTAGCCATTGAATCTTCTAACTACACTGAGCTTATATTGGTAAATATAATTCACAGTTATTTTCTTAACTTACATATATTTTTAGCCCTTAAGCTGTGTAAAAATGTTCGTCGTTTTCGACGAAGGTCAGCTAGTTTACAAAATATGACAGAGTTGTAGAAAATCCGTCATAGGCATTGGTTTGCATTCGTTCATACATATACAGGGCGTGGTTTAGTGCACACATGATATAAATATTTACCGCTGCTCGCCGCCCATTGCCAGAATGTACCGTACTGTACTAAACGTGTGCGTTATTTCTATTATATGTATTATGTCTTCTCGTTTACATCTGTTGCGAGTTGTAAGTATGTTTATTTCAAATTCAAAACAAACTAAAACCAAAAACTCTGCGTAAAGCGATGGAGGATTTTCTTTTTGTTTTTGTCCGTCTAATGGAATTTAATTAAATAATTTTGAACAGATATGCGTCCGATCAAGGGAGTGTCCGGTTAAGCGGACATGAAATGTATGCAATCCAAAAATTCAAAAAGCTTGGCAAAAAAAGTTTGTCCGTCTAAAGGATCGGCCCGTCTTAAGCAGCTGTCCGTAATAGAAGTTCTCACTGTATTAGTTATTCATTACATAAAATCATACGTTTTATATTTTATAAATCTTAAGTTCTCCATAAAGTTTGTCTTTCCATTGAAAAGGTTTCATAATATTCTTTAAAGTAAGATAAGGATGCTTCATTTAAAAGTGTGAGTTTAACGATAAAACTATTTTGTCCTACATCCATGCCAGCTAAGCAGGTGTTTTTCAATTTTTTCTTCCCTTCATAGACCCGGTATACCGTATAGAGTATACCCACCACCACGAAATATGAGGAATTCTTCCCACCTCAACCTGACCTCGCTGTACAAATTTAAACACACTCTATTAATGTGTTAATTATCCTCAAGTTAATCTTAAAGCCTTAAGGCACCCAATTTATCTCAACAAGTTGTATACATACATCTGTATTCGTACATAAAAAGGTTAAGGAGCATTTTGTAGTAATTGGATATCTACTCGATAGCTGATATGTTTCCCGAAATAAACTCCCACTCCAGCCTAAGGAAACCACTTCATTCATATATAATTTTAAATGGATTCCAAGTAGAATATAAATTCAGAATGGTGCCCACAATTTATAAAATTACCAATAAACCCATCAGTGAAAGAACAACACGGACATCTACACCATATTTGATGGCAACAATAAAATTAATAAAAACGTCCCTTTTTTCCGTTGATCCCTCTAAAACATTTTACAGACCAGCCATCTCAGTGACGCATAACCTAATTTGAAACTCAAATGCTCATGTCTTTCGACCAATAGAAATGAGTTGGCAGACATCTGATCTACCTCCCCTCTGCAGCCCTTACCCACCACCAGTGGTGGTGTGTCAAGGGTTTTGACCTACCCTCAAAACGTTGTTTTATAGCAAATACAATTCCATTAGTTCCTGAGGAAGGGAAAAGAGAGATGAAAAAATAAAACGAAAAAAAAAAACACGATGAAGACAAAACGGAAGTGAAGGCAATGAAAGAAAAACGTCGAGCAGCATTTTTACGACGAGCTCCGTTCACTCAAAAGAATTTTCAACATTCGGTATTCGATTACTAGTCAAGAGATCTGTATCCTGCGGTGGACTTGCCCCAAATCTCTGACAAATGTAATTAGGACCACAGCTGGTAACCGCATGCATAAGCTTATCCCGGTCTGAAATGCGAATTTGCCTTTGGTATTCACCTCATCGGAGCGTGAACGAATGCGCACGAGGAGCAATGAAAGAAGCGGAAGATTTGCCAAATGCCCGCTGCTCTGCTGCTATACTCGTATGTGTGTGCCTGTGCCACATCAAACCGACATCAATGAGCTCACACTAACATCGTCAAAAACAGAATTTGGAAGCACATCTCTCTGCATACTTTCACACCCCGACTACTTTAGGCGTTCCTTGCATGCACGCCTTCCGAATGAACCACATGCTCGTCTGTCTTCCTATGAGCGATGCGAGTAAATCGCACGGGTGTATGGTGGGAGAGAACAAAATATTTCAAAGGACTAAAATTTGGCCACCAGCAATATTGAAATAGAAAAAAAAAATAGGACTCCTTCAGAAACGAACAAAAGAGGAAGCCTCCGCAAAGATAAGTTCCAACAACAGACACTTCATAAGTGCAGGACTAACCTCTTTTTTCCACCACCACCGCACCGAGGCCAAGGAGCAGAGAAGAAAAATCAAAATCACCGCCACAAATGAAGAACATAACATCTGTAGATAGTGTTATTGTGAGCGTAAGAGTGTATGACGTATATCATAGAGAGGATAGCAAGAAAAGGGCAAAGGCTGCCTCACTTTGTGTCGATTCGACGAATTTCTTTTCGTCATCTCTGGAGGAAAGCTGTCGTAAACTTTTATCGAACCATCATTTGTATCTGGAATAACGTTCATATATTTACACTTTCACAGGATGACTAGCATGTGTACACTGATGATGCAGGGATTCCTAGCAGGACAAGCGGTAGCGTGAGCGCCATATATCACATAAGGCCATAAATTACTTTTGGTCAAGCACTTTCCCCGAGATCATCCTCAAATAAGTTTTATTGACTTTCGGACATTTCTGGCCGTTCTTTTGGACATTTAATACGACGTAAAACTATAAATTATGTCGTTAATAATTTTTGTTTCAGACTTTAGATGTTGAAAGTGACCGTCGAGCTTTGCGAATTACTCTTTTGATCAGTTCAGCTCAGTGCCAGTGGGATTTATGGGAACAAACGTTGTTGCTAGTTTTAGGCGTTGACAATATCCCCTTTGTGGCCAATGGACAAAAATTATTTGGATACGTGTGCTATGGTTATGGAAAACAGGATAAAATTGATAACAAGGATTTCCTGATGATTTACGGTGATTTTTATTATTTTTATATCGATTCCATAAGGACATATTATGTATACATCCCAGGTACATAGTAATAGGTTTTTGAAATAAAATAAGAGTGATATGAGCTTCGGTGTAGTTGGTCTTGTAAAAGTACAAAAGTGTAGTATTTTCATACAATAGGGGAAGGTCATGTACCTTGGACCGATTTTACCTTGGACCGAGTGCCGATTCCTGGCAATTGGCTGAACATGTTGCAACAAGTTCTTCAATAAATTTTCCAGTATGTTTATGGGACTCATTTCAGCTTGTGTTCATTTATCGCATGAGACGGACGTGCAATCAAAACAACATAATATAAATTACACACTCTAAAGTATTTTTTTTTATGTTTTTTTGAAGTGTTCTGTTCATTCAGTTATTATATTTCTTTCAAGTTACTGGTTTTAATGTGTAAGTATATGTATATGTTTCAAAATTCAATATTTTATTTGCTACAATTATACAACATAATGTGTTAAAATTTTGTATATCTAAAAAAAGTGTATTGAATGTACCTTGGATCTATGTCCATGCATGTACTTTGGACCGGTCCAAGGTACATGCTTTTCGAATTTTTTTAAGAGTTCTGTTTTCCATTTTCCTCAAAAAAATGCCCAGGAGTAAGTCAGGATCAAAAAGACCAACTGTTGACGTTGACGCTTTACGGCGAGCTGTGGAGAAAGTAGTGTACAGTGGAAAATCCATGCAAAACACTGCAGCAAATATGTTCAACGTTTCCAAGACTACTTTAATGCGGAACATCGCCAAACACAAAGCATCGAACCATTCTGATTTTGTTTATGAAAGCCGAATTATCCACCACCAAATATTTTCGCCTGAAGAAGAAGATCTCCTGGCAAAGTGATTGGTCGATTTCGGAGTTTCTCACAGCTGCCAGAAAAAGAATATTAAATTTCTAACGTTTTTTTTTTTTCTTATTTGTTTCTGGTCTTTGTTCTTTTATTTTCTCTTAAATGTACTTTTTAATGAATTAATAAATGGATTGAATTTTTTTTAATGAAATAAAATAGTATTTACACTGCATCATTTGAACACAATTGATTTCGGTTCAAGGTACATACACTAACAGTCCAAGGTACATTCAGTGTATGTATCTCAGACCGTTTGAGGTTTCCTTGCAAAAAAGCATTTTCTAAGCATACGGTGAATACATAAGATATCGTTTTAACACTATTGAATATCCAAAATAATACACTTTTAACATAAACAAACTAAATTGGAAACATTTACGTCGAACAAAAGTTGCAGTAAAAATAGTAAATTCCGGTCCAAGGTACATGACGTTCCCCTACAACACTACCTGTGATTTTGTTATACTTTAGCGGTACTGCATCCCTATTGCTACTGAGAGTGTAGAAGTGTAACTTTGAGCAGTGGTGGCCTACGGGGGGGATCTCGGTCCGCCCCGGTTGGCAGACTAATAGGGGGTGCCATCAGTAACAGAACGTAACAGAAAGTAACAGACATTACACAAAATAAAAACACAAATAAAAGAATACATTTGTTTCCCAAATACTTACCTACATATTATGTATATGTGCGCATAATTTTCGTTTTGGACCTATTCCCTTAAGAAAGGTAATATGAAAATAGGAAAACCATTATCGCCCAAGAGCAACAACCAAGCATTCAAGCAAACCGCGCAGTCCTATGTTCTGTTATTTTTTCTTTACTGTTATGAGTGTTTTTCTTCGTTTCTTGCCATAATAAACGCAAGAGAACAATGTAATGAGCTAGAAATTTTTCAATTGAAAGGTGGGGAAGAAGAAAAAAGAAGAAAATTATGCCAGGCGAAAAGGCTCAAGATGGTGGTTTGACGTTGGAAGAGGAAATACGAAGATCCATGTTAAAATGTCAGGATACATTTTACACTGAATTTATTTATCGGTCTAAGGCCATTGAAGACATTGCGTCAGTTTTCTTAGCTCTTCAACCAAAAATATTGCTGTATGGAACGGAAGAAGAACTGCGTGCTGTTGTCCCAATGCTTACCTCGACATTTACAGACAACAGTATCATCTTGGAAATCGGGCGAATACATAAACACATTCTTGCCTATGTATTAGTTAGTATCGACTTTGGTATGTTTTTGTAAAGTGATTTGAACGAACAAACCCAAACGTCCAAATATTATGTGGGAAATATAATTATAGCCGACTCACGTTTGGCTCATTTTAAATTTCGAGCTGGCTATAAGTAAAGTCGAATATAAGGTGACTATGAATAGCAAAAAGTATATTTTAGGTTATGTAGGTGAATAAATTCTTTTGCTGTCGGCTTTATCTGACTATGAATTTGCGCCAAAGATTTTAATGATTTAGGGGGCTATTATCATTGGCGAGTCGAACACACAATTTGGCGAATGTGACTATTTGCAATTATGGTTGGCGAATCGCTAGCCACTTGTTCGCCTCAAAAGTACAATGAATGAATGTATTATAGTTGGCGAATCGACTAAGATTGATTCCCCAAAATGTCAAATGTCAAAGATTAGAATATTTGTGTGAATGTGAAGGCGATGATACGCAATGTATATTATAGTAATGGAATTATTGAAAACTGAAAAATGTAAAAAGAAACTAATTTTTAACTTTAGTAGAAGAAGAAGAAGAATTTTAAAGAGCTATGAGATAAGTTTGGAGTTGAACTTAATACCCGTAGACCACCTTTACGGGAAGGCAAAGAGTGGCATAAAGTAAAAATATGTGCACATATACGTACATATATGTATGTATGTATGTTATGCACTAAGTTGTGTTAGATAACATATCTACTACGATGGTACCGACACGGTTAGCTGCGGGAGTTCCAAATCAAAGTCATTGCCAACGCTTTTTTTGATCGCTTCCATTACAGCAGGAATGGCAGATGAACGCGATGATGCCCTTAATTTGGCATTTCTTCTAACTCAGCACATAAACAGAGGATTCTTTAATTACAATATGCAATAAATCACAATAACTTTACGCAAGCACTGGATCAGGCTGCTTCAGTGCTATGATTCAACTGCCGGTCTTTATTTAACACATTCCCCAGAACTAGGCGAATCGCCAATCATAATAGCCCCCTTTATCGAAACACTCAGTGCAATAAAAGCTCGAAAGCACCTTTAAATAAAATCTTTGTTCGTGTTTTTCCATAATCTTTTTAAGGGCCTGGGTGCCACTGCCTCTTAGTCCACCCCTGACTTTGAGTGTAGTGTTTCGAAGGCTTGTTAAACGTCTTTGGTTCTCGCAATGAAATTTTGACATAAACTACAAATACGAAAAAGTGCGTTCACTCATTGATGTAAAAAATACATTTTTACACTTTTACGAGACCAGATACATCGAAGCGTTAATACCCCTAATATTTTACAATATTTTGTAATTTGGATTACCTATTGCACTCGAAACCTGACATTTCAGAATTTGTATGGCTCGTTGGGCAGTAACGATGTATAGATCAATGTAGTCCTTACCGTAGCTAATAGTTGGGCAAATTTCTAAGAGCAACCATTGAGCACCAGTACTAGTGGTAAGTGATTTGGACTTCTACGCAATGCTGCCCGGATTCAATCCCACCAAACACCTAAAAGTTTTTTCACGGGGTCACCTCTTTCGAATGTCTGACAAGCATTCAAATTCAAAGAGTAGCATTTTTCAAGAAGAGCTTCTTAACTCGCCGTTCGGAGTCGGCAAAAAACTGTAGGTCCCTTCCATACGTGCAAAAATATAACACGCACATACAAATGGTTGCGAGATGTAGGCCGTAGTTTACTCCGAACTGTGGCGCCACCTAAAGAAATAACCACTGAATAGTTTTAGGAATAACAAGTTTCGGAAATCGGCTCGTTCCTTTTTAGTGTTCCGTACAACGGAACACTTATGGACTCAAAGACAACTGAAATTTGGAACACAATATGGACACCCGATAAATCCCTATATGGGTGGACTAAAATGGACAGTCGATAAATGCTACTAAATTTTTTTTAGAAATTCAAATTACCAAAAATTGGTTCGGGGCAATATAAACAAAATAAAAAATTGTATGAATATCTCCCTCTTCTCACAAACTCTTCTTTCTTTGTCCATGACTACAGCTAAGAAGTTTCACTTCTGTCGCACCAATCTACCTATTTAATATCATTTTACAGCGTAACTTCGATCAAAGTAAAGGTTATTGCGAAGAAAAAGATGGAAATAATTCTATTCGGAAACTTTGGTTATAGGCACTGGGCCTGCTTCTCGCAGCCATTTGTATGTGCGTGTTATATAGGGACCCACAGTTTTTTTGCCGACACCGAACGGCAGCGCCCGCTCTCGCATTTACGTCGCCCCGGAAAAAAGACAAATTGGCGCCCTAAGCATATTTTTTTTTAAAGAAAGGTAGTAACATAATTTTTATTTTCAATAAAAACCAGGTCATTTAGTTTAAATTTCCATTATGGGGTATTAGAAAGAAACATGTAGATAATACATAATACAATACATATTATTGACAATCAAGTAATACAAAACGGTAGAAATATCTGTACGTACGTAGCCAAAACTTGTTAGCCTTATAATTTTTAAATTTTATATTTTAATTGCGCATTCAACCAAAATGCACGCTCTGCTCGCATGCTATTCTGATCAGAGAAGTAAAGGGTTTTCCAATAAGGTCATAACAATTTTGTATTTAAATAAAACAGAATAATAAATCAGACTGAAATTTATTCCAGGTGTAGTAAATAAATTCAATTTAAGTATGGAAATCGATTTCGTTCATATGGCCACCTCGAGCACGATTTCAGCGATCGATTCTTTGGAGTCAATTTTCCACACATATCGGCCGGAACTAAATACTACCGAAATTCTGAGTCGGTGGTCACAGCTTTAAGGGAGCTTACTCCAATTTTCGATCGTAATAATCGTCTGACCAGATAGGCTGTGCGTGCTATAGTGGATAAATTCGAGTCAATATATTCACTATTGAATGTTCCTGTGCCAAAAATATCATAGCCGTAAGTGTTTCATTTCAAAATGAGCTAAATCAGTCGATTCCACGCCGTTCACAGGAATTGGAACTCTCTCAGTCCACATTTTGCGTAATGTTCTTGGCATACATCCTTACAAGATCAAAGTTACTCCAAAACAAGAGCCTCGAAAATTCTTCGATTGGGCTCTGCAAAAATAAAAAAAAATATGCTGAATTTCATCGAAAAATCATCTACAGAGTTGAAGCTCATTTTTGTCTTAGTGGCGTTATTGGACAAACCCACATGTGCTTCAAGAGAATTGGATGGACATAATATCAGTGATAAACATATGCCACACAGGGGAGGTTCGTGTAATCTCGAGAATCCGTTCGAATGGCCAGCACGCTCATGCGATTTAACGCCGTTGGATTTCATTTTACCAGGTTATGTTAAGCCGTTGGCTTTTGCAAAAAAAAAAAAGGAGCAAAAGGAGCCCAGGAATAGTATCGAATGCGAAATTGCCAATTGCTAAGTGAATTTGAATTCATTTGGTCTAATTTAAAGCTTTCTGTGGCTGTATTTGAAACATGCAAAAGCCTACTATTTCCAGAAATAGTTTGGTTTTGTTGTGTTCTACTTTACAATTTATTCCAAACCGCAAATTTAAAAACGTATCTATTCCAAACGTGGGCACCGTAGCGCAAGTGATTAGTGTATCGGACTACTGAGCCAGCGGTCTTGGGTTCGAATCCCGCCGCAAACACCTAAGAGTTTTTCACAGTGCCCACCTCTTTCGAATGTCTGGCATCAAAGAGTATCATTTGTCACGATTAAGCTTCTCAACTCGCCGTTCGGAGTCGGCAAAAAACTGTAATTCCCTTCCATTCGTGCAAAAATATAACACGCACACACAAATGGTTGCGGGAAGCAGGCTCAGGTTCACATCGAGCTGTAGCGCCAACTAAGTAAGTAAGTAAGTATTCCAAACGTGCAACCTTCAAAGTCTACTTTAAATTTACTTAACTAAACATACCTCCTTTATGATTGTTTTCTTTAAAATCTATAATAATTGTAAATATTTTTATCTTATGGAGATAATCAGCTTAAATACACTATATTTTTGGCACACGAAAAATCGATATGTGAAATTATCTATCAATTGGGTATTTAACATATCAATATTTTCTCTCACTTACCGCCAAAATGCCGCCCCTATATCTTGGCGCCCCGGACAAATGTCCGGGTTGTCCGGCCCTAGGACGGGCCCTGCGAACGGCGAGTTGAGAAGCTCAATCGTGACAAATGATACTCTTTGCTTCCTTGTCAGACATTCGAAAGAGGTGGCACCGTGAAAAAAACTTTTTAGGTCTTGGAACCGGGCTGGGATTAAACCCGGGCAGCATTGCATAGTAGTCCAATGCACTAACCACTTCACCACGGTTCTCACTGATTTTGCCTTTACAAGAGACTTTTTTCTAGCAGTCTACTTGACTACAGGGTAAATGGCATTTGCTGCATCCTGCATAGCGCCAATACAGAGCTATTTCGTACTCTCAACATTTTCAAAACTTTTTGGAAAAATTATAAAGGACTGATTTTACAATAATTATGAACTCACCCTGTGTGGTGAAGATACGCATATTTTAAAAAACATACTAAAGAATGACTCATTTAACATTCGAATGCATATTATATAAAATACCGTTAATTATACAAAAACGAAAAACCAATTTTGTGGAATTAATTTCAGCCGAGGAGAAACTTTGCTGTTACGTTAAGGTATTCTGGACTAAACTCGGACTCGCACTTGAAATTGCAATTCAACCCCCGCATAAAATTTAAAATAGCTTAATTCATCAGATTCGGCTTCGGCTTCGACTTCGGCTTCGGTTTCGGCTTCTGTCAAAAAATGACCTTCGGTCGGACTCTTATGATGTCGCGGTCCCACCTCTAGGTTGAAAATTCAGAAAATTGGCAACCCTGAGTTGAATGTTTAAAAAAAAAGTAACTTGGTTTGAAAAACTTCTATTAAAATATTCAAATTAATTTCGACTAGCACTATTTTTTATATTTATGAAAAAATCAACCCTCCACCTGAGCTGTTCATAAAACAAAATGAAAGCACATCATGATTTGCACAGCAGGAAAAATTACCTTAATTCCAAATTCATGCAGAGCGAAATTGCGAGAAAAAAATAGTTAGACAAGGTAATGGGTTCTTCATAGAAAATTTCATACGTAACTGGGAAAGATATAAATTGCGAGTGGGTCTTCGTTTTCCCTTAGGCATAAAGTATGTACCAGATTTGACAGTGTTAAAAAAAAATATGTATAAAAGGAGAATTACATACATTATTTCTTTAGGAAAAAAATATGCCTTCAGGTTAAGACACTTAGAGATGCACTGGACACGAACCAAATACATAAGGCTTTCTTTAATGAACGATTCTTAGTTACACGCATCATTCTACAGAAGACTCTAGCGCGTTCATACGAATATTTCTGCTGGTACTTGTCAGACATGCGGAAAAGGTGGCATCGTGAAAAGACTTTGATGTTAACTGGGATTGAGCCCGGGCATCATGTGTTCTTCATAGAACCTCTAACCACTACACTAAGGTGCCACTTTGGATTTAAAATTAATAAAGTTTTGCTTCAATGGTCTCCAACATATATGTTGCTACTCATAACGAAGTCCTACTTACCATAATCGCCATATACTAATCTTAGGAAACGACTTAGTAACAATAATGTCATTTTACGTGATTAGCTTTTACGATACCACTTAAACAAGCTGGGCCTGTCTGGCGAGACTGAATGTCGACTTTGTTTAGAAGAAGTCGTGAAGTCCGAGCACGTCTTTTGCGAAACGATCGGTAATTTTCAGGATCAGGCTCAGGCGGCCTACCCTCCAAAAAAAAACTTTTTCGCGGTCGAAAAATTAATATGAAAGGGAATATCTCGGAACTCACGAAATGAGACTACAAAGTGTCAAGGCATTTTTTGTTGCACTAAAGAAGATCTCTTATAGAGATTACTAAGCTGTTTGAAGTTCACCTATACTAGGTGCCGGGGCACAGAGACATTCCAGGGAATCGTAAAACTGATAAACCCGCCAAACTAGGAACAACAATACATATTCTACCGAAAAAGAATTATATAGGTATGCCCCTTGATACCTACAAGCTATTATTCAAACTTGACAGTGAATAACCAATGTTAGATAGGTGAATGCATCAGAGTGACCTATCACAAAAAGACGTTGAAAGCGTATCTCGTTTTGTACAAAGCTTTAAATTATTTATATGAGTAGCGGCGATACACGTTCCTAAGATCCTTGGTATCACAATGCGCCTCTTAAGGGTTGGGTTTGCTGGTACTCAAGGTTACCGAGTAAAATAATGGCTAATGTTTAGAGATAAGCTCAACCAAGAAATAAAAATTAAAAAGAGAGAGGACAATAAAATGCTAAATAGGTTCAAACGGTAAAGATGTTCAAAGAAGACTGAAGGAAATTTACTGGGTACGATCGCAGACTTTACATGAAAGGGTAGACTATTCCAGAGTTTGACAGCTAAAGTCAGATAGGTTTAGGTAGAAGGTCGCAATACTACAAAGCAATTTGATGAACAGAAGTTAAGTATATTGGTTACTTATTATGAATAAATTTGAAGAAGACTATAGCACAACACCGACATTTGAAGAAAGCATCTAAATCACATTCTAGGAGTTGACGAGCTTCAGATGTGATACGATCAAACCTACGACGATTGAATACAATACAAACCGAACAAGGGAATTAAACGCAACTTTAAGTTTTTGAAGCGAATGGGAATAAGGATCGGCAAACAACTCACAGCCATTTATGAAAATATGAGAATTATCAGTGGTTTTACCAGTTTTCGCTTGATTTGTGTAGGTAAAATTGTTTTTGCAGTGGATATTCCTCGTTAAAACACAAAGACTTTATTTGATATGGAATTAATATGAGTGTCCCACGTTGATTTATTGTTGAAGATTATTTCCGGGCCTTTATATGCGTGAAGTATTCAACTTGGCGAGAGTTTAAAAGGATCAAAGGAAAATCAGGGAATTGGGGTTGATGTTTGGGAATTGTAATGGCTTTAGATTTGCCGGGATTCAGCTCAAGACCATTGCGAGTAGACCACTCAAAAATAGAACAAAGATCGTCGTTTAGCATGAAAATTGGAAAACAGTAAAGGACCAAGAATAAATCCTTGAGGAACGAAGACAATTTATAATTACATGAAACAGCTTGCAATCTATCTCCTTACATATATAAAACAGTTCACTAACTGACTGACCGACAACACACAGACCCAACCGGTCGGTGGACCTAAAGGGGTGAGATTTGAACAGTACATTCATATAACGACATAGACATCCACTAAAAGAGGACTATTAATAAAAATAAAAAATAAAAAAGGGCACAGCACTACTGGCTTAAAAAAAAGAAATACGTATAAGTACGTAGGTAAGTGAGACTGGGGCTTGTTGTAACACTTGTTGGTAAATTCGTCCTCACTCCTTAAATATTGCATACTATTCAAATAAAAAAAACTCATTCCGAAGATGCATATCTTACCTCAAAAACGCCATTTAGAAACTGAAAGGATTCAAAGTGGAACAATATCAATTTTTGAATCATTGACCTTGGGGTTCGTTGTAACAGTACCCGGGGTAAAAAGTAACAACCATCTTACTTTGGCAAAAGATGGAATATTATATATTGTCATGGTTTTCCCTGTTTTGTTTCGCTGATAAGCGTCTTGTTGATTGGCACAGTACGTCTTAAAAGGCTCATAAACTCCCACGTCTAAAGGTGCAGTTTATGGGAGCAATGCGGTAGAAAAGGCAACATTATTATTGGCCTTAGCGATTACTTGTAAATTTTAACCAACTTCGACGTGTGTAATGAGTATCCTCAGCATTATTCTTCTTCTTGAATAACTGAATTCTAAAAAAAAAAAAATACTCGAATGGTTATACCATGTTACAACCTGCCCCAGAGTCATGTTACTTTTAGCCCCTACACCAGAAATTAACAATAGAGGCACCATAAAAAAAAATAACTTAAACTTTAGGTCTCAAGCAATTACATTCACATATGGCCAAGACACGAACTCATACAAAAAAGTATATCAAGCTTCCGTATCCCTCAGGTTCGAAAGGAACGGCTAAAAATACTGAGAATATACAAAGTTACAAACCTATCAAGAGTGCCCGTGTAGGGCCAGTAAGTTAGTTTAATTTAATTTTAGTGGGACGAAAGCCTCCATTTATTCGGTTTATTACAAGCTTAACATAACTTAAAAACTAAACTTAAGGACTAAAATTTAAAATCTAGGGTTGAGGGGGATGAAGGAGATCTGATTTAAGGTGGGAAGAGCTACGGTTGAAGTCGAAAACAGAAAAGTTTGAGTTGACATTCCGCAACATACGGGAAATTGGTTCATTGGAGCCGTATGAGGTGCGGTGAGTGGGCAGATAGAAGAAACGAGGGCAACCTACATTGCGAGGGTTAGTATTAAAGTATATGAAGTTGTAAAGAGATGCGCAGTCGATCAAACCTGAGAGGAGTCGATGAATAAAGGGAAAATCAGCTGCATTTCTGCGTTCCTCAAGGGTATTCAAGTTAATAAGTTTAAGGCGATCAATATAGGGAGGTAAATTAAAAGGGTGGTTCCAGTGTAGCCCACGAAGAGCGAAACGAAGAAAGCGACGTTGAATGCTCTCAAATCCTTAAACATGAACTCTATGTAAGGGAGACCAGGCTTGACTAGCATACTCAAAGAGTGGGCGAACGAAAGTAATGTAAAGTGATCTGGCCACGTAAGGGTTAGAGAATTCTTTGGACCACCGTTTGACGAAACCGAGTGATGAGTTAGCTTTTGAGATTATCGCATTAATATGCGAACGAAAATTTAACTCCTTGTCGTATAATATGCCAAGGTCGCGAAGAGACTGAACGGCGGATATAACTTGACCGTGAAGAAAGTAGAGTCGTGAAGAAGACAGGTTTTTCTTACGTGACAAGGTTATAGAGTGGCATTTAGCGATGTAAAGCTCTAAGCAATTTTCGAGGCACCAAATAGAAAAACTATCGAGGTCTTTCTGAAGGAGATTAGAGTCACGGGGCGAAGAAATTTTGTATCGTCAGCATAAAGAGAAAGAGAGGTGTATTTGATGACTCTTTCAAGGTCGTTAGTAGTTAAGATGAAGAGAAGGGGGCCTAGATGGCTACCTTGAGGAACACCAGAGGTGGCCAAGAAAGAAGCTGAGAGAACGGATCTGAAACGGACGTTTTCTAGGTAAGAAGAAATCCATTTCAATAATATGGGTTCAAAACCGAGGGCAGGCAATTTGAAAACTATTAATTGATCTTATCAAAAGCTTTGCTGAAATCAGTTGCAATAACATCGACTTCGTTGCCGTTCTCTAAGGATGAGAGGGACACGAATTCAACAAGAAGGCTTGGGGAAATAAGAGACTTGCATCGAAAGCTTAAAGCTTATATAAAATGCATTCGAAGAGTTTAGGTATATGGGAAAGTTGAGCGATGGGAAGATAATTAGTAACTTCATTTTTTAATCCTTTTTTATGAATTGGGGATATGAAAGAAATCTTCAAAATATCAGGAAACTCTCCTTGTGAGAGTGAAAGATGAAAGAGGTAAGAGAGGGGGAGAGAAAGGTTCGATGAACATTTTTTAAGGAATATGGCAGGGAGACCATCAGGGCCGGGTACGAATTCATCGTTAAGTTCTTGTAATTGTTTGGCTATAATATTAGGATTAAAGGTCTGAGAAAGAAAGGGACCAATGGAAAACTTAAGAAGGTAATTGGAATAAGAAGGGTCCGGTACGAAAGAGTTGTCCGCAAAGGATTGTTTAAAGTACGTGGCGAAAAAGTTGGCAATAGTTAGAGGATCGGTTGATGATTTGTTTTCAAAAGAGAGGGAAGGCGGGTAGCCATCGGATTTTCTTTTATAGTTGAGGAATTGTTGTTTTGTAAAGTTAACTTTTAACTAGGTAGGTGGGGTGCTGACAACACCCCGAGTCCTTTTTTACAATAATATTATACTTTGCGACTGACAACACCCGTTGTCGGTACAGTACCTTTCTGTTGTTTTCTATTATACAGATTCAGGTGGTTTTAAAAAAGTATAGTTGTAAGACCTCGAAAGAGGTGGCAACGTGAAAAAACTATTAGGTATTTTGCTGGGTTTGATCCCGGGTAGCATTGCGTAGTAGTCCAAAGTCCACTTACCACTACACGGTGCACACTTACAAGTAAAGTTAACAAAGTTACATTATAAGCGTCAATTGTCTGTCGTATACAAATCGTCAGGAACTTTTAAACAGCTGTTTGTCTGAAATTAACTAAATATAGCCTAAAAAAGTGTTCTAAAATAGTGCTATTATGTCAAAAATTAGTCAGTGGATATCAACTTAACGCAATTGACAGGCGCCGGCCTTAGTTTAAGAAGTAGCTTTTGCAAGTTTGGGCTTTAAAATTCAATTTTTCACGGATAATGTTTTCAATCAACTCCCTTTCACACAGTTCCACTGCAGCTTGAACCCTAAGTTTTGTACATGTTTTGCTTATTAGCAGCACTCAATATGGGAGGGTGCTTTTAAAAGCGTAAACATCATAATATTCTTCGCACAATATAAACAGAATTTAAAATATTAAATGGATAACTCCTTGCGACATCATCTCGAAAACGACATAGCAATATCGTTCAGAACCAATTTGACTATAACACGTTTCCGTCATCTTAATAAGGACCTAAGGCATATTTTTATCAATTCATCACAAACATATAATAAATTCCGCGTGACATCGATGTCTTCTTTTCCATATACTGAAGGACCTCTCCCCCAAGTCCTTATTGCTCGCCACTTTCTATCAAATCAATTATCTTCAAATATAAATTGACATTTTCAGAGTCCTCCTCAGTCCTCAGCACCTCCTTGTAGACAATCTGGATATGCGAACAGCAGAGCGCTGAAATGTGAAACATAAACTTTTCATTTTTTTCCTTCTACCGTTCTACCCTTCAAACTCGAACTCACCCCTACCGAATCGACTTGTATGTATACGTTTCAAAAGTGTTGGTATTTTTTCATTTGAATTTTTTAGGAGCTGATCCGGGCATAGAGAGGATGGATAAGCCGCGTTCGCGTATGCTTGTCACAGAATGATATAAAGTTTCTCTTGAATTTCCAGAATGGTTACGCTCCTGCCTCTACCTCCATTCACTACAAATGCTCGCCAATGACATACATACACATGTATATAAACGTTGTAGTATATGTGTAATTGAACAACACAGCCGCTTTCAAGGTATTATAGTATGCTCTTTTCGCATCTCAACTCAATCTCTGTTCCTCCAGCTTCCATTTCTCTCTGTCAGTCTCGTATCTTGTGCTCGCCATCAAACATCACTCGTTATCCCCTAAATCTAGAAGCTGTCTATGCTGCGTGGGTTGCGACAAGCCACCCCCTGCCCAGCCCGGGAATACCATGTTAAGAGTGTCTACGTGACATGGTGACGAAAGAGCCAGGAAGACTGACACGAAACCTCTTTTGTGCTCGTCCCGCTTTTGAATACGCGATTCTATGCGATTTTTAGTTCGTCCGCTGGGAATCATCGTAATGTACTGCGGCACGGTTTTGCTTTCGGCCGAAACATTGTGAAACATTTTAATGTCGAATGTACTACGTGTGGACGACACACGTCCACACTTGAACGCCATTTTTTCAGCAATATACATGGGTATGCCAACTCCTTCGAGAGTGTTATGAAGCATTTAAAGAGAAACAAAAGGATGTTCTGGAAGGGGACGAACGACCCAAAGTTGAAAGAAGGCACAAAGAATTCAGTTTTGCATTTCAGGAGGTTGTCAGCCTGAACTCTTACAAGTGGCAATATCAAGGTACCTGCCCACCTGCATAGGGTATACTCTGGAAAACCCACAAGCTGCAAAAGACCACCACCCCGCCCCTCCCTCCCCACCTGGTAAACGCGAGAGGAACAAGTTAAGTTAATGTTATTTGCAATGTTCCTGGAACGTTGAATTCGCTTAAAAGCTGAACATTTTGCATGCGGGACACCGCAGGCACGGTAACGTTGTGGTATCTACAAGAAATCTGTGGTAACGGGCAAAGATGTAAGCATTATTCCTGTTAAGATGCGATGACACAACAAGCATTTTGCAAACAATGCCCCGCTTGGGGATGGTCCTTGGACGCGTTTGTGCTTCGGACACGGCGGAATGTACTCTTAAATTGAATGGTTCGCAGGTCGCTGTACGAGTATTTTTATGTGTGCGTGTGTGTGTGTGGGTGAAGACAATGAAAAGTTCTGTGCTATCTGGCGCACAAATTCAAAGGATGACAGGACGAGTGAGAGAATTATCAGCGTGGTGCAACGGCGGCGTTCTGTGAAGTGTCCTTAAAACAATGTACAGCTTATTACCTGAACAATGTCTCCTTGATCATGTCCGGATGCTGTGAATGTCAAGTGGCAAAGAAAAGGCAGCTTATTCCATTGTGGTGTCGGTACTTTTATTGAATATGTCCTTCCCACGTCTCCGTAGTATGTTCGATTGCAAACTGAAAAGGGAGAAAAAAATGAAACAATGTTAAAAATGTTAATTGGAAAGTCACTTAAATAAATTAAATAATTTAATACTCTTATGTAATTTTATAATTCTGTTGTTTTACAATTTCGCCTCTCATTTCGGTGAAATTGGATAAATGTTTTCGACTTTAACGCCAGGCGAGTCGTTCTTTTAAATAGAGAGCACATTCGTTTCCTTTTGAAAGAGGTCGAGAATGTGTTGAATTGTCATTCGAATATGTATAAGGAATCAGTAGAACCAACGCACCAACCTTAGAGGGAGCATCTTAGACACTAACAAAGGAGCTGGCCCTGACCTGCTTCATTCCACTCTCTCAAAGAACTGCTCCTTTGCTCTATTTCTGCCGCTAAAATTGATTTTCAATCTTTCACTTTCATCTGGTGACTTTCTTGGAACTTATGAGAGCTACGATATTTTTTGAAATGGGTAGCAAAATATCGTTCAATTAGTGAACAAAAGTCGATGTAATTATGAATGGGAGGTGCATTTAGCTCGTGATAGCCGTCCAAAACGAGCCAAAGTGATTAAAAGAACAAAAAATGGGAAAAATCTGTTCCGAGTGGAAATCTAATATTTTGTGTCTGTTACGTCCAAATTCGACAACCCGTCAAATTTCTGAAGACTAAATTTTGTGCAACGAACTGTAGCACGAAGTCTAAAAAATATCGTGAGACCAGGAAAGAGGCCAAAAAAGACGACCTCAGTGGAAGATCATTTTTTAGAGCTCCAAAGCCGTCGGTATTAGTTTAAGACTTCAGTGAATATTCAAAATGATCTATTTCGAGCTAAAGGATAAATTATTTTAGCAAGCTCAGTGAAAAAAAGGGTCGTAAAAGCTGGACTTTGAGCACTCAAGCAAGTACTGAAGCTGGATTTTCCAATAAGAGTCAGAGAAAAACAAATAATTTGGATGTAAGACATGTGGAACAATGTAATCTTTTCCAACAAATCCATGTTTAAGCTGCAAATTGGATATTGGAGGATTCTTGCGCAGAAGGGTACATTGGCATATTTAGAATCGAAAGTCACTGCAGCAGTTTATCTACGGGTCCTAGAAAATGAATTACAGCCCTCCGCTATAGAGCTTCTTAGTGACACCTGCAGACTTATTTTTCAACAGGATAATGCTCCTTGCCATACAGCCAAAATTGTAAGTATGAACGTGTTTTTGTTTTTCAAATGAAAGATTAATTTATAGCTTTGAAATAAGCTACAACTTCTATGACTAAAAACTACATTAGATTTTTTTTTTTAATTTTTAAGGTTAAAAAGTACTTCGAAGGAAACAATATCGATGTGCTACGCTGGCCTCCCTATAGCCCAGATCTCAATTCAATTGAGAATATCTGATCAATCATGAAACTAAAGATTGCAAGAGAGCGTCCAGAATCAATTGACATCCTAAAAAGTTTACTAATCCGGACCTGGAACACCATACTAGCATCCACATGGAAAAACCTATCTGAGTCAATGAATCGAAGATGTGCAGCGGTAATAAAAGAATGAGGAGGTACTGAATTGAATGGACAATGTATATGGGAATCAATAAAAAAACTGCAATGATGAAACATTTTTCATTCATTTAATAAAATTGAAGCAATAACCCAAAAAAACCCATTTTTCGGTCTAAGGTCTAAGGCTTCATTGACTGCAGGTAAAAAATTCTAGCACTCTAAAAGTGTCATTAAATGTTTTAAAATACCTGATAACACAAAAAGTCATTAACCCTATTACTGCCACGCTGTGACTGTGAGTCACTATTCAATTTCAATTCAATATGAATGATTTAAAACATGTTTTAACGTAAAATCAGTTTAATGTATTTTATTATTGGTCATTACGTTACTGATATAAGCAATTAATTTGTTTCTATGTTTTGGTAACGTTTACTTATTACACAAAATATTAAAAAAGAACATAAACTGCTACGTAGTGACTCTAAGACACTATAACGACGGTGAATTTACATTCATGTTAAAACACGATCTCTGGCAACTATTGATCGATGCTAGATTACGCAGATAAGGTGGTACGTCCTATGAAAACTTCTGGCATCCTTCATTTGGAAGTCCAATGTATCGGGCTTGCATGTCGAAAATAGATTCGATGCACTTTTGCGTCTCTCGCGTTCTGATGACAAATCCGCACGATCAACTCGCAGAGCTCAAGATATGTAAATTCGAGCCAATAAGGGATATTTGGTATATTGTCAAAAAAGAATTGCGAAAGCATTACATGCCGGGTAGTAACTTGACAATAGATGAACAACTAACAACAGCCTTCAGGGGAAAGGTATTTTGCCAATGTACATTTGGTGAACTTGATGCCAGCACCAGTCATCCGCTATATGGCATTCCGTACCTCGGAAAATAATTAATCTCTCTACTCAATTTGTCGAGATGCTATGTCATCCTTTTGAAAAGACAAACAGGGACTTGACATTCGACAATTATTGCTATCGAAGGGACTAACATGTGTCGGCACATTACGGAAAAAATAAAAGATGCACTCCAGCTTCTACATCATAGAATAAAGGAGGTTAAAAACAACGCGTTTGACTTTCGTCGAGGCATGACAATGGTTGGCTCCATACCGAAGCAGAGCAGATCAGAAGAAAATTTTTAATACTTTATAGCAGTAAAGATGCCTTAACGGAAGAGTCCCGAGGTGTTTGAACAAAGGAAAACTTGGCGTTCTGCGATTGACTTCGCACAAAATGCGTATTGCCTGTTTTTGTTTTACTAGTAATGGCTCTGTTTTATTAAAATATGCACCACCCCAACAAGCAATACTATATTGCAGTTTAGATTTGAAAAGACCGTTATAAACCAGTTTAACGATTGTTTGAGGACAATAGAGGCTAAGATGATATAGTTGTCGTACCACTATGTTAAAATACTGTTTAAGAATTAATGTATGACTGTACCAACTGAGCTGATTATCTAAAACAATTCCTAAGTATTTAAAGTTGTCAACACACTCAATTTTGAAACAATTACTACAACATGAATTCTGGTTATTAAAGGTTAAAGGATTATCGTCGTAGTTAGGTAAAGGAAAACGTGCGCAACTCGGAGAGTGGTAATATATAGGCAAGTCAACACAAATATTGCTTTTTATATTAAATAACATAAACTTAGTTTTGTCACTGATAATAAGTTTGTGTTTTATAAACCACTTTAATTAAATACATATGCATCTATATTTTCAAACTATTGAACATCAAAACGTTGGTAAACATAGATAAACAATTTAATTTGACATGCATATGTCAAGAATTTATAGAAATGTGACAATTTGAAAATCACAAAACAGCTGTACAAAAAGTGAGTATAGAAGTGAGTATACTTTTTTTTTATGATTCCAAAAGTGAGTATGTACTCACTTTAAAAAAAACACGGCTTTTATACTTTATTGTGAAGGAAGATAATGCAACTTGGTTTCGTGACCGGTCGTTCTACGCTGACTAACTTAACCTTTTCTCAAAATTTTGTTTAAATTCGATGAATAGCGATACGAAAATTAGCGATACTTGAGTGTCATGCAAACATCTTAAATTGGCTTTCTTCATTAGGAAACTTATCCTCAAAGTGAATGGTTTTTGTTTGAATGTGGCAACCGCAACTTCGGGTGCTCCCCAATGAAGAATTTAGGCCCGCTGCTATTGGAAATTAAATCCCTCAGGTTTTCAGAAAGTGTGAATATCTATTATTTGCAGATGATTTTAAAACGTTTTTTTTAAAAGTCTTCAACTTCACAGACTGCTTAATGATCCAACACTAGATTGACCTATTTTAACGATGGTGTTCCGAAAACGATTTGGAGCTTAGTTTGTCTAAATGTAAAGTTTGCGCGATTTCTCGATCACACAGTCCATTGCTTCATTCCTTTGTGGCTGGGAATGTTAGTTTTACTAGAGTTTCTTAAATTAAAGATCTAGGCATTATTCTCGATAGCAAGTTTAGCTTCAATTTGCATATCGACATCGGCTCTAAGTATTTTTTCCCACTTGCTTTTATAAAAAGAAACTCTGAAGATTTCCGTGATCTATTTGTTCTCAAAAATACTTACTGTTCTTTAGATAGATCCTGATTAGAGTACTGTTGTGTTATTTGGGATCCTCTCCTCGAGTTGAACGGGTTCAAAAACGCTTCACTCGCCTTGCTCTGGGGCGATTCAATAGGGATTCCGAGCTGCCTTCGTATAATACTCGCTGTTTATTGTTAGGCCTGAATACTCTCGTTGTAAGAAGAATAATACCGTTATTGGTGTCCCTGAAGGAAATTATCTCCCTATCGGTCGACAATGCATAAACTGGATTTAACCTCGCTCGATATATTAACTGCTAAAGTTATGTAGAGGCGGTTGGGGTAAGAGTGCGCAGCGGGTAAGAGTACGCACTTACGCAGTGCCATTTTTTCCAGCTATGAAAGAATTAGCAGAAATCGCTAAATGAGAAAATGTGTGCTTCACTAACCGCCAATGAAGAACAACTTCAACGAAAATTTTTCAATTGACAGTGCAAAGAAAAGCAACGAGAAAAAAAGCCGGATATTTCAGGAAGCGTGGCAACTCGATACCCCATACACTGAAAAAAATATCGTTCGTAATATCAATAAACGCCGTTTATCAACTCATTTTTTACTGTCTCAATAAAACTTTTGTTAATAGTACGAAATATTATTATTTTGATACTACCCATTTAATAAATAGTTCGTTGGGCCAATAAAACACAATTTATTAAAAAACGATTTCGAAAAATTAATAACCGATTGCTTGTATTTAAGAATATATTTATTGGCACAATAAATTCATACATTGTGCCAAGCAAATCTTTTGTTAGGTGAAGAGTCTGGGTTTCGTTCTGCTTAATAAATGCATTCGTTGAGATAATAAACCAGTTTATTAAATTTTCATAAAAATGTTCATTGAAATTATGCACTCATTGCTTGTATTAATAAACAATTTTATTAAATTAATAAAACAGTTATCAAATCTACAAACAGTTTATTGTCACAATAACCTTTTGATTTTTGCAAGAAACTGTACCTATATAAGCGAACTAACGCTTTTGCAACTGTGCCATTTAGTCATTCTAGTGTTTTCCGTGAACCAGTAAGCATCTTTGGATAAAACTAAATCGAAAAGTAGTTATGTAAGAATTCTGTGGAAAAAGTGACAAAATAGACTTATTATCTAAACGAAAACGAAAATCAAAAAAGGACTGACTAAAAAGTGTTAAATTAGTTAAAAAAACGAACAAAATATTCAGGTAAGTCTACGTATAATTAATATAAATTAATGAACTAAATGGTGGTTGACTTTAAAGCGATTTTTTTATTTCCCGCTATTTGTATGTTTATTAGCATTTTAAAGTGAAAGTGGACAACGAAGGCAATAGACGCAGGATAAGATATACGGTAAAAGACTCCCAGGAAATGATTTTATTCGTTGCAAATGCATTCGAGGCTGTTGAAGACCACATCCAGTTCCTGAACCGGACAGCAGAAAATCACTTTGTATCGTGGTAATACGAGAAGATGTTCTCAGCTTCAACAATATAAGTAAGTAGTGGTAGTATGTATTTTAAGTTTTTTCTATTCAAAAACTGTGTCGTTATGTGTATGTTTAAAGACATTTTTTTCATTTTTATCTCAAATTTTCTCTTCCTGTTTAATTTAAGTGAAACTCTTTATTGTAAAGAAAAAACCAAAAGAAAACATAGCTGTGCAAAAACCCATTTATTGTGTTCGAATAATGAATAAAAAAAATAAATTGATTGAAAATATATAATTTTTTTTATTCATCTTAATTTTCAGATGAGCAATCCCGGAAAAGGTAAAAAAAGTAAGTATAAAGTTTCGAGAAGCTAGAAGAACCACTATTTTAGGGCTTTGGAGGAGTTTATTATATCAATAAACTATTTTTATTAAATCGAACAAAAAGTTTATTGGCTCAACAAATGTTTTATCAATTCAATAAAATGTTTCGTTGTCCCAATGAATGCATTTCGTTCAAACTATAAAATTGTTTATTGGCTCAACGAACTTGTACTTGAAAAGAGGTTTTATTTCATTGGCACAACGAACAAGTTTATTAAAAATTTAAAAAAAATATAAACAGTTTTAACAAACTCTTAATAGTATTAATAAACGTTTATTAAATTAATAAAACGCTTTTATTGGCACAATAAACGCGTTTGTTGGACGAATATTAATAAAAATGTTCTTGTCCCAATTAACTTTTTTATTGTATTTACGTACCTTTTTGGTTCAGTGTAAGTAGTATGGAGGCATAAATAGTGCATATGTGTGTTTGATTTGGGATACACTTTAAGTGAATAATATTATTCGTTCTTAGATTTTTCATACAATGAAAAAAAAAGTTACGTTTAGGGAAAGAGTGCGCAGCCTTTCTGTGGGTAAGAGTGCGCAGTGTTTTTTTATAAAAATAACGATTTTTGGGCTATTACCTTCTGTCGTAAGATGCAACGAGCACATCATAGTCGTAGCTGAACTATCTTTCTGTTTTTGTTTTTCCAGAAAAATGGCTCGTATCTACGAAAGAAAAACGGAAAGGAAATTGATAACCCAAAAGCAAATCTGCGAGGCTAGGGACCTGATTTAAAATAGAAGCAGTCAATGAAAGGCTACCGAAGAACTTGGTTTGAGCGAAAGCACAGTTTCAAACCATTTAAACTACGAAAACTGTGACTGAAAATGAATGCGCACTCTTACCCATACCTCTGCGCACTTTACCCTGACTTCGAGATAAGAGTCCGCAACTTGACTTACATTGATTTTTTAATTCAAAATATGAAACACTACAAAAAAAATTTTAAAAATATTTTTGTATTAATTTGTTCCTAAAATATAGAGCTACCAACTAATAGGCTCTTTTGTTTGCGATCTGTTATTCATTTGTCAGAATTTAAGCCCGAAATCTAAAAATGCGCACTCTTTCCCCGAAAGACTACAATTATTACAATTTATTGTTTACTAGCTTAGACCCTAGCTTTCTTTTTAAGCAATTTGAGTGCAATTAAAAAATTTATTGCAATGCATTTTGATAAACAACATTTTTTTTTTTTTTTTTTAATTATCGCTCGTGTTAAACAAATAGTTCAGATGGTTTTCCGACTCTTGAGCATGCAGCGCAGAGCTAGCCATGCGAAAAAACTGGATTTTCCAAAATTATACCGCACATTTCTACTGATTGTCCTTGCGTCGCATTGATGGTAACGGCGAATGAAATGCGAACAATGAATTAAAGACGCTTAAATTCAAATGGCATATCAGATGGAATCATTAGAATGCGAAGAATCAAAACCACTTCGCCTAAGAATTGTCCATCCAAAATTATGTGGATAATTGACCTGGCATAGGTATCTTTAAAAATAGCCTCGCTAACATTATCGACATTTTTGTTCTTTCCGGTCAGTATATAGCTCGCTCACTTAACCAAGCATTCAAAACTATTTTCTCTACAAGAGAGTCCCAGTCGAGCGATAGAAAAACAAGCATCACCAACGCGATAACATAGTTCACAGATATGTAAGGGAATGAAAGGGCTGTCGAATAATCTAAAGAAGATTCCTCCAACAAAGAACTGAGTCCCGTTAGACAACTACCAAGGCAGCTGTAGGCGAACGGATTCACCAGAATTTCTACAAATACTGACAATATTGTCAGGTCTACAAATGTGCTGACAATGACAAACTACCTCACAATGCTCAATTGCCAGTTCACACGGCTGCCAGGTTTTGTCCCAATTCCTGGCAATTTATTGGCAGGCGGTTGGCCTGCAAATGTTCTGACAATTTTTTCTCTGACAATATTGTCAGAGAAAAAATTGTCAATTCACACGGTTGGTAGATGACTGTTTACAAAAAAAAACTACAAATTCATTGCCAGACGTTGTCAGACACATAGCATTTGATAGACATATACCCTAGGCAAAAACTTTGTATGGTAAATTTGTAGGTAATATTACGGCGCACCAAAATATAAAAAAAAAATTAGATAGTGTTAACATGTTTTCCCGAGATGAATGCAATTTTTGAAAAATTGATTTAAAAAAATTTTTAAAAAATTGTGTTTGAAGACTAATAACTCGGAAATTAAAGCACGGATGGTAATAGCCTGAATAGCTGCATCGATCAATTGTCTATCGAACAAGCCCACCTCAGTTGCTCTGGCCTTCATAGACCAGAAGTTATAATTGAATAATTGTTGGTACCTACTTCTCTGAAGGAACTTTTTTAAACACCCTGTAGCTCCGTGGATGTTAAAGATAGACCCACACCCCCTTTCAATATATTTTGTTTTTTCATAAAATAAACCAAGGAATCAGCTCCCAAAATAATAATATATTTCACTGAAAAATAACAAAAATCTGACAATAATTTTATTTGCAGATGTTGAAGCTTCGCACATCTGACAATAAAAAACGAACCTGCAAATGTCCGAAACGCCTGACAATGGCCTGACAATGTTACAGAAAAGTGTTCACACGATTGGCAGAGGCCTGACAATTGTCTGCAAATGATTTTTCTGACAATATTTGCCTTAAATTTGACTTAAATTGTCAGTTCACACGGTTGTAAGACATTTGGGACAAATTTTTAATTTGCAGACCTGACAATATTGTCAGATCTGGCAATCGTCCGAACATAGCTTTAGGATTAATGTATTTTTAAGAAAAAATTAAATAACTCCTAACAACATTGAATGTAAAAGCTCCTAATTAGGATTTATTTCATTCACATGATTTAACTAACACTTTGACATGCAATAACTTTGTTGAAAATATACCTAATATTTAGGAGTTTTTTCCTGTGTAATAACTACTAACTTTGAATGTAAAATTTTAGGTTTTCTTTCATTTTTTTTTTTTGTTAGGAAGAATTGCATACAGCCGTTCCTTATGTATTGATCCAGGACTTTCTCCATAGTTTTTAGAAGCATGAAGCTAATGCTTATAGGGCGATACGACTTGGTCAATTGTTCGGACTTCCCGTTCCCACCTGCCTTTGGTACGAATATCACCTTGATCTTAGTCTAATTTGTGGGTAAGTAGCCTAGAGATAGTCCTGGTAAACTGTGAAATATTCTCCTCCTATTCCTTGTTGCATGGATAGACGCCATCTTATCCTTAGAAGCAGATAGTCCATTAAAGCCTGTCGTTTTGAAATATTTTTCTGGATAGACTATAATGTAGAGCCGACTATGCATTAAGTCAAGAAAAATTTGACAATGTGTCGCAGGGGTATTTATGACTTCCCCGTTTTGACTTTTCAGGGAGCAAATCCCGTTTGAGTGATCGTATGCGAGGTCTTTTAGAGACGAGTAGCTGCTGGAAGATTTTCAATATTTTCGCAGGCTAAAATTTCAAGTTGCTCGCTTGGGTTTTATCAATTCTTTATTGTATTCGTTTTTTTACGTTTTTTAGCTCTATTATAGGTACTATTTGTTCGCCTTACGCTTAGGGGCTTCAGGACAGGTTTTTCTATTTTTGAGAGCACTGTTGCTTTCATAAGAGGAGGTCGAATATAATGGGAATGCTTTCGTTTTTTTTTTCATACATAGAAGAGCCATTTCCAGTGCAACCAAGACCATTGGTGTGTCAAGCTCGTCAACCATTCAATTAAGCAAAGTAAAATGAATCAGAAGATCGGAAATGAGGCTAAAATTTCGGCTTGTAATGAACTGCCATAAGCTATGTTTTCCTTCTGACTCTCTCATATTCACCAAAATGTTTGAGCGTCCTTACAATTTTCCATAATTTAAAACTTGTGACAACTTAAACTCCCTTCAATATGGTGCTAATCCTCATCTTCCAATTAGCGTACAGCGTACAATCAATCGCGTTTGCCTATTCTACTACATACATACATATGTATGTATGTATGTTGTTAACAATTCAAAGTTCATTATTATGCTGACACATCCGTTCGGTTGTTCTCATCCATGCATGAGCGTTAAGTGCGCCGAGCGATTGCTTCAAGTGCAATCATCACTATGCAATGCGCCCCCTTGTTAATTATTTCCTTTGGCTATGTGCTGCCTCACAAAAAAGCTTATTACTCCTGTTATTGGGTAAAGCAACGGAATAGAGTTATGAGTGGAAATATTAAAGTAGGACTACCGTTAAGTGCGAATGACTTGTGAAGAGTAAGCAGAAAACAATTTGATGGTATTGAAAGGGTATTTGGAGTGGCTCATTGTCATTTTGGTCTTCGGTCTTATGATTATTGTTATGCAAATTGTTACATATTTGCAATACCCACCTTTCCTTTATTTAACCATTTCTATTGTTTACATATATGAAAAGTTTGAAGAACGAACTATGATAGATGTATGAACATAGTTGGTGTTCTTTTGAATCTAACCCAATCTAAGAATCTAACAAGGACAAGCATTGCATACCTGAAGAAATGCCTGACGGCGGTACCGTGGGCAAAGGGACCAGAGGCAGAGGTGGTTTTAGTTTGAGTTAAAGTCCCACACTCAGGCTTTCGATGCTTTCCACGTTCTTTAAAAAAAAAAAAGCATTGCATACCTACGCTATTAACCCTTAGACTACACTTTTCCAAAACGAATCTCAGACTGCACATCCGAGTAGAATCGACCCCAAGCTTTGTACAGTGGTGGAAAACTAATTATGTATACCTTAACCAAAATTCTCCTGAGCGTTAATTTAATTATTTTTAATAAATTTCATTTATACTCTTATTTACATTAATTTTCTTATTTTCATTTGTTTTCTTGCATTCACATTTATCTGCTTTCATTTCTTATTTTTATTTATTTTCATATAACATTACATACATATTAATAATTGCAATGAATTTTTACGCTTATTAATTTTCTTTCAAATTATCTGAAGAATAAAATTTCAATTCGTACTGTACTCTATATTCTATAATAAGCCATGCTTGAAAGCTTTCGTTAAGTTTAGTTTAAAACATATGGAGCGAGAAAAGCTTTATTCTTTATTAGAAAGCTTTTCTTAATGAGTATAAATAACCCGCCCGGATCAGATGACGGGCACTCTTGATGTCTTGATCAATCGGGAGTTTGAACTAGTTTTGCAAGATACGGGTGACTTTCCTATTTTGCGAACTAATTCACACTCTTTGCGCGTTAACGTAGTATTATTTTTCTTTGATTTGCTTTGGCTATTGCCTTTAAGGAGTTGTTCACTTCAACGGGTACGGCAGTTTACGAACCGCTTACTCGTGGGTAAACAATTTTTCAAAGGCCAATTCAGCTCTCCTCCTCCATTAATTTTCTTGTATTATTATTCATTGTTAAGAGGATTAAGGTAATTTTTTTTTAATAAAACAACAAAAAACCCAAAGAAGCTCAGCGTTTTTCTGCACTCTGGTGAGTGTGAGGACTATTTTGGTGGAAAATTTCAGCGTTCGACAACCCTACCCAGCTCTACCGCAACCACCGTGCTACAATTGTATCATAAGATTTTTAATTTAAGCTTTATGAAAGCGTCATAATGCCATATCTTGAAATATTTTGAAATATGACCTCATGTCACGGTACTGCTCGGACAATCGAACTACACAGGTCTCTATCATAGCGTTTTTTTCCAAAGGAACGACCAGGTGATTTGTTTGGTCGTAGCGAAGAGAATTTACTAATGTACCAGCTTCCGAACGACGTTTTTGGTTTGTTAACCCTTCTGTCAATGGATGTATCGCCACGTTCCCATCAATAGAATAGGTCTGGCTGGACCTTCATACATTTTGTATGGAAATCATTAGAATACAATGAAATAATTTTAGTTTTTTTGTTATTTTGGACATGTTATTATTTTCTTTGCGGTTAAAAGTTGTTTTTATAACTCGTAAACTATTTGACCAATTCTAAAGAAATTAGCACTAGTCGATTTGTTGGATATATACTAAGCAACGCATTGTTACACTTACACTAGTACCTATACTACATTTACATAATTACATGATACTTATGTAACTCTATTATCTATCCACATACTTTCTTACTTTGTATTATAGTTTTAGTCTCTCGTGAACTACTGAATTAAACGGTCTGAAGAAAAGCTGTGTTGTTTTATTCTCGATTCCTAACAAAGGTTATGGGCCCAGGCCACGTGAACTGTTAATCTTGTACAGTGTGCTTAATCGGGCGTTTTAAATTTAGGCTGATTAAAATGGGTTCGTTATATCAAATCGATAAACTCGATAATGATAATTATGACGGTTGGAAGGTTCAAATGAGAAGTGTGCTGATTCATAGTGGATTGTGGTCATATGCAAGTGGAACTGAGGCCTTGGCGGATACTGCGACTGTGTCTGAAAGAGGTACGTGGAATAAAATAGATGAAAGGGCGCTGGCAACAATTTTATTGTGCGTTAAAACATCGCAGCTTAATCATTAAAAACTGCAAGACTTTTAATGAAGCATGGAAAAAGCTCGAGGAACTGTATAGATCCACCGGGCCGGCTCGAAAGGTGACCCTACTTAAACAGTTACTTGCACTTAGAATGAATGAAAATCAGGCGATGACAGACCACTTACATGCATTTTTAGATGTATGCGAAAAATTTAAAGAGATAGAGTTAGACATTAAAGAAGAACTGCTGACCATCATCATGTTATCTAGCTTACCGAAATCATACGAAAGTTTTGTGATAGCGATAGAATCGAGAGACTCACTCCCAACATTATCAGTTTTGAAGGCCAAGTTGCTGGAGGAGGGACAGAGAAGGGCAACAGACAAAACCGAAGAGGAAGGTGAAATAGCATTTATGGCAAAGTCGAGAGTGCGACAGAGTAAGACCCAGCGACATACACAGGATCATAATCAACATGCTGGTACTAGCGGATTAAAAGGTAGATGTTTTAAGTGTAATCGAAAGGGACATTATGCTGCTCAGTGTCGCGAACGAGAAAAACATAGTGGAAACAAACCAACCACTTCATTTGCTATGTTAAATGCAATTAACTCGGGTGTGCGAAAAAGAAATACATGGATTTTTGATAGCGGTTCCACATCACACATGTGTTGCGACAAAAGTTTTTTTGTGAATTTGCATAAGCACACGGAAAAAATTGAACTAGCGGCAAACAAATTTATTGAGTCTTCTGGAAAGGGAGAAGTGTTAATCGAAACTCATTATTCTAAGGTTACTCTTTGCGAAGTTCTTTATGTGCCCGAACTGAAGTCAAATTTCATTTCTATCAGTAAGGCGGTTGAAAATAAGCTCACGGTCGAATTCAATAACGCAAAAGCTCTAGTGCGAAACGGGTTTGGAAAACTTGTGTTATCGGGAGAAAGAGAAAGCGATTTGTACACACTTCATTATGCACCAACGAACAAAGCGCTGCTATCAGCAACTGTAATGGGAGTGGATGCAAATTTCTTACATTGGCATGAGAAGTACGGACACCTTAATCCAAGAGCACTGATTTCTTTACATAAAAAACAAATGGTACGTGGTCTAGACCTGAAAGTTATCCCCGAAAAAATGTTTTGTTCAATTTGCTTAAAGGGAAAGATTTCGAGACAGGCCTTTCCCAAAGGTCTCGAGAATAGAAGTGAGAATTCATTAGATCTAGTCCACAGCGACGTGTGTGGGCCCATGCGAGTCCCTTCTCTTGGAGGTGCATTATACTTCGTGACTTTCATAGACGACAAATCAAGAAAAATATATGTTGAGTTCATAAAGTCTAAAAGTGAAGTTTTTAATGCGTTCAAGCGATTTAAAGCTCGTACTGAACTCGAAACGGGAAACAGATTAAAAATGTTTAGGAGTGATAATGGCCGCGAGTATGTCAGCCGAAATTTTGCGGAATTTTTAGAGGAACATGGTGTAAGGCGACAATTTTCCGTCGAATACACACCACAACAGAACGGAGTAGCGGAGCGTGCAAACCGAACTTTGGTGGAAATGGCACGATGTATGCTCCTGGACTCAGGACTGCCAGAAATGATGTGGGCAGAAGCGGTGAGTACTGCCGTTTATTTACGAAATAGGTCACCAACGACAGCTTTGGCTTCGATGACCCCATATGAAAGTTGGAGTGGGAAGAAGCCTAGTGTGAGGCATCTACAACCGTTCGAATGCAAAGGTGTTATGCTCGATAAAAGACCAGGAAGATCTAAATTCCGAGCTAAAGGCCTGGACTGCGTAATGGTGGGCTATTCATCCGAATCGAAGGCGTATCGTGTATACGTCCCTGGCCAACGAAAGGTTTACAAGTGTCGTGACGTGAAGTTCCTGAACACGAAAGGTAACATAGATGCAGAAACAAGTAATACTAACGAATATTTTATTGTAGAACCGATTAAGTCAGCAACCGATGAAAATGAAGAAGCTAAGAATGAGCCATCAGCCACGGATGAAGATACTGAAATCGAAGAGGTGGATATAAATAACAAACCTGAGATTTACGATCTATCTACCACAAGTTCATCGTCAATAGAAGTTGACAACGAAGACCTAAAAGAGGAAAGCTGTCACAGTGAAGAAAATGATGGTCAAAGCGAAAGACGGATACTGACCCGAAGCAGAGCAAAGGCTTTGGGTAGCCAAAACCAGGCGCAGAACAACTTGTACCTAATGGGCCAGATGGGGAGGATACCAATATCCCTGAAAGGAGCTGTGTGTGCCAGCGACGCTGCAAAATGGAGGAAAGCAATGGACGTAGAATACAATGCCTTGATGTCAAACGAAACGTGGGATCTGGTTGAACTACCCCTGAACCGAAAACCGATTCAGTCTAAATTGGTGTTCAGGCAAAAGAGAAATAAGGACGGAACAATCGAGAGGTACAAAGCCCGCTTAGTAGCCAAAGGCTGCAGTCAGAGGCCCGGAGTGGATTTTCAGGAAACATTTTCACCCGTAGTGCGTTATTCGACCATCCGTTTAATATTTGCATTATCGGTGAAATACAATTTGCACCTTCATGAAATGGATGTAACAAGTGCTTATTTGAACGGTACGTTGAAGGAGGAACTCTACATAAACCAGCCAGAAGGATATGTGAACCCCAAGTACCCCCATCGTGTCTGCAGATTAAAAAAGGCCTTGTACGGGTTAAAACAATCGGGACGCGAATGGAATGAGAAATTAGACGAGACTTTAAAAAAACTGGGTTTTATCCGTAATGAAATCGATTCTTGTGTTTACACGAAAAACGAGAAAAGTCACATTAATATCATCGCAGTATACGTCGACGATATTCTACTTGCATGTTCAGATGTGATCCAACTAGACAAAATCAAAAGTGAACTAAAGCAGGAGTTCGTAGTGGTGGACAAAGGACAAGTAGGATTTTTCTTGGGCATGGAAGTAAAGCAGAACCAGCAACTAGACAATGTAAGGATCTCACAGAAGCAGGCGATATTTTCACTACTTGAGGATTACCAGATGGAAAATTGCAAAGGACGATCAACCCCGCTAGAACCTGGTCAGAAATTTAAAAATTGCAGCAGCTGTGTTAACTGTGAGAAGATTGATGAAAAGGAGTACCAGCAATTAATAGGATCCCTAATGTACATAGGGCATGCAACAAGACCTGACATTCTCCACTCTGTCAATAAGCTGTCGCAGTTCAACAAGAATCCACATGAAGAACACATGATGGCGGCAAAGCATATACTAAGGTACTTAAGAAATACTATTAATTATAATTTGTTTTATCGTCAATCAGGGCAATCGTTGTGCGGTTACTCGGATGCAGATTGGGCGACAAATCATGACCGACGATCTTACACCGGCTATGTCTTCAAGTTGAGTGACGGCGCAATATCCTGGGCAACAAAAAAACAACCGACTGTGGCACTATCGAGTACCGAAGCAGAATATATGGCGTTAACGACAGTGTCCAAGGAAGCAGTGTACTTACGGAATCTGGTCGCAGGGATGGGTTTTAAAGACATTGTTGATAATCCCACAATCATCTATTGCGATAACCAAAGTGCTCAGCACCTAGTGAAGAACCCGGTTTACCATGAACGAAGTAAACATATCGACATCCGTTTCCATTTTGTAAGGGAAGTCTACAAGAAGTCGCTGATCACACTCAAATACTTACCAACCGATGAAATGACAGCCGATATATTCACAAAAAAATTTATTGAAATTAAAACATGTTAAGTTTACTAAATTATTAGGCTTCGAAAATTAAATTGCTTTGATGTTCATGCGTTGAGGGGTAGTTTGTTGGATATATACTAAGCAACGCATTGTTACACTTACACTAGTACCTATACTATATTTACATAATTACATGATACTTATGTAACTCTATTATCTATCCACATACTTTCTTACTTTGTATTATAGTTTTAGTCTCTCGTGAACTACTGAATTAAACGGTCTGAAGAAAAGCTGTGTTGTTTTATTCTCGATTCCTAACACGATTAACAATAATTTTGGGAAAATTAAAGGCTATCCGAAATTGTGCTACCATACAAAAAAAAAGCTCCATTCACACCAGCCTAGAGTTTCTCAATAGTATCTAGGTCGGAACTTTTCGCGAGCCACTCCAAAGCACAGGACGTAAATGTCTGTTATGTACACTTTAAAACATTTTTGAATGATAAAAAAAAGTTTCTAAAAATATTCAATAGTTGTTAATGAGTTAAAAAAAATAAAATAAAACCACCCTCTGCTGGTAAGGGGATAACTCACATAGGCACTCGATCATTGTCAATTAAACAAAATACACTGCTTACCAGATTTCAGTTAATTTTAAGCTCGTTCATCATGCTTACGAGATGTGAACCCTCGTGTAACACTTCAATTTAGGAACTTATGCAGGTACATACATACATATTGTATGAAAATAAAATGTAACAGCTTTGCCTACCATTTTTTGCGGTTATAATCCCGTAATACACCGATTCACTCAAATTACTTCAATTTGCATTTATTACGGTAAAAGAAAAGAGAAGAACTAAAGTCTTCCTTCACCTCGGCGCGGCGGTGGCGTGAACAAGCCCCAATCGCCATTTAATACTTCCATATTCTTCAATTTAACCACGAAGCATGTACGAAATATTTAATGAAATTTTGTAAAAGACGCAGAGCGTGTATCTCACCGCAAGCTTCAAATCTGCTTAATTTAAATATCGAGCATAAATTACAAGCTCATTACACCGACGCTACCCCAGGAAGGCGGATGAAACATTTTATTCCCTTATAGAGACAGTCAATGTCCTTAAATGGAGTCCTTACTTACTGGTGAAGACAATGAAAGGGGCTCATACACTTCAACTCCCACACAGTTATCGCTATGAAAGTGAAAAGCTGCAATTTGTATTGGCACACAGGAACGTTCAGTCGGAAATAAATAAACATATTCATAGGATGTGCCATGTGCCGCTCGTCCTTTCGTCTTTCAAATGAAATTTTAAATTTCTTCAATCATCCCTTTAATTTGGTAATTTCACCCATCACATGCATGCATACCAGTATAAGAAGAACCACCCAGCCACCCACTATGGTACAATATTTCAATTCTTTAATTTTTGTTGATGAAAATACCACACACACATACTCACCGGTACAATATTTTGGCTCGTCGCTAGCATCACCGCAGTCGTCCTTTCCGTCACAGTATTTATCCAAAGGCACACACACACTGCTGCCGCGACAGGGAAACTCCGAAACTCTGCAAGCGAATCCGATTTTGATTGCCAGCAATACCAAAACCAGGGTTGAGCAAGTAATTTTCGCGAAAGAAATCATCTGGAAAGGAAAAAAAGCGAGCATGAGATACAATATACTGGTAAGGTGGCCTATTCATGGTTGGTGTGTGTAGCATGCTGATGGGGATGGTTTAGAGTGAATGAAATGTCAAACGACACGGTAATGAAAAGAAAATGTTGTCTTGTATATGTATGTACGAGTATGTAATTCTTTTTGTATCTGAATTCTGAAGTAGTACTCCAGAACGTGGGGGTATGGATGTGCTTTGGGGAATTTTCTACATTGACAATGAGCGGATGAAATTGCTTTGAAGCCGTTTCGAGTCGAGTTTTTTTTGTGCAGATTTCTGTTTTCTTCTTTTCTGGAACCAAGCGGGTAGGGAAAATTAAATGCACCTGCAACTATTTTCATTCTGTCTAGAGGGAGAAAAAGCAACGTTTGGTAAATAATAAAAATTGCACACACAGCTGAAAAGAAGAGATATTGTGTACGGGTATCTTCCTCATGTTTTGCAATACAAGTACAAGGAGTGTAGGTACTCGTAATTTATTTGCTTTTGAAATTTTATGAGTTTAGTGATTGAAATTGAATTGGTAACTCGTATTTCTTGAAGCCATTTATGATCTTTATTGTTGTATTTACAATTGACTGTCAGAGATTCAATGACGAAAATACGTTTTAAGGTATCATTTATTTATGTAGAATAAATTCCGGGTGATGCTTTAGACGCAGTTAAAATGAAATCGTATGGAAAGGATTGTACAAGGGAACAATAATTATGCTTATTTACATATGTATAGTCACTCGGGGCAAGAGTGCGCATTTTGGACTTCGGGCTTAAATTCTGAAAAATTTACAACAGATAACAAACAAAAGAGCCTATTGTTTGGTAGCTCTATATTTTAGGATCAAATTTATACAAAAATATTTTATATTTTTCTAAGTTTCATATGTTTTCATCTAAAAACCAAAGTAAATAAGTCAAGTTGCGCATTCTTGCCCCGAAGTTAGGGAAAGAGTGCGCAACCATTTTCAGTCACAGTTTAAAGGGTTTGAAACTGTAGTTTCACTCAAACCAAGTTCTTTGGCAGCCTTCTATCGACTGCTTCCATTTTAAATCAGCACAGAACGACTGCGCACTCTTACCCTAGAGTCCTAGACACTGTGGCAACACTAGAAAAGAGAAGAGAGAAAGAGAAAGAACAAAAATGTAAAACAAAAACGATCAGGAGCAGCGTTGCCACTTCAGAACTATTTTTTCGCAGTAGATTCTCTAAAAAATGCAGTAGATTGAATTTTTTCGCAGTAGATTTTTATTTCGACAGAAAAACAAGATTTTTAACACAAATTGACTTGTATTTCTGTTTTTATTGTATTATTTTGGCTTTTGGTTAATTTAAGCTCAACTGTTTTATCATTTATGCTTCCAAATATGTAGAAAATAATAAACTTTGAAATACATACACAAACCAACTGCGTTCAGATAAGAAATTCAACTTTTTCGAAAAGTTTTGTCGTTATGTTTTGTGCTAAAAGGGAACAAATTCTCGATCTTGAAGTCATAACAAGCATACTACAAGAATGCAGTAGATTTAATTTAATGGCAGTAGATTCAAATTTCGAAATAAATGCAGTAGATCTACTGCAACTGCAGCAAAGTGGCAACGCTGATCAGGAGTAGTCAGCAGACAGTTAAATATTAACCTTTGAACGGATCGGTTCTTCCGAAAAATAAATGTGAAAAAAAAGAAACGAATTTGTGTTTTAATTATCTTTTGAGAAGAAATTTCAGAACTACTACAGAATCAGAAGTGGGATAAACCACAAAACGAGTGATTTATATAGGTATATCGTATATCCAAAATAATAATTGTGTGCGTATTCGCGACATAACCAATACATAAAAAAAAAAAAAAAAAAAAATATTTGTTGGTGCGCGCCATGCAGCCGGAAATCGAAGAAATAAGGAAATTCACAGCTGCGCAACTTAAATCGTGGCTGCGAATTTTAGGCAGAAAAACAACGGGAAATAAGAGTGAACTCATGTTGCGACTGGTAGAAATACCAACACAACTGCGTGGTTCATTCCCGTCAAAAGAAATTGTTGACGACGAAAGTCAACAAACCGAACTGGAGTCAGACAACGGTGATGATGAAACGAAAAATACAGATGTAGACGATGATGAAACGAGCGACGATGATGAGAGATATGAGGACAGTATTGCACATACACTGGAGGCAAAAGATGAAGAAAACCAGAATACGCTGAGACAAACTAAATTGAAGAGTGGAGAAAACAGAAAAAGAAGAGTGACAAACCAAAAGAAACGAAGGGAAATATAGACGAGATGACTTTAATGAAGAGAGAGTTAGAACTGATGAAAAGAGAAATGGAAGTGCAGAGGAAAGAAAACGAGTTTTTGAAAGAAGAGTGTGAAAAGATGAAAAGAGCAAATGATGAGGGAAATATAAACAAAACAGATGGAAGGAATACTACAACGAATTACATAATGGTGAAGGATTTGTTACCAGACTTCTGCGGTACAAGTGTTAGTTTTGAGCATTGGGAGGCCCAGCTTAAGAGTGTACTGGCGGCATATAATTTGGACGACAACAATAAAAGAGCACTTATTTCAAGCCGAATTAAGGGCCGAGCCCTAAAATGGTTCCACAGCAGAACGGATGTAATGACAATGCCAATTAATGACTTATTAGCTGAGATGCAGGCACTATTTGATGACCGAGCGAGCCGACTGACCCTAAAAAAAAAATTCGAAGCCAGGAAGTGGTCCCCCAATGAAACGTTCCAGGAATATTTCCATGAAAAAATCATCCTCGCTAACAGAGTAGAAATCCATGCGGACGAGTTACTGGAGCATCTTATTGAGGGGATTCCCGATTACGTTTTGCGTTCCCAGGCGAAGATGCACTGCTTCCAGGACAAAGAACACCTCTTCAATGCGTTTCGTAAGGTGAGTCTTCCAAAGCGAGTACAGCCCACTCAGGAAGCAGCAGATGTAGGACCATCAACATCAAGAATAATTAGGTGCTTCAACTGCAATGCGGTGGGACACATCGCGAATGAGTGTCGCAAGCCAAAAAGGCAGTTAGGCGCTTGCCATGTTTGTGCCGAGATGGGGCACTATGCCGCTGAATGCCCAAAGTGGAAGGGGCCGAGAATTCAACACATCGATCAAGCAGAAGACGAAGAAGATTATGTAAGGATATTATCTATTTCTTTTATAAAAATAAATTTTAAGTATGAAACATTTTTAGGAACCTTGCTAGATACTGGTAGTCCAATAAGCTTAGTTCGACAGCAGTTCGTGCCAGAAGTATTAATGAATAAAACTAATGAAAAATGTAAATTTTTTGGCATTAATAAAAGCCCACTCATTATCATGGGTAGCATTAAAAGTATTGTGTTATTTAGTGAAGAGGAAATTGAGGTTGATATGTACGTGGTAAAAGATGAAACCATGCAATTTCCAGTGATATTAGGGAAAGATTTTATGAAGAAAGCTAATCTAAAGTTAGAAAAAAAGAACAATGAAATGAAAAAAATTGTAAAACGAAATATATATGAAGATGAGTGTAAAATATTTATGAAAATTGAAACAGATGAAATGGATATGATTGTAGATAACGATAAATTAGATATGCAAACGAAAGAGAGTCTTATAAAAATATACAAAGAATATTATGTGTGCTACAAACGTCCCGATTTGCCTGAAACCAGATGTGAAATGAGATTAAGATTGACCAATGAAAAGCCTTTTCGTTGTACACCACGTAGGTTATCTTACTACGAAAAAGAAAAAGTACAGATTATGTTGGATGAGTTAGTTAAGTCAGGGGTTATTAGACCCAGTAAATCAGAGTATGCATCCCCCATAGTTCTCGTGAAAAAAAAAAAAAACTGGGGACATCCGATTGTGTGTTGATTACCGCACACTGAATAAGGTCACTTTGAAAGAAAACTACCCGATACCACTAATCGATGATTTACTTGATAGGTTAGCAAATAAGAAGATCTTCACGCTTTTGGACTTAAAGAGTGCATTCTACCACGTACTAATGAGTGATGATTCGGTAAAGTATACTTCATTCGTGACCCCGTTGGGTCAGTTTGAATTTCTAAAGATGCCGTTTGGATTGACCAATGCGCCTTCAACCTTCCAGCGGTTTATTTGTGAGGTGTTTGAAGATCTTCTTCGTGCAGGGAAGTTATCGATATATATCGATGATATTATGATAGCGACGGCAACTGCCGACGAGCACTTAGAAATATTAAAGGAAGTTTTTATAAGATTAGCCAGAAATAAGTTAGAGTTGCGAGTAGATAAGTGTCGTTTTATGGAAACGGAAGTACGGTATTTAGGCTATACAGTTTCAGAACAGTGTATTAGGCCGGATGAAAGGGGGACCGATATATATCGATGATATTATGATAGCGACGGCAACTGCCGCCGAGCACTTAGAAATATTAAAGGAAATTTTTATAAGATTAGCCAGAAATAAGTTAGAGTTGCGAGTAGATAAGTGTCGTTTTATGGAAACGGAAGTACGGTATTTAGGCTATACAGTTTCAGAACAGGGTATTAGGCCGGATAAAAGGGGGACCGAGTCGATAAGGAATTTTCCCATACCGACGAATGCGAAGTGTGTTCATAGCTTCCTAGGACTTTGCTCCTATTTTAGGAGGTTCATTAAAGGGTTCTCTCTTTTAGCACAGCCCCTCTACAATCTTATTAGAAAAGATGTCAAGTTTGAATTCGGTGAGAAAGAAATGCGTTGTTTTGAGGACTTGAAGAAAAGATTAGTCGAGGCACCTGTACTGGCCATTTTTGATCCATGGGATGAGGTGGAACTCCATTGTGACGCCAGTTCCCATGGATTCGGAGCAATATTGTTACAGAAAAAAGCTGATGGAAAATTCACCCCGTGTTCTATTTCTCCAAACGAACCACTGAGTACGAGTCAAAATATCACAGCTTCGAGTTAGAGACACTGGCAATTATTTATGCTCTGAGTAGATTTAGAATTTACCTACACGGGTCAAAGTTCAAGATAGTAACGGATTGTAACTCGTTAATGCTCACGCTAAATAAAAGAGATATGAACCCAAGAATAGCGAGATGGGCTCTCGAGTTGCAAAATTACAATTATATATTAGAACATAGAAGTGGAAATAGAATGCAACACGTAGACGTACTCAGTAGGATAACAAGTATACTCGTTTTAGAGGAAAATACTTTCGAGCAAAACCTATCCATAAGCCAAAATAAGGATGAAAGTATTAAAAGAATCAGGAAACAATTAGAAAAAGAAGAGAGTAGCAATTATGAGATGCGTAATGGTTTAATATACAAAAAGATGAGAGAGAATATTTTGTTTAACGTGCCAAGGAGCATGGAAAGGAATGTGATACAAAAATACCACGATGAAATGGGATATATGGGATTAGGAAAAGTTGTAGATGCCCTGATGAAAGTATATTGGTTCCCCAAAGCGAAAGAAAAGGTAAAGAATCATATTGCGAATTGTTTAAAATGCATAGCTTTCTCACCCAAGGCAGGGAAACATGAGGGGTTCTTGCGTTTTCAAAGTTCACCAAACTGTATGCAGTTCGCTCTACTGGTACCGCAGAGGTGATGGTTTGCCGAAGTCTTATTTCAATGCATATAGTAGGCCTAAGGTGTTGGTGTCCGATCGAGGCAGTGCCTTTACCTGTAAAGATTTCGAGAGTTTTCTTAACAGTCATAATGTGAGACATGTTAGCATTGCCACTGGTTCTCCACAAGCTAACGGACAAGTGGAGAGGATTAACAGAAATCTTGCTCCAATGATAGCGAACTAGGAACAGTTCTTTCCTTGGATAAAGTTTTACCTGAAATCGAGTTTGCCATGAACAACACGATTCATAGAAGTATTGGGACAACTGCGAGTCAGTTGCTCTTTGGGGTTAAGCAGCGCGGAGAAGTGATAGATCACTTAAAGAAGAAGCTGGAAGAGACAGATGAACAGAAAGATGAAAGGAATTTAGTAGGTATGAGAAGGAGAGCAGCTGAGAAAATGATGAAAAGCCAAGAGTATAATAAAGTGGTTAAGGACCGAAATAGAGTTAGCAAACAATATAAGAAGGGTGATTATGTAATGGTTAAGAATTTTATCAGTCAACCAGGAGTGTGTAGGAAGATAGCACCAAAGTTTAAGGGACCTTATGAAGTAGATAAGGTGTTACCAAATGACAGATATATTTTGAAGGATGTTGAGGGTCTACAGCTGACTCAGGTACCATACACGGGAATATGGGAAGTAAATAATATGAAACCATGGTTGCATCACATTAATCGGGACGATTGTATGTCAGGATGGCCGAACTGTGGCAACACTAGAAAAGAGAAGAGAGAAAGAGAAAGAACAAAAATGTAAAACAAAAACGATCAGGAGTAGTCAGCAGGCAGTTAAATATTAACCTTTGAACGGATCGGTTCGTCCGAAAAATAAATGTGAAAAAAAAGAAACGAATTTGTGTTTTAATTATCTTTTGAGAAGAAATTTCAGAACTACTACAACACTAACTTTTTTTTTCATTGTATTGAAAATCTAAGAACGAGTAATATACGCCAATCAAATTTTATCCTAAATCAAACACACAGATACACTGTTTATGCCTACATACTACTTATGGTGTACCGAGTTGCCAGGCTTTCCTGACACACTTTTAAAAGTTTACGTTTTTTTTTTAACAAAATCCGGCTTTTCTTTTTGTTGTTTTTTTTGAAAATGATAATAATATGATAATAATATAATGAAGATAATATTCGTTTCTACTTTATCTAAGGTTTTATTTATCTCTTTATAGAAAGAGTAAATGGTGGACTTCTCTTGGAGAGAAGGTGGACTTCTTCAGCATCACACTTGAAAGAATTGTTCGAAACTCACAAGCCAACACACAAGGAACGATCTTTCAAAAGTCTGTTCAAGTACCAGCATACGCCGCCCGACGATATTGACATCATTGGTAGAACACAGCGAGCTGTCACCGGTGCGTTTGCGAGCGTAGAAATGGAAGCAGGTTAAATAGGTTTAGCCGTAAACGAGAGCAAAACAAAGTATATGCTGTCAACAAAAGGAACACCCAACATCGACGAATTGGACAGAATGTCACAATAGAAAGCTACAACTTCAAGGTAGTAAATGACTTTGTCTACCTCGGCTCTGCCATAACATCAAAAAATGACATCTCGTAGGAAATCAAACTGTTTCTTTGGGCTAAGAAGGCAATTGAGTAGTAAAGTCCTTTCCCGATCGACTAAGAAGAATAAGAACCTTATCATCCCAGTCTTGCTATGCATGGTCGCTTCGAGAGAAAAATCCTTCGTAGGATATTCTGTCCCATTTTCGTTGACAGGTTTTGGAGGAGAAGATTCAACTACGCACTGTACGAGCTGTACAGCGACATTAACCTGGTCAAAAAACTGCACATTGGGCGTTTAAGATGGCTAGGACATATAGAGCGTTTGGACATCAACGCTTCGGCTCGGAGAATATTCGATTCAAACCCGGAAGGTCAGTGCAACAGCGGACGACCTCGAATAGGATGGCGCGCACAAGTAGAATAAGACAAACTTGAAGTGCGCAACTGGAGGCAGTTAGCTAAGGACTGGGCTAACTGGAAGAGGTTGTTGGTTGAGGCCTTGGTCCACCCCGGACTGTAGCGCCACTTAAATAAGTAAAGAACCAGCGTATCTACATAGTAAAATTAAATTCGGAAGAACACAGAGAACCTCCCAGACGTAAATACCTTGTCTATTAATTAATCAATTAATATTCAAACTAAGCTTGCGCACATTTAAAAGATTTATCTTACATGTACAATGAATTCTTTAAATAAATAAAAATTAAAAAAAAAAATACTGATTATCTCCTATTACTGAATCAGAAACCTTTCGACCACGATTTGCTGCAGACACTTTTTAATTGCAGGTAGAATGGAGATTAACCATCTGCCGTCTTTAATATTTTCGGGGTTCGGCACTGTTCAAGACAATAGTTAATCATTTTAGTGAACCGAAAATCTACAATCTCATTCGGACAAAGGCAATATAGCCAAAAAGGAATTGTATCACCGGCCGTGCCTCAAGAGGAAAGTTTATTAACGGATTAAGCGTGGGGCTAGGCTCCAATGCAGGCGAGATCGACTGATATGTGGCTGTGGAGCGAAAAGCAGCAGACATAGAGTGCAACTTTGTATAACGAACGACTACGCCTTGTCTTGCCTTTCATAAACAGTTGGCAGCACTCCCCCTTGTTACAATAAAAACGAGATCCGGGACGATTTTTAAGTTTCAAAAACTCTTAAGACAGCCTTTTTTGCGGTTTCTGTAAAGCCGGCTGTGAAGGCATCATATCCACTACTTTGGTCATTTCGAAATACTAAAATACTTAAAAAGTCGGAGCTTTTCTTCATCCAAGATGATGATCCTTTAAGATTAAGGATGGGAAGGCTCTTAAGCCTTATGGGGTGCTGGACTTTCGTCGCATTTGAAAAACTTTTATAGCACTTAAGGTGATTTGATATGCATAAGTTGCTGTAACGGTGTATATATCTAGGCAAATCTGTGCTGCTTTTTTTATCCTTTCAAGGACGGCTACCTCTCTTTATTAGTTTTTTTTTTTTATTAAACAAATTAATGTTCGCCCATCTATCTGTGCGCCTTCGCTGAAAATCCAGACGAAATTTGCATTTGTAAATATCCCACCGAGCACCGACATGGGTCATCCGTGGAATTCCCTCTGTTCATCAATCTGAGCCTCGGTCTGTGATAGTCCCTCTGCGGATTTACTTTGAATCCGCGCCCAGAACGTCTCATTATTTCGAGCATCACCGAACCAAGATATCCCCAGGGGCAGAGTGCCCATCTCGCCGCACTTCGTTCTATTCTTTAATTTATCCCAAAATAAAAGCACTAATTTCCACAGATTTTGCTCTCGAACGTTTTCCTTATGCAAATTTTCCCGAATTCTCTGGTGTGTCTTTCTTCGCAGCTATCGCCGGAAAAGGACGAGCGTCGTGACGTTATTGTTCGCTCCAAACTGTCCGCACTCGATACACAGAACACTCTGTTGTTATCATAGCCAGATTTGTCCTTTGAATGGTTCAAGCCACGAGCTACCCACCTACACCTACTCCCCATCCTCGGTTGGGTTGTGCCACTTCTCGAACAGCAATAACAGGAAGAAGGTGCGATGGAGGAGGACGAATTATTTTAAATAATAGAAAACAAATGGCGAAGATGGGTGCAGATAAAGTTTATTTTGTCTCTTTTGGGGTAGATTACGGAATTACGGGGGTCAAAATTGCTGTGATGGGACCGAGAGGGATGCTATTGAAATTAGTGTGGTTCTGTGTGTTGGAATGGGAGATGTTGGCGGGACACCCGTATTCATGGCGGTGCAAATGTTGTGAGCTTAGCAGTTAGGGTTTTTTTTATTAAACAAAATACCAGATGATTTCGTATGCAAATTTATTACGAACAGAAATTCCAATTCCGCTTGGGATGGACGATCTTTTTTCCCTCAACTGAGTCCTTAGGTGTCGGCGAACGTTTGCATAATGCCGGATGCGGATGCGAAGTAGGGAAGCTATAGTGGAGTCAGGGTGGTGTGGGAGTGTGTGTTGCGTTCATTACTTCGGGTAATGAAGAAGGTTATCGCAAATTTAATTACTTGCTGGGTTCGTTTCACAATTAAGAACTTTTGATGTCGAAACTTTTAAATTTGTTCCTGGTTTATGGTAATGTGCACTCTGATTTGCAATTTTCAATTTATTATACTATTACTCAGCCGAACGAGGTGGTTGTAGTAATTAAATTACTTTTTCCTGTGTCTTTTTGTGCAGGCCGGCGACAATTGTCAGTGTTACTCTTCTCATGTAGGGATTGTATACTGTTTTGTGGTATCGTTAATAATCATTAGTGCTGACAGCCTAGGAGAGGTGAAGGTGCATATTCATATAGGTATAATGTTTTCACAATGGTGATACATGAAATACGGAAGAATCGATACAAGAGATACAAAAACAAACATTCTTTCAAGGCAGCCAGTTAGGTCCCATATTGAATGATCTTAGAAGTGTCCCAAGACACTCTCCGATACTTATTTACCATGACGACGTTAAGATATTAAGATAACTACAAACACTTACGTTCGGAGTATGGTTGTGTCATATGGTCGCCAATTTATAACATTCAAGTTCCTAGATTATAATTAGTTCGGAGAAGTTTTTTAAAATTCTGTTTTCTTCATTAGACAAATATTTTTAACCTTCCACCGTACGAGAGCCGCCTTAAACTTAAATCTACCGTTGTTTACGAAACGTAAAGAATATGTTAGACTTCGCTTCTATAAAAAAAATCGTATTTTTATTTTTTTTATGATATTAACGAAAATTTAAATAATAATGTAGTTTTGCTCTTGATAAATGCATCAAAAGATCATAATAAATAATAGGTCTAACTTAATATAAACAAATTCGTATGTGATATAGCTTAAAACTATATGAACTTTAGAATATTTTTTTGCTATAAACATCCCATAATATGTATGTACACGGATTTGGGGCAGATTTGTAGGTTGGTTGGTTTATGGGGGTGAGGATTACTCCTCTTCACATAGGCCACAAGTCGGGCCCGTTGTACTCCCCTCTGTAACTATGCTGAGAAAAACGGGTTGGGGTGTGTGTTAGTAAAAGGGTGTAGTATAGTGGAATGGAAAAGTTGGAAGGAATTTGTGAATTCAAGAAAAACGCTCTGTATATCGTGTAAACTCCAGTGTTTTCGGAAAATCGATAGATCTGAGCGATGTCAGCCCGAGCAGGATGTGTCTTGCCAGGTATTTTTACCTTATTGAACATAGAGCAGACACAATTGCAGAGGAAGTGTTTGATACTTTCTTCTTCTTCTTCACAACCCGGGCAGGTGCTTTAAGTTTATGTGTCCCGTATATAAGCCAATCAACAGTTTTATTTGAACTCTGCCCAAATTCGGTACCTTCCTAGCCCGCAGTGGATTAGATTTGTAGGTTAGGTTGTGCTCTCGTTTCCTTATCGATACACAGAAACAAAGTCACTGTAGAAGTTATGCGCAGGACTACTGAGCTACTCGTAGGGTTGCAGGTTCGAGTCTCTTATTTTGTTTTATATTTTAATGAAATTTGGGCATTAAGTAATCCATAAGGAATAAGGAATTGATCGAATAGTGATAATTTCAGTTCAGTAGTTAAGGTGTTAATCGATCGCGAAATTGAAGTTTTCGATGTGAATTTCTCAAAAACTATACAACTTATGAGATTCGCTATAGTTTTTAGCTTTTAGCTAAACATCTACAAACTATGATTTTTTTTATATCTTTGACTTAAGTATTTTCGGTGAAAGGAGGCGGGGTAGTGGTATTTCTTCACACATTTTCGGCAATAACTCCCAAAGTTGCTAACGGAAAAATTGAAAATTTTTTTTTTGAAATCTTTGATTCGAATTTGTTTTTCGAGTTTATATTTCGCCACGTTGTATAGTTTTTTCCCAATACTTTTTAGTGATAATTTGCCCCAAGTATGAGGACCTCTATAGGGTATACATAAGTGCACCAAATTTTAAGTTTCTAGGTACAACGCTTCTTGATGTTTTTATCATGACAGACATTTTTGAATTGGAGCGAATTTATAACGGTTTCGTATTACGGAACTCTAAAAATTGATAACAAATTCAGTCGATAAATATTGACTTATTCAATGTAAGTCTTAAAACTAAAACCGTTAGAAATACGAGTATATACATACATATACTGCCACTTAGGCTTCATGGACACTACAAAAACGGCTTTCCGGGTAAGAAAAAAAAAACCGAGGGCAGACAACTGAAGGACGATTAATTGATGCGATACCTTATCATAAGAACTACTGAAATCATTCGCAATAATATTGACTTCACATATTCTTTTAAATCAACAAGCTGTGAACTGGGCGTCAATCCGAATAAAACTGAACTAATGCTAAAATATTTACCACTAAAACCAAAATACCGACCGTTAAGCTTCAATGACCTAACAACCAAGCACCCACACAGTGGAGGGCCACCAGGTACTTCGGTGTCATCCTGGACCTAAAACTTAACTGGAATTTTAATGTACAACAAAGAGTGCGGAAAGCATGTATTGCCTTCCACACTTGCTGTGAAATGTAAAACATTTGATAAAAAGTTGGGACCAAAGATGGTGCTCTGGTATATGTACACTCACGTAGTACGCCCTATCCTCACCTACGGAGCAATAGTATGGTGGCCGGCCTCAAGTCAAGCCTACAGCATAATTATTAAACTTAGCAAAGTCCAAAGAACGGCAGGTATAGATGCCACTGGTGCTATGCGGTCAGGCCCGACCGAGGCATTAAACATGCTCCTACACATCCTGCCTCCGGATGCACACATCAAATATGCGGTATAGTGCACGACTCCGAGAATCAGGGTACTGGTCCTCTATGCCTTATTGTCATGCAAATTGCGGAGGAAAATCTTTTCCATTTCCTCTGTAAATGCGCGGCACCAGCTAGAGCCAGACAGCGTACACTAAGCAACTATTTGCTTAAGGACGTCTCACAAATATCTCCAATAAAATTCTGTAACCTTAGTAAATTCCTCAACTCTACAGGATAGATTTGAACACTAGCTCCTCTCCACGCACTATGGTTATCAGGTAACTTTAAGCTGAGGCATCTAGAAGGCGCACTAGCGCTAAATGTGTATGGCGAAACCTGTCATATAGCCACCATACCTAACCTACCTATCTACCTAACATCTACTTCGATGCCATTTTCTAATGACGAGATGGCAAATTACACGAATTCAACGAGGTTTCTTGTGGTTGATCTGCCTTGCAGGAAACCATGTTGGAAATAAGAGACTGGTATCGAAAGCTTGAGCCTTGAGGCTTCGTATAGAATGCATACGAAGAATTTGGGTATATAAGAAAGTTTAGTAGCTGTCGAGCAGGCGCGGCGCCTATTGCGTTCTTTAATTGTATTAACATACAAATAATAATCAAACTTTAATTAGAAAACGGGGAACCCTAAAAATTCTGTTTTTATAATCAACTCTTCAGTTGTTGCAATTAATCGTAGGATCCGCTTAAATTACTTACTTAACGGGATCCCGACCCGTGAAGAGTCTCTGCCTGAGACACGGCAGCCTTCCACCCTCTTCGATCCAGGGCACGCTGCTTCCAGTCATCTAGACCAAGCGCACTGGCATCCGCGGTAGCTTAGTCCTTAAACCGGAGGTTCGGTCTTCCTTATCGTCTCGAACCTGGGGGCTGTGATTCGAACATCCTCTTTGCTAGAGCATTGTTGTCCATTCGCTCGATGTGGCCGAGCTAGTGTAGTCGACGTGTTTTGGCTTTTTGGACTACATCCACATCTTGGTACAGCTCATAGAGTTCGCGGTTGCATCTTCTCCTCCATTCGCCCTCCTCGCATACGGGATCGAATATCCGACGAAGAATTTTTCTCTCGAAAGTATTCAAAATCTGCTCTGCTTTCCTGCTTATCGTCCAACACTCGGCACCATACAGCAGAACTGGCAGGATCAATGTTTTGTAGAGCATGCATTTTGTCTTCCGAGTTAGGAGTTTTGAACCCATTTGTTTTGCCAGACCGAAGTAGCAGCGGTTTCCTAGGGTAAGTCTTCGTCGAATCTCCACTAAACTAAGGTGTCATTCGTGGAGTTGATGTTTACTCCGAGGTAGGTAAACTCCTTAACCACTTCGAAGTTACTGTTGCCAACAGTGACGTTTTGTCCTAGGCGGTGGACAGATGTTTCTTTGTTTGTTGACAACATGTACTTGGTTTTGTCCTCATTCACTTCAAGACCAACTCGTTTCGCCTGTTCTTCAATTGCCGTAAAAGCCTCTAAGACGGCGCGCTGGGAGCGACCGATGATGCCGATGTCGTCCGCGTATCCCAGAGCTGGACAAATTTGTAAAAGATAGTGCCTTCCATGTTTACACCTGCCCTGCGCACTATCTGTTCCAGCACAAGATTGAAGAAGTCACATGACAGCGCATCTCCTTGCCGAAATCCGGTGCATGTTTGGAATAGTTCGGAGGAACTGTTTCCAAATTGCACGTTGCACCGCGTGTTTTCCAGCGTCACGCGGCATAGCTGGATCAGTTTAGTCGGGATCCCGAATTCGGCCATCGCCTTGTAGAGCTCAAGACGATGAATGCTATCATATGCGGCTTTGAAGTCAATGAAGAGATGGAGAGTCTCGACTTGAAATTCGTTGGTCTTTTCCAGGGTCTGTCTTAGTGTGAAAATTTGATCGATCGTCGATCTGCCGGGCCGGAAGCCACACTGGTACGTGCCGATTAGTGTGCTGCAGAAAGGTTTCAGACGTTCACACAGATCGGTAGTTCTTACAGGACATAGGATCGCCTTTCTTGAAGATGGGGCATATAGAGCTGATATTCCAGTCATCGGGCATGGCTTCATCTACCCATACTTGGTTGATGACTTGGTGCATGCACCCTACCAAAGCATCACCACCATATTTGAAAAGCTCCGCTAGTAGACCATCAGAGCCGGCGGCCTTGTTGTTCTTCAGCTTTTTGATAGCTGAATTGAGCGGGAGGTGGGATGGATTCTCCACTGACTGGATGCGGGTTCTCTCCTTGCCCTATCACTCTATCTACCTGGTGCTCATTAAGTAGCTGCTGGAAGTGCTGCTTAAACACATCTACTATTCCCTGCGCTTCGGTGACTAGGTTTCCTTCACTGTTTCGAAGAGCCTGCGTTCCGGGCTTGAAGCCTGCTGCCAGTTGCTTGGCTTTCCTATAAAACATCCGGATGTTGTTCCTATCGCGGTACTCTTCTATATCCTTGAGCTTGGAGACTGCCTGGGCCCTTTTCTTCTTACGCAGGATCTTCTTCTCCTCCCTTCTTCTGGCTCGATACTCTTCTCTCGTTGCTCTTGTTTTGCGCTGCAGCGCTTGCACGTGTGCATTTTCTGTCACCTTCTTCCGACGCATGCATTCATCACCATACCAAGGGCTCTTTTTGGGTGGTGGCTGGTAGCCTACGGTGGTCTCTGCTACCCCTTTGATGATGTCGCGATACTAGTTCCACAGATTGTTTGCGTTTGTGGATGGTGAATGCACAGCGGAGAGTCTCTCGCTCAGGCGCTCTCTGTAGGCTCTGGCTGCTCCATTCGTGCGAAGGCTTCCAAGATTGAATTTCTTTTTCTGGGCGGTTCGCAGCTTTTTCTCGTTGGATAGTCGAGCTCTGAATTTAGCTGCAATAAGATAATGGTCAGAGTCGACGTTTGCCCCTCTGAAGGTTTGCACATTCAGAATGTTGGATGCGTGTCTCGCATCTATTAGCACGTGATCAATTTGGTTGGCGGTTCGACCATCTGGAGAGCGCCAGGTTGCTGTGTGGATTCGTATTCTTGGAAGCCTAGTGCTACTAATCACCGTATTACGAGCTGCTGCATAATCGATTAGCCAGAAGCCGTTGTCTGTGGTTGTGTCGTGGAGGCTGTGCTTTCCAACTAATCCGCCGAAGATGTTTTCCTTACCGATTTTAGCATTGAAGTCCCCGAGTATGATTTTGACATCATACTCCGGACAGGCTCCGTAGGCTCCGTCCAGGAGGTCATAAAACTCCTCCTTGATAGAGTCTTCAGCTTGGTTGGTAGGGGCGTGTGCACATATTATGCTGATGTTTTGGAATTATTCTTGAGCGTAGCCGATTTCTCACAACAAATCCGTATCCTAACAGGTGCAGTTTTTTGTGACAGCTGTAATAAATTTCGCAATTTTCCTTTTTTTGCATACCTGATCCTATCCATCGTATCTCCGGGATCGCGGTAATATTTGCCTTGTACCGCGTGAGGACAGATTCACGTTTTTGAATAGCACCAAGAGTATCCAGTGAACGCACATTCCAGGTGCATATTCTTAGGTCGTAGTCCGTGGAAGTTCCGGGTCGTGGTGTTAAATGAGGGGTTCCATTATTTGAGGCTAGTGTTTCGCTTTATTGTGAAAAAACAGCGGCAGGTTGTGGACTTGGCGATTCCATGTGATACTCCAATTGCATGTTATTGCAAGCCATTTCCAATCAACTGAAGTTCGGTGATGGCCAATAAAGGGCGCTACGGGCTTGTTCAGTAGTTTAACACCTCAAATGAGGAGCAATTTTAGTCAATAAGTATTCCGTTTGCTCTCTTGATAGTCGAAATGTCTCTTTACAAATTAAATCGTTAAGATCTTCGTAGTTAATTCTTGCGTCGCCACTCACCTATCTTCTTCATTACTCGAGAAAATTAAAACATTTAACATTTCTGAGCCAACAAGGAAAACAGAACAAGTCGACTCATTTCAAAATTCAGTTATCGATTCCATCGGAGGCGCCGTACTTGATTCTATTGTGATATTTTTTTTCGTTTCATTATCTCTAACGGTTGCTCAGTTATGAAAAAACAACATAAGTAATTTTCCCGCAAATATGCACATGAAAGTCAAGATTTATCATAAATCTTTGACATAATGCTGTTAAACTCCAACGATTAATGGAACTAACACTAACATTAATTGTATAACAAACTTTTTTCTCATTTATTTCTGAGTCAAACATTTATTTCTATTTCTTCATATTAAACTATGAATGTTTAAAAATGTCACGAAGTTACTTTTTTTTGTATAATTGTTTATTTTCTTATTCACCATTATTCTGTTCGTCGTGTCACTCCAAAATATATGTCACTGTGACAAATTTGTATTCTCTAAGTCACATTTCATGAAAAAACGAAAATGAATATTTTATTCTACCTTGCCCTGGATCTTACCACAAGTCGAATTGAAATGTCACTAAAAAAAACTCAAAATGTTTTCTTTGACTGTTTTTACATTTGACCAGGAGGGCAATATATCTATTGAAGGATATATGGCATTAAAATTGCACTATAATTTAAAATGCCAGTTCAAATATAAAAATAATAGTTAATAAAACCACACCATCCAAAAATTTAAACTGAAATACACCGATCACTTTCTTTTCATACATACTGTAGTATAATTCTTGAAAATACGTCATTTGGCTAACATCTTGTCTTACACTCTTCGTTCAATTTCAAATGGATTACAGTCTTCTATCAAAAAGGTTTCCATAACCAGCGTTTGGTGTAAGCGCTTCATTAAAAAATCTTGTGTAATTATCTGACTTTTAACAAGAGTCCTTTCCAACGGGAAATATCAGATTTAATCCATAAATTTGTAAATAAAGTGAGCTTTCGGACAATACATTTCTGAGTTACTTTGCAATTAATTTTCAGTATAGCACAAAGGTGTAATTACAAAGTGATTAATAATGAATGCTTCAAAGGTTGAGTGAAGTCAGTTTAAGGGATGTTTAACATGGGCAAAGGTTTTTGCACAAAATATTTAATAATTCATAACTCATGAAATGTTGGAAATAAATTATGTAAGTTTATTAAAACTTAAGGAAGCGTGGCCGGTTTACTCCATATTTAAGTTTAACCCTTGGAAATTAAATATGCCGGTGTATATGTACCTACATACATATGTATTATGGTATAAGCAAAAAATATAAAAAAGATAGTTTAAGTATTTATTTAATTTACCAGGTAGAACACCTTAACAGATTCCGCAATGAAAATAATTAACATATACAGTGGAAGTCGCTTATAACGACGCCCTTCACCGAGCAAATGTGGTCGTTATAACCGGCGGTCGTTATATCCAAAACATATTGATCAATTTATTTTATAATTAGCATTGATACAAAAAATTAGAAGGTAATAAATCAAAAGCATTGAACTGCGTTTAAGTTAATCCCGATTTGAGGTTAAATCCAGGTTAGAACGGTAAACTAAATAGGAGTTCACGGCAATAAATTCTATTAGAGACAATATCCTTCAGGAGTTCCAAGGAGTACCTTAGGGGATTCAAGCTAGTGATGGGACTCGAGTGATTTTATTTTACTCAAGTCACTCGTGTCATTTACAAAAATAATCGAGTTCTACTCGAGCAGAAATCTGAGTCGAGTTACATGGCTTTTTGCAAGTTCACAAATCTTTTGACAACCTATTCCATAAAAAAGGTATACTATAGTATAAGCAAAACGAATTATTGTTTATCCTTAAACATAAAATGATAAATAAAACAAACCTTCGATTTCTGATGACTCATTTTACCAATTAAATCACGAGTACCATAAACTTAAGAAACATAAACTTAAAAATTAAAAAATGAATACATTTTCTCATAAAACAAACTGCAAAAAGTACTAAGAAGGACGACACAATAAGAAACCAATGTAACTGCTACGGTATAAGATATCCACTATATTTAGGTAGAAGCAGAATAGAGATTGCATTGTAAGACGTACGTTTTGCAATGATTTGCTTACATGTATTGAAAATGAATGCGAGCGTGAGAACTATGTAAATTTGTGTGAATGTACTTATGTATGCAATGTAAACAGCGGCGACTCTATTTCGATGTGTGTGTTTTTCGAGTCAAATTCATTGAAGACAGTTTCAGTTAAGCTATTCGAGTACGAATTGACTCGAGTACGAGTTCACTCGAATATAAAAACATTTGACTCGAGTATACGAGTTGAAACTGAATTACTCGAGTATCTCGAGTAAAAGTGGACCCGAGTCCCATCTCTAATTCAAGCCCCAAATTATATGAATGCAGCTCAGAATCTCTACTGATTTTTTTTAGATCAATGCGAGTGACGGGTTTTTGAACCCGTTCAATTCAAGAAGAGTGAACGCGATAATATGGATCCCAAATTACACAACAGTACTCTAATCTGAATCTGATTAAAGAGCAGTAAACTATGTATTTTAAAAACAAATGGATCACTGAAATAAACAGAACTTCATTTAATAAACATTTTCACTAAAGCGCGAACAAATAAGTATCGAAAGCATTGACCACTTCTATTTGTTCTTTCAATGAAAGCATTCTTTAATTTGTTGACATCCTGCAGCCTGCTTCTGTTGATATAACACAATGAAATAACTACGAAAATATAAGAGCAAAAGAATATGTACAATGCAGAAACGCATAATAAAACGTATAATAATCTTTTAACGGACAATCGCTGTGTCTGATTATGAGAGCTTCGCGGCCGGTTACCGGATATTTTCCAATATAATTAATGCATCCGTATATGAAAGACTTTTTATTTTAAATAGGTAAGAACAATTATCCGCGTCCGTTTAAGAGAGTACCCTTTTATAAGAATACATTTTAAATGGGAAATTTTGAGAAAGAAGTTACTTCCCGAAAATATGTCTGCCTAAGGGAATTGTCCGCTTATCGGAGCTGTGCGCAAGTAGAGCTTGCTCTGTAACTCCAATATCCCTAACTTCAGATACTCTAGTATAACCAACACTCCCAGTCACATTGGAATAAATCACATGTTGGTACACTATGCATTCCGAGAAGTTGTAGACTAAAAAAAACATTTTAAAATCATCTGCTAATAATAGACATTCACACTTTTTAAAAAGCTGCAGGATTTCATTCACAAAGAATAGAAATAGCAACGGCCCTAAATGGCTTCCTTGTGGAATACCATAACTACGAGAAAAAAGCACCCCATCGACGATAAATTTTGTATTGAAAAGGTAAGAAAAACCCAATTCAAGATGTTTGAATGAAGCCCAAGTTAAGTTATATGTCGTGTGTATGTAGGTATGATACATAAGCAAACATATGTACATATGTATATACCATGTTCACATGGTTACATGTAGAAATGGGCAGATTGTTGATATTGAAATCTGCTGGTAACCACTTTTCACAGAGGAAACTTCAGAAACTTAAGGTAATAAAACTGACTAACGGAAAGAACCTTCCCCTAAATAATAAAATAGAGTGAGCTTACATATTTTTCTAAAAACGCACTTCTTTACTATACAACTAAAGGGTGATTTTTTAAGAGGTTGAGAACTTTTTTAAAAAAAAAACACAAAAAATTCGAAAAAATGAATGAAATAATTATTTGAATCGATAGTTTGAACCTTGCAATTTAATGTTTAAAGATAATTTCATGCAAATGTTGACCGCGGCTGCGTCTCAGGTAGCCCATCCGCTGAGTCCAATTTTGGCATACTCTTTCACACATATCGGCCGGTATCTCACGAATGAATGCATGGATGTTGGCTTCCAGTGCGTCAATCGAAGCGGGCTTGTCCCTATAGACATTAGCCTTGACATACCCCCACAAAAAATAATCTAATGGTGTCAAATCGCACGATCTAGGCGGCCAATTGACCGGCCCGAAACGTGAAATTAACTGTTCACCAAACTCGCCTCGCAATTGCGCCATTGTTTCGCGTGCTGTGTGGCATGTGGCACCGTCTTGTTGAAACCACATATCATGCAAGTCAAGAACTTCCATTTCGGGCAAAAAAAAGTTTGTTATCATCGCTCGGTAGCGTTCACCATTGACAGTAACGCTGCGATTCGCATCATCTTTGAAGAAATATGGCCCAATAATGCCGCCGGCCCATAAACCGCACCAAACAGTGGCTTTTTCGGGATGCATTGGTAGCTGTTGCAATGCTTCTGGCTGATCTTCACTCCAAATGCGGCAATTTTGCTTATTTACGTACCCATTCAACCAAAAATGAGCCTCATCGCTGAACACAATTTTTCGATAAAAAAGCGGATCCTCGGCTCGGAACCGAGCACGAATTTTGATAGTAAAATTCAATAATTTGCAAGCGTTGTTCATTTGTAAGACGATCCATGGTTAAATTGCAAACCAAACTGAAGCTGTTTGACAGTGACACAAGGTACTAAACACACGTCAGCTGTCAAAACCAGTGTTGCCAAAACCAAACCAGCTAAAAAATCACCCTTTATAAGGGGCCGGTGCACACTTGCGTTTTCTATACGAAAAAAAAACTTGAGCTTCTGAGATGTAAATGAGTAAAAAAATAGCGTTATTTTGATATTGTATTTTTTTCACAATTAGCTACTTGTGGAACATTACTTCATAACAATCTTTGTTTGCATCTTGAAATCATCTCGTCATATGATGACAAAATCATGCATAGAGCTTAAACTGCCAAATTCGCTAAGGAATCTCGGTGAGTTATTCGGCTATCACAGTCATGTAGTTATGACAGTAAATAACGACTTTTGACTAATCGACATGGCAATAGCACATAATGCGGTGATAAATAGCATAAAGTTTCCTGGACTATGAATACATACAACAACCGGGTGGTTCCCAAATAACCGAAGTGCCAATCATCTCCGAAGCTGATCATTTCCTTTCTTGCAGCTCGATTATACAAAGAGAAAAGGCGTCGACGGCGAACACCCAGGAAACTAAATTTAACTTTGGAGGCCCTAGCACGAATTGGGAAGTTAAAGACTACAGAGAGCATCTGATCGAGAGACTCTCCAGTCTCGTTTCTACTCCACGCTAACAATCTGTGCAACCAATCCACGAGTTTGCGAAAACTACCGTTGGATACCAGCAACCGCCCAAAGACAATCCGTGTCATGATACGCCAGAAAAAGTGTGACAGAGAATGCAAATACAAACACAAACGCCGCGCCGCAGGGCACATAAGATCATATCCAAAGCAATGTGTCAACGTTTCAATAATGGTGGGCTAAATTTTTAACAATAAGACAAATCTTGGAAAATACCAACGAATTTCAAGTCAAGACTTATCATATTTGCATCGCATGCATTTTGAGCTCTATAGGGCCATGATCGATTTCTGGGTCCCGCCAAAATTGATCCAGCTTTATCGCCAAGATGCATAACACGCGATGCAATAAGTACTTTCGAATTATTTCCGACGTTTCGTGTTCGGCAAGGAGATGCGCTATCATGTTACTTATTCAATCTAGTGCTGGAACAGACAAGTGCAAACACGGAAGGCACTATCTATAATCTTAATCTATAATCTATATCTATAAATATTATAAAACTGTAGAGGTTTTTTTGTTGGTTACCTAATGGCGTGGAAACCGCTGGACAGATTACGATGAAACTTTTTTTGAAATGCTTCTTAAGTACCCGGGATGATCACAAGCTATGTATTTTTTTGCTCAGCCTAATGGTTCTTACATAGTAGTCAAAATAACTATATATTGATGAGGAATATTATGATTATGCAGCCCTAACTCAATAATGGCTTATCGGATTGAAAAACAAAAAAAGAAGGTGAAATTAGTAGATCTGTCCCTCAATCATTTGAGATATAAAACATCCTTCTACGTTGTCCTGAAGCTGAGCAATTTTCAAAACAATTATTCAAAGCATCGCCCACAATTTTCGTTCAGCGGAGACCATTGCCAGCAGCCGTGCAGCAGTGGGCATCGTTGCAATAGTGTGTGTGCGCGCTCTGACGTGATCATTTGTTTTCCATTTTAATGTGCTACAATCATCGTAAGCATTTGCGGCTCTCATTCTCAACCAATGTTAACAAATGAGTTGTCAAAAGAAAGAGAATTTTCTAGAGCAGTGAATCGCATTTTCAGTTTATTAATATTATTAACAAATTAAAAAAAAAAACGATCAAAAACAAATATTCAACCAATAATGAACTCCTGTTGCTTTATTTTGGTTCATATTTATGTACATATGCATATCATCATCACATAAATTAATCATCTGGAAAGTATTGGTTGTTCATTGATACAAAGTCAAGGTAATATTGGCCGTGGCTGTGGCGTCGTCAGGGTTAGTAGCTACGTTATTCCCCGGAATAGTGATAAAGCCCAAGTTTTCCGTGACTGTTGTCTAATTGTGTGGAACCAATGGACCGTAAGGCAGTGGAAACCGTTAACAGAACCTAACAGGATAAACTTTAGGCAAACGTTATCAGTAGTACCATGAGGCACAAAAGTTGATGAAGTAAATACCTGTCTGAAAAAGTCAAGTCTCTGGGGTCTTATGTTACTCATCACTTCTACGGTTATATAGTATATCACAACTAACAAACCGTGCGAATTCTTAGCTTTTTGAGGGAGCTATTTTGTTGCCTTGGAATGATCAAGCTCCAGCAATTGATAGCAAGATATGTTCACGTGCTGATGGTCAAAGTGCAGAATGTATTTCAATCAACCGGGTTATGGACCAAGAAGTAACAACCAGCTATATGGTCGAATTTTTAAATTTTCTATCTGCTCCATCCAGGGCTTCCATCACATAAAGTTAAACTAAAAATGGGTGTACCTATTATTCTTTTAAGAAACTTGAGCCCACCTAAATTATGTACACTCGACCTAGAGTTACAAAACAATTCTGCAACGACATTTGGTAGAGGCGGAAGTCTTGATGGGCTGCGGTGCGGTTTTTGAGAACTATGAAATCTGAACTTAGGGGCTGAAAGTTACATATTGAAACGTTTTTGATAAAACGCAGTTAATCAACAAAATGTACTAAACACTTTTGTGGACTTAGACAAATACTTTGATGTTTCTTCGCTCCCACTGAAATTGCATATTTGCATATTTGTATGCATGAGAAAGCTATTAGAATGCGAAGCAAGGCGAGCACGGGTTCAACTAGTCTTTAATAAATCTATCCAATCGCTGAGATTCGCAGGCGACATCATAGGTCGCTCCCAGCGTACCGTCATTGAATCGTGTACGGTAATTGAAGACCATGCGAAACGAGTTGCAAAACCAACAAATCAACATCTGTTGAGACGACAAGGAAGAACGAAACTCCGCACATAGGGGTATTTGCATCGAAAAACCGCTCAAAAACCAATCTTTCAAAATGCAGAGTTGAGAAGTATTTTTTTTCCTAGCTGTAGTTTAATACCCATGGCATAATGTACCGTAGTTTTTTTTTCATTTTCATGCACACACTTCGCGACAGCATCAGTTCAAAGTCATCGATCGTTAACATGAATTGTGAATATGTTGATTTGTGCGAAAAATCGCGCAAATTTTTTGTTATGGAGGAATCAGCTGCAGGTGTGTACTTTATTCAAAAGCCATTTTTATGTTTATTGGAGCTTTAATTTAATAGATATTGGATTTATGTATTTGAAATGTATGCAAATAGAAATTTTTTTTAATTATTTTTTTTTTTAATGTACATTTTGTTATATAATTCGGTGTTATTCGGTAACGTTTTTGGTATCAGCTTATAGAGAAAAATGTCAAGAGGCAATAACAAAAAAAAAAAATGCTGCCCATAACTGCCCCTCTAGATTTTATATGCCCCGATGTGTGTCTAGTTTAATGGAAAATTCGAAAACTTTTTAACATAAAATTAATTATTGTGCTTGGCTTGTGCATTCCAACTAAAAAACAGAAGAAAATTATTTTGAAGCTAAACTGGATAACTTTAAGAGCTACTTGCTCAATAAAGCCTTTTGCAGGGGCGATAAACTTAAGAGGTTTTCAGCTTAAAATTGGATTATACCTTAATTTGACTGAAATAAGCTTAGTAACGCTTTTAAAGTTGTTTCAGGCAAGTATCACTTCATTAGGATAAAAAAAGCGGCTTTTCAAAGCAAATACCCCTATGTGCTTCGTTCTAAGGACCAAGATATTAGGATGCCATAGCGCTTGGTCTGAATAATTGGAAGCAGCGTGCCCAGGATCAAAGAGAATAGAGATTTTCATATCTTAGGCAGTGGCCATTGGAAGAAAATATTAATTTATTTATTTATAAACACTCGAAACCTCTACCAACGGATGATTGGCAGTTATTATTTCAACAGCTCTTTGATTTCACGTACGAGTGGCATTACGTTTAACTAAAAAAAAGTCACCCACCCCAGGATATACCAAAATATAAATAGGTACACACATCTAGTATAAACCTCATGTTTGCCTTTGATTAATGGCAAAATTCAGACTCTAAAATTAACTTCATTATTCCGTTTTTCCTGAGAAAGTTCTTTCACTACCAAATGTAAATAAAAATACTCGTGTGTACATATGTATTTTTTATCCCATACGTCTTCTCAAATATGTACATTTAAGAGGCAATGCTTTGACGTTTCAACATTTAATCTGATTGTAGAATTGAAAAACGAGGCACACACGCCGAGTACCTACTTACCACCCCGGCAATTGGAAATAAATTGTTTGGAATTCAAATCCCTCAGTAATTTATTGACAACAATTCATCTCCTGTGCATGTTGTAACAGTAGCACAGCACACGAGAATCCGTCATCCGCAGAGCGTAAATCCATCAAAAAACAAAGATTTGCGCAATCAAGTTTCACCGGCACCACAATGCCAATCAAAAGACGACAGCGCGGCGCGGTGCGGCATAACGAAAGCAAACCGCTTGCGGAAGTGAACGTTTTACCCAACTTCATGCTTAAGCCCATCATCGAAGGTAAAGAAGAAAAAGAAAAAAAAAACCTCAAACACCAGATACCTTGCAACGTGCGCTCGCGGCAACAATTTAAGCTCTTTGAATCTACTATTTCAACATTTCTGACTTAGGCGGATGTAAACATCAACAGTACCACAACCGCCACCAACGCTAGGGTGTCTTACGCCCAAACACCATCGTCGTGCACACATGCCCCCGTCCCAGGCCCACACCATGTTATGCGCCGGCACGTTTAAGATTATTGAAACAAATAAAGCACTTGGTATTTCAAGATCACATTTTTCGCTTCGTAAAAAGTCCTCTAAAATGTTCCCTTCTTTTCCTTTTTCATTTCTTTTATTTCGGTAAATAAAATATCTCGTCCTTCGACACCCAACACCGGGGTAAACAGTCCGCCATTTACGTCAGGATCGGGTGCATGGAATTTGGCTACAGAAACGTGTCTTTTCACATCATCGGAATCTTACATTTTGAAATTGAATAGCAATCGAGCGGGTATATTGCTCGGAGTGTCACAAGAACATGTCAATGGTTTTCGCTACACCACCGTGGTGGGTGGAGTGTTTGGGGATGGGGGATGCTAAGGTATATCGTTTCCGATGGCTTAGTGTGTTTCTTGCAAGTTTCGCCACCGCTTTCGTTTCTCGGTCCTCGCGAAAATTGTTATAGGGGGGGTAAATTGCTCCCCATTCTACGGCTTCAATCGCTACTGTTGGTTATGGTGTCGACGGCGTTGGTTATAAAACTAGGCACAACGAACTGTTAAAAGTCCGCCCCGCTGAGAGTTGGAGGGTGCTCTAGAAAATACACTACTCGGCAAGGGCAGGTAGCTCATTAGGCACGTGCACAGCATACGAAATGTATCACGTTATCAATATGTAATGAGAGGAAAACCTAGCTATAACGATTAAGTTTCTCCATGGAATAGTTACCCAAGGAAAGAGAGCACCGATAGTGTGTAAATGTGGTTCGTTCACAAGTGTCGCGCGAAATTTTTTACTTTAGCTCGAGTTTAACACGAAACAGTGCAGTATCCTCTATGGACTTGGATTTTCTTTTGATTGAAACAGTATTCCCAGTCGAGAACGTACCTTTATATGTAGATGCATAACTGATCCATTTACACGTGCACATGTAGGCTAAACAAAAGCTGATTTCAGAAGGATGTACGAGTTTACGTTGACGGAGGAGATCAATAAACGCAAATTACAATGGCTTCCACAACACTTTTACGTTCGCCTCCTGTCGTCGTCGTCCTTTTTTTATCGACAATTTTCCAGTCTTATGAATCTTTGAACACTTTTTAGCACTTTCGTTCTATGGCTCTGTTAATGGTTTTACAGTATCCTTCCAAGTATGTATATCGCATCCTTCCAACTCCTTCGCTCTCCTTGTAACGAAACACGTTGTTTCACAAAGGCTAAAATGATTTTCTCGGAATCGCCTATTTCACGCCATACTCTCTGTGGCTTCGTAGTGTGCAAATGGGCATTTTAGGTTCCTATAAATAACACGGGTTTCCGGTGGTCCGCACTTTTAAAAGCGTACTTATTTAACCGGGATAATCGTTGGTTGTGTGCATGTGTGTGTGTGTTGGATTTGATGTATGTATATTTACCCTTCACCATTGGCGTCAGTTTGAGTTGTTTACCCTAAATGTAGAGCATGCCATAGATTTTATTTATGTCGATTGAAATTAATTTTTATCGTTGTAACAATCGACGAGCGAATAGAAACATTAAAATGTAAAAATAAAACATAAATATTTCCGACTTCGGAGATGGCACCGAATGCTATCGATTTTTTCATAAAAATCATCCAAAATTAATGTCACAGGACAAGTTTATAAATATTTTCAAAACACAATAAACTGCAGATTTGCTTTAATTCAGCGATAGTTGTTGTGTTAGGTTTGACTTTGAGTTAAAAGTAATAAAATATGTATGTACGAAGTTTTTGTTTTTATTTTTTAACGTTATGTAAGTCGTTAGGGTTAAAGAATTAATGCTCTTTGCTGTACATTGCCGCCTCGATGGTCTAGTGTAGGGGTCGCCAGCCGGCTCTCTCTAGAAGAGGCTCTTTTTCCTCGATAAAATTTGGGATCTCGCTGGTGGAGGTATTTTGCAAATATTCAATTCCTACAATTTCTGCAATTTCGTCTTCCTAGAGAGTCGACATTCAGTTTTGAAAAATTAATTGTATCTCCTGACCGGTTGGTTTACTTACGGAGGTAAATTAGATACCGGGTCGGAAAAGGATATAACGCAATCTCGCAGAAAATTCGCGTTTCTAATTAAGGGTAGTTAAACGAAAGGTCAATCGCGTGGCGCCCACTGTACCATCTTTATCCACGGCCATTCGTCGTAGTTGGCCGAGCAACCTTTCGTACGACGCCACAGGGCTGGTGAAAAACGACGGTAACGACTCTCATATCAATTTGATTTAAATCATACATATACATACATATCTAAGTTTGTATGCAGATCACTATTAAGTTTTTCCAAAGATTTTCTTTTTATTTCCACCCTTAAAAAGGTAAACAAAATATGGAGTAAAAATGAAAACGGAGGTTTGTTCAAATGATTGATTTTTTTTTGTTTGCCTACATTAACCCGTGCGAAGTTGGATATCCAACAACTAGGGCACATTAACAGGGTGGCCCAAAATTATTAAATAGATTTTAAAAATGCAATACTTTATAACGAATAAATATTTTCTTTTTTAGATTCAATATTTTAAATAACGGTGCACTGAACGATGCTACAAAGAATTTTCGCAGTCGAATCTTACATTCAGAATAACTTCATAATTCAAAGGACGCAACGATAAATTCGCAGTCAATTTAATGTAAGAGATGCCCCGTCTAGAATGCAATCCTGAATTTTGTTGCCCATTTTTGGCAAGAATAGACTGTTTAATCAAAGACAAACTGGAAGACAAATGTCCGGAATTCCCGGAGACAGACAGACATCTGTTGATGATCAATCTTCGATATCGACCAGGTGACGCTTCCAAAGGCAACCTTGCAGAGAATTTTATGGAGGGATTTGCATTTATTTCCATATACAATTCAATTTATTCAGCACACAGAGACCAACAAACAAACAAGTCGGTTGTTATTAGCCCACATACAACTTGAAAACAAAATCAAAATCGCTATTTTTTATAGAAATAGATTATGTCAGACGACGCCCATTTCCACCTCAATAGCTTCATCAATAAACAAAATTTGCATTTCTGGGGCAAGGAAAACCCTTGAATAATTCACAAGTGGGAGATGCATCCACCTCGAAGCACGGGTTGGTGTGGTAACTATCTGGGCTGAGGAGTTCAAAGCGCCTTTTTTCTTGGAATACGCAAATGGGGATCAAGTAACGGTAAATGGGGACGAGTATAAAACGTTTAATGGGTTATATACAGTTAGAATTTGCAAAAAATAGTTTTTTTTTTATTTCATTTTCGTAATGTAAGTAGGTACACGCACAAAAAATTTTAAGTCAATCCGACTATTATTCTAGGGGAGTGGGACCCCATCCAAAATCCCGAAAGTCCACAATTTTGGATTTCCTGCATTTTGGATTTTCGGGATTTTGGATTTTCGGGATTTTGCATTTTCGGGATTTTGGATTTTCGGGATTTTGGCTTTTCGGGATTTTGGTTTTCGGGATTGTGACCCCAACCCTTATTCTAGAAGTTACACGAATATTTGTAAAGACATCAGAGGGCTTTCTTTACTCTATGTAAAGTGCTTTCCAAACTTCAAACGCATTTTTCTCAAAACCATGTTGTTATAATCGGTGACCACGATTTTAGTACGAGCTTCTCAAGTATATTTTTTAGTAATCAATCGAAGGTTTTTTCTCATCAATAAATATTTTTTTTTATTAACAATTTAATGTCGAAATTTTGGCCAAAAAGCGTTTTTTTTTTCTTGAGGACGCCATATTTGCAAAAAATGTTATTTTGCTTATTCCTTCGATTAGTACCTAGATTATACATTTCTTTAACGCTATCTGCTCATTTCTCATATTTCTATGATCCAGTCCAGAGATATCGTGGTCACCGCAAGACGCCTTTTTGAGAGGAGCTCTGGGAGCTCAGCTATAGCAACCTTCAAAATTATTTTTTTACAAATAAAAAATATTGAAATACAGTTAAAAGTTTCCTGAATATGTTTGAAAAATTTTACATTAATAACTTTAAAATTTTTCTCATGAAAAATTATTGAAAAATTGTTTTTTTTAGCTCTCCTGACTGTATATAACACACGTAGCTGGGTCCCCTTTCCCGTACCCGTATAGAGATTCAACACAACTGTCATACAGTCAGATATACGATAAATATTCTTCGAGAAAAGTTCCTACGCTTAATTGTCTCATAAAATGCAGACATTGGTTGACCGGCGCATTCTGTGGACAAGACTTCTTCCTATAAATTTATCTAAAACTAAAGATTGGCGATAAAAATCCCCAGTCTTTTGCAGAACCTTAAAGGGAAAATTAAGTCCCAGGCTTTGACAGCTGGAACAATTTCATCAAAAGATTAAAGTTTTGGGAAAAGGTTATTCTTTTCCATTCTTAACATTATAAAAAAAATAATAGCAAAGATTGAGCTCAATAATAAGTATTCCAGTAAATATTCTTTTTTTTGGACCACCCTGTATGTTAGTATGTATCTTTGCACAAATAAAATAAAATTGGAAAACATAGTCTATAGTCTGTCAAAATCGGAAAGAAGAAGCAATTTCTTAATCACCAAACAAATCAATTCCCAACACAATACATCAAAGGAAGTTAGGGATAATAAATGGAGCTGTTTTCTAAAGGATGAAACGTGAAAAGGAGCAAGTGCCTAAATTCCTTCACACCGAGACTCTTGCAACTAATGGCAGAAGTATACAAGTGTGAAAGGACAGACATATAAATCATTCAATTGAGTTGAGGGAAATTTGCCAACTTCATAGTAGGTCATTGCTTGTTAGATTCTCTTCTCGTGTTCAAATTTGTTATCAATCATCTCGGTTTAAAATACATACATACCAACTTGTATATCATACATAAATGTAGTTGTATAGCCGAAACGAGGGCGGATTTTAGGATTTTATAGTTTGTGGGTCAAATACAAAGCCAAAGAAAATCTATAAACGACTCACTTCGGTCTAAAATCTTGGGCTCAGGAAATTTGTATATCTAGATACATATGTCTATCTGCACTCGCATGAGAATTAGAGAAGAAGAAAAAACACCATTTTAAATCCAATACGTGCCAGCGAATAATCAATTGTTGTCCTTCCCATATATCCTCGTCCCATTTCGAGGAAATTTATTTTTTATTTCTTCTCATCCTGTTTCGAGCAGCGCCTCATTCGTAAACAAATCTAAATTTACATCCGGGTATGCGCAAATCCCATATTAGACGATTTGTGCGTTTGACCCATGGCACTGTGCCATAGAGGTAGCAAATTTTCGACCCACTTTTTCATTGAAACTTGAAGAATTAGAATTTTCAGGGATTTCTAGGGATAGCGGTAGAATTGGATTCCTAATCCGAAAAGGTTTCCAAAGCAACTTGTGCGAACTTAAATAATAATGCCAATGGTAAGATGGTGGTGGCGGGCGGCAGGCAAGGGAAGTTCTGCTTTCGACATTATTTTTGGGGATTTTTTTGTTTTTGCTTTATTTTTGGAGGCCATCCGAAAACTTTTGTATGTTTGATTTTCGTTCTTGTAATCAAAAATGCAAATGGAGCCATGAATTCGGAATTAGAGTGGGTTTCCGTTTTGTTGGATCGGTTCCTGAAACCTGACCAAACTTAAAATGAAAAAGCAATATAATATAGCTTCAGTATTTTATTTATGCCGAATCATTTTGTATGGCGTTGTTGTAGTGATGTCTTCCGCAGGACGTGCTTAGAGTATCGAAATAATTTCCTTTCATTTTGCGCAACACCAGAGTCTGGAAAGCTGTTTTTTGGGATAAATTACACATAACAAAAGGCATCAATGCTGATGAAGCCCCTCAGATTGATGTTAATTCTTTATTTTCGAAATTTACTACACTATGAGGTGGCCTATAATATCTTTGGCACGGAGGGATTTTTTTTTCCAAACTCTGTCCCGTTTTTTTCCGGTTCATTAGGAAAGTTTATGGTCATGTGTAAGTGTTAACCAAACGTTGGTTTGGAACTTAATTTTGGTTCAAAGAGGATTTCAAGTTTGGACACGTTACTTGGAAATTATTAAAATAAATATAATATATAGCTACAATCTCTTACAAGTACCTAATGATGGATAAAAACTCGTCCCATAAACCTGTTGCTAGACAACTATTTCAAAGCATGGTCAATGTTTTCATCGGACGCTTTCTGGCATAAGAACTTGGGAGATAACACCTTTATACGAAAGGAGATTACCTTTATTTAAGAGATTAATAAGACATGTGTTATATGTATTTAAAATAGAGTCGAGTGACCCATTTAATAATATGTTGATCCACTCCGAAACCATCTGACTCATCATGGAACAATCCCAAAATAATCCCTAATCTGTTTGCTAATTTTTTAATGAAATCGTTTACCAACCATATCTCAGTCGCTGTTTCCGCTTACTTCTCTTATATTAAAAACTGCTCCCAAACTGGTGTCTTCTCACCATGGGAGATAGAAAGCTTCTAAAATCTAGCCTGCTCACAAATGTTAGCATTAAATCTTCTTGAACTCATTTTTAGTTTCATGAGACCTTCTCTGGAGTTTTTCTTGCAAAACTGCAGAAGACTCTGTTACTGTTTTAACAGAACGTTCCACAGCCTGAGTGTGATATGGAAGTCTTAAGAAAGGTATTATGAAATCAGCTCCTGATTCCACTAGTGAAAACAGTTTTCATATATTATATCTCGAAGAACAAGAAGCCGTTGATATTCTTGTTAACAGTCTATGACTTTGCATTAAGATGTATGTCCAGGATAGTAAAAACATGAGGATTCTGATCAAAATTACTCTTACGTCTTGCCTTTGAAAGTACTCGAATGTGTTTCTGAGGATTTAAATAATTGATCGTAAAATATTTTCAGGATGTGCAAAAAAACTGTTGCGCTTAGTAACTGGATCAATTAATTTCTTTAGTTGAGCTGGAAGATATCGAGAACTAGAAACTTTCTCATCTAACGACCGTGTGGCATCTTTCCTGGAGATCTGTTTGCCAGGTCGGAAGAGCATTCGCCATTTATGACAGCCGATGTTATCTGATAGCTACCTTATGACATTCGAAGTAAATGTTGAACTGAGCGTACCGCTTACGACACCCTATGAACAATGAACTCGAGATTGAAGTTGATCGCTTCGTTGAGATAGTACAGCTCGCCTCTTGGAATAATACGCCCAATCCAAGGAAAACGCCGAACAAATACGGTCAACGATATCCTTCGGAAATAAAAGAATTAATCAGAGAAAAAAGAAAAGCGCGTAAAAGATGGCAACAGAGTCGTGTTCCACAGCATAAAGCATATCTGAATCGTCTTTGCAATTTGTTAAAGAATAGCATAGAATAGTGCGATAGACCTTGAAAGTCTAACAGCGAAAAAAGATTTCAATTATTCTCTTTGGAAAGCTGTAAAAGGCACCAAAAGGCCCAAAATCCCCGCGCCCCCAATTAAAATAAATTTGATATTTTTGCCGCCCATTTAGAAGAAACCTTAAAAACGAACGATGGTCAAGTGGTTCACAACAACATCACGAGGGTAAAACTACCATCTGGCGATTTAACGCTCACATCTGCGATGCTTAGAGAACTCGAACGTGAGATCGCGAAACTAAAACCTAAGAAAGCTCCTGGTTATGATTTGATCACCGGAGAAATTCTCAAAGCCTTACATAGAAAAGCATTAATTAAGCTTCTCCATATTACAAGTACTGCGCTCAGACTAAAACACGTGCCGAGCCAATGGAAAGTTGCGGAAGTCATAATGGTTTTAGAACCAGGAAAACCGTCATATGAGGTAAAATCGTATAGACCAATCTCGTTTCTTCCAGTCATATCCAAAATTTTCGAGAGGATATTACTAAGTCGTCTTCAACCGGTTATAAAAGAAAATAATCTTATCCCTGACCACCAATTTGGGCTCAGAAGTAAGCATTCGACGATTAACCAGGTGCATAGAATTACTACAACGTTATCAAGAAAGCACTAAGCACTAAAAAGATATGCTCAACCGTATTTCTGGAAGTCTCGCAAGTGTTTGATAAGGTGTGGCACGATGGCGTACCACAAGGAAGCGTTCTGGGGCCGCTTCTCTATGTGTTATATACTCGCGATATACCGAAAGAAGATGGCACTATTCGATTGCCGATGACACCGCTATCCTAGCAGTAGGTAAAACAATCGAGGAAACGACTGCCAAACTGCAAAACGAATTGAATAAAGTAAATGAATGGACAAGGGACTGGCGGTTCGCCCTTAACGGAACTAAATCTGTTCACGTGAATTTCACTTATTGGAAAATTAATGACTTGCCAATTTTTATAAATTTGGCCCGAATACCCTTTAAAAATGAAGCCAAATACCTGGGAATGACACTCGACGCAAGGCTGAAGTGGAATTCGCACGTGAAAATGAAAAGTAAAGAACTAGAAATCAAAAATAGAGAAATGTATTGGTTGATCGGGAGACATTCCCACCTCAGTACCGAGAACAAACTGCTTTTATACAAGTAAGTGCTAAAGCCGGTTTGGACCTACGGTATACGACTTTGGGGTTGTACCAAGAAAACAAATGCCAATATTTTACAGACCTTTCAAAATAAAGTGCTTAGAGAAATTGTCCAAGCACCGTGGTGTATTAGAAACGATGATATCCACAGCGATCTCGGAATTCCGACAATCGAAGCTGAAACTGGAAGCTTCGCGCGAAAGCATAGAAATCGACTAATCAGACATGTTAACAATACATTCCTACTAATTCTGGATGAGAGCAATTTATTGCGCCGACTACAAAGGACAAATCCTTTTGACTTGGCGAGATAAGGATTAACTGCATATAAATTGTGGAACATGCAGGATCTTTCATTGGAAAGTAACCTGCCAAATGTTTATATTTCGTGATAGAAAATTGCTTGATAAGTATAACTTAGTTGCAGTATCTAACAAATTTATATCGAAGGAAGGTGTTTTTGGTCAGTAAGAATCTGACTCCACTATGAGCATGCGCTTGCTATTCTCATAGTGTCTATTCAAAATTTTTACCTATCCTCGGAAAAAAAAATAAAAAATCTTGGGGTGTCCACCATATTGAACTTAGGATGACGTCACTTAGCTAGTCTAATTCAGCTTGTTAATCTCTTTGACATCGAACAAAAGCTTGCTTTATTTAAAATACCCCAGTTGTGCTCTTCCTATTCAATAAATACACGGTCAATAAATATGAATCTTTGCATTTATGAATCTACAATCGTTGGTTGTCGGAGCAGGTATTATTCCCTTACTGTGGGGAACTATTTATGCATACCTTGTATTCACCCTCAAGACTACGGTTTTGACATAATTAACATCAATCATGCTAAATCGTAGACAAATTTACTTTGGTATAAACTTGAATCCATGATATACGTGCTTTGCTTTCAAATGAAATGCAAAATCTCGCTTTCGTGTCCACATACGAGCTAAGATTTTGATGAATATTAAACAACCATAGCTTTCTTATTTTAGCTCGTGTCGTGACCATGAGCAGTGCAAAGGTCAAAACTGAAAGAATGAAAAATTTTTTGCAAAAAATGTAATATGATATGCCACTACCTAGGTAGGTACACGAGACTTATGGAATTGAAATGCACGCAATTTTTTCCTGTATAAAACGTTACCTAGTTATACAAAACAACAACAAAAAAAAAACCACCAATACGGATCTATAGTGTGGTGGCCCGCTCTAAGCAAAAATCAGAAGAATCCAAAGAACGGCAAGCATAGGCATAACAAGTGCAATGACGTCATGCCCAACTCATGCTCTTACCGTGCTTTTGCACCTTCTGCCTTTATATCAAAAGCACAGCACTGGGCAGTGCAGTCCGACTCAAGGAGAACCGTTCCAACTAGAAACTTGTAATTTGGCACACTTATCCACATATATGAGACACCTAATCACTCAAAAATATTGTGAAATAACTATGCAGGGTGGGCAAAATGTGTACTTGAAAAAAAAAAATGTCTGCAAAATATATCATGTGGAATATCATTCGAAAGGGGCTCAAAGCAAAGATTCCAAAAATATTTTCTTCAATTTTTTCCGTCTGAAACTTTGGCAGTTATTACTGAAAATGTACTGGGCACCGTAGTGCAAGTGGTTAGTGCGTCGGACTACTGAGCCAGCGGTTTTGGGTTCGAATCCCGCCGCAAACACCTAAAAGTTTTTCACAGTGCCCACCTCTTTCGAATGTCTGACAAGCATCAAAGAGTATCATTTGTCACGATTGAGCTTCTCAACTCGCCGTTCGGAGTCGGCAAAAAACTACAGGTCCCTTCCATTCGTGCAAAAATATAACACGCACACACAAATGGTTGCGAGAAGCAGGCCCTGGTTCACCTCGAGCTGTAGCGCCAACTAAGTAAGTAAGTAAGTAAGTACTGAAAATCTGTGCAAAAACACCATAGGTAGTCTCCACCCCATCTCCGAAGCAACTGAAGTCAAAAATATGAAAAAATCATAGTTTGTATATATTTAGCTAAATATCTAGGAATAACTAAAGCGAACCTCATAAGTTGTATAGTTTTTGAGAAATTCACATAAAATTTCAATAAAAATATAAAAAAAAAGTACGGATTTCGGCAGGAATCGAACCCTGGACCCGCAAACTCAGTAATACTTCGGCAAAAGGAGAAAAACCGACACGCTACACACTCGGCCACCGCGGTTACAAATAGCCGTTATCTTACATAACAAATATCAGCTTGTAGCTACTCTGTTCTGTCATCACGAATAAGAATAAGAAAAATAGAAAATAGAAAAAATTTATTCTTTATTATTATTTTTTGATTTATTCAAATTTATATTTTCCAACAGGATTTACTTCTTCGATAATATCATCCAAAAATAGGAACACGGAACCCTTTGAGCGTGAGTCTGACTCGCACTTGGCCGGTTTTTTTCATACAATTCCTTTAGGTTTCCAACTTCTTTTTTTACTGAATTCATAGCAGATACTCGTATGTATGTATGTCCACTAAATCGTTCTGAAACCATATTTGAGATGACCAAGCTGTATGCTTTAAAACTCCTCTCCGGGATTCCTTAAGCACATAAACGGATTTTTTTATGAAGTTCCAAGTCCTGGACGGCGTTAAAAACATTTTTTGTTTAACAATCCTGCTTCTTCGATATTGCTCGATAGAAAAGTGGCTAATTCGTTTGAAATTATATCATGGCTTCCCTTATAAAGGGTTTTCCAATAAGAGGTGTTATTTTGGTATTCAAAGAAAAATGCCATTTTTTGAGATAAATGATCGGATGTTTATTTCATAATGAAGAGGGAGGTATGCCGTTAATAATGAAAAACAACATCAGCCAAATGGCCACCACGAGAACGCATATAGGACCATATCCTTTTCATGAAATTTTCCATAACCAAATCGCAAAGTGGCTGCCCTATGTCCTCGATAGCCTCACGAATTTTATCTTTGTGGTAGACCTTATCTTTCACGTGGCCCCAAAGGAAGAAGTCGCAAGGCGTTAAATCACAATATCACGGTGGCCAATTGTGATCAGCTCTTCGAGAGATAACACGGTCTGGAAACTTTTCCCGTAAAAGATCAATGGTTTCGTTGCTTGTGTGGCACGTAGCGCCGTCTTGTTGAAAGTAAACGTTGTCCAGATCAATACCATCCAACTCCGACCATAAAAAATCATTAATCATCTCTCGATAGCGCAATCCATTCACCGTTACTGTTGATCCAACCTCATTTTCGAAAAAGTAAGGTCCAATGACCCCGCCGGACCATAAACCGCATCAAACAGTCACACGTTGAGGATGAAGAGGCTTCTCAACAATAACTCTTGGGTTTTCCAATTATTGACGTAGCCACCGAGGTGGAAATGGGCCTCATCAGTCAAGATGATTTTTCGATGGAATTCCGGATCATTTTCATGCATTTCAAGGACCCAACCAGCAAAGACACGACGTTGTTGATGATCGGCCGGCTTGAGTTCTTGTGTTAACTGAACTTTATAAGCCTTAAGGCCCAAGTCTTTATGCAAAAGACGGTGAAATGACGTTTGTGGAATGCCCAATACCAAAGAACGACGAGGAATGGACAAACATGGGTTTTCTTCAACACTTTGGGCTACAGGAGCAATATTCTCAGTTGTTCTTGAGCGACGTGCACGGATTTTATTCTTCACATCACTATCTTGTCCCAACAGCTCGAATTTTTCCACCAATTTCTGTATTGCGGTCCGACAAGGTGCTTCACGACGACCAAAAAATGCTTTAGTTTTGCGAACTGTGACTGCCAGATTTTCACCATTTTTGTAGTGAATTTTAATAATTTCAATGCGTTGTTGAAGCGTGTATCGTTCCATTTTTAGTAATGGCGTAGTTTCTACTTGTCAAATGTCAAATAATAAAAGCTTCAAAAGTGACAGCTACCGAAATAGCGGGCCATTAACAATAACACCTCTCATTGGAAAACCCTATATGTATGGTATGTATGTATAATGTATCTACCTAGTATGCAGCTCTAGTGTTTACCTATTGCTCTATCTACTAAGTTTTAAACATAATAAAAGTTATTGTAATAACAATTTTACTATCATATCATATCATATCATACTGATATATAAATCTCAATGTCACGCTCTTACCTGTCAATATTTTGGTTCGATAAACACAAAAACTAATACACACAATGAAGTAAAACTTCGTATTCCAGTTCATTAACATCCGGTGCCGATTAAAGGCCGATTTTTGAACTAATTTATTCGCAATATTATTACAATTAATGCAAAAATAAAAACACTCTAACAAATGCCACTTTCTTGCGAAACGTCACTTACCCAAATTACAAATACTTAGAATCCACACTTTTTTGTGGATTGTAAATACATATTGGTAGATTGCAAACCTTGGGGTGCGATCGCACTGTCTTTGATTCTTCGAACTTAATGACAATGTATGTATTGTAAGTAACACTATATTTTTTGGACACGGGCGAAGCCGGACGGGACAGATAGTCTTAAATAAATCAGACAATTAACTATAAACACCAATATACAACAAAAACTATACACTGATTCACAAAAATGGTCAGTTCAGGCCTTATGGAGGAGCTTTTTTTTAAATACTGGTGCCTGTACATGTTTTTGTGGCACTCAATTAGCAAAATTAGCACTGAAATAAAAACCAAACCACTGACTAACACAGGTTTTGTTTTTGTAATTTTCCTCAATTTTAGGTTTCCGTTTATAGCTTTTCTCGTTAATTAATAGTTTCCGATAAATGTATAACATTTAGACATCAAAATATTCTAAAAAATACCCCCTACAACATACTAAAATCTCATCAAAATCGTGGTGGTGTCCACTTTGTTAACAATTATCCGTATTTCGTTCAACAAATTGTGTTGTTTTTAAACTAGCAGATGGTAACCCTACGGGTAATGCTCTTCGATAAGCGGCGATTTGTCCTACATACTACGGTAACCCAGTTAGATCCAAAAAGAGGGACAGGTTTATGCAAGCTATTGCAACTAGACTAAGAGGCAAACGTCCTATCTTCCCTGTACTGACAATTTTTGTGGGACATAGTATAGTTACTTCGTTTATCGCTTCATAATCTTTAAACGTGATAAACTTTTACAATTCAAATTTCGATATCTTTGGAAAATGCCAGGATCAATAAAATAACGGTATACTTTATATGGACTGTCGTCTCTGTTTTTATTAAAAATACTTTTTTTTGTTAATCTTACTAATGTTCTCAATTCGTTCGCCACGACTGTACGTCGATTTATACATATTATTAAAATTGGGATAGTAAAACTAAAAACTATAAAATATGTTGGCGTGCTTATACACAGCACATAGCAGGCGATGTTTTTATAGATTTCTCGCCACATCGACGCGGGATTAAATTGAACATCTTTGCAGTCGGATATTAACCCGTACATATCCGGGGGAAATAGCTTCATAGCTTGTGGGGAGTATTTAAATACTAATTTTGACTCCAGTACAGACTGACTCTCCTTTTATATTGGATCGTTTAAGACACAAGTTTATAGATCTCAGTAAAAATCAAAAACTAAAGGTGTTAGGGATTCGAGGAAGAGTAGTCATCTGCCAAATAATTTACTGTTAAATTCGGGAGAAGCGCTGAATATTAAGTAGAAAAGACCTCCTCTGATATTCTGGAAACTATTAATTTTGTGTAACGATAACGAGTTCCCTGCAACTCCAGACAGGTACTCTTGCAGCGAAGTGTAAGAATCTGTAATTGTATATACATTTATACATAGATACCATTGGATCAGATAACTATTTTGCGGAAGGAAAATTGAAATCTCCAATCGATATGATTTCTGTTTTCCATTTTATTCATGATAAAAGAAACGGTTTATGTTATTGAATGCCACTATTTCCACAAATAAACTCGGCATGATCGAAGTTGTAGATGGCAATTCTGGTAGAGTTATAGCACATTGGAACCGCTCTACCTCTCGTTCTCAATTTTTTAGATATTATGAGATATTGACGAAGTTGCCTTTCAACGTTTCCGTTTAAATAATATAGCATAACATTTGATTAAAAAAAAGTGAGGTGATGATACAATTCTCATATCTATTAGTTGCTTTCACTAGAATGGTACCTACCTATTTAATATTCGTATACATCATTAAAATCTGTAATTTCCGGACAATGTGAAAAACAAAATTTTCGCCGTTTCTATTGACGAAGAATCGAGTTGAAGATTATTATAGGGGTGGTTTCAAGTTCGTGGAATGGGGGGGTAAGAAGTGAAAATGAAAATGCGATTTTTTTTTCAATATACAGTAGACTCCCGTTAGCGTGAACACCGGTTAGTGTGAACACTGGATAACGTGAACAGATTTTTTTTTTGCTTGACATCTCTAAAACTTGAACAAATAATAAACACTTTAAAACGTGAACATAAATTTTTGCTTCAGGTTAACAGTAAACTGATTGAGCAGCTGTATTTTAGCTTAAACTTCCTTAGTGGCTGGCTACACGATCAATTCCATACCAATTGTTTTCAGTGAGACAGGTACATTTCATATGAGTTAAAACGAAAAGGGTTGATTTCAGCAAAAGCATACCGAAAATCCACTTTCAATATGAATTCTCGATGGAAGATGCATGTTCTTTTCTCAAAGCGTTTCATTTCTCATACATTTTTTCATTTTTTCCGACCGTCGCACAGTGTCAAAAAAACGTTCTTTGTTTCTGTTGTTATGTAATTTTGAATTTTATGTAATTAATAAACAAACATTTTGGAACGCATTTATTATAAATATTTGACAATTAAAGATTATTACACTTTATTAGGAAATATACAGGGTGTTTCCAAGTAACTCGTCAATACTTGGAAACTGATTCTTGGGTATAATCAAAGAAAAAAATCGTTCCACAACAATGGTCTATCTCCAATGTGGACATCATTTATCGAAGATTTAAGAAAAGGCCTACTTTGGTGTACCTTGACCCATGCTGATATATATATCTCTGCTAATACTTACTACAGAAACTTTATTTAGGGCTTTAATTTTAGAAGAAGTAATACTCTTTTGATCTGCGCTAAAATAAAATTGATAACTTTTTTGGCTTTCCAGATATTTTATTTTTAAGTCACTATCATTAATCTTACCCATACATTTTTTTGACTTTCAAGTCGCTTTTCTGCAAAAAATGCGTAATAATCATACAGTTTTATTATATTTTCCTTATGAATGAAATAATCGATAGCAAAAAAATTAGTAATAAGTATGTATGCGGAAAAATCCACGAATTTCATGTTTGTCATATTTTTTCCACATATACACCATTTTCTAGAGGCAACCATAGAAAACATTTTTTTTGTAATAAATGCCGTTTATCTTCCCTAGAACATTTAAATTCATCAAAATACGTGAAAACAGATTCATGGATTCCATTTGATTTGGCTCCTTTCGCACAAAGATACTATATTTTAAAAAAATCGGCATTTGTAAAAGTTTGCCCTGTCCCAAACAAAACATTTTTTTTTTATACTTATGCGACGGGACAATCCAAATAAGACGTACATAGATCGACAGGTAATTGAATAAGCAATAACATAGAAAAAAATCATGTTGTTTCCAACTGACAATTTGTTTAAAAGCCTTTGAGAACTTAAAAAATAAAAACAAAAACACTTAATTTTTTGTTCTATGTTCTGTATCTTCTTGTAAGAAATTGAAGCAGTACAGCGAAAAAATATCTACTGAAGTATTTAGTACATACCTTCATTATTATTCTCCATTAATTACAATACCAAAAAGTATTTAGTTATAAAATAACATTAAAAATGGAAGAGGACTGAGATCAAGCTAAATAAAATGCACTTTGTCTACGACACAATCACTCAACTTTCAACGCAATGTCTGTCTTACCTGATGACTGTATTTAAAAAATACTAACGGAATAATATTCTTTGTCTTGTTGCGATAACAATCCAATTCATCGTAATTCTAAGTTTACAACTTCGTTTTATTTTTTTATTGTTGTCCCAAAATTTGTTCTAATCGAAGCACTGTGCGTCGGAGGGTTCACAACACGGAAAACTCAAAAAAATAATTCTCTATGCAGGACGGAGCACAGAGGTTGTGTGTTCTGTTTTCAAAGCGTTTCCCTCAACACATTTTGTGTGTTGCCACGGGGAACTTTTCAATACCTATTATGGCATTGACCGTATAGCCACCGTCTTATTCTTGGAAGAATAATTCGTCTTGTACAGTTCCCGGTTTGTTGCATGTCAGATCGTTTCAGTTTGTTCCTCGTTGTTCCTTACAATAGTAGTTGTTTTTGATTGTCTTGTCTGCTCGATTTTTGCGGTTTTCTTTCTTTTTTGTCATCATAAGCTTTTTTTAGTTCTTTGCGTTAACATTTCCTCAAAGAAACCAACGTTTTTGTCACTTAAGGACAAATGCGCGATAATTGAGCAATTTCGTAGTGGTTCCAGTGTAACAAGTTTGGCAAAAAAATATGACCCTGCAAAGTCTACTGTTTGTGCTGTTGTACTATTGCACAAATTTTAAAGTGTGTAAACAACACATTTTCGGGGCCAGGGGAAAGAAAAACACTTCGATTGTCGGAGCTTCCCAAAGTGGAAAAGGCGCTATACCGGTGGTTTCTCGAACAACGTTAAATAAAAATCTGATTAATGGCCTGATGATAAAGGCAAAGATTTTGTCTCTGAATTCTTAAATTAAGGAGAATCAAAGCAGCTTCAATGCTAGCGAAGGGTGGATGCAGAGATTTAAAACTCGATACGGAGTGAGATTTATTAAAATCACTGGTGATAAACTGTCTTCCCAACCCGAGCTGGTAGACTCAATTCAAACGAAAGCTGCAGGATACGATTGATACGATGGGAGTGACTATTTATAACGCAGACGTTTTGGAAGCTTTTGCCGGATAAAACATATGTTTCGTCGTTAGAAAAAAACGTTACTGGGAGAAAAACCAGCAAACAGCACATAACTTTCCTCGCGTGTACAAATGCAACTGTATTGCATAAGCTGAAGCCATTGGTGATTGGAATTCTCGTTCATTCAAAAATTTTAACTGCCCAGTACACTACAAGAATTCGAAATTATACTGGATGACTGCGGCTACATTCAAAGATTGGTTTCATGATTCATCTGTGCCACAAGTATGTATGACGAAAATTAGCCAAATACATATAGACTTCAATATTAAGCTTTTTTAGGTAACATCATTTATGAAAAATCAGGGTCTACCAACCCATGGATCAAAACGCGATCAGAATAACAAAGCTTTACTAGTCTGCTAGATTTGGTTGTAGCGAAATAAGCGGATAATCCAGCATCACTGAAAAAGTTAAAAAAGAGATTCCATTTCATTTTTAAAATCAGCTTGGGATCGGAAACGGGCACAATCGCAAAGTGCTGGAAAAATATTTTAAGTTTCGTAGGTAATGAAAATGATCCGGAAGATGATATTCCAGTGTTTTGAAAGAGATATTGTATCTATCGATGCTATAAATCCTGAGGTTTGGTTTCTACTTTTTTAGGATTTCTGTCTTTAATCAAATCATTTGGGTAGGTAAAGTGCGCAGCTGAAGACATCTATAAATGGAACGAAAACGAGGAAGACCATAATTTCGCTCAGAGTACCAACTAGAGTGTGCTAGAATTGCCAAAAGAAAAAATTAAGCCTAACGAAGCCATTTCCATTTTCAACAAGGCTTTGGAATGGGCTGTAGGTAAGCTGGTTACGTTTTAAAATGAAAATCTGCAATTGCCCCATTCTTTTAATAAAATTGGACCTTCGCAAACGCGAACTCCCTTGGTTTTTAGTTGTTTACATTATCGAGAGTCTACTGTATTCATCTGCTACACTGATTTTTCAATTAGTTTATATATACCACCTAAAAAAAAATATTTTGTCTTTGTCGTCCTTTGGTGTCCTTTTCTTCTTCATCACTTATTTTTTTTAATTTTGGGAAACGATAATAATCGGTGGGAGCGCGTTGTAACGCAGCAGGAGGATACATTTGGTTAGTTTTCACCTTCTTATTTATTTGATGGTTTCTTTTAACCACTCTAGGATTGAAGCGTAGTATTCTCCAATAATGGAGACGCCTTTGTCTTTATAATTTGCCGACTTTTTAATAAATATCTGGAGTGGTCACTGCGATCGTCCATGGGTAGTCTTCAAGTGAGTCGCTTTCTTGTTTAAAATGAAAAGAGCCCCCGTAAACGAATGTAATCTCTTCCATTACAGTTTGAGCCAACTTTCCTTGATTAGTGAGATGCTTTATAACAGCGCGGTACTGCGTTCCTTCCATATTCTATACTTTTCTTGTGATGGAGTTGCTTGGTCGACGAAAGTTCAAAAAGAATGGCTCGATTATAATAAAACTTGCTAAATACTTACACTAACAATGAGTCACTACTCTCGTTACGTCTCAGTTAACTATCCTCTCTAATGACATGCTCCGTTTCCAAATCTAGCGAAACGGTCAAGAAATGGCTGAGCGTCCCATGCCGACCTGCATGTGATATCACAATTCCTACTAGATGAAATAAATTCTTTAATTCCTTATCTGTTACTCAACGAGATTGGAGAGATTAGTAGACATACATACCACTGCAGTGTCTTTCAGGTCGAGCATGGAGGTGATGGCAATTCATGAAGCCGCTGAGTGGCTGTCGATGAAGTCGATGTACGATCGGGACATTGTCATTTACATCTATGTATTTCGAATCACCAATTACAAGATCAGAATTGGTAAGGCACTGTCGCGCATCTCTGAACGAGATATCGAACAGATTTATCCTCACTCTGTGCTTGGTTCCTGGTCATAGATATATCCCAAGTAACAGTGAAGCAGACGAACTAATTAAAGTGAATCCCATCCGCCAATAGATGCCATCAGGCACAACGTCTTCACGCAAGCACTCCATGGCACTTATAAAAGTTGAACCAAAAAGTGTCCAACTTCGTTATAGAGTGGATTGATAAAATGCTGAATAGCAGAAGCATTAACTCGGAAAACGGAACCGGGCAGTTAAGGAAAACAACCACCAGAGGGACACCTCAAGGAGGAGTACTCTCATGGAATCTGCTCTGAAAGAGCTTTCGGCATGGGCAAAGCAAAACGGTCTTAACGTGAATCCCCAGAAGACCGAGCTTATCCTCTTCACCAGGAGAAACAAGGCCACCGTTTTCCCCCTGCCACAACTCGAAGGAATCACAATCAACCTCTCAAAGGAGGCGAAATACTTAGGAATTATTTTAGACTCTAAGCTATGCTGGAGACAAAATACCGAAATGAGAATGAAGAAAGGATTAAACGCTTTTTACGCCTGTTAAAGGACCTTCGGGAAAAAATGGGGACTGCAACCCTATATCATTAACTGGATGTACACTGCAATCATCAGGCCCATCATCACCTATGGATTCACTGTATGGTGGTCCGCTACAAAAGTAAAAAGCTACGTAAACAAACTCGCCAAAGTGCAAAGATCAGCAGCACTCGGCGTTTGGATTGGATATGATTCTTCATTACCTTCTTATTGACATGTTCATCAAAGGCGCAGCAGCAAAGGGAGCCTTTAGACTAAGAGAATCTGCTTTGCTAAAACAATCCACGTATGGACATGCGGCGATAGTCAGAGAAATACAGCAACCTGAAATTCTAACAAAGACTTCAGACTACATTACTCCACACCATGACTTTAACTTGAACGTACCAATCCTATTCCCCAGTAGGGAAGACTGGTTGTCAAACAAGGTGATCAGAGACCGGGAAATAGCACTCTTCACCGACGTCTCAAAATGGACTTAGGTACTGGACCAGGGTTCTACTCGGAAACACTAAATAAACGGGAATCCTTCAGACTACCGGATACATGCAGTGTTTTCCAAGCGGAACTACTAGCGATCGAAAAGGCCGCAATATTCATAAAAGGAAGCAAAATCAAATCAAAGGCAGTCCAAAAATGTCGCAATGCACTAAATGCCATAAGGCACCACAATGTTAGACTGTACTGGGTACCTGGACATAGCAATATTGAAGGGAATGAGTTAGCAGACGAACTAGCTAGAGCTGGATCAGCAATAGTGATGCTGACACCTCCATACTGCCACCGATTAAAACACTGTTCAGCACAATCGACCATATAATCGAAAAAGAGACCAACGCTCTGTGGCTCACACGAACCGACTGCGTCACATCTCGTTCTTTATGGCCGAAACTTGATCTTAATAGAGAAAAGATAGGACATACTTGCCATTGACTTCTGTTGCAGCTGCATGGATGAGGAAGAGGATGAATCCCCCCTATAACTTCCTTTGCAGCTGTACAGAACTCTTCTCCTTGAAAAACAATTCTGGGAAAAAAAAAAATTTCCTCAGCAGATATCATCAATAAAATATGAAAATTTATCCAACTTTCAGAATAGTTTCAAGAGAACTGATAAGAATTAGCCCACATGGCAACACACAATGGACCTTCTCTGGTCTTAGTAAATCCTACCATGTACGATGGATAGCTACCCAAACTAACCTAACCTAATCTTACCTATTACACATTTTGACACAAGCAACAGTTTTTGAGTTGCAACAGGAAACTATCCTTTCACTTCGTATCATCGGATTTTCTGTGATGCTCCCAGTATAACTCTATACAGGAATAATTATTTTAAAAATAAACCATTCCACTGAAATTAAATTGAATTGGAAATGAAGCTGGTCTTCATTTCATTTCGGAATCGATAGTTTAATCCATCAAACAATTTTCGTAGACGAGGCCTCGTTTAAAATAATTAAACACACGGTTGGTAAATAAGACGCACTCTGTGTTGGTATGGAGTACGTTAATATGCCTGAAAAAATATCTACTTAAATTGCGCTTTAATATTCCATTTATTTACGGGGCTCTGTATGAAAGGATGTAAGTATGAAAAAGCCATGATAATTAAAAAAAAAACCCACAAAACAGCAAGCGATTCATCAGTTCTTAGTTGATGAAATTAATCTCCGTGGTTAAATCCACTCGACCCTATGACACCGAAAATACGTATGTATGCATGTGCTTACCTCTTTTCCAGATGAATCCTTTACGCTCCAGTAATTAAGCCCTTCGTGGCCCACTGCCGGATTGAATGTACGCTCAACAGCAGCACAGATGCACAGCGCAACGCGTCCTCAACGTTCCCCTCCCGTTTACTTTTTGCTATAATCCTCTGTCACAGTACTAGGTAACCGCATTTTTGTCATTAAAAAGTTACACGGCCACTCCACCACACTGTTCGCTGAATACGTATACAGCGCTCACTATGGCGTATGTGCATCCTATGAATCGTATTATTATCCCGACGGCAATCCTATTTTTCGCCCTGCCTCTCCTTCGTTTTCGTTCCAAATGGTGAGTCTAAGCCAGGCGCCCGACTACAGAACTGCAAGAAAAGAAGCACAGAAAATACGCTGAATTAATAGAGAAACCCTTGCAAGGCTAGAAGCTTGTGGCAAGAGTGCAAAACACTAAAATAGGTAATATCACGGCTGTATTCGGGAGCCATTGTTTTTATTTTTTTGGTTTTATTATATATATGTATTCTGTTTTTACTCTAGTTTGTGTGTGTTTGTGTGTAACATATCCAAGAATATAAATTGCGAATGTGGGTAGAGCGGTATAACTTGCGCCATATCCAGACGTGGACAGTTATCGTAAGTCTCACGGTTCACAGAGGATGGAGCCAGGAGCGTAGGTTTTGTCTTTCCGCTTTGTACCGGGTTAGTTGGCTTGAGTAAATAACTACTTGCCTCGGCAATGAATCTGACAAAGGATTCTACTTTTGCTAACCCCTGCAGCATGGCCAAAGTGCATGGATGTACACAGATCGGATAGCTCCACAGACACAACTCCAATTGTGTACTCAAATCCTTATATTTGCATGGTGGCGTAAAAAATGTTGTTCACCTTCCCTACCTAGTGTCAGTTTTTCTTTCATGGATTGTGTCATCTTCCCCCATTTTTGTTTCTCTCCTTTTCATTTCGGTTACTGAAGAAAAAAAAGTATTAAAATTAAAACGAACCGAATTTCAAAGCATTTCACTTAATTAAGATTTTTCATGGGATACAGCATGTTACTATAGGAAGATGGGAATTTCCGCGTTGGTTTTATTCCTTTCGCAGTGAAACCGCATTTTACCTGAAATCTTCCGGTTGCCAAGCTAAAACATTTATTAAACTTTCACGAAACAATAAAAAGAAAAAATGTAAAGCCCTAAGGCCAAAGGTATTTCCCATGACGAAATTGTATCGTTATCGTCACAAGACCCATCTAATAAAAAAAAAAGAAAATTAGGGTAACACCATGGGATAAGCAGAAAAAAAAAAAACAAAATGGAAGTATACACGTCACGTCGGTATGGAGATTGACTTTTCAATTTTCTGAAAGTTCTTCTTAGTTTAATTATTTTATTTAGTCAATTTGGGAAAATAATCAAAAATGCAAAATGGAATGTAATAAAGGAAACGCCATTAAAATGTCTGGGTTGGGATACACAACCTCAAAATATGGACTTAATATTCCGGAATTATTTTTCATTTATCTTTTTTTATCAACCCACAAAACCGTTATTTTCTTGTGACTGAATCTGGTTCATACTACGAGTTTGTATTTGCGTTTTGATTAAACATTTGTTTCATTGTTGGAGATTTTAATACTGATCATTTAAAAACAATCAACTGCTTAGCTTAGTATCTCCATCGGGACTATGTGTAACCAATTCCTACCCAGAATTTATATTTTATAGTGTATTTTAATAGTATTCGACTATTCGTAATAGGACTCAAGATAATTCTGATCATTATCAAGACTGAGTACCATGGTGTAGTGGTAAGTGCTGCCCGGGTTCAATCCCAGCAAACACATAAAAGCTTTTTCACGGTGCCACCTCTTTCGAATGCCCAACAAGCAATAAAAGAGTTTCATTTGACAATGAGCCTCGCAACTCGGAGTCAGCTCAAAACTGTACGTCGCTTCCATTCGTGCAAAAATATAACACGCGCATCTTAAGTGAAAATCAAGACTTTGAAACCGTTATTGAAATAATACCTAATCATTTAACAGTGTTTATCAAAGGTCTGTGCGAAATTCGTGTCATTCACGTTGATATGTCCTTTTAAGATGTCATAGGAGATAAGACAGATAAGATGATTCTAAGACCAACCACGGTGATTTCAGAAGCGCTATCCTAGATTAAGAGGAATGTTATATGTATAACGAAGAATTAAACGATATTATCATCTTTTCGGGTAGTCAGGCGGCTTTGAAATCTAAATCCTTGAAATCAGTCTCATCTACTTCAAAAACCACCTCCAACTGTCGTTCATCTCCTTTGGAGATATGTATGAGACGATGAAGATAAAGAAAGTTCCACTCATCTCTTTCGCGTAGAAGAAAACTATACCTAGGATATTGCTTTAACAACCTTAGTGACCTAGCACGAACAAGTTCGCTTTAGAAAGCTCCAAATGCTTCTCATGAACATCCGTGGTAAAACAATGGACTTTAATAAGTTTAAGTTGCAATACCGGCAGCCATAGCTACCAGACCTTACCTAACCTAACATATAGAGACAAGACTACTGTATCCATTTTTTGTCCAGTTTAAAAGCAAATCATATTTGATCTACGGCTATGATGACAAATTTTGCACAACATACAATATACTGGCCAGCAGTTGGTCTGATCGAATCTAGAAAATGTTGCAGCGATACTGTGACTACTTAATGTCGATGAAGGTGAGGGAGGAGCAGAATTAGGTGTATGATCCACCTAAAATCGTCTAAGATCAGCAGGGTTGCTAAATGACACACTTTTTGTTTTTTTTATACATTTTACCGTAAAAAAGGGTATAAAAGAGTATTAAAGTGTTTTAAATTGTATCAAAGTGTACAAAAGTGTATTAAAGTATTTAAAAGTGTATAAAAGGGTATAAAAGTGTATAAAATTGTATAAACGTGTATAAAAGTGTAAAAAATGATCTAAAAGTGTACAGAATTATGTATGTACATACATCTATGTTAATATGTGTCTATTCTATTTCTCAGCAAGAGCAACAAACAGATACCATGAAACAGGGTACCTAACCAAATCGTGAAGTACCGTATTTCTACTGGAAAAACTTAATTTTTTTGGTTCGTGTTCGCTCATGTCATGTTTGATTCAGCTGTTTCACATTCCTCTTTGCACATTCTGTAGTCAAAGTCACCATCAGCATCAGCACAGGAGGCAGTACGCGAAATTGTCTGAACTGTATTAAAAATCAAAATGTTTTTATTGTTTTATTTCTCAAATGCTTATTATTAGAATCTGTCTTTATCTTTATGCATTTCTTTGACCTTTTTTTTACATTTTTTTCAGTTTTATTCATGCTTTTATACACTTTTATACACTTTTTTACACCAGCAATATTTTTCAGATGTATAATACACACTTTTATACACGTAAAAAAGTGTGTACCTATAATACGCCAACTATTATACGTCTGCAACCCTGAAGATCAGTCATCAGTTACTGGTGGTCTTCAGCGCTTCCCGGATCGTTTAACTTCAGCTTAAGCTTAAATTCTGTCCATTAAAATAAAAACGGATTTCGTAGCAAAAGCACTTAATTCAAATTGTCATACCTACTCTTCTTATTGCCAGACTTTTGCCCTGAATTAAATTAGATCTTTGATGATCTCTTGAAATAGAAGCAACATAAAATAGCTCTTCATATGTAGAATACAAAGTTGAAAAGAATGTTGGTAGGTATAACTACAGAACCTTATCATGTGTGCACCCAACACGCTCATGACATTTTCCTTTAATCTATTTTTGGGGATAAAACCCCAAAACAGCTATTCGACGGTCTCTATCTTCTTAATGTGTTGCTATAAAATATTCGAATGACCTTATAATCGACTATTTCCATGTTTCTAACTACATACAAATGAAAAGCCAAGAGGGGCCTTAATTTCGTAGCTGTCCAAGAATTAGCATTTTCAAGCTTCGCAGTATATTTAACAGATTTTTCTATTGGCTAGGAGAACAAAAAACGTCATCCCAGGTTGTAAGGGAACCCGTAGAAGGGCGGGTTCTCCAGTGGAAATAAAGGTGTTACTTTTTTTCTGTAGCAGAGGGTGGCACGCTTGCGGGTTGCACGGCGATAGCTCGTCGGATGGGGGGGGGGATCTTACTGCTACTTCGCTGGATACAAAATAAAAATAACGTGCCATGTATCCGAAGACACACAAAAAAAAGGATGTCACTATTCTGTGACTAACACTTAACGTCGACCTGTCCCAAGAAGGGTTGCAACCCGTCGGGCTTACAATTTTAAAAAGGAAAAGAAGAGAAAGAATTACAAAAGATACCACAGGAATTAAGGGATCTCTAACCGAGAACGAACGAAACAAGAGAACAAGAAGGTGGTCAGGTGTTGAAGACCGTGCAGTGACTGTGCTCTGGCTGCATCATCGGCTATACCCACCCTTGACTGCTGAAAAACGATCAACAGCCCCGTGGCTACCGTACGCCGGAAAACTTTTTTGGGTAGCCCCTAATTATTCTGTGTTACGCCTATTTCACTCTTCCATCACTTAATACACCTTGCCATCGCCAAAATAATTTCGTTTACCACGTCATGGCTGTCGACATTAGGCTTATCAAAATTCAAAGAGGAGTTTCATTACAAAGGTAATCCAAGTTTTATTAATAAATTCTAAATTCTAAAATCACTTTACAAATACTGAAGGAACCAAAAGCATGAATTCAAGAAAAAAAAAATTTTTAGTAAGGCAAAATAATTCTGCAAAACACTATTAAAGAAGTATATACATATGTATATCTCTATGCATATGTTGGTATGTATTAGGTTTGTTTACATATAAGAAAATAATGTACTAATGTAATATAAGAATTGAATGTCATGTATGTATCAATCGTATGAATGTGAATAAGTTGTGAATGTGTTGTTTAAAATATTTTTACAATCCAAATGTTAAATTTTATCTTTAATAATTCAAAATATATAGAGATCTTAAAATGGGTGTATGAGTAAAGAAATTACTATAAATATGTATGTGGGTATTAAGGATTTTATGCCAAAGGAAAATATGTATAAACTTATATCAAACACTTACGTTTCTTTTGGTTTTCTTTTTGATTTTGATTTTCGTTTTATGTGCTGAGATGAAACATAGCTTGAAGTATGTATGTATGTTTATACTTATGTTGACTCCGCTTTGTGCGCACAAATCGTTTGTCGTATCGTTCTTCTGTTAAGCTGGGTGAAAAGATTTGGTTAGGTATAAGATAAGATTTATATATATATTCCACGTGGCATTACCTTTTTCGAGCTTAATCTAAATTATGACAACAACAATTGTTACTTAACCTATAGTTCTGCAAAATTAATCTTAAGTATATGATACAAGATTGAGTTCTCGGATCTGGGATCTGCACACTATGTACTGCGGATCACTCTTAAGGTACTTCCCTGGTTCAATGGCGAAACGGTAAGGTTGATTTGCAGCTTTGGCAGTCACCATAAATGTTGGAACTTGCGCTTTCAGCCGTCATCGGTCTCTGGCCACGTGTACCTGCTCAGAAAATTTAGGGCTTCAGTGGAACAGGTGTACTTCGCACAGAATGTGGTACTCCAGTGAGATGCTCGTCTGTGTATCGGCGCTTTTTGGTTTTTTTCTTTGTGGGGGTTTGTGTCGTTTTAGAGAAGGTGGCGATTCTCATTTGATGGAGTAGTTATGAGTGGCGTGGGGGCCTCTTTTATTTCCACCCTTTCGTTTTTTTTTTTCTCGTGAGCAGAGCACTCGCGACAGGTGGTATCGAGGTCACAGGTGCAGGTTAGGGTTAAATTCGTCCCCAAACTCTGCACATCGAGGGCTGTAATTTTACATACACTATATAGCACACACATATGGTATAATACAATTAAACTTACCATCTAAATGGTTTAAATTTTACGCGCAAAATATGCTGCACAAGAATTTATTCTATTTTTATGCACTGCACTCAGTCAGAAAAAATAATTGAATTCGCGGGATTTCCGCGCTCATGCTCACGCTTGACACCAGTAAAGAAAAAAAAAGATCGTGTGCGGTCGCACCTGGCCTTTTATAGAGTGGTGAAATGACCATCTCCGCTGTTAAGTGCGTTATGATTCTGTAGTTTACAGCGGCTTTTGGCGTGAGTAGGCGCCATGTGTAGTGTACATATTTTGGTGTCTGTTATTTTTAAAATGCGATATGTTGTAAAATTGAAAAATACATTTTGTTTGAAAAAAAATCAATTAAAGATTTACGGGGGGGTACGCTACAAAGTCATGAATTTTGTAAACACAGGTGTTGTCAAAAGACATGAAGACCGACTCCTGGAAATCTGTTTTATACCGATGGTATTATCAGATGTTCTTGCTGTGCTCGACCCATGACCCTGTTATCTTTCCAATGTCTGATGTTAGGTATTGAAGCTTAATAGACAGATCAGTTGTTGAAACACAAAAAAAAATTGGATTAATGCCTTAAATCCTTTGCATGGTAAACGCCGCTGGATTTACCTTGCATGTTTTCAATTTCATACAACGATCTACCAATCTGCTTAACAATACGACATTTAACAAATTTTTGGCATAGCTTTGAACTGAATTGTTTAGAAGCATTGCTTAGCACGAAATTTCTTCTATACACTTCGGATCCAGGTTTAAAAACTCGCACAGAAGATCTTAAATTATAAGATTTTTCATTACGCTTGTATGCCCTTCTTAAATTTTCCACCACTTTTTCTCTCACCAGCTGTAAGGAGTCCGAATGGGTTAGATATTCTACTTCACCATCACTCAACGCGTTCAGTTTTTTCGCTAGCTTATACATATTTGCATGTGTTATCATATGATGACCAAACAATGTAAAATATGGTGTCATTCCTGTTGACTGATGTACCGCAGTACATAAAGCTTGTTGGATTTCCGACAGGTGGATATCCCATTCTTTCTGATCTCCCTTCAGATACGTCCTTATAGCAGACAGAATAGATCTGTTTACTCTTTCCGATGCATTTGCTTGTGGTGAGTAAACAGCATTCTTGATATGAATAGTTCCATATTTCGAAAGGAAGTGGCTGAATTCTTGCGAAACGAATTGCTTGCCGTTGTCGCTATGCAAAAACTCGGGCACCCCAAACTTTTGAAATATCTCTTTTTCTAAGAAGTCAATTACCAACTTGGAGGTTGCTTTAGGCATCGCTTTAAGAAAAACGAATTTAGACATGTGGTCTAAAACGACGAAAATGAATAGGTTACCCTTCTTTGTGCGAACATAAGGTCCCATGAAATCCACATAGATCTTTTGGAAAGGCATTTCTATTTTCATTTGTGCCCCCATAGGTGGTCTAAGAGTGAAGTTGGGTGCTTTATTTTCTTTACACTCTGCGCACTTGTTAACGAAATTTCGCACTTGTGTTGCCATGTTCGGCCAATAAAAGATTTCTCTAATTCTAGCTAACGTCTTAAGAATTCCTCCGTGGGAACAATTGGGTGGATTGTGGTTTTGTTCAATTATCGAATCGGTAAGACCCGTGGGTATCCAAAGCTTCCGGGTTTTGGAATGTCTGATGTGTTTGTCGAAGCATCCTTTTTTGTTATTCTGGGTATGTTTGAGTCGAACGAGATTCCCCAGATTTCGTCACGTTCGTCCTCAAGTTTCCCTTGTAAGAACTACATTTAGGACAATCCAAGACGGTATAATTATCACTGCCACACTTGTAACAAAATAGTTTCCGCACTGGCGAGTGACAATTAATAAAAATATGTCCGATCTGTTTGCAGTTGAAACATTTTACAGTTTCACTACCAGGTTTTCCACGACCATGCGAATCATTCAAGCGGTTTGTAAAAGAGACTGCTGAAATATTTTCGCATAAATCGGAAGGAACATCAGGTTGATTTTCATCAGAACAATGTAATTCGTGAAGATTTCTAAAGTTGCTTGCGCGAGGTTGCGTCACATAACGAAATTGAATCATCTTTTCTGTCCGTCTACATTCATCTCGAAAATGTTCCAATGAATCGATCTTCATAGGATAAATAAAATTCATCAAACGAGTATTGATGTTGTTTCTCAAAATATTGATTAGATCTTGATCTCGCATTGGATCTCTTAGTTGGCTTTTGAGGTGTATTATTGCCTTGAAGAACTCATCGAACGATTCATTCGGCACTTGCCTCCGATCCATAATTTGTTTAATAATTTCAAAATCATTCTCAAAACCTTTAAACTGTTTTAATAAAGCTGCTCAAAGTAATGGCCAATCAGCACTAGGATTACTTCTTAGATGTTGCCAATACCAATCTTGAGCGGATCCGGACAACAAATGGTGGAAGTTGCGAATGATCTCTGCCCAAGGGCAATTGTAATTGATCTTGAGAACTTCTACTCGAAAGACAAAATCTTCAATGGACATTCCTTTAGCAGAATCATCGAATCGAATACCCCAACGATCCAACTCAAAACGTCGGTGATTTGGTCTATCGACTGGATGATCAAAATTAGCAAAGCGCATATCATTTCCATTACGATTATGAACATAAAAATGTTCTTCTGGTATGGCATTACTTTGATGTTGTGAGTTATTAAATCGCGAGCTAGCCGACATATTACCTAACTGAATAGAATGATCGTCCTGTGGAATTCGTTGACTCGAAATAGGGTGAAATGATTCAGCCTGTGGATTAATAATTCTATTCTGTGGAACATTTTGCGTTAAGATATGTTTCATGCTTTGCTCCACATTCTGTTTAATTAAATTTGGTAAATCTTTAAAAAGCGAATTCTGCAATTCTGTTAAACTAGCATCTACTACTCTCTTTATGTGCGTATGCAGGTGACCATTTGCGAACAGCTGTTGTGGGTTTTGCCGTGCATTGGCATCGTCTGCATATACTCTACGTGCAGTGTTATTGACATTGAAATTTGTTAGATCAGCTGATTCGTCAGCGAAAAGAGACATAATAGGAATTGAAGAAGTAACGGTAGTAGTTGTAGTAGCAGGTAAAGTCGTAACTTGTGTAAAAATGGAATTTCTGGGTGTGACAGTTGTCGTCACATTCTCCAACGAATTTTCATTAATAGTTTGGTTCAAACTTCTATTGTAAACTAGATCATAGTTGTTCGGAGATCGAATAACGTTAAAATTTGTATTTTTATTTTGTTGAGGAGAATGACGTATGGGTTGGTTATTGATTGACCGATTGAGAGTAATGGGAGTATCAACGTTTGCACGAATATTCTGCTTGCCCTGAGAGCGAGTTTGAATATTTCGGTTGGCATCGAAAGCTGTATTTCTTTTTTGCTTTGGGATAGCTCCGTTATTCTCGTTGGCACTCATATTCGTTGATTTGTTTTGGTTTCAAAGAGTAAAAAAAAATAATAACCGAAAAGTAAAATGTAGTAAAATGAAAGTAGCGTAAATACTACAGACTCAAAATATTATGAATGAATTTCTTTCTATGTTTTAATTAATAATAACGTTGGCGATATTGAGGCGATCTTGGTGACATGAATGAAATATGGTTAGGCGTAACATATGGCGATAGAAAAAAAAAATTTTAAGAAGGAATGAACAGGTGAATGCATTTTCTTTGCGCGAAATTGTGCGCAAAGAGACTAAAAAAAATACTTAGGCGTCTTTCTATGGCAACTTGCAACATAAGCTTAATCAGCTGTGAATGTCAGGACTCATAGATGATCTTCCTAAGTGGTTCTAGTACGTCGACTCTGAAATCGAATAATATTCTAGTGCAACTAATCTTAGATGTGAAATCTGATAAGAATAGGACTCCTAGAATGCTCAACGTGATTAAAGGTTCTGACGTAAATATTAAAATGCAAACGATGTTATAAATAAGAGACGTTTAAATGTTTGCAGCCATTTACACACGAGTGTCCGCAAGAATACTCGTATACACAACTGTTTGCTAGATGTTAATTGCTGCTGTTTAATTTCTAAGTTGTTTATAGTATGGGGCGGCAATGATTTCCTAAAAAAAAAAACCAAATGTGAGAAGCCGATGTACTGCTTCATCGCTGGCCTACAAGTAGCTTGTCAATCTTGGTAGGAGATCTTCGCGTATGCCTACACTGATGGTTAATTTTGGTAAGGTTATCATTGCTTGGGCCCCACGTTGTTTGGGCGCCAATTTTGTAAGGGAACCCGTAGAAGGGCGGGTTCTCCAGTGGAAATAAAGGTGTTACTTTTTTTCTGTAGCAGAGGGTGGCACGCTTGCGGGTTGCACGGCGATAGCTCGTCGGATGGGGGGGGGGATCTTACTGCTACTTCGCTGGATACAAAATAAAAATAACGTGCCATGTATCCGAAGACACACAAAAAAAAGGATGTCACTATTCTGTGACTAACACTTAACGTCGACCTGTCCCAAGAAGGGTTGCAACCCGTCGGGCTTACAATTTTAAAAAGGAAAAGAAGAGAAAGAATTACAAAAGATACCACAGGAATTAAGGGATCTCTAACCGAGAACGAACGAAACAAGAGAACAAGAAGGTGGTCAGGTGTTGAAGACCGTGCAGTGACTGTGCTCTGGCTGCATCATCGGCTATACCCACCCTTGACTGCTGAAAAACGATCAACAGCCCCGTGGCTACCGTACGCCGGAAAACTTTTTTGGGTAGCCCCTAATTATTCTGTGTTACGCCTATTTCACTCTTCCATCACTTAATACACCTTGCCATCGCCAAAATAATTTCGTTTACCACGTCATGGCTGTCGACATTAGGCTTATCAAAATTCAAAGAGGAGTTTCATTACAAAGGTAATCCAAGTTTTATTAATAAATTCTAAATTCTAAAATCACTTTACAAATACTGAAGGAACCAAAAGCATGAATTCAAGAAAAAAAAAATTTTTAGTAAGGCAAAATAATTCTGCAAAACACTATTAAAGAAGTATATACATATGTATATCTCTATGCATATGTTGGTATGTATTAGGTTTGTTTACATATAAGAAAATAATGTACTAATGTAATATAAGAATTGAATGTCATGTATGTATCAATCGTATGAATGTGAATAAGTTGTGAATGTGTTGTTTAAAATATTTTTACAATCCAAATGTTAAATTTTATCTTTAATAATTCAAAATATATAGAGATCTTAAAATGGGTGTATGAGTAAAGAAATTACTATAAATATGTATGTGGGTATTAAGGATTTTATGCCAAAGGAAAATATGTATAAACTTATATCAAACACTTACGTTTCTTTTGGTTTTCTTTTTGATTTTGATTTTCGTTTTATGTGCTGAGATGAAACATAGCTTGAAGTATGTATGTATGTTTATACTTATGTTGACTCCGCTTTGTGCGCACAAATCGTTTGTCGTATCGTTCTTCTGTTAAGCTGGGTGAAAAGATTTGGTTAGGTATAAGATAAGATTTATATATATATTCCACGTGGCATTACCTTTTTCGAGCTTAATCTAAATTATGACAACAACAATTGTTACTTAACCTATAGTTCTGCAAAATTAATCTTAAGTATATGATACAAGATTGAGTTCTCGGATCTGGGATCTGCACACTATGTACTGCGGATCACTCTTAAGGTACTTCCCTGGTTCAATGGCGAAACGGTAAGGTTGATTTGCAGCTTTGGCAGTCACCATAAATGTTGGAACTTGCGCTTTCAGCCGTCATCGGTCTCTGGCCACGTGTACCTGCTCAGAAAATTTAGGGCTTCAGTGGAACAGGTGTACTTCGCACAGAATGTGGTACTCCAGTGAGATGCTCGTCTGTGTATCGGCGCTTTTTGGTTTTTTTCTTTGTGGGGGTTTGTGTCGTTTTAGAGAAGGTGGCGATTCTCATTTGATGGAGTAGTTATGAGTGGCGTGGGGGCCTCTTTTATTTCCACCCTTTCGTTTTTTTTTTTCTCGTGAGCAGAGCACTCGCGACAGGTGGTATCGAGGTCACAGGTGCAGGTTAGGGTTAAATTCGTCCCCAAACTCTGCACATCGAGGGCTGTAATTTTACATACACTATATAGCACACACATATGGTATAATACAATTAAACTTACCATCTAAATGGTTTAAATTTTACGCGCAAAATATGCTGCACAAGAATTTATTCTATTTTTATGCACTGCACTCAGTCAGAAAAAATAATTGAATTCGCGGGATTTCCGCGCTCATGCTCACGCTTGACACCAGTAAAGAAAAAAAAAGATCGTGTGCGGTCGCACCTGGCCTTTTATAGAGTGGTGAAATGACCATCTCCGCTGTTAAGTGCGTTATGATTCTGTAGTTTACAGCGGCTTTTGGCGTGAGTAGGCGCCATGTGTAGTGTACATATTTTGGTGTCTGTTATTTTTAAAATGCGATATGTTGTAAAATTGAAAAATACATTTTGTTTGAAAAAAAATCAATTAAAGATTTACGGGGGGGTACGCTACAAGGTTCACATAGGAAAAGCTTTGTTTACAGCTTATTTTTAACTAGCTGTCCCGCCCGGCTTCGCCCGTGGCTTATAGTGTTACTTACAATGCATACACACATTGTCATTAAGTTCGAAGAATTAAAGACAGTGCGATCGCACCGCAAGGTTTGCAAGCTACCAACAAATACAATCCACAAAAGAATTGTGGATTGTGTTTTGAATAAGTGCCATTTCGCCAGTGAGTGCGGCATTTGTTAATGTTTTTTATTTTTGAATTACACAATTTAAATAATATTGAGCATAAATTAATTTTAAAATTGGCCTATAATACGCACAGGATGTTAAAGAACAGGAATACGAAGTTTTACTTCATTGTGTGTATTGGTTTTTGTGTTTATCGTGGCAGAAGATTGAGAGGTAAAAGCGTGACATTGAGATTTAACCCATTATGGCACTCAAACTCAGAACTGGTTCGTATTGCTTTCTCACTTTTCACACAAAGACGAGTAGTAGCTTCAAAAGTAGCACCATAGCAAACACAAAATTTCACAGTCTCCACTTTGGTATTCACTGGAAAACCCTCTTTCCAGCCTTGTACAGCAATGAGTTCAGCTTTGTCACCATGATGCTTGCATTTGCGTCCATCCAGTTTTGCAGCGACTTTATATGCACATACATATATGTATGTTAAATATTCAGATATGGTAAATAGGTACAGAAGGACATTCGTATTAAAATCAAAGTACATATTGTTGATTCTATTTCAATAAGATAATCAATAAGCAACTTTCAACCTGAATAGTTCAATGGCCGATTATATTTTCTTTTAAAGTTTCTTTGAAGTGTCGTCAAATAAACCTCAAAGCATCATTCCCCATTTATGTCAAGTCGGAATGTGAACATAGGTATTTATACAATCCATGTATGTATACTGTATATTGAGGACATGATATAAACCGTGTGAGGGTCATTTCGTATGCGATCAATAAATAGAACTGTGTCGAGTACTTCATGTGACATCCTTAAATAAATTTACGAGTAGAGTGATGACACTTTCAGTAGTCGTTGCAAAATAAAAAAAAAAACTTTAATGTTCATGACGTATTGTTCTGTAGTGTATGAAGGATGCGCTATACAACTATATAATGTATTGTTGGATTATTTTAGCGGTTTATTTAGATATCTTAGGATGATGGGATAACTAAATGTAACCGATTTTATATCTGCTATTGTATTCGTTTGTAGCTATCACTATCATGAGGACAGACGGTGATTATGATTATTAATCTACGTTATTCATATTTTTGAGATTCCTCGGATTAAAGGATGACAATAATAGGATTAAAACAAAGATGTGTGGCAATTCATAGAATCCGTACGTTCAAGTAGAACATCTTTTGTTTCAGAGCAATTTTTTTTTATTTATACATATTTTTTATTGAAATTCACATACGCTAATGGGGTTGTGAATACTGTTATATTGTTTCACACAGCGCAGCACATGAAGGACAAGAACGAGAGAAAGACAGATCAGAGTAGTGATATGACACTCAGATGCTATACTCTGTCCCAACCGAATTCTCAGTACAGGGAAGATAGGACGTTTGCCTCTCAGTCTAATTGCAATAGCTTGCATAAGTCTGTCCCTCATTTAAGCTTTGCCTGGGTAACCGTAGTATGCATGACAAATCGCTGCAAATCTGAGAGCAATACTCGTAGGGTTACCATCCGCTGATTTGAAAACAACACAATTTGTTGAACGAAATAAAGATAATTGTATACAAAGCGAGCACCACCTCGATTTTATTGAAATTTTAGAATGTTGTAAGAGGGTATTTCTTTTGAGTATTTTGATGTATAAACTTTATACATCGGAAACAATTAGTTAAGGAGATATAAGCTTATAATAAAAAAAAAAAACTCACTATTCGTTTCTGTCCCCAACATATATTTCGCGCAAATAAACCTTCATTACAAAGAAGAAAAAGCGAACAATTATTTAACTGCATTTTAACTGTTTCCCCAGAAAAACAAGAAAAAACAAAAACCAAGCGGCAACACCCTCACATGCTCAAACCCAGTAATTTGTCGAGCTCTTTTAGACTCTGGTTCCCAACTCAATTTTATAACAGAAGCTCTCGCGCAGCAATTAGGTATCAAACGCGTTAAGTCAAATACTGACATTTGTGGCATTGGTACCACTGTAGCAACAGCACGTTGCACACTTACTACGAAAATACAGTCATCAACTTCACCATTCTCGAGCGAACTTTGCTTCCATGTGCTTCCACGTATAAGTGAACGCCTACCAGATTGTTACATCAATATCTCAGAATGGAATTTACCTAAAGATGTAGAATTAGCGGATCCGAGGTTCTTTGAACCAACAAAGATACATAGATGTTCTCATTGGAGCAGAAATCTGCTTCGATCTCATGATTTCCCAACAAATTCGCATCGGGACGGATTGTCCTGTGTTACAGAATACACAACTTGGATACATCGTAAGCGGAAGTATATCGAACTCCCCTGTGCAGCAATCATATTACTACCAATTATCCTCTAACATGTCAATATCATCACTTGGCAATTTAGGGAACTCGAAAGTCACATCACTCCCGTCAAGTCAATGACTCAAGAAGAGAGACTCTGTGACTTACATTTTACAAAACCGTAAAAAAATCTAGCAACAATAGATTTGTTGTTCGCTTGCCTTTTCGGAAACCTACTCCCGTCCTCGGAAATTCGCTCGAAGCAGCAAAAAAACGACTACTATCGCTTGAGCGTAAGTTCAAACGTGATCCCGACCTCCACATGCAGTACATTCGATTTATGAACGAATATGAAAGCCTTCACCACATGCGAAGGATATCCAAGCCACATTCATCTAATTTCTTTTTACCGCATAATGCCGTAGTTAAATTAGATAGTTCATCTACAAAGGTACGCGTTGTCTTCGACGCATCTGCCAAATCGACAACAAATGTTTCCCTCAATGATACATTGATTACTGGACCCACTGTTCAATCGGATTTGTTAACAGTCATCATCAGATTTCGCTCATATCGATTTGTCTTTACTGCAGATGTGAAGCAAATGTATCGGCAAATCGAAGTGGACCCTCTTGACCATATCAAATGATCGTCTGGAGAAAGGATCCATTATCAGACATTTCTTTTTATGAACTGAACACCGTAACGTACGGAACTTCCGCAGCACCATACTTGGCTACTCACTGTAATTTTCCATCGGCTGCAGCGGCAGTTCTGAAGGAAACGTATGTCGACGACATTATGACAGGGGCTTCGAACTTAAAGGATGCTGGTAAACTTCAAGCTGATCTTATTAAAATGCTGGGAACAACACATTTTGAACTTAGGAAATTTTTCCCAAACAACAAGACGCTTTTAAGTTCCATTCCAACAGAATATTGGGAGCCCTTTCGCCGTATTGGCCAAACCGATGTCATAAAAACACTTGGCCTTACTTGGGAACCAACTGCAGACGCATTCATGTTTCACATATCTGTCTCTGAACATCCGAGAATCACCAAACGCAGTGTTCTTTCGGACTTGGGCAAAATCTTCGACACCTTAGACTTGATAGGACCAGTCGTTGTTCTTGGGAAAACTTTCTTGCAGCAATTGTGGAAACCGCAAATTTCTTGGGATGAGACACTTTCAGAAGAATATCAACGACAATGGTCTCAGTATGTCCAGCAGCTACACTTGCTCAGTGACGTACAAGTTCAAAGACATTTGCTTTCTGACGAAGACCCCAAACTCATACATATTCCACATTCCTTTTCAGACAGCAGTGAGGTAGCCTACGGAGCATGCTGCTACTTGCGGTGTAAGGACAGCCACGGAAATATCACTACAAAACTGATTTGTTCAAAGTCTAGGGTAGCTCCAACGAAATTCATCACACTGCCACGATTAGAGTTATGTGCCGCTCTCCTCATGGCTGAATTGGTGGAATGCCTTCTAACAATTTTGCCTGTACGGGTTCACGATCGGTTCTATTACTACGACTCGAAGGTTGCACTAGCATGGATCTCAAAACCATCATATATGTGGCAAACATTTATTGCGAATCGTGTTGCCAAAATCCAAGAACACACACGAGCTGACGAATGGAGATATGTCAATACAAGGGACAATCCAGCGGATATATATATCAGCAGACCATTGACCGAAGCAGTCTACCACAGAAGATATAACGGATATACCTGATCAGCGTCACATGAAGAGTGTTCTTCTTTCAACAGCAAACCAGCATTTCGACGTGTTCTCATTGGTTCTTCATCGGGGTTCTTTGCAGAAATTAGAACGCATATTTGCATACTGCTACAGGTTCATTAACAATGCCAAGCTCGCTGCATCAGAACGAAACTTCGACCCTTTCACTACAGTTGAGCTCGACACAGCATTGACTGGCATTTTGCGTAATAATCAACGTTTTCATTTACAAAGAGGCTACAATCATCTACTGACACAACAAGAGGTCGAGAAGTCAAGTCGACTTTCAAGTCTCAACCCTTTTTTGGATGAAAAAGTGCTCATTCGCGTCGGCAGACGCTTATACAATGCATTAGGCACTTATGATTCCAAACACCAAATAATTCTTCCCAATCTGAGTTTTCAAAATTTCTAATAACATTTTCTCATTTCATGCACATGCACGCTGCCCCCCAAACACTACTATCTATCACACGTCAACGCTACTGGCCTCTTGATAGAAAGAATCTCTGTCGCAACATCGTCCATAACTGTATAAGATGCTTTCGTACCAAACCCAGGAACTCTAATATGCTGATGGGCACTCTGCCAAAGGAGCGAGTCCAACCCGAACGTGCGTTTCTAACAACCGGAATAGATTTCTGTGGGCCTGTATGGACAACATCAAGGATTCGAGGGCGACCTCCCACAAAAACGTACTTGTGCATATTCGTGTGTCTTACAACAGGGGCAACGCACATCGAAGTTGTCAGCGATCTCTCGACCGATGCTTTTTTGGGTGCTCTGCGGCGCTTTATAGCCAAAAGAGGTCTATGTTCAACAATTTATTGTGACAACGCCACAAATTTTACTGGTGCCATGAATATGCTTGCGGAGCTTTATCAGCTATTTCAGCAAGAATCCCACACGTTGTCAGTCCAGGAATTGTGTCAGCTGCATCGCATCATATGGCACCCTATTCCACCAAGGTCTCCTCATTTTAGCGGGCTTTGGGAAGCCGCCGTCAAGGCTGCAAAATATCATCTTGTACGCGTTATCGCCCAGTCAACTCTTACCTTTGAGGAGCTATGTACTTTAGCTGCACAAATCGAGGCCATCTTAAATTCAAGGCCTATAACACCGCTCTCATCAGATCCGGCCGACTTGAACGCACTCACACCAGGTCATTTCTTCATTGGTGCACCATTGAACTCCTTTTCAGAACCAGATATTTCTGAGGTCCCAATAAGTCGACTGTCCAGATTTCGTCGGCTCCAGCAGGTTCAACAAATTTTCTGGAAACGGTGGTCAACTGACTACCTACATCTGCTCCAGCAGCATTACAAATGGAAATCCAAGGGCACCAGTCTAAAACCAGGCGCCCTAGTCCTCATTCGAGACGACAATCTTCCGCTCTGCCGATGGGCACTTGGTCGAATAATTGAGACGTATCCTGGAACAGATGGCGTTCATCGTTGTAGCCCAAGTTAAGACGCAGCTTGGATCATTCAAACGAGCGACAGCGAATTTGAAACCCTCTACTGATTGATGAGTTTAAGTATACTAAATATACTTCAAGGAGGCCGATATGTTAAGTCTTCAACTTAATAACTTTTATATTTTTTCTTTACATTTCAAACTAATATTTAATATGAGTTAAATAATTGAATTTCCATCTCTTTATATCATCTTTGTTATTCTTTTATTGATCTAGTACAACTAATCTAACACATCTCCATTGACAATAATTCTTAAAAGTTCTATACCAATGTGCAATATCCTAACTGTTAATATGAATTGAATCGAGAATAAAAATCATTCTTTGTTAAGCCACCATCGAGTGCAAAGCCAAGTTTTTTAATTTTCCACGATCGACATCACTTTCAGTCAAGCTAGATTTATTTCTTCGAAGTAATTTTGAGAAAGCCTTATTTTAAAATTAACAATAGGTATCCCTCAGCGTCAACCCTCTAACCTTACTGCCCTGTCTACAAATCAAATGAATTAATCAAAAAACCTCCGGATATGTTCCAGACATAAATCCCAGGACCGAAATTGAATTCTGCGCGATAGTATTTTGCATTAATTAATGCAGTAGTGGTAACACTTTGATCATCGCAATACGAGTAGTACCAGTTTGTCTTGATAGTGGTGGCCTAATGAAAAAAAATCAAAATCAAAATTTACGAAGCGTTCCACATTTCTATGCGAACTCACTTCAATTAGAATTTATTTGCGCGATGGTGCTTGCTCCTCCGTCGTTATTTCACTTCCATAGTCTCTTCGTTTTTTTTTCACTTGAAAATGGTTTTTATGCAAATTCTGAAAACACTTCATTCCCTGTGCACAGCCGAGCAGGATAAAATGGCTTTCTCTGGGCTTACGCTTCGCAACATAACGAAAAGGACGCTTGAAGGGAATACAAAATTAGAAATGTTTGCAGCCTCAACTAACGTATGTACATACATACGGATACCATGTGAGTGCTACGTCACGGTTCCGTGTAGAAACTTGAAATGTTTCATGTCTTCCAAAAGTTGTCAATCCTTGTATAGCGCGAGAAAATTGCAGGCGTTATCCTTCATTCTACAATTTCCCAAAGCAGCAGTTTATTCTCTCCTTTTTGTTCGCGTGTAATCAAAATGTTTCCTTTGGCTGTGGCCGGGAGCTCCGATTTAGTTTGAGTGTGCAGATTGACAAAACACATATAGTACGTCATTACGGGATGGTATAATAATTTGAAATACAGAAAGCTAAAGGAAACGCCGGAGACGGATGACGTAATTAGATGGCTTTGCGACAGGTAAAACGGAATTGGAAAAGTTTCTGAAAACCCCAAATAAGACAACGTGTCAGTTCGTTGTCTTCTAAGTGTTATTGTTAAAGTTAGTGTCACAGTTAATTGGCGTGGAGTTTTATAATATTTTTACGGAAAAAGTTAATCAATAAAAAGGGAAGAAATTGTATAAATTAAGTAATGGCATGCAACCTTCAACGAGGAGGGATCATTGTAGGAATTTCGGATGTCATTGATAATAATTGTTGTTCGTATGCTAAATGCTTACGCTCAGAGTCAGCTGGGGTATTCTGAAGCGTAGATTTCAAAAGCATCAAACGAATCACTTGAAAGTATGTTACAGCAAGAGTGGAGTAATAGTTCTTCGGAAGAGTGCTGCCAGCTAGTCAGCTCTATGCCTTAAAGAGTCGCTGCTTTTCATATGTAAAAAGACCTAAAATAACTGAGCCTGAAAGAAAATGAGCCCTGCAACTGAGGAATCTCCAATTTATAAGCAAATGCAATACCCTATTCAGGCAAAGAAGGTAATGTCTAAGGTCCGGATTTGTATGCACTAAAAAAACATGTTTTATGCTTTTATGCGCATAACCATGCTCTAAAAATTAAGGAAACTATGCATTCAAAATTACAAAAAAAAGCAGGAAATTGGATGTAAATGTATTTAGTTATGCAGTGAAATCTCTCATTAGCGCACATCCTGTTTAGCGGACAACTCACATTAACGGACACCTTTTCGGAGAACCAATTTCTATTTTCTCATACAAAATGCGTTCTGATAAACGGATAACTCTCATAACCGGATAAAAAAACTCCGGTCCTGTGGCTGTCCGCTTAAAAGAGATTTCACTGTAGTATACAATGTACCTACAAAGAACAAAAAAAAAAAAAATATATATACGGCGTCAGCAGTCCTATACAGAACCAAGCCTTGCTTCTCGCAACCATTTGTGTGTTCATGTTATGCATGAATTGAAGCGAATTTTTTGCCGACTCCGAACGGCGAGTTGAGAAGCTTTTCATGACAAATGATACTCTTTGATTGCTTGTGGCAACCGTGAAAAACATTTTTAGGTGTTGGACCCAGCTGGGATTGAACCCGAGCAGCATGCGTAGTAGTCCAACGCACTAACCACCACGGCCACACAAAGAACAATAGAGATAAAAAAAAAAAGCAAAGAGACGCACTCCTTGTAGATGGTCTGACGCATCAGAAGTAAAACTTCTTAGCTGTAATCGTGGCCAAAGGAAGAAGGATTTGTGAGAAAAGGGAGATACATATTTATACAATTGTCGATTTTGTCCATTTGGCACCGAACCAATTTTTGGCAATTTCAATTTCAAAAAAAAAAAAAAAAAAAATTCGGAACTTTTTCGAATGTTCGTTTAACCCAGTGATGGGTAGTGCTAATTACAATTGTAATTTAATTATTAATTAATTACAGGCTAATTACAATGGCCATTAATTGAATGTAATTTAATTACATCGCAATTATTGAGTAATTGTAATTAAAAAATCTAATTACAATTACATATAATTAGTAATTTAATTACAATTACTTCATATAATTCAAGATGTAATTAAATTATAATATCATTGTTTTATAAAAGGGACATTTTTAACTTATGTACAAACATACATATGCATATATTTGAAGTGTCACAAAGCTACTTTGTTGTATACGGTAATTCAAGACTAAATGAAACGCACCGCTTGAGAGTTAGAACGTAACTGCTTTATCAAATGCTGAAGGGTATCAACTCATGTTCATGGCTTTGCTTTTGTACGATACACAACGTATGAGTATATTGTAGTATAATTGCATACTTTGTTGAATATACATCTGATCTACATCTGTAAGTTGCACTAATTTTACTCAAAAATATTGTGGGATACCATTCGAAAGGGCTCGGAGCAAGGATTGCAAAAATATTTTTTTAATTTTTTTGTGTGCAAAAATACCAACAATTCCATAGTACAGCTATGTATATATGTTAGAGGTTAGCTATGAGAAATGAGAAATTGGATAAACATTACGAACGCGACTGGGTGTGTGCATTAACCTTTTATGCACTGTACTACTGAGTTTTGAGGTCCCAGGTTCGTTTCCTAGCAAAATTCGTATTTTTATTTATTTTTTTTAAATTGTTTTTGTATGACAGCACAATTTTGGATATCCTTTAATTTTTTTGAAATTATTGTTAATCGAATAGTGATCATTTCATTGAAATCGGTCCAGTAGTTTACGAGTTAATTGATTGAGAAATTGAATTTTTCGACATAAAATAGAATTTTTCGTCGTGAATTTCTCAAAAACTCTACAACTTAAGAGACTCGCTAAATTTTTCTTTAAAAATATAGTTAACCACCAACGAACTATGATTGTTTCATATTTTTGACTTCAGTAGTTTTCGAGATAATTCACACATTTTTGGCAATAACTCCCAAAGTTTCTAACGGAAAAAACAAAGCAAAATATTTTTGGAATCTTTGTTTCGAGCCCTTTCGAATGGTGTCCCACATGATATATTTTTCAGAATTTTATTTTTTTTTGTGATTACATTTTTCCCTGTAATATGTTGTCCATGTATGTGGACTACCGTAATGTATAAGTGTGCCAAATTTCAAGTTTCTAAGAGGAACGGTTCTTAATATTTTTATCGTGACAGACATTTTTGAGTTAGAGCGAACTTATAATGGTTCCGTATTACCATATGGGTACGGAACCCTAAAAATAAAATAAAATAAAAAATTAATTTTGCCGAGACTTGAGCCTGCAACCCTAGCTCAGTAGTCCTGCAACTAAAAAGGCACACAGATGATTTCCAATACCATAACAGAGGAGTTGGATATCTTAACAATATCTATCAGATCAGGATAAAACGCTCAAAACGTTTGTGAAAATATCAAAATATCTTTAAATTATGTTTCAAATATGTATAATACTCTTTTGCCATATTCCGCTCTAGTGGAAAGACTTTTTTCATTTGCGGGGATAATTAACAGGAATAAGCTAAAAAAGATTAAAACTATGACAAGTTAGTATTGCTTAAAGCCTAACATAAAATATAACGTCTGATTATACAGCACATAACATTCACAAAGGATTTATAAATAGAATTACAATCGTACATAGAAAACATAAATCCATTTTTACATTGTACATAGACACATGTGTATGTATATACAGTGAAACCTGTCTAGTTGGCCACCCTTTTAGGTTGGCCACCTGGATAAGTTGGGCAATATTTTACTGCACCAAAAAAATTCCATTCTTAAAATACCTTTTTATGTTGTCCACCTGCCTATCTTTGAACATTTTATTTTTATTATAACCTGCGAGATTGGCCAAGAATATTATATGATGGATTTTGTTCCATATTTTCAGTTATTCACTGAACAAAACGTCTAGAAATAGCGGTGAAATAACGAAATGTGTGTTCTTGTTTCATCGTTTGAAATATTGATTTTTTATTTTTATTTCAAAAAAAAAAACACACACTTATAAGTTGGGCAAATATTCTTGCACCACAGGTGGCCAATTTGCCACGGTTTCACTGTATATAATGAATTTTGTTAATAATACCAATATCATTTTCATATAATAGCCTGTAGATCACAATCATATATTGAACTAAAAAATATATATAAATACAGTCATACATTATACATACAACATACATCATATAATCATATATGTATTATACATATAAAAATATAAAAAATAAAGATTTAATTACACATTTAATTACTGGTTTTAAATTATATTTCTAACTACATTCATTTAATTACAATTCTAATTACATTAATGTAATTGCAATTATTTGCCGAATTATATGTAATTGTAATTAGAAATTTTAATTACAATTACTCAATAATTGAAATGTAATTAAATTACATTGCAATTAAGTGTAATTGTAATTGTAATTTAATTAAACCTTTAATTACCCATCATTGGTTTTACCCCACCCATACAGGGATGAGGGATTTATTGACCATCCACACCTTGCAATGTCGACCTATTACCGTCACAGCAGGTATTTCTTCAAGAATGTCTTAAAATTAAAATGTTTCAATGTCCACAAGTGAATATCGGCGAAAGCCATAGCCTTACACAGAACTTTGGAAAACGAGTTTCTTTCCCAATTGAATCGTATATCTTATCGTATACTTTTAGTAAAGGTTACATTAAAATTTCAAATTGAAATTTCCTTTTTGTCTATGATTATAAACTTAAAAAAATATAATATATGCAAGAAAAAACTTAAAAATGTGTAATATGCAATACATACATGCATTTATAATTCAATATATGCATTTGCATGCATTTTTATGCATTTGCATAGAAATCCGGACCCTAGCTAATGTCTATGCCTTTAGCATATACAAAGGGTAAATCCTCTCACTTGACCATCTGATAATACTGAAATTTAGCATATCAACTGTGATGGCGAAAATTCTATAAAGCGAAAGATGTTCTTATAATCCGAATTATTTATAAATACATACTCAATAAAATGGTTAGGTATACATAAATTCGATTATCGGCATTTTACTGAATATTTTTAATTGTGGTAGATACTAAAGGGATTAAAACGTAATTTAACCGCAGCAACAAAAATGTTGCAGCATTTTTCTACTCACTATTTGAGCTATAGCAGCTGTCTTTTAATTATATCTAATATTATACATACATACGAGTATGTATATGCGTACATAGTTCCACTTTTTAGCTAGTCACTCTCTGACCAGGAACTTCTATTTTTAACTACCATCGATTGTACCTTAATCCTCGTGAAATGCCATAATATCTACTTATACTCGTATGTGTATACCTTATTTCAAGCTATTACTCATTCTTGATGGTGGTTGTTTGGTATTCAATCGCAAAAAGGCATACTATAAGTATCTGAACTTTTTTAGCGGTACTTCAAGAATTCACGTGGACTTGTAGATGATAAGGGTAAATGGAGTATATACCTCCATACTCTACAAAATTTGCGGCACAGAGTATTCTACTTTTCCATGTCATTGCTCAGAACTTCAATTTGCCATCGATTATTTAATGTTAAAAAAATTCGATAAAGGAACGAAGCTCTCAATTCGCTTCGATTTAAAATCGGCAGTATATCAATGCCAGAGGAAGATAAAAGACAAAAAATATTTACCATTCCAAATTTGGAATAGGTAAACGCATCAAAAATTATTGGAATAGGTATATTTACTGATTGATTTTGCGTTAAAATTAAAATGTTACATTGCCACAGCAAATTTAAAAGTCTTGCTAAAACAGAGACGCAGTGTTACTTCGAAAGGACACAAAAAATGCACAAACAAAGCTTTTAAACATATACATATATATGTACAGTGTGCTCAACAACAATGAAACAACTATGCAAAATGCCAAACTATGCAAAATATAAAATATATTAAAGTTTGGAGCAAAATGAGCTGCGCAATTATCAAGCTACATAATATGTACATTATGTTCAGAAGATTGCCAGATCTGACATCCCAAATGTCTAACAACCGTCTGAACTGACGATTTTAGTCTGACGATTTTAGTCTGACAATATATTGTCAGAAAAAATATTGTCAGACCGACATCTGATAAGTAATTGTCAGACATCTATCAATCGTGTGAACACTTTTTAAAAAATTGTAGGTCGCCCCCATTCGTGCAAAATATAACACGCACACGCAAATGGTTGCGAGAAGCAGGCCCTGGTTCATCCCAAACTGTAGCGCCACCTAAAGAAAAGAAGCAGCATCTTTCAGCCTGATTATCTCTAATGGATTGCAAAGATGGCATCACATTCATGTTGATAGCCAAGCTGCGTTCAAAGCACAGTCTGCATATATTGGGTCTCTGGTCATCAAGCCGGATGAAAAGGCTTACCTAGAAGTATAACTTAGTTCAGAACCCGAATTTACCGACTCGCCGATCCGGCACTATTTTTCTGAAATTGATGCTAAACTACAAGGTACGGCTGAATACCTCGAGATTAACGGAACATACATTTTTTTTAATTTAAAAAAAAAATAAGTAGGTTTGATGAATGTTCCCCCGCCCGGGGCACATTCAGCAAAAGAGTTTTCAGTCGAAAATAATAGGCTCAAAATTGTTTAACTTGAATTTTTTAAATATTAACTTGTTAAACTATTGAATTAAGGATATTCATATGTACCTATATAGAACTAGTCTTAGGCGTTAAAATCCATTATATATATAGGTACACATGTATTATTAACTATTTAAAAAGGAATACAGTACTACCTCGGTAATTTGAACTATTAGAGACGTTGTCAATATTTCGGACACGAAAGCAGTGTAAAACGGTTTTAAGTAGTAAAAATCAAAATCTTGTCGTGCTTTTGAAGACGGTTCATGCTTGTCTGACAAAAATGCTTGAAATGTAACTTAAAATCGTAATTATAAAATAACAAACCATTCACAGAGCCAGTTGACACAAACATGCTAACTGCAGGCATACAAAATTCAGCTTACATCCTACTGACATGGAATCGACACGTCTTTATCTTTATAAATGTTTTCTTCTAATATTTCTGAAACTGTAAAATCATTCAGCAAAGAAACTACAAATTACAAGATACATAACGTAAACGAATAGGTGTTCGAATTAGTGGAGCGTTCGAATGACCGAATGTTCGAATTAGCGAGGTAGTACTGTAATACTAATAACAATACACCGCTTTTGATTTTTTATATTAATTCATAATAAAATTTCATATATGGATTGAAAACCACCTTCTGAATGACATTTTTAATTGAATCGGAAGTGTCCCCAAGAAGATGGTGCTTTCTCAGGTGACTTATGTGCCCCTTTTTGGTAGCCGAATGTGCCCCGATGTCTCAAATTGTATTTAACTTGTATTTAACATTTTTCATAAACTTGTAAAATCTACATGGATTCTAGTTTCCTACCTTAAAACTTAATATCAATACATGCTAAAAATAAAAATCTATCATCTCTATATATAAAACAGTTCACTGACTGACTGACAGACAACGCACAGACCAAACCGCTGAACCTAAAGAGCTGAAATTTGGACAGGACATTCCTACAGTGACACAGACATTCGCTAAGAGAGCATTTTTTGAAATTCCATCTCTAAGTGGGTGAATTCGGAAAAATAATATTCCCTAATATATATGTATATTCAAATTTCTGTCATCAAACACCCCTAACAATGGCTTATTGGATTTAAAACTTAAGAAAGCAGTTTTTAGTAAATTCTTTTGAGATTCATTTAAGGTATAAATTATCCTTCTGCGTTATCCTGGAGCTGAGCTATGCTCAAAACAGCCCTAAACAATTCAAAAACAATTGAACACAATTCATGAAATCATCGCCAACAATTTCCCATCAGTGAAACCGATGCCAACAGCCAGGGGGGTGACGTCATAGAGATGGTGTGTGTATGTGTCGCATTTGAAATTTGAATTGTGTGAAATGTTTTGTGCCCGGCCTACTACGAGGAATATGATTGTAAAAGCAAATTTTAAAAAATTGCACGGGCAATGCCGGGCGGGTAACAGCTATCTATCCATCTTTCTATGCACAGACAGCCAACGAATGAGATTTATAACAAGTGTAAAGGGGCATGTGGGAAGGGGAAAAGGGACTATACCGTGGCCGTGGCCGTGGCTGTGTGATTTTCATAGTAGGTACCTACTGCGGCAGGTGTTGAAACTTTCATGAATGGGAATTTTGCTACCGCGCATTCGTATATTGTATATACATTATATATGTATAATGCGAAGGTACAACGAAGGGGCGGGAAAACTAGATAAATTGGTTGGATTTTCTGTATTTGCAAACAAATAATTTCTTCGACAGCATTTTATAAAAGTGTGTGATTTTTTTGATACCATTTGTTAACAGTGGAAGGGGGGCGAAGCAAGGCGAGCACGGGTCAGCTAATTAATTCATATAAAAGTGGCCATGCTAAATGCTTACATATCCGTATTGAAAAATAACATCGAAGCACACAAAAACACAAAACAATTTTTTATTTTTTTTGTGGCCAACTAGCTATAGCTTTCATACTACAATGTATACCATTTCAGCGTTAACACTGGAAAGACGGGAAAATCTTCTTACCAAGAAAGACGGCAAGTGTCGTTTGACCCCATATAATAAAAATTTAGATTTTGATATATGTAGATCATTTAAAAGTGCTAATCAATTAGTGAACAAACTTTAATATAATCATATTAACGTGTCATGACAAATAATTGCTTTTGCCTGATTACATTTTCCACGTAATGGAATTGTAAATACAAATATCGTACACATAACTAGATTTATTATTACAGTTGGAAATATAACAGTGACGTCTTTTACCTGTACCAACAGCTGAAGGCTGCATCAATAGGTAAGGTAGGTGGCGTGCTGACAACACCCCATCATGATTTCACTGTATTACGCTTATCTTTCCTCTGGTAAGTGGTTCTATGGTGGAATTGTCATAATGATATCGTTCTGGGGTAGAACAATGTTAAAAAAATTAGCTTTAGGACCCTTTTATAGAGTTTGTAGGGAAATAGTGCTTTATAACAAATTCGCCATCACCCGTATGAATTAAGTCCGGCTCTTCACTAGAATCTTCACTTATATAGTATCAATAACAGTTGAATGCGTTCCTGATCTTTTTCAAATGACATTTTTAAATTACCATATTCACCCAGTAAAAAAAAAATAGACAACTGGGTAGGTGGGGTATTCACATCACCCTTATAGCTTGAAGACTCTGTCACGGGTTACTTGTGCAACCAAACTTTATTTAAACCATCTGAATCTATATAATAGAAAACAACAGAAAGGTACTGTACCGACAACTAGTGTTGTCAATCGCAAAGTATAATATTTTTGAAAAATAAGGGCTTGGGGTGTTGTCAGCAACCCACCTACCCAGTTCAAGGTTAAAAATTAAGAAAAAAATTCAAAAAAAATTACACCATATGGTCAAATGACCGGCGCCGGCTTTGTAGGCAGATGATATGTTTATGTAATTCTTTATGAAGATATAACAATGACACTACAGTAGAATCCGCTTAAGACGCTCTTCAAGAGACCGACAGAAAATAGCGTCTTAAGCGGGATAGCGTATTAAGCCTGAAAAACTAAAAAAATACATCCAGTTTAAAAAAGGGTTATTTTATAAAAGGAGTTGATATTATACACGTATTATGCTAGTTTTCCTTTCATCCCTTGTACTATCTATTGTATGCAATCGGAATCGAATGCACTGACACTACCTGTATGTACGTAAGGCGCACATAAGAAATGAAACAAAACTGACAAAAGTAACGACCACAAAACGACACGCTCCATATGGTTTGTTCGCGAAAAACAAAAAAAATCCCTATAAGAACGGCGGTAGCCTTCGGCGCCGCCGTATATCCCAATGCATCGAATGGTTTTTCTGGGAAAAACATTCAAAAACAAGAGAATACAAATTTTACGAAGTGTATCGTTTAGCTGTGTGAGCGTATTTGAACCACAGTTTTTTTTTTCTAGTTCGCGATGGTGGTACAAAATCTGAACAACTTAGATATTATTTTTTCCCTACTACCGTTCATTCTGTAGGCAAAAATAACTATTCTTGTGAACAACATAGTTCTGTTAGTAAATTACAGCTACAATGTTCGTGTGAAATAGCAAAATTTGTTGCCGCGAAAGTGTTTTCTAATGTTCAGGTTGCTGTAAGAGTTAAGCGGATTCTACTGTATATGTAAATTTAAATTTACACTATTTTAATAAAAGTCAGAAGAGAACATGCCATAAAAACTAAAATTTTTAAAAATATAAAACGCTAAACTTTAAAATTGGTCAAATGACCCGTCTTTCTAGTGTTTAAGGGCGTATTTAACCAGTAGGGTGTTAGTCTTTAAAGCCTGGTTCCCACTAAAAACGGTCTTGACTAATGTGCCCTGATAACGAATGTACCCCAGCTTACCATATATTATCAAGTAATAAAATTGCGTTTGAAATTTTTCGATAGTATAGCGAATTGTGCGTTCGGTAGGATGAATATGAGGACCACAAGTTGCTCTAAGCGAACGAAACACATTCCTCGTAGATCGGTGATTTTCGTAATACGGATGAATAATTTGCCGGGTTAAGCCTTTCCATTGTGGGCGCCGTGGCCATGGTGGTTAGTGTGTTGGACTACTACGCAATGCTGTCCGAGTTCAACTCCTGGCCGGGTCTAACACCTAAAAGAGTTTTTTCACGGTACCACCTCTTTCGAATGCCTGACAAGCATCGAAGAGTATCATTTGTCACGATTAAGCTTCTCAACTCGCCGTTCGGAGTCGGCAAAAAACTGTAGGCCCCTTCCATTCGTGCAAAAATATAACACGCACACACAAATGGTTGCGAGAAGCAGGCCCCAGTTTACCTCGAGCTGTAGCGCCAACTAAGCAAGTAAGCCTTTCCATGATGAAATATCAAACAATACTGAAAAAAATACCATGACGGTTTGACACGACTGCCCTACTGAAACGAATACCTCGAAATGAATAACCCCATACCTGGCACTGTCACAGGGCACTGCCTAATCGGATATTACGGTCGCAGACTTGAACTAGTCTCGTCGGACATATGCAGGGATTACAATGAACTGGAGACTGTTGAACCATTGGAAAACCTACTGTACACCTGTCACGTACTGGCAAAAGGTAGGCACAGACTACTAGTAAAACTATCTTTCAATTCGCTCGAAGAAATCGCAAACTTAAAACTTCGCCTTCTCATCATCTTTGCTGAATGGACCTATATTTTGTCTGACAGCATTTAACTGGAGTACTTAAGAGAGGTATGGACCTAACTTCACCTTACCATGGTTAGTTGATTTATGAAATTTAAAAAATAACATAGTTCGTACCAAAAAATGTAATATTCGATGTCTGACTGAAGATTAAAATCAAAATAAGGCTGCTATATTAAAGCTCACATATTAAGTAAAATCAAGCAACGAAGCGATGCAGTAGTGGGTTATATGCATCCTTTGAATGATTCTGAACTTTAAACTTTTACTTCTAGAATTTATAGAATTTTTCAGCAACAAAAATATTTAACCCTTATCCGCCATGAACCTCTGACTGCAAAAAAGGGTAAATCCACCCCAGGCATTTTGAAGTTTGAATAATTCCGAAAGCATTAACTTTTTTAACAAAAGTGTCAGACATTTTTTCTATTATTATAAAATCGATGCTCGTTAAGATATGCACGGTTTCTTACAAAAAAAAAAAGACATAAAAACGCGTACTTCAGAGGCATAGAGTAGCTTCTACTCCGTATGTAGTTTAAGGGTTAAATAATAGGTAGGTAGGTGTAGGTACAAGTTTTGATAAAACGAGTTTTGCAACTCACTCCGAGGTACACCTTTATTTGGTACCTGATGCAACTTCTCGACTTTATTATTCAAATAAAATTCAATAAATCACGATACGAGTATGCCAACGTTGTATGCGCCAGTTAAATCGAAATACTTGTGTATATTAACCCCAAAAACGAAAACCTGGCTGAGCCAAAATAATATATGCTTATGTTACATACACACATACAGTGTATCAATCTCATATTCGAACACCAGCTTTTAAGAAAAACATTGAATTCCTGATCAAAAACGACTTGAAATATTAAGTTAAATATAGTATAGCATTTTTACTGGATATTGAACAATTGCATTCCATTTAGTATTGACATTAGTTAACATTCCCTTTGGTTTTGAAATAGATAAAAGTAAAAAAAATAGACAAAAAGGAGCTCAATTTCGTATTCGTACACCGATCGTTTATTCACAAAAAAATAAAAATTAATAATCTGTTCCATGTAAAAGTTGTTTTTTGCATTGAATTATTATTTTTCAAAGTGAAATAATGAAAAAAAAAGTTACTTTGTAAGGTTATTCGAAATTTCTTGGAAAAATGGGTAGAATGTAAGGTGAGATATCAAATTAACTGCGGGAACAGATAATCAGATATAACGGAGCAGGAAAATCTTATAGTGTGATATCAAGTTTGGTAGGTCGGCCAAGATCAACCATCCACACAATCATTATTCGGTTGAAACATGAAAACCACATCGAAAATAAACCAAAAAATACATCTAAAAATGTATTAAATGCACATGACATTAGAATATTTATACGGTAAATTCGAAAAAAAACCTACATATAGTGCATCAAAACTGGCAGAAAACTTTGTCGAACTTTTAATAAAGGTTTCTGAACAGAAATGCCAAGAAATTGCATCCGAAAACAAGAGTACAATTGAAGAGTTATGTGTAAGAATCCTGTCAATAGTTTAATGAACAGAAGCAAGAGATTAGAATTCACTTAACAACACCAATTTAAAGATTTCGACTTTTGAAACACAGTAGTATTTACAGACGAGTCTAAATTTAATCATTATGGGTCGGATGGCGAACAAATGGTTTGCCGAAAAACAACTACCGGATATCTTCCACATACCAAGGCGGACAGTCAAACATGATGATGGTTCGGTAATGCTGTGGGAGTGTTTTCCGCGGCTAGAGTGGGATGACCGCATGTAATTTAACGAATAAATGGACTATAAGCAATATATTGAGATATCTAAGCCAAAGCTGAAGAAAAGTGCTGTTCAAAAGGGGCTATGGAAAAATTTTACCCTTCACCAGCATAATGACCCCAAACATAAAGCTTATCTATTTTGAATGTGGCTTCTTTATCACTCTCGAAAAGTGTTGGAAACACTTCCACAGTCATCGGATATTAATGCCGTAAAGAATTTGTGGGACGAGTTGGGCCACAGAGTAAGAAAATTTGTTGTTTAAAAAATTAATTAATTATTACATTTCTGTAATTGAAATTACAGAAATATTAGCCGAATCCATGTCCAGCCATCTTTTATAGGTCTTAGCTAACAAAGACTTTGATTCAAAGTATTAGTTTTAAGATAAAATGTGAACAAATTGACTTAATATCAAAGTGTACGAATACGAAATTGACCATATTTTTGTTAATATTATGTTTTTTATGAAAAAATTTCAATACTTTATTTGAAATATTTGAATTAATTGAAGTTAATTTTTTCATTTTAATGTGTTCTTACTGAAATCAATAAAATTTTGCAGTATTTGTTCAATTTGTTTGGATTTTTCCTTAAATAAATATTACCACATCAGGTGTACGAATATGACATTGATACACTGTATGTGTTAGATATAGCCTTCAGTGTCCATTAAATGCTTCCATTAAATGCTCAGGACAGGAGTTCGATAATTTGATCTACAGAGGATGCAGCCACCTGTAACTATAAATAAGTTCGCGAATCGACAATCACAGACCACCATGCTGATTGTAGTGAGGTCAGGTCATTAGCGGCGATTAGAAATACCCCCCTTATATCTTAACTAGCTGACCCGTACTCGCCTTGCTTCGCCCGCCAGCCATGTTTTTCTGATTTTCAAAACTTGACCTATTTCCTCGTATTCAAATGCTTTTTTGGTAGGACCAAACATTTTTCGAAGCTGAAGTGTTAACAAAATGTTCTTTAACTTTCTAACATACCAGGAAATCAGAAACTCTAATAGACCGGTAATAATTTAATGGGAATTATATTTGTATCAGAAATTATTCTTTTATTAATTAATGTTCCTCAAAAGTTTTTCTTCTTTCTGTTTTTTGTTAACATCCACTATGAATAGATGGGTTTTAAAAAAAAAAGATTAATCGTTCTAGCTCGATTTTTCCTTTTTTTTTTAAACCTAATTTTGATCGCCGGTGAAAATTCGACATAATGTAGACGAATTTGCCTGTATTGTCTCCACCGAGTGCAGATTCGAGATCATGATTAATGCGTTTGCTTTTGGAAAAAAAAATAGGATTGCAATGAAGTAGAAATGTTCCCCCAATGTAGAAGGAATCTTCCCCGGCGTGCGCACATTAACACTGTTTTTTTGCACATTCCCCAAGTTTTACCGCGATCGGACGAATGATGCGCGAACAAATAAAAAAAGGAGCACACAAACATCAGTTTTAATATACATATACATACATACATATATATAGGTAAATACTTATTGTATAAGATATATTGAGCGCGCATTCACACACTGCTGCACGGCTGTTGGCTGCGGTCTCCACTGATTTTGAGCATAGCTCAGCTCCAGGATAACGTGGAAGGATGATTCAGACCCCAAATGAATCAGGGCAGAATTTACTAAATTCACCTAAGTTTTTGTTTTTCAATCCAATAAGCTACTATTGAGCTAGGGCTGAATAATTATAATTTTCCTTACAGATATGCAGTTTTTTTCAATATTTTGTAAAAACAATATCATTTTCGGGGATAAAAAGTATAAAAAACCAAGAACATGAGCTATCACTATGTCAAGTTTCATCAAAATCCGTCCATTAGTTTCTGCGTTATATGCATTCAAACAGTTCCAAAATAAAAAAAAAAACACAGAAAGAAAAACCTGCGCACACACGAAATTATCTCCACTGGTCGTTGGTAAAATCAAACGATGTAAGCTTTTCTTGAATCGTGTGTCATTTTTAATTGATCGTTAATTTTAATTTAATGCTTATTGTTCAACTTCTGTATAACGTACGAAGATGATTTATATCTTAAAATGTTTGTACAGAATTGAACTTTATAATAAAAGAAATTCCCATCGGCCAAGGCATTCTAAGCTAGGAGCTTGAAGGTATTCGTAAAAATACTCTCTGCCCAGATATCAGCTTAGATCTCCGCTTCTGGATAGCAGATAACGAAAAAAAATATCCTAAGCCTGTATTCCTGACATTTTGCAATCCAACTGTGAAAACCGGATTCAATTTCGTGCAGTAGTTCTTAAGACAAAAGGGAACAAAGTTTTTGCAGTCGAAAAAAAGTAACATTTTTATTATAGTAGGGATAAGGATAAGGATGATTCGAAGTCAATATTACGGAAGTTATCTTGCCTTTAACCCTAATCCTAACACGGTGTGACTTTGAGTCACATTCGAAATTATTTCGGCTGTATTTCTGTTAATAACATCAGTTATTTACTTTTGGGCTTGTATTCTACTTTTAAACAGTTCTTAATAAAACGCACTAATTTGAATGAATTTTTAGTTTTTTGATTTGAATTGTTTTTTACTATTCTAAAAATACTAATGTTAACTACCACGATGTGACCCAAAGATACACACTACATTTTAATGTAGCCAGAATTTCAAAACTCAGTTATCATTTTGAAGATGTGGCTATACCCGTATTGGTTTCATAAACAATGGGTGTCATAGAACTACATAGGGAGTGGATGTACTCTGCCCCTAAAAATATGAATATTTTTAACATCACCATACTAATACAACATTATTGTTTTGTGTTTGTAGTTTGTCTGCATGCATACTTGGTAAAACAAAAAAACAAATAGATGGCCAGTAATGCAAAATTGCGAAACTATAATTTGGTGGATGTTTGCGGGGTAGCTTTCAGATTGCTCTGAAAATAAATGAAAACTTAGACTGTCTACAGAAATGATCCTTTGAAGTATAGTCTTTACTATCTGGACATTGCCACGGCAAGGGTCCTGGACTCACAGGCAAGAACATTTGCAGATACTGCAATGCAATGATATAGCAAAGGATATCGCTATTTATCGATATTTTTCGGGGATCGCGATGGGCTCACTCTGATGCCTAGTGTTTTGTGATGGCTCACCTTCACAACCCCTCTTCAGCCTAACCTTACATTGCGGGATAGCTTCAACAGTTGTGTGGCTTAGTTCGTACCCTGAATGCATGAAAAAATGCATGAAGTCAATGAAAATAATATTCGGTGCGATACCACTACCATCGAGATCAACAGCATATAATATTCGTCATCGATGCCACATGAGTCTATTAAAAATAAGGGCGTGAGTTACATACATATGTATGTACACACGCTCGACCAACATATAAATATGTACATATGTATGTATGAACACAGGCTCACCAGCCAGCGGCATCAATTCAAACAAGTGCAGCTCTTTTGCACTTGTTAACAGAAACTTAACTAGTCTTATGTTAAGCTGTTGTTTTGTTTTATTATTTGAGATTAGTGTTGAACTGTATTATTCAATGTCAAGAATAAAATGAGAGTGGAGTCAGTTTGTAACGTGTTATCGTCTTTGTTAATTTATCGTTTATTTGTTCGTAATAAATGAACTTAAGTATTAATGTATAAGAAATTAATAAAAACATTCACTTATATTGGTGTTCTTCCACGCTGGCAAAACCATTGCGTAAGCTTTTCTATTTTTCCTACTCCTCTGGACTCTTTCCGAGTAAATGGAAAACAGCATTTGTCCAGCCCGTCCCTAAAAATGGCGAATCTTCTTCTCTCTCCAGTTACCGACCCATAGCAATTACGCCCCTTCCTTTCAAGGTCATGTAAACGCTGATAAGCCGTCAGGTCATGAAATATCTTGAATCACGAAAGCTCCTCAATGACCGGCAATATGGCATCTGTAGCAAAAGATCCACTGGTGATCTGATAGCATATCTCACCGAAAAGTGGAACAAATCTCTGAGTGTAAGACTGTTGCACTTGATATTTTAAAGCATTTGACAGAGTTTGGCATCAAGCTCTTTTGTCGAAAATGCGGGCTTCGATGAACATTTTCTTCAATGGATTAGAAACTTCCTTTGGGGCCGTTCAATACAAGTTGTATAGGATGGTTTCAAGTCTGGAATTTACCCTATAAATGCTGGTGTCCCCCAGGGCTCAGTTTTGTCTCCGACACTCTTTCTTATTTTCATAAATGATCTCTTGTCTGCCACATCTAATCCAATACATTCCTTCGCTGACGATAGCACCCTCAGCTTTACATATTCACGCCCTGCTCTTCGGCTGTGGAACTGGAAGGGTCGCATATGTTAAGCTCATTAAATTCCGACCTTCACAGCATAACCAAATGGGGTATAAATAATAGAGTGGAATTTAATGCTTCAAAAACCCAATGCTGTCTTCTGTCGTTAAAGCGTAATCTTTCTTACCCATCAGCCATTATCCGACCCATGAATGGCTCTTGCATTGTTGAAACCGAAAAAGCTTTTCGTTCTCGGTATGTGTGTTGATTCCAACCAACGTTGGAATGACCACATATTCGAAGTCGCCAAAAACGCCGGGAAATGCTTAGGTTTCCTTTAACGATGTAAGAAATTCTTCACCCCTTCTGATCTAGCTGCAATTTATAAGGCGTATATTCGCCCCAAGCTCGAGTACAATGCTCATATCTGGTCGATTGCTCCAAAAACATCACTGCACCTGATCGATAGAATACAAAAGCGCGATAAAACTTATAGGGGATAGCAAGATCACTGAGTCGTAATGTTTCTTGTCCTTCCCTGTTTTGTCGCTTTTTCCACAAACAGTGCTCCAGCGAAATAGCCAGTTACATTCCTCCTCTTCAACAATTTTCTCGCAACACACGTCTCGCAAGAAACGCCCATCAGTTTACAATTAAGCCCAACTTCGGATACTGTAAAATATAGAGATCAGGGATGGAAAAGTCGATACAATTGTAACGAATTCGATACAAATGAGTTTGTACGAGTACAAAAGTATAATTTGCCTGAATTCGTTACAATTTATCAATCAATGAATATAGTGACTTGCCGACTGCAAACAAATTCAGCAATTCAAAAATTACTAAATTTCAGATTTTTGGACTGAAATAAATTTAATAAATAATTAATGTAGGTAATGAAAATTGCTCATGCCGTTCCCTCTATTCCACATTATGTATGTACATCAGCAAAATGAAAAAAAGGCTGAAAAGAACATTTATAGAACATTTTACAATAACTGATTGCCCTTTTCGTGAAATTTAGATTTCGTCCATTTGGTAAACTTAAATCTTTTCGATAGATACACTTTTCAGCTCAAGTAAAAAATTAAATATGGCATCACAGCTGGTTTTGACATAGGTGCAGAAAAGTTGTCCAGCACAGAGTCATTGAACACAAAGCAGGTCAGTCTCGGACAGAAACTTTTGTCATTGAACAACGAAAACCTAATATTTTCTGTTCTGAACTGTTCGGAATAGCGTTATTGAGTAAAGCGGCTAATAAAGACAAAATGTCGACACTGACTTCAAGTCGAAACAAAAAAACTTAATAAGGAACTCATCCTGTGAGTAGGTAAGTGAGAATATTTTGAACACAAACACGTGCAAAATAAGAGCATTAAGAAGAGCTCATAGACTAAACTATGAACTGAATATACTCGTATGTATAAACTTAAGTACAGTGAAATCTCTCCTAAGTGGACAGGCACGGAACCGGAGTTCTTTGTCCGTTTATGAGAGCTGTCCGTTTATAAGAACGTATGGGGAATTAGAAATTGGTTCCCCAGAAAAGTGTCCGTAAATGCAAGTTGTCCGCTAAACAGGGTGTCTGCTAATGAGAGATTTCCCTGTATTTTTGTTATTTAACTTATGTCAATGTGTTAATAATTTATTTTTGTTTGTTTATGTTTTTGAAAGCAAAATATTTTGAGTTCACTTTAAATTATCTTTTCATGCGAAAAATAGTTTTTAATACAATTGGCTCCATTTCAGTACAATCTTAAAACAGTTTTCAGTACAACTCAAAAATGTCATTCTCCACCACTGATAGAGATTCTTTCTTTAACTGCTCAACACGAATGTAGAATGCTTTACCAAATACGATTTTCCAAACATGCTAACTATCGCGAACTTTAGTCTAAATCTCTAAATATATGAAGATGTCCTCTAAGAACGTGTTAGAGTAATAAGCTATTAAAATAAATTATTTAATGCAATAAGAACATGTTTCAGATACAGGAAGGCTTTCGAAAAAAGTAAGTCAATACAAAGTACAAACTGTTATTAAATTGCTTCAAACAGGCGAGTGAAAATAGTTGACTAAAGTCAGCATTCAGGCTGTGATGAAGTACCACAGGCAACAGTTGTTGAGCCAACACTATTTTATCAAATCATCAATGATCTATGATAATATGCAAAACTAGAAACTGAGGCTCTAATTTCTGAGCGATTTCTTTTCGTTTTGTAAATCCCCATTTTTGCCTTTATTTAAAGGCAAAAATAAAAAGGGGTAATTCCCAAATTATGTATTGAGTAATTCCCTTCGCGTTTTTATGTGATTCAGATGTTTTTAAATACGGATCTGAAGAGAAGCTTAGTAGCTATGATTAGGCTTCAGATAACAACGAAGACGATGTTGACGATGTTTCACCAGTTATTTCTCATTCTACAGCCATTGAAAACGTCAATAATTTAATAAAATTGTGCAAAAAGAGCGAAATGTTTTCAACGACACACATGGCAAATCGTTTGGCCCTCCGCACAGTGCGGTATTGAGCCCCAAAAGCTGGCCATAAATGGATTTTTAAAAATTGGCGGTTTATCCCTTATTATTATTCCTCAAAATAGATAAGTAATTACTGCATTTGAATACGAAGAGTGCAACGCGCTAGTGCAATATAATAGCACGCCGCACGACCAATCGGAAGTTACCGTTCAGTCACCGTGTTAGCGTGATTGTTCGATGAGTTCAAATTTCATAGTTTTGAAAGTTCAGTGATTTTAGTGATCGTTTTTATGATGGATTACTTTAAGCCACGTATGTACTTTATATAACAGTATAGTTTTGTAAGAATTCTCCAGCCAATTTCTATCCATGGGGTCTAGAACTAAGATGTGATTAACTTGTAGGCAATAAATTATTTCTTAAAGAACAGTGTGATCGTTTTTGTACAACACACTGTGTTAACTCTCACTAAGAAGTAAATAAAAACCGATTCTATGCGTTTTGAATAGTTGCCTCATGATCGGATGATCCTCCCGCTAGTATATATTTAATTTATGTCCCGTATTACGCTTTATATAAAAGACAGCTTTCCGATGGCTGCTTAGACTAAGTTTCAGTTCCTAATAAACTGTCGCCAAGAAAAGAGCTACATACCTGTGTGTTTTATTTCTGTTAAAGATCGCCTACAAACTCTTGCTTAAATATTTATTTTCAAACTTTAAAAATGGTTTTGTTATATTTCTCCGCGCTCCTCCTCAGCGAAACCTATTGCAATTAGTGCAGAAATCATTTATGAGTGAAACTGCCGCACATAACCGCACTTTTTTTTAGTGATTTTTTTTCTTGCTGCCCACGTTTTATATGTAAATTATGGTTATATGTAAATTATGGATGTCCTGAATAGGCTTCTTTTAACTTCAGACTCCCTAATAACGGGTTTGAGAAGCAACCCGCACTAGAAAAGAAAACCTTTATCGTCAGAAGTTTTAACTTTATTATCAGAAAGTGATATAGCAAATGCTAACATTATCGATCATATTAATAGTTTTGTATAAATGCCTCGATTTTAGGAATTTTGTTTTACTATTTTTTTACTCTTGAAGTCAAATAAAACACGGTTTTGTAGCTGTTACAAATATAAAATATTTTTGGCCAGGTTTTGGATCTCAATGCCACACTGTCCTTCGTAGCGATATCGTTGTATCAAATTCAATTCAACCAAAAAAAACAAACAAACAAACATTTCTGATCATATGTAAACCAAACATTAATTTATTTATTAACTAATAAAATAGATGAAAATATGGGAAAATGAAATTTTTGTTGTTTCACTCTTTGTTTTACTTTTTAAGTGAATTAAGATAACATCCAGAAATTAGAACATTTCGAAAATTAGATTTACCCGAGGAATAAAGTGGTTCTAATTTCTGAGCGACCACTGTATTGTCAAACATGTTTTTTTTTCACACCCAGCACTGACATAAATGTTTGTACATAAAATCGAACTAATCAGGCCAACAACTAAAAAGAAATCAAACTAATAGAGTGTAGAGATTTAAAGAAAATTGAACCCTCCCTTATGATTTTCAAATATGAAAAGTTATTCTAGAAAACCTTCTCCGTTTTTGTTCTTTGTCTCGAAAGTAATCCATATTTTTTTCTAACCGGATATTTAAGAGTAAAAAGTTAAGCTGAGGTAAACTGGCTACCACCGAATTCACGGAGTCTTTTTTTTTAATATTCGAGTAGACACCCTAAATCCAATAACAAAAAGAAAATAGAAAACACAAAAGGAATTTCTGCAAAGAACCAACAAACTTCGAGCAAACACAAAACACTCATTAAAAGTTTAGATCCTATTTTTTTTAAGTTGCAAAAGTTTCCTGAAATATTCTTAAAGATGTGCGCTGCGAAGAATTTTACCAGATTTGATTGAAACTAAGAACGAACTACCTACAATTTCCGTGTTAAATAGCAAAATAAACCCACTTACATACATACATGTGTACATAATGTATCTACCACTTCAGTGAATTAATCTGACTCCAGGAGCAAGGTCCTTGCAACATTTAACGTAATTTAATCTTTTACTGTAACACTGCCTACGTCCACTGCCCATCAAGAGTGAACTTTTTCATTTACACACGAGCGTATGCGAATCTCGGGCCCGAAATGCAGCTGCATTGCACAGTTAAGGCTGATTTCACATCTATCACAGCCCCCGCGCGCTGCTACCCATATTGTCGAGTAGTATATTATCCCACTCGACTGCCGAGCGACCTACAAATTGAGCATACACACGCTCTCAATTCAAGCGTAATGAAAACCAATTATTTTACGAATGAAAACAAAACACAAAAACGATGGGAAAGCTTCGTCCTTCCAGTCTGACAATTTATGCGTGTTTACACCCCTCTTTTCGTTTCATCAGTCAGACAGGAAGGCAAAAACTAAGAACAGTTGAAATGGAAGAACGACTTCGCGAAAATGACACACATTAATTATTCGGATACGGAAGACGGGGCAGGAATAGGGATTTAAATATTTATTTTCAACAGAATAAAGCGAAATGATTGTCCTTACGTCATTCCGATTCCAGTTTTGACGTTTACAACATATGTAGGTATCCAAAGATGTGGCTGAATGAGATCCTGGTCAGTGTATCCTTTGGTATAATCACAAGTTGTTTTCTCAACACAATTTCTATTTTCGCGATTTTTCACTTTATACGCTAACGGGCATGAATTTTATTTTTATTTTCATTTTCTTTTCTTTTTCTTCTTCTTCACTAAATTCACATGACACAATCACGTACGCGCATCGATTTTGATATTAATACTACTCGTATAACGTTAGCACGAGAGGAAATTTAATTTACTCGAATTTACCAAACGCCTAGGTACTCCTTGTATTTTAGAGGTTTATTTTCTTAGACACACAACTTCTTACGCATTTTGCTGACGAGATTAACTAATAACCAGATTTATATAACCCCGAGTTATATACTCTTGGCAAACCGAAATCTGAAACGATTTGACGAACGCGATGACTTATCCGCGCGATAATCCTGTCCCGAACCGAGCTATATTTGCGAATATAGCAAAAACTACGAGTCTCGAGTTATACTGTGTCAAAGCTCTGTCAGAAGGATTTGCGTCACTTTGACATTTAACATTCGATGTTGAATGTTTTTGTTATTGTTTTAGTTATTTGGAAAGTATTAAACAATTTGATTTTAGCGAAAAATCAGTCCGAACTACTTCACAGTTCACGGCCTTGTTAGAACTAAGAGAGAAGACATTTCCAGAATCGAGGTCCTGGGAATGAGCTTGCCAGATGAAAGCATCGGATATTTTCTGCTGCTGCGCGTAATCGGAATTCCTTTGGACAATGAACTCAGCCATATGACAAGTGTAATGGAAAGTCTAAAGCTTTTCCATTCCATTCAGCCTATCCTGAGGAATTCAGTTTCAGTTTGTTTGTTGTTGGGGTTAGTTGAAAAGCTTTCGAAATGTCACGTGGAAATTCCGATAGTCCTTATACAAAAAATACAATCAACCTGTATATTTATGTGCATATACACTGACGTTGAATCGTAAAAGCCCTCTCATAGGAATAAAACGGTTATCTACTCCAGTCGAGTGCTACGAGGATTGGCATACTTTTTTGTTGCAACCTAAAAAAAACGGAAAAAATTGTGGATTTTCCAAGTTATGATTTCTATACCGACTATGGTCGGCACAAGTCAAAAAGGCTCTGTCATTGTGTAGGTGGTACTAGACTTGATTAGACGTCTGTGTGATTAACTGGAGCACGATAAGAAACAAGGGAATAGTATGCTAGCTATAGATAAAAGTGTAAGCCGGAATTTTCCTGTGTCAATGGATTAAACTTTGTGTAAGGTGAAAACTTGTTTTTTCCTTTTTTTAATTTCTGCAGTTGAAAATTGTCGCCTTGGAATGGCCTTGTTAATAGAGCGGAATTGAATTCAATTTCCCCTAGGCAAAGAGTCACTAAATGTAATGAGTTTGCCTCTTCCGAGAAGCTAGTGCGGATGGAACTGTCATTGAAAATTATATCTTGGATTTTATGAAAGACCGGGTTGTGACTGGGCGTAGTTTACGTTAGCAGGAGACATTTGAGCGGAGATTAAATAAAGCAAATTAAATTAGTGTAACTCTGGGTAATTAGAAGGATTTTGCAATTTGTGCGCGCTTGTTTATTGATATTTTCCGCCACGTCAAAATATCCGAAGCACATTAGCGGTGTTTGTCCATAAACTGGTATTCTTAAAGTTTAATAACTATTTGGGAAGGGTCGGTAGGTGGAAGTGGTGGTGGTTTCGAACAGCGCCGATTTGATACCACAACATTAGGTGCCCCGTTTAGGAGTTTAGGAAATCCTCTGGTCGGATAGTTCTTCAAGGTCGTCAAAGCAAGGTTTGTTCAGCAGGGGAGAGCGGGGCTAGAAGTAACAGGGGTACGTTTTAACAGCTAAATAATAAAGAGTACCCCTGAAAATTAAGTCCCGTAAAAGAGAAAAATATTCGTCTTTTCCAAAGCAAACGACGCGACATGTCTACTTCCGTTTTGAATTCATCGTCAGTGGAAAAAGTTGTGGGAACTAGTCTGCGCTTAACAGCTCACTAGATGAAAATTTTCACATTCCCATAGGTGCTCTTAGGGGCAAGATATTCTCACACTTCTTAAAACTAGCTGTTATTAGGTGGACCAGTCTTAGGTTAGGTTAAGTTAGATTAGGAGGGTCATTTACATTGAATGCAATTTCACCCAGAGGCCGTAAAGGTCCAATGTGAATATCCTAGTTGTGCATAGAAGAATGCAATTAACAAAACCATTTCGATCTACTAATGAATCTCTTTAGATCTGTAAGCGGTATTTATTCAGGTCGTCCAGGCAATCAAAGAATCGTGCTCCCATACAAGATAGGAGCCATTCTTGAAGAGCCGGGCAGTGGCATAGAAGATGTGCTACAGATTCTATTTCATCTTCATCCATACAACTTCTACGGAAGTCATTTGTGAAGGTGCCGTATCTTTTGGTCATCATTTCCTATTATACAGTGTCCGGTTATAACACCAGTGAGTATATGGATTTGGCTTCTTTCATAGAGAGTAGGGATATTGTTCGTTTCAGATCGACTGCGGGCCACAGGTTGCGGGTTATGACACAATCGCTAGTATTGCGCCATCGGTCCTCGGCTGAATTGATATTGATGCGGTCAGATTTTTAGATTTTTAACTGTGCTGAAAGCCGGTAGGACCTGTCTGTCAGCTAATGTTATATCTATACCAGAGCCTTTCCTGGCCAATCCATCTGCTGTTTCGATCCCTTCTATTCCCACATGTTGGGGCATCCATCAGAGTAGGACTGTGTGGTGTTTTATCGCCCTAAGTGCCGCGAGGCACTCCTTTATGCACTTTGAATATACCAATGGGGAGTCTTGTGCTTTAAGTGCGGCTTGGCTATCCACGCATATGGTGATTTCCGTTGCGGGTAATTCCATTGCTAGGACGATGTGTGCTGCTTTTTTAATTGCATATATCTCTGATTGGAAGACGCTGCAATAGTCTGTTAGTCGGTAAGACTGGCTTATGGAAAGTTCTTCCGAGAAGATGCCTGCTCCGGTTCCTTCCTCTATTTTTGAACCATCTGTGAAGATGGATGTTCGTATGATGGCATTTTCGGAGCTGTTCCAGATCTGTCTACTTGGTATGGCGACCTTGAAGTATCTGGTAAAATTAAGCTGGATCTTTTCGTTATCCGTGCAGGGCATGAGTCCCTTTTGATTGAAAAAGTCCAGTATGAGCGTGTCACCAAACGAGCGTGGCTTCCAGTCTTAGAACTCAAGTTGCGGTGTGGATCTAAGTGCACCTTCGTAACCCCCATTTCTTCCCGAATGCATGCGTAGAATGTACTAAGTCCTTTTTTCATTCTTTCTTCTGTGTTTCGTTTCCAGTTTAGTTTAGAGTGGAATATAATGCCCAAGTATTTAGCTTCCGTGGAAATTCGGAGGCCCGTGCCTTTCAGTCTTGGTGGATTTCAAGGTAGGATTTTGTATATTTTTGTGAACAGAACTAGTTCTGTCTTGTTGATGTTAATCACTTAGTCTTAGATAATTCTGCAAGCTTCGATTCCATGATATCGCTAGTTGTGGAAAGGAATTTTCCTGTTACCAGAATGACTACATCGTCGGCATATGCTACTGTTTTAATACCCTTGCTTGTGAGGGACTTGAGGATTTTATTAAGTGAGATGTTCCGGAAGAGGGGGATCCCGCCCTGTGGAGTTCCTCGCCTGACAGTTTTCCTCACTGAGTTGTCCCCCAGGTTGGAATAGATGACTCTGCTGTTAAGCATTGTACCCAGTTTGTAATAAAGGTTTTGGAGCCATATCCTTTTATATAGGATATGATGGTTTCCGTGTTCAAATTGTTGAAGGCTCCTTCTATATCCAGGAATATCAACGTTAATTCTTTAAGGTCGAGGGATCTCTCGATTGTTACTGCAACTTCATGGAGCGCTATTTCCACTGATTTACCCTCGGAGTAAGCGTGTTGTGCTTCACATAGTGGCGTGTTTATTACGAGTCTTTCGAGTGTCCTCAGAAGAAATAAGGAGAGGCTTATGGGTCGGTAATCTTTAGCAGTGGAGTGGCTCGGTTTTCCTGCATTGGGAATGAATACCACACGTACCACTTTCCAGCTATTTGGAATGTATCCCAACGTATCCCAACGTTAAACTACCGATTAACATAGTTTGGAGCCATGGGATAACAGTTTTAATAGTCTTTTGTAACATGGCTGGTATTATTCCATCCGGTCCCGCAGATTTGAAGGGTTGAAACGATAATATTGCCCATGATATCTTATTCACGGTGGTGCAGTCATGGTTACCAGTTCTTCCTCAGAGAGGGAGGGGGGGTCTGGTCGGACTAGGTTTGGGACTTAGTACATTCTTGCAACCGGGAAAGTGAGTATTTAGAAGCAGTTCCAGAGTCTCCTGGCTGTTGAAAGTCCAAAGGTTTCCATCTGTGCAGAGGTTCCCTACAGGGGAAGGAGTTTTGGCCAAAATTTTCGAAGTCTGTCTGCCTCTGTTGTTGATTCTATATTGCAGCAGTAGTTGAACCAGTTTTACAAACTGTGTCATATCCAGAAAGATATGGCCAAATTACAATAGGTCAAAAACAAATGAACGAGAGTCAGGTAGCGCATACCGGGCAAACCCTTCTTCGATGACCTTAAAGAGATATCCGAGAAGAGGATTGGAGAACTAATCCTCTTCTTAAACTCCACAGAGTGAATATAAATTAAATATCTTAAACTACATCCAAATACAGTGGACTCTCTCTAAGTCGAACTCTCTATAAGTCGAATTTTTCTCTAACTCGACGTCTTTCGCCATATTTTATCATTCCCTTCAATTTTCCATACAAAAACCATTCTTGAAGTCGAGCTCCCCCTAAGCCGTCACTCTCTCTATCTCGAACCCATTCTCTCGATTATTGGCATCTTTTTTCACCCCTTAAGTCGAATTTTGTTTAGCACAAAACAAAATAAAAAAACATTTCCCTTTTCGGAATTCGTATTTGAGTATATATGTAACTACTAACCATCTAGTACCTACCCACTTAAATATCCTAAATATGTGTAGCATCGCGTTGCGTGTGCCATCATCGTCAGCTCGTCGTGCTTCTTCCTATTCATATTCTAGGTACCTCCATACAAAGATACAGTTTCTTAAAAGTTGCAACGCAAAAACAAAACAAACATTGTTATCATTTTCTTTGTGTTGTTGCATGCATTCAAAATAGGTTTTTCAATGGATTTCTCTGCGTATGTATTTTTTTTTTTTTTTTTTTCCCGAGGGTAGGTGAAAATCTTCCATAGACACTATGAGAATAGCAAGCGCGTGCTCATAGTAGTGTCAGATTCTTACTGACCAAAAACACCTCCCTTCGATATAAATTTGTTAGATACTGCAACTAAGTTATACTACTTATCAAGCAATTTTTCTATCACGAAATATAAACGTTTGGCAGGTTACTTTCCAATGAAAGATCCTGCATATTCCGCAATTTAGATGCGGTTAATCCTTATCTCGCCAAGTCGAAAGGTTTTGTCCTTTGTAGTCGGCGCAATAAATTGCTCTCATCCAAAATAAGTAGGACTGTATTATTAACATGTCCGATTAGTCGGTTTCTATGTTTTCGCGCGAAGCTTCTAGTTTCAGCTTCGATTGTCGGAATTCCGAGATCCCTGTGGATATCGTCGTTTCTAGCATACCACGGTGCTTGGACAATTTCTCTAAGCACTTTATTTTGAAAGGTCTGTAAAATATTGGCATTTGTTTTCTTGGTACAACCCCAAAGTTGTATACCGTAGGACCACACCGGCTTTAGCACTTGCTTGTATAAAAGCAGTTTGTTCTCGGTACTGAGGTGGGAATGTTTCCCGATCAGCCAGTACATTTCTCTATATTTGATTTCTAATTCTTTACGTTTCATTTTCACGTGCGAATTCCACTTCAGCTTTGCGTCAAGTGTCATTCCCAGGTATTTGGCTTCATTTGCAATAGGAATTCGGGCCAAATTTATAAAAATTGGCAAGTCATTAATTTTTCTATAAGTGAAATTCCGCCAGTCCCTCGTCCATTCATTTACTTTATTCAATGCGTTTTGCAGTTTGGCAGTCGTTTCCTCGATTGTTTTACCTACTGCTAGGATAGCGGTGTCGTCGGCAAACGTAGCAAGCATAGTGCCATCTTCTTTCGGTATATCACGAGTATATAACAGATAAAGAAGCGGCCCCAGAACGCTTCCTTGCGGTACGCCGGCCGAAATTTTTTTGAGCTCTGAGTATTCGTTTCCATTTCTAACACGGAAGAGTCTATTTCCGAGATATGAATCCAAAATCTCGTATAGGTACACGGGGAGTACTTGTCGTAATTTGCATTTCAAGCCATCGTGCCACACCTTATCAAAGGCTTGCGAGACGTCAAGAAATACGGCTGAGCATATCTTTTTTTCTTCTAGTGCTTTTTCGATTACGTTAGTAATTCTATGCACCTGGTCAATTGTCGAATGCTTACTTCTGAACCCAAACTGGTGGTCAGGGATTAGATTATTTTCTTCTATAACCGGTTGGAGACGCCTTAGTAATATCCTCTCGAAAATTTTTGATACGACTGGAAGAAGCGAGATTGGTCTGTATGATTTTACTTCATATGACGGTTTTCCTGGTTTTATAACCATAATGACTTCCGCAACTTTCCATTGGCTCGGCACGTGTTTTAATCTGAGTGCAGCATTTATAATATGGAGAAGCTTAATAAATGCTCTTCTAGGTAAGGCTTTGAGAATTTCTCCGGTAATCAAATCATAACCAGGAGCTTTCTTAGGTTTTAGTTTCGCGATCTCACGTTCGAGTTCTCTAAGCGTTGCAGATCTGCGCGTTAAATCGTCAGATGGTGGAACTACCATCCTTGTGAGGTTGATGTTGTCATGAACCACTTGACCATCGTTCGGTTTAAAGGTTTCTTCCAAATGGGCGGCAAAAATATCCGCTTTTTCTTTATCTTCCCTTGCCCATTCATTTTGATTTATTTTAAGTGGCGGCGCGGGGATTTTGGGCCTTTTGGTGCCTTTTACGGCTTTCCAAAGGGAATAATTGGAATCTTTTTTCGCTGTTAAACTTTCAAGGTAAGAGCCTATCGCACGATTTTTAAAATCCTTAATGCTATTCTTTAACAAATTGCAGAGACGATTCAGATGGGTTTTATGCTGTGGAGCACGACTTTGTTGCCATCTTTTACGCGCTTTTCTTTTTTCCCTAATTAATTCCTTTATTTCAGCAGGATATCGTAGACCGTATTTGTCTGGCGTTTTTCTTGGATTATGCGTATTATTCCAAGAGGCGAGCTGTACTATCTCAACGAAGCGATCGACTTCAACCTCAAGTTCATAGGGTGTCGTAAGCGGTACGCTCAGTTCAACATTTACTTCGATTTCGTTCCTAAAGCCTTCCCAGTTAGTTGTTCTGCCGGTTAATTTCGCTGGCTCTCGGTTAAATAATAGTTTTTCGCTCAATGTCAAAATAACTGGGGAATGATCAGACGACAGATCAAAGCTTTCTTCAACTTTTATGTGGTTGTTAGATATTCCTTTCACCACGAAGAAATCGATCAGGTCAGGTATTTTCAAAGTATCAGCTGGCCAGTAAGTCGGTTTGCCCGTCGAATGGAAATCACAACTGTACTCCATACCTGCCCCATAGAGCATTCTACCTTTTTGCGAGATGTATCTAGAGCCCCAGAACGTATGTTTCGCGTTAAAATCGCCGCCAATAATGAAATTAGGTTTCAGCGATTTAAATAAGTTAGTAAAATCACTTTTTTCAAGCGCGGAACGCGGTGGACAGTAAATAGATGAGATTTTAATAGTACGCTGACTATTTTTAACTCGAATTGTGCACATTTGCAGAGTTTCAAGCTCTATCTTTAGGTCTTCGCATTGTTCAATGCAGTCTTTAATAAACAAGGAAGATCCGCCTCTTGCTTTTCCCGAAGGGTGACAAGCGTGGTAATCAGTATAGCCTTTTATTTTTAAATGCGATTCCTTTTTCACGTGAGTTTCAGAAATCAAGCAAATGTCAATATCTTTTTCTCGCATGAATATTTCCAATTCGTCAAGTTTTTGCAAAAGTCCGCTTGCATTCCAAGTACATATTTTTAACATTATTTTTTCATTCATATTCTAGGTGAAGTACGCGTTTTCCGTGAATAACTCTCGAGCTTAACCAACCTATCGAGAATAATTTTATTTATTTTGCTTTGCTCTTCAAGTTTCGCGAGAATAATTGAGAAAACTTGAGAAGCAGGGTCCGTCGGGATTTCGATGTTTTTTGATTTTTCGGATGCTGCAGCCTGGGCGTAGGTCTGCACTCCTGCGTATGTATGTATATAAAAAGAACTTGCTTTAGTAAGATTCCAGCTGGAATTTCAAAATCAGTTGATTCTATGCAGTTCAACGGAGCTGATGCAGTCTTTATGTGCATGTTTGTAGCTAGATCAATTAACAAAAAATGTAACTTACATGGATTATTGCGAAGTAAACTGTGTGGTCAAAAGTTTTGTTTATTGTTAGTATGTATGTACATCAACCTTTTTTTTATCAAACAAAAGTTTTAAAATAAAAATAAATCTTTCTCTCTAAAAAATAAATATTTGGCTTCAGCAGTCCTAGGTGGAGGAACCAAGCCTAGCTTCCCGCAACCATTTGTGTGTGCGCGTTATATTTCTGCACGAATGGAAGGGACCTACAGTTTTCTGCCGTCTCCGAACGGCGAGTTGGGAAGCTTTACATGACAAATGATACTCTTGAATGCTTGTCAGGCATTCGGAAGAGGTGGGCACTGTGAAAAACTTTTTAGGTTTTTGCGGCGGGACTCGAACCCAAGACCGCTGGCTCAGTAGTCCGACGCACTAACCACTTGCGCTACGGTGCCCATGTTTCTCTCTATTACTCGAATTTTTCCACAACTCTCTCTAACTCGAACAAATCTGGGTATCCCGTGAAAATTTGACTTAGGGAGAGTCGACTGTACGTTTACGTCACCTTAGGTTGTGGTATTCAAACTGCACCCTCTTTTTTCGATTTTTTTCTTTCCATCGAAACCACCACATGTAGGTACCTACCTTATTTTATTTATTTATTAGTTTCATTATCAAGTGAATTGTGATTTTATATGTTCTTAGGAGCTTTTATATTTTTTTGATAAGTTTACGAAATAAATTAATATTTTTTATTAAAAAAAACTCATGATACAAGTTTTCATTACATTGTTACAATCTACCCTGGCCTATGTTACAATTTTGGTAAGTTGTAACAACCCCTCTTTTTTCAAATGCGATATTTTGATATTTTCTAAGCAGACTTTGTTGGACTTTTGTGGTGGATTTTGTAGGTAAAATATTGCTCTTCAATTTGAAATAGGCTTGGCTAACTAATTTGCAAAATCTTAGGAGCACCATCAACTTTAGTAAAAAAAAATTGAAGTAACCCCTCTCGCTACAGTCGGACATTTGCACAGAAAGTGAATAAGTTTTTAATTTTTATCGTTGTAGCTTCGCCAGAAATGGTTGTGAGGGCTCGATAATTTGGCTGCATGGTCCCCTTTTGGCCGGTGCCCTGTACTGACTGCCACTACTCTTGCGATGTCTATACGCAAAATCTTTTCAGCAGCTCATTTGTTTTTGACCTAATGCAATATGACTTTGACATGACGCAGTTTGGCAGACTGGTCCACCTGAGTCTTAAGAAGCTTAAAGGAATATTGTCCCTAACAGCTTCGAATATGACCACTCTTTAGGTTACTATACAAACAAATAAATAAAATAAAACTATTGGAGCGTAGATGTAACAGCATTTCTAGCATTATGCCAAATGTCTCACAGTCATGTTCACCTTATTTATTTTACTATTTGAAACTGAAATTGACTCCATTTATCCATTTTTTAGGGTTCCGTACCCATACGGTAATACGGAACTATTATAAGTTTGCTCTAACTGTAAGATAAAAACATCAAGAACCGTTATAGATAGGAGCTTGAAATTTGGCACACTTATACATTGCGGTGGTCCGCATATTTGAGACATTTTATCACTCAAAAATATTGTGTAACAACAATACAGGGTGGCAAAATATTAGCTCGAAAAAATTATATGGAAATGATATCACATAAAATAACATTTGAAAGAGCTCGAATTAAAGATTTCAAAAATATTTTTTAAATTTTTTGCGCTCAAAACTTTGGGAATTACATATTACCGAAAATGTATGAAAAAATATCATTCCCCCCACCCTCCTTATCGACGAAACTACCAAGTTCAAAATAGGCAATAATCAAAGTTTGTAGATGATTAGCTAAACATTGAAGAAACACTATAGCGAATCTCATAAGTTGTATAGTTTTTGAAAAATTCACGTCGAAAAGCTCAATTTCGGGACAACTACTGAACCGATGAAATTAGCAATGTTCGATTAATAATTCCTTAGGGAGTATAGAATGCTCTCCCAAATTGCACTAAAGGCAAGAAAAAAATCTGATTGTGCTGAGACTCGAACCTTCAACCCTACGAGTAGCTCAGTAGTCCTGCGGTTGATTTTGGTAGTGAAGGTTTATGTGCATTGATAAGGAAACTAGAGCACAACCTACTAATCCTGCCCAAATCGATATACATACATATTATGGGATGTTTATCGCAAAACACAAACAAAATCTACGATTTATAGTAAAACCTCCTAATTGGAGCACCGATTTGAGAGGACCTTACCAATTATGGTCGTTGAATAGCATATGAAGGTAAATACGCACATATTATGCTTTAGCTCTGATATTTGAGCACCATGGTGTAGTGGTAAGTGTGCTGGACTACTCTGCAATGCTGCCCGGGTCCAACACCTAAAGGTTTTTTCGCGGTGCCACCTCTTTCGAATGTCTGACAAGCAATCAAAAAGTATCATCTGTTACTTCTCAACTCGCCGTTCGGAGTCGGCAAAAAACTGTAGGTCTCTTCCATTCGTGCAAAAAAATGCACACGCAAATGGTTGCGAGAAGCAGGCGCAGGGTCACCACGAGCTGTAGCGCCACCTAAAGCAGCATTGCATATTAGTCTAACGCACTAACCACTACACCACGGTGCTCGGAAGTCACAGCTGTAAGAACAAAATTTTGGCCGTTTCCAAACGTTTCATACGTTTGATTGGCATGTACAATGCAGATAATAAACAGATTTTTCTAAGCGTTTGCCTGATCTTATTGCTGAATTTGAGATGCGTTTTGCAGATTTTCGCCAGCTCAATAGGTACATACGACTCTTCTTAATGATTTATTTGCGTTCGGTGTTGGTAAACTACCGATTTACTTTCAAATGGAACTAATAGATTTACAGTGTGATACATCAGCGTCATAGCTAGGGGCTGCCAGGCGGGCAGTTGCCAGTGGCGCAACCCTCACTTTACAGAGTCACTAGCACAAAAAATCAAAACATTATGCTAGGCTAACTCACTTAAAAAGAAAACTTGAACTTGGTTACGATAGGCGCCCCCTTACTGAACACATATAACTTGTACCGAGCACTTAATAAAAGATAAAAAAAAAAAACTTTACACACAAACTAAAATTGTGTCATTTTTCCACTCTCCGGCACACCGTGGCGTGGGTGTTTTCCCGTAATGTCTGCCCCAAAATTCACAGATTCTCAAATTTCAAGGAGTGGGGAAAAATAAAGGTAAAACTGTGAAAAAGTGCAGAAACGCATTGAACAACAAATTTTGGGAAAAAATACATTTCTTGGGCTAAAATTTGCAGCATGTGGAAGTTTCTTACTCTCTTGTTGGTCTCTCTTCTGTGACAAACTACGAAAAATCTTCGTATGGGAACAGGATTTGACTGATCTAGGTAGAATTTTGTGGTTCTAAATTTTAACAGTTTTGGAAAGGTATGAGAACAAACCTCATCATCATTTGCCTTTTGGATTTTTTGAATGATTTTAGAAAAAATCAAATAGAGCTGCGTATTGATTCAGCTAAAAATCTAGTTAACGAGCTGAACTGTAATTTTTTGAAAAGCGTAAACGAAATGTTAAAAAATATTCGATGAAAGAGCCAAGGATAATGCGGCCATAATGACACCACTTCAAAAGTTTAAAATTCGGCTTTACTCGGCACTAGACACACTTATTCAGCAAATCAGGCGGAGATTTCAAAGTTTAGCTGCCGTTAGGCTACGTGCACACATGCGATTGCAGTCGCACGACTATTCAGTCGCAAAAAATAGAACACACAGCTTTTAATGTAAGTGCGCGCACATGATACGTTGCGATTGATAGGTTTCATGTGCGCGCACTTACATTGAAAGCTATGTGTTCTATTTTTTGTGACTGAATAGTCGTGCGACTGCAATCGCATGTGTGTACCTAGCTTTACTGCTGATTTTGGTTTCCTAACAGTACTTTCGTTAAACGAAACCCCTCTACTGTTGATCTAGCATTCAAATATAAAGTACAAAGCCAAGTACATATTATGTAGTTGTGTTTAGAGATTGAATACCATATTATTGCCAAGTTAGCCATAGAAAAATCCTAAAAAGTAAGCTTTACGAGATTTTATAATGCCTTAGTGAACGAACTAGTACCCCAATTCTCAATGTCGTATTTCCTACTCGAATTCGACTTCAGTCGAATGTTCTTATTCCCAAAATCGTACTCTGTGAACATACTCGCATGTCTAATTGCCTTCTTCCAGAAGCAAAGCATCGCATTCGACTCACGAAATTTTTGGTATTCCCAATCTCGTGTTTTGCTCGTATTTGTGGCGTATTATAGTCGAGAGGTCATTTGAATACGGGTGGTTTCTATTTTTATTTAAAAAATGGAAAAAAAAACAAATGTAAGTAAAAAATGAATAATTTTACATTTGAAAATGTATTTTTTGAATTTATTCCGAACTAATAAATTTCTATTAAAGATTTTTATGAACTTTTTCATGTCTTCATATGTATATTTTCCAGAAAGTGAAGTATCGTGGCCAAATGGAGTATCCTGAATCGCCTGAAATCCACGCATTGACTGATTAATTTATTTTGTTGCTTTTACATGAATTTTACCTAGTATACAGGTACAGCCGACTCCGTTTAACTGAAACGGCAATTTGATACCAATTTTATTTCACTTAAGCGGTATTTTCTTTTATGCGAAGCTGAATTAGTACAATTCTTTCATTTCGAATGTAATATTTTTTCAGATAACCGGGTATTTTCAGTTAAGCGTAGCTTGGATAAGCGGAGTCGACTGTATTTATATCTCCTTCCCTAAATCGTTGTTCAAGGAACCGCTTTTTGTCCCAATTCGTCCATATCCAGGATGTCTTGCAATACGTCTCCGCACATGGACTAGTTTAATCCAAAACTAATTTAAATGCTTCTTTAGATGTCAAATTATCCGCAATGTCCTCCTTCTCATTGTCGAAAATTAAATCCACTCAATTCATACTTTATAATTTATTTAAATACAAAATTATCGTTTATAAAGAAACCAAATCCTTCACGAAATTTTCTGTATTGATATTTCATATTTGGCACTTGGTATTTGACATTTCAAATGTGCGTTGGAATGCATTCCATGCGACGGGTTATCGTGTACATCGCATTCGACTTCAGGAATACCTATTTGAATGCGATTCGACTCTCAATACGACTATGAATACGGGTCGAAGTACATTGGGAATTGGGGTGAGTACAGTAATACCCCGACCCACGCTACCCCGTTTTACGCGAATTCGGAAATACGCGGTTTTTCTTTTTGATCATCACACGCATCGGCGTGTTCGGTTTACGACAAGTTCGAACGTGTTCCGTGTGGAATAACAATTCCAATTCCGTAAAACATTACGTACGCAGTGCAAATTCGGTTTATGAGAAGTTCAGACGTGTTCCCTGTGGAATTATTTTACGTACGCGGTGCACATCATTGGTTTATTTTTAATTATGTCATCTAAAAGATCAAAAAATGAGTCATGTGAACCTAAAAAGAAACGAAAAACACTGTCTTTGGAGTGTAAACTAAATATTATCAAAGACGTTGAATCGAAAATAAAAATTTGTGAATTGACAAAGAAATTTGACCTACCGGAATCAACAGTCCGAACGGTTATAAAAAATAAAAAAAAATAACTGAAGCTGTGAAAGGCTCTCAATCTTTGAATTCAAGCATTATTCGTAAACGTCACGGTATTATCGCTCAGATGGAAACAATGTTACAGTTATGGTGTAATAATCAAGTAAGACTTAAAAATTATCCTGTTGACCAAAACACAGTGTGCTTTCAAGCTAAGCAGATTTTTCAGATATTAAAAGAAGAAGCTGGGGATGCGGCCAAAAATGAAGACTTTAAAGCTAGTAACGGCTGGTTCAGCAGATTTAAAAGTCGTTGTAATTGGCATAGCATCGCAGAAAGTGGAGAGGCGGCAAGTGCTGACAAAGAAGCTGCATCTCTTTATCCAGAAAAACTCAAGAAAATGATTGAAGATGGTGGCTACTCTAGCCAAACCATTTTCAATGTAGACGAAACCGGTCTTTTTTGGAAGAAAATGCCTAAAAGAACTTTTATTTCGCGTGAAGAGAAAACCTTCCCAGGTTTCAAAGCCGCCAAAGATCGATTGACAGTGATGGTCGGTGCGAATGCAGCTGGTGATTGTAAATTGAAACCTCTCTTAGTTTATCGCTCAGAAAGTCCAAGAGTCATTTGGAAATCTAATGCGAAAGCTTGGGTGACAGCTTATCTTTTTGAAGACTGGTTTGGTCATCATTTTATTCCTGAAGTCGAACGTTATTGCCAATTAAAAGAAATTCCATTTAAGGTGAGGCTACTAATTGACAATGCACCAGGTCATCCTACAACTCTAATTAATTTCGATCCACGGGTGGAAGTTGTATTTTTGCCACCAAACACTACCAGCTTGCTTCAACCAATGGACCAGGGCGTCATTAAAACATTTAAAGCTTACTACACAAGGCGATCATTTGTACATCTAAATGAAGCTATGAGACAAAATAGCGAGCTTTCTGTCAAAGACTTTTGGAAGCAATTCAATGTTTTAAATGCTGTAAGAATTATTGGACAATCTTGGAATGAGATTTCACAAAAAACTTTGAATGGCGTCTGGAAAAAGCTGTGTCCATTTTTTTTTAAACAGAAACCGAAGGAGAATCACCTTCAGATCCTGAACAAATCGATGGCATGATAGAAGAAGTGATCGATATTGCCAAACAATTAAATTTAGAAGTGGATGCTGATGACGTCCAAGAATTGCTGGATTCACACAATCAAGAGCTAACAATTGACGAGCTTATAGAAATGGGTGAGCTTGATCAAGACATTGAACAAACTGATTCGTTAGACCCAGTTGAAGCGGAAAATCAAATGACGATTTCAAACTTAACAGAAGGCCTCAGTACAATTGAAAAGGGGTTACAAATTTTAGAAAAAATAGATTCCAATAACTAAAATAACTTTGATTTACATTATTTTATTCTTACTTACGTAAATTGTTTTAGTTATCTAACATTTTATTAAATGTGTTTCTTCTAAATTACTGTTTTCTTTAGACTCTGGTCCCGATTACACAAACTTAATACGCATTTATATGCAAGGTTGAGCCCCGACTTACACGAATTCGACTTACACGGCTATCACTTGGTCCCACCTATCGTGTAAGTCCGGGGTATTACTGTATTATATTGTTTCCCTTCCTACATAGTAGTAAGTAGGAACTAATTTTATGCTTAACATAATTTAAATTACACTTTCAAAGTTATTGTGTTGTTTCTCTTCCTTTAAAATAAGTCTTGTGAGGTGCAAAATTCAAATCTTGCCAGGGGCGCTCATGACCCTAGCTACGACACTGGTGATACTGTTTTAAAAAATAAGTTCAATTTCATGTAAAGTACTTCCAAAATGAAAATAGCTTTTCCAACTTAAGGAACCATGATGCCTGCATTATATCCATGTTCGGAAGTTCATATATGTATGTGTAAACAGATGCTTTCAACAATGCAACATTTAATTTCCGATCGTAATCGTAATTGCTGAAAATTTCACAACCAAATTAGCAGTATTCGTATAACTAGTGTTTTTGCTAGAATAATTCTCGTTTTAATAGGTGTAATTTTTGGCTAGCCCATAGCATGCGAAGACTTCCATAAATCCTTCCAACGTTCAATCTGATATGGTTACTCCAAGAAAGCGTCTTGTTGAAAGTTATGCCAACAATTATGAATCAACAAACTCAATCATGAAAAAATTCCGACTATAAGTTACCGCAGACAGAATAAATTGAATTCAATATTGGGGGTTTGGTTTTGACAGCTGTAGCCTGTAGCCCTTAAACGGCAACAAAAGACATACCGAAAGACCTCATGAAGTGAGGTTTTAAATAAGTAAAATCACACTTACACTAAAACACGAACTATGTCCAGAAAAAAAATACTTATGTTTTACTTCTAAGTATTTGCAATTATTATAAGGCACGACTTCGCTTAGTCCAATTCTAAGGGACTGAGTCTTAAAGCGTTTTTCCGATTCGTCGTGAAGTGTGTCTACGTAAAATAAGCAGATAAGTTTCAAGGATACATTGTGCTTCTTTTTTAATGCACAATCATAAAGCTAAGAAAATGAAAAAATAAAATAAAACTCGACAGCTATTGAAAACTCATGTATCTAATTTTGCACTAACAATGAACAATTTCAAATGTCTCCATAAAATATCCGCATGAGATATGAGATAGACGAGTACACCGAGGTAAATGATCTTTGGATGGAAAACTCACAAGAAGTCAACGGAAGTTTATGGCATAAGGACACAAAAGGGCACGAACCACACAAAGAAGGTAAATATACATCTTTCGCCTGTTTCACAGGTGCCTTCGCCTCTCACCGGTCTGAAGCTTTTGTGTGTCAACAGTGCGTGAGATTGCCACAGCGAAAGTCCTTTAGCCTTAGCAAAGAAAGTTGAATGCCACTAAACTAAAGGCAAATTGATGTTTTCCTTTAAGTACCATTATATACGTCTTACTTTACTTTACTGGCTCCCAAGCCTTGCACTTGAGCATTTAAAGCTAACTGCAGTACAAGGAAGCGTGGACTATTGTTTATAAGTTTATTGCAGACATAACACATCATATCCTTCAGTTATAGCTAAAGGTCGTCATGAAATATCACGCTTCTTTCATTCCCCTGCCGTGTGTCAAAAAGAGTCCTCGCACCGAAACTAGTTGTAATGAATACGTCAACGTTTTCTGCGAAAAATAAGTTGTCTGCCACTTTGATCTACGATAAACGGATGCCTGGGAGCGCGGGCGATTTAAAATGTTAAACACGAACGTTGGCATTGTGAGCAAAAGGGAACATGGATAAAGGAGTAGTTATCTCCGTGACACGACGGAACGGTGACATTAGGCAAATAACCCTCGGAAGGTAGTGGCAAAGTTTAAATACGGTGGATGTCATTCTATCATATTGTACTCGTCGTTGTACAAGGATAATTTTTGAAAATAACGCTTTATTGTGCTTAGGTTGGCATTACTTTTGATACTTACAAGGTGTGCTGGATGAATGATAAAAGATATTTTTTTGGAGTAAAATCTACTTCTGTAACAGTAGTGAATAGAACAAAACAGTGTTAGATAAATAAAACGCTTTTTTTTTAAAGCATAAAATACAATACATTTCGAGTGCCCCCATCGAATAAAGCAAATAAAAAAAACAGACTAACGCAAACGATTTTTCTTGACTGTCTTCTAAGGCAATAATCGCACGTGTATTTATGGGGTTACGTACATTGAAATAAGCAAAACTGTCTCAAGCTAGCCAAGTTAGTCAAGTAAGGCACAGACACGAGAAGACAGCTTAGGCATAAAAAAGGCGACAAATACGCGCCCACATCAACTCAGTCAAACAGACAAAATAAACAACAGTGACTGAAACATGCGAGCGATGACTTATCGGCATTAACGCTCTGTCTACTTTTTTTTTTTTTTATACATATATTTCGATTAAAGGTTTTAAAGCTCTTTTGGTGATGTGGTTTCAGTGCAAAGAAACCCAAATTTTTTATGTATAACCTTTATTTATCCAAGTAAAATACAAAATACATTTTTTCTGCGAAGCCTATAGGGCTTATCTGCAGAAGGTTGATGAAGGTTTCAGATTAGATTTAATAAGTGAGCTTAGTTTCAAGAATAAGTTAATTATAAATTGCAACAGGAAATTAATTTAATAATTTGATTTATTAATAGAAGATTTTAGTTCTTTGGAAAAGATCTAAGTTTTAAAACAAAAAAAAAAAAAAAACGAAAAAATAATTGAATAAATAAAATGAAAATGATATTTTAATATTGAAAGGGAATTAAAATTACTGCACAAAAAAGGCTTTGATCTTCTTTTTTCTACTTTTTTCATTTCTGATTGCTCTTAATGATTGTGAAAGTTCGTTAAGTGTTGTTGGGATGCAGTACTTGAGCTGTCTTCTGCCATAGGTGTTTCTAAACCTTGGTACTTGTAACATACCTTGAGCACGCCGCCTTGTGTTGACATCATGATTAATAGGACTCTTGAAACGCGCGTCGTCATAGTACTCCAGAGTTTAAGTTAGCTTGAAGATTTCCTTGACACCAAGAACTCTAAAACTCCCCCTGCCAGATGGATTCCACCGAGTCTCACCATTGAGTTTTTTTCGTATACTGTTTTGGACCCTCTGCAACTTCTCCAAATGTGTATTTGATGCATTGCCCCATGCAAGTATACCATATCTGAGCTTAGACTCAACTAGCGCATAGTAGACTTGCTTCTGCACCCTCAAAGTTGAGTTATTTTTAAGATATACCAATGCGAACAAACCCTTTTTAAGGTCTGAGCGAAGCTTATTGACATGTTGATCCCATATAAGGTGACTATCGATTGTTACACCCAGGTACTTATAGATTTCGACTCTCTCGACTAATTCATCTTGATGTTTTCCGGTACAGCTGTAGTTCTTCAGATATATCTGTAGTTGCGTAGGCTTATGAAGAGGTCCACGAACATGCATTATTTTCGTTTTGGATGGATTTATAACCAACCCGTTATCGTGGCACCATTCAACTGCCTTGTCTAGCTCATCTTGCATAATTTTCATTGCAGTATCTATACATCTGTGCTCGACCACTATCGCCGTATCGTCTGCATATGCAAAAGGAATACTATTCTCGAACACCCTAAGTAATTCATTGGTATACAAGATGAAAAGTAAAGGTCCAAGCTTTGATCCTTGCGGAACTCCATACTTCACATCTTTGTGATCGCTAAACTTTTCTTTTACCTTGACACGAAAGGATCTATTTCTTAGGTGGTCCCTCAGCCAGTTAGCTAACATCCATCGGATTCCTAGTCTTTCCAGTGCCGCAATCATTTTTGCATGGTTCAGCGTATCGAAGGCCTTACTGAAGTCCATGCAAACTACCAGGACATGATAATTTTTTTTGAGGCTTTCATTAAGCTCATTCGTGAATTCTGCCAGTAGCTTACCCGTACTTTTGTTCTTTTGAAAGCCGTACTGCTTTGAATGCATTATTTTATGTTTTTGTATAAATCCCGAAAGTCGCCTTACTATTACTTCTTCGAGGCACTTCTCTATAACTGGCAAAATTGATATAGGTCTGTAATTTTCCACTATTCATTTTGCCCCGCCTTTATAGATGGGACGTATAATAGCTGTTTTCATTATATCTGGGATCTTGGCTTGATTTAGACTTAGGTTTACAATTTTAGTTATTATAGGGGCATTCAATTTGTAAAGTCGAGTATCGAATCAAGATGTGTGACGGTGAAAAACTATTATTTTTGATTGAAATTCGGACAGCAACCTACATATACAGCCCAATCATGAATACAAATTCCGCGGGAATTTTTTCACTTTTCTCTACTATCCTATATGACAGCGAGAAATTTTTCCCTTTTTCTCCTAAGCAAACTTCGAAAAAGGGAAACAATCCGTAGAGAGTATTTCCCAAAAATTTTTCTCCAACAATCCCAGCGAGAAATTTTATGGAAATGTGAGTTTTATATTTGTTAGAGAACATTTGGGTAGTAAAATATAATTAATTTTAAATGTTAAGGTCGAAAACTGTCAACTGTTAATGTAATTATTCAACTTGAAACCAATGCAACCTACTAGCATAACGTTTAAACTATGATATCCCTTTCTGTTGTAATACAGATGTTTATTTTCTGAGGGCGCTATTATCCTAATATGCATGCCATCAATGCATCCCACAACACCGGGAATACCATCTTTCATGTATCACATCGATCTTTTCATATATTCCTGTTTTTGACAGCTACGAATATCTTCGAACATCTACGAACATCTTAGAATCCATTTGTGGCTTGGTTTTCGTTGTTGGCTATTAAAAATCCTTAGTTTTTTTTCGTATTTTCCTTCAGAATAATTTATATTTTCTCCGTGTCAACTGTATATCTAATCATCAAATAATGTTTCAGAAGAAAGATAAGCCTATCAAATCTCTGTATTGTGAAATGTGCGGTAACAAACCATATGTAAATTATACACGAAATAAATATCTATCTATCTCTATCTTCGTTGCGTAGAATTTTTGTTTAACTTGTATTGATCGGTTTGCATATTTATATTCAAAGATTGTGGCGTGGACGAATTGCTGTATAAATGTGAAATGTGCATTGTAAACCAAACTTAAATTTTGATACTTAATGTTGTTAATTGAGTGCGTCATCATTTTGAAAATAACAATTAATGTAGCTGACTCGGGGTAATTTTAATATACCGCTATTTGGAACATAGATACATAGGTAAGCTGATTAATGAATACCTGGATGGACATCAATACTACATGATGTTTATAGTTTGTTTCCTGTACAATTTGTGGTAGAAATAGACTCTCTACGTGCATTCGTGAGCTGAAACGAAGAGGTCGCTCGTTTTTATTCGGAATTACAAATATGTAAACGGTGAGCAATATTTTTATGCAATGTAGATATGAATAATATAAACATTTGCACATATAATCATTCATTTTCTGTACTAAAACTTTTTTATTTAAAATAATTTCAGTGGCAATATATGTAATCATTAGGTGTGTTTGGTATCTTTCTTGGCACACGGAATTGAGATCTGTCAAATAGTAGAATCCTCTCAAAGAGAGAGAACTCCTCTCAAAGACAGAAAACTTGCACAAAAGTAAACAAACGCTTTTCAAACAACACTTGGTCAAACCTATCAAATTGTTTTTGTTTTCCACTAACAATGAAGATAATGACATTTCGCAAACTGTCAGATGGCTGGTTTGACAGAGTTGGCTCGGCCCACCCCGAGGAATTGGTCTTGCAGATAATTCATCGCAAAGAGAGAGCCAAATGAGAGTAAAAAAAATTGAGAGCCATGAAACTGTCAGATTCTATGTAGTTTACGTAGAACTTTCCAAAACTAGCATGTTACCAAACAGACCTATTATAGTGCATGATATGTACGTACTTAGAATTACACCTATACTCATTTGGATGGTAATAATTTTGGTTTGTTTTGAAACCCTTTATCATATCTTTGTTGAATTCATGAACCTTTTTTTACTGTTAAGGATTATTATACGTCTTGACGTTTATACCTGGGCAAACATAACTTTACCTAACATAAGGAAACTTTATTTATTTATTTTTTGTTTTGTAATATACCAATATGCATAAATATATGCATATCAATACTTAATTTATTCATGTTATTTAATTAATTAAAAAAAACATTGTTATAAAATTCAAAGTAACATTGTTTTTATTTTGGGTTTTTTCGTGGTTTTTTTTGATAAAGTGCATGGGTAAATTTCGGGTTTTTTCTGCTGAAGTCGGGTTTTTTGGAAGCAACCATCTGACAACACTGCATCTAACACGTTTGCAAGAACTTTACAGATGTATATACAGTGAACTCTCTCATAACCGGACACTGACGGTACCGAAAATTTGTCCGGTTATGAGAGGTGTCCGGTTATGAGAGGTTTTCGGTTATAGGGGAAAAAAATAAATTGACATCAAAGAAGCGCAATTAATAGACATATGGTATTAGTTTTATTTTATAAATGAATTCATTTTTATGTGATAAACACAAATTGCCGAAAAAAATCATATTTCTGTCTACGGAAATCAAGCTTGAAATTACACATACATACATACATACATACACTTCACATGCAAACCTATTTAAAAAGGGCAACGGGATTTATAAATGCACATAGTTCTTGGATGTTCGCGGACAAGACGACATATGCCCTCATTGGTTAACGAAATTAGCGGGTCATGATGGCATATGCTCTCAAAGAACTTTAGGTATGTTAGGACAAGACGGGATACCCCGACGAGAAATACAGTTTCTATACTTCCATATTCCGGCATTATTTTATTCTACCAGAGACAAATTTTCACTTCACTGTTACAGCGGAATCATTTTTATCTTTATACCAAATTTGCATTAAATAATATAAAATATCTCTCAAAATGTCGGAGATATGCGTGTGTCATTCTAGCGTTCTCCACCAAAAATTATGTGTCCGCGAGACCGCGAACGTGATAATAACGCAAGGGCACACTCCACAGTTTACATTTTCCTAAGAAGACGAAAACAAAACAAAAACAAAAAAACATGTAAACAATTTACTATACGTAGATGTGTTTTGTCCAGTTAAGAGAGAGCGACATTTTATGACGGCTACGAAAATTGGTGCCCGTGTCCGGTTATGGGAGAGTTTTTTATATGAAAAATCGAGTTTTTATTTCCGTTCTTTGAAATCTGTCCAGTTATAAGAGGTGTCCGGTTATGAGAGGTGTCCGTACACTGTATAAGCATATATATACGCATTTTGCAACTTAGTTTTATAGATTATTGTTCATTTATGCAAAGAATTTACTTTTTATTCTTGACAGAATTTGGGAAATGAGAATTCATTAGCCTAATAAGCTGATTTCGAGATTCCTCTCATATTTGAAGTGAAAAATATTTCTCCGTTGATCCAGAATAGGAGGATTTAATTCTCGAGAAAAATGAGATTCTCGAGGAAAAATTCCCCGTGATTGGGCTAATAATAATTTTAAATTAAAAGATAGCGACAAACGAATTATTGACAAATTGTGGTCAGAAATTACCGAGGAAATGCAAACTAGAGGCAGGTACGTTTTTTTATAATTTATTGTATTTAACATTTTTATTATGCACATATGTATGTACATACATACACACTCCATAGTACATAAGGTACATTAAGTAACACTAGCAATATTTATATTGCCATGGAAGTGATCCGTCTGTTGAACTGAAATACAGTGCACGCCGCTTAATGTGATCACTTTGGGACCTGGTTAAATTGATAACAATAACCGATGTAGAAGGGAATGGGCAACCAAAATATAAACTCCAAAACGTGTATTTTATAGGTAGGTATGTATTTATACGTATGTATGTAGGTAACGCCAGAAAATGTAAAAAAACCAAAAATAAGTAAATCGCACAATATTTTACTTCAAGTTTTTATTTATTAAGAATTCAAAAGTTTAAGTTATATGTAAATTCAAGTAATGTAATTTAATTAAATGCAATATAGTAATTTTTAAGATTGAGGGTTTAAGGAAATAACAAAAATTAAATCGTCTTCTTCGCGACCGTCTTCCACTTTCACTTTCTTCTGACTCACTCACTCGACTCTCCTCTACTTTGCTTAGTGAGGTGCGGATCTAGGGTCATCTGCATCTAGGGTTACCAGATTAAAAATGGTGAAAAGGGGGACATCGCTAGACAAAATATGTTTTTGAAAAATATAACACCTGCGTAAAAAAAGTGAAGTAAAAAAGTTAAAGCAAATTAATCATGTCGCATATTATTTAGGACCTTCTTTGCTTTTGTTAACCACTCAAAACACTTTTCTCAGCACTGATTATATGCACACTTTGTTTTTTATTCGGTTTTTCAGATATTTTAGGTACTATTAAACGCTAATGAAAATAATTTGTAAATAGTAATTTGTAAACAAAAACTAATAAAGGACAGATAGCAGCACAAATCATAAACTGACAGATAAAAGAAAACTTTTGCGCGTGAAGTGATAGGTCTGTTTGGTAACCTGTTAATTTACGGAAATTTACATCCAACTGTCAAAAATCAAGAGAAGAGAGTAGGTATTAGGATACTTGAGCCTGGGAATTCTGAGCCAGAGCGAGAGGGAAGATGTTTGTGTGAGAGTGAGCGAGATGGAAGATGTTTGTTTACATAAGGAGGGGTATCGGGTTACATTTTTGTTTACATAAGCGTGGGAACATTTTTAATTGCCCATTAAAGTGTCGTGGAATGTCTTTGATGTTTGCCGCTTCCGGTTTTTAATTACCCCGGTTTTTTTTTGTTGACATTAGCGTGGGCGAGGGAGAGGGGGGAGGGGGAGGAAGGCTTTTGTTTGTTTATATTAAGAAGGTGTTGGGTTAAATTTTTACTTATGTCATGCTGTCTGTCTGTATGTATGTCTGTGTATGTATATACATGTGTGTATGTGTGTGTGTGTATGTATGTATATATGTGTGTATGTATGTATGTGTATATGTATTTGGATATGATGTGGCGGTATATGAGTCAACTTCAAAGTCGTCGCGTGTCATATTATGTATGTACATAATTATGTATATCGATGTTTTTGTTTTGTTTATTGGGCAAAGGAAGTGAACGGCGTCAGAGGGAGAGGAAATATATGCGACTATTTATATTTGTTGGCGGAGTGAAAGCAATGATGAGAGGGGATGAGAGGGGGGTGAATGGCTTGCAGGGTATGGTTTCCTTGGTCTATTCATTTAGATCACATTGTTTATTCTGGCTGTTGGCTGAAATGGGTAGTGGGATATTCAAGATCAACATGTCATGGAATGTACTTATTTTATACATATGTATGTATGTACTTGATGTGTACCTATGCATATGTTTGTTTGTATTTCATAGTGTACTTAGTGTGTACTTAGTGTACTTAGTGTGTACTTAATGTGACAGAGCGAGAGGGAAGAAGTATATTTGTAGGCGGATGGGGAACAATGGTGAGAAGGGGGTGAACGGTTTCTCGGGTCTACTCGTTCAGATCAGATTGTTTATTTAAGCTGTTGGCTGAAATAGGTAGCAATGCTGACTATAATGTTTCAAGTAAAATTGTTTTTATTGGACGATGGAAGTAAAAAAAACACTGAGCCAGAGCGAGAAGGAAGAAGTATATTTTTGGGCGGGAGGGAACAATGGTGAGAGGGGGTGAAGCGGGTCTACTCATCCAGATCAGACTGTTTATGTTCGCTATTGGAGGGGAAACAATGATTAGAGGGGGTGAACGGTTGCTAAGGTCTACTTATACAGTGGGGATATTCATGTTTCGACATTTTTAAAAGTATTGGTCTCTTTGTCTTTCGACCATATATTTTTTATGGAATTTGCTGACGGAGGGGAAACAATGATTAGAGGGGGGTGAACGGTTTTTAAGGTCTATTCATCCAGATCAGATTGTTTATTTTGGTTGTTGACTGAAATGGGTAGCGGGGCCAGTGGGATATTCAAGATCAACAAGTTATTGTTTCGGCTCATAATGTTCAAGCGTATGATCATATGGTATTCAAGGCCATTGTGTATGTATGTATATGTTTCTGCGCTTTCATAAAAAAAACCGTTTGTATATCAAATAAAAAATAAAGGAATAGGGCAAGAGGTCGACACATCGCTGGTATCGAATTCAATCCATCCATTCGAATCATCATCATTATCATCAGAGACTAAGAAGAGATAAATAAATATTAAGTACCTATCAGAAGTTCAAAGAAGATAAAAAAAAAAAAAAGTTTATTGTGATATCGATATGTAAACAATGTTGGAGTGTTTCTCATTCATTCGTTTGTATGATGAGGATAGAAGATTTGTTGAACGTGAGATAAAAAAAAAAATAATGGAACTTTTTTAAAAATAATTGTGTTTTATTTAAAATTAATCAAATCAATATATCCATCTTTTTCAGTTATAATTTTAAATTCTTCTTTTATAATTAGTCCAAATCAATAACCCTTCTTTATTGTTAGGCAAGCGAACAAGATATCCCACGCCTGTTGTTCTTAGGACAGTACACTCTAAGCATTTCTCTATTTCCATGATGCTGTTGCTGGTGACTGCGTATTATAATTTTCTGGGGATGAAATCCATTACACTAGAATTTTGTTTAGCTCCATTCTGATCCATTTTGACAAAGACAACTGATGTCAGTCTCCAATCAGGGATCTCTTCAATTTGTATAAAACCAGTTAGCTCATAATTTTTCAAATGCTGCCAGTATTCGTAGTATGAAAGTCGTTTAATCTTGTTCAGCTTATCAATTGCAACTTCTCCCGATGCTAATATATGATATTCGATTCGCGTAGCTCTTCAGCAATTAAATTTATCTCATTCTGGATCTGAAGGTTATTATTTCTAGCTTTTTGAGTTGCGATTAAAAGTCTTAGTCTATTCACGAGCACATTTGGATCATACCAATGAACATAATCGACAGGATTAGTAGAGTATATCATATCAGCTGAATATGCCTTACCAATTTTACTTTTTACTTTCCGCGATAAATTTTGAACTAAAGGTTGGATAATTTGCTTATATTTCTGGCCCTTATTACCTTTAACCTGTGAACTGCCATCATGGTATTTCATGTGTGCATTTGTTTTTTGCAGTATTTTCAGATATTGTTCCAAGTCTTCATTAGTGTATCGACCTTTTCGAGGATTTTTGCGTAAAATTAGCTCATGTAGGCCATCAGTTCCAGGGAAGACTTCATCGTCAATAACGAATTCATCTTGTTGGTTTATTTGAAAACTTGATGTACCTAATTTCAACGCATTCGATTGTAAATCAAGGTATGGCCCATAAATCTTGTCACGGTTTGAACTTGATAATAACAAACTGTTAAGTGGAGTACTCTGATCAAGGCTATTTGCAGATCTTCTAAATGGTACATCTCCTTCTTCTTCTTCTGTTTCCAATTGTGTTGATATTGAATCCACTGAGGAATATAAGTCAACGCTGTCTTTTGGAGATTTCATCTATTGAAGCGGTTCCTTCTGACGACTGACTTTTAAATTATAAGCGTCGTTGCGGTCCTCGTTCACTTGTATTCTCATTAATTTGATTAACTATTTCATCATTTTGTGCATTATCCGTTTTGACATTTACAATGATGAGAGAGGAAAAAATGCTGAGAGGGGTGAACCGTTTCCTGGGTATGGTTTTCAGGGTTTTCAGTGCTGACTACAATGTTTCAAGAAAAATTGTTTTTATTGGTCGATGGAAGTAAATATCGTGTGACTGTAGAAATTCTGAGACATAGGGAGAGGAAAGATGTGCGAGTTTATATTTGTTGACTGAGGGGAAAGAACAATAGTGAGAGGGCGGTGAACGATATTCAAGGTCTTCTCATGCAGATCAGATTGGTTATTTAGGCTGTTGACTGAAATTAATAGAGGGGCTAGAGAGGGTAATACTCATAGAGAACAGATTAATTATTATGACTTGTTGGCTGAAATGGATAGCGGGGTTAGTTATTTCCAAGGTCTACTCATCGATATCGGATTGTTTATTTTGGCTGTTAGCTGAAATGGGTGAAGGGATATTCAAGATCGTTGTGTATATGTTTCTGCGCATGCATAATAAAACTGCGTATCAAATAAAAAATAGAGCAAGAGGTCAATACATCGTTCAATCATCGTCATTTATGCTGACAACAGATCGAACGTAGTTTATCGAAAGTGTGGCTCGTAAAATTTGGAATGATTTATCTGGTCGCCATAGGCCACTCTTGCTTACTTCATCCATTCGTATGTTCAGTAGTTTCTTGTTATAAACATATTTTGCTTAATCGACTATACTCATAGCTACGGTCTGTGCGGGGTCCTTATGGGAGTGCTTCGAATGTTCAGTTAGTTTCTTGTTATAAACAAATTTTGCTGATTCTTCAAATGATATGGTCCGTATGGTTCCCTCATACGAGGCTTCGAATGATAAGGCTATGGGTATCTTATGTATAAACAAATTTCTCCGATTCTCCTAGCTATGGTCCGTTTGAGTCCGTTATGCGAGTGCTTCGAGTGGTAGGGTTATGGGTATATTTTGTATAAACAAAATTTTGCTGATTCGACTATATTCCTAACTATGTATGGGTCCTCTCATATGAGTGCTTCGAATGATAAGGCTATAGGTATCTTATATATAAACAAATTTCTCCGATTCTCCTAGCTATGCGAGAGCTTCGAATGGTAAGGCTATAGGTATCTTTTGTATAAACACATTTTGCTGATTCGACTATATTCCTAGCTATGATCCGTATGGGTCCCTCTTGCGAGAGCTTCGAATGGTAAGGTTATGGGTATCTTTTGTATAAACAAAATTTTGCTGATTGGACTATATTCCTGGCTACGATCTGTATGGTCCCATATGCGAGTGCTTCGGATGGTATGGAATATTCATGCTTTGACATGTTTGAAAGTCTTGGTTTATTTATCTTTTTGACCATATCGTTTATTGAATTCGTTGTGGATCATATCAAATTTTTGCTGATTCTACTATATTCCTGGTTACGGTCCGTAGTGGTCCCTTATTCGAGTGCATTGAATGGTAAGGTTATGGGTATCTTTGGTATAAACAAATTTTGCTGATTCGACTATATTCCTAGCTATGGTCCGTATAGGTCCCTCATATGAGTGCTTCGAATGGTAAGGTTATGCGTATCTTTTGTATAAACATATTTCGTTGATTCTTCTAGCTACGGTCTGTATTGGCCCCTAATACGAGTGCTTCGAAAGGTATGGAATATTAATGCGAAGTGTTGAAAAGTCTTGGTTTATTTATCTTTTTGACCATTTCGTTTATTGAATTCCCTGTGGATCATATTTCTAAATAACTCACACACACACACATTTGACAAAACTTTGCTAATACCAAATTTGTCACATTGAATAACAGTGTCCCATATCCTTATAAATACGGCCCAACCAGCAGACAATTTTTAGTAATACTTAGACATGCTGTTTATCAAAGCACAAATCGAAGATTATCTTCAATTAGCTGAGGCATTCTGCTGGGATTGGGAGTTTAAATTGTTAATAGATGCTATACGAACAATTAACAACGACGGAAACCCTTCCCTCAAAAGGGTCCAGTCAACAATTATGTTGACAATTGTTCTGGCGGATTTATTACACGAGGGCGGTTTCGACATCCATCCAATAAATCCCATATTGACTGATATACTAACCCTTAGGGGTTAAAAATTATTATCCATCGCTTAATTTTTTTTTTAAAAATATTGTAACAATTATTAATAAAATATTATTTGTGTATACTTAAAAATTAATTTGTTTTCATTTTCATTTCATTTCGCTTTTGTTGTTGCTGATTGTTTATGCACTTTCCTTCAATATCAAAATCACCACTAGGTAATTGCTTAAATCCTTTACCAGGAGGCCCTTGAGGACCATCTTCTGACTTATAAGACCAATTGAAGCTTCTTCCGAACTTATCCACACTCATATTGCTTTTGTTGATGTGCTTACTTAGAACTTGGATTAATATATGATATTCGATTCACATAGCCCTTCAACAATTGAATTTATCTCATTCTGAAGATTATTATTGCCAGCTTGTTGAGATGCGATTAAAATTTTAATCTATCAACGAGATCATTTGAATCATACCAAGGAACATAATCGATGGGATTTTTAGAATAGCTCATATCAGATGAATTATTATTATTGTTGTATGCTTTTCCTATTTTCGCTATCACTTTCTGCATGAGTCGTTGAAGTAAAGGTTGAATAATATTTTTAAATTTATGTCCTCTACTACCTTTAACTTGTGAGGTTTTACCATTGTAATTTTTCAAGTGTGCTTATATTTTTTTTTTTAAATCTTAAGATATTCATCCAAGTCTTTATTGTCATATCGATCTTTTTTAGGGATTTTCCGAAAATTAATTCATAGAGCCCATCTGTTCCAATAAAGATTTCTTTATCAATAACGAAATCCTTTTGTTTGTTAATTGCAAAACTTGGTCTAATCAATTTTGTTGAATTTAACTGACTGTAAATCAAAGTATGGCCCATAAATCTTGTCACGATTTGAATCTGATGGCGATGGTCGGTTGAATGGTGTACTTTGATCAAAACTATCGGTGTCGAAATTTTCGGGCGTTCTCAATGAAGCATCTTTGTCCAATGGTTGAATGGTTGAGTCTGGAGATGAAAAGTCAAAACTCTCCATTAGAGCAGGTTCTACCTCTTCAAGTGAATTTTCGAATTCCAAGTGTCTTGACTTAAGGAAAAAAGAAATGCAATATTTGACCATTAAGAAGGATTTACGAATGAAAGATCTTCTTCAACGAATCTGACACTTTTTAAAACTACGTAGTGAATCATTACGAACTCGGTAGGCAAACTTAGGATCTTAGGATTCCATTCTACCTCGCTTAGCTAGTTTTAGCTTAAAGTCCTACTAAGTTGGTAGGGTTCAATATGTTAAAATTGATGATTGTCCTTTTAGAGTAACATCTGGTATTCCTTAAGGAGTCACCTTAAGTCATTATTATTTCTGTTGTTTATCACTAATCTACCACTAGTCGTCAAACATTGTAAGTACCTTTTTTTTTTTTTTTTTTTTTTGTCGATGATCACAAATTATATCACACAATTAAATCTGAAATTATATAAAGATGTTGCCACGGTCATTGACTGATCTGAGTGGAATCACCTCTTTTTAAATTTATTTTTTTTTTTTTTGAAATATTGATGTTTCAGTTTGTTTAGATCTAGTATATCTATTATATATCAATAACTTATAAATTCGAATCCTCTTACTAGAGTAACCTCTAAGAAAGAACCTATCAGTGCTGAAATAACAACTTATGTAGCTGTAGGTGGTAAAATAACATCTTACCTGTAGGTGCTGAAATAAGGACTAATCTGTGAGTACTTACCAGCCTAGGACATCTCCCATTATGATTATAAAATGGGAGATCGTTCCAAACAGGGCGGTTCCAAACAGGTTGGTTCCAATCAGATCAGTTCCAAACAGGTCGGTTCCAAACAGGTCGGTTCCAAACAGGTCGGTTCCAAACAGGTCGGTTGCTAACAGGTCGGTTGCAGATAGCGGTTAGCGGATAGCGGTTAGCAGATAGCAGTTAGTGGAGGCGCTCTTCCGACATGGTAGATCACAGATCAAGTTACATACATATCGATGATAGAGCTGACGTAATCGATGCTGAGAGGGGAACGATGGTGAGAGGGGGTTAGAAGTCAATATTTTATTAAATCATCCTACTGGTCTAATTTAGTGTACATTGGTTTTCTTTTTATACTTATAAAGAAAACATAAAGATATTAAGAGGCAAGAAGAATAAAAAAAAAGAAAATAAAAAGAGACAAAAAGAATAAAAAGAGACAAAAAGAACTAAGAATACAATAAACGATCTGATCTGGATGAGTTTAAGCCTCTAGTCCCGCTAACAATCAAAATAAACAAACTATTCTGGATGAGTATACCCAGGAAACCATTCACCCCCCTCTCACCATCGTTCCCCTCTCAGCATCGATTACGTCAGCTCTATCATCGATATGTATGTAACTTGATCTGTGATCTACCATGTCGGAAGAGCGCCTCCACTAACTGCTATCTGCTAACCGCTATCCGCTAACCGCTATCTGCAACCGACCTGTTAGCAACCGACCTGTTTGGAACCGACCTGTTTGGAACCGACCTGTTTGGAACCGACCTGTTTGGAACTGATCTGATTGGAACCAACCTGTTTGGAACCGCCCTGTTTGGAACGATCTCCCATTTTATAATCATAATGGGAGATGTCCTAGGCTGGTAAGTACTCACAGATTAGTCCTTATTTCAGCACCTACAGGTAAGATGTTATTTTACCACCTACAGCTACATAAGTTGTTATTTCAGCACTGATAGGTTCTTTCTTAGAGGTTACTCTAGTAAGAGGATTCGAATTTATAAGTTATTGATATATAATAGATATACTAGATCTAAACAAACTGAAACATCAATATTTCAAAAAAAAAAAAAAAAATAAATTTAAAAAGAGGTGATTCCATTCAGATCAGTCAATGACCGTGGCAACATCTTTATATAATTTCAGATTTAATTGTGTGATATAATTTGTGATCATCGACAAAAAAAAAAAAAAAGGTACTTACAATGTTTGACGACTAGTGGTAGATTAGTGATAAACAACAGAAATAATAATGACTTAAGGTGACTCCTTAAGGAATACCAGATGTTACTCTAAAAGGACAATCATCAATTTTAACATATTGAACCCTACCAACTTAGTAGGACTTTAAGCTAAAACTAGCTAAGCGAGGTAGAATGGAATGCTAAGATCCTAAGTTTGCCTACCGAGTTCGTAATGATTCACTACGTAGTTTTAAAAAGTGTCAGATTCGTTGAAGAAGATCTTTCATTCGTAAATCCTTCTTAATGGTCAAATATTGCATTTCTTTTTTCCTTAAGTCAAGACACTTGGAATTCGAAAATTCACTTGAAGAGGTAGAACCTGCTCTAATGGAGAGTTTTGACTTTTCATCTCCAGACTCAACCATTCAACCATTGGACAAAGATGCTTCATTGAGAACGCCCGAAAATTTCGACACCGATAGTTTTGATCAAAGTACACCATTCAACCGACCATCGCCATCAGATTCAAATCGTGACAAGATTTATGGGCCATACTTTGATTTACAGTCAGTTAAATTCAACAAAATTGATTAGACCAAGTTTTGCAATTAACAAACAAAAGGATTTCGTTATTGATAAAGAAATCTTTATTGGAACAGATGGGCTCTATGAATTAATTTTCGGAAAATCCCTAAAAAAGATCGATATGACAATAAAGACTTGGATGAATATCTTAAGATTTAAAAAAAAAATATAAGCACACTTGAAAAATTACAATGGTACAACCTCACAAGTTAAAGGTAGTAGAGGACATAAATTTAAAAATATTATTCAACCTTTACTTCAACGACTCATGCAGAAAGTGATAGCGAAAATAGGAAAAGCATACAACAATAATAATAATTCATCTGATATGAGCTATTCTAAAAATCCCATCGATTATGTTCCTTGGTATGATTCAAATGATCTCGTTGATAGATTAAAATTTTAATCGCATCTCAACAAGCTGGCAATAATAATCTTCAGAATGAGATAAATTCAATTGTTGAAGGGCTATGTGAATCGAATATCATATATTAATCCAAGTTCTAAGTAAGCACATCAACAAAAGCAATATGAGTGTGGATAAGTTCGGAAGAAGCTTCAATTGGTCTTATAAGTCAGAAGATGGTCCTCAAGGGCCTCCTGGTAAAGGATTTAAGCAATTACCTAGTGGTGATTTTGATATTGAAGGAAAGTGCATAAACAATCAGCAACAACAAAAGCGAAATGAAATGAAAATGAAAACAAATTAATTTTTAAGTATACACAAATAATATTTTATTAATAATTGTTACAATATTTTTAAAAAAAAAATTAAGCGATGGATAATAATTTTTAACCCCTAAGGGTTAGTATATCAGTCAATATGGGATTTATTGGATGGATGTCGAAACCGCCCTCGTGTAATAAATCCGCCAGAACAATTGTCAACATAATTGTTGACTGGACCCTTTTGAGGGAAGGGTTTCCGTCGTTGTTAATTGTTCGTATAGCATCTATTAACAATTTAAACTCCCAATCCCAGCAGAATGCCTCAGCTAATTGAAGATAATCTTCGATTTGTGCTTTGATAAACAGCATGTCTAAGTATTACTAAAAATTGTCTGCTGGTTGGGCCGTATTTATAAGGATATGGGACACTGTTATTCAATGTGACAAATTTGGTATTAGCAAAGTTTTGTCAAATGTGTGTGTGTGTGAGTTATTTAGAAATATGATCCACAGGGAATTCAATAAACGAAATGGTCAAAAAGATAAATAAACCAAGACTTTTCAACACTTCGCATTAATATTCCATACCTTTCGAAGCACTCGTATTAGGGGCCAATACAGACCGTAGCTAGAAGAATCAACGAAATATGTTTATACAAAAGATACGCATAACCTTACCATTCGAAGCACTCATATGAGGGACCTATACGGACCATAGCTAGGAATATAGTCGAATCAGCAAAATTTGTTTATACCAAAGATACCCATAACCTTACCATTCAATGCACTCGAATAAGGGACCACTATGGACCGTAACCAGGAATATAGTAGAATCAGCAAAAATTTGATATGATCCACAACGAATTCAATAAACGATATGGTCAAAAAGATAAATAAACCAAGACTTTCAAACATGTCAAAGCATGAATATTCCATACCATCCGAAGCACTCGCATATGGGACCATACAGATCGTAGCCAGGAATATAGTCCAATCAGCAAAATTTTGTTTATACAAAAGATACCCATAACCTTACCATTCGAAGCTCTCGCAAGAGGGACCCATACGGATCATAGCTAGGAATATAGTCGAATCAGCAAAATGTGTTTATACAAAAGATACCTATAGCCTTACCATTCGAAGCTCTCGCATAGCTAGGAGAATCGGAGAAATTTGTTTATATATAAGATACCTATAGCCTTATCATTCGAAGCACTCATATGAGAGGACCCATACATAGTTAGGAATATAGTCGAATCAGCAAAATTTTGTTTATACAAAATATACCCATAACCCTACCACTCGAAGCACTCGCATAACGGACTCAAACGGACCATAGCTAGGAGAATCAGAGAAATTTGTTTATACATAAGATACCCATAGCCTTATCATTCGAAGCCTCGTATGAGGGAACCATACGGACCATATCATTTGAAGAATCAGCAAAATTTGTTTATAACAAGAAACTAACTGAACATTCGAAGCACTCCCATAAGGACCCCGCACAGACCGTAGCTATGAGTATAGTCGATTAAGCAAAATATGTTTATAACAAGAAACTACTGAACATACGAATGGATGAAGTAAGCAAGAGTGGCCTATGGCGACCAGATAAATCATTCCAAATTTTACGAGCCACACTTTCGATAAACTACGTTCGATCTGTTGTCAGCATAAATGACGATGATTGAACGATGTATTGACCTCTTGCTCTATTTTTTATTTGATACGCAGTTTTATTATGCATGCGCAGAAACATATACACAACGATCTTGAATATCCCTTCACCCATTTCAGCTAACAGCCAAAATAAACAATCCGATATCGATGAGTAGACCTTGGAAATAACTAACCCCGCTATCCATTTCAGCCAACAAGTCATAATAATTAATCTGTTCTCTATGAGTATTACCCTCTCTAGCCCCTCTATTAATTTCAGTCAACAGCCTAAATAACCAATCTGATCTGCATGAGAAGACCTTGAATATCGTTCACCGCCCTCTCACTATTGTTCTTTCCCCTCAGTCAACAAATATAAACTCGCACATCTTTCCTCTCCCTATGTCTCAGAATTTCTACAGTCACACGATATTTACTTCCATCGACCAATAAAAACAATTTTTCTTGAAACATTGTAGTCAGCACTGAAAACCCTGAAAACCATACCCAGGAAACGGTTCACCCCTCTCAGCATTTTTTCCTCTCTCATCATTGTAAATGTCAAAACGGATAATGCACAAAATGATGAAATAGTTAATCAAATTAATGAGAATACAAGTGAACGAGGACCGCAACGACGCTTATAATTTAAAAGTCAGTCGTCAGAAGGAACCGCTTCAATAGATGAAATCTCCAAAAGACAGCGTTGACTTATATTCCTCAGTGGATTCAATATCAACACAATTGGAAACAGAAGAAGAAGAAGGAGATGTACCATTTAGAAGATCTGCAAATAGCCTTGATCAGAGTACTCCACTTAACAGTTTGTTATTATCAAGTTCAAACCGTGACAAGATTTATGGGCCATACCTTGATTTACAATCGAATGCGTTGAAATTAGGTACATCAAGTTTTCAAATAAACCAACAAGATGAATTCGTTATTGACGATGAAGTCTTCCCTGGAACTGATGGCCTACATGAGCTAATTTTACGCAAAAATCCTCGAAAAGGTCGATACACTAATGAAGACTTGGAACAATATCTGAAAATACTGCAAAAAACAAATGCACACATGAAATACCATGATGGCAGTTCACAGGTTAAAGGTAATAAGGGCCAGAAATATAAGCAAATTATCCAACCTTTAGTTCAAAATTTATCGCGGAAAGTAAAAAGTAAAATTGGTAAGGCATATTCAGCTGATATGATATACTCTACTAATCCTGTCGATTATGTTCATTGGTATGATCCAAATGTGCTCGTGAATAGACTAAGACTTTTAATCGCAACTCAAAAAGCTAGAAATAATAACCTTCAGATCCAGAATGAGATAAATTTAATTGCTGAAGAGCTACGCGAATCGAATATCATATATTAGCATCGGGAGAAGTTGCAATTGATAAGCTGAACAAGATTAAACGACTTTCATACTACGAATACTGGCAGCATTTGAAAAATTATGAGCTAACTGGTTTTATACAAATTGAAGAGATCCCTGATTGGAGACTGACATCAGTTGTCTTTGTCAAAATGGATCAGAATGGAGCTAAACAAAATTCTAGTGTAATGGATTTCATCCCCAGAAAATTATAATACGCAGTCACCAGCAACAGCATCATGGAAATAGAGAAATGCTTAGAGTGTACTGTCCTAAGAACAACAGGCGTGGGATATCTTGTTCGCTTGCCTAACAATAAAGAAGGGTTATTGATTTGGACTAATTATAAAAGAAGAATTTAAAATTATAACTGAAAAAGATGGATATATTGATTTGATTAATTTTAAATAAAACACAATTATTTTTAAAAAAGTTCCATTATTTTTTTTTTTATCTCACGTTCAACAAATCTTCTATCCTCATCATACAAACGAATGAATGAGAAACACTCCAACATTGTTTACATATCGATATCACAATAAACTTTTTTTTTTTTTTATCTTCTTTGAACTTCTGATAGGTACTTAATATTTATTTATCTCTTCTTAGTCTCTGATGATAATGATGATGATTCGAATGGATGGATTGAATTCGATACCAGCGATGTGTCGACCTCTTGCTCTATTCCTTTATTTTTTATTTGATATGCAAACGGTTTTTTTTATGAAAGCGCAGAAACATATACATACATACACAATGGCCTTGAATACCATATGATCATACGCTTGAACATTATGAGCCGAAACAATAACTTGTTGATCTTGAATATCCCACTGGCCCCGCTACCCATTTCAGTCAACAACCAAAATAAACAATCTGATCTGGATGAATAGACCTTAAAAACCGTTCACCCCCCTCTAATCATTGTTTCCCCTCCGTCAGCAAATTCCATAAAAAATATATGGTCGAAAGACAAAGAGACCAATACTTTTAAAAATGTCGAAACATGAATATCCCCACTGTATAAGTAGACCTTAGCAACCGTTCACCCCCTCTAATCATTGTTTCCCCTCCAATAGCGAACATAAACAGTCTGATCTGGATGAGTAGACCCGCTTCACCCCCTCTCACCATTGTTCCCTCCCGCCCAAAAATATACTTCTTCCTTCTCGCTCTGGCTCAGTGTTTTTTTTACTTCCATCGTCCAATAAAAACAATTTTACTTGAAACATTATAGTCAGCATTGCTACCTATTTCAGCCAACAGCTTAAATAAACAATCTGATCTGAACGAGTAGACCCGAGAAACCGTTCACCCCCTTCTCACCATTGTTCCCCATCCGCCTACAAATATACTTCTTCCCTCTCGCTCTGTCACATTAAGTACACACTAAGTACACTAAGTACACACTAAGTACACTATGAAATACAAACAAACATATGCATAGGTACACATCAAGTACATACATACATATGTATAAAATAAGTACATTCCATGACATGTTGATCTTGAATATCCCACTACCCATTTCAGCCAACAGCCAGAATAAACAATGTGATCTAAATGAATAGACCAAGGAAACCATACCCTGCAAGCCATTCACCCCCCTCTCATCCCCTCTCATCATTGCTTTCACTCCGCCAACAAATATAAATAGTCGCATATATTTCCTCTCCCTCTGACGCCGTTCACTTCCTTTGCCCAATAAACAAAACAAAAACATCGATATACATAATTATGTACATACATAATATGACACGCGACGACTTTGAAGTTGACTCATATACCGCCACATCATATCCAAATACATATACACATACATACATACACACATATATACATACATACACACACACACATACACACATGTATATACATACACAGACATACATACAGACAGACAGCATGACATAAGTAAAAATTTAACCCAACACCTTCTTAATATAAACAAACAAAAGCCTTCCTCCCCCTCCCCCCTCTCCCTCGCCCACGCTAATGTCAACAAAAAAAAAACCGGGGTAATTAAAAACCGGAAGCGGCAAACATCAAAGACATTCCACGACACTTTAATGGGCAATTAAAAATGTTCCCACGCTTATGTAAACAAAAATGTAACCCGATACCCCTCCTTATGTAAACAAACATCTTCCATCTCGCTCACTCTCACACAAACATCTTCCCTCTCGCTCTGGCTCAGAATTCCCAGGCTCAAGTATCCTAATACCTACTGAAGAGCCAAATGAGAGTGTCAAAAAATATCCAAAATCCAAATCTGCGCAAATTTTTTTCCGGTGAAAACCAACGAATAAGAAAACGTTACGTTACTAAGGAAAACGAAATTAAAAAAATTTACGCGGAGCGTAACGAGCGTTCTGAAATAAGTTTTTAATGGGAATTGCGTGCGATATGAACCCGTATTAGATATTGCTTTGTCAATAAGACTTGAACTGTTCTGTTATGTTTTATTTATTTGAAGTTTGTTATATAAGTACATAGGCGAAGGCAAAATAGTTCAACCCCATTTTAACTGCCTTACACATCACATTCGCTTATTTTTTTTTTGTTGGAAATGTTATGAAGCCATGCAGTGCAGTACATATGTAATTTTTTTTCAAAAATACTGTGCCTAAGTCAGGAAAAAAGAGGTAAAATAATAAATATTAATACCGTTTCTCTCGCATTTGGCCGAATTTCAACCACAGGCCATACTAGTTTTATTTAATATGTTAAATAAGTTTTCTTCTAATTTTTTTTCCTACAAACAAATTTTAATTTTCACTTTCGGGATTTTGGCCTATCGGGATTTTGGATTTTCGGGAATTTGGATTTTCGGGATTATGGATTTTCGGGATTTTGGAATTTCGGGATTTTGGATTTTCGGGAGTTTGCCTTTTCGGGATTTTGGGGACTTTGGACTTTCGGGATTTTGGTTTTCGGGATTCTGTCCGACTCCCGATGCATTGAGCTTTGAAAGGATTTTTTGAGCTTCAAATGGATGTATTTACAGAAAATCTTTTTAAAAATATTTAATGCAAATACTTTAAAAGTCTTAAATTGAATGTTTTTTTTTTTTGAATTTTCCTTAATAAGGGGGATAGAGGTTTGTATAGGGGGGACAAACAGCATTTTGGTATGAAAAAGGGGAAAATGTGGCAAAAATTAATAAAAAATGATAACAATAACAATAATAACATTAATTATCCTCGTATATTAACTGCAATGCCAATCTACCAATCATCATGCTCTCGATAAACGGTAATTAAAGTATTGAAGTTAAGTGGACCAAAATCTCATAACTGTTCAAATTTGAACGATTGGCACCGCTCTAAACTTGTATTTTTTGCTCTTCAGTAGGAGAAAACCTGTTGAAATATCATTCATTTTCTTTTGTATCCTTATGTATTCATGTATCTTTGTTTCTCGTTTTACTCCTCACATATACAAACATACTTGTAAAACACTCTTTGTAATTTACTTTAACTTCATATAAATAAAGTCATTCTCTTCTGAGCATCCAATAAAACCAATAACTCATGCCTATCAATAACCCGCCTCAAATGAAGCAAAACAAAAATGTGTTTTTTGACTTGCTTTATTTGGTGTGGGTTCACCCTAAGTCTTATTTCTCCATTGTTTAAATTTGCGATTCAGATAATATTCCTTCGAGAATGATAATTAGAATTCTTGGACATTTTGCCGCCGATCAGAAGATCAAACATTGGCTCACGCAGTCGCAGTGCAAGAAGATTGGCGATTCGCCATGCAAATCAAACCCCTGAGCAACGCGCCGAGGAGAATGAATAGCTTCGAGCACATGCGTCGCGAATTCCTGCAGGATGAACTCAGGAGGAACGAGAAGCACACGTTGCTGCTGAAAGACTGCGAAAGCAGCGCAATCGCGATCTGCATCGTCAATTTGCATCAAATGATGCCAATCGTCGAGTGAGTAAAAGTGCCATGAATGTCCAATTCCAAACACATCGCGCCGCTTTCCAATATGATTGCACGATTCATTACAGCGAACTGCCGTACGTTCAGATTGGGGTCATGGATGTGACTTGCTAATATTGCAATGCGCTAAAATTTCATTCGGAGACGGCGTCATCTGTTATCGGTCGCGAATGTTCGTTCAGAAATTTTGGGGGAGACGAAGTTCGCCGGGTCCACTTATAAATTTCATCAAAAATTTCAGCAAACATGACGTTGTAGTTTTCCTCGGTATCATTGAAATACATATCTTTAAAAGTCACATTACTTTTGAAAAGTTTTGACTTTTCTTTTGCCATTGATGAATTTTGAAAAAGAAAATTGGTTTAATTGTAATTCACGTTTAATTTTATTTGAGTTTCTTCAAAAGCTGCGTGAGATTTTATTTTAAATTTGTTCCTTAAGTTTACGAAATTCATTAAAGTTTGAAGGTGTGAATTTACTTTTCAGTTTATTGTGAAGTTTATTCTTTTTGTTCACCAAAGTATTTAGTTCGGGAGAAACCCATGGAGTTCAGGTATCTTAATTTTTTATACGCCGTACTCAAAACATTCATGCAGAGCATCATGGAACATATTTCCTAGTATTTAGTTTAATTTAACTTTTGGATTCATAGTAGACGACCCTTGTTTCAGAGCGTTGTTATTCGCAGTTACCTCAGGATGAACATAGTTAGCATGTGGGATGATGTGCTGCACAAGATTTGGGAAAAGTTACGAGTTGCATAGAATTTTCACTATCTAAAATAGATTTCTCGAGCCAAGTTTCGGTGAAGCAAATAAGACCATAGTTTAAAAGCCATCTTAATCCTCTTACGTTTTTATAGTACATATGTACATGAGTATAGTACGATATATGTATGTAAAGGGTGATTTTTTAAGAGGTTGAGAACTTTTTTTAAAAAAAAAACACAAAAAATTCGAAAAAATGAATGAAATATTTATTTGAATCGATAGTTTGAACCTTGCAATTTAATGTTTAAAGATAATTTCATGCAAATGTTGACCGCGGCTGCGTCTCAGGTAGCCCATCCGCTGAGTCCAATTTTGGCATACTCTTTCACACATATCGGCCGGTATCTCACGAATGAATGCATGGATGTTGGCTTCCAGTGCGTCAATCGAAGCGGGCTTGTCCCTATAGACATAAGCCTTGACATACCCCCACAAAAAATAATCTAATGGTGTCAAATCGCACGATCTAGGCGGCCAATTGACCGGCCCGAAACGTGAAATTAACTGTTCACCAAACTCGCCTCGCAATTGCGCCATTGTTTCGCGTGCTGTGTGGCATGTGGCACCGTCTTGTTGAAACCACATATCATGCAAGTCAAGAACTTCCATTTCGGGCAGAAAAAAGTGCTGTAACAAAGGCCTAACTGCTGGGAACGGCGCCGAATCGACATTTCGCGGTCTTCTGTCACACTAGCTGATACGGCCGCAATATTTTCTTCACTACGCACAGTACGTAAACGTGTTGGTGGTTTAATGTCCAACAAAGTAAATTTGGTGCGAAATTTGGTCACAATCTTCCGAATAGACTGCTCAGAAGGTCGAGAATGCCGATCATAAAATGGAAGCAGCGCGCGATGAACATTTCGAACCGAGCACGAATTTTGATAGTAAAATTCAATAATTTGCAAGCGTTGTTCATTTGTAAGACGATCCATGGTTAAATTGCAAACCAAACTGAAGCTGTTTGACAGTGACACAAGGTACTAAACACACGTCAGCTGTCAAAACCAGTGTTGCCAAAACCAAACCAGCTAAAAAATCACCCTTTACAAGCCAGGAGTGAATTTATTGTCGTATTTGTATTTTTTCTGCTTTCTCCTTGACGCATTCGAAAAAAAAATGAATACAGTGGTGGCCCAATATAACGAATGATTTAAAAAAAAATTCGTAATATCGAACACATTTTCCTTGTACGAAACATAGATACATATATGAATATGTAGATAGATAAATATGCATTTATTCAGTTCTCGCTTATTAAATAAATGCATAAATATTCTTTCTAATTCATAACATTTTAATACATATTATATTTCACTGGAATAGAATCTTTAATCAAATCATCATATCCGGCACGTACGCAACTGCATACAACTAACAGGAAAAATAAGGAGAAATGGTTCGATGGGGTATGTGAGGTAGCACGAAAAACAACTTTCGGATGGCTTAAAGCCTTTCGAAAACTCAACAATTCCTTTTTTAAAAATATGTACATCGAGGCGAACATTGCATACAAAAAACTATGCAAAGAAAAGAAAGCTAAATTCTATGAAACAGAGGCAATAAAACTCACTTACTGTAGAGACTCCAGGGAATTTTGGAGGGCGATCAAAAATTGAAATGGGAAAAAACTCCTGATAAGTATTGAGCTCACTGCTGATTCATTACGGACACACTCAGGGTTGCCGCTGAAAAATTTGAAAAAATCGCAAAAAAAGGGTCATAGAGCAAAAAAAGTCGCAACAAAAACAAATAATAGGTCTGTTCGTTTACTTTCTGCGCCGAAAATAGTAAGCTATTAAATTTCATGGAGTTGGGGTAAAATTCTCAAAAGCAAAATTACGAAAAAGTAAAGGGACACGTTTAACCACAAAAGTTGCAACAAACGAAATGTCATATACATATGCGAAATAAACGTAAACAAAGTGGTGTTGTACAATTTTTGATTTTAAAGCAGAGTCCACTCTTCATGATATCCCAGATTCAATAATATATTGCGAAATGCAAATTTCAACATTCAGAACATTCATCTTTCATCTACATAATGTCCCTTTTCTTTCCATTATTTTACTTTTTGCGTTAAAATAAAAAAATGCAAATATTTTAAAACAATTGAAACAGCTGAGTTTGACAGATAGTTCACTTTATACCGGCAGAAATTTGTTGAGTAAGAATTCGTAAGATTTTTTAAAGAGGGGAAATGTTTACTCTCGTTGCTTCTCTTTTTAACTACTTTTTTTGTGTAAAGGAACGCGGTTGGTCTAGAATTCGTACGAATTCGTAAAAATTTTTAGGTAAAGAAACACACCTAATGTAAATATGGTAACGACGTCAGACCTCCATATCCATTATTATTATTTTTCAAAAAAAAAAAAACAGGAACGCATTAGATTACCAGGTACTCTTGAAATTTGATGTGTAAACATATACTGAGAACGTTGACGTCGCTATTGCTATGCTATTGCTATTACACTCTGTGAAGGAGAAATGAATAAAGAGAATCATACACAGAGAAGAGAACTAATACTTAGTTTGGTTATGCGTGACGGCGAGAAACTCGTGAGGCCCATATCGAGAGAGAGGGAATTTTACACACAAAAAAAAAAATTAAATTAAACTAAATTTGTACAAAAGGAATACATTGGAAAAAATAAATTAGTGAGCAACAAAGGAATTTTTATTGGAAATGTATTTTTTGTACGAAAAAGTATCAAAAAGTCTCCAAAAAATCTGAAAAAGGGCAAAAAGAGGTATTTTTTTAAAAAGTCGGGTTATAGTCTCTTTGCTTCAAAAAACGGTCAAAATGCGACTAAAGTCGCATAGCGGCAACGCTGGACACACTTCCAGAAACTTTTGAACCCAGCTAATATTGCACCAACTATTCAGTATGCAATACCGTCGTACTCTAATGATATATTAGATATTCCTTTTACGGAAGATGAAGTACGCTGGATAACTAATAAACTTAAGGACGGAAAATCACCAGGAACAGATAGAATTGCTGCAGAATTCTTCAAATATGGCACTGAAGATCTTACCAGAGCACTTACATTCTCCTTTAACAAAATTATGGAATCAGGCGATATCCCTTAACAATTTAAGGAAGCCATTATATACCCGATCCACAAAAAAGAAAACGTAGCAGATCCAAACAATTATCGTGGAATATCCCTTCTCAACGTCTCATACAAGATTTTTACCTCCCTATTAAGTCATCGACTGTGCAAATGGATAAATAATTGTAAGAAACTCAAAGAATTCCAGGCCGGATTCCGCAGTGGATATTCAACCACTGATAATATTTTTATACTACAGAGTATCGCCGGAACATTCCATGACCAACAAAAGAAATTTTATGTGTTCTTCGTCGACTTCAAGGCAGCTTTTGATACAGTCGATAGAAGAGCCTTATTCTACAAGCTGTACAACGCTGGAATGACATCCAAATTTGGAAAGATTTTGGAGAGAATTTATGAGGGCAATCAATCCGTCGTATGGAATGGTGTGGAAATCTCAGAATGGTTCGAGACACAAATGGGTGTAAAAATAGGATGTCCCTTAAGTCCATATCTTTTTGCGTTATTTATTGACGACTTAATAGACTATCTACCAGGTGGAATATAATTTGCCGGAATCTTGATTAAAGCTCTCCTCTTTGCCGACGATGTTATTCTTTTTGCGTATTCACCCGAAACATTGCAACTTATGATCAATCGACTTGATGCCAAATGAAAGACTGCCGAAGACTCTAGCATTATATACTATAGAGAAGAAGAATTTATGGTTCGGGAAACTAAAGGAGCTTGCAGACTACTGTGGCCTCAATTTTGATTTAAACCTGCAGGAGAGTAATGGACAGGACAACAGAGAAGCGCTTTATAATCTTGTTGCAAAAGTAGACGAGAAGTATAGATTAGACTGCATTAGCACAGCAAAATCTTCAGTGCATAGAGCAATTTACAGCCATCTGCAGCATAATCTATGTGAACGGAACTATTTTCACAGCAAAAATAGTCAAAAGCTAATTTCTGCTATATTCAGAATGAGGGGTGAGTTAGTAGAATTGAACTTCATACCACATCGTGAGGATTTAAGTATCTACTGCAGTCTTTGTAATCTGTTTGTGAGGGAAGATGTCGTTCATTTTATCGGGAAATGTCCGATCCTGAAAGAGATGCGGAGAGCTTTCTTCGGCAGTGATTTGAAATCTGAGGCGGAAGTACTGCAGATCCTTAACTGCGAAGGAAATTTAAAACTGCTGTATAATTTCTATAGGGCTGCATTATCATACAGAAACCAGATTTTAAATGAAACTTTTTAAGACTGTCTATTAATTATTAATTATTACTATAAACTGTTTTTAATTTTCTCTTATAAATTTATTGATTTATAATAAAAACACAAAGTGCAAAAATAAAATGTCAATCGGGCAGACGGCATAGCCATGCTTAAACAATTTTTGTAAACCTATGTATATTATGAATTTTATGATAAGAAAACAATAAAAAAAAAAAAATATCTATTTATCTATCTATTTCACTAGGAACATTCTTTGAACAAGAGTCATTATTTTCGTAACTACGAACATCTCTTTTTGCGTCGTAAAGCTGAAAGATGTTCAAACTCTGTTTCGGGGCTTAGAGTTATTTTTCCAGCACTTGTTAAATACAACCGCTGATATTTTTTGCCCTACCAATGCAATTAGGGAAACAGCTTCAAAACGATTTAGCTCTTTTAGAGCATTTGGTATGCCTTTTCATGGACTTACGATTTAGCTCAGCAAGCTATTTCTATAAAATAAAAAGCGAATGGCATTTTTCTGGTCCATTGATTGGATTAAGTGTGTTACATTCGATGGCATGTACAATACCCACAGTTTCCATGGGCCGTTTCCTAAACATATACATATGTATTTCTTAGGTTCTCATTTGATTTTTAAAGAATGTACACAGATATTGTAACAACATTCGTTATATTGAAAATCGAATTATTTTTTCGTTCGCATAGAGACACTAATGCGTGTGAAAAAGTGTAGGGGAGACTGAGGCACCTTTGAACACTTTTTCCTTTAAAGGCTTCTCAACACCAATATATTTGAATTATTGGACTTTAAGTTATTCACACTTTGAGAAGTAAAATTAACCTTCAATTTAAACCAACATTAGTGTAAATTCAATAAAGTCTTATAATTTTTTTTTTTTTTTTTTTTTAAACAAGTCCTAATGTTCAAATGTGCCCCAACCAGAGCCAGCTTTGAACAGGCCTGGGGCTTTTTTGAATTGTAGCTATTTCAATGGTTTATGACAGAAAATTATTTAGCAAAAAGCTTATCTTATTCTTATTCCAAATGAAACGGTGCCTTCAATAAATATTACTCGCAAAATGAGATCCTCACGAAAAATATTTTTACATAAAAAAAAAAAATTTATAAAACGAAATTGTGTGCATAAATTCTGCACTCCCGGCTACTGGCAGACGACGACTGAGGAAACCCCAGAAAAGTATTGACGACTAAAGATGAGGGTATCGCCATGTGGAAATTTTGGTTAACGCTTTAAAATATTTATTAATTGAGTTGTTATTAGCGATGTTCAAAGCTGACTCACGTTCAAATGTGCCCCAGTCTCCCCTACATTATATTATATCGATCATTCGTTATATCGGCATTCGCTATACGGGACTACCACTGTAATCGAATAACGACAAATGACTTATAATAAAATCATGTTAGATTTTCATATGTTTAACATGAATAGTTAATAGTTGTAAACGATGAATAATCACGGTCTGAATGGTGTTTAATTATTCTAATTTGAAAGTGTCACATATGATTTCAGGTCAGGGCACTTTTGAGTACAAAGAACTGATATAAGATTATGGAGTACCTTAAGGTTAATTAGGAATGAAAATTGGCAAATGCAATTAACTCAGTGTCTGTAACAGAACAATCGGAATCATGTATAGGTTCCCGATCTTGAACCCTCAGCAATAGTATGAGGAATCTAACTATACTCTGTCCCAACCGAATTGTCAGTACAGGTCAGGGTATATCTAAGAATGAGTAAAGACACTATCCACGTGTTCCTTAGCAGTTCCATTTTTCAGTCACACAGACAGGAGATATAGACGATAATAAGACGTGGTATCGTGAAGAAGATATATAAGAGGAGACACATTATTTCAGAATTTAAAACAAGGTGTTCTTTTCAAAATACGAAAAATGAATTTGTAATACATTATTGTTAAAAAATATTTGTATACATTTTTGCCTTTCGATCTTCGTTTTTACCTTCTGTTATATGTATAACGTAAAAGCTATTTTTTTTACATGACCAAATCAGGTGTACCCGAATATTTCAAACGGAACTTGCACTTGAAATTCATGTGTTTTTAGAAATGCCTTTCGTAGACTCTTCAATCCTTCGAAACTTGTTTATGTAATAGCTAAGTGTGGTTCTTAACTCTTTCAGCCACAGTTTCATATAGATGATTTCATAAATAAAACAATTGGATATATAGTTCAATAAGGCTTTATTTCTTAAATTTTTGAATTCAACGCACCGCACGCACGCACCGCAGTGCCCAGGTTCAATTAGGACATAGCGTAAGGCTTCAAAGGGATAAGGTGAAATGATGAAAAAAGTATCAATTTAAGGGCAAAATGTTATACATAACTTAATTTTTATGAAAATCTATAAAACATATTTTATGTTTGCGAATTCAAAGTGGAACTTTACAGGTGCTACATTGCCATATATGTATATAGTACGTGCTGGACTTTTTTAGTGTTGCATTTTGCGCATCTCTTTCCAAGCATGTTACTTTCCAAGCGTAATTCTTTTGGAACGTACGGCTTGTGGTGTTTTATCTGAAAAAGTAATGGAGAATATGGAACAGAACTACTGATAGAGAGAGACGTTTAGAGTATGATTTGGGGGTCTCCGCCTGGACTGGTGCTAGAATCATTTGGTAAACACTTTTATTGGAATGATAATAGTGACGTATTTTTGACGATTTATTGAAAGGCCGTAGCGGGTCCCTTGATAGCGCTCAGTGGAAACCCAGGGGTTAGCTGGGAAATCGTTGAGTTAGGTGAAATAAAGAAAATAAAACCTACTATAGTCACAGTGGTTAGTAATCTAACCACCGTATTATTATGGTATTTATAGTAAAGTACAACAGAAAATGTATTTTTTTATTCCAGATCAATCAAACAAATACTATACAAAAAAATAAATAAATAAATATACGGCGTCAGCAGTACTATACAGAACGGAGCCTAGCTTCTCGCAACCATTTGTGTGTTATTTTTTCCACGAAATGGAAGGGACCTACAGTTTTTTTGCCGACTCCGAACAGCGAGTTGAGAAGCTTATCATGACAAATGATACTCTTTGATTGTTGTCAGACATTCGAAAGAGGTGGTTTCGTGAAAAAACTTTAGGATTGAACCCGGGAAGCATGCGTAGTAGTCCAATGCACTAACCACCACGGCCACGGTGACCACACTAAACAACAAATAAACGCTAAAATCGTAACATAATAAAATAAACATTCGTACATACATTTATTACTTAATTTAGAAATGCAAAATAGTTAAGCTTTTTATCAATAAAACGTCATTAAAGCATGTTTTAATAGACTGAGAGTAGGTGGTTAGTAAGCTAACTACCCAACAGGGCTGCCGTTTAGAAAATTCTAATGGGAGTATTTTAGACGTTTGCAGGGGAGTATTTTGTGGCTGAGAGGAGTACAAAACAGAAACAATACAAATCAAGCATTAACACCTAGTAGTAGCATCTAGTAACTATTTTATTTTGACTGTAGCCTCAAGAATATTTTTTTAGTGGCTGATGGAAGTAGGTAAAGGGTGCTTGTTATGTTCCAGGTCGATTTTTTTTGGCCGCCATTTCGGATTGGATAACATTATTCAGTTTGCATTTGACAGTCGTAGAGAGAAGTCGATAGCTCAGTATAGATGACCACCAATTTTGGAAAAAAATCATTATGAGTGACGAAGCATATTTCGACTTGGTCGACTTTGTTAAGAAACAGAATTGCCGCTATTGGAGCACCGAAAACCCTCAATTGATGCACCAAAGACCACTTCACCCTCATAGAGCAACTGCATAGTGCTGTAGTATAGCTACCATTTGCGGCTCTCACACCTAATCAAACTTAACAAATGAGGTGTCAAAAGAAAGAGATTTTCCTGCACTGACTTTATAAATTGCACTTTCACTTTATAAATTTTAACAAATTAAACAATTTATCAAAACAAATATTCTACCCAAAATTAACTCCCAAAAGAATGAATACTTCACGTGTGATTAGTTGACAAATGGAAAACATATGGGAAGTTTGGATGTGGGGGGTGGAATTTTCTCTTCGCGTCCTCGTGGTTCTCACGATCCCCTGATTTGACCGCTCCCAGGTTCTTCATATGGTGGTACTTGAAGAAACCTTTATGCTCAAGAACAAAATTCTAAATAAAATTGCCTTAAATAACACCAGACGTCTGCCAAGTTTTTATGAAAAATGTGCTTGAAATAGCCGTCCTTTGCGCCATGGCCAGAACCAGCTAATTGACCAACATCATATTCCGTACATAATGTTAAAGACCATATATTCGATCAATAAAATATAAATATAAGTTAAAGAAACTCTCGGCCTGGAACATAGAAAGCACCTGTATATGAATTTAACACTGGAAAATGAATTAATTCAGTGAAATTAAGGTGACAACATATTTAACAGAATAAAAGTTATCGTGCTAGTATTTTAACAAAGTACTATTCACTGAAGAAAAGGTACTCACATTACTAAATTTTTTCAGAATTGGAAATATTGAATAGGGGAGTACAAACATGACGAGGGGAGTACGGGAGTACAGTGTTTGAGAGAGTAGTACGAATACTCCCTTAGTACTCACTTCGGCAGCCCTGCTACCCAACCTGAAAGAGTTAAAAGAGTGGAACAACTTTCTCTGCTCTAAAAAAATTTAAAAGGACAATAAAGTTACAATTATTTATTTTGTTGTAATTTTGCTTACATCTCACAATTTTTCGGTACGCTAAAATATTTTACACTAGAATTTAGTTTTCCTACCACCAAGCAATTATAAAAATTACTACGCATTGTTTAATCTTTACTCTTAAGCACGCACTTTTACTTTTCATTTTTAACATTCCTTTTATTTGAGCTTATGTGGTTTTCGGATTGGGCGAAAAAGCATTTTTTTATTTTGAGCAATTTTTATCGCTCTAGTATAATTTTCATTTTCATTTTTCATTTTTTTACCTTAGTTGGTAAAAAAAAACCTTTGTTTTTGCTTGGAATCAATTTTCGTGAATCTCGATTCCAACTTGAATTAAATACAGTGGAGGTTCAATATAACGAATGATATAATGTCCAGATGCATTCGCTATATCGAAAAATTCGTAATATCGAACACACTTTCCTTGTACGAAACATTAAATAAAAATACTGTTTCTAATTCATAATGCTGGAAAAACATGTGCAGATTTTACCATGCAGCGAAATTAGAATACACACGTTTATACGGGAGCGAATACATGTGAATTCTGCATGCGGCACAGCGCTGCATGAAGTCTCTATTTCTAATTTTGCCGCACAGCCCAGCTACTAGATTGCGAAAATAGTACAATTTTGATCATTTGGCATTTATATTTTGTTCATCTGACATTTTTTGTTTTGTTTGCGACTGCCAACTCAATGGAAGAATTGTCAAAAAAAACTGTGGACATGTATTTCAGATGCAGACTAGGACGCGGCGCTGCGTGCAGCCTGTCTGCACATGTATTTCAGGCATCACACTTTATTTTTTTTTTTTTCTCTTTTATTTTATTTTTTTACCTTCTTAAATTTGAGGTTTTTTTCCGTTATTTCCTCAATATATGTTTTTTGATTGAAATAATTCTTTTTTAAATGTAAAATAAATTCTCCAGTAGAAAGATATATTTAACTATATATCACATCTCTGTATATCAAATTCTGTAAATTGTGCGATAACACATTGTTAATTATAAACGAAATAAAATCTAATCTAATCTAATAAGGTCAATAAAACAAGTTAAAACGTAGAAATAGAAGTCAAAGAAAGTAAAACAAAATTTATTTCTTTCCTTTCCTTTTCCAAAAAGCAATCGACAATAAGTACATGCTTTTGCAAATGTTCAACGTAGAAATTTGACATATTAGAATAAGTTTTTCAGAACTTCCAACGTTGTTCTATTTGGCTGAGTTAATACACTCTCAACAGCCTCGAGTGGGCTGATACGCGTATCTTCTTGAAAAAACATTTCAGTATTGTTCCAAGATTCGAAATCCTCCGCTTAGCTTAACTAAGCGAATAGTTGGATCAAGGAGCTTACCTTCGGTTGCATGTACAACACCCAAATTTTTCATCGACCGTTTGTCTCTTTCTATTTTTTAAAGCATGTTCATACACAGATATTGTAGCAACATTCGTTATATCGAATATCATTTTTTTGTACGTTCGCTATATAGAGCCGATAATGCATTTGAAAAAAGTGTACGTTATATCGATCATTCGTTATATCGGCATTCGTTATACTGGACCACCACTGTAATCGTTGTTTTTTTTTTCTTTTTCAATATTTAGGGTTTACGGTTGCCCAACGAATGAATTTTTTGTTATCAAATTATTACAAAAGTAGCATAGGATGTCCGGCAGTAGAGTTATATTTTTTAACATCAATAAAGCAATATCGTTGAGACATACATACATATTAGTTCTGGGGCAAAAAGGGAAAACAGCTTAAGTCGACTTATGTCGAAATTGAGTCTTTTACACCAACTAACGCCCAATATCTAATTCTATTTTCTTATTTTTATCTCTAACGGTTGCTGAGTTATAGACCAGCAAAAAACAATATCAGTAATTTTCCCGCAAATATGCATATGGAAAACAGCATAAGTAAAGATTTTCCGTAAGCTTTTGACATATGTTCTTATGCTCCAACAGCTCCAACTAACGCAACCATTAGTAATTGTATTAAAATATTCTTTTTCTTATCTTTATTTCTATATCAACAACTTTCTTATACGTTATACGGTGCATAGTTTTTTGTAAACTAACGTCAAACCTTTCAACTGCTCTCCTGAAAAAATGTAAAAAACGACATAAGCTGTTTTTCCTTTTTGCCACAGATGTTTATTGCTTAGTTTAACATAAAAATTAATACCGTGTGTATATCGTGAATTTCACAGCGGATATTTTCCTTAAGCTTCATGACAGAACGAAGTTTTCACTTTGATTTTGATATACATACTTATCCCAATATACCAATGTCTGGTGAACTCAGCTCTCCCGACCACAGCGAACTCTTGATGATTCAACTTAGATACTCACATTTTAAAACATAAATCTGCCACAGGGCACACTATAATAAGAAGTGAAATAGCTGGTCAAGTTAGTCTTTGAAAATTCTCATCCAAATACCCGTCAGCGCAAACGGGACTAAATATCTTAGGAAGGAAGCGACCAAGGATATCTTCATCCGTGCATATAGCAGAACTGAGATGATAGGGATCGTAGAAAGAGTCTCCTTAGTTAATGGGAAGTGGGTTTTAGGCTCTTAATTAAATTGATAAAATTGATTTCCTATGATACATCATTGTCGGATGTATTTTAAGTACTATAGAAGACTAAGTCTTATTTGTACATCCTTAAATAAATTGAATTGAATTGAATTGAATTGAATTGTGACGCTCTGTCAATGTCGAGTATCGAGTGTCGAGTATATTATTAGTTATTACACTAAAGAACAATAAAAAAAATTTCTGTTGAGTTAAATTTTTCAGCTGTTTTACAGTTAAATAGGTACGCTGATTACATCACTGTACTAAGTTTTCTTCTGTCACGTCAATTTTTACCCGACTACGCAGAGGAAGGGTTATGATTTTAACAGGCTGGGTTTGTTTGTTTGTATGTATGTAAGCCTAAGCTATGGAGCCGATTTCAACAAATGAGGTGGCGTTTGATTTGTCTTTATCTGGAGAGTGTCCTAGGCTATGTGACGTCACAGAAAAATTCAATATGGCGGGCGCACCAAGCAAAATGGCGGACTACGTCTTCTGTGTTCTCCTTTTTTTTTCTTTTTTACCCGACTAGTCTTTATACCCGCATTGATAGTGGTATCAAATGAAAGGCTTGGTGAGAAGAATACAATACAATATGACGTTATTCTAAATTCAATAGGCGGACGTCCCCAAGATGGCGGATTTCTGTTACCTTTACTACCTCCCTAATATGGATATCAAACGAAAGGGCTTGGCGAGTAGAATATAATACGATATGACGTCATTCTAAATTCAAATGGGCGGACGCCCCCCAAGATGGTGGATTTCCGTTATCTTTACTATAGTTTTTTAGTTTTTTAAACTTAGTTTTTTATTTTTTTTTATAATGCAGTTCGTTAGTACCAAAATGCAAAATATAATATATGTAGGTATTATCGTAGTACCGTAGCTAAAAATAAATATCTTGAGAAAAAAACATCGTAGCGGAACAAACTAAAATGGGATTGAAAGGGAAGGAGTAGTACTAAATGATGCTTTAGTTAGAAATTACTATAAAAATTTGCTGTTCTCAACAAATGATTTCAAATTTCGCCAAAAACCGTGATTTTAGCACTTTGAGATTGGTATATCTCAAAATTCTGACGTCCTAAAGCAATTTTATTGCCAGATTTGGATTCAGCATGCGAAACTCTTTACACTGATCATGCTTTTATTCCCGCCGCAAACACCTAAAAAAAATTTTCACAGTGCCCACCTCTTCCGAATGCCTGACAAGCATTCAAGAGTATCATTTGTCATGTAAAGCTTCCCAACTCGCCGTTCGGAGACGGCAGAAAATTGTAGGTCCCTTCCATTCGTGCAAAAATATAACTCGCACACACAAATGGTTGCGGGAAGCTAGGCTTGGTTCTACCTAGGACTGCTGAAGCCAAATATTTATTTTATTTTTATGTTTTTATTGAAACAACGATTTCGTTGTAGACCAGTGTTATTGACAGCATATATGTATACGTTCATTGTTTTGCCTCGGTAACCGCCAGACCTATCTTAACCGCTTCCGTTTCTATATTCGCAAACGGACCAGGGCAGCTGCTCGTTGTGTTCTACCAATAATATCAATCCCAGCAATGTATCCAATTAATAATTAATTGATTAATGAAATATCGTACATCGTCTATTGGCTGTGTGTGTTTGAATAATTCTTTCAAGTACATGACAGTGTGACACCTTATCAGAATCCTTGCTTGACAACAAAGGGGTTGGTGATGTCGTCATTGTCCTTGATGGAGCAGAGGAACGAGTTTGATAGAGATGTCAAAACAAGATATGGGTCTGTTCAGTTTCGGTTCGTCTACTGTCATAGGCGGCCTGGAAATCCATAAATAGGTGCTGAGTATCGATTTGGATTTTTTGTTTTTTTTTTTTTTTGCTTGCACGATCTGACTAAGTGTGAAAATATGGTCTATGGTGAACTTTCCTGACCTAAAACAGGATTAAAACTTTTGACATCAGCTATTAGCCGTATTTTAGGGTACTCACATACATACAATGCCCAAAAATAGTTAAATTATGTACACATAGGAAGCGAAACAAAATCACTACACATGAACATAATAATTTTCCACTACATACTTCAGTTTTAAAAATGGAAAAGTTAAGAGGTGTTGAAGCTCCGTATGAGCGAAAATAAGTGCCATTATACCAACGAGTCCTTGCATACATATTTTTGACAGCGTTCCTCAATTTAATATTTAATATTCAATTACTTTAGTTACCCGTCGTGAAACCAAATGAAACTGAAAAAAGGAAAAGCAGATAATATGTTTGCCTCTTCAAAATTTTCCATTTCTGCTGATGTATCGAAAAGTGAAAAATCTTTATGGCACCCAATTAGGAAACTGGTTTTTGCAAACTCCCGCCAAATGTGATGCTTCGCCTTATCGGTTCGCAAACGTTTAAACATTAGTGACGAACGTGTATATTTTGTACATATGTTTATATGTACATACGTACGTGCATATAAAGTACCTCAATGTAGTAATATGTTAGCGAAGATGAAACCATTCGAGACATACAAGTTCTCTGATACGCGCGCTGAACGCGATTTGATGGAGGAAAAACTTCAGGAGGATATAGTACGAGTATCTTCTTCGGGTTCGTTTTGATTGAAAATTTATTCCTTGAACCGAACCGAAGGCAATCATTTATTCCGCTCCAGTGCACGTAATCGAAATCTAAAATTCGATAGAATCTCAGCGTATCGGAACATTTTTCGGTGAACATTTAACTTCCGGCGGAAATCATTGAGGGTGAACGCAGCCTCACTTCAGCGAAGGGGAAGTTCCAAATATGGTGCGCGATGTTAAGTAGCTGTGACCCCATAAGGTAGGTAATCTTTGCTCCTCAAAAGTCTGTTAATTTCATTTATTTCGTAGTCGGGATTTTATTGTAAATCCATTTATTTAAAAAATCACATAAATGTACAAGTATGTATGTGTGTAACACATCATGTATTCATTGGGAATCAAAGTGAATGATCTTAGTCTGTACGATTATTGGAAAAAGTGATCGGAATTTATCATAACCCAAAACAACGTGGTGGATGGTGGTATGGTCATAATGGGGAAGGTCACTATCAGTTCAGTACCACAAATTGATCCATCCAAAAACAAGAAAGCTATCAGAGCAATCAAAGCATGAAATTCTCGTCTTGTCGATCCATGTATGGCTGTATGGCTGAAGAAATTGATTGGACACGCAATGAATAATAAGAAAGATCAGGAAAAAACTTCTGTGAATCATAAGCAACGACAAAAAAAATCCAAAATACACAACTCTCCAACTATCCCAGATGCCACCCATATAGTTAGTTGAAACAAAATATCTGAGTTTCCTATCTCCACGCGAATCCGTCCGTCTCCGATTTGATTTATTGAAAAATTTGAAGTATGTTCTCCAATCTCCACACGCACCATTAGGAGACGAGCTGATAGAATCTTGTTTAGATGGACGATGTGCGCGAATGAAACCGCTCGTTACTTTAAAGCAAAGAAAAAAAAGAATTGAGTTCACCAACTTGAATTGGATAGCAGAGCAGAGAAAATACAGAGCGATGAAACTAAAGTTGTCCGCATGGGATACGATGTCGATCGATATCTACGACAGCAAAAAGGCACAGCTTTGAATACCTAGTATGTTCTACAAGTTATCATGGTGGGGGACCAGTCTACGTTTGAGATGTTTTCCTGGAATGGTGTTGTTCCGTTACATCGAATAGATAGCATTTTACTGATTGAAAAATATATCCAGATATTGGAAAACAATCTGGTACATTAGGCCGATACAAATTCGCCAATTATTTGGAAATTCCAGACAATGCCCCCAAGCATTCGGCTAAGGACACGAAACAATTCCTCCAGGACAATTCAATCAGTTTCCAATCGAACATCTGTGGGGCGAATTGAAAAAGGCAGTCGCCTTGAAAAAATCAACATTAGACATTTTGTGTAATAATATTAAAGCTGCCTAAAAAGCTATTCCTGTGAAGCGCTGCAGACGACTCATTCAGTCTATGCAGAATAGATGCCAGGAAGTTATTCGGCAGAAAGGCTTCGCCACGGCCAGATTCTCCTGAAACTTTTTTGTTATTAAAAATTTATGAAATACATTTATGTATGAATATTGGTCTAAATAACATATGGAATTTAAAAAAAATATTGGAAAAGCTTTGACGAAGGATTCATCGCCTAAAATCAAGCAGGCTTCCTTGCGTCCAACCAAATGGTATAACTTTCGGGCTCGTGTTTTTATGACTTTTTTTGCTTCTTGTAACTTTTTGTATTTTTTGCCTTGTCCCAGTTTTTATACTAGCCCGTTTTTTACATCTTGGTACCATTGCTTGAATGGTACTACATTTCCGAGCAACTTCTCTGGATGACATTGGCTTGGTTCTTTATGATGATACCCACTATTTTTTTATCCACATTTTTATCATGTACTCCATTTTTTCTTCCACTTTTCTGTTTTCGCTTGATAGTCAACGTCTCCAAATATTTTTTCATAATAGAATCAACTGTACTGCGTGCTACGTTCAAATTTTTCGAGCAATTTGTCAATGATATTTTTACTTTACTCTACTTTACTTATGTATCTTTTATAAATACATATGTATTCACTACTGCACTTTACCAAAATCAAATGCAAACTAAAACTTTAAAGCATGAAAGACAATTTAGGAACAAATTGGTATTTAACTATTTACTCTTGGGAGCTATAGCTGTTATTCGAATTTACAAATTTTATTCGGTTCAGTCCTTATACCACTTTTTTCACCTTATATGTAGGTGTTCGGTATAACGATATGTTTTGATCAGCATGGTGCACTTCCCTATACTTTTGTTGTAATAGTTTATAAGACTGGGTTGTTCCACCAATTCAAATTTCTTTTCGATTCTCGAAAAACGTTTAATAAATTTCAATGGGTGAACGTTTTTGAATTCGAATCCATAGTAACCAAACTGTTGTTAAATTTATAAACCAAAATCTCTGTTACATCGCAGACTGAATATCTATATGAATGATCCGCTTTATTTTTTCTTGGGCACTTTGTCATCTGACGACAGTTCCTCATTCGGTTGCTCCATATAGTTCCAGAAAAAGAAATATCGATAACAACTGAGCGAGTGCTATAAAAATTTCATTTTACCTGTGGCATTGATGTCTCTTTCTAAATATTAACTTGGAAAGCAGATCCAGCGATGTCAAATACTTGTCGAACTAGACCTGGTAGGACATTTGCAAAGCACAACTCTGCAACACATCTTTAAAACTCAGCACCACTCGCGCACCAAGGCAGATGGCTTTGTAGTTTTGATTGATATCTGCTTCTTGGTATGGGTCAAGCCATAATGCATATCCGGACGCTGTTCTCCCAACGAATATGTTTGCATCGAATGAATTGTTTCGTGGAGTGGTGGCCATAATATGGAGCCATGGATTCATCGAAACAATACATTTCTTCTACTGGAGCAAGTTGCAACAATATTCTATTTACGTAGTCAAAAAATGGTCGAATACTCTGAAAAAAAAACTTCATTTCAAGTAATCAAATATTTAAATTTATGTCCTTCGCATGGCATAGCTACATATTAGTGGGACATACAGTAGACGCTCGATATAGTGAACTAATAAAAACCAGGCCTGTTCACTGAAGCGAGATTGTTCATTGTAACGAGCGTGGACTCCTTGAAGCAAATTTTATCAAAATGTGTATGTTTTTACGTACGATTCATCGAAAATAGAATATAATTACAATTTTTCTTTGCGATTACTAAAAAACATGCCAATATTTATAAGAAAGAATATCTTATTTTTAACAAAAACAACTCTTCCGCAAAAAACATAATACATTCCATGTACTTAAAAAAACAAAAATACAACAAACTTAAGCTGTGCTTAAGTGACATGGTCACAAAGAATATCGTTCAAAAAATAACAGAATAAGCAACACGCACTTTGTTTTTGCACTAAAAACAACCACAAGCTGTGAAACAAACAAATATTCTAAACAGTGAACAAACTATTTAGAATAGCCTGTATAAAATATTGTGCGTTCACTATATTGGATTGATTACTATATCGATGTTCACTATATCGAGCGTCCACTGTATTGCCATTTCTCGGAATATGTCATCGAACAATTGTTCAAATATCTCTATTGACGTTTGATTATTATTATTGAACACACTGCTATATATCGCGTCATCTGTAGTTACATGTAAATCTCTTTTAGTCCAGATTAGATTTTTTATTGCAATAATTTTTCTTTTCTTGGGAACAACTACAGGGCTCTCATCACGTAATTTCACCGATGATTGGCAACCCCACGACAGTACCAAACGACGGCGACGAAACGATGCTTCCCGAAACACTACCAGTCTCGTGTCGTCCATCACCTTCGTCTTTTTCCAGTTTGAGAACCACAGAAAACAACATTTATAAGCGATTTGACATTTGCGCATGAAGTCATAACTTGACATTTGTGGTTTTGGCGGCATTTTCATATTTCATATTTATTATTAATTAATATTCAGATCATTTACAATAGAGTAATGAAATCTTAAAGTTATATTTAATTTTTTTTAAATGGAAAAATGACAGTAGACAGGAGACTGTGCAATTTCACTTTAAATTCGTTTTTTGGAAATTATATTTGTTATTTTACAAATGAAATTCGAATTTTTGCCAAAGAAACCAAATTCCATTTCCAAAAAAAAAAAAGAATTTAAATTGAAAACGCACCGAAATTGCATTAAACACAGTGGGACGACAGCTAAATAGCTATCGTGCTATCACGCTCGCCGAGACGATCGATTGAACGATCGGTCGATTTGTATGTCAACGTGAAGTCTCGCTATCGTTAACGATGTCGAAAATTATGACGACTGTCTTACGTGATGAGGGCCCAGATAAGGGGATTTCATCGTCAGTATCAAATCTGTCATCGTATGCAACTTCAGCGCACGCAAGACTGCGTGGTAAAGTGGATATAGCCACTTCATGTTGTTTCCCTGAATCTACATCCGTCAATTGTCCGCACGCATTATTTGGCGGTAGTAAGTTTATTGTAGCTTGTGCTGAATTAGATTCGTCTTCCTCCAATAAAGCTAGGATTTCGTCCAAATTTATGTACCTACAAGAAAGGCAGATATGAACCTAAGTAATCTCGGACGGACATCAATAAAAAAACATTTATTTTTCAATATGCAACGAGACTTTCCTAATTTCCATAGGCAATCAATAACTTGATATTCCAACACTGAATTGTCCAAATAATATGTGCGCTCTATTTGTAAAAATGGTTTAAACTTACCTTTTTGAAGACATTGGTTTTTCATGTTCGTTACTATGCCACAGACAGGAATTAAATAGTCTTCCAACATTTCTTAAATTCGGCATGCTAAAATCACAACAAATTGAAAGCCCATGTGTCCCATATATGGGACAGTAGGAGAACGCCTTCCAACCACCCAACATACAATTATAACCATTTTTTGAGCTGTTTCTAATTAGTTGTCCATTCAATTTCCATGCCTACTTATTTACTTATTTATTTTAAGGATTGTTTACTTCTTATCATCTTGATTTGTAATTTTTTTTATTTATTACTGTAGAATAAATGAGACATACATTATATACACTGAGTTACAAAAAAAAGTGGTGCAGTCACACTTTTTGATGTGTTCGTGTTGTTATCATTTTGATAATATGCCGCTATGTTTTTGCAGAACGTTATTTTTTTTTAGTTGGGCCGTATATGTGTGTGTCTGTTTGCATAATGTTTCCATTTTCCTTGTGATATGCACATTATATTGAGGAAAACCGCATCATAATCAATTTTTCATACTAGACGCAAGATATACACCTTTTGGCTTTCGTAATCCCGTAAATGTTTTATTAAGTTAAATTAATAATTCATAAATTAATTAGTTTTTTTCAGTCATTTTTGTACAAAAATATGCAAACAACGGCAGAAGAAGTGGCCAGGGCGATGGCTTTGGTTTAGGATGGACGAAGTGTGCGGTATGCTGCTATTCTGATCAGGAAACCGGAGACGACGTTAAGAAGAGCCATTAAAAGGTGCAGAGAAACCAACTCTTACACCCGGCGTCAAGGCTCAGGTCGCCCCAGAGCAACATCTGCAAGGGATGATCGATATTTGGTGATTCGAAGCCTTTGAGATCGTCACCAAACAGCGGTTGAGCTGTCTCACAGGCTTAGATCCGTTAGAGGGACTGATGTGAGTGCTCAAACGGTGAGGCCGCGATTTGTGGAGAGTGGCCTGAGTGCAAGAAGACCTGCTCGTGTACCGAGACGCACGGATTGCTGTGCATCGCGGAAGGGTCGGTGCACTCCAGGTATTATATCACCAACATTCTGGAGTAATATGTGGTTGCATTCGCACCATTTATTGGAGAAAACTTCCTTCTGATGCATGACAATGCTAGACTACACGTTGCCAGGTGCGTTGCCGAATATTTACAAGAAGTAGAAATCGACGTGATGGCTTGGCCTGCGATGAGCCCGGATATGAATCCCATCGAACACGTTTGGCAACTGCTGGAAAGAATGATTAGGAAGCGACCTGCCCTTCCAGAGGCACTCAGTGGGCTGAAATCTGCTCTGCTCGAAGAATGGGAAAATTTGGACGACAACATCGTAAGAAACCTTATTCAAGGTATGCCCAGGCGGATTTAAACTTTATTAGATGTTCGGGGAACAATAATAAAAATAAAAATCTTAAATGTTAAGTTCTGAAGCTTTTGCCCATTTTCGTTAATTTATGTTTTATTTCTAAGTTCTTCCATTTTTTTATTTTTTTGTTACATGACTCAATTTTATGTTAATAAATAAAATAGTATTAAATAAAAGTTTTTTTTCGAAATTGTTTGAAATTATAGCAAAATATCAAGGTGCGCTACTTTTTTTGTAATTCAGTGTATGTAATATTTACAAACATCTACTCACTTTCAGGTATTGAAGGCTTTCCATATTAGTATTGAAGGCTTTGAAGGACATCGTCCTAAACAGCACTAATTGGTTAGTTACTATTCTGGTTGTAAATAGCATACAAATAAGATATGACTGTAAGCAAAGCAGGGCTTGAGGATTTAATTTTTTTTATCCAAAAATGACTTAAGATAACTTCCGGTATTCCGCTTCGAATTAAAAGAAATTTCGGACATATACATGCATACGTAAGTAACAATCAACTCGAAATAGCAGAACCATTTACAAAAAGAATTAAACTTTTCGTAAAGTGCTCACAGTTTGCGATTACTGTGAGGGAATTTCCGCAGCGGCAAATAAATGTAAACATCTTAAATTTCCATCTGACGCAGACAGAATAAATAAATTACAAGTGAAGGGTACATCTAGCGTTGGCAGAAAAGTTGAGTTCGAAGCAATTACCGGAGCAGGAACCGCTTTTCTTATATAGAAAAACAAGAACGTAAAACAATTTCTAGAATGCAAAAATACACACACAAATATTCGCGTTTCCTGTTGAAATGGGGTTCTTTAAATAACCATTTTATCTGTCTAGACTAAAGGAAAATCTCTAAATTAAGAATAAAAACTTTTGATGAATAGCTACATACATAGATACAAAATTAATTAAGAAAATAAATAAAATGTACTTACATAATAAAACAAAAGGTAATGTAAATTAAAAGTTTCTAGCAACAAGCCTAGGAAAAAGATTTAATTTTAAAAACAAATTACTTAAAAAAAAAACTCATTTAGCTTGTTTAGGATTCCATAGAGTATGTAGGTGCTAGGAATGTTTTATTTGTTTTTTTTGTCATTTTTTGTACCTTAGAACTTTAATCGATACAACTACATAAAAATAACAAAACTTTTATTAAAGTAAATACAGAAACAAAAACAAAAGTGTTTTTACAAGCCTTATATTAACTCCACTTTTGTGAGCATGGAATCTGGGAATCGATTTTACACCCACTTCCAGATATCCGATCATCCTAAAATTTTGCACACGTGTACATATAATTCCGGAGACAATGCAATATGGGCTATTCGATGACGTTGTAAATCCAATATGGCGGACGCATTTTTATCTTTTCCATTTCTGTGAGGGCGGAATCTGGGAATCGATTTTACACCCACTTTCAGATATCCGATCATCATGAAATTTTGCACACGTATATAGTTCCGGAGGTAATACAATACGGGATATTTGATGACGTTGTAAATTCAATATGGCGGATGCTTTTTTAACTTCAATTTCTGTGAGGGCGGAATCTGGGATTCGATTTTACACCCACTTCCAGATATTCGATTATGCTGAAATTTGGCGTATCCTAATATGGTGGACGCCCAAAGATGGAGGATTACCATTATCTTCACGACCTCATAAATATGGGTATCAAATGAAAGGATTTGACAAGTAGACTACAATAACTTTATGCCACCATACACTACAAGATGCACTCTTATCAATATAACTTCTTTAGAAAAGAGACGTAAAATTCAGTCCATATTGTTTGTACATGACCTATTTTGTTTTAAAGATCAATGTCCTGAGATTCTTTCCTTTTTCGATATATATGCGCCAGAAAGAAACCTTAGAGAACGTCCATTTTTATGTAATCGAGGTTTTAGGTACAATTATGCTCGCAATGAACCAATCTCTAGATGCTCTCTATTATATAATTCAGCAAGTAACATAATTGACTTCAATTTAAATAGAAAACAATTAAAATTTCGCCTTGAAAATTAATATCTTCTTAATTAAATTATGTATATATATCTGTAAGAACATGTTTCAGTAGATAAATAAATAAATAAATAAATAAATAAATACGCTATAACGTTATTAAAAATTCAATATGGCGGACGCCCACGAGATGGCGGATAACCGTTATCTTTACTACCATCTTAATATGGGTATCAAATGAAAGGGTTTGCCAAGTAGAATACGATTAGCTAAGTTATGTGATTCTTAATTCAATATGGTGGATGCCATAAGATGGCGGATTACTTTTTTCTTCACAACCCGCATGACATGGATGTCAAATAGAAGGGTTTGACAAATAGAATCTCAAACAATATAGTATATTTTATGACGTTGTAAATCTAATATGGCGGACGCCATAAGATGTAGGATTTCCGTTTTCTTCACGACCTCCTTAATTTGGGTATCAACTTAAAGGGATTGACAAGCAGAATTAGACTAGCCAAGTGACGTCATTCTAAGTGGGTGCCCCAAGATGGCGAATTACCTTTTTCTTCACAACCACCATGGGGCATGGGTATCAAATGAAAGGGCGAGTAGAATATCAAACATATTGAGTAAACTTTCTTATATCCAACCCACCCAAGCTCATATACGTATATAGACGTTAATTTGTAAAAAAAAATTAGATACTCAAAAGTAAAAAATAAATAAAAAGATAAAACATTTTTTTTTTAAAAACAAGCTTTAATGAACTTAAAAGTAAAAAAATAATTTTTTTCCGAGTCACCAATTTGCGACTGTAAATTAATGCTTGGGGCACTCAGGCTCGAGGTAAAATTTGGCTAAATGACGATGACGAGGTCTAACTAAATTACTAAACAGTAGCACTGACACAAAATGTGTTCTGCTAATTCTTCTTCCGTTCTCGTTGCACATCGTGTATGTGTTGTCTTGTGCCTGAGCGCCCCAAGCTTTAATTTATAGTCACACATTTATAGCTTGTTTTTAAAAAAATATTTTTTTATCTTTATATTTTTTATGTTCATTTGCATCGCCAACATTTAGTTAAAATTATGAAAAAAGAGTATTTGTGGCATAGCTCATATCTCAATGGTATATGCTTAATATTTAGTATGCCCATGCCCGTCCTTATTCTGCAAAACATCTTTAATGTGCCCTTATTATTGGGTAGGTTAGTGGAGGATTCCTAAATTTAAAAAAAAAATCTTTCTCCTGATTTCTGAATGTAATTGGTACACAAATGGTGCACAAATGACCAATGAGATTGAGATCAAGTGACATAGAGAATCATCCGGCTGGTGTTAAAATACCGATTTGTTATCTTGGCCGCATGCATGGAGCTTTTGCAACAAAAAAAATAAAAGAAATCAATCAAAAAATCGATACACGAGTCCAAAAGTTGATGTCATGTTTTTAACAAAAAAAAATCAACTTCCGATAATTGCTCACAAAAATGTAGAAATTAATTATAAGTGCCTTATCTTTTCAATTAGAAAACAACGTAACTATTATGCTCTGCATTCTATTTTTATTATTAAAAATAATCAAAAGGAACAAAATGTAAGAAGTTTATTTAAATTAATAAAAACTTAATCAAATTTATATTTCTCCATAAAAAATTTAAAGATGATAATTTTTGATAAAGAAATAAATGAAAAATACATCAATTCAAGGGGCTTGCAAAATCAAGAAAAAAAATAATTCCAAAGTCAAAAAAAAAAAAAATAGTGAAAAAATGTAAGGGCGTCATCCGACCTTCGGAAATAAAACCGCGGGAAAATATGGGCATCGAGAGTTTCATCCACGGCTTCTAAATTGCCAATATAACTGGCCGCTGAAAACGCTCGCTCCGCTCTGCTTGTGCACTAAATTCAGATGATGTCCTCATTTTCAAAGAGATTCAACTCCTTTCTTAAGGACGCTGATAAATCCGATTCTGTATGTGTTTCTGGTAAAATGGTTTTCATACTTCTTTCAATTTCTGCTTGTAGTTGCTGCTTTAGTGGAAGGTGGATGGGTGGTTTCAATAGATTCACACTGTTAAGGCAAGGGTTAATTTCGATCATAAAAAATTAATTATTTAAATTTTAAAAATCAAAAGTTACTTAGGTATTTGTTTCAAATAAAATCAGCTTTCAATCCCGAAAATACCGGGATTGGTGACTGGCAACCCCGGGATCGTTTAAGAGCAAAAATCGTCCGGGATCCCGGGATCCCGGGATTGATTTCCCTAATCACAGTGCTCTAACTATCTCATTTTTATACCTGTTGAGGTGATATACGTGTGGTATGAAGATACATCATTATGATTTGCGATAAAAATGGGTAAATTCAAAACCGCATCACTGCATTGACGATGCTCAATCATCGCATCACATTCAATGTTAACTGTTCTTATTGCAAAGATGCGTAGACTGATGTGCAAAAATTAAGCAAATACTAAAAAAAAATAAATATAGGGCGTCAGCACTCCTATACAGAACCGAGCCTAGCTTCTCGCAACCATTTGTGTGTGCGTGTTATATTTTTGCACGAAGGCGAGTTGAGAAGCTCAATCGTGACAAATGATACTCTTTGATATTTGTCAGACATAAGAAAGAGGTGGCACCCTGAAAAAATTCTTTAGGTGATAGACTCGGGCTGGGATTGAACCCGGGCAGCATTGCGTAGTAGTCCAACGCACTAACCACCACGGCCACGGCAACCACCAGGTACCTACCAACTCTAAACTGAAATAATTTCATTATATTAAATACTATGTCAATTTCCATTACACAAGACTACTCCTAATAAGCCGGATTTTCATAATAAGCGAGATTTTCATAATGCTAGATTTTGATAATTCTAGATTTTGATAATGCGAATTTTTTATAATGCGAGAATTTCAAAACGATGTATAGGGTTTTGCAATGAGAGGTGTTATTGTGAATGGCCCGCTATTTCGGTAGCTGTCACTTTGGAAGCTTTTATTATTTGACATTTGACAAGTAGAAACTACGCCATTACTAAAAATGGAACGATACACGCTTCAACAACGCATTGAAATTATTAAAATTCACTACAAAAATGGTGAAAATCTTGCAGTCACAGTTTGCAAAACTAAAGCATTTTTTGGTCGTCGTGAAGCAACTTGTCGGACCGCAATATAGAAATTGGTGGAAAAATTCGAGCTGTTGGGACAAGTTAGTGATGTGAAGAATAAAACCCGTGCACGTCGCTCAAGAAAAACTGACAATATTGCTGCTGTAGCCTAAAGTATTGAAGAAAACCCATGTTTGTCCATTCCTCGTCGTTCTTTGGTATTGGGCATTCCACAAACGTCATTACACCGTATTTTGCATAAAGAATTGGGTCTTAAGGCTTATAAAGTTCAGTAAACACAAGAACTCAAGCCGGCCGATCATCAACAACGTCGAGTCTTTGCTGATTGGGTCCTTGAAATGCATGAAAATGATCCGGAATTCCATCGAAAAATCATCTTGACTGATGAGGCCCATTTCCACCTCGGTGGCTACGTCAACAAGCAAAATTGTCGCATCTGGGGCTCGGAAAACCCAAGAGTTATTGTTGAGAAGCCTCTCCATCCTCAACGTGTGACTGTTTGGTGCGGTTTATGGTCCGGTGGGGTCATTGGACCTTACTTTTTCGAAAATGAGGTTGGATCAACAGTTACGGTGAACGGATTGCGCTATCGAGAGATGATTAATAATTTTTTATGGTCGGAGTTAGATGGTATTTATCTGGACAACGTTTACTTTCAACAAGACGGCGCTACGTGCCACACAAGCAACGAAACCATTGATCTTTTACGGGAAAAGTTTCCGGACCGTGTTATTTCTCGAAGAGGTGATTACAATTGGCCACCGAGATATTGTGATTTAACACCTAGCGACTTCTTCGTTTGGGGCCACGTGAAAGATAAGGTCTACGCCAATAGCTTAGCGTCGATTCAAGACCTCAAAGATAAAATTCGTGAGGCTATCGAGGACATAGGGCAGCCACTTTGCGATTTGGTTATGGAACATTTCATGAAAACGATATGGTCCTGTATGCGTACTCGTGGTGGCCATTTGGCTGATGTTGTTTTTCATTATCAACGGCATACATTCCTCTTTATTATGAAATAAACATCCGATCATTTATCTCAAAAAATTGCATTTTTCTTTGAATACCAAAATAATACCTCTTATTGGAAAACCCTATATAATTGTAGTTTTTTTTAAGTTTATTTACACAAAAAAAAAAAACTGGAGTTCAAGTGGAATAAATGTAACTTTTAAAAAATATTAAAAGTAGAAAATAAATATACACACATATATGTACATATAGGTAATTTTTTTTTTAAAACAAGCTTTTTAATTAACTAAAATATAAAAAATTAATTTTTTCCGAGTCACCAATATGTGACTATTAATTAAATCTTAGTGCGCTCAGGTACAAGACTGCACATGGACGATGTGCAACGAGGACGAATAATCAGCAGAGTACATATTAGCACTGTAACAGTTTAATCAGAACGCGTCACCGTCATTTAGACAAATTCATTCTGTCCTGCATCAACACTTTCCCTTTAAGTCTATTCATTTAATCTTTGTTTAATGTTTTATGTATTTAATGATTTACTTAATTTTGTTTTTTATTTCACTTATTTATTTAATAAATTATTTTTTTATCTATTAGTTTATTTATTTTTGGTTAAATCATATGTACATACATCTATTTATTTATTTATTAATTTAGTTTTTCTTATTTATTTATTCTTTTTAATTATTTTTTATTTATTTGTGAGCACCGTGGTTAAGTGGTCAATGCATTGGACTACTACGCAATACTGCCCGTGTTCAATCCCAGCAAACACCTTAAAGTTTTTTCAAAGTGACACCCCCTTCGAATGTCTGACAACCATTTTTCACGAGGAGCTTCTCAACTCACAACTCGGAGTCGGCAAAAAACTGTAAGTCCATTCCATTCGTGCAAAAATATAAAACGCACACACAAATGGTTGCGAGAAGCAGGCCCTAGTTCACCCCGAACTGTAGCGCCACCTAAGGAAGCAGAAATTGTTTTTTTTTTTGTTCACTCGAATGGAAAGTTTTCTTGTAGCTCCCTTCTAAAAATTAAATTATGTATAAGTTTTTGGCTTCTGTTACAGCGATCTTAAATCAAAAATTGTGGTTTGAGTGTGTTCATAAAACATGCATCTTCTAGTTGAACCAATAAAAAAAAAACCAAAAAGTCAAAAAATCGTAAATTGGCCAGTGATGTTCAAATCTATGTAAAAAACCATTTTTTACCTTTTTACGTAAAAAACGCGTAAATAAGTGTAAAAAAAACGTAAAAATCCCGTAAAAAACGTAAAAAAAAAACTCGTAAAAAGGTAAAAAAAAGAGGTAAATAAAGTAAATTACTGAGAAAAAAGAGAGAAAATGAGAGGCATTGTTGAATTATTCTTTAAAGTGAATCTTTTTTTTTTACTGTGCCAAAAGTATTATTAATTTAAGTTAAGAAAATGAGCTTCACTTGAAGACCAAAATCCGTGAATTTTGAGGGAAATAAGAGTCGACACTAATCGGAAAATGTTGGAACCCATATGTGAACTTATAAACAAGTGCCAAGCTTTAGATTCAAGCGTTGCAGATGCGGTAAATATGTGGCTTACACTTAGAAATAAGAACGGATTTAAGGAATCAATGTTGCCATCTTACTTAGAAAAAAAAAAGGGATGGCATTAAATGAAATCTCACTAACTGCATATTTTTTAAATCCTTTTTACGACAAGGCCATTTTATCGACATCCGAAGAACAAATAATAAACCACTTCTTAATGAAAAACTTAGACGCAGATGGATTAGAGAGCTTGCACTGCTTTCGCCAACAAATTGATATTTTTCGTACACTTTTTCGAAAAGAAATTAAAAAAACAACAGTTTTTTGGAGCACCGCGAGCCCCCTTAACTGTCATCTTTAGCTTTGAAGCTTCTTAACATACCAGCATTGTCCGCGCAGATTGAAAGGGTTTTCTCAAACTGGGCTCAAATACATATGTATGTAGTCCTTTACGAAATCGACTGACCTTTGAAAGGTCTAAAAAACTCATTCATGTATATGTTGACTATATAGATATTGCAACAGAAGAATAATAAATATGTTTCATTGTTCAAAAAATTAAAATTGTTCTTGTTTTTTATTTGGTCAGAATTTATTATTATATTTCAGGAAAAGAATACAATATAATGTAATAACAGGGTTATTCCTGATAATTTCATTGCTGGGGGGTCCGCATTCCACATACGCTTAAAGGTTGAGAAACGTTGGAATAGAGAATCTGTTTTCAAAAAATTGGGCTTTTTAATCATTTTATCAAAAAGAAGATAAAAACCCAATAGTTTCTTGGATTCCGCACAGATTAATCAGGGGCCGAATTACCGCATCCGTTAACGAGTAAGTGAGTAGGACTCGTTATCGAATGATCGAGTAAATTGTATTTAAAATGGTACTCGATAACGAGAGTGGTAGTGCCAAATCATCACATTTCGATATCGAGTAACTAGTTAATGGATGCGGTAATTCGGCCCCAGGTCCAACTCTAATCTTCTGTTTTGAAACTCCCCAATTTGGATTATTTTCCGTGTTTTTTTTTTTTACTTTTTTACCTTTTTTAAGTTTTTTACATAAGAATGTTAAAAATTCAGCATGTAAAAAACTAATGTAAAAAACGTAAAAAACGTAAAGTAAAAAAGTCGAACAACAATGAAATGGCACGCCTCAAATGTACGATTTTTCACCCTTTTTTCGATGGTTTTTGCGTCAAAAATTGTAATTTTTGAATTTTTTTTTTTGGGAATTTTTGATGTTCAACTTGAAGCTAAAATACTATAGACATAGAGAATACATGTGCTAAATTTCATAAGAATCGGTTGAGAACTTTTTGAGTTATCTTGCCCGCCAATTTTAAAAAAGTAGTTTCGAGAAAAACGCGTTTAACCCTGTATCCGTATCTTCTTCTTCTTTATTACTATGTTGATTTCCATGGAATTTTCTTTTTAGTGGTCTCGTAGCACGAGCTGATTCACGTTTTTCAGTTTTAGGATAAGACTGCATTTCTTATTTTTTTCACTGACTAAATCACTCCGCACAGAACGAGTCGTCAATACCAAAGACCGCAAGGTCATAGCTTTTATTCGTAAAATAATGCGAATTTCATTCTAAAAATGTACAGGCATATTTTTCAGATATTTTAACTATTTATGCAAAAAAAAGAAAATTCAATTTTTTTTGCATTTATCCCCAAAAACCACCATCATTTTATTTTCATTTATGGAATCAATATTCGATTGTTTACGTTTACAAAACAAAAAAAAAAACAAACAAAAACTCATTCAACACGAAAATTCACTTACATTCGATTGTAAAACACAGCCCTGCTTGCCATCCGATAAGATTCGTGGGGTGGTGGTGTGTGAAGTCCCACTTATATCTTTCGTTTCTATATTTATTAGCAAAAGCGCTCTGGTACGTGTTTGCACGCTTTGAAAATTTGTGCCAACTTGAATCCACCCTGGGGATGTTCTCTTGTTAGTACACGGATTTCCACACGTACTTCGACACCATTTTTCCCCGATAGTAAATTTCATATTGAGCTCCGATACAGTTTCATCGAACCGGAAGTTAATGCCAATCAAAGGAACGTACTCGTTTTTTCCCTTTGATTGAAGAGCCTCTTGTTCAAAATGTTTAATTCCCCCGCCAATCGATGTGAATTTGCAGAATTTGACTGCGGTCTTTGTTGCCATATTTGTACTCGTAGTAATATCCCCGAATGGCTATTAATGGTACATGTGTCACGCGCAAGCACAAGTTCGACGTACACACATGAGCGAACGCTGGCTGGTTGGAAAGGGAATAAATCCTTTTGCCACACTTGACAAAATCCAACGAGCGTGTGATTGATTACGCCACACATCCTAACTGAAGTTGTACCATTGACAGGTTGAGATAAAACAAATCACCTTGATTGATGATTGGCTGGGTGCATGCACAGCGGATTGCTTCCGAATCAATGAAGAAATAATTAACTAATGTACGTAGGTAATTGAAACAAGATTCCAGTCGGGACTATGGCAATCGATTACTAGCAGCTGATGACAATGTTGTCGAAGGACGAAGAACCAGAGAGTTCACCAACGTTGTTGGCTGAAAATGCCATCGTCTGGTAGATGCGTATCTGTGTGGTAAACAATAATCGATGCATCTCTGTTGAAATTGCTCTCAGTTGTGTGTGTTCTTTCTTAGGTAAAAGGAGAATACATACTCGTAGATCGTAGTCATCGTAATCGTTACAAAAGTAACCCAAATTCCACATATCGTCATCGCTGCGAAGGGTATTAATGGCCTTGCACCAACTTAGATTTCAATTGTAATCTTTTATCTGCTTTAAAACAAATCAATATATTATGTCAAGAAGCGAGCTTCCGCTTTTAACATCTTGAATCTTGAAATATATCACCGGTTCCTGAGAAGATAAATGCGAAGATTTGTCATTGTCTCAGGAGTACTACTACTTCAATGGATTATCAATGGGGTAGCGTTTAAGCGCTCCTCTCTTCGGTTCGAAGCAGAAGCAGTAGCATCAGCGACGACCACAGACAATAGAGACAGGCCAAGCAGATGACCTTCTCCATATGATATAATGTCACCTACTTTAGTTTGAACTGAAGATAAATGGTCGACCAAATCAAACAATAGAGTTTATTTAAGAGTGATGTCCTTCGCATAAGAACGATTATCCAGTCTGATTACAAGTACAAATAAAGATGTTTTATAGAGCGGATTATAGCACACCATGTAGATGTAGATTTACTTTGTTTTTTCTCCCTATTTTCATGTGCGCGGTCTTTTATTGAATAAAATTTGACAATGCTTTTAATAGTTTAATACAAGAGCTTCGCACTTTTACAGATTAGATTTATTTCATGTTATGTTTTGATCATCTTAGGCCTCAGCGACCCAAAGGAAGTATCAGTGTTTTTTTTTTTTTTGAACATTCAAACCAAAATATTTTTGTTTCCATTCTTCCGATTTTCTTGGGGACCAGAATATCAATAGAAAATCATTTTAACCCTTACAGCAACCTGAACACTAGAAAATTCCTTTGTGGCAACAACTTTTGCTATTTCACACGAGCATATGTAGCTGCAATTTACTAACAGAACTAAGTTGTTCACATGAATAGTTATTTTTGCCTACAGAATGAACGGTAGAAGGAACAAAATAATATCTAGGTGGTTCAGAATTTGTACCACCCTCGCGAATTAGAATAAAGAACGGTGGTTCAAATTTTGAACCAGCTGCGCTATAAGAGCTAAACGCAATAAAAACTAAACGTTTTGAAAAATGGGCGAAGAAAGCAAGCGGTTTTTTTTTCATTTATCAAACCTATCTGTCCAAGGTACATTTAGTAGGTACATTTTGTTCAATAGAATCATTGTATAGAAATTTTGTTTTATATTATAGTTTTATTATAAATATTATCAGTACAATCCAAACAAATAACTGGAGCAGGTGTAGTATGTGTGTCGCTAACAGGATTACAGCGCCTCCGACTTTTTCCTTTGATTTGATCATCATTATAGCATTTCTTGCACCTTCAAACGCCCGGTGCTATCACGTTCTTCGATTGGTTGTGGAAGCGAAATGGAAATGCATGATGGCAGTTTTCGAGCCGAGTACATTCCCCTAGCTGTTTAGATAAAATAAAATCGCGTTGTCAGCGGATCTAAGCTCCAAACTTGAATCAATGATTAGCATAGATCTTGGCCCAGTTCTTTCAGGAATTCAAGTGTTTCTGGATTATGCTCAATGTAAATGATACTATGCCGCTAAACATGCAACACTAATACCATTGTAGAATAACGCCAACGGCCATCAATTAGTTTTACGTCAAGGCGTATAAGTAATTCCAGAGCATTTGATTTATCTGGTGTACTCCACCCAGATGGTAGTGGCTGTATCTTCCAAATTGTTTAGTCACGTGTTATGAAATCTTTGAGTCTCGCTTCCTACGACATCATTCTCATCGGAATCATCGGACTGCTTTGCAACCTCAACGGCATTGCTCATGGGCCCCTACCGACTTCTTCATTGTTTCCTGGTAGCTAATCAGCATCGGCATCGTTTTTGTTCGGTCTGGAATGGCTCTCGCGTTAATGGGCTTTACGACTTAAAACAAAATACCGCTTCAAGCTGCAGGCGTTCATATGTTAGAAGTATGATAAATAATATGTTCTGTGTCCTCAAATCTCCTATTTACGAATTTATGATAGAAAGAGGATTTGCATTGTATTTTTTATTATTTTTTTTTTTTTTTTATTAAGAAACACAAAATTAACTTTACGATATCTACGATATAACGCCTGAAGTCACATTTAAGAGCACCCCATATGTTTGCATTGTTTCTACTCTATCTGTCAACGCAAGAGCGCCCGAACGCGACATTGTGAATTGGGCTTAAGTCTCATACAACTCGCGAATTTATTCTTTCGTCAACCTAATGAATAGAATAAATACGTTGGGTTGGGTATACCTACTTCTAGAAAGTATAAACACGAAACAAATTATATCTCTCACCGCAACTCTACAATTGACGACTGACAATTCAAACCAAAGATTTACCGTTGTAATCGCTCCCTGGCACCGCTAGTTCTTGCGATCGCAATATTTTCATTCACGCTCATATTAGTAAAGATAAATAAATAAAGTTAAAAAAATTAAAACCCGATTAAGGGAACCAGTTACTAAAAAAGTACGAAACAAGATGAAACGAAACGATGTTGTTCAGAGTATAGACGTGGTCACCGCGCTCCATGAATATATAGAAAACCAAGAAGGCGTCGTGTGTACGTTTTTCTATATACTCATGGCACGTAACCAAATCGGAGCGCGGAAAAAGGAGCTCGTGTGGGATTTGCCCAATAGCCCGACCAGCCGCATTTTCAAAGAAGAATGGTTCGGTGATGCCTCCAGCCCGAAATCCGCACCAAACAGTGACATACACTTGCTTCCCAAAAATCACTCGTGCATTTTCTGAACCCCTTTGACAATTTTGACGATTAACACAGCCATCAGGATGAAAATGAGCATAATCGCTGAAAAGGATTTCGTTTGAAAAGTAGCTGCCAAACCTTCATTATTTTTAAAATATTGCTCAGCAATGAAAACGCGTTGTTCAAAAACACAGAAATTCAAAAACAAAAAAAAAAAATAGAAAATATATGACGTTTGACAGTTTTTAGAAATCAGACCAAATAAATTTCTTGGTCTAAAATTTGCGGCATGGGGAAATTGTTTACTCTCTTGTTAGCTCTCTCTTTTTTGAAAAACTACGAAAAATCTTCGTACGGGAACAGGATTTCACTGATTTTCGTAGTTTTGCGTAGTTTTGCGCTCTTTTGGACAGGTACGGGAACAGACCTTATAATAACCCTGTCAGCTGTCACGTTGTCTTTTTTTCGTTGACATCAATGGCGAAATAATCAAATCTTGAGTGAATTTTGGGACACAAATTAACTAATAGATAGAATATTAGAATATCATGCTAAGAACTACTTTCATGACCGCAACAACGTGGATTTAATTTCAACAATTTTCAAAGCAAGAGGCGAGCTTTTATACTTGAATTACAGACCATACAGTATTGAAGTAAATACTGACTGTACTTTGTATAATCAAAGAGCTAAGGAAAACATCCAACATTTTATAGGAATTTGCCCCATTCTTTATGAAATCAGAAGATCTAGTTGGGGAAAAAGTACTCTTACCCGTGAAGAAATTATTTGCTTTTTAAATGGAGAAAATTGGATAGTCCTGTACAACTACTTGAAGCATGCTATGAAATACCGAAATCAAATAATGAATGAGGCTTTTTAAATGTTTTTTAATATTGTAAAAGAAATGAATAACAAAATTAGTAAGCTTGGCTTTAAACTTAAAAATTTAGCTTAAACTTTAACTCACTTTCACGGCTGATGGCAACAGCCAATGCTATTATTGTGAACTTTTGTTAAAAAATTTGAAATCTTGTTATGGTATTAATAAAGTCACTACTACTACTATTAGAATATGAGCCAAATATGTTAAATGATGAATAATGGAATACCCGAACAATATAAAAAAAAAACTATCCCGGACGTTCGCCGCATATGCGGCAACGCTAACCTTACCTAACCTAACCTACAGGGACTCACTCTTCTAATTGGTTACATTTTTTCAATCACAATCTGTCACTATCTGCCCCTCTTTTACTGCTGGTCCTTGTCTAAGCTCTAAGCATTTCCTCCTTCAAATTGAATATAGGGATGGGTAACTTCGTACATACTGACAGATAAATACATGTGATTATCAAAGAACACCCACTCCATCGCAACCGACAAAACATGCTACAAATTGTTTTAAGGTTTCACAAGTTAGCAATTACGAACACACATAATGCGCTCAATACAACGGGAAGACAAATTACCACGCACCATCATTTCCTTGTTCATTTTTAATTTTTTTTTTTTTATTTGGTAAATGTAAAATCCTCAATTTGCCGCCTGAACACTTTCGTTCAAGTAATTTAATCAAGAATACGTAGAAGAAGTTTTCCATTATGGCATGGATAAGAAACTCAGGAAAAATAAAGGAAACAAACATCCTTCTCGTTCAGTTAGCTAGCTGTACAATATCCCCGAGCAAAACCCCAGAATAAAAAAATAAAAAATAAAATAAAATCGAAAAGAAAATGCTAAAAAGCAAAACTTCACTTTCGAGCAGATTACCCACCGTCAATGCCACCACATCCTCTCAGGAAACAAGCCACTCGCATTAAGGGATACGGTGAGTTTTGCCTTTTCGCCCAAAATATCGTACGAGCGGTTTTGTCATTTACCACCGAACAATGAGTGGATATGTGCCTACATCTAAGTGAATTTCTTTTTGAAGATGGTTTCCCTTTTTTTTCGTTATGCTACCGCTTAAATCGGAGAACACTGAAATTAGCTAAAATCCCGAAGGATATCCGGCATTATTGGCTTTATATTGTACCCCGTCCCGCATAGCTGTCACCAATTCGCTTTAAAATGTTTGTTCAAGTTAAACATGTCATGTACATGTACAAGGCTGTTATAGGTGATAGGTTGCGAGTTCCTTGGGGAAACGTTTGAAGTCCTTTTCTGTTTGGCATGATGCATATTGCATCAAATATCTTTTGTAGTTCACTCCTTTCGGTTTTTCATTTTCACTTGGTTTGATGGTGTCTATTTTTGGATGTTGTGAAATGGACACTTACAATAACACCTGGATATCACCCACTTTGGAATTAAGACTCCACAGATACACATCCACATAATGTACGTTCTCGTATTGCCACACACATATTAAAGTAAAGAAGGATTTTTCGTATGAAACAGGACGCAAATTCTATTCTAGTAGTTTGCCCTAAATTTGTTTGCTTAATGGTGAAATGTAACTTTTGTTTGTGAAGAGCTTCGAATTAAATATGCAGAAGGATTGAAGGTCCGCTCATATAAGGGCAGTGCAAAACAAAGGCGTGGTAGCGAAATTGAGATGGAGTGCAAAAATAATCCGAGTTCAAGTTTTTAAGGACAATTGTTCCTTCAGCAACAACAGCTGCAGATAGTTTTGTTGAAATAGACGACTTTTGTTGACTTTGTATTAAAAATGTATTACATTTTGCTTTTACGGACTATTTAGGGGACAGTGTTTCGTGATACTCATACATTTTATAAGAATACTGTTTTTTTTTAATTGTTTAACTTAAGACTTCTTGTTTGTCATTTGATTTTAGTTTCGTTTTGTGAATTCCTTCTATAAAGAAGAGCTAAAAACAAAACGGAAATACATATTTCAAAACAGAAAAGAAACCAGAGGGCAGCTTTACTGAGTAAGACTTGAGTGAACGAGGATAAAAAGTAAAATATAAATATTTTGTCAAGACACCGTATGAGTTTAAATCTGAGTGAGTACGCGTACTTCAATTAGCGCACTTAAAAATGCAGATCTTTACTCCTTTTTTCACTGGTATTGTTATGAATACGAATTAAAGGCGTGCACACAGCACAGGCCTAAAGCCGTGTGCCAATTGCGTTAAAATATTATCCATTATTGACACTAGTTTGGTGAATATATGTAGCTTCAAAAAATTAGCCAGCTCTTGAGCTGCATGAAGGAGACGACGAGAGCTTTTGTGTTTACTTCGGTTTTCCCAAATGGGCAAATGTAGTGCACTAGTGTGTTGATGGGAGAACTACCCATAGTGGAAAATATGTTGAAACCAGTTCAATTTTTTTTTTTACAAAGAATTGTAATTCATATGAGCAATATCGTGCAAATACAAGTAAAATTGATCTGTGAGAGTAGTAATAACTTAAAGAAATATTGTTTGTATGGTTTCGCGACAACGATGAGTGAAAACCATTGCCACCGTCAATGCATCAACAGGTATACGTGTTTGGGATTGCTTCTTGCTAACATACATAATATGCTATGAATTGTAATTTTTCGATCATCTCTAATTCATTAACTGGATAAAGAATGCAATTTTTTTTATGATATGTAAGTAAATGCAGATACAAATATGTATTTATTATTTTTATTTGACGTTTTTCAATTCTAGTATGAAATTAATGAAAGAAATTGTTCAAAAAACAATCCCATTTAATTGAATTGACATCAAAAAGCTAAAATTTAATCCACCCCTGTACATATGGTACGTCAAAAAATAGCCAGAGGATAACATTTTAACGCAATTGGTACACTACCTAAGTAGTCGAAAAATTTCCAACAAGTCAAAATTAACCCTCTAGTGCCCAAGAGTGCCTCTAGGCACGCTTCTGTAAAAAATATTTTAATAGTTTTTATCCGTATATGCCCAATACAGCCTTTTGGCATGGTTTCATTATTTTATTTAAAAAACAACTTATTAAATTTTGTTTTGAATTCTTAATATTGCATTCGTGTTTTTCACTTTAAAGTTCGGTTATAGGAGTTTTTATTGTAGAACCATCAAGATTTTCAATAATTAAATTGGGAAGTAGAGGGTTAATTTTTTTAACGATTTAACGATTTTTATTGAACATTATATGTACAGTCGAGAACGGATAAGTGCACAACGTCCGGGCATCAATTTTTTGTGCACTTATCCGGTCTGTGCACTTATCCGTAAGTGCACATTTTTGCACTTACATAATACGTGCTTATTTAGTAGTACTTGTAGTTTTAAAGTATGTATTTAAATTATGAGAAACATTTTTAACCCTTACCGACTCATATAAATTTACACACTGAAGTGCCCATTGGTGGTACCGCTGTACCACTGTATATTTCGATGCCGTTTACATTGAAATCATTCGATCATGTTTGCAGAAAGCGTGCATAATAACGAAAATAACTAATTATTATAACGTCTGAGTGCTTTTCTCTCCTTAATTTTTGTATTGATCAACGATCACAGAGTGAGAGTCAAGGTCAGGTCATTGTCTATAAGTGACGAAGAAACAAGTTTGTGAATTGTAACAATTTTTTGACCGGAATGTCACCACAGAGAACGTCTTCACGTTATTACCTCTGCTAAATAATCTCAAGAGCAATGGATTGACATTGCTGAGGACGGTTCGGAAAAATGAACCGTATATCCCAATGGCGATGCAGCCATCGAAAGACCTCGAAATCTATTCAACTTTGTTCAGTTTTAGAGCCGAAGCAACGATATGTTCGTATGTTCCGAAGAAAAAGAAAGCCCTCATTTTGATATCCAGCATGCCTACATGCATTACGATGGGCAATCGATACGACAACTGCATCTATAAAACCACAAATCATATTCGATTATAACTCGACTAACGGTGGAGTAGATCATAATGGAGTTATATGACTAAATGTAGAACTAATCGGTGGCTTTTGGCGTTATTCTACACTATAATTGATGTTGCTGCTTGAGATCATGATCCAGAAAATGTCCGAAAAGAGATTCGCAAACTTTTCCTGAAATAACTGGCTCGAGACATATGATTGCCATCGATTAAAGTTCGGAGCTTAGAGTCGCTGACAACGCGATTCTATTTACCAAAACAGCCATGGGAAGCGTACCCCGCTCGAAAATCTCAGGTATGCACTTCTATTTCGCTTCCCAAACCAATCGAAGAACGAGATAGCACCGGCGTTTGAAGATGCCAGGCATTTGCAAGAAATGCGATAATGGTGACCGAATCAAGAAAAAGTGTCGGAAACGTTGCCAAAATTGTTGTAATACTGTTTACGACCTGCATATTACGCCTGCTCCGGATAAATGCTGGGTTGTACTATCAATATCTCAAATAAAACTACAATAAACGTTTATTACAAAAAAAAAGTTCTATACTTCGGCCCTAGGTTTGAAAAATGGTAAAAAACTACATGTTTATTTTTCACTTTTTTCAACAACTTTTAGTTTTTATTGCGTAAAAATTATTTTCTAGGAATCTCAAAAAAATCGGAACAGTGGGAAAAAAATATTTAGGTTTGAATGTCCAAAACGTACCCGTGTACCACTTATGGGTCGTTAAGGGTTAATTTAGGTTTGAATTAACGAACTTAACGAAACTAAATTGTTATCCAAATAATTTTTTACAGTATCAAGAGAAGGTAGCGTAATGACGACCTCTTCCGAGTGACCTGGATGCTGGATCATCAATTTCTGATAATTATAAGCTCCCTCATATTTTTGTCCTGAATTGCAATTGCAAAGATTAAAAATTTGCATATGCACTTATCCGTTTAAAAAACAATGGAAAACTTTGTTCGGGGATTTGAAAAATTGTTCACTTATGAGAAATTTGCACTTATACGTTTTGCACCTATACGAACAAATTTGTATAGAAATCGTGTAAAAAGGCTAGGGGTTTCTAAAGTCGTTGCACTTATGCGATTTTTCCACTTATCCGTTTTCCGCTTATCCGTTCTCGACTGTATACAATTGTCTTAATATAAACTTAGAGCTATAAGATAGTGGGCACCGTAGCGCAAGTGGTTAGTGCGTCGGACTACTGAGCCAGCGGTCTTGGGTTCGAATCCCGCCGCAAACACCTAAAAGTTTTTCACAGTGCCCACCTCTTTCGAATGTCTGACAAGCATCAAAGAGTATCATTTGTCACGATTGAGCTTCTCAGCTCGCCGTTCGGAGTCGGCAAAAAACTGTAGGTCCCTTCCATTCGTGCAAAAAATGTAACACGCACACACAAATGGTTGCGAGAAGCAGGCCCAGGTTCACCTCGAGCTGTAGCGCCAACTAAGTAAGTAAAGGGTGATTTTTTAGCTGGTTTGGTTTTGGCAACACTGGTTTTGACAGCTGACGTGTGTTTAGTACCTTGTGTCACTGTCAAACAGCTTCAGTTTGGTTTGCAATTTAACCATGGATCGTCTTACAAATGAACAACGCTTGCAAATTATTGAATTTTACTATCAAAATTCGTGCTCGGTTCGAAATGTTCATCGCGCGCTGCTTCCATTTTATGATCGGCATTCTCGACCTTCTGAGCAGTCTATTCGGAAGATTGTGACCAAATTTCGCACCAAATTTACTTTGTTGGACATTAAACCACCAACACGTTTACGTACTGTGCGTAGTGAAGAAAATATTGCAGCCGTATCAGCTAGTGTGACAGAAGACCGCGAAATGTCGATTCGGCGCCGCTCCCAGCAGTTAGGCCTTTGTTACAGCACTTTTTTTTGCCCGAAATGGAAGTTCTTGACTTGCATGATATGTGGTTTCAACAAGACGGTGCCACATGCCACACAGCACGCGAAACAATGGCGCAATTGCGAGGCGAGTTTGGTGAACAGTTAATTTCACGTTTCGGGCCGGTCAATTGGCCGCCTAGATCGTGCGATTTGACACCATTAGATTATTTTTTGTGGGGGTATGTCAAGGCTAATGTCTATAGGGACAAGCCCGCTTCGATTGACGCACTGGAAGCCAACATCCATGCATTCATTCGTGAGATACCGGCCGATATGTGTGAAAGAGTATGCCAAAATTGGACTCAGCGGATGGGCTACCTGAGACGCAGCCGCGGTCAACATTTGCATGAAATTATCTTTAAACATTAAATTGCAAGGTTCAAACTATCGATTCAAATAAATATTTCATTGATAATACAAATTTGTTGGCACACTGGGGGCCTACCTTATACATTGACTTAGAAATAAAAAATATAATTATATATTGTACATGTAAACTTAAAATTAAAAGTCGGTTGACTTAGATGTCCTCGGGGTGTTCCGTCCCGGTTGTCAGTGGCGAGTTAGGTTGGGAGGGGGTTGGCGTTTAGCCACGGCGGTGGGCTGACCCTGTGTCAGCGTAGAATACAACTGCTTCCTCGTTGTCAATTGGGGCGATGTCTTCATCCAAGGTGTCCAGGGCGCTGAGGTACCACGGCTGGGGTAGTCGTTGTTGGGTTGTCATCCTTCTTATTAGCTGGTTCGGGTGGTTGACTGCGCTTCCTATTAGCTTCTTAGCCAAAAGTAGTAGGTACTTGTGGATCGGAATTATCTTTGCTTCTGAATATAGATGATCGTTACTGCAGTATTTTTGCCGCTGTTGGTCGAAGAATAGTCCTTAGAATCTTCCTTTCAAAAACTTGGAGTTGTATCATGGCTGTCTTCGAGATGAAAAACCGGACGGGAAATCTGTATCCGATGACTGGTCTCAGGAGTTGCTTGTACATCAGCGTCATCGTCTGCTGGCTAAGTCCGGCTCTTTTCTTCATCAGTGGGTGGAGACGATGGAAGACCCAGTTGGCTTTTCTTAGGACGTTCCTTGCGTGAGGGTTGAACCTTAACAGCTCGTGAAAATTGATCCCAAGGTACTTCACGCTCCGTTTGGTTGCCAATGTTGATCCATCTGGGAGTTTCAGGGCTAAGCTTCTGCACTTCGTTGCTGCCCGGCTGCGTCCACTGCTGGTAGTTGGTCTCCTGAAGCAGATGAGTTCTGATTTTGAGGCGTTGACTCTGATTCCCCACTTTCGGTAGTACTCAATTAGTCTGTGGATGTGGGCTTCAACTTTCCGGACAGCTATCAATGGTGACATCGATGCGGCGTATGTGATGGAGTCATCAGCGTAGAGCAGGTTCTCGCAGCTGTTTGGGATGGGCTGGTCAGGCGTCAATATGCTGTACAGGAACGGTCCGAGTTTAGAGCCTTGGGCAACTCCAGCTCTGATGTTCTTCACTGATGATGTGCATTTCTCCAGTTGTACAAAGAATTTCCTGGAAGAAAGAAAAGAAAAAATTATTTTGATTAGTGCTAAGGGAAAGCCTAGTAAATGAAGTTTATGGATGAGTCCTTCAATCCATACGCTGTCGAATGCTTTCTCGACATCCAGAAGGCATCCGATGGTGAAGTCAAAATTAATGACGAAAATTAATTAGTTGACGGAAAGTCAAATATTTTTTTCGTGGTTTTGGAATTTAAGTTGACTCGATTTTGGTAAGACGTCATTTTCTCGAATGCTACTCTATCGTAAGCCTGACAATATGCATTGATGCATTGATTATTTATGTAAATATTATTTAAAAAATATGTATGTATATATGTACATAGATACAATTTTTTTTTTAAAACAAGGTTTAATGAAGAATAATTTTTTTTTTTAGTCACCAATATGTGACATGTGATACTACCTAAATAACTAAATACAATTGACTTTAAAAGTTTTTAGTGCAAAGGTTATGTCTATGACCACTGTAAATAATGTCGTCGCCAATTTCATCACCTAGTTTTGAATCTTAAAATGAGATAGGTATACATACTAATCAGCTATATAAGGTAACGTCGGGTGATATGCAAATCAAAATTGTCTACTGGAAGGAGACTTCCAGCTAAACCTGTCCTTGCACCTTAAAAGTTGGCATAAATCGTTGATCCACAGTTTGCTTAACACCAAATGTAGTCATTTGAAAAGAATTATTATAGAATCGTGTAGACTGAATGAATTGCTTGGATAAAGGATTTTCCATAGATATTTAAAAAATAAGTGGCTCAGGTGGGTTAGCAATTTCTTCGAATCTATCTAATTGCAACCAAATTTATCCAGTTATTGTACAGTTAAAGATAATCGAACAATTACAATACATATAATGTTAGCACGAAGCAAGTGAAAGTTGTTTTTATTCTCAAAGCTGGGAAAGCCAGCCAAACTACAGCAAAAGACTAAAGACCTATTAGCCTTACTTACTTTCTGCTAAAGACCTTTGAGAAGCTGATAGACGTGCATATACGTGGTAAACTAAACCACATGAATATGTCTGCGGCACAGCATGCCTACACCAAAGGAAAACGTGTGGAATCAGCGCTACATGATGTAGTCAGCACGATTAAAAGATTCCTACACTTTAAGGAATACACGCTTGCAACATCTCTCGAACAATGTCGAGACACATGCGATTAAAAAAACACTCGAAGATAACCACGTTGAACCCACCGTGACCAAACTCATAGTTAGCCTTCTTAGTAGTAGGCACATCATCGCTGAACCCAGGGGAACCCGTCAAAATCTGATCGCATCTAGAGGCACATCGCAAGGAGGGGTCATATCCCTTCTTCTTTGGATCATGGTCATTAATGAACTGCTGATGAAATTAAGATAAATAATGGAATAAAAGCAATAGCATATGCAGACGATGTGGTGGTAATTGCCACGGGAAAATTCGTAACCACTGTTAGTGAACAGAAAGCCTTAAACATACTAAAGGTTTGGACTAAACTGAACTTATGCTTTTTACAAACAGAAGAGTGATACCAGTCTTTACGCTACCAAATATTGAGGGTACCCCACTTAAGTTGTTTTAGAGCGCAAAATACTTAGTGCTCATACTTAACAGAAAACTTAACTGGAGGCTAAATATTAAAAAACTTGTAAAAAAGGCATCAGTTGCTTTCCACACCTGCAATAGATTCTTCCTAATTGGTGTCAATGATGACAAAATCATGAGAGGATATCAACATTACATTGACAGCCAGGCGGCCAACGCAAATAACATTGAGACTTGTAAAGTATTGCCGCGAATACCTGAAGGTTCTCGGCACGCAGCACAATGTAAAACTCTGCTGGATCCCTGGTCAAAGCGGGATATCAGGCAACGAAGCCGCAGATGAACTGGCCAGAAAGGGCTCAGCCCTAGATAGAGAACAGGCAGACGGGACGGTCAGACCTCTACTCCGTAACCTTCGGGCCAAGATTGAACAAAAATCAGTAATTGAGGCAAACAACAGATGGAGATCATTAGTCACCTGTGAAATATCAAGAGGACTGTGGCCAGAATACGACAAAACAAGAACTAGGAAACTCCTTTAAAAATACAGAAAGCCGCTGTTAACACTAATAGGAGTGCTTACTGGGCACAACACTCTAAGATACCGCATGAACAAATTACGACTGAATGATGATGATAATGACATATACAGAGGATGTGGTGATGAAGAGGTACATGAGGATACAACCCATTTCCTCTGGGAACGGATTTTGTTGATTTTGCCTTTTTTAGTCATATTGCCTTTGTTGCCTTTTTTAATCCACACTGCCTTTTTTGCCTTTTTGGTGCTGTTTGTCAACGTAGATGTGCACTTTCTCCTTAACTATACTATTTATCCTTGCTGACACGAAATAAATTACAGTGTCCATACGAATAAGAGCAGGTTTTTCTCTCGTATGAACATGCACATAACTGCACGCGTTGTTTACACTAGCGCACATAAAACAAATTCCTACACACCAATACAACCCTAAATACATTTGTATCAACTCAACATACACGCGCTTCTTGTTGTGCCGTACGTGCAATCTCAGGCATTGGCATTTTATTTACCATCTTTTCATCTGACAAACACCTTTAGACATCTGAGAAGTATTTGTCTTCTAACTGTGCGCCTTTTTATCTAGATTCGTATTCTGGTCGTACTTAGTGCTAGTCTGTTAAATATTGCGTGTGCTTAAATCTGTTCCCAAAATATTTTGTTGCTTGTCATTGAAAGTGAAAATGCCCCAAGACACGTTAAAGATTGAAGCCAATTGTTAAAGTCTGTGGTGAAATTGGAAAAAAAATTTTAGTCGACCCGAAAGAGCACATATTTAAGAGTTTACAAATACCGGGTGACTCCTGGTAGTTGCAATATTTAGGAATGCCTATTGAAGAGGTATTAAAAACTTTGAACGGGATCGAGGAGAAATTACAACAAGCTAAAGGGCCAGTATCTGAAGATGTGATGAAAAAATTGTTTGCGGTTTTTTCAGAAAATGAACGAAATCACGCTGCAAGTTCCAAATTGGGCTCAAATATTAAAGTCAACGACGTGCCATCTCTTATCTTGGCTCCACTAGGCTCTGCCCATGTTGAAAGATCCTTTATTTTATTATTAAATGCCCTTTTCTGCGGTATAATTTTGCCTTTTTTTGCTTTTTTTTGGTCAACAAAATCCGAACCATGGTTATTACTTTTCTCGGAATACAGAAAATGTACAAAGAAGATATATATATCAAAATCTTTGTTGTGAAATAATCTAAACAAATTAGTAAATTAAATTTTAGTACGCAATTAAAAGAACTAATATAGAGGTAGATAAATGCCCGAAAGTCAAATTTAAACGTTTCTTTTTCTCATATAGATATTTATTTTAATTGAAATATGTATATTAATGTTTTTTGATCCATTGTCTAGATTAAATCTAACCAGATTCGATGGCAAAAAACCGCATTCAAATCCGTTCAGTAGTTTTTTTTTTTGTTTTTGCGGCAAATATATAGGGGAAAGTGGGGACACTTGATCCCTTGGGATTGGGAGACTTGATCACTGGCTATTATTTCGATGTGGAAATTTTATTTTTTTTACTGCTCACTGGCAAAATACTATTTACCGTTGGTTGGAGATGACAAATATTAATTTTCAACTCGCGCGCAGATAGCAGTATTGTGGTGACGTGTTTTTCTTTTTTAGTTGTCAAATTGTTTTTTCATAAGTATTTTAACTGATAGGTATTGATAATTAATACGAGTTATCTCTAAAAATAATCGAAAACAGGTTCATTTAGGTAAGTCTTCGAAGGTTTGATATTAAAATAAATATCGATACGTATTAGAAAAATTTTCAATAGAAAATTATGACCCCAGGGTAGATTTGATCCCTATAATGTAGGGGAGACTTGTTCCCGAGATATTATGCTTCAGTAAGCACAATACTTTGCAGTTTTTCGAAAATTTACGTTTTATGATTAAAAAGTTTAAATTTGGGGGCAGAATCTATATGGAACATTGAAGAGACTAGGCTTACCGCAGTCCATTAACCAAAGAGTGGTTGCTACCAAGGGAAAGAAACAAGTAAACAAAATGTCTTCAGGCGAGCGCTGTGAACTGGAAACTGCGTGCTGCGCTATACCTAAACACAATGGGGAACTATCTTCCGCCCTTTATGATCTTCCTACATTAAAATTGACAGAACCGTTTGCTGTATACTCCCATAATTAAGTCTACCCTTAGCCCTGATCAAGTCACCCAGAATAGGGGACACTTGGTTATTTTTGATATTTTTTGAAAAACGGCAAAAAATACATTTTATCTTACATACTTTCTCAATTAAACTGTACAATATGATGTACAATTAAATTGTTTAAAATATTATTAAAATAAAAAGGCAATTAATGTTTTACTTTTTGAGATATTTGACATATTAAAAAGGGGGGATCAGGTGTCCCCACCTTCCCCCACATACATACTCCAAATAACTCAAAATAAATTGCTAATAATGATCCTTAATTTACTCTATTTATTTAATTATTTATTTATTTATTTATTAACTTATTTATTTATTTATTTATCTATTTGTCATTTACTTATTCTTACTTATTTGTACATGTTAATGAACAAGTGAATAAGTACCTACTTGTTCATTAACATGTACAAATATTTATTTATTACTTTGATTGTTTATTTATTTATTCACGCATTTATATACCTCGGTAATTATTCATCTATTTTCATTGTTGAAAACGCTCTGAAATTTGAAATTAAGTTTAACATCCACTTTTCTTTTCCCTCCAACGAAAGGCTTTGTATTTTTTTTTATTTGATGTGTGAACATCTAAGCGCGCGAGTTACGGACACTAGACAACCTTAACGGGATATCGTCAGCAACACCGAATACACCCAAGTCAATGCACCCAAGCCATTGCACCAGCAGAATCAGCAGAATCAACAGTTCTTAGAATCACCATAAGTTATTTCACAATTATTGAAAATGTTAATTCTCATACTACCTAAGCAGAATATTGTAAAAGCAGAAAATGTTAATTAAGCAGTTCTCATATACTAAGCAGAATATTGTCAAAGCAGAAAATCAATTATCAACCTTCATGTAAAATGAAAACAAAAAATAAAATCAGTAATAAAGTTGCTCTTACCTTGTACGGAATTGTTTTTTTTAAACAAACCACGCTCTCCACGACGTAATTCGCGTTAGCAAAATTTCTAGTGGAGTAATTCCGCGATTTTGGGCAGAAATTCCGATATTCCGGGGACGGAATTCCGAACGGTTACGAAATTTGTAACTCAAATTTCAGCAGCGCGATGAAATATTGACATAGTGATTGCTTATGTTCCTGGTCAACTTTTATATATACACTTTTTATCCCGGAAAATGGCATGGGTTTCAGAAAATAGTGAAAATACTGCATATTGGGAGGGAAAATTATAGTTATACAGCCCTAACTCAATAATGGCTTATCGGATTGAAAAACAAAAAAATAGGTGAAATTAGTAAATTTGTCCCTGATTCATTTGAGATATAAAACATCCTGCTGCGTTGTCCTGAAGCTGAGCAATGTTCAAAACAATTATTCAAAGCATCGCCTACAATTTTCCTTCAGTGGAAACCACTGCCAGCAGTCGGGCAGCAGTAGGGATGAGCGATGTTCATCGATGTTCACAAAACATCGATGTTGAGAGACTAAACATCGATGTTGTAGCATCGATGTTAAAGTACGTAAAATATCGTATAATCGATGTTAAGAACAAAACATCGACCATCGATGTTAGCAAAAGAGACCGGACTCTTAATTGAAGATTTTTAATGTTTTTTTTTTTAATTGAAGACTTAGCATGAGAAAATAAAAAAATTCGCGAATTTTGAATTGTTTAGCCTTATTGTGAGTTTCACCCGAAAAATATTTCACGCGCCCGAATGAAGTTTCGGGCGAAACTCACAATAGGGGAAAAGTGAAATGTGATTTTTTCGGGCGGAATGTTGTTCGGCTGAAACTCACAATAATGCTGATTATTTTCCCCAATTTCGGGATTTTTAAAACATCATGTTTCATTTTTTCGGGATTTTGTGTATTTGGGACTTTAAAAGTCGCGATTTATGCCGCTTCCATGCAAGTATGTTGTTTCTTTACGTCATTATTCGGCATTCTATAAATTCATCCTATAACATCGATGTTTTGAGTTCGATTATTATCGATCATCGATGTTCAGTCAGCGATGTTGACATCGATGTCAATATCGATGTTTTGCCAACATCGCTCATCCCTAGGACGCAGTGGGTATCCTTGCAATAGTGTGTGTGTGAGTATATGTGCGCGCTCTGAAATGATCATAATGCTTTGCGTTTCAATGTTCTGCAATCATTATCACCATTTGCGGCTCTCCCACTCAACCAATCTTAACAAATTAAGTGTCAAAAGAAAGAGGATTTTCTAGAGCAGTGATTTGGATTTTTAGTTTATAAATATTATTAACAATCTCGCATGTAGAAAACCTACCTAGTGGCACCTTGTTCCAAAGAATTAGAGCCGCTTTTCGTGTTAGAGATCCTGATAAAAATTAAGATTAAATATAAACAAATTGTTTATATTTATAAAAACAGAGTGCATTTCGTCATTGCACCAAGACATTATTTTCTTTATACACCTCATTTGTGAATGTAGTTAAGTTGAAATAATGTTTTTCCGTAATGACTTCATTCATATGCTTTTTTCCAAAATTATTTATACTGATGAAGCCTTCAATCAGTGTTAGAATCATTGAAATCGGTGCAGAAATAAATTCTCAGGAGGAATCACAAGCTCTTGCGCTAGCGATTTAATTACATATACCTATTATAGAAGATGGATGAGGTGGTTTTTTTTTTATCTATTTTTCTTCTCGTGATGAGATGACAGAACAGAGTACATATATATGTACCTACAAGCTGATATTATTTATGTAAGAAATTGGATGAGAAGTTTTTAATAACCGCGGCGGTTGAGGCCTTTGCCACACGAGCGTCTTTTTCCGCGCTCCCATTTGGTCGCGCGCCATGAGTATATAGAAAACCAGTAGAACTGTACAAGTGTACACACGAGCACGGTTGCCAGGTTTTCCTGACACGAAGAAGCAAATTTCCCAAAAATTGTAGCCTAAAATCGCCGTAACCAAAAGTAGTCCAAAAATCGCCCAATAGTTATTTGAATGACATTTACAATATCCAATATTTGAACTAAAATACACATAAACGTATTTTAAAGTATTTATTTGGAAAAATAACAAAAATACAAAACTCAAAAATGCAAAAATTGGCCTTCATTTAAATAATAATTAATAAAATAATACACAAATAATTTGATACAAAAAAATTAAAAATCCAAAGCCTCTAAAAAGTCGTTAAATAATTGTAACATTTTCTTAGTTACCGGAAACTCCTTACAGAATTAACTAGCCTAGTTCAAATATAAATAAAGGGTGATTTTTTAAGAGGTTGAGAACTTTTTTTTAAAAAAAAACACAAAAAATTCGAAAAAATGAATGAAATATTTATTTGAATCGATAGTTTGAACCTTGCAATTTAATGTTTAAAGATAATTTCATGCAAATGTTGACCGCGGCTGCGTCTCAGGTAGCCCATCCGCTGAGTCCAATTTTGGCATACTCTTTCACACATATCGGCCGGTATCTCACGAATGAATGCATGGATGTTGGCTTCCAGTGCGTCAATCGAAGCGGGCTTGTCCCTATAGACATTAGCCTTGACATACCCCCACAAAAAATAATCTAATGGTGTCAAATCGCACGATCTAGGCGGCCAATTGACCGGCCCGAAACGTGAAATTAACTGTTAAATTAATTAATTAAATTAAATTCGGCGTTGTGGTAGGTCGGCTGGCTTTAGTTCTTGCACCAGCTGTATCTTAAAAGGATTTACGCCCAAATCCTTCCGCGAAATTTTCCACGTAGTGCTGTAACAAAGGCCTAACTGCTGGGAACGGCGCCGAATCGACATTTCGCGGTCTTCTGTCACACTAGCTGATACGGCCGCAATATTTTCTTCACTACGCACAGTACGTAAACGTGTTGGTGGTTTAATGTCCAACAAAGTAAATTTGGTGCGAAATTTGGTCACAATCTTCCGAATAGACTGCTCAGAAGGTCGAGAATGCCGATCATAAAATGGAAGCAGCGCGCGATGAACATTTCGAAACGAGCACGAATTTTGATAGTAAAATTCAATAATTTGCAAGCGTTGTTCATTTGTAAGACGATCCATGGTTAAATTGCAAACCAAACTGAAGCTGTTTGACAGTGACACAAGGTACTAAACACACGTCAGCTGTCAAAACCAGTGTTGCCAAAACCAAACCAGCTAAAAAATCACCCTTTATATGTCACTAATAGTTATTAATTTAATTCATATTTTCTTACTTTGAAATTCTGGAAGTTTTTCCCAGATTTGATGTATTTTTTGAGATATTTTGAGTACTTTCCCATTTGAATTACTCACGTATGTAATTAAATGTAAGCACCCGATTTAGCAAAATAATTCTGTGGCAAAAAGACAGAACAGCATAAGTAGTTTTTTACAACTTTTCAGGAGAGCAGTTGAAAGGTTTGATATTATACTACGTTTACACCAAACGAAACCCCGAGGTTTCGGCAAATTCATCCAAATCTCCTAGGTTTCGCCATACATTTTCGGGCTTTCGAAATCTCGAGATTTCCGCGAAATCTTCTTGAAATCTTTTTGAGTTCATCCGTCCGTGAGAGGTTGTCAAAGCGAACAAGTCTACAGCGTGAACTTCGGTTTATTTTGGTATTCATTTATAGATGTCAAAATATTAAATGCCAAAATAATTGTGGCCAATTGACAGGGCACAGGTAAGTTTGTAATCTTTTCAGACAATGGGCAACGAAAAAATACAAAAAAAAGAACATTTTGGTCGCCAACTGAGGAATGTCAACAAGCAATTGTTTGCCTAGAGATGGGCAATTGCGAATAAAAACAATCGAATAATTCGATTGTTCTCCGCTCTGTCTCTGTTATATTTTTCCATATTTTATCCGTTTTTCTTATATGTTTGCACTCTGAATGAGTCAAATAAAAGAAAATCGGATTTATTTTCAATTTCAATAAAATTTTCACAAAATATTTTGACAGGCGATACGCGGTACAAAATTGTAAACCACCTCAGTGTGTGCACCTATATTTATGGCAATAGTATTTCATACCATTATACCGTTGCCGCGTGACGCTCCGATGTGTGAGCTCCTTTAGTTGACAGGAGTCGATTGTTTTGGGCGATAGTTCGATTGTAAATGAGGTTATTAAACTTAAATTGAAACTGAAGAAGATCTTTTTATTTTAAATATCAAATTGCATGCGTTCAGATTTCAGATCCAAATTCAAAGGTCACACTGGTAACACGATGAATAAATTGAGACATACATTTCTACAATCGACTAATTAGTATACTCGCCTAGTAAAATAAATTTTCTGAAATACGATTTGATAGTTATTCGATTGTTTTCGGCTAACACCGAATTGTCTTTTTATTCGATTATGAAACTAATTCTCAATCGCCCATCCCTAGTTTTGCCAGCCACTTCAAAATTGACAGCTGAAACCTCTTCAAGTTGGTGTAAACGGGTTACTGATGTTTCGGTGAATGGTCATCGAAATCTCGAGGTTTCGGCTCGGTGTAAACGTACTATTAGCTAAGAAAAAAACTATGCATCGTATAAGAAAGTGGTGGATACACAAATAAAGATGAGAAAAAAGATATTTTTCTACAAATACTTATGGTTGCGTTAGTTTCAGTAACTATTGGAGCATAAGAACATTTATGTCAAAAGCTTACGGAAAATCTTTACTTATGCTGTTTTTCCATTATGCTTATTATACGGGGAAATTACTAATGTTGTTTTTTGCTGGTCTATAACTCAGATAAAAATAAGAGAAAAATATGGCAAATATTCTATATATTAAATATAGAATCTAATATTGCGCATCCTTTGGTGTAAAAAACTCATTTTCGACATAAGTCGACTTATGTTGTTTTTCCTTCTGGCCACCGATATTAATATGTACTCGCCAATCGCCAGTTATACCCAATTTGAAATGTTGTGAGAGGAACACAGTCAAAGATTATTTGCAGTGAGATTACGGTAAAGTTCGATTACGAATTTGCACAGAGACAACCACATATGCTTTCAAATAATATTCTATATATTCCATAAGTGAAAAAGAGAAAGGAAGCTGAACAACTCTTTATTTTACGAAGCTCATTGTGACCTCTGGCGACAGAAGTGAAGTTATATTTGATTTAATTCTGGTTTGCAAATGATTCACAATTGCGATAAATATTTTGTAACAATGTTCTAGATTACTTTTCTTTTATTTTCAATGGAGCCCAAAAATCGCTGTTATTAAATAGAAGTAGCGCAAATTTTGACAAATCAAAATCTTGTTTTTTTGTCGCCGACGAGAACTTTTTGTAGCCCAATTGGCGACAAATAGCCCAACCTGGCAACCGTGCACACGAGCGTCCGCGACCAAAAAGGCGTGTACATTTTGCTTTACACTCAGGACGCGCGACCAAAAGGGAGTGCGGCAAAAGACGCTCGTGTGGCATTGGCCTGAGTGTGTAGCGGGTCGGTTTTTCTACTTTTGGCGCAGTACTACTGAGTTTAGGGGTCCCAGGTTCGTTTCCTGGTGTGGACTGCTGCGAATGAAGTGGATTCGATGAGTATATATACATACATACATATGCGATTGACTTGCATTTTATCGAACGTAGACTAGTTATAATTTACTTTCTTTCCAATAAAGTGGAGCTCTACACCCCATCCGCGTGATGTTTACACATAGCTCGGGACTGTTGGATACAGTCGCATCATTTTTTAGTGTTCCGTCCGTACCAAAACGGAACACTAATGGAATCAGTTCGGTGTCTGTCTGTCTGTCCGTCCGTCTGTCACAGGCCTTTTTCTCAGAGACCATTTGACGTAGACTATTGAAATTTGGAACAGTTGTAGCAATTAGTGGCCTGAACACTGACCTAAACTTAAAAAAGTTGAATTTCGACTTTGGGGGGCTAGTTTTGGGGGGATAAGTGAAATGTTAAAAAAATGTTGAGGTCATCGTGTGTGATGTCAAATGAAAGCTACTGAAAGCACGAATTCAAAAATGTATAAAATGTTTTTTTGTGCTACCTTTTTCTTAACACTTTTTCAAAAAAAAAAAAAACGGTAAAAAATCGCTGTCCGAGGCTCTATCTCCAAAAATATCAATCAGACAAATCTGAATAAAATCACGAACATCGCGAAAAAAGTGTAGATGGAAACCCAATTATCAGAACTGAATTACGTTTGACAGTTTTTTTTTAAATAATTTTTTTTGTAATTTCACCTTCCCAACTTTTACATATTCTAAAGTGACGTGTAACCTTATCACCATCATATAAAAGTGAATACGTGAAGGGAAATTTGTATGTGTGAGAGTACAAAATTAAATGGTTGCGCCATTTGCTGCCAAGAAATTCACTTCCGGTATAACTATTGAGCTTAGACTTAAGCCACATAAAGGAATCTTGATGGTTTCGTATGCATTTAAATGTAGGTGTCTCTACTGTTGCTATGAAGATATGAATATTAAATTTGTGTACAGAAGTGTTGCCGCAAGCTGAAATAAAAAGTCACTAGGCCAACCTCTAAAAGTCACTAGATTTGCTGAAATTTTGAAGAAAGTCACCAGAAAAAAAAGTAGTAGAAAAAATATAATAAAAAATACATTTTTCTCCTTTTTATTTTAAATTTTATTATAGCTAAGCGAAGGTCGTGGTGGTAAGTGCGTTGGACTACTACGCATGCTGCTCGGGTTCAATCTCAGCCCGGGTCCAACACCTGAAAGAGTTTTTCACGGTTGCCACCTCTTTCGAATGTCTGACAAGCAATCAGAGCGTATCATTTGTAATAAGAAGCTTCTCAACTCACCGTTCGGAGTCGGCAAAAAACTGTAGGTCCCTTCCATTCGTGGAAAAAATAACACGCACACACAAATGGTTGCGGGAAGCTAGGCTTGGTTCTATATAGGACTGCTGACGCTGTATATGTACATATGTATGTATAGTTAAGCAAACAAAGAACAACTTAACAAAAATAAATTATTAAAGGTTATGGAGGACTGCATATGCATGGGATTAAAACTCAAAAGACGAGATGATTTTAAGTATGTTGAGAAAAAAGGAATTCTCGATACAAACTACACTTCTTCTTCCAACTCCAAACAAAATCAACTTGTCTTGCTAGAAAGGACAGCCATTCCCATGAACCTGTGTGTGGCCTTCCACAAAGGTAATTAAATTAATTAGTCAATGTCAGTAATGTGACAGCACCAGGGCCTTAATATTAAGAAAAATATATATTTTTGCATTTCACAAAAATCTAGTGACATGGAAATTTTTTTGTCACTAACTGAGTGAAAATTCCACTAGATATAGTGACAAAGTCACTAAAACGGCAACAGTGGTACAGACACGAGAGGGAGACAAATCGCAAAATTCCACGCATTTAATATAATTCAACGAATAACGAGACATAAATATTTGTAAATGTATGGATACATACATATCTTATATGTTGTTTTTTTTTTTTGTGGACTTACATACAAATAATTATCTTTCTGAGAAGATGAGAAAGGACATCAGAAACAAATGTATACATACATACATATGTATGTAGTATGTACATATGTAGGTAATTTTATCAAGTTGTATAGATTAGATATGTATGTACATTAGAGGTGGGTCGTTTTCGCTTTTTGTGTTAACGAAACGAAACAGTTTTTTTTTCTTATATTTTGTGTGTGTGTCTGTGTATATTGTTCTTCTGAGCAGATGGGAAAGGACATCAGAAACATATGTAGATGCATGTGTAGATAATTTGATCAAGTTTTGTTTACATTTGCGTAGGTATATATTTATGTACTAGTGCTAGGTATAAATTTGAATTTATTTTTCGCAAATCGGGCTCAATTTGTTTGTATTGAAATAAGTTGTGCACCATAAAACTATGTATGTATGTATGTACTTACTCCTATCTCCAGATATATAAGTGCGTATATATATACAGGGGTGGCAAATTAATTAGCACACCCATTGAAATTTTTCTTTCTGCCGACAAAATGCATTAAAAAAGTTCATTAACGCATTCCAAATACAAATATTTAGTGTTATTTGAACACGTTATTATATTTTACGAAAAATAAAAAACTAAAATAAAAAATGTAACTATAATTTCGAGAAAAAAAAGACAATGATCAAGATCAATGCTTTATGGACGTGTTATTATGTGAGGCAGCTGCTCTCTAAAATGATACTTAGAGAGTCTGAAAAATAGTTAGAACAACTTAGAAGTAATTTAAATGTGATTTTGGCTCGGATTTTGGCTATTCAGATTTACTTAATATTCGATTGGGTATCCTTTCTGTATAATAACGACAGCATATCTCCTGCTTAATGACGTCATTAGGTCAGCACAGACTTCAGGAGGAATTTTGTACCATTCTTCCCGAAAAGTGGCCCATAACGCGTTTGCCGTGTTTGATTTTAATGCTATTACATGTCGTTTGAAGATGACCCATACATTTTCTATAGGTTTGATATCCGGGCTTTGTGGGGCCAAGTCAGAACGGTAATATCGTTTGCATCAAACCACTCCTTAACTGTATGGCATGGGGCATTGTCTTGCTGAAACACAATTTGCCGATGTGTTGCAAGTGGAAAATCATCATGAAATGTACCAAATTGTTGGCCAATATGCTCTGGTACATAAGCCCATCCATTTTTCGTTTAACTCGGACTATTGGCCCAACAGTATTCGCGGTAAAGCAGCACCATAACATCACGCTGCCACCTCCATACTTAACCGACTTCGTGGTGTACTTTGGGTCCAAATCCTTGTTGTGAGGATGTCGTACGTAGGTTCTGCCATCGGTTCCATACAGATTAAATTTGGATTCATCACTCCAGATGACTTTGAAGATATGGCATTTTCCGAAATCCAGCCGCTGTCTTCGATTAGGCTATAAAACCTTCGGTTTTTTGAAATTATTTTCCTCGAAGATTATTTTGCAAAAGCCGAGCTCTAACAGTCCTAGCTGATATATTCACACAGCAATTTTGGTGCATTTGAGCTCTTATTTCCATTGAAGAGGCGAAGGGGTGCCTAAGAGTATGTCTGACTATCGGACAATTCTGATGTTTTTTGGTCTTTTTTGACCTGGATTATTTCTGATTTGCAAAAATCCCACGTTAATGGTAATGCTTAACTGCATTCTGTACTTTTTGCAAGTGAAAAGCCGATTAATCTTGCAATTTCGGATATGTTCTGCTCTTTTTGTTGCAAATTCGGAATCTGATTTCATTCTGCCTTCATTGAACTCTTTTTTTGCCATATTTATTCTCAAATCTTAAAAAAACAATGAACAACGAAGGGAGATTCGAAAAAAAAAGCTCTGATCACAGAATTGGAATTTTTTCAGTAAAAACTTACTTGAATGCTTGGGTGTGCTAATTAAAATGCCACAGTAAAACACAAACACTTACGGTAAATCTTATATAACACGGAATCGTATTGCAAAACGATATATTTTTTTCTCGATTAAGTTTTGTCATTGATGTACGTATTAAACTCTTAAGCATTTGTTCGCTTATAAGTAAAAGAAATTGCAGAAAAAAACAAAAGTTTGAATTTTCATTGGGGTGTGCTAATTAGCTTGCCAGCGCTATATATATATACATATATATATACATATGTTTGTACATATGTACATATATGAGTATCGAACAAAGTATCATCATATCTTTAGTAGGTATCGCATCGTAAAAAAAGGGTTCGTTCATAGATCTATCATCATAAATCTATGACATACATACATACATATGTATGTAGTTAAAATAACTGATACATACTACGGAACACTTATTGCGCAAGTATAACTTGCACTTGACCGGATTTTTTTTTTTAATTAAGGTTTTCCTCTGTTTTTCTTCAAAATTAAAAGATTCTGTGATATATTAATTTCGAAATTGTATTAATATTCCAGTAGTAGGGCAAATACGCCAAATCTCTATAATTAATGTTGTATGATAAAATATGTAAAATTTCTGCCACAATAAATACAACTAAGACTAACAAAAAAAAAAAATACTTTTTTTTAGACTTGCCTTTTATAAAAGTACTAATGATTCTGGAAATAATTTGACCAACAACTTTGTGAAACTTTTTCTCACCACAGAAATTGGGGCTATTTACGAAATGGCATGTAAAAAATCTTGCATATACCCTATACGTCGCATCTACTCCCAATATAACCATGACCCCAAGCAGGGCGATTGCGGGGGGTCAGCATGTCGCCCATACATATTATACTGTCCACTGTCAGATAAAACATTTTGAATGTAACAAATTTACAACTTCTAAAACAATTGAAATGATTTAAAATAACATTTAACCGTAGGATTTGCCATAACCAGCTTCTGATTGGCTATATTCTGTGTCAAAATTATTTAGCTGAAATACACATTTCTACTTGAGAAAATAAACGATAAATAAATATGTATATGTATGTATATCAACAAATGAGAAATACTTCTCTTCTCTTTCAAATTCAATTAAAGTTTGAACAAATCGAAAAAAAAAATACAGAAAAGCTGTACACTTTATTTTTATTTCCGATAAATCTTTTTGTAGCGAATCCACATCCATCAATCGGATTTCCCTTCCATCCGATACTTTACGTAAAATTGCAATTAAGTTCTCAGGTCACACTTCGGCAAAAGTGCATTTTTAAATTAAGTCCATTAAAAATTTTCCTTCAGACTGATTCGCTGCGATGATGGTTGAGTGAGAAGACTACGACTTTATACCGAGCAGAGTTAAACCAAGGCTATTGCAGCAATACACTATCGGCACTCTTTGATGGTTTGCTTCCGTTTGCCACCACTTAATGTGTATATTATGGGTGAGAGAGTCCTTTATCGCATAAGCCGATCTACTTCTGGAATACATCGCTTCGTAAACATACATAGCACTTTAGCGAAGTATTTAATTGAAAACTCAATTTAAAGTGATTTTTATTCAGTTGCGGTGAAACTTTGTAAATGGAGGAATTGCAATGATAACAACTGAGTGGAAAAAGTTTTGTTTATTTCGAATTAAAATGACGGAAGCGTTTAAAAGAGTGAAACGAAAACCCAACGTAACACAATCCTTGGATTGGATTTCAGTTAGAATAACATAATGGGATAACTTTTATTTTACTTTGGTTTCAAATTTATAATTAGACCAGTTGTTGCCACTAAATATAGAATTCAATAAAATACTACGAGGTATCCAATTAGATCTAGGATGTGAAGATTCAAATAACTAACACAGACTTTATACACTACCCTATAAGCTTCCACCAGTCAGGCGAGGGTCAGCCCTTAACAGCTCACTACTAGAAAGTGTTCATATTCATATAGATGCTGTTAAATGCAATATAATCTTACATAGTTTAAGACTGGAGGTGGTGGTCTGACAAAGCACATTATGTCATATCAAGAAAAATATGGCTAAATTACAACAGGTCAAAAAGAAATCAATAGTGGCAGTTAGTACAGCACACTGGCAAATAGGTGACCATGCAGCCAAACTAGCGATCCCTCAAAACATTTTTTGCCGAAGCTGCAACGATGACAATGAGAAAGAGTCGCTTCTTCGCTTTCTGTGCTCTAGCGAGAGCCAGGCAAACTTTTCTTCGACGACCTTAAAAAGATTTCCGAGAAAAGTATTGAAGAATAAAAGGGCCAACTGAGCTAGCGATATGAAAGCGGCGCCCTCTTTGCGCTATTTGCATTTTCTGAGCTGAAACGTAAGATTCTGATCCTTAACTTGGGTGGTAAGGAGCTAAGTAATCATCACGTTAGTAGCGAAAATTTGCAATGTACTCGGCGTTCAAAACGCGTTCTGTTTGACTGGGACTATGTATTTCAGTACAATACCTACACCTACACAAATACACTTTTATAAAATTCGATACAATTTGCGCTGCTGCTAATTTAGAAGTGATTTCTTCAACAAAATATGTTTTCAAAACCCAAAACATCACATAGTTTGCTTTTGCTACTAAAAATCGAATTTATATCAATTTTACTGAACATACCCATTTGTTGTCAGTTCACAATCACCTTTACCTGACCACGCAGAGGAAGGGTTATGATTTTTACAGGCTGTGTTTGTTTGTATGTAAGGATGTCACCTCGTACAGCCTCAACTATAGAATCGATTTCAACAAATGAGGTGTCGTTGGATTCGTCTTGATGCGGGTCATAGGAAAATTCAATTTGGCGGGCGCACCAAGCAAGATGGCGGATTGCCTCTTTTTTTCTTTTTTTTCTTTTTCTTTACAACCGCCTTGATAGTGGTATCAAATGAAAGGGCTTGGCGAGTAGAATACAATACGATATGTCGTCATTCTAAATTAGATTTTGCAACAGGATAAAGCACCAATCCATATTGCGTACGTAGTAAAGTCGTTTGTAGTAAGTCAGAAAGTGGAAATAATGAATTGGCCGCCATATTCACCTGATTTGAAATGTTTGGTCATGGCTTACTCGCAAAGCATACGAAGGGGGAAAGTAGTCCGACATTGAATAAGCACTTCTCCGGGGTATTAAGTCAGCTTGGGCCGAAATATCCCCCAATTACATAAAATCTTTGTACGACTCACTTCCAGACCGCATATTTGAAGTGCTTTCAGAAAACGGTACACATTACTAACTTCTTTGTTGAATTGTTAGTTATGGTAAGAACCAACTTTCGCAGTGTCCACCTCTTCCGAATGCCTGACAAGCATTCAAGAGTATCATTTGTCATGTAAAGCTTCCCAAATCGCCATTCGGGGACGGCAGAAAACCGTAGGTCCCTTCTATTCGTGCAAAAATGTAACGCGCACACACAAATAGTTGCGGGAAGCTAGGCTTGGTTCCACCTAGGACTACTGAAGCCAAATATATATATATATAATATACAAAAATAAAAAAATTAAAATCAAAATATCTGTCTGTCTGTCTGTCTGTCTGCCTCTCTATCTGTCTGTCTATCTGTCTGTCTGTCTGTCTCATTGTCTGTCTGTCTGTCTGTCTGTCTGTCTGTCTGTCTGTCTGTTTGTCTGTCGGTCTGTCTGTGTGTCTATGTGTTGGTCTGTCGGTCTGTCGGTCTGTCTGTCTGTGTATGTGTCTGTCTGTCGGTCTGTCCGTCCTGTCTCTGTCTACCTATTTATCTGTCTATCTGTCTGTCCGTCTGTGTGTCTGTGTGTCTGACTGACTGTTGATGATTGACCAAAATGATTCATATTCACATTTCACCTAAAATTACGAAATCCTGTATGACAGGTACTAAAACCATCAGTTGTAACCGCACTGTTGCTATGTTCTATCCTATATTAAGAAAAACGTATTGTGAAAATTTTACCAACATCGGTTTGATAGTTTCCGAGTTTATTAAAGACAAACAAACATACAGCGCTACCTAGCGGGTCCAGATTTTATAATTTTCTCTTTTGGTACATAACCAACATATATTGTGAATATAAGCCATTTTTAGTCCATAGATATAGAAGTTATTAATAACTTGACTTCAGCGCCACCTAGCGAGCGGATTTTAATCCTATCATTTTCGATGGTATGCGCACAACAACTTCCCAAAGTTCCATCACAATCGGATGAGCGATGCGCCCTCGCAGATAGTACGAACAAACATACATACAAACATACACACATTAATTTTTATATAAGAGATATATAGATTTTCGTTTTTTTCCTTCATCACTGGGCTTTAATATATTCTTTAGCTAAAGTACGAGCACTTTTCAATCTTCTGACGCTTTCAAACCGACATTGAAAAGTATGAATGAATTTTTTTGGTTAGGAATATTCCTTCCAGCATACACAGCATAAAATGGCAAAAATCCTTTCTGGAAATAAAGATAGGCAATCGATAATTTTTCTTTAAATTCATCAAGTCCTTTCCGTTCGAGTATCATCTGATTCTCTTACACCCCATTGAGCGAATAATTTCGCAATGACATAAGACGGCCATGCATCCTCACAGGCAGTTTTCATTAATCCTTTTGTCAAAATGTTTCCTTGCTGAGATCTCTGATAGTGGTGATGGGGTCGGCAGGGCATCGGCAGACACTCGAGGTAGTTCCTTTGCCATTTGATCACTGTCTCTTATTTTGATGAAAGAGTTTCATTAGCATTTTATTGCATTTTCCTTCTCTAAAGAGGCTCCCGTCCGTATCCTCTGTCGATTCCATTTCGAATGCCAGCTTTTAGAAGCTAACATGATTTTGGTTTTTCTTTGCGTGAAATACAGTTTGTGTCAAAGGCTTCGCTTCATTTCGAATTCTGCGAATCCACAAATCAATGCAATTTCGATTATATGAATTTTCAGTCGATAGCGCTTTGAAGCGTTTAACATTTGTCTAAGTCCGTCTGAGAAAAAACCAAAAAGAAAAGGTTAAATTGTGCGCATTATCTATTATCTATTTGCATTCTGTGGATTTATCATTTCAGTATGAGGCGTACATGAAATTCAGAGCAGGGGACTAAATCCTGACATTTTGATTCAACTTTGCAGGGTCGTCTAACATATGAGTAAAATAAATTAGATCCCACCCGACATTGAGGAAAGATACAAGATAAATATGACATGAAACTCCAAACTAAAAGTTCCATTAATTAAAGCAGCTTAGAAGCAATGTAAAATTCAAAAGAATTAATAACTTAGTTGGAGATACTCTGACTCAGAGGAGATATGTACGTAAAGATGCGGCGGACTGGGAGAGAGTCTCTATTCTTTGGTGGTATGTACGGTACGTGCACAACAAATGTAGTAAGCTACAGATTATTGTTATCCTAAATAATTAGGATAGCAATTTAAATTTTAAATTAGTTTGCATCTGTTGAAAAACACCAAATGAATGAGATTATAATTGGAAGTTGGCAATTCCGAAAGGATACCTGTTGGATGAGTAGAAGAAGAATAATTCAGATGGCTCATCCGCAAGGATGAGAAGTATAATATATACTCGAAGTTCAGAAATGTTAATAACTATCCTAACTTATTGCTCGAAAGTCTCTATTTAGTTTTAGAATAATTTTAATGTTGGAAACAAGGACTAGAGAGTTGTTGTTCTTTGAGTATAGAAGATTGAAGATACGTGAGCACTGTGAAGTAGTGGTAAGTACGTTGGACTACTACGCAATGCTGCACGAGTTCAATCCCAGCAAACACCTTACGAAGGAATATCCCTCTCCTCATTGTTAGAGAGACCTTTGCTCACAGCGAGCAAGAATTGCCAAAATGAGTACTTAATGTCGATGAGTGTTGGTCAATATCAATTGCAAACTTGGACTCAGATCTTGAACAGATGTTTCTTGCAGGAAGCCAATCAGTATTTCCTGGCTCCTTTTATTTAACTGCTTGATTTTTTGGTACCTTACTTACTTACTTACTTAGTTGGCGCTACAGCTCGAGGTGAACCTGGGCCTGCTTCTCGCAACCATTTGTGTGTGCGTGTTATATTTTTGCTAGTAATAATTATGAGCAACTGAATTACCAGTTTTATTTTTCTTTTATTTTCGTACAAAAAAGTAACGTTTTGTGATATTTTTACAAGAACTGTTAAGTTTTTTTTATTTATTTTTGTATTAATACTTGAAGAGTTTTCATTTTCGTGTTTATTCTTTTGTCTATCCGTAAATAATAAAACGAATTAATAAATGAAGCGTTGAGAATGAGAAGGTGTTAAGTGACAAATTCGAAGTTTTGAGTAAGAAGCATTTAAAGTTTTCTGCACAGAACTTTGTTTGTAAAGGCAAGAGGAATTAATAGATACCACATAAAAATTAAGAAAAATTTTATTATTGAGAACAATAGTACTCCATTTATTTAAACTGTTGTTAACTTGGTTTTTTGATCAATTTTATGTATTTAACACCTTTATGCAAAAATAGTGTTGGTTTCATTTTTTCGAAAAATTAAAAAGGTGTTAAGTGACATACCTACACATTTCTAGTATTTTTTTTTTTATATATCTTTTTGATTTTATTTTTGTTGTCAGGACCCGCAGCCATACCTTATTTATAGTACCAACGGTGCTGCAGTGGAACCTAACCTAACCTAAGCTGAAAACTACCGTTTTTTGTTGACTCTTTTTAGCAAACAATAAAAAAGATGTGCATGGTGTTGCATACTTAAATTGCACTTATTGTGCGCATTTAACACCTTTATGCAAAAATAATTTGATTCAAAAAACCTACCTATTCATTTTTTAGAGGGTTTAAAGGTGTTAAGCGATCTTAACACTTTCTTTCGCTAAGAAACTTAAGAAATATGTGTATTTAACACCTTCATCACAAGCCAACTTCTTAAATAAGGACAGTAGAGGCACGCCGAGTACACGAAGAAGAAGAATAATTCAGATGGCTCATCCGCAAGCATGAGAAGTATAATATATACTCGAAGTTCAGAAATGTTATTAACTATCCTAACTTATTGCTCGAAAGTCTCTATTTATTTTTAGAATAATTTTAATGTTGGAAACAAGGACTAGAGAGTTGTTGTTCTTTGAGTATAGAAGATTGAAGATACGTGAGCACTGTGAAGTAGTGATAAGTACGTTGGACTACTACGCAATGCTGCACGAGTTCAATCCCAGCAAACACCTTACGAAGGAATATCCCTCTCCTCATTGTTAGAGAGACCTTTGCTCACAGCGAGCAAGAATTGCCAAAATGAGTACTTAATGTCGATGAGTGTTGGTCAATATCAATTGCAAACTTGGACTCAGATCTTGAACAGATGTTTCTTGCAGGAAGCCAATCAGTATTTCCTGGCTCCTTTTATTTAACTGCTTGATTTTTTGGTACCTTACATACCGATAATATGTAGGGTAAAGGTGTCAACAGTGAATCAGGGTACACAGTGAATCAATAGCTCTCATAATATCTCTTTTTATTTTAAAATGAATCTGGAAATGAGAAAATAACACATTTTTACTTTCCCTCGCAACAGACTAACGGTCTGCGAAGGTGGTTATCCTCATGTGTTTGTGTTTTCTACATAGTTAAGTCATTTTTTTTTTTGTTTTATTTGTGACCTTTTTAAAAAAGTGCGTATTGTAACTTCATTTGAGTTTAATATTCGTACTTTTGTTTATATAGATTATAGACTAATCGTTTTTGTCGATTTGTTTACTTTGGTGAAATATTTTATAAATTATTAACATCTTTTTGTGAAATGACAACATTGTACACAGTGAATCAGTTGAAAGTGGTGCACAGTGAATCATGAACATGGCAGCAGTTCGAGGCTCCAGAATTCACAATTTTCAATCCAGGTTAATTTTTCAAATCTGGTTGTTCGCTAGTAATAATTATGAGCAACTGAATTACCAGTTTTATTTTTTTTTTATTTTCGTACAAAAAAGTAACGTTTTGTGATATTTTTACAAGAACTGTTAAGTTTTTTTTATTTATTTTTGTATTACTTATTAAAAACTACCGTTTTTTGTTGACTCTTTTTAGCAAACAATAAAAAAGATGTGCATGGTGTTGCATACTTAAATTGCACTTATTGTGCGCATTTAACACCTTTATGCAAAAATAATTTGATTCAAAAAACCTACCTATTCATTTTTCAGAGGGTTTAAAGGTGTTAAGCGATCTTAACACTTTCTTTCGCAAAGAAACTTAAGAAATATGTGTATTTAACACCTTCATCACAAGCCAACTTCTTAAATAAGGACAGTAGAGGCACGCCGAGTACACGAAAATTTAAGTTGTCACATAACGCCTTTATCGACTAAAAAAAATCAAAATTTTCAAAATGTCACTTAACACCTTCTCATTTTAAACGCTTCAAATATTTATATGTTATGAAAAAGACTTATGTTTTTACTGAATAAATTGATTTGAAATCCCTGTTTCACTGTGTACCATGCACTGATTAACTGTGTGCAGTGTACAACCATGGTACACAGTGGATCACATGGGAATGGTAATTTCGAATAATTTTTTCACTATCTCAACATTAGTAAAGCTTTGAGATTTTGGGCTTAACCCATTAATGCCTATTGGGTATTTAAATACCCGAAAGTATGTGTCGTTAAAAAATCAAAAATCTCGGAGCAGATATGAGATATCGCGTTAATTCTTTTTCCAGATTAGATTAGATTAGATTTTTATTTTAGAGCTTAAATATTTGTTACAATGTTAATTACAAAAAAATCGGTTGGCATGGCTTTGCCGTCTGCCTGGTTGACAACAAAATTTAACTTTATAAAGTAGAATAAACTCAAATTTTATAATATGTTAGGGGAGTACGTTCAAGTATTAGAAATTTCCGTTTAGAATCCGCTCTCGATACTGTGATGCAATCTTGCAGTACCTGGTTAGTTTTGTAACATTTATTTCATTAAGAACCTTTTGGACTTCGCGTTCCGATAGAGTATCGCTTTCAAAGATTTCCCTCCTTGTCTCCCTGAGGATTGGACATCTGCCAAGGAAGTGCAAAACGTCTTCCCTCTCTTCCATGTTACACAGGCTACAGAGTATCGGTAGATCATCCCTGTGTGGTATATAATTCAATTTTAGGAGCTCTCCACGTAGCCTCAGCAACGTCGCTATTTCATCAATACTGTGCTCATCACGGAAATAGTTATTCTGTTGTAGATTGTGGCAAAGTCGACTGTATATCATTCTATGCTGCGACCCAAGCGCACTCTCCACAAATCCTGCTCTGGCCTGTTCATCCACACCTGTGATGAGTTGGTATAGTTTCGACTTCCATTCCGTGGTATTCTCGAGATTTAGCTCTACTCCACACCTAGTTGCTAGCTCTATCCATTCTTTGTACCATCCCGTTTTGTGCCGTATTGTATGAAGCGCTGCTTTTTTTGGTAGTCGATGGTCTGGCATTTTCAGAACTTTGAGAACGTAATCAACCTGGAGTTTTAGTGTTTTCACGAACAGTGGTGATAGTCCTGTTTCCAACATTAGCATATAATTTGGCGTGTTTGGTGGAAGATGAAATGCTCTCTTTAAGTAGTACCGAAGTAACTTCTCAACTGTCTCATATTGCCTGTATCCCCAAACTTGTGCCGCGTATAAAAGGGTAGATTCCGACACAGCTTCAAACACTTTATATTTGCTACTATGGGCAATGTTTTTGTTCATGAAGCATTTTCTCCAGACTGTATTGATGGCTGTTTTTGACTTCTCTAGTTTTTCCTTAAGATGTCTTTCCATATTAAGGTTTCTGGTGAGATACACACCAAGGTACTTATACTCCTTTACCACTGCAATTGCTTCTCCATTAAAGTGCCATTTCTCGTTTGAGCAGATTCGGCCTCCTCCGCTTTTGAAGATCATTATTTGCGTCTTGTTCAAATTAACCTCCAGATTCCACATATTGCAGTAATCATATAAGCGATTGATCATCAGCTGCATAGATTCGGGCGAGTAGAGATTCTTTTTCCATCCAATAGAAGAAATACGGAGTTACAAATTATACAGAACTGAAAATTTCATGTAAAATTGGCTTTGGAAAATGAATAAATAGAGAAATCGGGAAAACCTTCCTCAGGTAGTTGGCCTTCATTTTCATCTATCTTAGTACAAAGAAATAAATCCGATTGCATCACTTATCTAACCTTTGGAGATAAAATATCCTGCTGGATATTTAAATACCCAACCGGCCGCAGTGTGTACAAAATATACATGAAAATTTAAAAACAATATTTTGTGAAAATAATTATAAAACGTAGTAGGCAATATAAAATTGGAGTAAAGAAGTAGGCAATGCAGTATTTGGCCTTTTTGATCTTTCCCTTATGACGTGGGACGTCATTGTGGTAGTCCGAAAGGCATCAAAATTCAGGCGCATTGACTAGAACGGGTGCGTTTTGGTATTTATTCGACAATATGATAGATGCACAGTACATGCGCTTAGTCTTTTTGAAAGTGTTACTTAAGCTCGGCCACCACGGTAAACTTCTCGTTGTGTAACAAGAGCTTCGACAACATCTACGCGAAAATCATGTCGCACACAGAACATACAAACATTTCGCGTTTACCATAGCTGCATCGAGTGCATTTATATGTAAGTACATACATTGTGGCCAATACCACTTCTTACCACGGACTCTTATGCGGTAGCTGCTCCTTGCGTTGTCGAAAAGGTCAACGGCACCCATTCGTTGATTACATTGATGAATGAGGAATGGCTGATCGATATTTACCATCTTGCGTTTCTTTCCATCATTGCCTTTGAAACAACACGTGCATGTCTCCGAAAGTTCGATATTATGGTGATATGTAGAGGCCGTAGAGGTTAATTGTGAATACCCTAGTTGTGCATGTGGAAACATGTTAAAAACAAAACCATTTCGATCTTCTAATATATCTCTTTAGGTCTGTAATCGATATCTCAGCCAGGTCATCCAGGCAGTCGAAGAAACGTCCTCCCATACAAGATAAGCGCCGTTATTGAAGAGCCGGTCAGTGGCATATAAGGTGTGCTACGGATGTGCTACAGTGTGAGGTTATAACACCGAAGAGTACATAAATTTGACTTCTACTCATAGAAAGTAGGGACATTTTTCTGTTCTGGTCGACTGCGGGTCATAGTTTGCACAAACCGACCTATCATTCCAGTACATAGCCAGCAAGGTATTATTTCTGTTAAATCGGAAATCTGATGTTCCGTGCGGCAATTTCTTCATTTCCCTAATTTCCATTAGAGGAACACCGAGCACAGTTGGCACGGTTGTATCGCACGCTGGCACATCACCTTATGACTGGTAAAAAAGTTATCGAATGTAACGTTATAATTTGCTGGAGTCTCCGGATGTGACAGAAACTGCAACACAACATTTTCGCTAAGGCCATAATTGACATCTTTGTTTGTTGATGTGCGTGAATAGGGCAAAAATTGGAAGCGTATCCATCAGATGATGACAAACACCAATACTTATAGCCAAATCTAATTCACGAACATATATACAATCTCATCCGCGAATCATGTAGGTGGCCCTTTATTGTTTTATGAAAAAAAAAAAACAAGTTAACTTGGAACTCGTTAAGGCCGGTTGGGTATTTAAATACACATATCATAACTCGATTATGCCATTACCTATAAATCTGAAATTTTGCAGATAAATTTCTATGACTTATAAAGGGTGATTTTTTAAGAGGTTGAGAACTTTTTTAAAAAAAAAAACACAAAAAAGTTTGAACCTTGCAATTTAATGTTTAAAGATAATTTCATGCAAATGTTGACCGCGGCTGCGTCTCAGGTAGCCCATCCGCTGAGTCCAATTTTGGCATACTCTTTCACACATATCGGCCGGTATCTCACGAATGAATGCATGGATGTTGGCTTCCAGTGCGTCAATCGAAGCGGGCTTGTCCCTATAGACATTAGCCTTGACATACCCCCACAAAAAATAATCTAATGGTGTCAAATCGCACGATCTAGGCGGCCAATTGACCGGCCCGAAACGTGAAATTAACTGTTCACCAAACTCGCCTCGCAATTGCGCCATTGTTTCGCGTGCTGTGTGGCATGTGGCACCGTCTTGTTGAAACCACATATCATGCAAGTCAAGAACTTCCATTTCGGGCAAAAAAAAGTTTGTTATCATCGCTCGGTAGCGCCGAATCGACATTTCGCGGTCTTCTGTCACACTAGCTGATACGGCCGCAATATTTTCTTCACTACGCACAGTACGTAAACGTGTTGGTGGTTTAATGTCCAACAAAGTAAATTTGGTGCGAAATTTGGTCACAATCTTCCGAATAGACTGCTCAGAAGGTCGAGAATGCCGATCATAAAATGGAAGCAGCGCGCGATGAACATTTCGAACCGAGCACGAATTTTGATAGTAAAATTCAATAATTTGCAAGCGTTGTTCATTTGATTGTTGTGCTTTGGATTAGGAGGCAAATGTGAACGCATCGACTGTACTTAAGCAACTAACTCTTTATTTCAGATTTACAGTAGTCATGTAGTTATTTAGTATTTAAAAGGTTATATTTAACTTAATATTAATATATGTAAGATAGAGTGAGATAGATAAATAGAGTAAGATAGATATGTATATGAACATTCGATAATTAGGTTTATGTACAAGTATGGATATAGGTATAATAATGACAGGGTTGCCAACATCTCCCCCTGTCTTTTTATTATTGTTTTTTATTTATAATGTGAAGGACTATAGCGCTGTGGTGGTCTCCGATGTCTTGACGGTCTTGCCCCTGTTGCTAGAGGTTGAGATGTTGCGGAATTCTCTGGAGGTTCAATTTGTTGAACATCGCCCGACGTTGCTGTTGGTAAAGAATTTCTAGGCGTAACCTCCGGTCGTACATTTTGGGTTATGTGGAAATCATCCAGTAAGACCTTCAATGGAAGTTGAACATTAGTCGCTTCAGTGGATGACTCCCTAATCCTCATCTGGTTAGCATGTGATCGTATCAGCTTCCTCGGATTGTAGATTAAGATATTGTAGTTGACCCGACCAACGCGTTCGATAACCTCACCAGCTGTCCAGATCGACCTTGATGGGAAGTACTGCTTGACGAAAACAGAATCTCATTTACTAAAAGATTTCGGCTTTGCGTTGTGTTTCTTGTTGAATTGTGCATCTTGTGTGGTATTCTGAATCGGCTCTGCAGTTTGTGTTGGTCTTAGTAGGTCTAATGTTGTCCGTATGGGTCGTCCTAGCATCAGTTCCGCGGGTGATTTTCCTTGGAGACTTTTACTAGGTGTGGACCTATAAGAGAGAAGAAAAACATTAATGATTTCTTCAATAGTTCCCTCCCCTTTTAATTTTTTTAAAGCATTTTTGAATGTTCCTACCACCCTCTCTGCTTGACCATTTGATTGGGGATGGTAGGGAGCTGTTGTAATGTGCTCGATTCCATTGACCAAGCAAAATTGATGAAACTGATGACTCTTAAATTGAGATCCATTGTCTGAGACTATTGTTTCAGCAAATCCAAATCTCGAAAATATCTGTGATAATAGCTTAATAGTTACTGATGCCGTAGTAGAATGTGTTGCGATAATTTCTGGCCATTTCGAGTAGGCATCAACTACTACAAAAAAACCAAGTATCGTTAATTGGACCCGCATAGTCTATGTGCACCCGCTGAAACGGTTTGGTGCATAGAGGCCAAGATGCTAGTGTTACTTTATTTGGAGAGTTAGCAGCTAACTGACATTGATTGCACTGCTTCACAAAACGTTTGATTTCATCATCTAAACCCGGCCAATATACATAGCTGCGGGCTAGAGACTTCATTCGTTCCTCTCCTGGATGACCCTTATGTAGTAATTTTAAGATGCGCTGCTGTAATACTTTTGGAATGATAACACGCTCATTGAATAGTAGACATTCTTCTACTATCATGAGAGAGTCCCTTCGATTGAAGTATGCTTTCAGCTCCAATGAGATGTTGTTTGGCCATCCGATTTTTATAAACTCTTTGATCTTGCGAAGTTCTGTTGATTGATTTGTGGCTGCTTTAATCATTTTGTATGTTACTGGTAAGTTTTTAATATTGTCATGTAACTCTGATGAAAAATTTGATTCATTTTCTAATACCGTTTGTGCTATGATGTAAACTTCTGCTGAATCGATTTGATGAGTACCAATTAATCCTGAAAGAAGATCTGCATTACCAAATTCTTGCGTTGGTACATACTTAATGTCGAAATCGTATGTTTGTAACGCCAACGCCCATCTTTGAAGACGATTCGCTGAGTGTATAGGTATACCTTTGCTTGGCCGAAATACTGCGAGCAACGGCTTGTGGTCCGTCTCTAGCAGAATCTTTCGACCGAGAATCATCCTGTGAAATCTAGTTACAGCGAAGACTAGAGCCAAACCCTCCTTCTCAATCTGACTGTAACTTTTTTCTGCGGAGGTGAGTGACCTTGAGACGTAGTAAACTGCTTTGATTTTTCCATCTGTAAAACGATGTGACAAGCAGGCTCCAATTCCGTCTTTTGAAGCATCGGCGGAAACAATGATCGGAAAAGTAGGATTGAAATGTGTCAGAGCAAGGTCGGATTGTAGAATGCGTTTAAATTCACGAAAAGCATTTTCACACTTCGCCGACCAAATAAATTGTTCACCTTTCTTTAAAAGTTGATCCAACGGTGCCCGAAGCTGACTCATTTTTGGTATGTATTTACCATAGTAATTGATGGCGCCTAAAAATGAGCGAAGCTGCTGTAGTGTTTGCGGTGCTGGCATGTTCCTAATGGCTTCAGTTTTCTTAGGATCCGGTTTGGTTCCGTTGCTGGTGAGAATATGGCCTAAATAATGAATTTCACTCATCAAAAAATTGCATTTACTTATCTTGACTTTGAATCCAAACTCTTCCAAGCGTTTTAAAACAGCATGCAGACACCGATCGTGTTGTTCTCGGTTTTTACCTGATATTAAAATGTCATCTATATAAGCTGAGACATTCTCCAAATCTGACAGCATAGTGTCCATAAGCTGTTGGAAAAATCCGGGCCCTGTTTTAATTCCTGGTGGTAGCCTATTCCATTGGTATAGGCCCTTATGTGTGTTAATTGTGAGTAAATGCTTAGAACTGTCGTCCACCTGAATCTGCAGATAAGAATCTGACAGATCTATATGTGTAAAGTACTTACTGTTTGCATGCTTGTTAAAAATGTCTTCCGGTCGCGGAAGAGGATAAAGATGTGGCTGTAGTGATGCATTCAAGCCTGTAGAGTAGTCAGGACATATTCTGATTTGACCACTTGATTTCCTAACTGCAACAATGGGTGCTGCCCATTCTGAGAAATCCACCGGAGAAATGATACCGGCGCTCTCTAACCGTTGCAGCTCTTCTTCTATGGCTTTTGCTGATGTGTATGGAACAGGGCGTTTTGGTCTAAAAACGGGCATAATGTTGTCTTGCAGGTACAATTTTAGTTGATTCTTATTGCAGCAACCTAGTGTTTCTTCGAAAATTGTGGGAAATTTTGATTGGATGGAGGTAACAAGTGTTTGCTTTTCATGTAAATTTACCTTATTACACACGTGATTTAGCGGCGTATTCCATAATCCAAACTTTTCGATCAAATCAATGCCCAGTAAATTGAGGTTAGGTCTGTCTATCACAAAACACTTTGCAATGTGTGACTGGTTAAGAAATTTCACTTCACAGTGAAAACAGCCTAATAATTTTATAGGATTTCCTTGGGCATCGTTAACAACACTTTTTTCTGATTGCAATTGGGGTTGATTTAATTGTTTCCACGCATTCACTGATAAAATTGTAACATCTGAGGCAGTGTCGACTTGCAAGACAACTGATGTGTCATTTATTTCCACTGTTACATATTTTCGATTAGCGGTTGATATATTATTAACGCTACACCGAGTCATGCGAACGTTCTGATCGCTCTTATACTTCGGACGATATTTGTCTCTTTTACTCTTCTCAGCTGTATATGCATTTGCTTGTGGTTTGTACTGTTTGTCATATTTTTCTTTGAAGCAAAAACAGTAACCTTCTTTGTGTCCCTTTTTGTGACACTGTTTGCATGTGTAATCTTTGTATTTGCAGTATTGGGAAAAATGCATGCCTCCGCATCCCCAGCATGGAGTTCTTGGTACATAAGTCGATTGGTTGCGGTTGTATCGATCTGTTTTGTATGTGTCTGATTTCAATTTGTGTTTGACTGAATTGATTGATATTGGTGATAATGACGATGTCTCGATGAGCTGTGTGTCTTGCTTAATGCTTGCAATTCGATGGCATTCTGATATGAGTTTATCCAGTGTTATATCATTTTCTTTTTCTAAGAGTGCTAAGAGTCGAGATCTCACATCGGCTTCACTGGGTGATTGAAGTCCTATAACAAACATTAAGCATTTAAATTGATCAGCAGATAATTTTCCCAATTCAAAATTTTCACATTGCCTATTCACTTCGCTTGCAAAAGCTACATAGTCTTCTCTGTCTGATTTTTTTGATTGCAAACACCTATATCGCATTCTAAAGATTGATTCTTGTCTCCCAAAAATATTGACTAGTTTTTGTACTGTATCTTCTAATTTATAATCCTTAGGTGTTTTAGGTAAAATGAAATCTACATACCGACTATGTTCTTGTGGTCCGAGTTTCCTCATCAGCAACCTTACCTTCGCAGCGTCATCTAATTTAGATGCATCGTTCTCAAATAGGTCGGAATAACGCACATACCATTTTTGAAATGTTATACCATTTTCTGGGTCGAAGTGGAATTCCTGAATGTTCTGAGCCAAAACTTCGAGAGAATATTCGGGTGATGCCTGTGAGTTATCCTGATTTGTTTGTGCCTCCTGCTTGAAGACTTTATTTGCTATCTCACGTAATAATTTAGATTGCTGTTCTGCAATTAATTTTAATTCCTCAATTGCCGACTTGCGAAACAACCTGTTTCCTAATGTCCTAGGCCTTAAGCGCCATACACACCATCAATGTTATTGACGATTTTTGATATCAAGTAACATTGATGCAAAATCGCATCCACACGTATCAATGAACATTAACAATGTTTTTCCCATATTTTGTTCAGTTGCTTCGCTTGTATTGCCGAATATGGACGCAAGTTAATATCTTCTAGCTGTGAGCTGTAGTAAATGCTCAATATGAATTAATATAATGCGCACCGATTTCTATGATGACCTTATTAACAACAGATTGAAAATACCACCCCCACAATGTCCTATTAAATTTTCTTATAACCTAATCGGTTCTCGCGTAGCTTTTCATATGCTTTTCATTTTTCTTCTTTATTCATGCTATTTATGTGTACATATAAATATACGTCGTCAGCAGTCCTATACAGAAACAAGTAGCTTCTTGCAACCATTTGTGTATGCGTGTTACTTTTTCCACTTTACAGTTTTTTGCCGACTCCGAACGGCGAGTTGAGAAGCTTCTCATGACAAATAATACTCTTTGATTGCTTCTCAGACATTCGAAAGAGGTGGCAACCGTGAAAAACTTTCTGAGGTGTTAGGCCCGGGCTGGGATTGAACCCGAGCAGCATGCGTAGTAGTCCAACGCACTAACCACCACGGCCCCGGCCGCCATGTATATGTACATATGTACCTACATATATATTCCTGATTTAATTTTCCACAAACATTCGTTTTTCCGATAAATTCATTAAGGAAAAATCTTCCACAATGCCGTAAAACAGACACTTTCTTTCACCGACAACCACAGACGAATGACAACATTGACAAGTAACATTGATGCACCAAACACACGTTCAATGAAACATTGAAGCATTGTCAATGAACATTGAAGAAAACCAAATAAGTTTTGGTTTCGATCAATGTATCAATGTTACTTGACGAAAATGCATACAAACGATCAATATTACTTGAATGAGTCATGTTTCAAGTAACATTGAAGGTGTGTACGGCGCTTTAGGGTGTGTAGATGGGGCACATCATTGCACCAAAAATAATTCAAATAACCATTTTTTTTTTTTTGTTTTTTATCTTGTACAATTTTCACAAATTTGTTATGCTAAATAACTTAAATCTATCAAAAATACTCACATCAGTAAACTTTCCGCAACAAAATAAAAACATTTACAACTTATACAGCAGTACGACTGTAGGTTTACATTTACATTATTGGACACAAGTGTTACCAAGCGTATATATTAAAAATACAGTTTATATACAATAATGAACGCAATCTCTGTAATGTTGCTATATTTTTACATTTATGGTATGTAGAGACGTCGACTTACAAGCAAAACTGACCAAATGCAAAAACGTACTTCGTGGAAAAACGCAAAGCAAGTTTTTTGATTTCTTCAAATCCCTTGTAATTTATAATGTTACCTGTGATTTTCTTAGATTTTTTGCAGATTTCTACCTGTTATTAAAATAATTTAAATTTAGCAATTCCTTTTCCCAGTCTTAAAGAATTATTTATTATTTCAGGTTTTTTTGACATCTGTTTTGCTTTTTACATGAGATTTCTTATTGGCCCCTTTTTTATTTATATATTTTTTTCGTTTTTGTCTTCACCAAATTGGTTCTTATAAACAGCTATAATTTTAAGCACTGCATCCCTCTTCTTCGCATTCAACATTGGTAATTGTGGTTTTTCGAGCAAAATTTTATTTTCCTTCAGTTCTTAAACAAAAATGTAAATTATTAATTCACTGCTAAAACCCACACTCTAGTTCACACTCGGAAGACATTTTTTATCTTTTCTATTCTAGCCACAACTAAATAAGACAGAGAGCTTTGAGATCTGACTTAAAGCAATCAAGTCAGAGCTATTGAGAATGATATAATTTTTTTGCATATGAAACTGAGTTCGAGTTCCGCTTTACACAATCGATCTCACATGTGAGTTCAAGCTTGTCAGCTCTGACTCCGAGCTCGTGCTCATCTTTTAGCATTCGACCCAATGTGTCCATTTTGCATTTGGAGCCTTGGTTTTAATGAGAGGCTGAAGTGGAAATAATGAAAACTTGCATATTTATCATTATTTCCGATTGCCAATTTTCCAATTGACCTAAAATCACGTCGTTTGTCAATTTTAAATCGACAAGTGGAAAGCTAGCATAAGCTTGCTAACTACGAGTTAACTCAATGGCTATCCGTCTGTTAAAGATTTTTTTTATTAAGAAAAATTAATTCTTAAAATAATTGAAATAAATCTCTATTTTGAAAGAAGCCCCTATTACTCTGTTGCCTTTCAAAACATTATGATATATTTTGCGAGTCACTGTACATACATACATTATGTACATTATGTACATTAGTTGAAAGTCGAACTTAAATGTGGAACTCCCTGTATCCTCTCCAAATGGCGACTAGCTTAACTCCGTTTTCTTGTTATTACCGCTTTAACCTCATTAATACCGCCTGCTGATACCGAAAGCAAAAACTAAAACGCAAATCCCATCCAACTCATGCATGCTGCAGTGAAACGTGTTCCAGAGTCACCACCTTTAGTTTCACCAGTCAACCAAAGAAAACGTGAAGAGAATCCTTTATGCTAGCGGTAGCGCTTCGCTAAAAGTTTCACCGACAACTGCAAAATATCCCATTTCAGACTTTTGGATTCTTTTATGTTTGTTGCAAAATTACTTTAGCTACTCAAATTAAATAACAAAGTCCACTAGAATCAAAAAAGGACGAATATTTATAGTTTCTCTGAATCAGAATGCAAGAGTACCAAAAAAAAAAAAAATACGAATTTGTAAATATTTGTGAATCGGACCCTTGGTATACACATCACAAGATACTCGAACAATAAAATTGTAAATTTGCCCTCAATACTCTTTTAAAAGTTTCATTTTTCGTAGTCTTCTTGGGTGTCCTCGCGCCACCCCGTTCCACGAATGCCCTTAATTCTCTGTTTGTTTTGTTTTCATCTGTGCACACATGCATACCCTACAAGCATATTTCCTTATGGAGAAAGTTAAAAATCCTCGATTTCTCAATTCTTATACCTTCATCCGCTTGTACGGGGCTACAGTTGTGTGTACTTTTGAACGTTTTTCATCTGAATACCGCCTGCCTCTGGCCCTGGCTAGATATGCTCTATAAAAAAAAAACACACAAGTTGGAATCCATTTGATCTTCGTCCAAAGCAAACATTCGATGCTGCGATAATATAATTTTCTTTTATGATATTTGACAGAATTTTAAGTGAATAGTTAGGTCCTTTCTCCATTCTTTTCTGGTTCCGTTCTACGTATGTTGGCAGTGGCAGATATACGGAAGGAGCATTTCCATATACACATCCCCTTTTGCCGCTGTCACGGCCAACAAACACAGCGAAAGCGTACACACAAGAAGCATGCTTCCTACGCTTTGAACAAACATCTAAAAAGCTACAATCCTTATTGAAATAGAAAATTGAGAACATCCGTGACGCCAATATGCCGGAGGACTTTCCGCCAATACTCAATCCAGTAGCAGTGCGCCGCGCCGCGCCACGCCGGCCGGGTACATTGTTAGATGAGTTCGGATGGGTCTATTAGCGTGGACTTTAAGAACACAAAAGGTAAGAGTCGTCGTTTGAGTAGAAACGCAAAAAAACGACATATTATACTCTTTTTGAACCTCGTCCCTATTACAGAGTTTTTTTTTTTTGTCATTTTGTCAGTTTTCTTTTTTAGATGTTTTTGTTTGCTTAGTGTCTGTTGTCGGTTTTATCTTCACAATGAAGTTTTAGGCCGGACGAGATAACCTGAAAACCACTTAGGGTCATTTGGATACATTTATTTTCCTCTCCTTTGAGTGCACAAACTGGTAGATGCTAAATGGATTTCAAAGTCTGTTTGCACACCTCGTAGACTAGAATCAATCATATTTGGGTTGTTTTTTTTATTCTTTCTATTCTTTTCGGATATTTTGGGCTTTTCATTGGTAAACGAGTGAATTGTTATTTATTTTCACTCGCATCGGGTCGAAAACTACGCATAGGTGCTTTTAAAGAGCTGGACTCCTTCCAAATTACTCTTAAACTTTACCTAGCTTCTGCCAAATTCACTAAAAGCATTTTAACGTAAATCTCGACCTGCACAAAAACCATTACAATGTACAAGAGCCTTACTATGTGACATAAGTCCTTTTTTCTGACCTAAAAGTTGCTGGAAATATTGCAGGGCAATGGTGAGTTACAGAAAGTGAATTAAACTTGGTCGATTTACTGTCCCAGGAAATCCGAAACTTTTTCCTTTTTTCTTTTACTTTTCATGAGTCCTATTCCTATGTAATGAGTTGCTGTATGAGCTTTGTGAATTTCAGTACCCACAGCTATTCCAAATTTACATAACTAACCAGCCCATATCGAAAATAAAACATCTGGCTGGGAAAGTGCGCTAAGACTCACAAATTGGTGTTTCTTTACGGATATAGCTGTAGGGGATATGTCTCTATTTTTAATGAACTTTTAATCGGTATACGGATGACATCCTCACCATACCAAAGATGGGAAGAGTATAAAGACATTGCAGCAGACTTGCTCGGTAGAAGCGCATCTGAAGGTGTGCTTAAGGCTTCTGAATATTTCCAGTGTTCAGATGCAGGGTCAGGAGTTGGAATTACTATCAACCCCGGATACAACTACATATTTGCATTTACAGTCAGAATGAGCTTAAGGCGTTAGGATCTTAAATTGATAGATCGGAAATAACCAGGAATTGCTCAGGGTATTGTGCAGATAGAATTAGGATTCCCGGCCACTTCGGGACAAAAGAAAACGAGAACTGAGAATTGGCATAGCTAACGGTAGAAGTTCCATTTTAAGTCAGTTGCAAAGGAGATTTTGTTTTAAATTGACTGACGACAGGTGATCAAATATAGGGCACTATGGGCGGTGCTAGATTACAGACTATTAAAAATACGAAACTGCGTTATCAGTTATGATGATATGATATGATGAACCTACGGGTACGGTAGAGGTGTCCGCTAGTACTGCGATCAGAGTTGGAATATTGTGCCCCTTTTTATGTCCACGAATCATACGGAATTTTTAGAAATTTGATAACCCCATCGACTGTACTTTTGTAGGGCCTAGTCTTTTTGTTAGAGAAGGGCACTCTGAGATCAAGTGCTCCGTAGTTTATTTTATTTGTTTACAGAATCTGCAGGTGTCTACGTTGCTGATTTTCATTTTGTGGAGGTGGCTGTTGCAGATTAAATGTCCCAATAGTCCTGCGCAAAGAATTTTTAAATTTCCTCTGTTTAGTTTTAGGGTTTCATTTGTTCTTTTGTTGTTGTGATTGAGGAATTTTTTTTGAGTGCTTCAGGCATCAGGCCCTCTAAATTGTTTCAGTAACTTTTTAGTTGGTTTGTTGTCTATTCTGCGATGACTTTGTTGGTGTCTTTTCTTGTGAAGCCATATAGCCATGTAGCCTGGTCCAATAAATAGACTGTTGGCTCCTTTTTAGCCAAGATATCAGACTTTTTGTTGCCGTCATGTCCTTCATGCCCTGGCACCCGTATTTTTTTTAACTATGTTTTTCTCCGTCAGCACGTTAAGGCTTGAGTGGCATTCGAACGTGGTTTTAGATTCTTAGTTGTGGCTTCTTAGAGCCTTAAGTACAACTTAGCTGTCAGACATTATGTTTATCTTTGTTTTGTTTAAAATGTCTGTCCAGTAAGATTTGTGCAGCTGTATTGATGGTACCGCTTGAAAATTTGTGGCATCTTTATGGAAGGGTATATGTATGTTTTCTGTGTACCATTTTGTTGGACATCGTTCCTGGTCCACTTTGAGTTGTTATTCCATTCGTCTATGTTCGGGAAGAATGTTTTGTAGTTTTTAACGAGGCTAATTTTAAAGAACATGTGATCGCTGGCACTGGTCTTTTTTTTATCTAGTAGATAGACATTATTTAGTATACTTTATGTTCCCTCATGTACCTTGAGGGGTGGACATGAGCCTTTAACCAACCGATAAAGCCCTCCCGATCTTCAGGCAATCTAACGGTGAAACTGCGTCTTGCATTACTTCAGCATAGTGCCACTTTGTCAATCCTTTAAAACCGTAACATATTTTAGCACTCTCTCGATGTAGGAGCGCATGTGGTTCTATTATACTCTTCTTTATTCGTGTGCCAAAGAACGAGAGAACCAGAAAAAGAAGGAAGTCCAGGCCACTTTTACATCAGGCATGATAGTTCCCGCCCGTCTTAGCAAACGTTCGGTACTGACGTGTTGACTGCTATAAACATATGTATGCTCTTAGTCACCGAAGTGCTTACTCGCCTTTCCCCAAGAAAAAAATAAAAGAAAACATTTAAATCCCATCAAAAACATTACTGTAAAAAAGGCCAAGTTCCTATTAAAAATGTAAGCCATAAAAAGTGGTGAGATAATAGCGGCCAAATTCTTGCAGAACTTTATTATAGCAGTAAAGATGAGTAAGTTGAGCTTTAAGGCTAGAAACAACCAATCCATATGAAAATGAATACGTTTGGAGAGAGAATATACATACACATATATGTATGTACTGCGATTATCGTCATATAATTGTTAAAAAAGTAAAAAGTTAAAATTTCAAACTGCATGTCGAAAGTAATATTTGTTTCATCTGGTGTTCCTCAAGGAAGCCATCTTGGACCTTTGTTATTTTTAATATATGTAAACGAATTACCGTTATAGTTGCAATACACAACTATTTGCTATTTGCAGACGATTTTAAACTTTTTTCTACGGTAAAAAGCGTGAATGATTGTTTTAAAATACAAAGTGATCTTAATAAAATTGTAGATTAGTGTAAAAATAATTTTCTCTTCTTAATATTAAGAAATGTAATATCTTTTCATTTTATAGATCGCAAACTGCTACCTTATTTGAATATTATATCTCAAACACCACTTTGGATAGACTATTGGGGTTGTGTTTGATAAAAAGTTAGATTTTTCTTTACATATTGATTTTATTGTAGCAAAGGCAAACTCAATGTTAGGGTTCCTTAAAAGAAATTGTTCAGAGTTTTCGAGTCCTTATGCAATTAAAGCAATTTATACTTCACTTGTCCGTCCTCAATTAGAATACGCCTCAGTTGTATGGGATCCACTTTACACGGTTTCAAAAAATCGAATTGAAAAAGTTCAAAAGTCGTTTACGAGATTTTTGGTTCGACAACTAAAATGGAATTTGCCAGAATTCACCAGATGTGCCTTAATTGGTCTGGTTACCCTGGAAAAACGTCGCCTGGTAAATTGTATTATGTTTGTTTATGATGTATTGTCTTACCACATAAAATGTCCCGTTTTATTAAATCATTTGAGTATATATGTTCCAGGAAGAAATATTCGGCCCAGAAATTTGTTTTATATTCCTCTTCATAGATATAACTACGGTACTAATGAACCATTCACAAGATGTATGAAATTATTTAATGAACTTAATGTTAAATTAGACCTAAGTCTTACAAGAAATGTATTTAAATTACAATCAAATGAAATAACGAATATAAATTAAATTTAAGTTATATTAGTTTTAAGCAATCTGTAAGAGGAAACTCGATAGATGAATGAATGAAATAAATAAATAAATAAATAAATAATTGAGTATCATTTTCATTGTAGGTACTTATACAGTGGATTCTGCTTATTTGGGACACTTCGGTCAAGACCCATCCTCGGCCTAGTATGGCCGAGCACTAAAGAAATGCATTATATAGCTTAAATTTATCTTTTGACCTCCAATATTGAAAGTTTATTAAAGAATTGCTCTGATTTAACCCTTAAGCATACAAACGTTTGAGAAATTTTAGTGCACGGCCAGGTACTTAAGTTGTCGGCGTACTGCCGGCCAACTATTGAAATTACCAAGTTAGTATTCGGCCACTGAATCCTATTTCGATTGGCATCGGCCTATTTGTCTAATTTACTAATGCACTGTTCGGAAAATAGTTAAAGACAGTAAAAGGAAAACACCATTCAAAGATAGCAGGTCTGGTTTTCTTTATTTTGAAAACGAAATCCTGTAATTGCTTCAAGGGAAGCTTAAGTAATAAACGAAGCTATAAATACGGTCCATGCAAACATTTTTGAAGTTCCTTAACTATGTAATTTTTGTTCTTTTGTTGTTAAACCTTTTTAATCTCTTAAGCTATTCAATAACTTTTTTTTAGATTAATAGCAATTATGTAACTTATTTCTAAATTAGAATAAGAAAAATAAGTATACGTAGTATGATTTGATACATCAGAACTGATTTCAACAAACTGTTGCCAACTAAGTGTTTTTTTTTTGTTTATTCTATGCTATTTAAAACAATAAAATATTATTTATGAAATGTTTTGCATTCAAATAAACCCTTAAATGATCATTAAAAATATCCTTTTCATTGATTTATATAGGACCTGGCCGACCACTAGAACTTTTATGGCCGACCACTAAAATTGGGCGGCCGACCACTAGCGCAATATGACTTTTTTCATCAATTTGGTCATATCTAGAGAACAGTGAGGGTTTAAATAAAAATTATTTTTTTTATCGATTAATATTTGTTTCGACATTCACTGAAATTCTGTTTAAACGTTTTTCATCAAATACTTTAGAAACTGGAGAAGCGCAAACTGAAAAAAAAGTTAGGTGGCCGACCACTAGTGCCTTTACCCTAATACACGGTGATTTGTTTTTATTTATTTAAACGATTTGCAAGTTAATAGCTAAATAAGAGTTTTTTTTAATTTTTCCTATAAATGCTACATATTTCGAAACATATTTTGAGCCCAGGGTGTCATTGTGTAAGCTACAATGGGGATAGTAATAACAACGGTTACATGTTTAAAAATAATAGATCGCATGCAACTATATAGATCGGATGCCCTTCAATGTTCAATAAGAGCCCCACCCTAGCTCGCTGCTCTCTTTTCTTTTGAGTCCAATACTTGTTAATATGTGTATCTATTAAGAAATAGGGCTTCCGCCTCCTATACATGATACATACTTCTATTTCTACTTAAGGAACTGCTTATTGTTAATGTTTCTATCCATACGAATACTATAGATACTGAATTCATTTTCTACAATTGGGAGGGAGTAATTAACATGAGATAAGTTTGCTAAGCAATGTTTAGAAAAATTCTTGTCAAGATCTAAGCCCTAAGGTCTTATTGTGTCTGTGTTCAGGGCTTTCCTTTATGTATGCGTGTGATGATTATTCAATCTGCGATATTTTCGTTTAAAATATAAATTGAAAAATGCATAAACAAAGTTTCTTAATCCGTTTTCCTTTGCAATATTATTTCAAATGGCAATTATTGAAACTACTCGTTAAAAATAAAAAAATCGTATACTTCTGCATACATAAAGACCTGAATCTTGTTCAGTACTCCGGCAAGGGACTTACACGACATCAATCTAACAAATGTCTAAAGTCGCCGCAGTCATAAAACTTCGCAACACAAATTGCATTTTCTCTGATTTCATGTTAGTTGCATATATTCATATGCATGTGTTCCAGTAGTTTTTTTTCACTTTTTTTTATTTTTTTCATTAAACTAGAAATTGCAATTTGAAAACTTATTTCCATTTCCATCCTCCAAACCCGGAATTCACTGGGTACCTGTACAGAATACATATATCCATATATCCCTTCCTGCTCGCACTCGTGTGTATCTACTAGTATAACGTCACACGGAAAGCGACTCAAAAACTTGTGGCATTTTCATGTATGTTAAAAGTATGAATTTCTATGTCCTCCTACATGTTTTTTTTACACGGTTCCTGTAAACGACTAGTGACAAAAAAAATTCAATTTGTATTGTGCTCCGCTAACAAAATGCAAATTTCCACAAAGCATCGGCAATCAGAACAGGAGTAGGTACAGGTGCGAATGCAAATGTAATTTAAATAGAATTTCACAAGAATTCCGCAGAGCAACTGATTTATATGGAAGACCAGAACAAGCTGGACTAGAGAATAGCTAAGTAAATCAGGAGCATGAACAAGGTTTTAATTTTTTTTTTTCATAAATTTTACTTTAGTCGGGGATTGCTTAATGTAAAACATACACTAATGACGAGTATGTCAGTGAAAAAAAAACGCACATTTCAAAACAATAGTTTTCAATCACAATAAAAAATTTAGTTTATGTCCAAGTCCATGTCTGGAATATTTCTTTTCATTTCATCTTTATTTATTTTGTATAAGGCTTGACATGATACTACAAGAAAATAATTCTTAAAATTAAGTATCAACATTCAGTGTTAATTACATTTTCAAAATGGCTATAAATGAATGACAAAGGAAATTTCATAAGGAAAGTTTATAAAAAGCAATAATATAATATAAATTATGTTTTCATTAAAATACTAAGAATTTAATTCTGTTGCGACATGTGTAATTAAAAATAGTTTCTCCCGAAATACGGCTGACGAACTTATTCTTTGTAATTGATGTGGAAGAGAATTCCACAAACGAATCGCGTAAACGAAGAAAGATCGCTCTCCAACTGTGTGCGTGAATCGTGGTAAAATAAGTCTCAACCCTCTTGGAGACTGTATAAATAATTTATATACTCAATCAAATACTCAGGACATTTGTTATGAATTATTCCATGGAGCCTAAGGATATTTCTAAAATTATAATATTGGTCCAAACTCATTCCCAGGAGAGACCTTTTCTGTCGTGAAACACTAAAATGTCTTGGAACATTATATATATATCGAATACAGTCGTTAAAGGCCACGTTTAATTTACGCCTGCATTCATAATCCAAACTGGGGTATACTGTACAGTTATTAGACAAAAATGGCAGCACTAAGCTTTTTATTAGGTGCATTTTCATCTTCGGAAGAAGTATATGCGAGGAGGAGGACGTGTGCTCTCGAAATTATTAGTTGTCTCGCTTTAGCCGATGCGTAGATCGGGATGTATGTACCTCTAAGAATTCTCATTTGTGCCTCAGAGCTTGCATGAGGTGGTCGTTTCATTGAGGTAAGTCACGTTAAAATTGAGATATAGCTATGGTCTACGTCGCGAACACAACTGTGACGTTTGTTCCAACTACATGTAATTTTTTTTCTTTTGTTATCTTGTTAAAAATATATACTTAAACCTAAATTTAAAGTAAAAAATGTGTTAAGTACAAACTTATTATTTTTTGAAGTTCGAAGAAAATACTTCTTTTTTTTTGTTGATCCTGAATGATCTTTTAGTTTGCTTTGTTATATAAAAAATAAATAAAATTTCAATAAAAAATGAATATGTTTCATTTATAAATATATAAATTTATCTTACAGTTATTTTAGACATTCATATTTATAAACAAAATAGTAAATTTGGCGTATGATTATCCTTAACGTACATAAAAATATGATTATGTTTCTAGGGCTAATAAAAACAGAGAAAAGAAGTGGTCCAGTTTCCAGTATCTGATCCTTGCGGAACACCTACATTAACAATATTTGGACTGGAACTTCCCCGATCCATCTAAACTGTCAGTAAGCGGTCACACAAATAGCGAAAAATCAGTTTAAGTGCAGAACTAGAGAATTGAAAGTGATCTTTATGCTTTTTTATCCAAATGGAGTGATTGATCGAATCAAATAAAAAATCTAGAAGCACCATTACACTAATTTCATTTAAGTCCAATGCAATCCTTAAATCAGTTTTTACCTTTATTACGGCTGATTCACAGCTATGCTTTCTTTGAAATCCGGACTGCCACTTAGAGAGCTTATTATGCCTATCCAAGGCTTCTTGAATCTGTTGTAACAAGATCCCTTCGAAGACTTTTGATAGAAAGGGAAGTATACTTATGGGTCTAAATTCTGTGGGGCTAGTGGGGTTTAATTTTTTTTTGGAATCGGAATAATTTTGGAACACTTCCACTGCTCTGTAAACTGACAGCTATATATACAGTAGTTGAACACATGTACTAAATAGGGAAGAAGTAGAGGCAGGACAATCTTAATAAACTTTGGCGAAATATTATCAAGTGCATTTGATTTTACTGATCGAATCGCTATTCTAACATCCAAATTGCTTGCACATCTAAAAGCGAACCACTCACTAGAGCTTGAACCATTTAGGTTAACATTGGGAGCATTTGTTGAGTCAGGAATGAGAACCGACCCTATTTCAGTCGGACTGAAATTACATATTGGACGTTCACTATTAACTACACCTGAATCTTTCAAGTTTTTCCATAGGACCCTAGTGCTTAACTTGGGGTCAAGTCGCTGCAGAAAATACGCACGCTTGGTAGAGCGTATTGTGGCAGTGACTCTATTTCGTGCAAATACCATATTGGCGCCTATTGTAATCAGAAGGTGTTCGCTTGAACCTCTTAAAAAAACGTTCTCTTACCTGAACCAAAAATTTAAGCTGGTGAGTAAACCATGGACAACTCTGCAGCTTAATAACTCTTGTTACTGTAGGTACATAGCATCCATAAATTTCAGTTACTAACGTAGTAAGCATCAGGGATACTTTTGAATCAATATCTACTGCACTGTACATACTATTTAATCCAAAGTTCCCAATATTTTGTTGAAGATGTGAAAAGTCAATATTACGAAAAGATTTAAAAAAAAAAAAACGGTTTTGACATTATGAGAACAACTCATATTAAACTTTAACTGGCAAGTAATATGGAAATTGGGGGCAATCCTTCAGAAGATACAGCTTCAGCACAATTTAACCATAACTGAATTTATCAAGTAGTAACACCATCACAATGCAATGCTCCAAGTCATCCTCAGGATTATATGTATATATATATATATCATCATCGCTAGGATTCGCGTAGACCATCATCTTATACAAATTTTTTCGATGAATACTAATATCAGCAGCGTCGTTATCATCGTTCATACACATTCATTGTAACAAGAACTTAACCCTAGTATTTACATGTTCTATTATCTGTAATGACGTCATCATCATCGAGGCCATCAGATTTACAATATTCAGCTACGTTATCGTTTTTATCACAATCACTGTCATTCAAATTAAATTCATCCGCATGAACAGCCACAAAATCACCAACAACCACCACCCCATCTAGGTGCAGACCATTCACTTTCATACAGGCTATGAGCCACTTATTTCAGAACACCCATTAAATGGAATAACCAAAGTTAGGTACCTACTATTTAATGCATTATTTCGTTAAGTTTACACGTACAAGTATTTATAGAATATTCCAGAAATCACCTAACCAGCTAATCATAATACTGCGTTAATCCAAAGACAAATGAGAAGAAACGATGTGCACACTCTTACCTCAGTAAAGGATTTTGCTGAAGTAGCTATTTTAAAGTGAGTGTTGAGATGTTCATGTACGTATGCACACTTCTGCACCTTGCGGACGAGATGCAAAGAGTCTATAATAGAAGAACCTCTAGTAACCAAGAGGTGACGGTCATCAAAAGGATCAAGGAAGAAGAAAGAGTCGCTTCAATGACCAGGTGGCAAGCTCGGTGGGAAACCACCACGAAGGGCTGATGGACCTATGAATTGATTCCAACCATAGACGTTTGGACAAACCGAAGGCATGGAAACTGTAACTACCACCTTACGCAGTTTCTATCTGGTCACGGTGGATATCGAAAATACCTACACCGTTTTGGGCACGATACATCACCTTTTTGTCCAACTTGCCCCAATCAGGACGAAGATACAGACCACGCAGCATTCCACTGCATACGCTTTCTGGGATGGAGAACTGACATACGAAGTCCACAGACAATAATAGACCAAATGCTGCGGTCAGAAGAAAATTGGTTGGAGATCTGCACACACATAACAAATGTGCAAAACGAGCTGCGAAGAATAGAAAAAATAAGACCTGCAGATGAGCAAATATAGGAGATATAGCATAGATTGCTTACCAGCCCCGCGGAATAATACCTAACGGCAGTCCCGCGGGGGGAGTGGTCGGAGAGTGGAGGGTGTGGGTTAGTACGTAGGCGTATTCTTGGAATCGAGCAATCAGGTCTACGAATCGTGCATGCTAGTAGCCCGGGCTACTAGTATCTTTCGAAGATTACACATCCCTTGGCGCAACCAAAAAAAAAAAAAACATACGTTGCTAGGTAATTTTCCTACAATTTTAAAAACAGAAAGCTTAGATATAACACATATGAAGAGGTGAATTACTATGACATTTCTGCGGGAGTTCCATAGGGATCGGTTCTTGGGCCTCTATTGTGAAATATAATGTATGATAGAGTTCTACTACTAATGCTGCCGAATCAATAACTGGATTCGCTTATGATATCGCAATGGTGACCATTGCCAAACTCCAAATCCGCGAAGTATAATCACCTACAATCGAAGCAATCGCACGAATTAGGGACTTGCTTTTATCAACTGGCTTACAAATAGCCAACTAAAAACAGAAGCGGTATTCATGATCAGCTGCTCATTTTCAGGTAGGCAACCAAACCATCAGATCAAAAGAAGCAATCAAATATATTAGATTGATAACACTAGTCAACAACGAAATTGGTGCTTCAATAAAAACATGATCAGTATAAAATCTAAATCTGGCAACAAAATTGCTCTAGAACGTCAGAATTTTGAGCTATACCAATCTCAAAGTGCTAAAAACACTGTTTTTGGCAATATTTGAAGTAATTTTTTGAGAACAGCAAATTTTTATAGCCATTTTTAGCTAAAGCATCCTTTAGTACTACTCTTTCCCTTTCAATCCCATTTAAGTTTGTTTCGCTACGAGGTACATAATGTATTTTGCTGAGCTTTGTTCAAAACAATTCATGAAATCATTGCCAACAAACAACAATTTTCCATCAGTGGAGTCCGAAGCCAAGAGCCATGCATGGGTGAACCTGGACCTGCTTCGCGCAACGATTTGTGTGTGTGTGTTATATTTCTGAACGAATGGAAGGGACCTACGGTTTTTTGCCGACTTCAAATGGCGAGTTGAGGAGGATATCATGAAAAATGATACGCTTGTCAGACATTCAGAAGATGTGGCACAACGAAAATTCTTTTTTTTTTGGTGTTTGTTGGGATTGAACCCGGACTGCATGCGTAATAGTTCAACGTACTTATCACTACAGCGAAATGCTTGCTATTACAACGCGCTTATCAGGTACAAATATTGCGGCGTTTTCTGCGAAGGTGGCCATCCTGGCATTGTTTCTTAATTACCTAAGTGGCGCTACAGTCCGGAGTGGACCAAGGCCTAAACCAACAACCATTTTTAGTGAGCCTGGTCATTAGCTAACTGACTCCCGTTGTGCATTCCAAGTTGGTTGGGGTCCTTTTCCAATTTTGTGTGCCACCTTAGGCGAGGTCGTCCTCTGTTGGAGTTGAATACTCCATCTATTGAATACTATCGAACTCAGAAGAGTCGAGCAGATAAATAGGATTTCAGAATTTCATAATGCTATTTATATAGTTAAATCCCTATGCAGTCTGAACTCTAAGCGCTTATAACAAACATTTTCAAAGGGTGTCGTACAATTTGGTTTTTTTCTTCTAGTACCTTTTCCACTTTATCCGTAATACCATGCGTTCATTGAATGTTTATTTCTTAATCCGAACTGATTATTCGGGATTAGTCTTTTTGCTTCTATGATTTTACTAAGCCTTTACCCTTGCCTTGTTACCTCTGGTGCTGCTGGTGGGGTATTAAAATAACTTCAGCTATTTTGTAATGTTTTGGGAAATAACGAAGCTTGAGGCAGACCTAGGGTAGGGTGGGGCAGATTCGACACATTTTCTGTAGATTCACTATAACTTTTTATAAAATGAATATTATATATGTATAAGTTTTTATTTAATTTGAAGCATTGATAATCGAACTAAAGAAATACGTTAATCATTAGGACCTTACTCAACCCTAATTGTTTATAAAAAGTGATTTTAAAAACTACTTCAAAACGTCGAAAGTGCCCCATGGGTGGGGTACATTCGTCTTTCTAGTGGGACACTTTCGACACGAATTCAAATAACACAAAAGGAAGAGAAAACTCATAGCGAACTATTTTATTTATTTAAATAAATCAATATTATGTTTACAAAACATAAAAAAATCCATGAGATACTTCAGAAATTAGTGTTAAAATTAAACTAAAAATCACATTCAGTTGTCATACGAACATATGAAATAAGATCACAAAGTAAAATAAAGAAAAAAGTATTGACATTTTTAAGTTAAAAGAAACGATTAATACAAAAAAATAAAATAATTGCACGTTGTAACTGCTCATGTCAACGTCTTTTGTCATTTGTCGTAGGTGCCCCACATAGTTTCGTCGAAAGTGCCCCATGCTTTGTTTTTATAAAAAAACTAGTGGTTACCCGGCGTGCTTTGCTATACCTATTGAAAACTGTGTTTATGTCATAAATGTAATGAAATTTTTTCGATTGACTTTTTGTGAATAGTAATGACTCTGGTGGAGAATCAAACGCCGACAACTCTATTTGAATTTAAGAAAACTGTCCAAACTATAATATCCTAAAAACTCAAAACTTTCCATCCGATTGAACTGAAACTTAGACAATATATTTGTTATGAAACGAGAAGTGCACAAAAATCTGCTGAAGTAATAATTTTGAGATTTTGGTTGTCATGGCCATCTATCGGGAAACTTGAAAATTTTTGATTTACAAATATTTCTCACTTCATAACAAATATATTCTGTAAGTTTCAGCTCAATCGGATGGTTTTGAAATGTTGGAGTTCCAGCGCCATCTATTGGAAAACTTGAGAACTTTTGATGTACGAACATTTCTAAATTCATTACAAATATATTGTGTAAGTTTCAGCTTAATCGTACGGTGAATTCAATTTTTTTTTTAGTTCCAGCGCCATCTAGCGGAAAACTTGAAATTTTTTGATGTATGAACACTTCAATCATTAGAGAAAGTATATAGTGTAAGTTTCAGCTTAATCGGATGGTTAGTTCATGAGTTCTGAGGTATCAAACGAACAGCTCATTTTTATATATAAAGATATTATTTTTTAAGAAACTTATATAGAGAACTCAATGAAAAGATATAAAAATCTTAAGTTAATAATAAATACTTAAACTTGAATTGGACATCCATTAAATTCTGTAATCAAAAAGTTAAATATCGCTTACCTCGTGGCCAAGTAAAGTTACACAAAATCACTGAAATATCAAAAAACCGGTCTAGACACCACAACTGTTGAAAGAGAACTTCGAAAATTCGTATGTGATAGGAGAGAACAGTATGACTAACAATGCCATCAACATTTTTATTTAAAAATTAACTGTCTTTTAACCATTGCAAAAGTCAAATGTGCCCCACCGTCGAAAGTGCCCCACCCTACCCTACATTTTAAATTAATTTTTTTTTTTTCGACACATATATCCGAACTTTTTTCGCTCCCACATTATTAATCCCTCCCCGTCCCCATACTCTATTCTTTCAAGTCATCTAATTCTACCACAGTCAACACCCCATCTAGTTTCTTAGACCCTTTGCTTTCTCCTACAGGTAAACTCACCAAGCAGCTTGTAGATGGTAATGACGACAGCCGCTATGTACTGTCGCGTTTGAGAGATCATAGAATTTACGAGAACGTCCGTCTATATCTTGCCCACCTTCATGACAAACCGGACTTAAGTATGGTCTTCTCAATTAAATCAAAGCCAATATCGACGATATTTAAACTTAGAGCGGAACTCTTGGATCTGAACTATATTCCTCATAGGGAGCCTTTGTAACCTTGCAGACAGAGAGGACGTACTGCATTTTTTGGGGAAATGCCCAATTATCCGAGAGACCCGCAGAAGAATCTTTGGACGTGATTTTATAATGGATGAGCAAATAATAGAGTTACTTAATGATCTAGACATTTCAAAGTTATTTAAATACTGCAAAATAGCACTTTCTTATAGAAACAGAATTTTAACTGAGCACTTTTATAATTGGAACTAGTGGAAATATATTTGGAGACGTGTTTAAAAAATTAATTGTCAATCAGGCAGACGGCAAAGCCATGCACTTACTGATTTTTGTAGTCATACCTTTGTTAATTTAAAAGTAATAAATAAAATCTTAAAATCTAAAATCAAAGCCTTAATGGACTAGCCTTGCCTCAAGTGAGTATTGTAGTGAACAAACAACTCGACACCTGAAAACCTTTGAATTCTTAAACACTAAAACCCTTTTTGTCGACAAATGCTGCTTTTGATTTTACCTTTATCATATTAACCCTTACGAAGGGCAAATAAAATGATATTCATTAGATACGTTTTTGTTATTCTTTCCGCCAACAGCGGACACAAAAACGCACGAACAATGTAATGAATTGTACACACAATTCAATAGAAAAATTTACTGCAGATCCAACTGTGGCAGAAAGTAAGCGTACCCAATACATTCCTGCCACTTCGTATTAATTTCGGTTCAGAAGAGATGTCCTGCCACAATAAGTGTACCCAACTCTGAGTGCCCCTGTTGTTAACTCCACCGTGAGGGACAGTGTAACGAATGATATCCCATCCATATACAGTAATATCCATTTGTATAGTATACCGCAGTCATACTCAGTTGCTCGTTTTTTTTTCGTTGCACTGTACCTAACTAACTTCATGAAATTTCCAACTAAAAGTCCTGTGGGGGTTTTGCAAAACTTTTGTAATTATTACGAACGTTGGACTTTTTCAGTTGCCCCGCTCCCGGATATGTTGGTGGACAACTTCTACTGGTACTTGATCACCTGCTATGAAACTCGACTAGAAGACAATTTCTTCCATTCATTTGTACTACTCGTAGAAATTTTAGATATTAAAACAAAAAAAAAAGACAAACTTTTGGTCAATTAAGCGTGTCAAAACCATGAGTTGATACACAAGACGGTGCAGATGGATGAGGATATTGTGATGGATTGTGGTTAATAGAACGTACATATCGTCCCGATCGAAATTAGCGGTTTTAAGGGAACTATGCTCCTCCATGCAAATCGAGATGCATTATGTATGTATGCGTATATGTACAGTGCAGTGCCAATAATATAGATGACGCCCTTTCAGTACCTTTACGGAAGCAACTCTTGAAACAAGCGCGAAGGTCTTATAATTGTCTCATGTACCCAATATATAAAAAGTCCTTTAATTCCTTTCCTTTCGTCAACAACATATCAATTTCGTTTTTGTTTTATTAGCTTGGACAATGCAGTTATGTTCTGAACAAGATATCGTTCCAATATCCACCACGGCTTTGTTTACATTGACGCACCGGCGGAGTGTTTCAAGTTTTGATCACACTGTCCAATGAATGTTGGCTTCCAAATGATCTAATATCTGTGGATTGTCGGCATAGACTAGTCACTAGTGCATAGACTTGTGGCAAATCACAACACCGCGGCGCGGCGGCGGCGTATTCAAATCTAAAAAAATGTAATTATTGTAGGAGATTTCAACATCAACAGTTTGGATGGTAATGATACCATCTCGAGTAAGTTGGTATGACTTGCTTCGCGTGGCCTAGAATGCTATATTAATGAGCCCACTAGGCCTGCTACGGGAAACTGTCTGGATCACATTTATGGCCGTTTCAGCAATGTAGCAGTCTCTGAATGTGATAAATGTGAATTTGATTTAAAAATAACTAATCACTGTATGACGGGACTTTTAGTAACAATCTCTAAAACCAGAGTTCGTGGATCCTCTAATTTCTCGCAGAGTAAAGTAAAAGTTGACTTTAGTAAGTTAAATAACAATTTATGTTATGAGATGGAAGATGTTTATGCTTGCCTTGATTCATCTACTGCTTACGAAATCTTTATTGATACTTTTAAGAAGCATATCTTATCTTGTTTTTCACTTTTACCCTCCAGAAAATTGGTTAAAAGACTTAAACCTTGTATATCTAGGTACTTACTAAACAAAGTTCCAACTAAAAACAAACTCAAATTAAAGTGAAATGAGTATCCAAATAATCAGGGTTTAAAAAGAAGGTGTGTCGAACTAAAAAAAGAGATTCCTATTTGCCGCGATAACTATTACCGTGCTCAATTTAGTTCTTCACAGGGTAATTTGAAAAATGAATGGCGATTGGTTAATAACTTACTGAATAAATCGAATGCTTCTAAAAAACTTACTGTTTTACGTTTTGATAACTCTGATGTGTATGACAAACTCGCTATTGCTGATGCTTTTGTTATTTTACTAATGTTGGCTGCTGTCTACAATTGAATCCTGTAAGATCGGATTCTGGTACTTGTCCTTCCTCATGTGGTAGTGCTGAACCGTGGCAAAGCAGTAGTTTTGATTTACAGCCCATATCTTCATCTTGAAGGTTATTGGCACATTACCTTATTCGTCTTCGTGCGGAGCCGATGGTATTTCAAATAGTTCACTTACAAAAATAGCATGTTTTGCGGGTGTCTTTGCTGAAAATCTTAACCCTAGAATGCATAGGTTTTTTTTTTTTTGTTTGATTATTGCAAATATAAAGGCAGCAATTGCATCCTTTTTTCTGACAGAACTTCTCAGTAATGCCGTTCTTTTGGATTTTCATCATCCTCACAGTCACTTGCAGAAATTGCATCATCCTCTGCAGCAGTGGTTCTCAAACTTATTAAGCTGTGGAACCCTAAACAGGGCCCAAATATAATATTTCGGAACCCCAACTCTTAACGATATAAAAAATGAAAAACAACACATTTCAAAATCAATTTTTTTATGATATTTTTTTCAAGGTTAGTGTGAAGAATAAAACTGTTTCATTGTTTGATTTATAATTTTTTTAAAATTGACTTCTATCTCCGAAAGATCTATTCGCATATCCTGGGGCTGCGTCCAATCTGGATCTGTATTTAGTTTTTGCATAACTATCTATATGCTGAAAAGCCTGCTTCACAGCGATACGTTGTGATAAAAGGGAACAAATTTAATACAACCTGTTTGATAAGTTCGTGGGTACTGTAGCGCAAGTAGTTAGTGCGTTGGACTACTGAGCCAGCGGTCTGGGTTCGAATCCCGCCGCAAACACCTAAAAAAATTTTCACAGTGCCCACCTCTTCCGAATGCCTTATAAGCATTCAAGAGTATCATTTGTCATGTAAAACTTCCCAACTCGCCGTTCGGAGATGGCAGAAAACTGTAGGTCCCTTCCATTCGTGCAAAAATATAGCGCGCACACACAAATGGTTGTGGGAAGCTAGGCTTGGTTCTACCCAGGACTGCTGAAGCCAAATATTTATTTTTTTTTGTTTGATAAGTTCAGGGTATTCACTCGAAACTCCTATACCAACCCAAAATTCGTGATATAGAATCAAATACATGTTTTGATGAAGAAGAACTCTGCAGATCTATAAGAGATTCGTTTTCCGGAATGCTTAGTGTCGCTGGCTGGGTTTTCATTAGAACTGGATTTTGTACCCACTCGATGCCAGTTTTCGTATATGGAAAGTAATCTTATAAAGATCTTTCTAGACTTACTAAATGCCCAGCGATCATATTGCCAATATCTGCTCTGAGCTCTAACATGTTTCCTTGCAAGAATTCATGTTAAACTGAAAAACATTCAACATTGTTCTTCTGTACACAGAAATTAATTTTTCTTTTTGAAGCTGCCAGTTTGTCTCACACAGAAAGTATTATTATGGATTTTCCCTGCAAAGTAGTAGCAGATTCGTTAAACTTTTCAAAAATGTCTGCAAGATAACCTAATCTTGTTATCCATTGCTCATCATTCAGTAGTTTTTAGTTAGATTTTTTTTTTTAGTTTTAACTGACTTTTATTTTGATTTTAAGTATATTTACAAAAGCTATAAAAATTCAAAGTCGTTTGGTTTGGCTGATGGCCGTCTACCAGATTGACGATTATTTGAATACTTATTGTACGAAATAAAAATTGTATTTTTAATTAAATATATATATATATAAAAACGTACAACTTAAAAGCTCTCCTCTATTACATTTTTTCTATAGCGCAGGGCATAAGATGCGTAACTATATAATAAATCCCATCCTTGTTGTCCATTTAAAATGCAAATTGTTTCCCCTTCACTCAAGATGGTTGATCCAAAGAATCTAAGGCGCAGTTCTTTTAAAATCGGGCAAATGGCAAGAAAATGGAACACGTCTTCTCTTTCATTCAAATTGCACATATTGCACAAAATTGGTAGATCTGGGCGGTGCGGTATGAAATTCAGGTATACCAGTTCCCCTCTCAGTTTAAATATAGTACTTATTTTATCCGTCGAATTGGAGTTGAGAAAATATGTACTTTCTCGCAAATTCATCATGCAATACATCGGAAAGGTTTGCAGATGAAGACATATTTTTGCCCGAGGTGAAGCTGCCCAGTCGCGGATGGCATGCATTCTAAAACTAGGTAATTCTAGAAGTACTTCTGGGGAGTCGAAACTACTTCTCAACTCGATTCCAGCACATGTAAAACAGGCATTAAATTTAGCATTGCATGTCATAGGACGGAGGCGATCGCTTCCAGTCTGCAATACCCAGAAGTTGTCTCAGAAGTACTTCTCAAACACATTACAAAGAAGTTGTGCATTCATGATTTTTTCTGCACTTCCCAGTTATTTTCATAATTCAAAAAAAAAAATTGGTATTTTTGGGGTTATTTTCAACTCAGTTGAAAATCTGTAAATCAGAGTTTTATATGTTTTTCTACTTCCGTGCTGCGGCTTTTTTATAAAACAAAAAAATTATTTTACATATCAAATAAAACATTTCAAAGCATAATTTGAGTGGCAAAGCGAGAACATAAGATTTTCTCACTTAAAATATTAAATCAAATGATTAGCATTGGTAAACAAACAAACGCAATTTTAAATGTGACAAGCAGGCGACAGTCATTAACATCGCGGTGAGATCATTTTACAGAAAAGTATACATACTTGTTGAGTCCTTCCTTGCCGTGTTACCTCACATTCGTACGGTAATGCCCTCAACTTTTCTTAAGCAAAGATCAATTCCATCCTGCATTACTATTCACTAGTTTGGTAATGCCTTCCATTTCATTAGTTCTAGGTTCGGTGGACAGTATTGCATTGAAGGACTTAGTTGTATAATTGAACCTTTCATTGCTCGCAATGCGACTCAATTCTAGAAGTAGTTCCGGAGGTAAGGCCTTGCAAAGCCGCGACTGGGATATATGCGCGAACTATACTCACACCCATGCATACTTCATGGATTGTTACTCGTAATCTTCTTTGGAAAGTGGATGGTGCTCTACCATTTTTGTTTGCTTTTTTTGAATTATGGGTAGCTAACACTTCAATAGAAAAAAATATAAACGTCAAACATTTTTTGGGCACAAATCGTCACCTCAGTATTGGAGTGACATAAGTGCATTTTTGTCGTTTTTGAGTTAGGAGTGTTTTCTTAGTGAAAAAAACAAGATCTTTCGATTGATGTAATCAGATCTCTCCTATCTCTATTATTTCAAAAGATATCAGTGTTACAAATGACACATACACACTTTTGGGAATAAATGCTCAGTATTGATCTGCCACATAAGCCTTTGTATGGGAAAGTCATATTTTTGTATGAATTTTTTTTAAATTTTTTAAATGGTTTAAATGACCTATACGTACAACTGAGCTCAGATATGCTTTATTTGCAAACACATAATTCAGTGCTGATATGCTCTATACATACAATTTCTATTCAATAGTGCTTCATATGCATGATTATTTTTCAGTGTTTAAATGCTTCATAGGAGCAAAACGAATCGAAGGTCCAAACATTTTAAATGATTTCAGTGTATAAGTGACACATATGTAAGTACAATTATTAGGTCTAGGCGTGTTTCTATATAGACTTCGAAAAAGCTTTCCAAGTAAAAATAAGACTGGATTGTTATCCAAGCTAAGGTTTGGTTGTATTTTACATTGAAAACTTGTTGCAGAAACATGTCTACATAGATTTGAAAAAAACACGCCTTCTGTTTTTTTAGATCTCCGTTATGACCAAACTCGTTTATTTTTACGAGTTATTTTTCTTTAAAATGTTAACTAACCTTTATTTTTTTATAAAAAGTTAAGCTAAATAAAAAAAAAAAACAAAGGGGAAAAAAGTTACACCTATTTTAAAAAATGGGTTTTTTTTATACTTTTGTATGAAAATATGGCACATATGCATCCATAAATCGCAATCGCATTTAGTATTTAAATGACACATAGGTTGGTCAAAAAGTGCCACATACCATACAAATCTGCACAATTTGAAAAAAAAATCATGCCCTATAATTTTTCAAATTAAGATAAAAAATACACTCATGGCCCGATTAAAATAAAAAATGGAGTATAAGCTCAGCTCAGTTGCCACTATTTTAATAAATTTTGTCTATGATTGTTGTGCTTAAGGTTTTTGTTTTATTCACATTCAAACTTCAAACGTCGTTTTCTCAAAACTAGAATTTTTCGTTTAGATCACTCCAATACTGAGGTGACGAAATATTTTTAATTGCGTACTGACAAAAATTAGTTTTGTGTTTTACTATTCTTAATTCAAGAAAGTCGCGGAACCCGGAAAACTCTTCCGCGGAACCCCAGGGTTCAAGAATCGAGGCTCTACAGAATCCATCTCTATGTCATCTAAGCAAGATTCATCTTCTTCGTCCATATAACTACCGAAATCTAAAAAAAGTTGCCTTATCTCCCCCTTATCATAGATGGCCTTATTTCGACACATCTTGTGCAGATAAACAATTACTTTTGCACTAAGGGAACGTTTTGCTATGTAACTCTGAAATAGTTAATTAACTAACCTTTTGAAAACTCTTGAAATTAACAAATTTTTATTTAATACACTTTCAAAAAAAGTAACACTGACACATATGGGGTGCCAGTGCACCCCAGTCACCACAATATCTTCAATACGGCAGGAAATCCACTAAACAGCTTTCACAAACAACATACAAACGAAAAAAAAAAAATTCATGGCATTCTACGAAAATTACGGCTTTTATTTTAAGAATTGTAACAGTTTTTATTTTGAAGTGGGGTGCGCTGGCACTCAATATGCATTCTAGGGTTTAATGTGCAGATGTCATTACTTTATTCAAAAAAGGTTCCGCTATTGAACTTACCAACTACAGGCCCATCTCACTTCTTTCAGTTCTTAGCAAATTTTTTGAAAAACTTATGAAAAATAGAATAGTGTGTTTTTTAGATAAAAATAGGTTTTTCTTTCCAGCTCAATTTGGTTTTCTAAAAAGCAAATCGACAGAAGATGCACTATTACAGTTTTGTTCCATTTGACATGGTCAACCGCAATTTCTTATTGAAAAACTGGAAAAAGCTGGATTTTGTGGTTTCATGCTCCTTTGGTTTAAGCCGTACCTTGAAAATAGGTCGCAAAGAGTGAAGATAGATAAAATAAGGAGCGCTATAAAGTTCTTTAATCTGGGTGTTCCCCAGGGCTCTGTCTTAAGTCCAACGCTGTTTCTGGTCTACATCGACTCACTCTTTGCTCTAGGTTTCAAGGGTTCATATGGCGTAAACAGTCCTTTGGACCTAATTTCTAATACTAATTTAATTATGATCTAAGTTTATTGAGACACTGGTTTGCGGAGCATCACTTAGTAATCAGTTCCAAGACTAAGATTATGTTCTTCAGCTTATCTTCATCTTTTCATTTAGATGCAAATGTGTAATACCACTCACCCGAGTGTCTTAAATATAAACTGTCTAATTGCTATTGTTCGTCTGCCTGTTACTCCCCCTCCTTTTGTAATAGCATTGTATTTATATGAAACTAATAGTACTATCATCAAGCAAGATTTTTTGTTTGTTACTCGGCAAGCCAGAGGGCGCATCGACTTTTCTCCCAAAAAATTGAAAAAAATATTACGCTCTGAGAGAATTGAGTAAAAATTAAATATTGAGTGGGAATAAAGTGGGCACCGTAGCGCAGGTGGTTAGTGCGTCGGACTACTGTGCCAGCGGTCTTGGGTTCGAATCCCGCCGCAAACATCTAAAAAGTTTTTCACTGTGCCCACCTCTTTCGAATGTCTGACAAGCATCAAAGAGTATCATTTGTCACGATTGAGCTTCTCAACTCGCCGTTCGGAGTCGGCAAAAAACTGTAGGTCCCTTCCATTCGTGCAAAAATATAACACGCACACACAAATGGTTGCGAGAAGCAGGCCCAGGTTCACCTCGAGCTGTAGCGCCAACTAAGTTTAAGAATAAAGTAAAACCGGTTCAGGGATGGAAAAGTCGTTACAATTGTATCGAATTCGATACAAATGAGTTTGTTTGAGTACAAAAGTACAATTTGCCTTATTTCGATACAATTTATCAATCTGCATCTTTCAAATTATTTTGCAATCTGTATTTTTCAAAAACGGGCAAATCGAATCAATTAATGAACGACACATCTATTTGTTTTAAGTTTTAAACACAGCGTTGAGTAGATTCTACTTTTTATGACACACCTCTCTAAACGTAAGAAGCAATGTATTGAACACAAATATGCAAAATAAGAGCATTAAGCCTGAAGATGAAGATCTCAGAGACTAAACTATGAACTGAACATGTGTGTAAAATAAAGTATTTTTGTTTGTAAAGTTTTGTTATGAAGTTATTTGTGTTTATTTATATTCATTATGTAGACGACAGGCAATATCAGCATTCTATAAGAAGGGCTCAGTCAATTTTGTCAAAACTACGCTTGCTTTGCTTTTCCAAGAGAACTTTTACACTTGAAGAAGCTTTACAAATTCTTATCGGGTTACGGGGTTGGAAGCTGCTTTTTCGGTAATGCAGTTTCGATAGCTTAAGGCTTATGTTTATATGTAATTGTATAATTTCTCATGTATATAAGAGTTATTACATTTGAATTTTTTATTTTTTGGTGTTTTTAATTTTGTAAAAGTTAACTAATGTCAATTTTTTCCGACAGGCGACACTTTTTGGCCATGTTATTTTTTTTCTTGACATCACATTTTGTTATTAACATTATACAATAAATAATAATACTAATAAATAATAATAATAATATATTATTTTTTTTGTTTGTTTATGTTTCTCTACGCGAAAGATAGTTTTCAATACAATTGGCTGCATTTCAGTACAATCTTAAAATTGTTTTAAGTACAACTCAAAAATGTCATTTTCCATCCCTGAACCGGTTATGCTTGCTTAGCATTGCCTTCCGATGTTCACTCAAAAGCAAGGAGAGTTAACTAAAAAGCCCAAAAAAAAATTGAGATTTGAGTGTTACCATTTACGAACTTACGAGTATGGGGGATTTATGTCGTTTTTCTGGTTTGGTAGAAATTTGAATGAAACCATGAGTAAAACCAATTGTATGTGTGTAGGTGTGTATGTGTACAAACACATACAGTGAATAAGCCCAAACAAAAATCATAATCATTGCGCAGGTTATATTTTTCTTTGTCTGTATTTGGTGAAAAGGTGAATTTTGTGTTTTAGTTGATCTGTTCTGTGCCAAAAATGCAAAGTAGGTACATTGCTTATTGACTATATTTGAACGAGAATAGAATAAAATTGCTGTTTAGATGTAAGATGGTTGAAAACAATTTTTGGTTTTATGAAGTATAGTATAGTACACAGTTTAGTTTTTTTTTTATTATAATTGTGTTCAAATTAAAGCCGACAAAGTTAATATTTTAATTATGGAGTTTACTCATGCGGTTGAGACGCATGCAGTAAGGTAATCCGATCCCCCCGAAAGTTAAACTTTCAAAGTATAGTAGGTAGGTATGTACATATGTATGTACATATGTATATCAGGGCATCTATCAGACCTAAAATCAGTTGGTGCATAACATTGATGTCCTTATTAACCTGTCTTTGAGACAAGGTTTTATTCGATTCAAATATGAAAAATATATGGTAAAAGTGTCGTCACAGAGTAGCTTTTTTATTGCAGAACGAAAGCTTCGCTGGACGGCATCAATAAGAGTTTTGTGATTCTTACAGTGAGGTGTCCAAATTTTGCATATTCGAGCGGAGGACGGACAAGACTGTTAAAGAGGGAAAGAGTGACACAATGACCTTTAAATACCTTACACTATCATCACAAAGCCTAACATTGCTTTGTTTAAATTTCGGGTGAAACTACGTAAATACCTAGCGAGATCTTTAAAACCACTGCCCCGAACTGTTGCGCCACCTTAAGAAAGAAGAAGAATGTTAATGAACCCAACTTGAGGAACATTTTGAAGATGACGTTGGCTATTCCCGGAACTGAGCAAGGTGGTTGTTGGTAAACAAATGCACCTACATACATACATAATGTAATGTTTGTATGTACAGTGGCGAGCATATAAATAGGGAAAAACAACCAAAGACAGTAATTTCTGTGTTTTGCTTAAACTTTAAACAACTGGAAAACTATCAATTTTATTTTTTTAGCAGTATACATTTTAGGTGTAATATTATTAGGTATCTCATAACATCAGTTACAGAAAAAATTTAACTTAATAGATGAAGAAAATTCCTTATTTCTTGGGAACTTTAAAACGCCATTTATTCGTTCTTTCGCAAACAGAAATTTAGCCTTGCGATTCTTCAAGTTTTCTTGTGCCGAAATTTCAGCGTGAATGTCAACAGCGGTCCTGACGATACTTTTCAGAAAGGCGCTGCTTCATCCAATCAACACGCGATGTAGTTTTTCGTGGTCTGGGAGCGCGAGCTTTATTATAACTGCTACCATAGCGTTTGACCTATCAATGAAAGAAATCAATTAAGAAATTTCTTTCAGAAATCGGGCTATTTGTTTTCACGCACACATTCATCCTATATATTTCATTTTATATTGAAGAAACTGGTTTCTTCCCCTCTCAAAAAGGAATATTTCGTCTCACCCACAAGGTTGGGTATGAAATGCGAAATGTGAAAGTAAACACAAACGCATTTTTCTATTGATATGTAAGTAATGAATGAATTTACGAAGATCGTCCCTTAGTATGAAAAGGGGTGAAGAGTAAAGGGAACATGTCACAAACACAACACAATATGCATACACAATATTATATGAAATGGACTCCAATAGTCACTCAGCTTCAAATGTTTTCATTGTTTTTTCTCACACAGAGTTTCCTGAGATGAGAAACCGAGTGAAAAACAGGGTAACCGATAGGCGATAAATGTCACTCAAAGGAAACTTTCTTACGGTCTGGTTCCGTGGTGACTATATTTCGCAAATAGTGGATTTTGTACCCCCTTAGCAATTATAATACTCTGGGACCAATTTTAAAATTAATTAATTTTTTAGTCCACATTTTTTTTCTTTTATTTTGATTCACATGATTTTTTTTTTCTTAAATTGACCCAAATTATACTGAATTCTTCTTTTAACTTATAGAACGCTATTAAATAATAATATATTTCACCGTGTCCGTGTGTATTTTATTATTTATTTAGCATGTTTTTATACCGAATATAAGTTTTCAAGTCACCCATCGGTAACTCTGGCGAATATTGGCAGAGACAACACACCCTACCCTGACAACTGCCATTTTGGCACTAACAGATTTATCGCTCGAGTGGATTCGTATTTAGATGAGAGAAGAAATCTTCATACTCACGATGTAGTATTTACTCGGTACACTAGGGGCACCACCATCGATTTGCCAAAGTGATAGTACTATTAGTTTCATATACAATGGTAATAGTCTAACCTGTAGCCATAAATGTTTCTTAGTAGAGAGAGAATATTTGGGACTTACACTTGATTCAAGGATGAGTTTTTCGAATCACGCGGATGCTCTGAACTTATGCTCTACCAAGCTTGTAAAGATAAATTTATTATGGTATTTTTCATTCCAAGTTGGTGTGTATCGCAATAAAATACAACCACTGTTAATTTTGCAGAATTAAAATGTATGTCATTAAAAAAATTTGTCGTAAGTCTGGTGGATATTTTAGTTTTCCTTTATTCTGTGCCCTGAATATTCTTCCTGTTTATTTATTTATTTATCTATTTATTTTACAACATATTTGCATCTTTTACATTGGACTACAATAGTCTAAAATAGCAAAAGTAAATACATTTGTACAATTGATATTTGAGCAATTTATACATACATATGTATATTCGGCGTTACTAATTATAAATGAAAAAGTACATGTATGTTAACACCGGAAAAAATAGTGTTCGAAAAAGAAAAAAAATAAAAATATATTACATAGAAAAGAAAGGAACAAAAATTAAATAAATAAAATATTAAATTATAATATAAACTCTATTGTTTTAAAACTCTTTTAAGGACCTTCTGTTAAGTATTTAAATAAAATTTTAGGAAATGACTTTGTTCCACGAAGCATTCTAATGTCAAAGGGTAAAGCATTCCATTCTCTGACAACATTAACAAAATATTGCTTCTCAGAATTTCTGCATGTAAACCTGGGTTGTATAAAAACAAACGAACGAGAGGAAGTTGAGAAATTAAGTTTTTCATACCGGTACTGAGGCTCTTTGCAAATCAAGATATTGTTTAATGTTTTAAGGGCACGGAATTTGAAATAGGTGTGTAGGTCACAACCCAGAATCCTGTTCTTCATTTGTACTGTTTTAAGGTGTCTTTATGTAGTCCAGTAATCATAATTTTTGTTTAATATGGTTTTATAATCTTCGTGGAAACCTTTCAAACTTATCATCGGTATAGTCGTTCGGGGCAAGAGTGCATTTTGGACTTCGGGCTTAAATTCTGAAAAATTTACAACAGATAATAAACAAAAGAGCCTATTATTTGGTAGCTCTATATTTTAGGAATAAAATGATACAAAAATATTTCATTTTTTTTTTTTTAATGTTTCATATGTTTTGATCGTGGGCACCGTAGCGCAAGTGGTTAGTGCATCGGACTACTGTGCCAGCGGTCTTGGGTTCGAATCCCGCCGCAAACACCTAAAAAAGTCTTTCACAGTGCCCACCTCTTCCGAATGCCTGACAAGCATTCAAGAGTATCATTTGTCATGTAAAGCTTCCCAACTCGCCGTTCGGAGACGGCAGAAAACTGTAGGTCCCTTCCATTCGTGCAAAAATATAACTCGCACACACAAATGGGTGCGGGAAGCTAGGCTTGGTTCTACCTAGGACTGCTGAAGCCAAATATATTATATGTTTTGATCAAAAAACCAAAGTAAGTCAAGTTGCGCACTCTTTCCCCGAAGTCAGGGTAAGAGTGTGCAGAGGTATGGCGTATGGGTAAGATTGCGCAACCAGTTTAAGTCACAGTTTTCGTAGTAGAAATGGTTTGAAATGGTCAGAACGCCAGCGCACTCTTTCCCTAGATGCTACTTTTTTTTCATTGTATTGAAAATCTAAGAACGAATAATATTATATCCACTAAAATTGTATCCTAAATCAAACATACATATACACTGTTTATGCCTACATACTACTTATGGGGTATCGAGTCACCACGCTTTCCTGACACATATTTCAAAATTCACTTTTTTTATCAAAATGCGGTTTTTTTTTTCTTTTTGATTTTCTTTGTACTGCTTATTGGAAAATTTTTGTAGAAGTTGCTAATTCTTTCACATATGGAGAAAATGGCAATTCGTACTTTTACCCCCTGCGCACTCTTACCCCAAACGACTCTACCACTTTTCCGTACGACTGCATATCGTAATTTTTTCTCTGTTTTGTATTTTCGGTTATTATTTAATGAACTCCCTCAGTCAATCAGATCAATGACAACACCTGGAATGTTCTTAAAAAGCGTAAAAATTTGGCTCTTCAATTTGGATGATGTTGCTCTAGAATCTCGGATTTCCAATGTTTTGGTCTAAAACTTTGATTTTCTTCTTTCTTTTATTTTGTGCATATTATGCAGTTACTTTTAGTTTCTCGATTGGTTTTTCTTTTTTTAATTATTGTTAAAATTAGTTTATTTTTGGATTGTTTTTCTTGCAATGTTACAAGTTTAGTCTTAAGTCTTTCTTACTTTCATTTTTTTGAATTCTTTGGGGTCACCCCACCCATAATTTTATTTATATTGTTCAGCCGATTTAAAGTGGCATTCAACTATATTTTCCATTTAAATACTGAATGTCACCAACCTTTTTTATATATTTTTTATTTTCTTTCTTTTCTATAAAAACTCGAAGTGTTTTTTTTTTATTAATGTTTTCATGAATAAATTAAGAAATAAATATATCTATCTATCTATATATCTATCTTATCATTCCGCAAATCAAGCGTAGCACTAGCTGTATGGCATACCGTCTTGTTGGAACCTTTTCTTTTCAATTTCGATGTTCTCAGGTTCTTGACAGAGGAATGCGAGTAACACGACTCTATAAAGGTCGCCATTGATGGTTACGGCTCTTCCCTCCTCGTTTCGGGAGCAATAAGGTTTGATGACTTTGTAAGGATACAGGCACAAATCCTTACGCAAATGATGACGTCTGAGAAAGCGTCAATTGTTGCAACCATCGCGAAATCGATAAATTTGCCGCTTTTCGATAACTTGTTGGTGGCTAATTGTCCACTAAAGTGAACTCACGCTCAAATTTTTTCAGACATTCCAAAGAGGCGGCACCGTGAAAAAACCTTTATGTGTTTGCTGGGATTAAACCAGAGCAGTATTGTGTAGTAGTCGAACGCATTTACCGCCACTACACCACGGTGCCCACCACCAAAATTTTCTTTTTTAGGGAAAAGCCTTGGCTCCTTTCTCAAATCCTTCCAATATCCATTGAAGCCATCTGGTTCATCCAAATTAGATTTTTTTTTTCATCAGAAGCAACAACCTGAGCTAAAAAAAAGAAACTTAGTCTTGGATTGTAAGCAATAGTGAAAAGGCGTCGATCTGGCCTTACTGAAACTTTGAAGAGGCCTTTTTCTCTTCCCAGAAAGTTTATCAAAAATGCTTACATTTTCAGTTTTGTCCACTGACATTTTAATTTTGAAACAAACTGTATAAGTTATGCACCTTCAGCAAAAATAAAAAAAATCTTTGGCATTCTATTTGGGCAAATTGAAATGTGCACTCAGTAAATATTAATGCTAGCTCCACCGAATTAATTTGTATAATTAAATGCTCCATCCAAAGGTTACAGGGAGAGAGTTGAAATGTGTATCTAGTGGCTAAAATTAAACAAAAAATTGTGTAAGGTTCGTTCTTCCGTTAGATTTGAAATGTACATATTAACAAATGTGCATAGCAAATAGAGATGAAGATAGACCGTGAACTCAATATTTAAAAAAAATTGTTAATGAGTAAAGCGACTTCAATATACATATAGTCATATATTTAAACTGGAGTCGGTCAAGGTATGCAGCTAATGTGGTTAGGAGGGTTACAACGCCCAGTCATAGTACTATACAGCATAACTGATTTTACAGCAAGAAACATATTATGGTGCCGTGAAATGAGGCTAAATTTTATATTTTCAAACACTTTTACGAAGTGATATAAGGCCAAACGAATTCACTAATGCAAAGTGAAGTAATGCCAAATCAACTTGTCCACTATGTAATCATCGAAGTGTCGAGGCTGAATCTGAATCTAAGTACCTTAACTAAAAGTTCAATTCGGCAAAGTACGTAAATATTAGGAATAAGCCACTTCCAAAAGCTCCAGTTGTGGCATAAGCTAACGATTATGATAACCCCTAATAAGCTAACCATTCCCCTAATAAGCTAACCATATTGTTTATCGTGAAATGAATGGTTTTTAATTTCCCTTTATAAAATAGAATTAAACTCGATTTATTAAATTTTAAGTTTTTTTCATGATTTATTTCGTACCTCCTTCAGGTTATTAAAGAATAAGGAGCCTAAAATATTTCTGAGACTACGTGCTTTGCCCTGACATTCACACAGAATATGGGCAATAGCTTCTGCTACACCGATATTATTGGAGTATCTGCAAATATCCGTGCCTATGAGTCCGAGCCTCCTAGTTATTAAACAAGGATTACATCGTGTTTTACAGTTTTAACTGATCACTTAGTACATATATACATTGAATCGAATAAGTTAGATTATATAAGATTTATTGACATAATAATACATATTTTTTAATAAAGTTACCGAGACTTAGGTTACCTTTTTGAACAACAATATCAGGCATGTCTCGGGTTCGTGACGAACGTTTACCGTGAAGAGACAGAGGAAATAAGGAATCTCGACCTAGGGCTAGTTCAACGTAGGATTAAGTCAGTATGGGTTTAGTATAGGGTTTATCTATAAGATTTCAGTTTAGTTTAGGTAATTATTGTACAGTATATCAATGAATGGCATTCATACAGTAAAATTCATTAATTTTTTAGAAAAATTCATTGATTTTATGTAAAAACCCGTAACAAAAAATAGTGATTTTTTGGTATGAATGCAGATTCTTATTTGAATTTTTCCATAAGCGTATGAACTTTCATACAACTGCCGATCATGAGTTTTAAAAATAAAAACATTGGATAAATTAAAATAATCATTGAATTAAGGAAAAAAGAAAATTAATGCATAGATTCATACGCATTATGTATCCATTCTTAAGGGGTTACATATGTAGGTATCCTCGGGTAAGAAACGGCTTATTTTAACAATTTTTTTTTATAAAAAATTAAATATTTCATTGAAACATTTTATTGCCTTAAGGGGGTACATTTATGTACATATATACGTCCAGCAGCGCCAAAAACGCACCAAAAGAAAAACTGTTTTTAGAAAGGATAACAATGGAAATTAATAAAAATAAAAATTACACATTGGTACTTATACTTTATAAAAAAATATATTTAAATTTTTTTTTACAAAAATTAAAATATAAAAAATCACGTTTTGCAAGGCACTATAAAAAAAAAAGTTGCTCAATGGTAGGCATCATTTCTCTTTGAAATGTTGATGGATCTACAAAATGTAAAAAAATTCTTGTAATGTTAAGTAGTAGTTATAGTCTGTCGAGCCAGATTTTCGAAATTCGCAAAATTTGACAATTTACGGTAGTTAAAAAAAAGTGTGCATTTTGTGTTAAAAATGTCACTTCAACTATATTTATAAAAAAATTTAATCAGAATATCAAAAATCTGGTTCGACAGACTATAGAGAAAACAATTCTGAATATTTAAAAAAAAAATGCAAAATATTAAAAACTGTATGAGTTATCATTCCGTGCCGAAAAAAGTAGTTTTGAGAAAAATGCGTTAAAAGTTTCAAGTGCGTTTCGCTCGAGGTTACGCGCAGCTCACTTTGAACGATCACATACAACTAACCTTCACTTCAGAAACCTAAATATAATCTCCTCATGCTTTATAAATGTCCCTATACATACTTAAGGATAGCAAAAGGACTGACAAACTGAAGGACTCCGAAAAAGCTGCCTCAAACAAAGGCCACCTACGCGATTCGGGCTCTTTTCGGGCCGTGATATTTTCTATAATAACCATGGATCTAAAACTATAGCGAATAATAGTCTGTAGAAAAAACATTTGACACCGAGTTTCTGAAATTTTTGTGGAAAAATATTTAAAACTCTGCCATTGCGACGTCATTTCCGGAAGAACTCATGACAGGATCAACTGAAGTCAAAAAAAAAATAAGTTTTTTAGTTTATACCTTAAATTAGAACTTGGACGAAGGAAAAACAAAAAAAGTGATAATTGGATTTTTGGCAGACATTTTCACAAAAAAATTAAAATTTTCGGTAAACTTTGAATCTAAATTTTTTTTTTATTAAATAGGTGCATTCAAAAAAATCCTTCGTCCAAGTCCTTGTCAATAATATCTCAAAGACGTGTGTAAAATTTCATCGAGATCGGTTAAGTAGTTTTCGAGAAATCTTGACAACCGACTTTGAAAATACAGTTTCAAGAAAAACGCGTTTTGTTTTGAGTGACAATAAAACTGAGCCCAACTGGCGTTGAGCGCGCAACTTTCCAAGGCTCTATCTCTAAACTATTACTCCGATCGAAAATATTCTAGAGATGTTATAGAATTTAATAAGACAATAAAAAAAAATTGATTTTTTAAACCCACAACCTCTTAAAAAGTATGTATCATAAGGGGTATGCATTTTTTTCATAAACTCTAAGTATAGATAGATACAAACTCAAAGGTTTCGAATGTTCAAATAGTCATACACACAATGCATCCGTATTTACTTTATGGCTGTGGCGTAGTGGTAGTCGTCGTCACTCGTCACGCGGAAGGTCCAAGGTTCAAATCCAGATGTAAGTATTTATTTTTCACAAAATAAAAATAAGTTGATCAGTTTCAGAGGTTAAAAACAAAACCTACTACAAGAAGGCATAACACTGGCAGTAAGATTGATATGACATGACTGAAGAAATTGATCGCACAAAAATTATAATAAGGCCATGTGCCAATTGCGTTAAAATATTATCCTCTGCCTAATTTTTGACGCTAGTGAGGTGAATATAGACCTCAAAAAATTAGCGGGCTCTGGAGTTGCATAAAAAATTATCCTGTGGCTAATGTTTGACATTTGTATATACCCATGAAGGAATGAGAGAGACGACGAGAGCTTTGTGTTTGTTTTGGTCTTCCAAGTCGATTTTCGGTGGACAAATGTAGTGCACTAGTTTTCACATGCGATGGAAAAACTACCCATTGTGAAAATTATGTAAAAACCAGCTCAACATATTTTTTTTATAAAAAAAGTAATTAATATGTAATTTATATAATAGTAATATGAGCAATATCATGTAAGAACAAGTAAAATTGATAGTTTGAATAATGTTGATTGGTGAAATTTGTATCTTTATATTTTCCATTTAGAAATGACGAACTTTATTGTTTAATCATTTACACAAATTACATATAATTTACAAGCAAAAGCATTGACACGGAAAATAATTATTAGTTATGGTTTTTATGCTATTTTTTTATTTAAAACTAGGAAAACAGTTTGGTAATTTTAGTTATAATAAAATGTGATGTGAATAAAATAAAAGGGAAATTTTTCAATTCTAGTGAGAAATTAATGAATAATAGCACTAAAAAAAAGTCCCATTAAATCCAATCGACACAGCAAAAAGCTAAAATTTTATCCATCTCTGGTAGAAACGTCAAATATTAGCCAGTGAATAAAAATTTAACGCAATTGGCACACGGCCTAAGAAACATCTGGAAAAAATCGTTTGCTAATCATAGGCAAGTACAGAAAAAGCTCTCCAGTTATCCTGGACACCAACCCATAGAGTTAGTTGAAACCTAACATCTGAGTTTCCTATCACTACGCCGAGCTGTTTTTTTTTCATCTTTCTGTCTCTCGTTCTTGTCCTTCATGTGCTCGCGCTAATTAGTGAATGTCATTCATTAATGTTATGCACAGATTCTTACTTTTTGTGAACAATTCAAAGCTGTATGAATATATTCATACACGAATGAATGGTGATTCATGTTCTGTAAGAATTTGATGTGTAGCTCAATTTTAATGAATTTTTTCATTTATATCATGTACCTTTCGGTTCAGTGTAGCTAGGTTTAGCTTCACGTTGCCTTACCTCTCTTTCTCTGTAGTATTGGCATAGGTTCTTGAACATTTATTTTCTTCCTTTCTTTCTTCTTCGTTTTTCCTATCTTTTTGAGTCTGAGTAACGTGATTTACTCCCCCTCTCTTTTGTTTTTTTGTAATGGCACGAATTCTTTTTCTTTATTTTTTTGTGAACTGGTGGTGTATGGTGGCGTTGGCAAGAACTACCACCGTTCGACGAGCAAGCGTGCCTCCACCCTCCAAACCTACACCTAAGCTGCCCCTGTGGTCCAAACCTGCCTCATAAAAATATATATTTTCTCTTTTTTATAGCTTACCATAAAATTCTGCCATATGAAATGTCCCGTGAAGACGGCGTTAAGGAAGCGCTGATTGCGGCAATCAAAGCTGCTCGAGCCAACATTTTTGTTTTCTTAAGTTCTTGTTTTAAGGAATAAAAAATACTTTTGGAAGAAAATGAAAATTACAACAATTTAATTATTACTTTTTTATGTTTTACATGTATACGTATAAAAAGGAAAGTAGATAATTATATTAAATTGTTAAGAATATTATGAAGCATATCCTTTGACTAATTACATTAATGCTACAGTATCATAAGATCTGTGGGTTTTCCAGCATACCTACTTATCACAGATTTTTGAACCTATTACAGTAGATGACGGATATAAGAACATCCTATATAAGAAAGACTCGCTTATAAGACACACATTCCAAAACACCACGCACTTTCCCATATAGTTACGTGTAAAAAAAATTGTTTATAAGCAACACGTTTATAAGGAAGACACATACTTTTGGAAGAAAATGAAAATTACAACAATTTAATTATTACTTTTTTATGTTTTACATGTATACGTTTAAAAAGGAAAGTAGATAATTATATTAAATTGTTAAGAATATTATGAAGCATATCCTTTGACTAATTACATTAATGCTACAGTATCATAAGATCTGTGGGTTTTCCAGCATACCTACTTATCACAGATTTTTGAACTTATTACAGTAGATGACGGATTTAAGAACATCCTATATAAGAAAGACTCGCTTATAAGACACACATTCCAAAACACCGCGCACTTTCCCATATAGTTACGTGTAAACAAAATTGTTTATAAGCAACACGTTTATAAGAAAGACACATACTTTTGGAAGAAAATGAAAATTAATACACTTTAATTATTACTTTTTTATGTTTTACATGTATACGTTTAAAAAGGAAAGTAGATAATTATATTAAATTGTTAAGAATATTATGAAGCATATTCTTTGACTAATTACATTAATGCTACAGTATCATAAGATCTGTGGGTTTTCCAGCATACCTACTTATCACAGATTTTTGAACCTATTACAGTAGATGACGGATATAAGAACATCCTATATAAGAAAGACTCGCTTATAAGACACACATTCCAAAACACCACGCATTTTCCCATATAGTTACGTGTAAAAAAAATTGTTTATAAGCAACACGTTTATAAGAAAGACACTGATATAAGAAACTTATTTTGATACAAAATTCTATACATTACATAGAAAATTAAACGTGCATAAGAAAGTTTTCTCCCAAATTCATTTTTTTTAAACACTGCCTTAAACATTAATCTTAAAATATTAAATGAAGTGCAATCACTTTTAATTTTTTGTTTTTGTTATGTTAACATTTTTTTTTTTTTCATTCATATGTACAAATAAACGACACATATAATGTGTCTTTCAATGCTAAGATAGTTTTTTTTATATGTGTTTAGTTTTGTATCATGTTTAGTTTTTTCTTTATCAGCGTTCAATTTTTCTTGTAATTGTACAAGCGTGGCACCAGACAGGTTTTAGCGAATTCACGCATCTCGTGTTTCGGCGACTGGGTTTCGCACAATTCGTCTGTTCTCACGCTTGCGTTTATTTGTAATCTAATATTAAGTGATGACTCGTAAAAAATTGTAAACCCAATGCAAGGGGTCAACTAGTTATTATGTTTTATCATAAGAATCATTCTTTGTCAAGTTTTAGTGCGGGAAACATCAGCCCCAGAAATAAATAAAATCATTAAATTTAGAATTGTCTTAACAACATTCTTCGCAAAACATTTTGGCGACCGTGACAGGACTTGTTTTTTGTTTGTTTAATTTATTTGTGTCGAGTGTGTGTTAAATAATAGAATGTCGGAACTAGATTCAGCAAATGCAAGTGAAGTGAAAAAATTGGAGTACTACACGACTCAACAAGAGCAGATAGGAGATGAAATCATCCGCATCAGCCGGAATTACGGAAAGGATCCGGAAACCAGAAAAACTCTCGACTATTTGACTGCACGTCGTGCTAGTTTGGATCAAAACTGGGAGAAGTTTGATGAAACGGACAGCAAAATCCGAGAAGGCTTTCCCGACCAGTTGGATCATCCTTACTTCAAGAAGGATTACTTTGAGGCCGTGCGAAGAGTTGCAGAGCGCCTGCGAAGTGATATTCACCGTCGTATAGAACACATACAAGCAATGGAGCGAGTGGACATTGAATCACCCAAACGCATACCACGAGATGATTTAGCAGATGCAGCTGCCGCTTGTGATCCAAAACTAAGCGGGCTTGCAGGAGCGATTCCCAAGGAAAAGGTTAAGACCCTTCCAACGCCAGTGACCCGTCAACTCCCTGAAACACCAGTTCATTCAGAAAAGTACATGTTGCCCTTTCAACCTCGGACAATGGCTCAGTCGGAGAGGCTTCGTCTGCTGATGGACATATAGAAAAAGGCCTTAGAAAAATGCAGTGCAGAATTTCCTCAACGACGAAGTGAAAGTTTTTGCAGAATCAAAGCAAGGTCGATAGAACAAAATTGGACAGAAATCGCACAACTCTACCAACGATTGGAGGACCAGGCCTCCATCGACCAAATTTCACAATATTTTGAAATGCAGGATCGGGTGGAGAGTACCTTGATGGAGCTGTACGAAGAGCTGGAGACCCCGAAACCATCAAAGGTGCCAATGAATTCAGCGATGAAATTGCCGAAAATAGAACTGCCAAAATTCGATGGTAGTTATCTCAACTGGCGGCAATTTTACGATCTCTTCAAGCAGCTAATACACGAACAACCGATTCCACCAGCACAAAAGCTATATTTTCTGCGCGCAAATGTAACCGGCGAGGCGCACAATTTAATACAACATTTTCAAGCCACCGACAGCAACTACGAAGTGGCTTGGAAAACTCTTGTTGACCGCTACGACAATAAAAGACTTTTACTGACAGCCCAATTGACGAGTCTGCTGTCACAAGCTTCCACAGTTGGAACGGCTTCCAGCCTGAGAAAGCTGCACGACACAACGAAGGAAGGAATGCAGGCTATAACGAACCTGGGATACGACACAGAGAACTGGGATCCATTAGTCGTCCATCTCATGTTGCAGAAGTTGGACAAGGAAAGCAGGATTTTATTTGAGCAATCTCTTGAAGATCCTAGAAGCAGCCCAGCAGTTGAGGACTTCCTCAAGTTTGTAGAATCAAGATTTCAGACGCTGGAAGCCATTAACAATCGAGACGAGAGGAGAAAGCCTTCGGTGCTTGTTGCAGCGAATAGTGACAACAGTATCAATTGCACTATGTGTCAATCAGGTAAACACAGAATATACAATTGCTCACAATTTTTATGTCTTTCAGATATTGAACGGGACCAAACAGCACGCAGGCTCCAGCTTTGCAGAAACTGCCTAAAACCGGGTCATTACTCCCAGTCATGCCAGTCCAGAGGTTGCCAAAAATGCCATGGCAAGCACAACACCCTCCTCCATCAGCAACAGCAGCAACAGCATCAGCAACAACACCATTCGCAGCAGCAACAACACCATCCACAGCAGCAACAACACCATCCGCAGCAGCAACAACAACATGAGCAGCAACAACAACATGAGCAGCAACAACACCATCCGCAGCAGCAACAACACCCTGAAAAGCAACAAAACTATCAGCAGCCACAGCAACATCATGCCCATCCGCAGCAGAAAGTCAACGATCAAGATAATCAATGTGGTAAGCGCTATACAGATAAGAAAATTATAAAACAAGATCAGCCATTGGGCGCATCCGCCAATGCTGCTATAGGTTTAAGAGTTAGAAAACATCATGTCTATCTAGCAACAGCTGTGGTCAATGTCATTACCTCGTACGGGACACGAATTCCGTGTCGGGTACTTTTGGACTCTGGATCACAGCTTCATTTTATAACTTCATCATTTGCACATGAATTAGGGCATAAAAAGCATCGACTGAACATTCCAATCAGCGGTATTGCAGCGCAGGAAAGTAAAACTGAGTTCGCCGTAACCCTAACATTTGAGTCTAGAAATTCTACATACAAAACAACAATTGAAACAAGTATAATTCCTCGAATAAGTGATTACCAACCTAGTCAACAGTTAGACGTATCCTTATTCAGTATTCCTACAGATGTCAAACTAGCCGACCCTCAGTATTCAAAGGCTCAACGTATTGACATGTTAATAGGAGCTGAGATTTTCTTTGATCTACTCTTGCCCGGTGAACTTAAAGTTTCAAACGAACTACCAATACTACGCAACACTAAGTTGGGATGGATTGTAGCTGGAAGTGCTCCAATACCACAAGAAAGTGCGCATTGTCATGTGGTGGCAAATCCATCGCTTTCCTCATTAGAAAAACTCGTAAGGAGTTTTTGGGAGACAGAAGGGCATGAAGCACCCGTTAATACAATGAGCCAAGAGGAACATGAATGCGAGGAGCATTTTAAAATAAATACAAAAATAAGCTCAGAAGGCCAGTTTATAGTAAAATTGCCATTCAAGGGCGATCCTGGATCGCTGCTAGGAGACTCGCGAAAATTAGCAGAAAAACGATTTTTGACATTAGAAAGGAGATTAGATAAGAACAAGGAACTCAAAGAATCCTATGTTAATTTCATGGAAGAGTACGAATCACTGGGACACATGAGTCCAATAACAAAAGATGAGTTACTAGCTGATCATTACATACTTCCTCATCATTGCGTTATTAAGCCTGATAGTTCATCAACAAAACTTCGGGTTGTATTTGACGCTTCTGCGAAAACTTCATCTGGCCGCTCACTCAACGATATTTTAAGGGTTGGTCCAACAGTCCAATCAGACCTTTTTTCGACAATAGTGAATTTTCGAATGCATAAATATGTCTTTACCGCAGATATAAACAAAATGTATAGGCAAATTCTAGTGAGTCCAAAGGACAGAGCAATGCAACTTATTTTATGGAGATCACGCAACGATCTTCCACTACAGATCTATCAATTAAACACAGTAACCTATGGAACTGCTTCAGCTCCTTACTTGGCAACGAGATGCCTTGTTAAATTGGCGGAAGACAACCAGGATATCTTTTATAGGGCGGCATTGGCAGTCAAGAACAACACATACGTAGATGACGTTCTCACCGGAGCAGAAACACTAGAAGATGCTAAGACGTTATTAACGGAAATCAATCAGTTGCTGAATCTGGGGAAGTTTAAGTTACGTAAATTCTGTGCTAATGATTCCGAGATTTTGGAGAAGGTTCCAGAAGAGCATAAAGAAAAACTCGTAACATTTTATCAATCGGAGGTGATTAAAACATTAGGATTGATTTGGGATCCATCTTCAGATGTCTTTCGTTTTAAACTTGACGTCAATAAAGGTGATGATTCAACTGTGTCTAAGAGAACAATTCTAGCAGACTTAGCCCGGCTCTTTGATCCGCTTGGCTTACTCGGCCCTGTTGTAGTACTCGGCAAACTATTTCTACAAGACGTCTGGAAGGCAGAACTATCTTGGGACGAAACTTTGCCTTTAGAAGAAGCTAACAAATGGTTAAATTATCTATCGCAGTTTTCATTGTTGAGCGAATTAAGTATCCCACGCTATGTTTCAACGACTTCGGCAACCACTAGTGAATTGCATGCATTTTCTGATAGCAGTTTAAGTGCATTTGCAGCCTGCGTATATTTGAGATCAATAGATGAAGATGATCACATTAACTCGCACCTGTTGTGTTCCAAATCGAGAGTTGGACCTCTTAAAACTATAAGCATTGCACGGTTGGAGCTACAAGGCGCGGTTATCATGGTAGAGTTAGTAGACAGGATTTTGAAAATCTTGCCCAAGAAAATAAACAAGGTATGTTATTATACAGATTCCACGACAGTATTGGCTTGGATAAAGTCACCTTCCTATACATGGGAAACATACGTCGCAAATAGAGTAGCAAAAATTCAACATAGTACAGATATTCATCAATGGAATTATATTAAGGGTGAGAGTAATCCAGCTGATTTCTTATCTAGAGGCCTTAATGTATCAACACTACTTAAAGCCACAACCTGGTTTAAAGGCCCGGAATTCCTAAGTCAGGATGTTAAAACTTGGACAACGACAGAATACACTCTGCCGACGACAGTGCAAGAACGACGGAAGAAAAAATCGGTGTTAATTACCTCAAGTTTCCTTAATGGGCTTTTAATTGAATGTGTAAATCACAAAAACTCATTCAATACACTTCAAAAAATCTTTTCCTATTGTTTTAGATTTTATAACAACTGTAGAACATCCAAAGGATTTCGAAATGGAGGTCAGTTGACAACAAATGAACTTCAGCAGGGCACACGTTTGATCTTGGTACACACCCAAAGGTGTGCTTTTCCAGAGGATTATCGTAGCTTAGAAAGTGGACTGAGAGTACAAAAAACTTCAAGTATTGCATCCTTATCTCCATACTTTGATAATAAAACAAAACTAATAAGGGTAGGTGGACGATTAAAAAACGCAACTATTACGTTGGATGCTAAACATCAGGTCTTATTGCCAAAAAATAACATTATTACGAAAATGCTTTTAGTCCATTTGCATAACACATATTTGCATACATCGCATAGATCACTGATTGCAATTTCAAGACAACAATACTGGATTTTGAGTGTTAGTAGAATGGCGCGACAAGTAATTGGTAACTGCATCAAGTGTTTTAGATCAAGGCCAATAGCTATACAACAAATAATGGGTAACTTACCCAAGGAAAGAGTTAATTCATCACGACCTTTCTATCATTCAGGCGTTGACTTCTGTGGTCCAGTAAAAACACATCACAAGGTAAGAGGCAAAACTCCGACGAAATCTTATTTGGCTGTATTTGTGTGTTTTTCTACTAAAGCTGTACACATTGAAGTTGTAAGCGACTTATCTTCTGAGGCATTTATTAATTCATTGAAGAGATTTATAGGAAGAAGAGGGGTATGCCATTCGTTATTTTGTGACAACGCGACAAATTTTGTGGGTGCAAAGAATGAAATTTTAGAGCTAAGAAGAGCGTTTGAGTCAGAAAATATACACTCCGCTTTGGAAACGACTTGCCTAACAGAAGGAATTCATTGGAAGTATATACCACCACGAGCCCCACATTTCGGAGGACTTTGGGAAGCTGCAGTGAAGTCGACAAAGGGACTGCTGATTCGTTACTTAGGAGAAGCCTCTCTTACTTATGAACAATTGTTAACGGTGGTAATTCAAATAGAAGCAATTTTAAATTCACGGCCACTAACACCTATGACGTCTGATCCCAACGATTTAGAGGCACTTACTCCTGGGCACTTCTTGATTGGAGCCCCACTCACAGCGTTGCCTGAACCAAACATCACCGATCAAAAATTGAACAACATAAGCAAGTTTCGTCAAATACAGCACATTCAGCAACATTTTTGGAAAAGATGGTCAGCTGAATATTTGCACAATTTACAGCAACGGATGAAATGGAAAACTGAATCAAACAACATAGAACCTGGGGCATTAGTTGTCATTAAAGAAGCAAATACTCCACCGAAGAGGTGGAAACTAGGACGAGTAACAGAAGTGTTTAAGGGAACCGATGACTTTGTACGGGTAGTTAACGTGAAGACGCAAACGGGTATATATCAACGTGCCGTACATAATCTATGTCCTCTGCCAATAGAACACAAACTGGAAGACGAGAGAATTGAGTCAAAGGACATCGATAACAACACAACTAACGAAACCGAAAGTCTACCGAGCAACACCGGAAATATTCGAAGAAAGAAACGACCCAAGGCTGCATGGTTATCTACGGTGCTTATAGTTCTATTAGTAGGTCCAATACTGCAAGCAAAGGCGAATGATGAGATTACAATGAACAAATTAGACAATACTGTCGGCATCTACTTTGAGGATATAGGAAGGTTTCGTTTAACAAATACCGTTTGGAACATATACATCTACTACAACCTAACAACCTACTGGCAGGAATTCAGCCAAATTAAATCCTTTTACAGCCAACTCGAAGACATTTGTGCAACGGAGTCAGCTCATTACCCACATTGCATGCCAACGGTAGGAACGATGCGACACAGAATTGAGGCGATGGAGCACAATAATGATCTTCTTTATAGCTTTCATGGTCCTAAAAATGACAAGGTTAGACTTGCAAGATCTCCATTCGACATAGTTGGCACGTTAGCTCACAGCTTGTTTGACGTTTTAGACCAGGAAGATGCCAAGCGCATAGAGACTCAGATATCGAGCGTACAAGAAAATGAACAACACATGGCAGAGCTTTTACGAAAACAAAGCTCCATAGCGGATTCTACATCAAATATCCTAAGACGAAATGCAGCCGAAATAAAGAAGCAGTTTGAGGCCCTCAACATTTTCTTGGCAAAGTCACTTTTCTACTTGCAGGAAAAACAAGCGTCTATTGAACGTAGGCAAAATCTAGATTCGTTGACCTCGTTTTTGCTTCTGATCATCACGAATTTTGAGAGAACTCAAGACAACCTGTTAGATGTGCTGCTCGACATTAACCACGCAAAAATTAATCCGCAATTGATAACTCCGAAGCAATTTAACGAACAACTTCAGATGATAAGGAACAGCTTGCCCCCAACCTTAAGCTTAGCAAAAGGTTCGATCGTGGACATGTACAGAATGGCAACTGTTAAAGGTCGCAGTCTTAACGATTCCATAATATTTGAAATGTTGTTACCACTAACCGATATAGAAGAGTTTCAATTGTTCAATTTAATCTCAGTTCCAATAGTCCATAAAAACATAAGTCATTGGGTTTCACTATCGGCGCCATATCTAGCGGTCTCATTAGCAAGGGACAAATATTTCAAGCTGACGGATATAGAACTTTCCTCATGTAAATCACTGCTACCCAAAATGTATCTCTGTACACAATTTCACCCAACTAGTGTACACCGAGGTCTGTCAAGCGGATGCGAAATGGCTCTCCTGAATCATAACCAAGATGCTTTGTCGGAATGCCATTTCACCGAATCATCAATAGGAGATCAATGGATACGCCTAAAGGAATCCAATGGCTGGATTTTCTCCGTCACTGCTGCCACAACCGGTCATCTTATATGCCAAGGTAGCACCAATAGCATCACCATTGTCGGAAATGGCATCATAGAATTTCACGATATTTGTGTCTTGAGATTGCCAACTAAAATTATCAACGGACGTAGCAGCTATAACACTTCGGTCAAACAATCATTTATTCCTAGTGTAAACATCAGTAGCTGGATGTTCAGTCGAAGCTCGACGACGGAAGTGTTAGTTCCACCCGAGGTAAATGATATTGATAAGATTCAGCTAGCTGATTTAAAAAGCAAGGTTGAAGACTATGTAAGCTCATCTAAGGCGCTTTCCAATAATCTAAGCGTAAACGCCCACGATTATCACCACTATGGGATCAGTTATATTCTCCTCGCTGGCATGATAGGGATAATGATCGCGTATTGGCACAAGCAGAGGCGATCAAAAGCCAATCCCACAACCAAGATCGTCACGTTTCAGAGTAGACGATGTTTAATACAATAGTTAATTAGTATATTTTAAGTTTAGAGAGTTAAGAACCCTCAAGAAGGGGGAGTATGTTTAGTTTTGTATCATGTTTAGTTTTTTCTTTATCAGCGTTCAATTTTTCTTGTAACTGTACAAGCGTGGCACCAGACAGGTTTTAGCGAATTCACGCATCTCGTGTTTCGGCGACTGGGTTTCGCACAATTCGTCTGTTCTCACGCTTGCGTTTATTTGTAATCTAATATTAAGTGATGACTCGTAAAAAATTGTAAACCCAATGCAAGGGGTCAACTAGTTATTATGTTTTATCATAAGAATCATTCTTTGTCAAGTTTTAGTGCGGGAAACATCAGCCCCAGAAATAAATAAAATCATTAAATTTAGAATTGTCTTAACAACATTCTTCGCAAAACAATATGCTTTTGCGATACTTATAAGAAATATTCTTTCTTATGTATATCCGTGTTACTGATATAAGAAGATATCTTTCTTATATCCATTTATTATTTATAAGAAAGCACGGATAAAAGAAAGAATTTCCTTGGCTTTTTGGACTTTCTTATATCCGTCATCTACTGTATTACGTGCATAAGAGCAAAAAAAAATTAAAACGGTATGTTTATTACGCCTTTTTGTAGAAAACCAAGCTCAAAGTCAAAAATATACATGGGCAAGAAAAATGAAACTGAATTAAAAATAAAATATCTGGAAAGTCAAAGCAACATACATTTTATTTAGACGCAGTTAAAGGGCGTATTATGTCTTCTAAAATCAAAGCTCTAAATAAAGTTTCTGTAATAAGTGCTAGCTATAGCGGAGATACATATTTGTGTTAGCATGGGTCAATGTACACCAAAATAAGTCTTTTCATAATATTCTTCGTAAATGATGTCCACCTTGGAGATAGACTGTAGAGCGATTATTTTCTTAGATTATACTCAAAAAAATATCTTCAGAATTTTTTACATCTAAAAATTCATGCTACTTCCTTTCCATCATACTATAAGCAACGCGACTGTTTTAGTGCACGGGCAATAGTTAGTTACTATAATATAAACTCACAACATAACAAACACCGCTCTGGCAGGTTATTAGAGCTTCGCGTCCGGTTACCGGAAATTTTCCATCGATTTGTTTGTGTATTAAGAAAAATAGAAACTGTACTGAAAATTGATTCTCTGCATATTATATATTTCTGTTTCAAAATACAAAAAAAAGTGCGTGAGACTCTCGCGCGTTAGTAGTGAAACTTCTTAGGTTCTATACTCTAGTCCACAACAGTTGTCAGTATAGTGAAGATATGACATTTGCCTCTCAGTCTTGTTACAAAAGATTGCATAAATCTGTCCCCCTTTTAAACTCTTACTGGGTTACCGTAGTATGGAATGCAAGTCGCCGCAAATCGGAGAGCAATACCCGTGGGTTACTTTGTATGGAGGAGGCTCGCACTCTTTTTGTACTTGTGTTTTTATGCATTTCACTTGTCACACAATGGAAATTGTTAACTTATAACTAATAAAACCAAAGAATAGGTATACAAACCCAAGAAGTTTCATCTCTTATAGAATTTTTGTATGAAAACATTTTTACCCGCAGAAGAAATTATACACATAAACCCCTTTTCACTGTGGTATTATTTTTTCAGAGCTAATTATTTTGAAAGTTGTGTGGGTATGTATTAGTTTGCTACATCATTCAACCGCTCAAACTCGGTAGAAGATTTTCAGTCGTTTCTTACCGCAGACCTCAGTCCCTTCGCCAACAAAACCGATCTTCTGCCGGCAAAAATCATCTCATCTGCGGTGGGGGTGGCCCAATGTTTGCATGGTGGGGTTGAAAATAAGAATTTTATTTTCTTGGCTTGTTTTGTTGTTGTTTTCTTCGCTTGCTTGTACTTTTGATATTTTGTGGCTCGATATGTATATGTGTATTTCATTAAGAATTTATTTTACTGCCTGTTGAAGTTGGAGAAGGGGAAGCGTTTCACATTTTCGACTGATTCAGGCAAATTTGCTCTAAAAATATCTGAGCGATACAAACTCGCAAGAAGAATTAGGTACAAAACAATTTATAAAACCGAAAAAAGGAACAATTCAATTTAATTTGTAAATTCTGTCCTAGTTCCCTTAAAAACAAAATCACCGCCCAAATAATTTTTGTATTTATTTTGCACATATTTTCGGTAATGATTCTCGACATTGCTTTTAGAAAATGTAAATGTTAAATAATATTGTTACTCACTTTACATTGCATTTGCTTTCGAATACAATGTGCTCTGTGTTTTCGCAATCACTACTGCTGTTTTCGTTACCAGCATCATTAGCGCCACCTTTCATTTTTAATATCAAATGCAAAAAGTACAAAACACAGGAACAAAAACTCTGTTTTTTTTTATGAAATTCTCGTTTTTTAATTAATTTCAACTTTCAACTTATTTGTCATTTTACATATGTCAAATTTGACCATTTAAATCGGTTTCAAAGCGGCTTCAACTGTTTTCAACCCGGGTTAAATGAATTTTTAACCCAACGTTCTTGAGTGAATATTATGAACATACGTTTAAATTGTCGGGCTTAAAAATGCGGGTCAAACATTTTAAAACTAAAATTTAAAATTAATTAATAATTAAAATTAGTTTAAAATTAATTTAAATTTAATTTACACCCGGAGTGAATAATATCGCGCCAGTAGAGAGAATATTTTCAGAAATGAACAAAGTATGGACATCGGATAAAATTAATTTAAAAATTGAAACACTGCAAAATAAGCATAGACTGGTCACCCCTCTACTTAACAAGTGATGTTTGTAAACAAATAGATTATTTGAATCACAATATCCACTATCTCTTTAATAAGCACGTAACTGTTAGGACTAAAACCATAAAGAAAAATAATTTACCTTGGTTTACACAAGATATAAGAAGACGCATTAAAATACGTGACGAATTATATGCGAGATGGAGAAGATATAAATGCTCTGTCATTTATAACGAATTTAAAGTTGCTCGTAACGATGTTACATACCACATAAGAAAAAGCAAAAAATCCTTCTATAGACATCAATTTAATCCTAGAGATTCAAGCACAAAATTTTGGAAAAATGTTCGTCAGGCTGGACTCAGTTCTGGTAAAAAATTGAACTCTGAAAAAATAGACATCGAAGAACTTAATAAAACATTTATTCAGCCTGTCCCATGTGTCCATAATGTACCTATCGTCCCTGCCCCCCCCAACTAATCAAGGGCACACCTTTTCTTTATCAGCTATCGATGAAATAGAGGTTGGTGAGGAAATTCTAAGAATCAAGTCCAAAGCCGTTGGTCCGGATAATATAAAAAAAATAAATATTTGGCTTCAGCAGTCCTAGGTAGAACCAAGCCTAGCTTCCCGCAACCATTTGTGTGTGCGCGTTATATTTTTGCACGAATGGAAGGGACCTACAGTTTTCTGCCGTCTCCGAACGGCGAGTTGGGAAGCTTTTACATGACAGATGATACTCTTGAATGCTTGTCAGGCATTCGAAAGAGGTGGGCATTGTGAAAAACGTTTAGGTGTTTGCGGTGGGATTCGAACCCAAGACCGCTGGCTCAGTAGTCCGACGCACTAACCACTTGCGCTATGGTGCCCACTGGTCGGGATAATATACAACCTGATTTTATTAAGATCCTTTTACCTTTGCTGCTGCATCAAATTACGCATATTTTCAATACTATTTTGACAACATCCGTCTTTCCTGACTGTTGAAAAATTGCTAAGGTTTTGCCGCTACCTACGTCCTCTTCAGCCAATACAGCAGAATATCGCCCTATTGCAATTCTCTCCTTTCTCAGCAAAGTCTTTGAAACAATTGTTAGTAAGCAGATCAAAATCTTCCTAAACCAACATAAACTTATAGATTGTTATCAGTCTGGCTTTCGTGCCAGTCACAATTGCACTACGGCTCTGATTAAAGTATGTGAGGATATTCGTGCTGGTCTAGACAAAAATATGATGGGCTTAGTAGTCTTCTTAGATTTCTCTAAAGCTTTTGATAGTGTCAACCATGACATCCTAATTGATAAGCTTATAAGAAATTTTTCCTTCGAGAGCTCTCTATCTAATCCGATGGCATCATATCTGTCCAATAGGTCTCAGTACGTTTTTTACAATAATAAATGTTCCACTCGCCAAAGCGTGCACCTAAGTGTTCCGCAAGGTTCCGTGCTAGGACCTTTACTGTGTTCATGTTTTATTAATGACATCACTGAATGCTTCTCCAACTGTGAGTATCACATTTACGCCGACGACGTTCAAACTTACATCATGTTCCCAAAAACACAAAAAACAACAGCCATTGATAAAATGAATGATGAACTGAGCAAAATTTTAACATGGACATAAGCAGAAGTAGAATTAATACAGACTTTCCCACGGTTTTTCTAAACCAGTCCCCTGTAGAATATGTCGAAAACATCAGGAATTTAGGTGTCTATTTCAACAACAATTTTAATTGGGATTTACATATTACAAGGACGGTTTCTAAAATGTATGGTGTAGTATTAAACGTTTAAGTAGCACGAACACCTTCGAAAAAATAGCTTTTCAATATTTTGCTGACAATTTTTAATTTTTAATAAAAATGTATGTATCAAGTTTACTTAATTTTCTTTTCAAATCTTTTTTGAATGACTTTATTTTTTTTTAATGACTTCAATACTCTGTAACATAATTGCTGTGTGTACAACTTTAAAGATATATCTTATGTACTATAAACCTGAAGAATAAATAAATACTAAATACTAAATACTAAAATATATTAATTTGCAAATACAATTTGGACTTAACATGTGAACAATTTTTAACACTTTTGAAAGGATCACCGCAATTGCTAAAACAAATCTGTTCAAACGAGAAGCACTCTGATTAAAGTGTAAACTTTAAAATTTAAAAATATAGCTTGTTTTTTTCCCCTTTTTCTTATTTACCTCAACTCCAATACAAACCCATGCACATACGGTAAGCCCCCTTCCCAACACTTCCCCTTCTTTGATTCATCCCCGGTGTAGCGTCCCGCTTTCAGGTTACGAAAATCTGGTCACGTTATATACATTATGTAGTACGTAGTATGTATAAGGAAATAAAATCTGCACAAGTTATCCATTCATAAACGTCTTACAATTGTATGGCAAACATATGGTATGCTTTTGACGTTGCAACTGCTTTGTGATATTTGCTTTGCAAGTCTTGCGTTTACGAACTCACCCGTTGTTTCATAATAAATACATATTACCTACCTACCAAACTTTTTGATAACCTATTCGAAATCAAGGAAATGATGACATAGCTAAGAACTCAGATTTCTAATATAATTAACATCTTACATCCTAACCCTATTGATGACTTAAATAAATAATGGACATTTAGAAATAGTGATATGGCATGCAAAAGGACTATCCCAACCTGCTTTGAAAATAAAGCAATTAATTGCACATAACTCGATCGATATCCTCTTAATATCAGAAACTCACTTCACAAATAAAAGCTTTCTATAAATCCCAAAATATAAAAATTTCCATTAAAATCACCCTGGTGGGCGAGCTCATGGCGGCACAGCAATTATAATCAGACAAGAAATCAAGTGCAATGAACTAGAAGGATACCAAAAAAAACAAAAAAAACTTCTAGCAAGCGACAATACAACGATTGAAATAAAAGACACATAAGGTCCTCTTATAATGTCTGCGTTATACTGCCCACCTAATTATAAATAGAACTGATCTAACCCAACAGTTAGTTAGCTCGGGGGTTGATAGCGTAATTCCTAGCTTCGTAATTAATAAAATCTCTTAAAGGTTATCTTATCTATGCTTTCAAGTTCACGGTCGATAAAAGTTTTATTACTGGGCAATAAGCAAAAATAATTACCTACATCGCGTTTTTACGTGCCTTTGTTCGTAGGTGGAAGGCGCTCTTTAAAAAAAACAGCTGCCTGCCACTTCAATTAATTTTAATCCAATTCAAGCTAAACAACAACAACAAAAAATAATTTGCTTCAGCAATGTGAGACTCTTCAGCGAAAAGGTAAACAATAAACATATCGGTTCTTCAAAAAGTTCCAATTAGCACTCTAATCCTTCTGAAGTCCAACATCCTAATGAGACCAACTCCCTCGTGTTACCCGGAATCGTAGATTTAAAGCACAAACGGCCACCTGTATAGGTGGGGAAAAAACAAAATATTCCGTTGTTTTGCATACATGAAGGTAAGGTACCCAAGCTTTATATAGCATGGAATTCTTTTTATGCGACGTAATGGACCTCCCTATCCTCCCACCATTGTTGCTTTGTCTGTATTGTGCTATTGCCATAGTATTTGCCAAACAGCTGTTCGACGCCATTAGAGGGTTTTATTCATCGTCAATCCGCGACCTTGTTCCAAGATATCATTGTGGCACCATACTACCTCTGTGTATCATACTCCGAATTCCAGGCCCCGGGATTAAGTTCTGGCGCATGCCACGTTTTCGAAAATATTCAACAGAAAGTACCGATAACGAAAGCTTCGCGGTTTATTCAGCAAAGTATCGTTGCTCCTGCAGATTGCACTTCCAAAACTCATTTCCAGTAAAAGCTTTGCATCTGCTCTCATTCATTCAATTCAGCACACTGTGCTGTTCACCGTCATACGGTAAAGTGAAGTGATATCATTCTAAAGCTCTGGAGAGGTAAAATAGCGCCACCTCATAAAGATGCACCCGCACCGCCCGCAGCAGCCACAGATGAGAGTGAACTTTATGTTGCATTTTAATGATTTGTTTGTGTATGTGGTGCGTCCTGTTAAAGCTGAATAACACTAAATTTAACGATTCTACAAAATGATACCCCCAGTAAGGACTCGGACAAATTTGTGCATGCTGATACGCTACACGTTCAATTATTAGAGGTTAGACGGTGGCGCTACAGCCGATGGCTCTTTTATGTGGGCAGGGGAATCACATGCAATACCGCCCCCCGTAGCTCACGTCGCGTCGTCGTTGTCGTCCTGTGTTGGAGGAAAAATTGAGCACATCATTACTTATCCCTCGCGCCTTGCCGTTGGAACACTGATTGTTGAGATGATTTTTGATTTTATTGATTCATGTGTGTGTGTGTAGGCACCGACGGAGCCGGCAGGATGGGTTGTTATACATTTCACCCTGTATGCTTCAATGTACTGCAATGAAGGTTAGCTGAGTGTTTAGTGAATTTGCGTTCGTTGACATTTCCCATGGTTCAGCTTGTAATTATTACCCTTATTAGGCTGAAACCGTGTGTGGTGCTTAAGAGTAATTAAAATAAGGACGTAAAGACACATGTATTTAATTGGTTAATCCTGCTTTACGTTTAGGAAGTTCTCATTAAATGCAATATGAGATAAGAAGAACGGTAAAAAGCTGTTATTACCACTTGGCATCCCTTCAAAGTGGTAATAATTTTTATTTATCTTATAAACATACTACTCGAAAGTATTCTAATAATTAGGCATTAACACAAACATTGTAGGCCAGTCATATTCTACATTAAAATCGCAAAACGGGATGTAAAGCTCCATTTTTGGTATGTTATTTGGACCGCTTAGGGGGGTGTGAAACTACGTTTTCCAAGCAAAAAAAAGTTGTGTTACCTGCGCAACACGTGAACAACTGGAATATGTTCGGACTTTTTTCAGTTTTTGCAGTTTAATTCAAAAACTATGGGTTTTTTTGGCATTAGTTGACACCATAATTTTGAGAAGGTTAAATTTGAGACAATTTAACCCCACCCATAGCTACGTATGGTTAATGGTTTTTGAGATATGAAGTTTCAAAAAGTGTTTTTTTTTTTTTTTTTTTTCAAAAATGTTGTAATATTGAGTTTTGCTTATGTTTTCAGCCGAGTATCGGCATAGCCTGTGGGCACCGTAGCGCAAGTGGTTAGTGCGTCGGACTACTGAGCCAGCGGTCTTGGGTTCGAGTCCCGCCGCAAACACCTAAAAGTTTTTCACAGTGCCCACCTCTTTCGAATGTTTGACAAGCATCAAAAAGAATCATTTGTCACGATTGAGCTTCTCAACTCGCCGTTCGGAGTCGGCAAAAAACTGTAGGTCCCCTCCATTCGTGCAAAAATATAACACGCACACACAAATGGTTGCGAGAAGCAGGCCCAGGTTCACCTCGAACTGTAGCGCCAACTAAGTAAGTAAGTATCGGCATAGCCGCTCATGCTTAGAGAAAAATTGTGCGAACTGAAGTTTTAACAGATATAACTACCTAGCATTTAGTCGCAAAACGGGGTCAGTTACCCTTATAGTTCTCTTGTAATCGTAAGAAAAAACAAAAATTGCAATACTACAAGTTTTAAAATATGAGCCTAACCTTGTATAAAATTGTGGGCATTATGTGAAAAAAAAGAAGTTTATAGGTCTTTTCAGTCGGGTAGCAGTCCCTACTGGTTACTGTTGCAGCTCGATTCGGTTGGTTCTTTGTTATATCCATGTTGAGGTGCAGCCTCTTCAGTTGGGGGCAGGCGAGCCAAGTGAACCTTGGCGTTGGCAGCTGATCGCACGAAGATTTCTTAACGGCGAGTGTATAGAGTGCTAGTGACTCCTCCTCCATACAGAGCCACAAGAAGTTTATTTCCAGCAGCAGCTATTTCTTCATTGTTCCACGTATTTTGAATCCATTTAAGATTTTTCTCAGCCGAGATTAATTTATTTTCTTTTCATGCATTTTTTATTTGTTAATTCAATAATGTCTTACATGCTAGACAAAAAGTGCTTAAAACTAAGTTGTTGCTGTAAGTTTTATTCGTTAAATTCATTGATTTACAATAAGAGTTTATCTGCAAAGCGTTAAGGGCTTGTCTGGAGAAGACTGTTTATAAAAATATTTTTAAAAAATTAAGTGCTGGGTTTTTATTTTACAAATTCTTAATTTTACATAGATTACAGGTACATGTGTTGTCGTTCTGAAAGATTGCCAAGACTTCCATTTTATAAATTTGGGAGATGTTCAAGAGATTCGTCTCGCTTCTATTTTCCTGCTCGCCATTGTGATGTATTTATTCTGATATTTTTATAATTTTTTGCGGTCGTGTCTGAAGTACTTGCAGGGGTTGTATTTCCGAAGCTTTTCCCAACGCTAGTTTGTCATACGATACCCCAAATGTGATTCTACTGATTCAAAGTAGCATTGCCTTAGTTCTGTAGGTGTGCAGAGATTGCAAGGATGGAAAAATTAGTACGCCATTCGCCGCAATTTTTTTTTTCAGTGCATCTATGTGGTAGCTCCACTTAAAGTTGTAATCGATCGTTACTCCAAGATATTTGTAAGTTGATACATTCTCTATGTATATGGAGCAATTATCTTCTTTTGCTATCAGTCAACTCTAATATATTGGCAACTAACCCACCAGCTGATCCTGTCAACAAGACTACAACCCACATGTTGGCCGAATTCGGGATCCCGGCTAAAATGATCCTGCTATGTCGCGTGACGCTGGAAAACACGCGTTGCAACGTGCAATTTGGAAAGAGTTCCTCCGAACTATTCCAGGATGCACCGGATTACGGCAAGGAGATGCGCTGTCATGTTCTTCTTCAACCTTGTACTGGAACAGATAAATAGTGCGCAGGGCAGGTGTAAGCACGGAGGGCACTATCTACTGGGATACGCGGATGACATCGACATCATCGGTCGCTCCCAGCGCGTCATGTTAGAGGCATTTACGGCAATTGAAGAACAGACGAAACGAGTTGGCCTTGAAGTAAATGAGGACAAAACCAAGTACATGTTGTCATTGTTGGCAACAGTAGGTTAGGTTAGGTTGAAAGGGGTAATGAGGCTGAGCCATCATAAAAACACTAGGCACCATAATGGGCCCATCGCGATCCCCTGGGACCATCGTATGATGGCACCTAAACCGAAACACTTCCATCGAACCATTTAATTTCCCTGCAAAATTTTAGAATTTTATTGTGGCCTGCTTGGCCAGCCTTCGATGTTCCTATGTCATTGCCGTATCTGCATTCGTCCGTGTTGGAAAGACCCATTCTTTAAGCATGTTTCCTTAAGAGACAGTGCCCGGAGAGAATTCCTATTAGAGTTCTTAACTTTACCCTATTCTTTCCAAGGATTACCCTGGTTCTTTTACGGTCTATAAGCGGCCAAAGAGCCTTGGGTACCCTGTGTCCCTCTATTCCTGACCATCTGTGGTCCGCCAAACTTATGACCTTGTTGTTAAGATTTGCCCTAATGTTGGCAACAGTAACTTCGAAGTGGTTGAGGAGTTTACCTACCTCGGAGTAAACATCAACTCCACGAATGACACCTTAGTGGAGATTCGACAAAGACTTACCCTAGGAAACCGCTGCTACTTCGGTTTGGCAAAACAAATGGGTTCAAAACTCCTAACTCGGAAGATGAAATGCATGCTCTACAAAACATTGATCCTGCCAATTCTGCTGTATGGAGCCTAGAGCTGTGTCAATCGTTCAAATTTGAAGATCGAATCGTTCAAGTATTGGTTTCAAAAATGATTCGGTCTTTTCAATCAATCATTCAATGAATGATATTGGATTGGTCCACTTCATTTCAATACAACCAAAAATCTCAATCATCTGAATACATTCATTAATTTTAGTATTGGATAGATCTCATGTATCTCATGGATCTCAATCATCAGAATACATTCGTTCCCAGCAGGAAAGTGCGGTATGTATTCCTTGGAGAATCGAATACATAATTAGTTATTATAGATGAGAAATATAATGTAACCAAAAGAATCGACGTGATGATGGTTGAATGTTGTAGAAATAGGGTAGGCACTGATTGGCTTTAATTTGGCTAAGCCCAGTGTTGTAACTGTTACTACTCATCAATTGTGCTTATTTTACCTCCAAGTGGTAACCATCGGGTACTGGTCGCTGCCCATCCGGGCACGACTTGCTAAACTTATAAGCGTGAGTGCTGAGCAAGGGAAAATAGCAGCACTATAATTCACGTCAGCGGATGAATTCCATCAATGGAACCAACGGTGGCGCTAAAATTTCCAGAACGGAAACAAAACCTTATCTGAGCTACTCCGACATATTCGGAGCTCAGGTCGATAAGGATTTCCAAGTACTAGTCAGGGTCTTGGAAAAAAGTTGGTGGCGGATGAGCCCCTAGTGGGCCAACGGCAGCGCTCACACCCCCGTAGTGGGTTACTGATACCGGTGGACCCGGCCCCTTGTCCTAGGGGTATATAAGGATCTGGCCCTCCATGTTGGGGGTTGTGCGTAAGATTAAATACCTACCGCGTAAAAAAAATATGGTTCCGAAACAACCAAAAGCCTCGGAAAAGGACGGATCTACTGTTGACAACCACGCTAAACGAAATAAGGACAACGACGTTCGGATATGTACCTGGAATGTTCGTTCAATGAACGGCGACGGTGCATCCGAACAACTGGCAGAGGCCCTAAACTGCTACAAGGCAGATATAACCGCCATCCAGGAAGTGCGATGGAATGGGCCAGGCAGAAAAAGGATGGAAAACTGTGATATCTACTACGGTGACTGCTATACAGAAAATAAATAGCGCTTATTCGGATGCGGATTTTTCATACGCGGCAGACTTAGGCAAGAAGTCTTGAGCTTTCGGCACGTGAGCGAGCGTCTTATGACAATCCGTGTCAAGGCAAAATTCGCCAACATAAGCCTTATATGTGCTCACGCCCCCACAGAAGAAAAAGACGACGCTACCAAAGATAGTTTCTACGAGCTCCTCGACCAAACATACGAGCAATGCCCTAGACATGACGTTAAAATCGTACTGGGCGACTTTAACGCCAAGATAGGAAGAGAGGACATCTTTGGTAGGACGGTTGGAAGGCACAGCCTACACGACACCACGTCCGAAAATGGACTAAGGCTGATTGACTTTGCTGCGGGGCGAAGTGTCAGTATAGCAAGCACACAGTTTCCACATCTCGATATCCATAAGGCGACATGGCGGTCTCCGGATCGAATAACCGTCAACCAAATCGACCACATTGCGATCGACACCAGACATGCCTCCAGTATTATGGATGTCCGAACCTTCCGGGCGGCCAACATTGGCTCGGACCACTACCTTGTTGTAGCCAAGGTACGAATGCGGATATCCACAGCGCCACAACAACGAAATACTGTGAGAAAGTACAATGTCGAAAAGCTACAATCGCAAGACACCGCCAGACCCTACAGAGAACGCATATCCCGATCTCTTGCTACGAGTCCTACCGCAGCAACAGCTAGTACAGAAGACCAGTGGCAACACTGCCAGCAAGCCATCATAAGTGCCGCGAATGATGTGCTGGGTTTCACACGACCACCACCACGAAACCCCTGGTTTGATGAAGAGTGCAGACTAGCTAACGCGGAAAAACAACAAGCGTATAAAGCGGCGCTGCAAAGAAGGACTAGATCTGCTCGCATGCTCTACGAGCAAAAGAGACGGGAAGAACATCGGCTTCTTAGAAGGAAAAAGAAAGAGCATGAGAAGCGTGCATTCGAGGATATTGAGAGATGCTACTCCAGGAACAATGTACGGAAGTTTTACCAGAGGGTAAAAAGAATGTGCCAGCAAAACAAATCCCGTACAGAAACCTGTAGAGACGCGGATGGAAACATCGTAGTAGAAACACAGTCGGTGCTGAGAATTTGGAAAGACTACTTCTGCAGACTGTACAATGGCGATGACGACCAAAATTCCGCTGTCAGGCAGAATGAACCATTCAACTTAGATGATGATAGCCAAAACTCCCATCCACCTGATCAAAACGGAGTGCGGATAGCAATATCCAAGCTTAAGTCCAACAAGGCAGCTGGACCTGACGGTTTACCCGCAGAGCTATTTAAAGCAGCTGGAGATGACTTGGTAGTGAGCATACACCAACTCATCTCTAAGATTTGGTCAGATGAAAGTATGCCAGATGAATGGAATCTCAGCATCGTTTGCCCGGTTCATAAGAAAGGAGACCCTCTCAAATGCTCCAATTACAGAGGCATCAGTCTCCTGAACATCGCCTACAAGATCCTATCTGCCATATTGTGTGAACGCTTGAAGCCTTTCGTCAACAACCTGATTGGCCCCTATCAGCGCGGTTTCAGGCCAGGAAAGTCCACCATAGACCAAATTTTCACACTCAAGCAGATCCTGGAAAAAACCCAAGAAGTCCAAATCGATACCCACCACCTGTTCATCGATTTCAAGGCCGCCTATGACAGCATCTGGAGGGATGAACTGTATAGAGCCATGTCTAGTTTTGACATCCCTGCCAAACTCATCCGTCTGTGCAGGATGACGATGGAGAAAGCTCGCTGCTCCATCAAGGTCGGTAATGACCTCACCGAGACCTTCGATGTCAAAAAATGATTCAGACAAGGTGATGCGCTGTCATGCGACTTCTTCAACATCATACTTGAAAGAATTGTTCGAAACTCACAAGCCAACACACAAGGAACGATCTTTCAAAAGTCCGTTCAACTACTTGCATACGCCGACGATATTGACATCATTGGTAGAACACAGCGAGCTGTCACCGGTGCGTTCGCGAGTATAGAACGAGGGCAAAACTAAGTATATGCTGTCAACAAAAAGGGACAACCAACATCGACGAATTGGACAGAACTTCACAATAGACAGCTAAAACTTTGAGTTAGTAAAGGACTTTGTCTACCTCGGCTCTGCCATAACATCAAAAAATGACATCTCGTCGGAAATCAAACGAAGGATTACTCTTGCCAACCGCTGTTTCTTTTGGACTAAGAAGGCAATTGAGCAGTAAAGTCCTTTCCCGATCAACTAAGGAGACTCTATATAAGACCCTTATCATCCCAGTCTTGCTATATGGAGCTGAAGCATGGACTTTATCGAAAGCGGATGAAGATCTCCTTGGTCGCTTTGAGAGAAAAATCCTTCGTAGGATATTCGGTCCCGTTTGCGTTGACGGGTTTTGGAGGAGAAGATTCAACGACGAACTATACGAGCTATACAGCGACATCAGCCTGGTCAAAAAACTGCACATTGGGCGTTTAAGATGGCTAGGACATGTAGAGCGCATGGACATCAGCGCTCCGGCTCGGAGAATATTCAACTCTAACCCGGAGGGTCAGCGCAGCAGAGGACGACCTCGCCTAAGGTGGCGCGACCAAGTAAAACAAGACCTCAACCAACTTGGAGTGCGGAACTGGAAGCGGTTAGCTAAGGACCGGGCTAACTGGAAGAGGTTGTTGGTTGAGGCCTTGGTCCACCCCGGACTGTAGCGCCACCTAAGTAAGTAAAAGAATCGACGTGGTAATGTCATATAATAACAAAGCAAATTGTTTACCACGTAGATTCCCACATCTGCAGAAAATGTAATGTAGCGTTTTTAAATTTAACGATTTTTCGGTTACAGTGTTGTCTGTCGGCGCCTTCATGTCGCCTAGAAATTTCGCGTTTTATATTAAAAAACGCATGAAAAACTTATTTTGTGTTGCAACGCGTAACAGCGAGGAGTGAACAAAGTTAGAAATGTATTCTAAACGTATTGGCGAAGACAATTAATAAAAAAAAACTTTGTGCTTTGTGTGTGCTTTATTTTATTAATAATAATTTTTTTTTGTGTTTAAATTCCTTTTTAATTTTATCCTAGAATTTTTTGTAATAAAATATTTTAAAACGAAACAGTGTACTTTTCATTTAAAGCTGAATACATTTCTTTAATTTATGTCCGAGAAATGCATTATGTAAATAATTATAAATGCATGAATTATATAATACATTACAAAGAATGAATTCTATAATGCATTCTTAAAACACTTTCAGGTAATCGATTATTATCCTCGGACATAGTCTGTGTTAAGTATAATGCATTCTGGAATCAATATTGTATACAAGCGATTGATTCCCTGTTCGATACCAATAGATTACCTTTTCCTGCTGGGTTCATTTTAGTATTGGATAGAGATAGAGAGTTTTGGGAGCGCACACGAGATCAATTCTGTTTGGAAAAAACTGGTTTCACATCATACTTCGACTCTTCGAGCGCACAATGGATGGTTTCTGATGTATTACTGAACTCCTTTTCACTGTGCTAGTATTTTTGTGGATCTAATATTTTAATAGTTGTGCACGTATTAGTTTTTAACCCCATTCATCCTCTTAAACGTAGTAGAAGATATTCTTCTGGTTTGGCTGTATAATATTGTAATTCTCTTTCGTTCTTTTTTAACCGAGAGAACCGAACCGGTCATATGAGCGAGAAAAGTATTGGTTTTTGTGAACGATTGTGGTTGTGTGAATGCAATCATCAATACTTTTTGGTGAACGGGTCAAAATGATCGAACCAATCACGATTGACACAGCTCTAATGGCGCCGAGTGTTGGACGATAAGCAGAAAAGCAGAGCAGATTTTGAACACTTTCGAGAGAAAAATTCTTCGTCGGATATTTGGTCCCGTATGCGAGGAGGGCGAATGCAGGAGAAGATACAACCGCGAACTCTATAAGCTGTACCAAGATGTGGATGTAGTCCGAAAAGCCAAACCACGTCGAGTACACTGGGTCGGCCACATCTAGCTAATGGACAACAATGCTCCACACAAGTTCGAGACAACAAGGAAGACCGAACCTCCGGTTTAAGGACCAAGCTACCGCGGAGGCCAGTGCGCTTGGTCTAGACGACTGGAAGCGGCGTGCCCGGGATCGAAGAGAGTGGAAGGCTGCCTTGTCTCAGGCAGAGACTATTCACGGGTCGGGAGCCCGTTAAGTAAGTTAGTAAGTATAAATGATATTGGGAGAGTTTGGAGCCCTGGAGCCCGTATTGTATACTTTTTTCATCACTGTAAGCATCCTTAATTCTCACCCTAAAAGTCATGTAGTAAAGGTAATCTATGATCCAATTCGCAAGGACTCCACGGATTCCAATTCATTCTAAAGCTTCTTGTAGCTTATGATGGTTAAGTGTGTCGAAGGCTTTACTAAAATCCATAAACAGTACTAGAACATGGTGGTTTTTGTTTAAGCTTTCATTTACGCAATTTGTGAACTCTCCCAGAAGTTTACCCGTGCTTTTGTATTTTTGAAAACCATATTATATCATGGATAAGAGAGTGTCTTTCAATGAAAGGTACCAATCTTCTCATTATAACTTCTTCCGAAAATTTTTCAATTACTGGTAGGATCGATATTGGTCTATAATTGTTGATACCGTTTTTTTACTCCAGCATTGTATATGGGTAGTACTACTGCTGTTTTTAGCGCTTGTGGGATCTTGGCTTGGTGAAGACTAAGGTTTATTACTGTTGATATTATAGAAGCAAATATGTCAGGGTGTGCTTTTAAATCAGCCGCTCTAACTCCATCGAAGCCTGGAGTCTTTTTTATTCCCAATGAATGTATAATGTTTTTTATCTCTGCTTGGTTCGTATCCTCGATATATATGGAGTAAGGCATTCGAGTGCTGCAGTGAGTTGTTGTTGTGGCATTGCAGTGATGAATGATACGAAGGGTTTGTTCCGAAAAGTTTTCCGCAAATTCGTTTGAGAGTGTCAATAAGCTTTTATCCGATGGAACATTTTGGACGGTTCCATTATCTATACTGAGCCTTTTTTCTCATTAAACAAACAGACAGATATGTATATAGATAGATAGATAGATATCGTTCCCGGAAAATTTTCGCGAGTTCACATCGTCGATGGAGGAACTCATCACCAAAGTGTTCCCCGGCGTTGCACAAAATTATAAATATCTCGATTGGATTAGTGAACCAACAGATAGATAGACAGACAGACAGATACAAAAACAAATAGACAGACAGACAGATAGACCGACAGATAGATAGATAAACAGATAGACAGATAGATAGACAGGCAGACAGACAGACAGACAGATAGATAGACAAACAGACAGCTATATATATAGATAGATAGATAGATAGATAAACAGATAGACAGACAGACAGGCAGACAGACAGACATACAGACAGACGGACAGACAGATAGACAGATAGATAGACAAACAGACAGCTATGTATATAGATAGATAGATAGACAAACAGACAGACAGGTATACAGACAGACATTTCATTTTGATTTTTGTACATTCATGAAATTAATTCATTTTGAGTATTTTTTACCTTAATAAAAAACTGAATTTAATTCAGTTAAGTTGATACTACATTTATTAATTTTGAGGTGGTACGAAGTTCGCCGGGTCTGCTAGTAAATAATAAAATCTATTAATCACACAAAGAAAAGTTATTACGTTTACTAGCACGTAGCGCGTTTCATCAGCCACCCCGTAGATAACAAAGAAAGAAACAAATCATTACCTTAGATACAATAAATATCAAACAACCAATTAAGATTTATGAACTAAATTACATGTTTTCTAAAATAACACGTTTTAGATTTACTTCAATTTAAGTGCTATTGACTTGCTTATTTGGAATATTTAATTCTTATAATAGTATACCTATAATAGTCAAGGTCTAATCCTATACCACTCTATTTCTATTCTATTATAACAAACAGTATTTATAATTCGTTTTTTGTTTACCTGAATTAATTTTGCTGTAACCTTGATTAGAAAAATAGCATCCATGATTTTAGTTTAATATTCAAATTAGTCTTAAGGAGAAATATTTAGCATTTTATTATTTTTTAATTCGTTATTAAAAAAGGTTATTCAAAACCGGTCCTGGCGATATCTGTTCTGTAGTATTGTTAAATTATATGCATGTCTCAAAATTCCTTGATAATATCAAAAAATTAGGCCTTGAAATAGATTGCTACGCAAATGTTTCTCTTTCAATCGTTTTAAGATGATTTTTAAAAACATAAATCTCTTCATTTCGATTTGTTGATAAACTTGTTCGGATCTACTCCTGATAGGTAGTTTGCGATTCCAATCATTTTATAAATAGGTTAGTTAAAAATTATAAGAATAGGTTTTATTTACTGATTTCGTCAGTTCTGAGTAAATTGTTGAAATATTTCGACACTAAACCAGTCGCGTTACGTATAGTATGAAGTATGATAAAAAAAAAGTGGTAGGAAGCAATCACTGCTCTTCTATTTTTCAACTTTAATGTCCATATTATTTATATATTTAAAAAATTCTGACGTCAATATGTATGTATGTATGTACTATATTTTTTGTAAACTGAATTTTATAGTTATTCCCTATAGATGACACAAACATTCGATGATGATGCAGGAAAATAACTTCACGGGAATATATTTCACATTGGAGTGAGAAATAAATGCACTTTTTTTATGTGGAGTTGAGGTGAAAATAATTCTCATGTGAAGTTATATATTTCCCTGCACCGATGGACATATAATCTATACTTCTTATACTATTATTATAAAGAGGAAAAGTTTATATGTAAGGGGTAATCTCTCTATTGAGCCGAATTCAAAACTTCTTTTACTAATAGAAAACCATTATCCTGAAGGGCTAAAGGCTAACACGAAAAGAAATAATCGAAATGTCAAAATTCTCGGAAAAGGAAACGAAGCTGACAAAATGAAAATGCATTTTGGCGCATTTATATCTTGATTCTGCTATTGAAGAGTTGATTTGCATGGGGAGAAAACACAATTCATTGAAAAATGTTCCAGTATTCAGATTTCGCAGGTTTCCACTATATAAGAGTGAGTTTGTATGAAGAAAATCAAAATTGGCATCCAAAATTGTCCACTATCTAGGTTTCGCAAGATTCTTTTATTTGTAGATTCCACTATCCACAAGTTTTACTGTACTTGATCGTATAGACTCAATGAATGATTGGATTAAGGATTTTCCATAGATAAAAGAAAAAAATGGCTTAGGTTGGCCAGTAATTTCTTCCAATCTTACTTTGCCGCATACATACATACATACATATATCAATGAAAAAATTGCAACAAAATGTATCCAGTTATTGAATTAGAGATGATCGAACAATAACAATACATATAAATGTTAGCACGAAGCAATCCCAATCACGTATACTACACGCATGTACATCATACACGCATACCTGCTGGTGCCTTAATGATGGCAATGGTCTCTGATCGTTGTCGCGAAAGAATACAAGCAATATTTCTTGATGTTATTACTTTTCTAACAGAAAATGTATATCGAGTATATCGAGCGCGTTCGTTATATCGATCGACTTTTTATCATTTTTTTTTAAAAAGAAGTCATTCAAAAATACGTTTATTTACACATTTTTATTTAATGTTTAATTTAAGCAAAAAATCAAAAACCAATTTTTTTTCTTACTATACAGGGTATTTTCTTACTGTACAGATATTTTGGGATCAGAGTCATTGGTTCATACTATGAAAAAAATCGTATGGGAAGGGGGGTCTATCTTGAACACCCACTGGGCGTTTAAAAAAGATGATTGAAGTAGGTACCAACAGTTATTCTAGTACAACTTCTAGTGTATTAAACTTAGAGCAACTTAGAGCAGCTTATCACATTTAAAAACTATTACTATCCCTAATTTCGTTTTCGAGATATTGGTCTTCAAACACAGATTTTTATAATTTGTTTTAACCAATTTGAGTGAAAATCGTATTTTTCTAGGAAAATGTGCTCATAATTTTTTTTTATTAATATTATTTTCATGTGCCATAGCGTCCGTCACCTACAAATTCACCATACAAAGTTTTTACTCGGCTTACAGTTTTCCTGGTATTAAGTTAATTCACAAGAACCTGTAAAAGGAATGTACTATACTAGAAGTAGCATCATCTTCATGAGACAGGTCTTAAAAAAAAGAAAACACTAGCGGAAGGTTTCAAAAGGTAAACTTTTTACTTTATAGTATAAGAGATGGCTGGATGTTGTAAAAATAGGGTAGGCCCTGACTGGTTTTAACTTGGCAAGGCGCAGTGTTGTAACTGTTTCTACTCATCAATTGTGCTTATTTTACCTCCAAGTGGTAGCCATCGGGTACTGGTTGCTGCGCACCCGGGCACGACTTACTAAACTTATAAGCGCGAGTTCTGACCAAGCGAAAATAGCAGCACTATAATACGCGTCAGCGGACGAATTCCATAGATGGAACCAACGGTGACGTTAAATTTCCAGAATGGAAACAAAACCTTATCTGAGCTACTTCGACATATTCGGAGCTCAGGTCGATAAGGATTTCCACGTACTAGTCAGGGTCGTGGAAAAGAGTTGGTGGCGGATGAGGCCCTATTGGGCCAACGGCAGCGCTCACACCCCCGTAGTGGGTTACTGACACCGGTGGACCCGGCCCCTTGTCCTAGGGGTATATAAGGATCTGGCCCTCCATGTTGGGGGTTGTGCGTAAGGTTAAATACCTACCGCGTAAAAAAAATATGGTTCCGAAACAACCAAAAGCCTCGGAAAAGGACGGATCTACTGTTGACAACCACGCTAAACGAAAAAAGGACAATGACGTTCGGATCTGCACCTGGAATGTTCGCTCACTGAACGGTGACGGTGCACCCGAACAACTGGCAGAGGCCCTAGACCGCTATAAAGCACATATAACCGCCATCCAGGAAGTGCGATGGGATGGGCCAGGCAGAGAAAGAATGAGAAACTGCGACATCTACTACGGTGATTGCTATACGGAAAATAGACAACGCTAATTCGGATGCGGATTTGTCATACGCGGCAGACTTAGGCAAGAAGTCTTGAGCTTTCGGCACGTGAGCGAGCGTCTTATGACAATCCGTGTCAAGGCAAAATTCGCTAACCTAATATGCGCTCACGCTCCTCGACAAAACATACGAGCAATGCCCTAAGCATGACGTTAAAATCGTATTGGGCGATTTTAACGCCAAGATAGGAAGAGAGGACATCTTTGGTAGGACGGTTGGAAGGCACAGCCTACACGACACCACGTCCGCAAACGTACTAAGGCTAATCGACTTTGCTGCGGGGCGAAGTGTCAGTATAGCAAGCACTCGGTTTCCTCATCTCAATATCCATAAGGGGACATGGCGGTCTCCGGATCGACTAACTATCAACCAAATCGACCACATTGCGATCGACACCCGACACGCCTCCAGTATCCTGGATGTCCGAACCTTCCGGACGGCCAACATTGGCTCGGACCACTACCTTGTTTTAGCCAAGGTACGAATGCGGATAACCACAACGCCACAACAACGAAATACTGTGAGAAAGTATAATGTCGAAAAGCTACAATCGCAAGACACCGCCAGAGCCTACAGAGAACGCTTATCCCGATCTCTCGCTACGAGTCCTACCGCAGCAACAGCTAGTACAGAAGACCAGTGGCAACACTGCCAGCAAGCCATCATAAGTGCCGCGAATGATGTGCTGGGTTTCACACGACCACCACCACGAAACCCCTGGTTTGATGAAGAGTGCAGACTAGCTAACGCGGAAAAACAACAAGCGTATAAAGCGGCGCTGCAAAGAAGGACTAGATCTGCTCGCATGCTCTATGAGCAGAAGAGACGGGAAGAACATCGGCTTCTAAGGAGGAAAAAGAAAGAGCACGAGAAGCGTGCATTCGAGGATATTGAGAGATGCTACTCCAGGAACAATGTACGGAAGTTTTAGCAGAGGGTAAAAAGAATGTGCCAACAAAACAAATCCCGTACAGAAATCTGTAGAGACGCGGATGGAAATATCGTAGTGGAAACACAGTCGGTGCTGAGAATATGGAAAGACTACTTCTGCAGACTATAATGGCGATGAAAACCAATACTCCGCTGTTAGGCAGAATGTACCGTTCAATTTAGATGATGATAGGCAAAACCCCCATCCACCTGATCAAAACGAAGTGCGGATAGCAATATCGAGGCTAAAGTCCAACAAAGCTGCTGGACCTGACGGTCTACCCGCACAGCTATTTAAAGCAGCTGGAGATGACTTGGTAGTGAGCATACACCAACTCATCTCCAAGGTTTGGTCAGATGAAAGTATGCCAGATGAATGGAATCTCAGCATCGTCTGCCCGGTCCACAAGAAATGAGACCCCCTCAACTGCTCCAATTACAGAGGCATCAGTCTCCTCAATATCGCCTACAAGATCCTATCTGCCACACTGTGTGAACGCCTGAAGCCTTTCGTCAACAACCTGATCGGCCCCTATCAGCGCGGATTCAGGCCAGGAAAGTCCACCATAGACCAAATTTTCACACTCAGGCAGATCCTGGAAAAAACCCAAGAAGTCCAAGTCGATATCCACCACCTGTTCATCGATTTCAAGGCCGCCTATGACAGCATATGGAGGGATGAACTGTATAGAGCTGTTTTGACATCCCTGCCAAACTCATCCGTCTGTGCAGGATGACGATGGAGAAAGCTCGCTGCTCCATCAAGGTCGGTAATGACCTCACCGAGACCTTCGATGTCAAAAAATGATTCAGACAAGGTGACGCGCTGTCATGCGACTTCTTCAACATCATACTTGAAAGAATTGTTCGTAACTCACAAGCCAACACACAAGGAACGATCTTTCAAAAGTCCGTTCAACTACTTGCATACGCCGACGATATTGACATCATTGGTAGAACACAGCGAGCTGTCACCGGTGCGTTCGCGAGTATAGAAATGGAAGCGGCTAAAATTGGTTTCGCGGTAAACGAGCGCAAAACAAAATATATGCTATCAACAAAAAGGGACACCCAACATCGATGAATTGGACAGAACGTCATAATAGACAGCTACAACTTCGAGGTAGTAAAGGACTTTGTCTACCTCGGCTCAGCCATAACTTCAAAAAATTACATCTCGTCGGAAATCAAACGAAGGATTACTCTTGCCAACCGCTGTTTCTTTGGGCTAAGAAGGCAATTAAGTAGTAAAGTCCTTTCTCGATCGACTAAGGAGACTCTATATAATACCCTTATCAACCCAGTCTTGCTATATGGAGCTGAAGCATGGACTTTATCGAAAGCGGATGAAGATATCCTCGGTCGCTTCGAGAGAAAAATCCTTCGTAAGATATTCGGTCCCGTTTGCGTTGACGGGTTCTGGAGGTGAAGATTCAACCACGAACTGTACGAGCTGTACGTGTACAGCGACATCAACCTGGTCAAAAAACTGCAGATTGGGCGTTTAAGATGGCTAGGACATGTAGAGCGTATGGACATCAACGCTCCGGCTCACCATCGATGGAGGAACTCATCAACAAAGTGTTTCCCGGGTTTGCACAAAATTATAAAAATCTCGATCGGATTAGTGAACGAACAGATAGACAGACAGACAGATAGACAGATAGATAGACAGACAGACAGACAGACAGATAGATAGGCAGACAGACATACAGACAGACGGACAGACAGACAGACAGACAGACAGATAGATAGATAGACAGATAGACAGATAAGTAGAAAGATAGACAGATAGACAGATAGATAGATAGACAGGCAGACAGGCAGACAAACATATAGATAGATGGACAGACAGATAGATAGACAAACAGACAGATATGTATAAAGATAGATAGATAGATAAACAGACAGACAGGCATACAGACAGACATTTCATTTTGATTTTTGTACGTTCATGAAATTAATTCATTTTGAGTATTTATTTTCCCTTAATAAAAAATTAAAAGAAGTGGTTGAACCCAAGTGGAAGTTCCATTGGTGTATCCCAACCCAATCTACTTCAAAACCTCTCGTCAACTGCATCAGCACTCTTCAATATTTAGAAAACACCATTTTTCACAATAGATAGTTCTGCCGAATTTGAGGGTGAAGTTTCAGAACAGCAACATGGAACTTCAGGAAAGTAGCTACGGCGCACTTCCGCATATAAATAGGAAAGCTTCTACAGAAGCAATTCGTTCTGCAAGAAATTATATTAAATGGTTTAAATGAAAGCCTAAAAAAATAGAAGGTCATACGACAGAGGTAGAAGGGTATGTGAGAAAGTCATATAAATTTAAGGAGGACAAAGCAAGAAGAGGTGTAAAACGTCTTAAGATGCAAGTGGAAAAACTCAGAATCTATAAACCAGAAATGGAGTGAAAAGAAGAACAAAGAAAAGAGACTAATAAAATGAAAATGATGGATTTAGAAATAAAAAGAAAACAAATAGAAATCAATGAAAAGAAACTTGCACTTAAGTCGCCAGAAGAAACCAACAAGTAAAAAAAGTTAAAAGATCATCGCTGTGCCTTGTGATAATATCAGAATACCTGTTAAACTTAATCAAATATAATATAACATATTTTTTTTTTTTTTTTTTTTTTTTTTTTAATTTTGAGTTAAGTTCGTACATTAGTTAGTTATGAATTTTGTTTGTTTTGTTCTTAATAAAAAGAATCTATGAATTTATGATTGCGTTCATTATTTGGTTTCTAATTCTAGCTCCAGCTGTGTTATTAGTGTCGAGAATACTGTTGTACACATGGACATCGTCAGATAGATTTATTTCGTCTGTAAGGATATATGTTCCATATCCGTAGTTGATTGAAATATTGTGTAAAGCTGAACAAACGTTCACGATTTGGGTTCCTTTTTCGGGATTGTAATGCAGCTGCCGGGCGCTGAGAAGGCAACGAAAACGATTCTTCAAAACGCCAATTTTTCTTTCAATTATATTTCTAGTCGTTGCGTGTTTTTTGTTAAAATTACTTTCAGGACTTCTTTCTTGCGTAGCTCTAAAAGGAGTTATTTAGAAAGGCTCAAGTGGGTATCCTGCATCACCTGTTTTTGATAAATTAAATGGAACATTTTGAAAATTTGACATTTAAGTATTTCACCTACCTAAGAGCCACGTATTTCTTTCACCGCTTTCGAAGTTAGCTTGCAGCGTGTCCCTTATTTCACTTGGATTCCATACAAGTGCGTCATGACTAGCTCCTGGATGTCTCGCATCAATGTATCGAATGCGCATTTTATGATCGCAAATCTTGATAGAATTGAAAAAAATATATTTTCGGTAAGAAAGAAAAAGAACAAAAATACTTACTAGCATTGCATTGAGGCCAGCGCCATGTTGGTAAATTCCCTCCGCTAGAAGTCTTAGGGTGACTGCAAGCCTCAACACTATTGGAATCGATGACGAACGTTGCCGAATCCTTATTTTGTCAGTTATTTTATCCAGCACATACTTAAATGCTTCCTTTGATAATCTAAAGTACTGCTTGAATCTGTTAAAGTGCACGAAAGTTTCATTTAATAGCTACAATTAAATTAAATATATGAGCTCACTTAGAATCAGGTAAATCAAATGGATTCGAGTTATGTCTTATCTGTTTCCTTTTTATAATTAAATGTGCAGTTTCAAAGTTTCGCATTCCTCCTTCTTCGTCCTCGTCACTATCACTAGGTACTTGTGTCATAAAACATTTCTACACTTATCATTTTAATTGCTTATTAAATTAAATAAAACCGCATTCGTTTTTCTGAGTTAAAACAACTTTAATTTTAGAGTTTATTTCAATTTCATTTGATTTTGACAGATATCTATTACTATTTCATCGTTTAAAAATCTGCTACAGATTCGTCGCGTCGTAGAAGTTATGGAATGCCATTTGAAAAACGACACGACAGAGAAAACGAGGGTCGTCGGAAAAACGAGACGACATCAGTAATAGGGGTGACTATTCTAATAAATACTAATAAATTGCAAAATATTAGAAAATTCGTTAACAATTATTAGACTAATAGTTTTATGAAATAGGGCCCAGGTTCGATTACAAAAAACCGCATTCAAATCCGTTCAGTTGTATTTAGTGGTCCGTCCGTATCAAAACGGAACACTAATGGAATCAGTTCGGTGTCTGTCTGTCTGTCTGTCTGTCACAGGCCTTTTTCTCAGAGACTATTTGACGTAGACTGTTGAAATTTGGAAGAGTTGTAGCAGTTAGTGGCCTAAACACAGACCAGAACTTAAAAAGCTGAATTTGCGATGGTAAAAATTGAATAATTGATGGCAAAAGTGTTATACCCGAGGCGAATTTTCGTGGCATATTTCTACCGTATAACTATTGACCTTAGACTTAAACCAATGATACATATAACAGCTTGATAGTTTCCTATTATAATGTAGGTGTCTCTACTTTTACTATATTGGGAGAAATTGAATTTGTGTAAATTCTACGCAATTAATACAATTGAACGAATAACGAGACGAAAAATGAAATCTGATGCGTATGTATGTACAATTGTACATACTTTATTTGTGTTTTTTTTTTTCTTTTATTTTGTGTGTGTGTATAATTATTCTTCTGAGCAGATGAGAAAGGACATCAGAAACATGTGTACATACAGTGGCGGTCAATGAAATCGCAGCACCCTGATTTTCAATAACAAATATGGTTTTTGGTATGATTTTTTCGTTTTCAAAGTTATCTTTTGTTGTGATTACTTTTCGCATATCATATTGTTTTCAAAAACAAGCACAATATGGTTTAAGTGCAGTATTAAAAATTGATAAGGGCATTTCATTATAAAGAAACCTATTTTTATTAAAAAGAGATCATTTGCTTAAACATTAATAAGGACAAGTGACATAAAAACAAACGAATTTATTTAAACAAATTAACTTATTTTGGAAAATATGTTGGGTAACAATAGTTTTATTTATTTATTTAATATTTTGTGGACGCCCCTTTAGCTGCTATGACCGCGGCAATCCTCCTTGGCATTGATTCAACCAAACTTTTGATTGTGTCGAATGAGATTTCTTCATACCAAATTTTTTCCAACAATATTTCTAGCTGTTTGGTAGAGGAAGGTTTGAGTTTTGATATTTTAACCCCCATTGAATTCCAAAGGTTTTCAATGGGATTTAAATCAGGGCTATTACCGGGCCAGGTTAACGTTTTTACCCCTGCAGTTTCCAAAAAATCCTTTACCTGTAATTTAAATGAAGCATATTAGAAAAAGTAAAATAACTTTTATAACTGTAATAAATGTGTTATTCAAAAAAAATAATAACTTACAATTTTTGCACGGTGGCAGGGAGCGGAGTCGTCTTGGAAAATTACGTCATCAGCCTGCGCGAGATGGCTCTCTAGAGATGGCACTAAACTTTTTTGTCTTCATTTTTTTGGTCAGCAAAGGCTTTTTGGCTGGTCTCTTGGCAAACAAACCTCCTTCTCTCAGACGCCTACGTATGGTTTCAGCACTTACTTTTATATCAGCGTTTTCTTCGAGGTCCCTTCGAATCTCCGTAGCTGTTTTAAAACGGTCAGGAAGGCTCATTCTCACAATATAACGGTCTTGTATGACCGACGTCTTCTTTTTTGAGCCGGAACCTTTCTTCCGCTCATAATTTCCAGGATTTTCCACATTTTTCTTTAAAACCCGGTCCACCGTCGTACTATGGCGTCCTTTTCTCCTAAAAATTTGTTTGTATGTATGTACATATGTGAGTATCGAAGAAAGAATCATTGTATCTTTAGTAGGTATCGTATCGTAAAAAAGGGTTCATAGATCTATCAACATAAATCTATAACATGCATATTTATGTGTGTAGTTAAAATAACTGATACATAGTACGGAACACTTATTGCGCAAGTATAACTTGCACTTGAACGGATTTTTTTTTTTATTTTTGCGGCACATACTTACTTACGGTGACCATATTTTAGAAAGCCGAATAATGAACAAAAGAAAATAATACAAATAGTCTGTTCAGTGAGGCTGTGCTGGACAGAAAAGAACAGAAAAATACAAGGTTTACGTGTGCAATGAGAAAAGCTTTTGTCCGAGACTGATCTGCTTTGTGTTCAATGACTCTGTGCTGGACAACTTTTCTGCCCCTACTTTCGAGGTAGAACAGAAATGAGAAATGTCAAAATCAGCTGTGTTGCACAATTGATTTTTGTATTTGAAGCGAAAAGTGTTTTGATGAGATTTAAGTTTACCAAAAGGGAGAAATCGAAGTTTAATCGCAAAAAGGACATTCAGTTATTGTTAAATGCTATAAGTAATTTGGAAAACATAAAGTAAAACAATCATCAATGCAATTGTCATTTTTGACAACAAACATATGGCTGAGCTTTTCTGTTCTGACTTGATCTGAGCTTTTGCACTGTTTGTGCTGTTCTGATCTGCCTTTTTTCTCATTGAACAAACTACAAACTTATCTCAATTTTCAATTACATATACATATGTAGGTATATTTTATTTAATTAGATTTATATTAGAAAAATGTCTTCAAGAGTCAACTTAATATATAATTTGTAATATCTTGATGAGACTTTCCTCCTTGTTCATCGCCTACTGCACCAAGGTTACTAGGGAAAAGTTGAGACGAGAATGTAGACAATTAATCAAGTGACATTCTGCATCCTAAGTCTCGAAAGGAGTGAAGAAATTCCTATACAAATATTTTATAGTTTTAAGCTTTCCTAGAAGCTTTCACAGCGACGAAATAGTTCCATGCTTTTAGTTTCTTTTTTTTTTTGTTTAATTTTTGGACAATGGTCTTTAATCAATTTCCTTATCTGAGGAGCTATAAAACCTCCTTCTTTAAGCTTCGCATCGCTATGTTTGTGTAAAATGTTCTTCAAATACTTAAAGCCTTCACCATTCCTGTCCATGGCTTTGAAGAGATTTTTTACTATCCCCAACTTAATACGCAAAGAGATAAAATAACAGTTTGATTGACAAGAGGCGTGTACTTGACATTAGCACTTCCCAGGTCTATACATATTACTTGCTGGAATGTAAGTCCATTGCTTGCTCGACTGTCCATAAGTTTAAATAAATAAACGTGTGATCTGTTGAAGCCTAGCAGATAAAATATACTTCGTTAAGCCGCCATATTTGAATGTTACTGATGACGGAGGCATACAAACAAGCTAACTATAACAAAAAATAGACTTTTTGATTATGTGAGTATCTTCTGTTACTAAATTTGTATGCTTGAATTCGTTAACAGTAAGGAGAGTAGAACAAAATATGTGGTCATTGTTGTTGTTGTGTGATCACTGTTCCCTTGTGTTATTCTTTGTGTTTTTTATTTTCTTTCATAATTAAGGACAACTCCGTCATGCACATTTCCTGGGACTTAATCTGAAAGATATTATTATGAACACAGAACAGATAATGAACCAGTTCTAAAATACAGAACATTTTTATGTTTTTGTATGGAAAATAATTCATAATGAACATCGTCTTCAAATACAGAACTGTTCATTATTATAATGAACGGATGGTCACCGTACACATACTACATACATACTTTTTGTTAGACTTGCCTTCTATAAAAGTACTGAAAATAATATAAATCTTGGCGTTGGCGCCATGTCGCAGTGGTAAGTGCATTGGACTGCATGCTGCCCGGGTTTAATCTCAGCATACTTACAACAAAAATAGGTGACACTTCCGAATGTCAGACAATCATTCAAGAGTATCATTTGTAACGAGGAGGTACTCACTCAAGTCGCAGTTCGGAGACGGTAATCATATGTATAACCTGCTTCCCCAACATTTAAATTAATCTTTATTTTTAACCACTGGAAGAAAAAAAAATTTACTCGTCCTTTTCCTGGACAGAAGAAAATAATATATTAGCTTAAGCAAAAAGATCTTTTGTACCACACATTTATTTTTAGAAACTCAAATTAGGTTCCAATTTGTGTGACAAAATTGAGGATCTCCCTGTTGGAGATTTTAATAATTCTTCCAGAGTTAAAAGCAAAAGAGTTTAATGATGTTATCCTTCTTTTAGCCTGTCGGGGTGCCTGGGTTTTTTTTCCAAAAGGATACACACATTTTGTTCTTTTGATTTAATTGCAGCAGTAATCCGAACGGCTCCACTTTTTTCGAGCCAATAGTTTTCCGCAGGGGTTTTTGGTTAAATTTAAACGGATTTCCCACCACCTATTACAGAACAGCTCAGTGCCAGTAAAGGAACCAGCCGAACCTTTTCTAGCCAACTTGTCTCAATTTTCAACAGTACCCTTGCGCATAGGCACCTAACGAAGCCTTGAAGCGTGCTGCAGAACTGATTTAGAGTAAAAAAAAAAGTAAGAGCCTAGTACTAGTATCCGTGGGTATAACGTATAGAAATGAACAACGACTATAATTTAGATATATTCATAGATTCTATTCTTACATATTATTTAAAAAAAAAAAGTAATTCCACGAAAATACGCCGTCAAAGAACAGCTTAATACAGACATGAGCACATCTGCTAAATAACTACATACATATGTATGTAAATTATATGTTTGTTATGTAGCCATACAAAAAAGCACAAAAAAGGGCACACAGAGGAAGTTATAAATTTTTCACTCCTTATGTGACTCGTTGAGGACAATATATTTACTTGACTAGAAGACGACAACGACGACTACCGACGACATCATCAACATGCCCATCGCCGCGCTGCTGCCTCACAAAGGATCTACAGAGTGATGTGTGCACTGGGCATGGGAAAATGTGTACTCAAAGCCGGCAGAGAGTAGGGAGAGCAGAAACTTTGCACCGATTCACAAGAAAATTTAAATTTTCCAAAAACATATTTTTTTAGCACTTCATATCTCCCGATGCTGAGTTTTCCCTCAAACACACACACATACGAGTACGTCCATGCAATTGGAGTTCATGGGCGTGAAGGATTTAGCCACTCGAACAAACCCATACGAGCAGCGAGTAAAGTTGGGTCGAGTTTAGATATAAATTATTGCTCCCACTTAAATAAAGCGAACGTAAGTATTTATTAAACGGACTCATATTTCTCAGCTGCTGTCGTCGTCGGCGATATTGTCGTCCAAATGTCGAATAGGGAGGCAGCATCCCGCACTCAGTGTCTACTACAAGCGCCCGTAGCAGGACGAGAGGAGAGTTATTTGATATAAACCTCATACAACGGGCCAATGCATTTGTCTTTAAATCGCTTCCTCAAATGTGTCCTGCCGCCTGCTTTGTGACAGATTTCGCATTGCGGTTTACCATAAACTACGAGTATACCACTGGGTTTGATTTTCTTTTTCATCTATCGCAGTGTTTTTGTCGAAGCGAAAAAATGAAGGGATGCGTTCCCGGTATAATGGGAAATGCTTGCCAAAAAAACAAAAGATAAAAGAAAGCCATCCTTGCTTGATGTTAGGTGTGAGTACATGAAATAGATACCAGCATATAATGGCGTTTCGATATCTCTGAGGACGTTGCAATGAATTGTGCTGTCAATGTTATTACAACGTATGTAGCTGCCGCCAAATGACAGTATCCATTTTCTTGTTAAATGAACGAACTGCCACGTTAGGTAAACGTATTTTACGTATTCCCTTGAATACTGTTAATGGAGGAAGATATCGGCCGTAGTTCATTATAAAATCAATGAGCTGTACCGTTCGGATGAGGATAAATAATTTACCAAGTAAGAGCTAAATAATAAAACTTTTCAAACTTTCCACCTTGCCGTTTGAAGTAAATTAATTAGTAATCAGGCTTCAATTATTATTGTTGAAATCAGTGGCGTAGCGTGCCGCCCGGGGCAGACCCAATTTATGCCGCCCTTAGTAATTTTTTCACACACTACACAAAAAAACACCTTTGTCTACGGTTTCAACCAGTTATACCTACACATATGTATATCAATAAACTTCGTAAAATTTCTCTTCAAAATTTTGTGGTGTTCGTACTACTTTATAGCAAGTGAAGCAAAAATGAAGCCGCAAATTCAATATTTTCCCATATTGGTTACTTTCTGATTTCCCAATCTCTAAGCGGATAAAAATTACTTACCTCCGGATATCAAATAAACAACGGTAATTCCCATTAAACTTTAATTATCTAAATTGAATTTCTTCGGAAAAACAGATTCGATTATTTTTTGTAATTTATTTTCCATTTATTTATTTTTTTATTTAGCTTTTAAAATTTTTTAATTTAATATTAAATTAATTTTTTAAACTAATCACATTAAATTATTTTTGTTTATTAATTAATTAAATTCATTAATAAAATAAATAAATAATTTCATAGCTAAAATTCGTTTAAATTTTTTTTTTAAATGAAAGGATGAAAGCATTTAATTTAGTTTTAAGTAAAAGGGAAAAATGTTATATAGGTAGGTACAAAATGCACGTGCATATGTAATCCATTTTCTCTTCTTTAAAATGTTATTTTTCTACTTTTCATCAGTGCAAATACTCTTATTGTTCTTTCAGTATCGATGGTCTCTGTGATGTCCTGCTCCATAGCCATGATACCCTTAGATAGCCTTAGAGTGCTCATTAAATCATTTTTAATAAGCTTCTATTTTGAGAAACTCCTCTCACAGCCGGCATTACTTATTGCAATTGTGAGAAAAAGACGAAGCACTATTGTTATGCTAGACAGACTAACTTCCAGTCTAAACTATAATATATAATTTAATAGTCCGAATGGGCTTTTATTGGCGAGTTCATTTGTTTTGCCTGTAGAAGATTTAATTGCTCTTAACCATACGCGTTCGATCTCGAATTCATCCTTATCAATGTCATCCTCATGAGGTGGAACATCTGAATTGCTTTCATAGTTTTTATCTAAGAGTTTGGCCGAGGTGAGAAAGTCGAAGTTTGTCGCCAAAATTCGTAGCTGTTGAAATCTTTTCAGCACTGACCCTGTCTAAGGAATATAATAATTTTCGTCGCAGTTCATTTTCATAGGATAAAGCAGCATCTATATTTCCGTTACCAAAAATATTTTTTTTTTATTTTCCTGGGACGTTCTATTCAAATTCCAAGCTTTTGACATAAATGTTTAGCATAAGTAAGAGAACCGTCTACCAATTCATGAGGAAGATCTGTAATGCATTTATTTTTTGAGCACATTGATGAAGGTTGAGTCCTTCTATTTGCAAGTATATCTGGGCATCATTAACTTCGTGCGGTACTGGTTTTCAAAAGCCTAAAAAACACAGAAATGAAAAAGAATGCAATGCTATTAGCAATGCTCCGGCATCCGTCCGTGTGTTTAGGCTTTCGTCTGCCTCCGTCAGTTTTTCCAATATATTAAAAATTCCCTCCAAATGGTTCCAGGTATTCTTGACTGCATCAGCTCTTGCGCTCCATCTTGTTTCTCGCAGCCTCTTCAATGCTTTGCCCATCCATTATATCAAGACCATCAGCGTTAAGCTTACTTAACCCTTTAATGCATGATTTTTTTTTTGTTATGAAAAAAATATGACTTAATGTATTTTGTTGCAGTGGTTTCAAAAATGGCATTATTTTTCAAAAATATTGAGCCCTTTTTGAGATATTGAGCTAAATCTATAGATATCATATATGATATATTATGCATTTAAGTCAAAATTGTCCGATCTCGTAAATTCAAGATTTTTCATAGTCCGTTATTATCAAAGTGGATTTAGATACAAAAGGTAAACAATACAAAAATCTAAACAATAGAAAATTTAAAATAAAATATGTGGAATAATAATAATTATACATTAAATGTACTATTTTTATTTTTTATGAAATGCTGTAAGACAATTTCTGTCTTTATTAAAACACAGCGCAGTATTACATTTTTCACATTTTACGTAAGATAGCTTTCCACAGTCAGGAAGTTTGCACGTTAGTCTTTGAGGCATCCAGATGGGCAGGTGATCAGTACCATCAACACGGATCTCTTTTGGGGGAACGGGTACTGCAGTTGCCTTCTTCCGTTTCAGCTCAATTTTCTTGTTCAGTTCGGTTGATGGTCTTCCACGATTGGTCACTTCGCCCAAACGACACAATGTTTCTGCCACAGATATTTTAAATTGTCCCAATGACAAGAGTTTCTGGTTTTCTGTTTGCTTTTTCTGTGATTCTGCTTTTCTACGAATTTTAAAAAATTATGGTTAAGAATATAAGCAATGTAAGTGTTACTCACTTATAAAGAATCCACGAATTGCAGACCGTTACATCCAACAAATGATAGAAAATTCGATGGTACCATTTCTTTGAACGAATTTTAATCTTATATCTGCCAAGCAAAGAATCTGCCAGATCAACACCCCCCATAAATTTATTATAATCCTTTATTATGGCAGGACAGTTGACCTCTTTTATTCCATGACCTTTTTCGAACCTTTGGGAGTTTAAAATGGGTAGCTCACCAATGAAATTAGAAGTAATTGTGACAACTTTGGTATCCTTCCAGGCGACTACGGTAACATCCATACCATCAATACTAGTAACCACTTCATAGGAAGCACCACGCTCTTGGCTCTTCCAGTATTTATCATCTGGAAGCTTACAGTTAGGCAACCGATTTTTTCTGACTGTTCCCAAACTTAAGATATCTACAATGACAAGTGTAATTGACAACTAAAAAGTTCAATTATAAGTTATCTATGCACCCACCTCTTTTATATAATTCTGAAATTAGTGGAATTGATGTAAAATAGTTATCAAAATATATTTTGAAAAACATATTTGATGAAATATCTCTGCTTAGGCGAATGACTACGTTAGAACTAGCACCCAAGTTTTTTTCACTAGTTAAACGGAAGCGTTCATCATTCTCTTGTCCAGTGTACAATTCAAAATTATAGGAGTAACCATATAATCCACACAAAACGAAAAATTTGTAGCCCCATTTGTGTGGTTTTGCTGGAAGGTGCTGCTTGATATAGTTTCTAGCTTTTGTAGAACACATTTGCTCGTCAACACAAAGAAATTCCTCAAAAGGTGTTTTCTGAAAATTGGATATCAGCTTATCAACGAGAGGACGAATCTTGTGAATACGGTCATGTAATGGATTTGATTTAGGTAACATTTTTGAATTGTCGTTAAAATGTAGGTGCTGACGAATTTTTTCAAATCGGTTTATCGACATGGTATTTCTTATGAGATCGTTTCCTACAATTGGACTCCAATATCTCCTTATATTTGGGATTTGTATTATTGATGTTAGCATACAAATTCCCATATATTTCCTAATTTCGGTAGCAGACACAGAAAATAGTTTGCCCGGATCACACTGGCAAGCATACAAGTTTGTTTCAGCTATAATACTTTCGATTATATTTGAATCAAATAGGAAATTAAAAAATCCATACGGAGTGCTAAGCTCAAGAATTTCATTAGGTAATTCATTGCTGCCCTTAAATTCGAACGTATCTGCTTGAAATCGCTGTTTTTTCCAAATTAACTTCGAATAGTGGGCTTTAATGGCTTTAAGTTCTTCAGCTGGTGGTGGCCTTTGTGGTACTGTAGATATGTCATCATCGTTCAAAAACACAATTGGCAAGGATTGAATATCAAACAGCTCATCACTATCCGAAAGCTCTTCGCAATCTTGCTCTTCAATTCTCTTGGCAGCCATATTCTGTATCACAACTTCATAACTCACATCATCAATATCATTAACGGCTTCTGATTCGTCCTCACTATCATCCCAATTACCCACTATGTCCATAATCTCAGCGTCGGTAAGAATTTTGTTTTCCATATTTATCTAGAAAGTTCTATGTCTTTATTGCATGTAATATCATATATGATTTATATATCATATGTGGTGTATAATTTTTAAATATCTCAAATGCATGAAATATCACATATGATATATTTAATTTTATTGGCAATTATCTTTGTAATCGTTTCATTTTCGTACTTAGAACTTAAATAAATTGAAAATATAATAATAATTTAACAGAATAGTAATAAAATGTTTGTACTTACCTCCTTTAATTAACTAAAATTATTCACAAAATAAAATTACTTTTACAACACAAATGCACACACGCTGACTTGCTACCAACTTTTGAAAAGTAACCGCATTTAAAACCAAAAGAAGTCGGTTGCTGGGGGTTACATTCAAAAATCGTTAGCATACTTAGGTTATTATGCTCCGACAATTGGAAACTATCCATTTTAATAAGTAGAAAATATTAATTTACTAAAGCATATCATATATGATATGCTATGCAGTAAAGGGTTAAGATGGTATCAGAAATGCCTTCAGCTGTTTTGTTCTTTGTTTCGATAAAATCAATAAAAGATTCTACTACTACTACTTTATGATTTTCAATTTTAAGATAACGCAATACTTGACTGGTTTAATCTTTGTGTGATACATCTGGGGTACTATCGAATATAATGGAATAATATTTGGCATTTTTAACTTGAGAGAAAGTAGCAAGTTTTATCAGCCACCCTGTACTTCGAGGTTACCTTTTGAGTTTTTAGTGCGTTAGATATTTCTCTTATTTTAGCCATCGAATAGCACAAAGCAACATACATATGTACATATGTATAACTTTAAATACACCTGCATAATAACTTGAAGTTTTCAGATTGAATATCTACCACTGTACACATAGTATAGTACCTACATACAGTAGTGGAAGTTCGATTATGAACAGTGCCCATCGGAAAGCCGAAATTCCATTCCATGCAATGAACCGTTACCTTACAAGAGTGTTCTCAATTTATTTGTTAATGAAAATAGTGCATTTCAGATGGAAGTTTGATTTTGAACAGTTGCGTCACTTCTTTGATCTGCACGAACATCAAAAATCGCGTAGTTACCAAGAAATTGCTACGCTTCTTTGAGTATGTCCGAAGAGTTTCTTCCAGAAAATTTCATATTCCAACAGAAAAACGCGCCAATCTAGAACGCAAGATCTGTAGAAGAATGGTTTTCGCAAAATAATTTCGAGGTAATGAGGTGGTTGGCTCGAAGTCCAGATCTTAACCCTATCAAAAATTTGGGGATTTTTGCAAGTGATGTTCAGCGCTGCCGAAGGTGATACTATAGTACCTATCCTTTTGATATTATTTCGGAGCTGGTGATACTGTGATACCCAAAGCTTAAAAATGATACTCTTAGTCTTAATGAAAAACAAAAATGAAATGTGCTTTTTTTGCACAATCTTACTTCAATAAATAAATTTCACATCCCTAATCCCGAACTGCACAAATACATTTGCTCGCTCTATTGCCTTGGTGTAATTGCTTCTTACAATCTACCTCCGCAGCGCTTTGCTTCTTTACCAAAATGGGGAGAAGCTAATCAAAACGACAAAGCACATCGCTGGGAGAAAGAAAGAGACAATTATTTGAAGTATCGGAAAAGAGAAAAAAAAAAACAATGTTAAGGAAGGATAAAGCTTACGGTATCTTTGTCGTGCTCTATTGGAACTTTCGTTACACAGCCCATAAACGTAGATAATATCTGCGTATTTCTGGTTTGTAAAAGATGTCATATCCAACACCGTTTCTTAACAATTGTTGCGTAATCTCGGCTTCAAAAATTAAACTGATGAATCGAATTTTGTTTTCTAATCTTTTACACAATTTTTCTTAGGTAAATTTTACAACTTGGCATACTCAAACCTAACTCTTTCTGCGATTTTAAAGGAAAATGGTATGGAAATTAGGGTTTTGACGGGTAGTCTAATAAATAAGCATGCTTTAAAACCTTCGTACAGCCATATATTATTAAAAATAAATATTGCAAAATTATAGATTAGTTGGGCAATCGTATTAATTGAAAAGTAGGCAAAAATCATATTTTCCTTTTTTACCCACTGCAGATTTTCCCAAGCATCAACAAAATTGTGGTTTATCATAAATTTTTTGTTTATAATTGTTTTATAATAAAACAGTACGCTTTGAAAATGAATCTAATTGATTGAAATTGAATTATTGTGGCGAAAGAAATTGCGATGATGAATTTGCACGAAAAAACTATGTAGATTAACCAACGCGAGAATAAAACGACGATGACTCCAAAACAATATGTACGAACAATTTATTTCTGTTGTTACCTCGATGGTGGTCCAGTAGCGAAAGAGAATGATACAAATCAAATTTTAATTACGAGAGTACAAGACAGTGGACTGTTAACTGTGAATTGTTTAGAATTTAGAATACAAAAATAGGGCATATAATGCAATGTTTGACAAATTGATATTAATAATAATAAAGGAAACTAAGAAGTTAAATTCAAATAACTTCAATGTTTTACATTAATTTTTATGATTGATTAATGAACATATAGCCCCCCCTGGAAGAACGCCAGATCTTCCAGCTAGAGGCAATGGGGCAATTTTTACGATGGGTCGGACGTATTCTCCGACCTGTGTCTTCACGGTGACTACTCGATGTCTCTGGTCCCTACCGGGGTGGATATTTGTAATGCGACCAAGTATCCATTTAGAAGGTGGCATGTTGGGCTCCTTTATAAGAACGATGTCATCAATTTGAATGTTCGGCTGTGATGTTTGCCACTTGGGACGCTGCTGAAGGGACGTCAAGTACTCTTGGTGCCATCTCTTCCAAAACCCCTGCATTAGTGTCTGTAAAAGGAACCAATTAGTTTTAAGAGAACAATTTGATTTTAAAAACTCAGGCTGAGGAATTGTTGTATATGATTCCCCAATCATGAAGTGAGATGGTGTGAGGGCAGAGGGCTCGCTGTCTGGGTTAGACCACATTGGACGAGAGTTAAGCAAAGCCTCAATTTTGGATAGAAGAGTGTACATCTCTTCGTTCGTCAGTTTATTTTCACCAATGACTCGCCTTAGATGTTTTTTGACGGATTTCACCACTGCCTCCCAGAGCCCACCAAAGTGAGGTGAGGAAGGGGGAATGAATCGCCAAGCGATGTTGTCCTTTGACAAATGATCAGCGACTATTTGTTGATGATTTTGGCTATGAAGACTGGTGTAGAGTTCATTAAGCAGCCTCCTTGCTCCGTGAAAATTTGTGGCATTATCGCTCCAAATCTCTATAGGTTTACCGCGGCGCGAAACGAAACGGTCCAATGCCATCAGAAACGCGGTTGATGTAAGGTCACCAACGAGCTCTATGTGAATGCCCTTTGTAACGAAGTAGACAAATACAGCGATATATGCCTTTACAAAACGAGGATTTCTTCCACGACACAAACGCAATGTGATTGGGCCAGCATAGTCACAGCCAACCTTACTAAATGGTCGCGAAAAACGAATTCTTTCTGCCGGCAGATTACCCATCAGTTGGGTCGACGCGTCTTTCCGTTGTCGCAAATAAATGACGCATTTATGTACAACATCACGAACTAAATTCCTACAGCCTAGAATGTAATACGACTGTTTAAGTAGAGCAAGTAGTTGCGATATACCGACATGCAAATATTTTTTGTGAGTGTACTCAACGATAAGACGCGATATTGGATGCGTTTTGTTTAAAATAATTGTATGTTTTGCAGAGTATGATAAGTCCGATTCATGCAAACGTCCACCGACCCGCAAAATGCCATCTGAATCAATAAATGGGGTTAAGGAATTAAGTTTTTGCCCGTTTCGCAATCCCCTTTGGTTTTTAACACATTCAATTTCAGACGAGAACATTGATAACTGAGCACATTTTATTAATAAAATCTTAGCCTTAGAAAGTTCGACAGTGGTCAATGCTGAGTGAATACGAGACGTCTTTTCCGAACGCGCATTTGAAATAAACCGAACGATATAAGCCGCAGCGCGAACTGACCGAATCCAGTTTGATGACCTAGTTAACACTTCGTCAAAAGGAGTTGTTAAATTAGTTTTAGATACTAATACCTGCATTTTTGCATTACCTCTCTCCTCTAGACCTTGGGAAGTGACAGTGGTTAGGCACGGATCTGATGAGGGCCACTGACTTGGTTCCTTGCACAGCCATGAAGGACCTTTCCACCAAATCTCGTCGATTAATAGAAGAGAGGGTGAAATTCCTCGAGTAGCGCTGTCAGCTGGATTATCCGTGGATCGAACGTGATTCCAGCAATTGTATGAGATCGATGTAAGTATCTCTGACGTCCGATTCGCAACGAAGACAGACCATTTCTTAGGAGGTGCCGATAGCCAATGAAGAACGATTGATGAATCTGTCCATGCGTAGAGTTTAATATCGCTTAGTTGTAAAGATCTTTTCAGCTTGTTCACGAGTCTAACAAGCAGAAGAGCACCGCAGAGTTCCAGGCGAGGTAGGGACAATACTTTAATAGGGGCCACTTTGCTTTTAGATGTTATTAGCGAAATGTTTACCGAACCGTTAATATCTACACTCTTGCAATAAACCACGGCCGCGTATGTATCTAATGATGCATCACAAAACGCGTGAAATTCGATATTTTCTCGGTTGGTCCACATGATTCTTGGAACGTTTATCCCTTCGAGAATCTGAAGTTCACTCCGAATACCATGCCAACGGTCGGCAAAAATCTTGGGAAGTTCGTCATCCCATTTCAGTTTTTCGCGCCAAAGGTCTTGAAACATTATTTTGATGCCTATGATTACTGGTGCGAGAAACCCGATTGGGTCAAAAATCCGCGACGATTCCGATAAAACGCGACGTTTTGTACATATAACTGAATTATTTAACCGCACCTTGTAAGAAAAGCAGTCCTTTGAGGGGCACCATTGTAAGCCTAGGACTTTAATTGAGGATGATTCTTCGAATTCCATCGGTGACAATGCTCTTTGGTCTTCTGGCAAAGACAACAGCAACGGCCAACAATTGGTCGTCCATTTTCTCAAGTGAAAACCTCCTTCCTTTAAAAGACTAACAAGTTCTGCCTGTAAGGCGATAATATTTTCAACAGTGTCAGCGCCTGTAATGACGTCGTCAACGTAAAAATCCTCCAGCACGACCCTTGAAGCACGAGGGAATTTTTCCGAAGTGTCAATTGCAAGTTGCTTCAGGGCACGAATGGCTAAAAATGGTGCACAGGAAGTTCCATACGTTACTGTTAGTAAACGATAATGCTTGAGTGGAAGCGCTGATGAGTTTCGCCAAATGATTCGTTGATAATCAGTATGTTTTTTTGCAACCCAGATTTGGCGATACATTTTTTCGATATCACCTGATATCGTATAAGCATGTCGGCGAAAACGCATGCAGATGGAAAATATATACGACTGGATAGTTGGGCCGATGAGAAGAGAATCATTTAATGACATTGAACTTGAAGCACTGGCGGAGCCATCGAGTACCACACGAATTTTAGTGGTACTGCTATCTGCCTTGAAAACTGCGTGATGTGGCAGATAGAAGCACCTTGTTGTGGGCTGAGGAATTTCTGCCTCTGGGACTTCTTCCATGTGCCCCAACGAAAGGTATTCATTTACGAAATCGGAGTATTCTTGGTGCAAATGCGGATTCAATTTGAATCTACGTTCGACTGCAAAAAACCGGTTAAAATCTAAATCAAATGAGTTTCCGTAGTCAATGCTATCAGCATGTTTGAATGGTAGTTCAACTATATAATGACCATCTGAACTTCGGGAATGAGTGGTTGAAAAATGATCTTCAGCTCTTTGTTCGGCAATGGTTAATCGTGGTTCAAGATGCACTTCTTCTATTTGCCAAAACCTTTCAAGATTGAATTCTTGAGAAAAATCCAATTTCGTACAAAAAGATGTTACTTCCTCTTTAGAAGTATCGGGAAATGTAGTTCCAGAAACTACCCAACCAAAGACTGTTGGAACCATACTGGGACACTTTTGTCCAGCTTCCTTTGCTGGACCACGAATTATATTAAAAATCCTATCAGCACCTATCAAGATGTCGATATGACCTGATTTATTGAACTGAGGATCTGCGAGTTGAAATGAAAATATGCTTTTCGAAATGTTTGCTATTGAATGCGAAGGTAGTAAAGAAGTTATCTTTGGTAGGACATAACAATCAACTTCGACGACTTCTGAATTGTAGCAAGACATTAACCGAATTGAAACTAATCCATTGGTAGTACCGACTGATGTGGATGCGATTCCACTAATTGGAATCCGTTTAGGTTTACGTACCAGTCCCAAGCGTTGAACAGTTTGTTCCGTAATAAGCGATACTTGGGACCCGGAATCGAGTAACAGTCTTACAGTTTGACATAATCCTTGCTTGTCTTGAATCCGAGCGATAGAGGTAGGCAAGATAGTACACGAATGATGATTTGATTCCCGTGAATGGCCGACAGTAAGCGAACCGTTCGAAGAATCCTGTTGCGACGACGATGTTGCTCGTGGTTGATCGGAATTATTCCCGCCAGTTGTACGTGATTGATTGGAATTATTCTCGCCAAGATTGCTTGGATTGCCTTATCATTATTTTGATGTACTAGTGAATGGTGTTTTGAGTTGCAAACTCTACATCGAAAATTAGATCTGCATTTGGTTGACACATGTCCTTGACGGAGACAATTAAAACATAGTGAGTGTTCTTTTACATATTTGCGACGTTTCTCAACGTCAAGGCTTAAAAACTCAGAGCAATTTGATAGTGTGTGATTTAAATTATTACACTTGGGACAAGACGAGTGTTTTTCGACGACATGTGTTCGTATAGGAGGCTGGGTTTTTATTCGAGACTGGACGGGACGGGAAAGAGAAGAACAAGACTCCAAACAATCACAACGCGTATGTAGAAACTCAATGAGATCGTCGATTGTTGAGTCATCTCGCGAAGCAACTTCTGCTGCCCAGGCCTGCTTTGTATCAGTGTCAATCTTCTGTAATAGAAGGAAAATAAGCCACGGATCCCGACCTGATGATTCCACGAACTACTTCATCAGCACCTTCGGTTAACTTCCGAAGTGTCTGTAAATTTCCCGTGCTAGTTGGTAACGATAAAAATGCCTGCACGAGTGATTGTACTATCAACTGTTTCCTATCATAGCGCCTCTCTAGCCTCTCCCACGCTTCTAAATAATTTTGTTCTGAGCTACTCATATGTTTGATGAGATTTGCAGCGTCACCCCGTACGAATGACTTCAAATATTGAAACTTCTGTGTTTCAGTTAACGATGTGTTTCTATCGACCGATGAAATGAACAAATCCTTAAATCCCGGCCAATCCTTGTAATCACCGGCGAAGATTGGAATTGAGAAATTCGGTAGATTTATAAAACTGTGACGATCCGACCTTTTCCGAACATACACTATGCTGATCTGTTCTATTGAGTCCCGGTTTATGACCTAAAGCATCTTTACGTTCGCGAATAGCATCGGTCAAGGCAGCGTGAGCTTTAAAATATTTTGATTCGTATTCGACATATTCGGGCTCAGGATCGACATAGTCATCCTCTTCAAAAAATTCGATAAGCTTGTCTTGAAGAACACCGAACTGAGTCCATGCTTCTTCTAATTTTAATAATCGGTTTTCGAGTAAAGAGACTGAAATGGTTTTGTCAATTGATTGTGCAAAAGATTCCGCGCGCGTAATGCATCCTTTCACCAGACCACGTTTTTGCTTTATGTTGTTCATTATGTTTTAAATGCGCTTGACCAAATTGTCCACAAAGCTACGCACACGTATTACGATTGTTAACAGAATATGTATGCCCGCAACGAATGTCTCAACACGAGGGCTCGAAGAAATAAAAGCAAAAACGCATGCAGTCTAGGAACACTTCGGATATATGAATTGTATATATATGTATACTATATATGTATAATATTTATTGTCTAAGTGATCCAAATCTTCACACATATATTTCTTGAAAATTATTAATAGTTCAATTAATGTGTTTTAAGAGAATGCAAATAATACAAAAAAAAAACATAAGTTCGTAAAATGCTTCTACTCATAGAGCATATCTCGACACGAGGAGCACTGGTAATTGATCACATGCACATGTCCCGCAATTTCTAATTAATAAGTTTCACAATAATTCCTCGATAAATCCACTATCCGCGCAAGAAGGACCAAAATGAAAATGAATCTAATTGATTGAAATTGAATTATTGTGGCGAAAGAAATTGCGATGATGAATTTGCACGAAAAAACTATGTAGATTAACCAACGCGAGAATAAAACGACGATGACTCCAAAACAATATGTACGAACAATTTATTTCTGTTGTTACCTCGATGGTGGTCCAGTAGCGAAAGAGAATGATACAAATCAAATTTTAATTACGAGAGTACAAGACAGTGGACTGTTAACTGTGAATTGTTTAGAATTTAGAATACAAAAATAGGGCATATAATGCAATGTTTGACAAATTGATATTAATAATAATAAAGGAAACTAAGAAGTTAAATTCAAATAACTTCAATGTTTCACATTAATTTTTATGATTGATTAATGAACACGCTTATTACGCATTTTTTGTAGAAAAGCGACCTGAAAGTCAAAAATTAGCTTGGGCAAGATTAATGAAACTGACTTAAAAATAAAATATCTACAAAGCCAAAAAAACGCAGTTGAAAAGAGTTTTATTTTTGCTAAGATTGAAGCCCTAAATAAAGTTTCTGTAGCTAGTATTAGCGAAGATATATTTGTGTTAGCATGGGTAAAGGTAGGTATTTTCTTAAATTTTCGATAAATGATGTCCACATTGGAGGTAGACTTTGTAAACACCCTGTATATATTTTTAAAAAGACGAAAACGTGTGTATAATTTTATGATACCCTTGGGTTGAAAATGATACCCAAAAATTTCAAATTCTGATACTCTTGAAAATTGGAAAACGACAGCACTGGTAATGTTTACTCACATGGCAGACAGTTCCACTACGTCAATCTGCTTAAAGATGCTATCCGGGAGGCTTGGTCGTCAATCAACCTGATTGAGCTTAAAACCCAAAAAGTTATTACGAATTTTTTTTTCAAAAATTTCAGCCATATTTTTCAAAAAAAGGTGAAAACCTTCATCTCTTCATAATCGAATTTCCTATAATTTTTCATCGTTTTAAAATGTTCAGCTCTTGTTTACTAACTTTTATTTTGGAAGTAAAATGTTGTGCTACATTTATTTTATTTATTATAACGCTTTTATGTACATTTAAAATTGTGAATATGTACATATATATTATAATTTTCTTAGAACAAAAAAATCGACTACTTTTTGTATGTATGTACAATTGTACATAAGTATGTGTACGAGTATTGCCTAAAATCTATGGAATTGGCAATGATTGAGATTTCGATGATATAGATAGAATTACATATTTTAATCCGTTCTTTTTCTCCGATTCAGATTTATTTATATCACCTACCACCATTTTAGAATCTCACTTTATTCGGATTCTACGAACGAGGTAATTATTTTGTCGTAAAAAGCGGTGGCATCGATCTATGTATAATACATATGTACGTATCTCATTAATACTGACATCACCAGCTATTAGTACAGACATACGAGTAATTTCCATGCAATGAAAAGGTTAAACACGATAAGACGGCTAACCCAATTAGTACGAGTATTTGGTTTCATGACACTGTCAATGTTATGATTCATTTATTTCAGTCCGCAATCACTCATAATATAGGAAAATAATATTACCTTACCTCTTCTATAATAGTCTCTTATCAAATAAGTAATGATAATAATGATTGTCTTAATTAGTGACAGAATGATCTATTCTTCACAACATGGATGCCGGGAAACAGCAAACGCTCCAGAAATAAAAAAGAAAAAAGATGATACGCGTTGCCACGCGCAATAATAGTAAAGTTTATTTGCGTTATTATAAGATGGGAATTGCAATTTGCCCATACGAGTATGCAGTAGCGGTTTTTTTAACCCCTTCGACCTGATCTAAATCTATTTTTAACATGAATCGTCTTTAAGTAGGTAGGTGAGTAATAGTAACGTAAGTAGGTAGGTCGGGTGCTGACAAAACCCCATCATGATTTCACTTTATTAGGCTTAGCTTTCCTCTGATAAGTGGTTCTATGATCAAGTTGTCGTTATGATATCATTCATCCGTATCAATTAAGTCCGGCTCTTCACTTGAATCTTCACTTAAACCTTGCAATAAACGCTGAATGCGTTCCTGATCTTTTTCAAATGACATTTTAAAATTAAGTACACAAATTCACCCAATTACAACTGGGTAGGTTTGGTGCTGACAGCACTATTGCAACTTGAACAGTCTGTCATGGCTTACTTGTGCAACTAAACTTTTTTAAAACCATATGAACTGAATCTGTATAAAGGAAAACAACAGGAAGGTACTGTACCGACAACGGGTTTTGTCAGTCGCAAAGTATAATATTTTATAAAAAAAAGGGCTTGGGGTGTACTCAGCACACCACCTACCCAGTTAATGGATACAATATTACCAACAACATGTCATCTAGTATTATATCTGAATCAATTTCTACGTTGCAGGGCTTAAACTTCTTAAACTCACAACCAGAGGGATTTTTTTTTAGTTCTGGGTGTTGGCAATGCTATTGAAGTGGTGTCAAATCAAAAATCAACCATTTTCCAATCCTTCCCATAGGGAACACTTCCAGATGAATCAAGAGTTGTCTCGCCTTCACATAAAAACTGTTTTCAAAAATATATTGGCCACAGAAGGAAATTAAAATACTAACAATTTTAGACCTAGTACAGGGGCAAGGTCCATTTACAAGTTTTAAACCCCTTACAAGTATAACTTTAGCACGAAATGGAATGCTTTCCAGAAGCAGCTGTCAACGAAAGTGGCATAAGAAACAATGCACAGGCAGATAAAATTAAAATAAATAAATGACAATAGCTGAAAATAACTCGTAGACTTTTGAAAAAAAAAATTAAGAAAAATATATGGGATGTTCCCAGAGCATTAGGAACGTTAAAAATGGATTCAGGACAAAATTTTTAGTAATAGCATCCAAGTATCCAAGTTTCAAAACTTCAAAAAAATTTGTCTGATTTCAAAATAGCGTTGGGGTAACATAGTACCCCAGTCCCTGTACTAGGGTTAATAATTTTCGCCTTATTCCCTTTTTAGTGTTCCGTTTTGGTACGGGCGGAACACTAAAAAGGAAATAAGGCGAAAATAATGGAATCAGTTCGGTGTCTGTCTGTCTGTTTGTCTGTCTGTCCGTCTGTCACAGGCCTTTTTCTCAGAGACCATTTGACGTAGACTATTGAAATTTGGAACAGTTGTAGCAATTAGTGGCCTTAACACTTATCTGAACTTAAAAAGTTGAATTTCGACTTTGGGGGCTAGTTTTGGGCGGATAAGTGAAATGTTAAAAAAAAATAATTTTTAATTTAATGTTGAGGTCATCGTGCGTGATGTCAAATGAAAGCTACTTAAAGCACGAATTCAAAAATGTATAACATGTTTTTTTGTGCTACTTTTTTCTTAACACTTTTTCAAAAAAACTTTAAAAAATCGCTGTCCGAGGCTCTATCTCCAAAAATATCGATCAGAAGAATCTGAATTAATTCACAAACATTGAGAAAAAAGTGTAGATGGAAAAATAGTTATCAGAACTGCTTTACGTTCGACAGTTCTTTTTTAATTAATTTTTTTGTAAACCATTGAGCTTGGACTTAAACCACATAAAGGAATCTTGATGGTTTCGTATACATTATAATGTAGGTGTCACTACTTTCGCTATGAAGATATGAAAATTGAATTTGGGTAAAGACACGAGAGGGAGATAAATCGCAAAATTCCACGCATTACAATTCAACGAATAACGAGACGAAAATATATGTATGGATACATACATACTTTATTTGTTGTTTTTTTTTTTTGTGGATGTACATATGTATAGTTATTCTTCTGAGAAGATGAGAAAGGACATCAGAAAGAAATGTATATGCGTATGCATATATATAGGTAAGTTGCATACATTTGTGTATACATGTACACACATATTTAAATTTGTTTTTGGCAATTCGGGCTGATTTTTTATTGAAATGTGCACCATAATACATACATATGTACCTATCCGTTACATTGGGAATAAGTGAATTTGTATACAGACACAGAGAGGCAAATTCCGAAATTTCATACATTTAATACAATTTAACGAGTAAAGAGATGAAGAATCAAATCTGATGCACATGCGTAAATTTCTTGCATACTTTATTTGTAGTTTTGTGTGGATGTATAATTATTCTTCTGAGCAGATAAGAAAGGGCATCAGATAGGTAATTTTATCAAGTTGCTTACATTTGTGTTCATACATACATCCATCAATATGCTGTAAATCTGTACATATGCAAAAATACTCGTAACTGATAGTACCTACGGAACACTTATTGCGCAAGTACCTACGACTTGCACCGGATTTTTTTTTTTATTTGGTTTCGAAAATCATTTTAAATTATTTTAATTATTTGACTATCCTTTTTTTTAAAAAAAAGGGTTCTGACCCGCCAGTTGCGGAGGCCACCGCGACCTTAAAGATCAGAGTCAGTTTAGGGAACCAGGAGAGGCTCAATTCTTTTGATGAAGTTGAGGATCTCACTGGTGGAGACTTTACGAAGCTCCGTGGAAGTTAGGATTTCTCTGTGGAAATGTTGTCTCCGGAGGGCAGAAAGTGCCATGCAGTCACATAGAATATGTTCCGCAGTTTCGTCGTCTTCCATACAAAGACGACATTCAGTTTCCTGAATAAGACCTATTTTGTGTAGGTGATATAGGTGATAGATGGCAATGCCCTGATAGAAATCCCACTAATCTTCTGATAACATTTCTACTGAGGAGTAGGTTGTTTCTGGATTTATTTTGAAGGGTAAAATGGATCTTTTAGCCTGACAAAGACCCTGAGTATTTTTCCAATAAGAGATATACATGTTGTTTTCCCAACCTTTGATTTGTAAGTTAATAGCTGAATTTGGAATGTTGCCAAACGGCTCAGGGCCGATAAAGCATTCAGCCGAGCCTTTCCTAGCCAGTTCGTCAGCTTTTTCGTTTCCATTAATACCCTCATTTCCGGGCACCCACCAAAGTTTGACTTTGTTTCTGTGGGAGCGGTCTTGGAGAGTATTGAAGCAGTTCAGGACTGATTTGGAGTCAATCAGGTTTGAGCCTAGTGCTTTAATGGCTGCTTGACTATCCGTGAGTATATGGATGAGGACACCTTTTATTCCCGATTTAAGGATGACGTTGGCGCACACTTGAATGGCATGCATTTCCACTTGAAATACACTGGGAATTTGTCCTATTGGTATTGATATTCTAGTGTTTGGTCCAAAAATACCAGCAGCAACCCGGTGTCCATCTTTGATCCATCCGTATACCACTTGTTACCTTTAACGTCTGAAGTAGGATTTTTATAGTTCCATGCTTCACGGCTTGGGATCACCTCCTGCCGAAGCATAAAGTTTTTGGTAAGCGGTGATTTACCGCGCAGATCATGTCAAGCTCTGGGATTTCGGAGAGAAGATTCATCTGATCTGTGTGATCAATGTGATTTATCTCCCCCGTTTGTAGTAGTCTGACAGTGCTGATAATTGCCAACCTTTTTATGAAAAGGTGGAGTGGCGTTAGGCCAATGAGCGCTTCTATAGCGGCTGTGGGGCAAGTGCACATAGCGCTTGTAGTGCCGACGCAAGCCAGTGTTTGTAGCTTTTGAAGCTTTGAAATGGTGGATTTTTCTTTAGACTATCCTTTTTAGTAGTGTGTAAAAATTAAACCAACATTTTGTGCATTTAAAACAAGCATGTTTTTTTTTTTATTTAAATATCAACTAACTAAATTTATTTGTATAATTATTTAAATCCATAGGAATACAACACATAGAAAAAAACGTACACTTAATTATCTAAGGGCCACTTGGTGGTGGTTCCGTAAATGTCGGATCCTTTGCACTACATGAGTTTAGAGATTCTTCTGAAGGTACAACGTCTTTAGTCAACTCCAATAGCATGTCCAATGGACACTTAGTATCACAGCCAGGAATTGTTAATGGCTGAGCATCTGACTTAGGATTATTACGCAAAAATATCTAAATGAAAAAGCAATTTAACTCTGTTGATGGCAACAAGTTTTAAAATACACTCTCTACCTCAACGTGGTATTCGCCAGTTTGTATATTCCTGTGCAGCTCGAAGAGTGCCATAATGGAATATCGTGGCAGTTGCCTTTCCCAAACTTTTAACGCGGCTAAAATATTCACAAGTGTTGTGTCGTGTCCTGTGTAAATGAGAAGCTTTCGATCTGCTGGCTTCAATTCATTGTCACGTTTTGCCTTCATTTCATCGAACATTTTCTTAAGGAAAGGACCTGCAATAAGAATTTTGAATGTACATGCCAAATGTATCTTTTGATTGAAGAACTATGTATATACCAGCTTTGATTTTTTGCATTTCAGGAGTGTAGACATTGTAGATGTAGCTCTGCTCAGTTAAGAACTGCATCCTTTCTGGATAGTAATCCTTTGTCCATTCCGGAAGAGGTAAGCCGTATTCTTTCTGCAATTTGGAAACTTTTTTTTATTTTACTTGTCTACTGATAGTGTAAAAGCGCTTACCTCAGCTAATAAAGTAGTGTATACTGATTGTACATCCTCTGCGGTGGTTATATTTAGGCCAGTGATTTGGGTGAGCTCCTTAAAAAGTCCCTCGTATTGTTCAAGTTCATTTTTGACTTCAGGCAACTGGAAAACTTCCTTCAGAGCCTCATAATAGCGTGGACATGGAGTTCGGACCAAAAGAAGCTTTTTAATGAAACATAACAGTTTAATATAATTAAAAAAAAAAAAACAGAATTTATGATCATACAGTATCTTCTTCGAGGGGTTGTGAGAAAATTGGTATTGGCTGCCAGTTGTACCTAGAGTTCCATTCCATTGGCGTATTCTTTGGTGGCCATAAACTTGCCAGTACCGTAGCCATTGACATGTGAGTCCTGGTAACACCTGTAGTTTGTGCATGAACATACTACGAAATGCAAATATGATAAAGGAAACATTCTTAATATATACAAATTTCTTACGTCGGGCACATAAAGCGTTCCAAGATAACCGCTATATCGCTTCCTTAGCCACGAGCCAATGTTGAAAAGCTCTCGCTTACCATTCTAATGAATAAATATTTACTGTTATATATGTACATATGTATATAAGTTCGTCAGCTTACGTTGGTGACTTGACCCCAGCCATAGGGAAAGAATGTCTGATTAACGTGTGGATCATTTGGGTAAGTATCTGCTGGTGTCCTTGGACCATGTCTGAAAACCTGCAATGAACAAGTTTATACTCGTATTATATTTTAATCTCGCACACATTCGGCATTAAATGCGACTCGCTGAGAAGCACACGAGTTCATAAGATAACATCCTTATCAGTGCACATGTCAAAGTAATGTAAACAGGTCGTAAAATATAGCGTCTAATCTATAAATAAACTCATTAATAGGTTCATACAGATAGTAGCGATTGAAGTGATAGGAATAATAGAGTCCATTGATTTGTCTCCGTTTCTCAGGAATCGACTACCAAGGTCAAGTTTACATTTGAATGTCACAACAAACTGTTAACATAGACAGACATGTCGGTAATTTGTATTAGCAAACCAGTGTTTGCAGTCTGATTGATAAATTATTCAATTTAAATTACATTTAGCTGGAGAATAAATTATTAAATATCTTGGGAACAAGTTAGGTGTTTCGAAGCTATTGTCTATCTGATAAGTGAGCGATTGCTTTTGTGTCAACTTGCTCAGAATATTCATTTGCTATGAATATTGATAAGCACTTAAATTTAACACATTCAGCATTAATCAAAGAAGAATTATATAATCATATACATATACTTGTAACATGTAATGGCAAATTAAAATGAAACTATCTATCTAAAGATCTCTATCTGCGAAAGAAGAATTTTAAGATGGTAACCGGCTCAAGGCAATCTAAATTAAATTAATTTTCTGTTTATTTATGCATTTTTAATATTAAATGTTTGTTCTTGGCAGACGATATTTATTTTATAAATACATTATTGGGTTTTTTTTTGTTTCGATTAAAGATTGAATCGATTGAATCAATAGCCGCGCAAATATACAATTTGCTTGTTTTTTTTTCTACAGGGGTTTTGTTGAAACTTCATACAACTTTTGTATTGTCTGATGGATCCAAATGGATATAAGGCTTTTAATATACATTTAGACTATTAATGAAAGAACCAACTTTGAAATGACAAGTGAATACATAATCATGGCAAAAAAATGCAAGGCGACGACGCCGTGCCGTAGTGCGAGCTATGAGTGCAAAACAGTAAATATTTAAAAAAAGTAGAATACATTTTTATTTTAAACTTTGACCGTAGTTAGAACAGCTTGTGTGGCCATATTGAACGGGTGGTAAGAAAATACAGTCAGGGCTGGCCTGGCCGGCAGCTGCCAGGGGCGCAACCCTCAGAAGGTCGCAAATATTGAAAACATTATATACTATTTTAGAAGGAAAGGAGACATATACATCTGATTCTGTATCTTTAGTTAAAATTATTAAATGATTAATATCAAATTTATTTATTTATTGGTCGTATCATCTTCTTGGAATTATAGACAACGATCGCATTTTACAGGAAATTGCATCAAAGTACTTGCAGTGCCTATTTGATCAAATAGAGCTGTGTGTTGATTCAGCAAAAAATTTGCAAACAAGCTATCGATAGAATTTGCTGAAATTATTTTCCGGAATTTTGTGAAAAGCGTAAACGAAAGATTAAAATAATGTCCGAAGAAAGGGGCAAGAAAATTAAAAATTACAATTCAGCTTTACTGTCCAATTTAGCAAATGTTATGGAGATTACAGAATGTTGCTGCCGTAGTTTCTGATTTTGGTCTCCTGACAGGGCTTTCGTTACGAAACCTCCACTGAAGAACTAAAGAAATCCGCAGCTGATCTCGCATTAAAATTCAAAGACGTTTTAAATGCCAACGAATTGTGTTTTGTTTTAATTTAAAGATACAAACACAAAATAAAATCCTGCCTGATTTAGAAATTCAGATAACATTGCACATCTTAGGCTGTGTACCATGCCAATTGCGTTAAAATGTTATCCACTGGCTAATTTTTGACGTTTGTACAGAGGTGGATTTTAACTTTTGCTGTGCCGATTGGAAAATGGGATTTTTCTAACACTTTTTTTCATTAATTTCCCATTAGAATTGAAAATGTTCCCTTTACTTCAATCTTTAACTGAACTGTTTTCACAGATTTATACATATAAAAAAAATACGATAAAAAAACATTACTTATAAATACATACCTAATGATTTTTGGTGTTGACTTTCTTTTGCAACTAATACTAATAGGTGTGTTATTTGTGAACATCATTGCAGAATAAACATCGTATGTTGTTCATGGAAAATGTTGTTCATGGAAACCTTTGAATTTTCCTCGCTTCAATTGCATATTAACAAAGCCACTGAGACAGAAACGAGCATCATCACTGAACCAAATTTAATTGAAAACATACTTAGTAAAAAAACAAAGATAAGTCGTGGTGGATTTAGCAGATACAAATCCATGTTTCACCTGGGAACTATGTTCTTTAACAATGAAGTACAACTGATCTTTGATAATAATCGCGGTCAACTTTGCGACACCACGATGGTTTTCATTATTGGATTTTACATCCGCTTTAAATATTGGAGATATGAAAGAGCAGGAAAAATACCTGAGGACAGAGACACTCGTAAATTAAAAATGTAGGTATATGAAGGGGAAGTGACAGAACATTAATATTACGATCTCTCAGGAAAGCCTTGAATGAAATAAAGGATCTTTCAACATGGGCAGAGTCTAGTGGAGCAAAGATAAGAGATGCCACGTCGTTGACTTTAATATTCGAGTCCAATTTGGAGTTTGCAGCGTCATTTGCCGAAAAACTCGCGTACAATTTCATCACATCTTCAGCTACTGGCCCTTTAGCTTGTTGTTATTTCTCCTTGATCCCGTTCAAAGTCTTTAACACCTCAGACTAGCACTAAGTATGACCAGCATGTCACAAAATATGAATCTAGATGGAAAGGCACACAGTTACAAAAAAAATACTTCCCAGATGTCTAACGGTTTTTGTCAGATGAAAACTGGTAAATAAAACTGCAGGGAATGCCTGAAATTGCGCGTACGGCAGAAGAATGTATGTTGAGTTGATACAAATGTATTTAGGGTTGTATTAGTTAAATTAGATAATTAGATAATTAATTAGAAAAAAAAAGAGACAAGGTCAACAAAATCCGTTCCCTGCTCTTGAGTTGGAATGCTTACAACTCTTTAAAAACTGATCGTTTATAACTTGTTCTAATGATCATATTCTTTAAAGTCTGTCTTCGAAAAGCTGTAGGTCTAAAAGTGTAAATTTAAAGGCCAGTGCAGAAAATGAATAAATAATTATTATCTACAAAAAACTAAGCAAATTAGAGAATTGGGGTGGAGCCAGCTTAAGTAGTTGGAAGTTGATTATCAAGTTTCTAAAGGTCAAATGCGATGATCACACCAACCTCTCACTATGAACAATGATCACAAAATGCGTGTTATTCATTCATTAGTCAGCAATACTGATTTCAAATATTCATTTGGTTGAAGTATTAGTATATCGTGGGATGTTTTCCTTTCCGTAAAATGTTCTATATCGAAAAAAAATATCAAGAGGCAAATGAGAACAACTCAAAGCTCTTGTACAGGATTGTGGTTAATGTTTTTTCATTTTTCAATAAAGTGACCTATGTACCTACTATTTTGTACTCTGACGTATCAAAATTTGGTTTTTATACATATGTACATATATGTACATACATACATAGATAAACGTCGAACTTAGAAGTTAAATTGATTAAGTATTATTATCTTGTTTCTGGTGGCTCTTATCAGTTGCTAAGGCTTAATCTGTTATACGAAGAAATGCTTCACCTCAAAAATTAGTATATTGCTATACTTAGAAACAAAAAATTAATATATACATACATGTATATTTCAGAAACCTATTTTATTAGTGAAACTTGAGATAAAGCTTGAGTTTATATTTTTCCTAGCTGAACCGTGCTCGCCTTGCTTCGCCCACCTGCTACTTTTAAGAGAATACAAATTATTTTCTTCTAAAACATTTCTATAGTATGTACATATAGGTATTATAGCTGTTGCCCGCCCGGCGTTCCCGTGCACTTTTTTTAAAATTGGAATTTGTTTTACAATCATATTTATCGTAATAGGCCGGGCACAAAACATCAATACGATGTTATTTCAGTTAATTCGCAGAAATTTAAATGTGTCTGAGTACACCAATAAATTCCAGGATATGTAGATCATAATAGGGAAAACCGCATATAAATCCGTTTAGTGGCTCTCGAGATTAGCCTGTACATGTACATACAGAAAGACACATTTTGGGCACTTCCTTTTATACTATGTATAAAGTATAGATTGTTAAGCCCTAATCCTAACACGGTGTGACTTTGAGTCACATTCGAAATTATTTCGGTTTTTTACTTTTGGGCTTGTGTATTCTACTTTTAAACAGTTCTTAATAAAATGCACTAATTTGAATGAATTTTTAATTTTAAATTTGAATTATTTTTTTTTACCATTCTAAAAGAACTTATACGTTAACTACCAAGATGTGACTCAAAGACACACAGTAATTTTTAATTTACCTAACCTAACCTAACCATAAGGATTTTTTTTCTGTCTACAGCAAAGCTATAGGTATTGATTAGGAGAAAAAAAAATGCAAAATAAACCGACCCAAAAAAACTGCATAGAGTGCCTCAAATTCGTAAAAATGCCCAAAGAAAGAAAAAGCGTCAGAGAAAGAGCGAACAATGAAAAAAAGAAGAAAACAATTACGTATACGCCACATTGTCCACAAATATATTGTAACAATTATGTTTCAATTCATTTCACAGAGAAAATACGTTTTTTTCGTTTGTCAAGTCAACTAAATGTAAGAAAAGGCTTGGGTTGATTTTTTTGTTTTTCAAAAATGGTCGAAAAATGTGAAAAAATTGTAAAAAAAAATGGGCATTGTTACGATTTTGAAGTCCTGGATGCAGATTTTTTGGGTCAGTTTTTTTGCACTTTTTTTCTCCTAATCAATACCTATAACTTTGCTGAAGACAGAAAAAAAAGTCCCTACGGTTAACCAAGATATAGCCATGAGTAAAAAACCAAAAAGTGCTCAAAATAAGGTTTGAGCCAAAATATTCATGAGGCTATAAAATACGTTAGGCAGCCAATCTGGCAAAATGAATGATGCAGAGTTTCTGGTTTTGTAAGTACTTTCAGGATCAATGCTCAAATCTTAGGCCCGAGATTAGTGGTTGCACTGTGTTATACAACGTTGTACTCGGTAAAACGAAAAAAAAATAGATGGCCAGTAATGCAAAATAGTAATATATTGGTGGATGTTTGCGGGGAATCTTTCAGATTGCTCTTAAAATAAATGAAAACTGACTACAGAAATGATCCTGTGAAGTATAATCTTCATTATAGGCATTGCCTCTTATGCAAACACGCCAAGAAGCTCGGACTCACAGGCATTGACATTTCCAGATACTGCAATGATATATGTATGTAGGTAGGTAAAGTAGATATAGCAGAGGCTATCGCGCATATTCTATGCGAATGCCAGGGCACAGTACGCTGTTGTATGATAGGTTAGATAGGTACCTTTGCACCATTAAACAAACATAAAACACTCAACAAAACAATACTTTTTGACACTGGGCTTCGTTTTTGAATGCAGGTATTTTAAGAAACTCAGTGTTTTTTTCATTAGCGATTTCCACGCATTTCAACTCCTCGTTGTTGGTATACTGTATTACAGTGCAATGAAAATGAAACATTTGCCGAAACTTCAATTTAATAAAAATACAAGAAATTCGGAGAGACTTTGTTGTCTGTATTTGACGATGAACTTACATAGAACACTATGCACATTTCTATAGAATGGAAATCGCTGTGTGATAACTTGAAAAAATTGAAGGATTATATGTGAAACAGGAAAAGGCAACGCATAATACGGCAATATTCCAGAGAGTCAAATTTCAATTTGAAATTAGTAAATGAACGATTTATCATTAAGATCAGGCTCATTTTGCACTGAACCTACATATTAGTATACCGTAAACGTCTCCGACCTGAGTCCAAAATTTCAATTTATTTACAAAACGAATCTCATATTTAATAGTTATGACATATTGAAGAAGGAATATCACTTTCCCTTGTTCTATTGCCCTCTTAGGTCGAATTTATTAAAATCGATACAATATTTGCTTAAGTTACCTTCTTATGTAACTAATGTATGTAAGGAACTATGCAATTTAAAGTATCCTAAGTAGTTTAGGAGATACAGTGACTTATTGAATCAGTCAGATTCGCGTCTAATTAAATTGGTTCGTAAGATAAGAAGCAGTCAAGTTACTATCGTTGTTTGTGAAGAAATTTTTTTTTTTTTTTTGTATAAAAAGAAAATAGAAGCTCTTTAAACCGCCATCATAGCAGAGAGGTGGGTGCAATGGTCTGAAGTGTAGTATCTTATTACGCCATCATCGATTTGGTGGTTCAAAGCTCTAGAATGACAGGAAATAGCTGCACAGTGATGATGAAATCTGCTTTTGATAAGTTCCACGATCTCTTCGGACTACTTTCATGGATATTTTAACACAACAGTGCTCCTATACACGCAGCTCGTATTGTTAAATCGTTTATTGCCAGAAAAAATGTTGAACTTGTTCCATGGCCACTATATTCGCCAGACACTATAGAAAGTTTCCGGGGCTGGCTCATACGAAAAGTATACAAAGGTGGAAAGCAATACGATGATAAAAAAGCGCTTATCGAAGCCTTTAAAATTGCCCAGAATGAGATTTCACTCAACTATTTGATCTCATTGTATAACTACCTCAAAGATAGAATTTTGATGATTCTATTCTATTCACTATTATAAATTGAAACTGGAGTATGGATTCGAAATATGTAAAAATTAAATTTTTATAAAAAGAAACCAAAAAACACTTTTGTCACTCATTTGTAAGGTGCTTCTAATCTTATGAACCGATTTAGATTCAATTGTTTCTGACTCATTGGGCAAAAAGGTCTTCCAGGTACCTCTATGTCATTTTGAAATTTTTTAAAAACAAGATTATGAATTAAATACAAACAACATAGAACAGGAGAAATAGCAACTTTATCTCCCAAAGTTAGGTGCTTCTAATCTAGTGAACCGCAGTGTACATCAGTTAGAATTTTAGAAAATTTCCAAATTGATCTTGTTTTTAGCTTAGGAATCTTCATTTTGTATGTACGGTAAAGCGGATGACTAAACTGAAATTTCGAGTGAAATTAACAAGATGACAGAGAATATTGATTTACACAAGAATCCACATTAACCCATTAGAAGTCACTGTACTCAAGTGAGTACACCCACTTGGAACCTTTTACTTTGAATTTTAGTTAAACTACTTATCATTACAAAGTTCAAAGTGAAAAATTAAAAATTCTTTAGTTCTTTCGTCATTTATGTGCAATTTTTTCTACTGTACTCATTTGAGTATTTTTTTTCTTCTGAAATGCGTTACAGTTTGCACATGAACTGGAAAATCCTTTTTTTTTTTAATAAAATCACTGTATTTTAGCGTTACCTTTAGGGGGGTGATTCATTTTTTTTTTTTTTTTGTATTTGTTATTTGAATCAAGAAGTAAAAAAAAAACCATTCACATCATTATTTCATCAACTCCGATTGTAATTTTCATCTGATATTGCCAAATTTGTAGTACCTACGCGTATTTGTTTAAATGTAAAAAAAAAAAAAAAATGTAAACAAATTCTTTTTATTGTTGGTATGAACTTCATTACGAAAACAATTAACTGCCAGAATTTCATAATTTTCGAAATACTACATAATGTATGCTAACAAAAAATATCCTAGAACTTGAATGCTTTACATAGAAATATTTCGAACGCAGTGCCTGAGGTAGAAGGTTTTAGGAAAAAAATAATGTTATAGAGAACAAAATTTTTGTTGCAAAGGTTCTGAAGATAACTAAAGAAAATAAACACAAATCGATAAACGTGTAATATATGTAGATAATCGTACAGATTCGAATAGAGGAAAAGTTCACATTTCAGAAATGGTAATGTATAAATAAGAAAGTTCACTCTATCGATATAGGGCTACTTCAAATAACAAAGAAAAAAATTAATATAAAGATAATGCCATAATGCAATTTTGGAATTATTCAACCCGAGATAAGCAAACATCGATTTCGTTGCAAAGTTCATTGAATCTACTCATGCATCTTGTAATTTTTGACATATGAATGTATACATACGTAGTTAGTTCTATGTCATTTATCAATTATATAATCAATTATCTCCTAACCCGCAGACATATTTAACATAGTATATGGATAAACCATATCTGGCGAACTAATCTGGTAATGTAGAATATCACGAATATTGTACTTCATCGATTGGGTATCACTAGAAAATTTTGATGATCAAAGTAGGAAATATAAACATTTCAAATTTACTCAAATAAATCTTATACAATTCAAAAGAAAGTGCAACAAAATATCCGAATTTGCTTCTATTGGGATTACAGTTATTTGTTAACAAAAAGTACTATTGTACATACAGTACCCCGCCAAAAAATTATGAACACGGTTGAAATGCTACTATTTTATCAGTGCCTTAACTTATACAATTTCCACATCAAAACAATGTTTTTTTCACATCTTTCATTCAGCTTTTTATTTTGTTTTGTAATTAATAAATGTACGTAAGTTTAATATTTTCTCAAATTTCCTTTGTGTTTTAAGGCACTGTCAACTTTGTTTGCTTTTCTGCTTTTATTACTTCTTTGATGCCACTGTTATTCTTCTACACATCCTCAATATTTTCTATCGCCATTAGTGTTATTGAATTCCTTCAAGAATAAACTGTTGACTTAAATTAAGCCCAGCAATTTTCCATAGGGTTTATGGAGAATGTTAACATTTCTTGAAATTATCATATTTAAGGTTTTTTTAAGTGTGGCAAGGAGCGCCATCCGCCTGTAGGTGTAGTCTGTTGGAAGAGATTATAGACTATGCAAATAAGTAAAAAAAAAAAAACGTGTTAAGTACTCGTATGTACTGGTTGTAGTTCATTATTTTGTACCCTATACAATATTGTAAAAAAGATTTAAACCATGGCAGTGTTCATAATTTTTTGGCGGGGTACTGTACAGAAGATCTACTGCTAAGAACATCAACATATACAATGTTGTTCGAAAAATTTGGCTCAAACCGTTTCTTACTCTTTCGGATGGCAGTTCTTGGAATTTATAAGAGCTACGACGTTTTCTGCACTGCATGGCAAAAAATTGTTCAATTAGTGAACAGAAGTTGATGTAGTTATGAATGGGAGGAACATTTAGCTCGTGATAGCCGTACAAATCGAACCAAAGTGATTAAAAAGACAAAAAATGGGAAAAATCAGTTCCGAGTGCAAATCGAATACTTTGTGTCCGAATTCTACAACCCGTCAAATTTCTTAAAGATTAAATGTTGTGCAACGAACTATAGTATGGAATTTAAAAAATATCGTGAGACCGTAACTACCAGCAGATGGATAGGCTCAGAGAGGCCAAAAAAAAAGACGACCTCAGTCGAAGATCATTTGTTGGTGCTTCAAAGCCGTCGGTATCAGTTTAAGACTTCAGTGAATATTCAAAATGATCTACTTCCAGCTAAAGGATAAATAATTTTAGCAAGCTCAGTGAGAAAAAGGCTCGTAATAGCTGGGCTTAGAGCACTCAAGTACTGAAGCTGAATTTTCCAATAAGAGCCAGAGAAAAACGATTTATTTGGGAGAAGCATCTGTATTGGATTTCAGACATATGGAATAATGCTATATTTTCTAACAAATCCAAGTTTAAACTACATATTGGAGATCGGAGGATTCTTGCGCAAAGAGAACCAAGGAAAGACTGAGCTCTGCATTCCTCTTAGAGAAGCCCCCCAAAACTGAAGGTGTGATGGTCTGGGGATATTTCTCTGGAGATGAGAAGGTTAGATTGACATTTTTAAATCGAAAGTCACTGCAGCAGTTTATCTACGGGCCTTAGAAAATGAATTAGAGCTCTCCGCTATAGAGCTTCTTAGTGCCACTTGCAGGTAATTTTTCAACTGGACGATGCTCCTTGCCACACATCCAAAATTTTAAGTATACACTTATTTTTATTTTTATAGCTTTAAAATAGCTTCAACTTGAAAAGTAAAAAGTTAAAAAGTACTTCAAGGAAAACAATATTGATGTGCTTAGCTGGCCTCCCTACAGCTCAGACCTCAATCTAATTAAGGATATCTAGTCAATCATGAAACTTTAGATTGCAACAATAATAAAGCATTTTTGATTCATTATTAAAATTGACATTTTTCGGTCTATGACCATATTGCTCCATTGACTGCAGGTAAAAAATTCTCACACTATAAAACTTATGACACGTTTGAAAATAACAAACAAAATCAGAATCTCATTAAAAAATATGTAGTTATTGCAACTAATTCGCCAAACTTCGAAAAAAATAGTTTGAGCAACATTTTTCGAACGGCACTATATATATGTAATGTATATGTAATTTTTACACCAAGTAGTATTTTATACAGTACTTTCTCGATAATGTGAACTGTAATTAAAACAATTCACATATTAGAGGGGTTCACATTATACTGGAATATTTTTAATTTTCTTTTTTGTCAACTCAAAATTTATTAACCGTTAGTCCAACATGAAAAATCAAATGACCTCAAATATCAAAGGGATTAGAATATTAAGCAAAAGTTCATATTTCAGAAATGGTAATGTATAAATTAGAAAGTTCACTCTATCGATATAGTGCTGTATATGATTTTTTTTTTCTCTAAGAACTAATAAAAAGGATCGTTAATCGTAGCCAAACTTAAATTCGGTCGAAACCTGGTCGTGATTTATTATTTTGATCTAAACCAAAAACACTATGACCTGATAGATGTACTTTTGTACTTTTTGAATGAAATCTCTGGTTCAATTGTCTTGGTGGAGATTTAAAGATTTTAAGTCGTAGTTTTTCCCACATCATATAAAATTTAATCTTATTAAACTGAGCAACATTAACCATACTTGTAAATATAAACATAACCTACAATTGGTTTGTTGACTCCGAAAGAAACCGACACTAATTTACGTTCCTAGACTTAAGTACTCGTTAAACTAGATTCAAGTTTTATTACGAGCTTTAATTATATAAATTAAAAAAAAAATCAAATGTACAGACATCTGAGTACAATTAATACAAAAATAGTCGTAATCTAAATATAGAAGGTCATTCTAAAAAGGAATTAATTAACTTACTCTTTCTAGTTTTGCTGTTTTAATGATTAAGTTACCTCAAAGTCAAAAGCTCTTTAAGTAAATTCTATAATCAGGAAAAACACAATTTTTAAGTTCACCATTGCAAGCATTTGGCCTTAACTTTCGCTAACCTATGTACATACATACCTATATATGTATCAGATTGATCTTTGGAGTTTGAGTCTGAATTCGCTAGCCGTTATCATCAACTGTATCAGGCTTGTTGTGCATGAGAATGCCACTTGGATTGATTTCGCACTGCAACGGCTTTAATAATACATAATAGTTTCAACGCGAATAACTTATTCTGGATTAAACTAGCCGTAATTAGACAAGTTCAAGTACGAATGCCAATATACCGAGTACGATGCTTACTTAAGCGTGCAATTACAAAATGTAAATCTGGTTAATGAGATATGAATTACATAAATACCAGTACTTAAAATCACCTCTAGTTTGCACAGAATAACGCGTATATGTCACAGGCAGACTATTCGATCCAAATGTATATTTAAACAAAACGAGTGCGGATTTAATGACTAAAGACTGTCGCGGCGTCTACCGGGCCAATAGCTACCAGCTCAGAGCTTTCAATGCCGCAAGTGAACTAAACGCAATGAAATACCGCATGATCGCGCACTCTTATCACAATTTTTTTTCTTTCTTTTCTTTCCTACTCGCGCCACGCCGTTATTACCAATTAAAAGCGAATAACGATTTATTTGTATTTTTTTCCGGCCTCGATAACTAGAGTGAGTTCTTTTTGGGTGTATTCTCGGTTAGGTACTCGTACTAACTATTGTGTTGATTAATTGACCAATTGAAAAATGCGTGAAGTTAGCTTACCACATGCAACAGCTCTATTGTTGTATCCGAAGAGGAATTGGTGGCAGCGGTGCTCTGCAGGCGTTTCTCCCCGCGCAGCGTACTAGAATAGACAGTGGTGCCGTATAGACAAAGGATACAGAGAGTAATTGCGAGTACGCCACCCGTCATGGCTAGTCGGTGCTTTTTTGTGTTGTGCGATCGTGGCATGTCAAATTCAATATTTATATTTATAAGCTTCGATGAGGCGGTGACTTTTCGCTTTTTGTTTTTTGTTTTTGTATTTTGTTGTGTGTTCTTTTCTCAAAAGCAAATAAAATTAAAAGTAATCATCTAACACCGGTTTTTTATGAATATAATTTGTGTCTAAACTTAATTAATTGTATTTGCTTTGTGTCCCACTTCACCCCCCGATGGGAAGTTATGCTTGTAAAACAGTAAGATAATCAAATATGCGAATAAACTGAGCCAATTAAAAGACTATATGACCTGCAAAATGTTTAATTTTTGATTCTCTCGCCTACAACCTGACAGAGACGCTTGAGTTCACTATACTGGATACTTCTATGGATACTTGCGTCGCACGCTTGATTTATCGTGCATTGCGCCGCGTGTCGTGGGTATCGCTCTGATATTAACGACTAGAGATTTGGGGATTTCCTCAACTGCACATTCCACCTTTTGTAGAAAGAGAGGACACAATCAGCCCGTTGATTTTAGATAAATTAGATTGACTTATTTATTATCTATGCAGACGAGTTCTTTCCCTCAGACCTTGTGCTAAAATTGCCAGCATACTTAAAAGTTTACTGCGAGTCATATTCTATGAGGAGAGGATTGACAAGATAAACTTATTTTTTTGTTATACTTTCTACATACATTATGTACATATGAATATTTATATTATTCAACCAGGTTATCACTTGTTTTATCAGTTTTGTTGAGATAGTGAGAGAGTTCGCCTTAGGGGGAGCGAAAAAGCAGGTGAGTTATTATACACGAGAACATTATTGCTGGTTTTTGAATATGAAACGTTTTCCGGTCGAATTGTATAACTTGGAACGTTACAAAATAAAATTCAAGGTTTATTTTCAACTTGACATTGATGGAAGTTTAGAACTTGTACTTTGAAGGTTATGACAGGGTGGCATTTACTATAATATTATTTAAGTGCTTCTGTGAAATGTGCTGATGTGCCTTCGAAAGCTTTTATACATTTAGTTGTGTGATTGATTGCCCTTTTGTATGTTATTGAGGCTAATAAGCCCTTAAGGTTATAATAGAGTGATAATGGAACAGCAAGATCCAGTTAGCATTTTATCCCACAAATATTTAATAGATGCTATTCTGTTTTATGTTTTTCAAGTTTTTCTTGTTTTAGTTTTCTTATAAACAAACATAGCATTTTTGAGCTACGAATCGCATTCAAGAAATGTACATAATATGTACATACAGCTGTATATTACTGTGTTTATTTATAAATTACGTTTAGAAGTTTGAAATGAGCATGTTTTTCATAAGTTTCGTTAGTTTTACAGTAATAAAAACAAAAATTATGGTTCAAATAGTAATGAAGAAAAAAATATATATGTAAAATAAATAACTAGGCCTGGAAATTGAACGGATAGCTAATTAGAAACACCTTAAAAAATGGTTATACTTTTATGTTGGGTGGTTGGAAGACATTTTAAGTTTATAAAGCGTGGTGAAGCCCTTCTGCCGAATAACTTCCTGGTATTTATTCTGCATAGACTGAATGAGTCGTCTGTAGCACTCCACAGGGTAGCTTTCCAGGCATCTTAAATATTATCACCTAAAATGTCTAATAATATTGATTTTTTTTTTAGGGGACTTCTCTTTTGACATCGCCCCACAGATCTTCGATTAGATCCAGATCGGCACTTGATGCCGCCCACTCAAGAACACTGATTGAATTGTCCTGGAAAGATTGTTTCGTGACCTTAGCCATATGGAGTTATATGGAATTTCCAAATAACTGGCAAATTTGTGTCGGCCCAAGTTACCAGGTTGTTTGCCAATATCTAGATATAATTTTCAGCCATTAAAATGTCATATATTCGGTGCAACGGGTCCACACCATTCCAGCGAAAACCTTCCGCAACCTTGGCTGATACACCACAATCTTTAATAACTGGTTAAACAAACTTCGGGCTCAAAGCTGTGCGTTTTGGTCGTCGTACATATTGAGCGACATCTTGTACCATGCGGCTGTCCTTAGATTCATCGCTCCATACTATGTATTTCCACTGATCTGCTGTCCAATTCAGGTCAGACTTTGCGAACTCAATTGTTTTTTTTTTTTTTTTTTTTTTTTGTTGCTTAAAATGAGCGAGCGGTTTCTTTCGCTCGTCCATCCATCCCAGATTCTACCAGTCGTCTCCTAATGGTGCGTGTGGAGACTGGAGTACTTGATTCTTCTAAAATTTGTCGCCGGATTTCAATTGGTCTTATTCCTGGATCAAATTTGGCAAGCCAACCAATCTTTCGAGAACTCCTTTTAGATGTTTTGCGCGGCCGTTTTTTCCTTTGCACATTTTCGGTGGTTTCAAATACCTTAAAATGCTAGATAGCGTCAAAAATGTTCTTAACTAAGCAATTTAATTGAGTTACGATTTATCGGTATGACATTTTGAGAGTCCACATGTCAATGGTTGGCTTCTGAGCAGCTTTTGGTTTTAGACAATGTCAAATCGTCTAAATCTAAATAAAATCAACAGTAAATTAATTTAAACACTCGTTCGATTATTGACTAACCTTTGAAATTTAAAACAAACTCTTAATTCTCCTTGCCCTAAAATAAAAAGCATTACCAGTATGTTAATAGAAAATAACTTCCGCTTATTGGAATAGATACGAGTCAGGGTGTTTCTAATTAGTTGACCACAGTTGTATGTATCATTTTATAAAAAAAATGTAAGGAGTTTGAAAGATACCTTACAGCTTACAGTGTGTAGTTTAGGTATGCGAAATTATTCGCTACTTTATACCAATACAACAATATTTTGTTTCTTTATGTAACGTAAATAACGGAATGTACAATACATAAAATCAAAGTTGTTATAATATTATAACAAAGTACCTAATAAGGAATTAAATTTTCTTTTTGAACAATAAGTCCCTACATATATAAAAGGGCGTCCTATTAGGGACATGTAAAGTGTGAATAAAATAAACAATTTCAAAAGAATTTGAGAACTTTATTTCATATTATTTTATAATAAGTGATATAGATATTACAATCATGTGTACAAGAAAATGTCACCCAAATGCATTACATGAACTGGGCGGCTCACCATTTCGGGAGACAATGCGACCATTACCGCAAAAAATCAAACGTGTCGTTGGCTGCGTGGCAAGTGCCATCATCCTGTTGGAACCACACATTGTTTACATATGTACATAGCCTCGAGCCTCATATTGCGACCACAAAAAGTCTGTTATCATGCCACGTTAGCATATGTCGTTCACGGTAACAGTTTGGTCGGCTTCGTTTTCGAAGAAGTACGGCCCAATGACTCGGACACTCCAAAGACCGTACCAAAAAGTGACTATTCTTGGATGCATAGCCTTCGCAACAATAACTCTTGGGTTTTCATTAGCCTAGATCCATTGAGATGAATCCATTGAGATGAAAGTGTGCCTCATCGCTGAAGATGATTTTCTGCGTAAAGTCACTATCCACTGACGTTTGCTCGCGCATTCATTCGGCGTATTGGCGACGCTTCAAATGGTCACTGAGCTTCAGTTTCTGAGTCAATTAACCCTTGTAAGCGTACAAATTCAAAACCTTTCTTTGTCGAAATTCGCTGCAGAGATCTCCGTGAGATGTGCAATGTTTAGTTTCTGAGCGCGACGGCTAAAAGAGGTTGAAGGAGTCTCGGCCACACTATCGCGTACAACTGCAATGTTTTCGATGGAACGAACTGTTCGTGGTGTATATCGGCATTTGAAAAGTAGGACTGTGCATTCAAATCATCAAATGCACTGGTCGAGTGAAATGCAGCGAATGCAGCGAATGCAGTTAAAGCACATTTTGATATAAAGGATGTTGGGGATGTGTATCTCCGCTATTCATGAGAATCATCTGTAGCTATGTATGAGATGCGAGAAAGGCTTCGAACGTCGTTTTGTGCTTAATCACTGAGATCGCTGAAGTATTCTCCTAGGTGTAGTTTTCTACTACGGGAAAAAGCTGAACATGAACAGAGGAGAAAGAGGACATCTGCAGAAGTCGTTTGAAAGGACGGCAGGCCTAGTTGCATACTTGCCTATAAAGCAGTAACCTCTGGTGACAACGATCGTGCTTATACGTATGTACAGTTGTGTTCAAAATAATAGTAGTGCTCCACTTGAAATATTAAAACGGGAAGAAATCAAATTTTTTTATATGGGATATATATATTTTTTGATGCAATTTTTAGGTATAGCATTCAACTAACAAATGCAACTCCTAAAATAGTTAATATCAAATAAAGGTGAGAAAATGTTACCAAAAGTTTGGATTGTAATGCGAAATCAACTGTTAAAAAAAAAATAGTAGTGTGAGAGTAGTCCTTTGGTAAATTGATGCAGAATTGTAAAATTGTGTTGAAAAAGTTTACAAACATTAAGAAAATAACACGAAAATTTGTTATTAAAAGAATTAAAAACAAATGAAACTAAGTTTAACAATTTAGTGGGCCGCATAAAGCATTGCACAATTGAAAACCGATAACTCAATTTAAGGATGCGGGAGCCCCTACTATGATTGCTAATCCAATTAAATTTATATACAACGGTATAACAAAACCGGCCCTTTTGACTCGGCGAAAGTAATCAAAAACGATCGGAGTCATTAAAAAGCGCCACTTCTGATCTAAAAACATATAAGGTCCAAAGTGAACAGTTTTGCAAAAGAACACCTTGAATGCCATATCGACAAATGGCATAAAATATTGTGGGCGGACGTAAAAAAATGATCTTTTACAATGGTATTGGCTCTGGGTGATATGCGCCCCAACCGCCCAATACCGAATGCCACCCTAACCACAATATGAAGATAGTAAAACAGGGTGGATCGAAAGTAATAGTACGGGGTGGTTTTTCATACTACGATGTGGGAAAAATCCATGTGATAAACAATGTGAAGAATCATCAAGTGTATGTGGATCTATTAGAAAATGTGATGTTACATTCCGCCGATCATGAAATGCCGTTAGAATGGGCCTTTCAATATGGTGAGGACCCGAAAGATGCATGTCGAAAAGTTAAGAAGTAGTTTTCGGTAAAAGAAATTGAGGTTATGCTATGGTCTTAACGGTCATCCGACCTCAATCTCATAAGAAATCTATTGGCCGACGTTATAAAAGAGGTTTCAGATGCCAAATCATCCAATAATCAAGAGCTTTGGTAAGTGATTCAAGAAGCGACGAGTAAATTCCCCCCAAAACGCTGTCATGATCTATTGGACTTAATGCAACGTCCGTGCAAGGCAGAGTTGGACAATAATGAAACTTCGATAAAATATGGATGTTAACTTAAGTTGCCTGATTAATTTCGGTGTTATTGACTTAGTTTTCTGGGTTTTCAACACACACTACTATTATTTTGAACAGCACATATTTGTATTAATATTATAATTTATATTTTTCTTCATAAAATATTCATGTTTTCTTTTGTATTGACTCTAAATTAATGAATTAAATATATGAACATGGTGTTTTTACCATAAATATGTTTAAATAAATCTAAACTTTGTTTAAAATCCTCTTTAAAGAAGAGTCTATGAAGGACTACTATTATTTTGAACACAGCTGTATGTGGTCTTTTTAGGACTGAAGGTAGTGTTGCGCTTTGGGTTAGGAGGCAAATGCGAACGCACCGACTTTAGGAAAAATGTTAAAACAATCAACTTTAAGACATTTTGATTGAATTTTTAGTCGTCCTTTCTAAAATAGTACTTTCGGTATTAATTTTTGAAACGCTTTTTAGTTTTAACAAATTCGCCATCATCCGTATCAATTAAGTCCGGCTCTTCACTTGAATCTTCACTTATAGATATATTGCAATAAACGCTGAATGTGTTCCTGATCTTTTTCAAATGACATTTTTAAATTAAATACCTACACAAATTCACTCAATTAAAAATATGAGACAAAAGACAGCACCGGTGCAGCTTAAACAGTCTATCACGGCTTTTTTGTACAACTTAACTTTTTTAAAACCATCTGAATCTGTATAATAGAAAACAACAGGAAGGTACTGTACCGATAGCGGGTGTTGTCAGTCGCATAGTATAATATTTTTGAAAAAAAGGGCTTGGGGTGTTGTCAGCACTCCACCTTCCCGGTTAAAAGGTAACACTTCATTTCAGGTCTACAGTTGTCATGTAAATAGTACGGGGCACAAAACTACGCCTCTTAGAAATCTGTGCATCGCTGAACTTAAGGCACCAAAATGAACCGTTTTTGCCCCGGGTAGTCACCTGTGATGAAAAGTGGATAATCTCTATTTATAAAAATGAAACATTGTTCGTATGTATGTTATAGACTCCGAAACTACCGATCCCATTGAGTTCAAATTTTGGGGAACATTTTTGTATTTTTCTGAGAGTGTTTCTGTGGAGTTTGGTCAAAATCGGTGTGCTAGTGGCTGAGCAAGTGGCAAAAAGGGGGTAAAATGCTATTTTTCTGTCTTTAAACAGCTCCTAACTCAACAATGGCTTATCGGATTGAAAAACAAAAAAATAGATGGATTTAGTAAATTATCCACTGATTCATTTAAGCTATAAATCATCCATCGGCGTTATTTTGAAGCTGAGCTATGCTCAAAACAATTCATAAAGTCATAGCCACCAATTTTCCATCAGTTGAAATCGTAGCCAAAAGTCATGCAGCAGTGGTGACGTAGTAGTATCGGTTATGTGAATGCGTGCTCTATTCGGCGCCGCGACTATCTTTGTTCCTTAGTATGTGCGACAGGAAGGGTTGAATATTGAACGATGAGCTCTATACCGGAATACGTGCATACATACATGTTTATGAACAAAATATATAACGAGTAGGAATAAAAATTATCAAATCAAAGCGGGTAGATATATATGTACATATAGATCAGTGATCGATTGCACAGGCAGGTACCCCTTTGGTGGCGGCTGGTGATGCTGTTAATATGTGCTGTACGTATGTACATATGTATGTGCGTTTTCTGTGTTTCGAATACATACAATGTTGAAATGGTTATTCTGCGATTGTGTGCTGTAATGTATTTGACAATTCTGAACTCACCGGTGGTGCATTAACCACGAGAAACCATAAATGTCATACAATTTTCTGAGGAAATCGATATACAGTACCTCACAAAATTGAGCATACACTCATCATAAATTCACACTTATGCCTTTTCTTACCTCAAAAGAGGTTTCTTTTTTTAGTTTAAAGTTTGCATTGAATCTCTACACATGTCTTTGACTAGAAGAGATACGCAAACAAAAAAAAAAGTCGGATATTTCGCTTCTTTTCGCACGAAAAACAAAACAACCCCAAAGATAACCACACAAAATTGAGCATACAGGCGTCGTTTCTATGCAAAATACAGGAGCCACTCATTCGCTACATTGAAATTTGTAGTAGCAGATACTCGTGATCATTTCTGCGAAGTTTTCTTGTTAAAAGGACATCAATTTGGGTTTTTGTAAGATGATATGGAGAACAGGAGAAAACAAACTGATTTGTCGACAAGACAGCTGATAATTAAGCTATTTTGCGAAGGGAACTCGATGCGACAAATAGGCGAAACTATCGGGCGATCACATGCAACTGTGACAAAAATTATTAACAACTACAGATACGAAGGAACACTAAAAAATAGACCTGGAAGAGGAAGAAAAAAGTGCTCTCAGAACAGAACGAAAGGTTTATTGTAAGGAAAATTAAGTGTAATCCTAAAACTAGCGTTCCGAAGTTGAGGGCAGAGGTGTCATCTATGATCAGTAAACCTCTATCCGTAGAAACCGTTCGCAGAGTACTTTGCAAAAATTATTTCAACGGCAGAGTTGCCCGAAAAAAGCCATACATTTCGCTGGTCAATAAGAAAAAACGATTGGAATTTGCTAGACAGTATGAAAATCATCCTGAAAGTTTCTGGGAAGGTGTTTTGCTTTCGGACGAAACTAAAATAAACTTATTTCGATCCGACGGAAAACAAATCGTTTGGAGAGAACCAAATACGGCACTGAAAACAAAGCACATAAACTCAACCATAGAACACGGAGGAGGTTCTTTGATGTTGTGGGGTTGTATGGCTTCAAGTGGCTGCGGTAACTTTGAATTCATTGAAAACACAATGGACAAAGTGGGGTACCTTAATATTCTGAAAAGAAATTTGAGAGGTTCCGCAGAAAAATTGAGTTTACCTTCGGCTTATTATTTTCAAAAGGATAATGATCCGAAGCATACCTCTCACTTAGTATGCGATTGACTGCTTTATCACGCCTCAAAACAGCTTAAAACTCCTCCACAATTGCCTGATCTTAACCCGATCGAGCACTTATGGCATGAGATAAAAATGCAAATGAGAGATAGTAACTGTTCTAACAAGCAGGAGCTGAAATTAAAAATTTAAACCGCTAGGAACAGCATTTCACCATCGTTCACAGAAAAGCTGGTAAAATCGATGCCCCGGCGGTTAAGAGCAGTCATAGATGCTAAATGAGGTAGCACGAGATACTGAGACTGGTATTTTAATTTTTTTTGTAATTTATTTACGCCTAAATGTTATTTTATTTTTTAGTTATCTGAGGTGTATGCTCAATTTTGTGCCTTGAAATGAAGTCCTTTTTTAGTTTTGTTAAGAAAAAAGTTTATTTTTTAATAATTTTTCTCTTTTTTACTTGTTATTTCCAATGTGTAATACCAACTGAATATTTTGTTAATAAAATTAAAATGTTTAACGTTGATGAAAATACGAATTAAGCAAACAATTGTTTTATTGAAGTACACACTTCTCAATTGCTCAATTTTTTTGAGGTACTGTAAGTAATACATTAAATTGATTGGTACGATACTATTACATGGCAATGCTAAACCCCACACCTCACGTGTAACGGTACAGAAACTCTTATATTTGGGATTGGACATTCTTCCCCATCCACTGCACTGTCCTGATGTTCCAGTCAGTCTGAAGTCATTTGGCTACCAGATAGCCTTCCAATATAAAGCAAAAGGCTATAAAATACTTTAAAGATATGTATCATTGCGTTGAATATTTAGAATTTCTTAAAAGATAAATACTTGACAACTGACGTCGGAAGAGCATTGTACGTACATACATAGAAGCAAACCCCTTATAATTTGATAAAAGATAAATGAATAAAAAAGTGTTATTAGCTTTTAAATGTTTGCTACTAAATCGTACATTACATGTGGTACAGTCAAATAATAGTAGAAAAACTATGCTGTTGTTTATTCTCACGATGAACATTTCGTGTGTTTCAACAAGGTTTGTCGGATTTGGCGGTTCTTATTTCAACCCAGAGCCACATTACTAGAGCAGTGTTTTTTGCTTAATAAGTAACGGGACTGTTTAAGTACACGGGCGAAGCCGGGCGGGACCGCTATTTATGTATAAAACTAGATAAGCAGAACTGCTTCATTCTTATTCGTGTATAAGATGTTTTGACTGATTATCACGCTCATTATAATCAACGCATGCAGCATTGTATCGGCATAAAAACAGTGAAAAAAATTACTGTGAAATAAAGCGTAGCAACGCACGCCGAGTATCCGCTAGTATATGATAATCGTAGAAGATCTAGGCAGTGGTTGGGTGCAGATGAAAACAAAAACACAACCGCCAACTTGGTCTTCACCCAGACAGGGTTATGGAGACATCGCAAGGACCAATCCACTTCTAGGAAAAAGGAATATTTGACCTTGTATCACGTTGGAAGAATGTCATAGATGCCAATGGATCCTATTTTGATTGAATAATAATTTACGCAATAATAATAATCGGACATTTCATGTGGTCTAACCATAGTAATAATTGGGTTGTCAACAGGTATTTAGATGCGTTTAAATCAAATCTAGGCCAGCTCTGTCTGGTAGCAAGACAAGTAGATACACCTCCCTAACATTGGATTTATATACTGTGTCAAGTTTGAGTGATAGCTTGTACTTGTAAGAAGCAAGTCTATACCTGCTATAGATTCTTGGGAAAGAACTGGAGAAGTAGACCACAAATACTACTGTGGGTGGATGTACACTGCAATAGTCAGATCCATATAAACATATGGAGGATTGCTCCGGTGACGTGCTGCCACCAAAACCTGCAACCTTAAGGATATGACCAAAGTACAAAAAATAGCATGCACTGGTACGACCAGCGCGATGAGAACAACGCCAACAGCGGGATTGGAAGCAATTTTTAACCTTCTGCCCTTAGACCTTTATATGCAAGAGACCGCAGCGAAGAGCGTTCTCAGGATAAGCCAATCAAAATACTGGAAATCGAACACATATGAACATGCAATGATACTTGGCATTTATCTAAACGACAACATTAACACGGATTGTACATGGATTTCGAAAAACCCTTCTCGTGGGAGTTTCCAAATAGAGAACAGTGGGAAAAAAATGGAGTTATCAAAAACTCTAAATCCATCTTCACTGATGGGTCGAAAATGAACATAGGCATAGGGCTGCTTCTCGGATGAACTGGGTATACGCTCTACGGCTCCCTGATCACAGCAGTGTTTTCCGATTTGAGGTTCTAGCAGTGACAAAGGCTGCCTAATTGGTGTCAATGATGACAATATCGCCTGAGGATATCACAATCTACATTGATAGCCATAAAAGCGGCCATAAAAGCATTAGCTGATACGAAAATATCGTCTTAGCTTGTTAACTATTGCCGTGAAAAGCTAAAGGTTCTTGGCACGCAGCACAGCGTAAAACTCTGCTGGGTACCTGGTCACAGCGGCATACCAGGCAATGAAGCTGCAGATGAATTAGCCAAAAGGGGCTCGGCCCTTGACATAGATCAAGCAGATGGTATGATTAAACCTCCACTCTGCAACCAAAATTGAACAAAAAACCCTAAGTGAAGCAAATAACAGGTGGACAAGATGAAACCAAATAAAAATTACACAAAGCAGTAGTTCGCAGTAGGGTACAGAGACAAGATTCAAAAAGTTTCCTCTTAGATTATAATCAGAAATTAATCTGCAATTAAGGTTTACCGAACTCATAAAGAACGTCTTTAACACTTTAAAACAATATAGATGACGGACTGGAAGAATTTTCATATTACGAAACAATGGATAACTGGGACTACGACGGTGTATACGGCATATTTTCCTCAATACATTTTTCTGCAAAACCAACAATGGAAGAATTTTATTTTTATATGCACCACCCCAACAAGCAATACCATACTAAAGTTTCGAATGGAAAATACCATAATAAATTATTTTTAGCAGTTTATTTGAACAAATATTTTTAAGGTAAAATAAATTCCTGAGAGAACAACGAAAATATTTCCTTAAAGATTCCGTATGATTAGTAAAACTCATCTTAGAATCAATAACCAATAACCAAGTACTTAAATTCATCCACATTTTCGATTAAACAACTCTTATCATTACAACTAAGAGTGCTACAAAATGTACGGCATGTACGGAAGCACATGCGCAACCAGTTATTTTGTATTTTTGGCACTGAGGTGCGTGAAAATAAACTCCTGGATTGATGCCAACTGGGGCGGATAGATTGAAATGCATTATTTTAGTTTTAGTGCTAATACTACTATGTTCAGCAAACCACATCCGTAATAAATTAAGATCCCAGTTGATATCAGATACCAAATTCAATGCACTGTCAGAGCCGTAAGAACACCCTACATCATCTGCGAAAGCAGTAAGACTGCCTTTAAAACTAAGGTCAAACAGTGAATTGATGTAGACGATAAACAAAATCGGTCCTTATACAGAACCTTGAGGTACTCCCAGATTAATTAACTGGATCTTGCTCCTTATATCACCAATCTTTACTCTTTGGGATCTATTTGAAACGTAAAACCTAAGCCAGTCGAGCCACGAATTCCAGCTTTTTCAAGTTTTCTCAACAAGATAACATGGTTGACCATATCAAAAGCTTTCGTAATGTCAACAAATAAGCCTGAAGTGAACTTTTTGCGGTCAAGGTTAGAGAAAATCTGGGAGCAAAAATTTAGAAGGGCATCTTCCGTAGACTTACTCTTTCGAAACTCGAACTGAACCGGACTAAAAAAGTTTGAACTATTCAAAAAAGATGCAATCCTCCCTTTACAATTTTTTCAAAGACCTTGATAAACACCGGAAGAAGAGAGATTGGCCTATAATTGCTCATGTCTTTTGCTGAACCTTTTTTAAATAGTGGAATTACGTCCGCACATTTGAGAATTACTGCTAGTACATCAGCTACAAAGCACCCAATGTATTTTAAAGATATATTAGAAACGTCATCACAGCTACCTGAATGAAGATGACATATGCAGAGGGTGTGGTGATGAAGAGGCTCATGAGGACCCAGCCCGTTTCCTCTGTCACTGCCCTTATCTCTGCTAACTTAGAAACAAAACCTTGGGCAAATTCTTTTTCGAGGACATCGACGAGCTATCGGATGGATCACCATCGGTCATGCTTGAATTTGCCAGGGCGTCTGGATGGTTGAGACCTAGAGACCACGGGTGGAAAAACAACATGGGGATCACAATGGGTCCTAAGTGTGATGGGGGTGTTATCACTCCAATCAGCCCTTCTAACCTAACCTAACCTAAGTAGCAAGTGGCATTTGCATACTTATATTGTTCTTTTCCGGTAGATTAGGTATTCGTGTTCCTTGTTTAGTGAGTTAATCAGCTTTTCAATTCCCTAAAATGTCTCTGTGCACCGAATATATGTGAATAATAAACTTCTTAGCCATATAAGAGATGAGCGACAGATTGTACCTTACTTATGAAACATAAAATTATTCTAAGAGAAAAAACAAAAATCTTCAATATAAAAGAAATGTAAGCAACAACCAAAAATTAAGTTAAATATATTCCTACATAACATAGTACATATGTAATAAATACATATTAAATTTATTCAATATAGAAAATAGATGACAATTTAATTAGAAAATAAAATAATAAACCAAAATAGAACTAATAAATAATTTTATAACACCAAAAAGTATAAAACTTAAATAAACAACTAGTTAATACCTAGGTGACATAAGAGTAAATAAATAACAGCAAACCTTATCAATTATTCATTATCAACAAGAATATCGCGCCGCGCCGGTCTAAAAAAACACATATTATATTTTTTAATTCTATGAAAGATCAATTTTCGCTTTATCATAAATGTTAGGGTCGAGTGCAGCTTAGGATTAATATCAACAACACTTTTATTTCAAAAAGCTGGAATATATTTTTGGTCGATTAAATAATGTACTGAAATAATTATAATTACCTGTTACCTGTTGATTTCTTAGTTAAAATGTGGCAATAAGATTAAAAAAAACTGACCAAGTGCGAGTCAGAGTCATGCTCCAAGGGTTCCGTATTCTTATTTTTTGATGATATTGCCGAAGAAGTAAATATATAGTAAATAATAGATTTGGATGAACCAAAAGATCAAAATAAAGAACGAAAATAAGCGCCTTACTAAATCTCATCCGAATTTGTTTGTGTTATGCATAGCTAAAACTGCTGTGAACTAGAGCATATTTTTTCGGGATACATACATATTCACCCCTGTGATGATTTTCGGTTGAAATCCAATCCGTTACGTTTTCGCAGTTTTGGTGTGATGATTTTCGGATTTCTTCGAATTAGAACGAATTAGGGGTGTGCCGAGAATCGGTTGGAATTGAAAAACACAAAGAAATTGATGTTTTCAAATCGTTCGGCTTTGTGTTGGTGAAATAGAATCCGGAAGACTCAAAATGTATGTTTTAGAAGATTTATACATAAAATATTAATTTTTTCTACCTAAGTTAGGAGAAAACTGCAAATGTCAACCAAAATCAATCAATCAATGATTGACTTCATGGCAAAATATCCTTATTTGGCAAGTGGTTTTACCAAAACAACGAGTCGGACAATTTTTTTTGTCGGTGAAACAGAATAAGAGATTCTAATTGAAATTCGTAGGGGAACAATTTCACCTAGCCCATCTTAAATGTTTTCTTTACTTTTTAGAGTAGGACAAATTTTTTTTTTTTTAGTTTGTAAGGCCGGACTCTTAATTGATGATTTTGAATGTTTTTTTTTAATTGAAGACTTAGCATGAGAAAATAAAAAAATTCGCGAATTTTGAACTGTTGAGCCTTATTGTGAGTTTCACCCTAAAAATATTTCACGCGAAACATTTTTGTTCGCCCGAATTTTAAAAGCTATTGTGAGTTTCGCCCGAATAAAATATTACTTCTTTTTGTTGAGATTTAAAAAATGTGAGTTTCTACTGGAATTTCTACTATTCTTGCCTTAAAATAAACAAACAAATTCCGTCTTGTTGTTCTGTTTTTCGCCTACTACCTATAAATAAGCGAAATTCTCAGCTGTTACCTATCAATGGTGTTTCATTTCGCCCGAATGAAGTTTCGGGCAAAACTCACAATAGGGGAAAAGTGAAATGTGATTTTTTTGGGCGGAATGTTGTTCGGCTGAAACTCACAATAATGCTGATTATTTTCCCCAATTTCGGGATTTTTAAAACATGGTGTTCCATTTTTTCGGGATCTTGTGTATTTGGGACTTTAAAAGTCGCGATTTATGCCGCCTCCATGCAAGTATTTTGTTTCTTTACGTCATTATTCGGCATTCTATAAATTCATTCTATAACATCGATGTCTTAAAACATCGATGTTTTGCGTTCGATTATTATCGATCATCGATGTTCAGTCAGCGATGTTGACATCGATGTCAATATCGATATTTTGCCAACATCGCTCATCCCTATCCTACTGTAACTGAAATCCTTTTATTTGGTGCTGTCTGTTCAACCCTTGTTTTCGCTGCCTACGCAAATATGCAGCCTTTCAACGACGATAAGTTTCCCCTATTTCGAATTTGTTTCATTTCGGGCGAATTTCAGCACACCCTTTTTCATTTCGTCCGTTTTTGAAATCGGTTTGCGTTTTCAATCCGGTCGGAATTGATCACAGGGGTAAAATAGATAAATACTTGAGTGATTTGAAACAGAAGCGTTCTCATTCGAATGCATACAATTTACAAATTTGTGTTTACAATTATTGCTTTCTAACCCTTGTATGAGTGGCAGCAAAAAATTGCACTTATGTGTGCTGTGGTACTCGGGTACTCCAGTATATTTCGTATGGTAACAGTGGGCGCCGTAGCGCAAGTGGTTAGTGCGTCGGACTACTGTGCAAGCGGTCTTGGGTTCGAATCCCGCCGCAAACACCTAAAAGTTTTTCACAGTGCCCACCTCTTTCGAATGTCTGACAAGCATCAAAGAGTATCATTTGTCACGATTGAGCTTCTCAACTCGCCGTTCGGAGTCGGCAAAAAACTGTAGGTCCCTTCCATTCGTGCAAAAATATAACACGCACACACAAATGGTTGCGAGAAGCAGGCCCAGGTTCACCTCGAGCTGTAGCGCCAACTAAGTAAGTAATTGTGTGCTAAATTTTTAATTATGTTCAAAAAAATACGTTTTTACAAAGCAGATGTTTGTAAAATATTATAAGTTCTAAATTAAATTTTATTTGGAAACAAATAAGTAACAGTGACATATTCGGCAATGACACAAGCGATGCACTTTGCCAACTTTGTTCTGATGTGCAGGTACAAAAGTCTTTCTAGGGTTCTCAGGAGGAACAACAAAAGACTTATACGCCAGTAATCCTTTGCGGTTAAGTGATTCGCTTCGGGGATGAAAACTACTCCGACCTCTCTCTATTCCTTAGTAGGCAGTCTGTAAAGATTTTGACTAAGTGTGGTAAATAATTGTTAAGAGACTGCTTGGCTGGAATAATAATGATTTGCATGGTTGGAAAGAGTTGACCGCCCACTTTTCTTTATCATCACTTATGATCACGGAAATGGCTCCCAGTGTTGTGTAGTTAGCCAGTAATTCCTCTGTGTGAGAGGTAGTATAAGTATCGTCACAGCCCGGGAAGTGTGTTTCCATTAGTAGTTCCAGTGCTTCCTGAATAGATTCGGTCCCATCGGACTTCTTGACATAGGCTAGGACGTTTGGGTCTTAAGCTAATATTTTCCGAAGTCCTTGCGGTTTCATTAACGCAGTCCAGATATTCGCAGAAAAGTTGCCATGAGTAACGTTTTGCCGCTTGTATGTTACTTTTGTATAGGTTGAAAATGGTATATATTCTATACTAGCTGTCCCGCCCGGCTTCGCCCGTGTCTAAAAAATATAGTGTTACTTACAATACATACATTGTCATTTAGTTCGAAAAATCAAAGACAGTGCGAACGCACCGCAATGTTTGCAATCTACCAATATATACAATCCACAAGTGTGGATTGTAAGTATTTGTAGTTTGAATAAGTGATATTTCGCAAGAAAGTGGCATTTGTTAGAATGTTTTTATTTTTGCATTAATTTAAATAATATTGCGAATAAATAAATTAATAAAATAAAATCAGCCTATAATAGGCACAGGATGTTAATGAACTGGAATACGAAGTTTTACTTCATTATGTGCATTATTTTTTGTGTTTATCGAATCGTAAGATTGAAAGGTAAGAGCGTCACATTGAGATTTATATATTAGTATGATAATCTCTATATATACTTTGAGAATTCGACGTCTAGTGGTAAAAAATCAAATTTTCTGTCATTACACTCAAAGCAAACGGTCTTCTAAAATCTGATCGACCCGCGTTGACATGGTTTCACAAAAATTATATTGGATCAAACAAAAATAAACTAATACATTTGGCTTCCTTTTAATCATGTGCTGAACAAGCACAACTAAGCTTACTAAGAACCCAAAATTTAACGCAAAAATTCTTGAGGGAGAATCCACACATTATTGGTCTGTTCAACATCCGAAAGAAAAAATATTTTGAATATTATGGACGAAAAAGAAGAAAAAAGTTGAATGGGATGTTTAAGGGTATTGCCAATCAACTTGAGTTTCAAATATTTATGTAATACTAGCTGGCCCGGCGGCAGACGTTGTTCCGCCCTTTTCTGTATGTTGCGCGATGAGTTAAAGTTCTTAATTAGATTTAGTGTCTTAGTTAAGATTATGAAAATATGAATCTGATCTTACTTCGATTGATGAATTCTTTTGCTTTCACTATATAATAATGTTATAAACATTTTTGTTCTTAACTTTAAGTACAAAGTAATATAATAAATATTGACTTATATTGGTTATATACAGGGTGTCCCAATTAAGTGGTACAATCCTTGAAGTGGAGATTCCTGAAGTTCCGGCAAACAAGAAATCTTATGGCGGTGGGGTGTTCTATTTTCACCCCCTCCAAGTTATAGCCCGTCGAAGTGGGACACGTCCGATTTGGAGGTATAACTACTTTAAATATTATATTCTGAAGTTTTATAGCTACAAAAACAGTTTTTTACAATTTGGAGATGCAATTAAGAAGCGCATAAGAACTGTTGAAGGCTTTTTTGAAATTTTAGCTAGAGATTTGCCTTTTTCCTTTAGATATACCATTTTTTTTTTGTTGCGATAGGAATTTGGCTATTTTTTTCCTCCATATTAAAGAAAACTCACTTTTTTAAACAAAAATGGGAAAAACACAATTCATCGTGTCCGAAAAGCAACTTTCAGCATGACTTATAAATTATAATACAGAAAACACCGTAAGATCCTTGGAACGGTAGCTGTACGGAGGCTTTTTTGTTCTTCAAAAACGGCTGTGCAGGACGTTTGCGTACATAAACGTCCAGTAATAATGTGAAAGTTTTCCTTTTTTTTTTGTTTGTATTTGAATCTCATTGAAGCATTTATTTCGGGCATGTGCCCCTGTACGGAGACTTTTTAGACTCTGTGTATATATGTATGTTGGAGAAGTCGAAGATATCTTCCGTGTTCCGTCTATTCTACATTGCTTTAATCCTTCCATAATACTAGGTAGTTTCACAGTGTCGAAAGCTTTTTGGAAATCTACGAAAGCTAGTACCAGCGCAGCGGCCGGTTATATTCGATTGATTTTTCGATTACTGTCTTTATTGCATGTAGATGGTCGTTCGTACTTAAGCTGCTTCTCAATACAGCTTGTTCATGTGATTTGTATTTTTGTTCCATTCTTCTGTTAAGAATCTTTGTTAATAGTTTGTAGAGGTGTGAGAGGAGTTTTATCGGTCGGTAGTTCTCAAATATTGTGATATCTCCCTTTTTGTGAATTATGTAGGTACACGAATTTCTCCATTGGCTTGGTATTTCTCCTTGCTCTATACACATGTTGTAGAGTGCTGTTATCTCTCTTATAAGATTGGCACCGCCTATTTTTATGGCATCTAATACTATTTGGTCCTCGTCTGGTACTTTATTGTTTTTCATTTCCTTCAAAGATCTTCGTACCTCATCTTCCGTTTATTCTGGCATGTCCGCTGATCCAACATTTGCAAGTCCGTGTCTGGTTAATTCTGTGTAAAAATGTTGTGTTGTTTGGCTTGTGTAAAGTTTTCTGTAATAAGTTTCTGTAACTACTAAAAGTTCGTTGTTATTTCGCTCTTCAGTTTTACTATACCGTTACAGACGGTAATGTTTCAGATTTTCACAGGACTTTCATATTTTTATTTTCTTCTTTGCACTTCTGTATTGTTTCGTAGTTATATCTTCTTTTATTTTTGCGTATTTCCTTAGATATTATTTTGTTTTATCTGCGTGTTTTCAATTCCAATTTCAATTTTATTAAATTTCATTGGTTTGTACAGTACTTAGAGTTTAGAATTGATTTTTTATAATTTCAAGTACCTACTTAAAACTAAATTAAATGAAATTACAATTAATTTCAAAAAGAGGAAGATCGAGGAAGATATGGATTGATGAAAGGTAGTAAAAGGTATTAGATGCGAGAGGCGCACACAGGCGGATTTTCCAAAAAACACGGCCAACATTATTTTTTTGTTTTTGATAGTTAATTATTGTTTAAGTTTATCAGAAAACAAGTAAAAAATATATTTTTAGTAAATTATTACATAATTTTGTAAAATTTTATTATATTAGAAAAATTACAAAAAATAAAAAATTTGTATGAAAAAAAAGAAAAAGATAAGAAAAAATAAAGAGAAAAAAATTTAATTTGATTTAAATAAATTATAAATGAAAAATGTCTCATTGCTTATAATATACAGTTCGTTTCATAATGATAAGGTCAGTTTGAAAATTGCAGAATTTTTAGTTTTTTTTTGCGTAACTGTTTTGTGTGTTAATAACGGTACTTGTATGAGCAAAAATAGCAAACACAGTGAAGTTTTGTCATTCTGTGTCCATCAGTTCAAAAGAAAGGAGCGAAAAACTGCTTAGAGTGCATTTTTAACGTTTCAAAATTATAAGGTCAGTGTAGAAAAAACGGAATAAGGTAAGTTTTGTCTTGTTTTTTTTTTCTATTTTAGTTTTTTTTATTTTGTTATTGAAATTTAAGGATTATGGGACGAGGAAAAGCTCTTTCAAACTTTGAGCGAGGGCAAGTTGATGCATTTGTGGCAGAAAACATTAGTTTGAGGGAAATTGCTCGAAGAGTTAAAAGATCGCTTTGTGTGGTATAGAACTACGTCAACGACAAGGAAAATTACGACGTTAAAAGAAGTTCTGGACGCCCAAAAATACTTTCAGAGCGAGACATTCGCAGAATCTCGGGGTCAGTTTCAAATTCTGTGAAGAGTTGCAACGGTGTTAAACGGGAACTTTGCCTAAATGCTTCAAAGTCGACAATTTGGCGAGCGATATCTTCAGTTCCCCATATTGCCCGACAAAAAATGAAGTCGGTACCACGACTGAACAAGAACCATATAAAAAATCGTTTGGAGTTTGCGAAAAACAACATGGGTATAAATTGGTCCAAGGTAGGACGAAAACTATTCTTTGATTTAAAGACAAAAAATGATTTAATTTCATTGCAGATCATTTTTTCCGATGAAAAAAAATTTAACTTGGATGGACCGGATGGGTTCAATGGATATTGGAGGGATTTGAGAAAGGAGCCGCGCTATTTCTCTAAAAGAAATTTTGGTGGTGGATCTCTGATGGTGTGGGGAGGCTTTACAGCGCTGGGAAGTGTATCCCTAGCTTTTCCTTCCATGCGGATGAACAGTCTGGAATATCAGGATGTTCTCTCGGAACATTTGCTTCCATTTATGGAGACCCATGCTAATGTTCAATTCGTTTTTCAGCAGGATAATGCGAGAATACACACCAGCCGCAGTACAAAAGCATGGTTTTCCAACCACAACATTAGAGTTCTAGACTGGCCAGCGTGTTCTCCTGACTTAAATCCCATCGAAAACCTATGGGGTATCTTGGTTCGAGATGTTTATAAGGAAAACCGCCAATATCAAACAGTTGGGCAGCTAAAAGAAGCAGTTTTACAGGCCTGGCAAGGCGTGAGCCTCTCAACGCTTACCAACTTGGTTAATTCTATGGAAAACCGAATTTATGAAGTTATCAGAAAAAATGGAAAACAAATAAATTATTAAAATGCTAAATACCACTTAATTTGCTACTTTTTTTTCACTGACCTTATAATTTTGAAACGTTAAAAATGCACTTTAAGCAGTTTTTCGCTCCTTTCTTTTGAACTGATGGACACAGAATGACAAAACTTCACTGTGTTTGCTATTTTTGCTCATACAAGTACCGTTATTAACACACAAAACAGTTACGTAAAAAAAAACATAAAATTCTGCAATTTTCAAACTGACCTTATCATTATGAAACGAACTGTATTTTTCTATACAAACTTTACTTGACGATATCTTGCAACATCGCAATCTTTCGCAACTGTTTATGGTGATTCCTGAATAAGCAAGTATTAAAGTAAATTTTAAGCTATTTTATATTGTTGTTATTTATTGTTATTTATTTCCATTATTTAAAAATCGTGACATAAAATTGTGTATCTGCAAAGCCTTAAGGGCTTGTCTGCAGAAGACTGTTTACACGTATTTATTACATTTAGTGTTGAGAATCTTTAAGTCTGTAAATAAATTAACAATATTAAGAACAGTGAAATAGCAAATAAGAACAATTAAGAGTTTTACATAAATTACAGGTTGACGATTAACAATGTTTTTTTTTCTGAGGTGGTTGTTTTTAACAAATATTTAGATTGATGCATATGTACATTCATGTGAACAGTTATAAATTGAGATACATTTTTTTTACTTCTTTTAATAATTCAGTCTTTGATAGGTTGCGAAACTCTATTGGGAGCTCGTTTAGGACCGTGGGGACTGCGACATCGTACTTCCTGCGTCCATATTCGTTCCAGAACCTCGGTATTTCGTAGAAGTGCTGTTGTCTTCTTCTGGTGTTGACTTCCTGTTGGGTTGGTACTCTCGTACGCGTCGTCATCATAAAACATGGACAAGATTTCTAGATTGTAGAGTTGAGAAATGCTGAACATATTTATCTCGAATCTGCTACGTTGCGTGTCGTTGTGTTGTCTTATATGAGCTCGCTGTACAATTTTTTGCAGACGCATATGTATGTTTTGTAGAGGTTGTAGTTGCGACGCTTTTCCCCATGCAAGTATGCCGTATCTCAGATGTGATTCAACCAATCCAAAATAGCATTGTCTAAGCACAGGAGGTGTGCAGAGATTGCTTAGGTGAAAAAGTGCAAACGCCGATTTTCGCAACTTTTTTATGACATCTTCTATGTGATAGCTCCACTTAAAGTTGTAGTTAACTATCACTCCAAGATATTTGTATGTTGACACGTTGTCAATGTACATGGAGCAGTTGTCCTCGCCGATTATGTATTTTTGCCCCCCATTTCTGTGCAAACACTCGTTCTCATGCATTTTCAGCATAATTTTAAATTTTGGGATGTGGGGTGGGCGAATATGCATTACCTTGGTTTTTTGGGCATTGATAACCAGCCCATGGTCGTGACACCAAATTGTGATTGAATTAAGCTCAATTTGCATCAGTCGCACAGCTTCCTCTACGCTTTTGTGGCTCACTACAATTGCTGTGTCGTCCGCGTATGCATAACCCGTGGCGTGTTTTAGTACTGAGAGCAGCTCATTCACATATATAATGAAAAGAAGTGGGCCCAATTTTGATCCTTGTGGAACACCATATGTTATTTTTTCGCTTTCACTAACGTGGTTTGATATTTTTACCTTAAAGCTTCTATTCTGGAGATAATTCTCAAACCATGCTAGGATATTGCCCCTCACTCCTATTTTTTTCAGCTGTTTCCATATTTGGTTATGGCTCAGTGTGTCAAACGCCTTTTTAAAGTCTATAAACAAGACTACTGAGTTTTGGTTTTTATGTAAGCTGGAGTACAGTCTATTGGCGAAATCTCCAAGTAATCTATTAATGCTTTTATTTTTTTGGAAACCAAACTGATTTTTTTCTATGATCTTGTACTTCTCGACATACCCATAGAGTCTGTTTGCCAGTACTTCTTCTAACACTTTGTCGATTGCTGATAGGATGGAAATTGGTCGGTAGTTCAATATTTCATTTTTTTTACCGCTTTTATGTATTGGTCGCACAATCGAAGTTTTTAGCAGTTCGGGTATCGATGCTTGATCTATACTCATGTTTATAAACTTTGTTATGATGGGGGATAGAATTTCTGAGTTTAGTTTTAAATCTTTTGGTCTTATCTCATCTATCCCTGCTGATTTGTTTTCTTTTATCGAGTTAAGTATATTTTTTACTTCCTGAACGGATACAGATTCCACATATATTGAACGTTCGACACTATTTTCTGGGCCGGAGTAGGTTTGGTGAACGCAGTCGTGTACCGTGCTTAGAATTTCGTTTGAGAGTGTACTCGCGAATTTATTGGCTAGATTTTGGAAATCGTTTTCGTTAGCGAAGTTTCTTTTTAAAGTCTCGTCAAGATTTGGTTTTTTTTTCCAAGTATCGAGTTAACCAATTTCCATATCTCCTTGGGATTGTTTTTAGCACATTTAAATTTCTGTGTATAGAAACTTGTCTTATTCTTTATAATTTTTTTGTTTAGTTCGTTTCGGAATTTTTTGAATTCTCTTTCGTAGTCCTCATTTAGTCTGTTGCTCTTGAATCGTCTGTACAGTCTGTCGCGTTCTTTGCAAGCAGTTTTTAACTCGGTGGTTATCCAGGTATTTTCTGTGCTCCTCTTCTTTCTTACAGCTATGGAGGACATAACTATCGTATTCATTGCATGCTTTAGTCGTTCATAAAGTTCATTGGCTTCTGTGCAGTAGTTCAAGTCGTCCCAGTTAAATTCTCTTACTTTTTGTTGGACGATGTGACTAAGAATTTGACGTTCTTCTTAATTCGCACCATTTTGAATTGTCGAGCTGTTGTTTATTCCGGAAAAGGCGGGAAAACCAAACTTTTCCTTTATGAAACAAAAAAGTAAAATTATTTTTTTGGTCTCAAAAGGCCTTATTTTTGAGAGCTTTTAAATCTACCTCAAATTACTTAAAAATTTTGCATTACAATTATTCTACTTACAATTATCAACAAATTCCAATCTAATTTATTTTACAAGTTCACACAGAAAATTAAAAAAAAAACAAAGCAAATACACCAGTTATCAATCACCCAATATGGAACTGCACGTGTTTCACAAAAGCTTCCACTTTAGAAGCATCAACCGACGCAATGGTTGCAGTGAATTAAGCAGGATCAATCAGATAATATGCTTAAGTAATATATTAACAAGTTGGCATGAAAAAAAAGCAACAAATTGCATTTTTGCTTTTTATAGTTATGGCCAAGTTTTTTGGAAAATCCGCCTGTGTGAGGCGGTCGACGAAAATTGAAGAAGAACAGCACTTTTAAATCTTTTGAAATTTGATACAGGTAGGCAAAGAGTTCCCTAGTCTGACAGCGTGAATGAAGAATAAAGCCCAAAGCACAATATCACGTTAGCGCGGTCTCGCGTTAATGGGCTTTATATCGACTTTACGATAACTTCTGTCCAACGCACGAACTCGAAATCCGCAAAACTAAATACCGCTTCAAGCTTCAGGCGTTCATAGGTTAGAAGTATGACAAATAATATTATCTGTTTCCTCAAAACTTCCCATTCACGAATTTGTGATAGAAACAAATTTGAAATGTAGTTATTTTTTTATTTCTATTGTGTGATTGAAAAAAAAATACCCCATATAATTAATTTGTGTTCAAAAAAATTAATTTATTATTATTGTAATTTATTTAAAATATTTATTTTAAATTTGTGACGTATCAAATGCTAAGATAATGAACGTAGTGCTGTGGCTTTATTAATCGAACAGGCCATCGAGTAGTATAATGTCAACAACAGCTGCGAGTTGTCACAACACACGCCCTAGTCGAAAGTAGTCCTACTCGGCCGTTGCCCAGAACCTTACGATATCTACGATACAACGCCTGAAGTCACATTTAAGAGCACCCCATATGTTTGCATTGTTTCTACTTTATCTGTCAACGCGAGAGCGCCCGAGCGCGACATTGTGAATTGGGCTTAAACGTGACGAGTTAAGTAAGGTGCCTTATGCCTTTCTTGTGTCCAGCCTTTGTTCTATGTAAAGTTTACTTGAGTCGCTTAGTTTTTCGTTACGGTTTCCTCAATTATCGTTTCTACAGTATTTCTCTTGCGCAAGGGTAATTGCTTCTTTAATTATTTAAGGTGTGGGGTTTATTGGATCTGTCCATTTCATCGCAATTTTTCTACTTATCGTATTCCTCCGCTAATTTTTTATATTTACCTTCATTTTTTCTTAAAAAAAACCGATGATTTACTTTGTGAATTAGAACTAAAAAAGGTAGCAAGGTGTAAGATCACACGGGTGTGCATTCACAAATGGAACCGAAGGTTATTTGCAGAAGTTTTTCTTTTTTCTATTGATAACGCAAACAACGGCCATGGCTTTAACCTTGCATCGACTTTGACACAGGAAGCAACCTACTTCCATCGGAGATAGCCATTCTGGTGGATAGTCAGCCAATACACAATACACAATAAAATCAAAGGCAGTCCAAAAATGTCGCAATGCACTAAAAGCCATAAGGCACCACAATGATAAACTGTACTGGGTTATAGTTATATAATTATATATATAATTATAGAAAGGTCAAGGCGCACACCAGTGGTTTTTGGCCAACTTAACCATACATTTTTACAATTAAGAAAACACACACTACAGAGTAATTATATTTTATCAATGTCTTTCCAATGTCCAATTTCAAGTATGTAATATATTTGATAGAATAGAATATTTGGCTCTCATGATTCATGTTGACGTCACAATATACCATTAAGGTTAAATAGAACCCGGTTATTATGAATAATAATGAATCAATGATAAGAATTTTTGTTTTTGTTTTACTCATAAGACTGATCTTTTTTTTTAGTCTGCAATGCTAAAGCCCCATATTATAGTGGGAATTATGAATTTAATTAATCTACTATGGTGCCTACTCAGTAATTCACGTGAATGAATTAAATCTCCATCACCCAGTTACCAGTGGGTGAACCCAATCATTACCCAGCTGATCACATGATACCCTGAAATAGCTGTGAAATTCTAGCGGTTTTTTTTACGCGGGGCAATTTACCCACAACAACAAAAAAAAATCAACTTTGAGCGTCAAAATATGTTCATGGCCAGCATAGTTTCTTCCGGAACTGTCTCTGATAACAAAGCCGCTCGTGATAATGATTTGTTTGTGTTACCTCTTATCATAAACTTTAAATGAACACCCTCTCATTAAAAAAATACAACAACAACAAATCGCGAACGAGAAATAACATTCAAAAAGTAGGAAATAATAAAAGTTCATTTATCTAATTTTATTGCTACATCAAAATTCATGTATGCAAGATCGTTGCTTTTCAAATACAATTTATGTAGGTATGTTTGTATATCGGCATACGGCTAAAACGTTTTTGTTTTATATTTACAACAAAAATTAGCTTTAATTATTTGCTCAACGTAATTTGTTTGCTTAAGCTAGGTTTTAGATTTTATTAAGGTGACTTTAATATAAAAATCTTTACTAACAATAAATTTGGAAGAAAGTCTAGTTGCGTCTATTTTATATTCGAACAAACAAAAGACATTTAACGTTTCTCAAAAACATTTTGATTCAATTCGTAAGCTGTTATCTACGAAATTTTTATACGACCCAAATGCAAAATAGTTGGCCTAGCTTACATCTCTTCATACGAAATTAGAATAAAAGATTGGCACTCCAAATCAAACAAAGTAATTCAATATTATTTATTTTTGCATTATGTGAGTGTTAAGTGGGGGATAGACTGGTATGAATACCATGGTATAGTGAATACCACAACCGCTGACAGACTGCATTTCGTAGTACACCCTAATTTTCGCATTAGGTAGTATACTTTGACGTTTGCATTTTGAAGACAATAATCACAACAAAATAAAAAATATCGGTGCAAGTATCGTCATCGGATAAAATAATTATTTTTGAATCCATTGTATGTATCTGAGAATTGAATGCTACAATTTTCTATGCAAATTCTTTTTTCTGAATTGTCAAATAAGCTACCAAGAATCGCTAACAGAGAGAAGGTAGTATACCACCAAAAAATTTCGAATTTCAATACCAGGTATGTTTCATGGTATACTAGCTTTAAACGTGGTATTGTAGTGACAGACATGTGGTATAGAACATAGTATTGCTATACCATGGTATCAATACCAGCAGTCTGTCTCCCACCTTAGACATACACATTTAAACGCAGTACTTAACAAAATGATAACGGTGTATTTCGTTAGTAAGAAAAAAGTTTGTCACCGCATGCCTACTACGCAAAATAGTTGGCACACTCTTTTATCGACGCAAAATAGTTGGCCCAATACAAATAACTGACCCTCACCATTGGGTGACGTCACCCTTGTTTTTAATAACGGCCGTAATATGACTGGGGAGTGTTTTCACTACGTAAAAGCAGGGGCCAAATTACCGCATCCGTTAACGAGTGAGTGAGTAGGACTCGTTATCGAATGATCGAGTAACCTCATTGGGATGACGGCACTCGATAGCTTACGTATCGAAGAAAAATAAAATTGTACTAAAAAAAATTCTACTACAACTAATAAAGTTACGTTTCTCCGGTTGATTTAAATATAGAAAAATATTATTCGAGTGATATCCAAGAAATATTTGAAAGGAAAAAATGGATTTATTTTACTATATAATTTTCTGATTCCGATTATAATGATCTGGAACACATTGTACGGGGCGCTTAAGGTATAGAAGCAATCCGCTTTCACTGCCAAATACTGTATAGGTAAAAAGAAAAAGTAATTAAAACGTAAATACATAACACTTGAATTTTGCAGATTTATGAAAGGAGCCACCGCCGGTTTTCATCCTAGACTGTTTGTTGAAGGACAATTTATTTTTGACGATATATGTATTTCTGAAATTCAGTGAATGTCTACCAAAAAAGAATTTATAAGTTTATATAAATAAATAATAATTCGAAACGATTACCTTTCTCCAACCCTTTTCGTCCTTAACTGCATTCAGCATTCCCGTCAGCTGCTGTCACAGTCTGACCGACGCTGCCTTGCCTTGTCAGCAATTAGGCAAAATATTCTTGGCCAAATCTGGATGTCTGGCCATAAATTTAGCCAGACAATTTTTTTTGGATTGTGTTGATTTTGTTTGGATTAGCCCTAATTAAATAATTACATATTAGTTTATTCCAAAAACCACAAAAAATCAATTCTAAAATACTCACATAATTTTTTTTTTTTGTTCGCACTCGACAACCAGATGGAGATTGCTTTCGAATAAAATGATACTCGTTCACGTATGCTGTCATCTCAAATTTCGATACCGAGTGCTCGATATCGAGAGCGGTAATGCCAAATCGTCACATTTCGATAACGAGTTACTGGTTAACGGATGCGGTAATTTGGCCCCAGCACTCAGGTGTTATCCCATCCCAAACTTCTTGGATCTTTTCCATTCCATCAATAATGCTATTAGCCGGATTTGTTCTCAGCTTTTTTTTTATATTTCCCCAAAAAGTCTCAATTCGGCAGGGCTATTTGCAGACCACGTTATAACTGGATTGTTATGTTCTTGTAGCCAGCTCATATTTCGCTTAGCTGTATGATATGATGTGCCATCTTGCTGAAATATTAAACTGCCATGATTTGTTTGCAGCCTTGGAATTGAGGGTACAAGTTGGTGCTCTAAGATGTCTTGATACCTACTGACATTCAATGTACCTTCGATGAAGCAGAGGTGACCCAATCCTTGAGCTGACATACACAGAGCCCAAAAAGTCTCCGTACAGCGACACATGCCCGAAATAAATGCTTCAATGAGATCCAAATACAATGATTTAATAAAAAAGGAAACATTTTTATGAAAGAGAATTTCTATCGCAAATAAAAAATATGGTTAATCCAAAGGAAAAAGGAAAATCTCTAGATAAAATTTCAAAAATTGTTAACAAAATGGGTTCTTCGATGCAATATGTAATCCAGTTATTACAAAAAAAATAAAACTATTACAAATAAACCAAGATCCTGGACGACCTAGAAAAATTTACCATCGCCTAGGAAGAGAATTATGAGGGTAGTGAACAAGGTTTCGAAAACAAGTACATATGTATTTATTTATTTACTTAACAATCTACGATTTAACAATCAACAGATATTGAAAAGAATATACATTCAAGGTATTATAAATATAATTTGATTAAATAATTTAAAAGATTCATTGATTAACAGATAAAATTAACATATTTTTAAAAATATTTCTGGGCAAAGATATATCCAATTCTGTACAATACATATTAAACAATTTGGTACACCAAGAAATAGGTTCACGTTGACCATACAATGTATAATGACAATGGTCTCGGTCTCAAAGATACAGAAGGAGCATACAAATACAGAAGACTAAGCAAATTCTCACTATCGACAGTTGCACATAAAATATCACGAATAAGCATGACGTCATACACTTTTCTCCTAGATTTAAGAGTTTGCATTCCAAGTAAGAGACATTTCGAATGATAGGAGTGGCGGATCTCAGTACCATTAGTTTGAAACAGGTGACGAAGAGCATATCTTAAGAACTTCTTTTGAACACTTTCAATTCTACTTATGTTTAGGACAGTGGTGGAGCCCCAGACAACACAAGCATATTCCAAAATAGGACGGACAATACTGCAAAATAATGACTTAAGAGTGTAAGGATCTTTGAAATCAGAGGAGTTCCTTTTGATAAACCCTAGTAGAGAATTCGCTTTAGCAACGATATAATTTATGTGTAAATGAAAAGTTAATTTGACATCGAAAATTACACCAAGATCTTTGAACTCATCGACAACTTTTATGTAGGCATTATTAAGCGTATAATGAGGAATGATATTTTGAAACGTTCTGTTATAGTTCATGCAAGCGCACTTGTCAATATTTAGCAATAAATCGTTTAATCTGCACCACTCAGAAAAGGAATTTAAATCGCTCTGTAATAGCAAAGAATCATTTAATGTAGCGATTTCCGCGAAAAATTTGATGTCATCAGCGTACATGAGACAAAAACAATGCTTCAGTAACTTAGGAAGATCATTAATGAAAATTAGAAACAAAAATGGACCAAGATGACCTCCTTCTGGAACTCCAGAAGTAACTTGTATTTCCTTGGAGAAATAGTCACCTATAGCAACATATTGCTTCCTACCACTTAGGTATGATCGAAACCATTTAAGCAGTGGACCATAAAAGCCATACGCTTTTAGCTTTTCTAGGAGAATCGTCAAGTTAACTCTACTAAATGCTTTCACAAAGTCAGTATATATCACATGGACTTGTTTGCGGCTCTCTAAAGACTTAACACAGAAATTTGTAAATTCAACTAAGTTGGAAGTAGTTGATCTACCCTGCCAAAAACCATGTTGACATATACTAACATGTTGTTTTATTTCTAAAATAAATTTATCTTTAACAAGCCTATCTAAGAGTTTAGGAATAACCGAAAGCTTGGTAACCGGTCTGTAGTTAGATACAAGATGCCTAGTACCTGATTTGAAAATTGGGTCTATGGTAGATACCTTCCATTCGTCCATTCGGATTGATTAAATAAATGTAATAATGGAAAAGAGAGCGAAGTGCCTGTGCAATAGCTGCAAATCTTCAAACAAGTGATGAAATTAATGTTTGTGAATAGATAATAAGAATTGGCTAAAAAATGGGTTGAAACGAAATGGTTTCAATGGTCGGGTCAGCAGCAGGAAACCATTCATGAAGAAATAGAACTAGTAAGCCAAATTGCAGTACGCTATTGAGAGGGATAATTCATTTTGAGACACGTTTATATGCAGCTATGACATGTTAGTTTAACATTTTTGGATCGGATGGTCGTCGTATGGTGTGGAAAAAGCCCAATTCTGAAATGAATATCAAACTTTAACGCCCACAGTAAAATACGGATGTGGATACGAAATGGTCTGGGGTTGCATGGCCTCTTCCGGCGTGGGAAATCTCGTTTTCGTCGATTGCTGTGTGGATAAATGTGCATTTCTAAATATACTCAGAGAAAATCTACATTTAAGCACAGCTAAATCAAGGTCTGGCAACAATTTTCTGTTTCCAACCAGACAATGACCCCAAACACACCACAGGTTCGGTAAGAGATTGGTTACTTGACAATATTCAAAGGAAGCTGAACACCCAGCGCAGTCATCTGATTTGAACCCCATCGAGCACTTGTAGAATAACTCAAAATAAAAGTTGCCAGCATTCTATAAGCAATAAAAATCAGCCAAAACAATTTTAATGTATGAATGGACAAAAAATGGCCAAGACATCATATCCAAGCTGGTTCATTCCATGTGAAACCAATTAGAAGACGTCGTCCATAATAGAGGCGGACCAACTACGTACTAAGTTGTTATTTTTTTTACATATTTATTTATATTTTCAAGAAAATTAACCACTGTACGGAGACTTTTTTGGCTTTATTCAAGCACTTAATTTAATTAATTGTTTTTTTTGTTTGTATGTTTTTTTTATTAAAATATTGTTTCTTTGTTAGCTACCTATTTCGTCAGATGTATTTCTTCAAATCAGGGTGAAACTTTTATCTTAAATCACCTTACTTTGATTTTTTTATGAGTTGAGAAGTAAGAAGTGATACCTGTACGGAGACTTTTTGGTCTCTGTGTATGAACATCTCCAGAGCATTACTGAAGTGGTGATTTTCGTTATTCTTCGAAAGCAATCTAGGTGAAATGCTTAGCTGGCGTTCTTAAAACTATTGATCGCGAATCTCCAACGCAAAGCTTGAATGGAGACTAATCCATATAACACTCCGACATTACCTCAACGTCCAGTCTTGGTGATCTCGCGTACACATAAAGCATTCCTTTTTCTGGCAAAGGAGTTAAAAGTGGTTTTTCTTTTACCAAAGTGACGGTTTGTCAAAAAAAATAATTGTCTAAAGTTTTGAAGTAAAAAAAGTTCAAAAAATGTCCTTATAAAATTTGTCACCCATTTTCTTCATTCCACGAATGCAAGTGTCTCTCGAAACTGGCTTTTGATTAATTTTAGAGTTAGAGTGTAGCTAACGTGATATTTTCCGTTGTAACACGATGATCTTTTTTAAGAATCTCTCTCAAAGACTTTCTGTCCCAATCCGTAGCAATGCGTGGTCTTCCAGTTTTTGTTAGTGGACTCACATTTCTGGTCTTCCTGAACAAAGTAATGATATTTCGAACTGAAGACCTTGATATTTCCAATTTATTGCAATATTATAAGCCAAAACGTTTCTTTGGAACTCTTTATTATTAAATTACGCATGTCTTCCGATAAGTACTTGCCAAGCGCCATGGGCGCCATGGTGAACTTTGATTGTGACTGCAATCAGTACATGCTGAACTAAAGTCAACGACGTTAAATATCGTAGCAACACAGGGAGAGAGAGAGAGATAATGCTTGGGCCAACTATTTTGCCGCAAAAAACTAACGAACCAACTATTTTGAAATATATCAAAATGGGTTTCCACCTGCAATTTGTGACGAAGACGAAGGCGAAGAGATGATAACCACGAATTGGAAAATGTTTGCGAAGAAAAATACGGACTCGTCATCATGCAAGAGTGCTTCCAAGAAGTGACCGAGGTCAGGTCTCGGCAACTACAGCAGACAAGATGGCGGCTGCATGGCGCCCGAAGACGCAGTGACCATCCGGGGCGAAAGGAGACGAATGCTCACCACCCTGATTATATGTATTTAGATTAGGTTGAGTAGCTTAGGGTATTTTTTAACTAGATTAATTTTAATAAATAATAATATCATATGAAATCAGAGTTTTCCCATATTCCTTAGAAAAACAACTGTTAGATAAGTTTAGTCGTAAGACAGATACATTTAGGCCGAAAGGCAATATGTAGTTATAATAATATTGCAGTTAAGGGCGGTCCCTTCGGGCGAGTAAGCTAGATGAAGTAAATTCGTCGGCTGAGAATTTAGTTGTCGTATATGAAAAGTACCTATTGTTGGCAAATTGAATTTGAAGTTTAACTTAATATATCTTTTTTCTAGCGGACCAATTTTTATGAAATTTGCAGAGAATATTGGAAACATTTTACTACTTAATTGTTTTTTTTACATAGTGCTTTATCTCGAGATGTAAAAAAGTTATTGACCTATAAAAAAAACTATGTGGAATCATTTTGTTGTATGTAAGCACTTCCGAATCTTTAAATACTTACATACGACAAAAACCATTGCATACGATAAAATACTACTTATTCGTAGGTCAAGTTTGTCGTTTGTAGGTACGAAGATAAAAATTCAAATTAATTTCTTGTACCTGTAATAATGAAATACAATAATGCAATTATTTTTTTTATTTTTAAGTTTTATTTTTTATAATTTTATAAGAACTTCTTGTTTTACAAGAAGTAAATACATACAAAAATAAATTAAAAAATGTAGAAAATAAAGAAAAAAATTATTTTTCCCATTAATTAATATTAAATGATTTGAAGCACATTTTCTATCCATATAGGTACAATATTTTTTCTCATATGTGCTTGTAATAAAAATGCTGTTCGTTTTCACAAAGTATGGTACAGAGATCGGCGGAGCTGTTGGTCACGAAGCTGATATCAGATAATGATATCACCATCTTTATCGACAGTCAGCCCGCGCTCAGAGCGCTAGAATCGTATATCGTTAAATCGGTAACTGTAGAAGGTTATCGCTCTGCGCTCAAAACCCTAAGCAGACGTAAAAGAGTTAAACTTTGTTGAGTACTAGGACACTCTGGTGTAGAAGGAAATGAGCTCGCTGAGGAGCTACCAAGAAAGGGGGGGGGGGGGCACTGCCTATAACTGAAATGGTGCACTTAGCACCACCATCATGCGGCATCAGGGTCATAAAAAATACCATCATTAGCATGGCGGGCAATAAATGGTCAGGAATAGAGGGACATAGGGTGTCAAATGCTCTTTGGCCGGCCTTAGATAACAAAGGGACCAAAGTAATACTTGGACTAAATAGGGCAAAGTTAAGAACTTAAATTGGAATTCTTTCCGGACACTGTCTCCTGAGAAGGCATGTCAAGAGAATGGGACATTCTAGTACGGACATCGGCATTCATTGCAGATACTGCAATGACTTGAGTTCATAGGATGTCGAACATATGTATCCTTTGCTCGTTCGCGCAAAAAAGTTTCAGGGAGATACTTTTTTGATACATTGGAAGAGGTGGGCGAAACCGGCCACAATCAAATTTTTAAATTTTGCAGGGAAATCAAATGTTTAGACGGAAATGTTTCGGTTTTGGTATCATCTTTCTATAGAAAGTCCCAGCGGATCGCGATGGGCCCACAATGGTGCCAAGTGTTTTCATGATGGCTCAGCCTAATACCCCGTCCTAACCTAACCTTACCTAACGTAACTGGCTTAAACACAACATATTCGTTTAATTTTTTCGTTGCTGGAAAGGTTGTGAAGAGGGCCAGTGCAGTAGGTATGTATGTAATTTGTTTCCAATATGTTGTGCCTAAGCCAGGTAAAAATCAGGTAAACCAGTAAATATTAATACATGCTAAATTTCTCTCACAATTGGTCGACACAGGCGATACTAGTTTTAACACTATCAATACGCATACGTCAATTAATCACGCAAATTGTAGTAGGTATGTATTTATTTGTCGTATGCAAAGCGTTTCTTTTACATACGACCATTAAATTCTTACTAAAAAGAATTCAGTTTTTGTATGAAAATTTGTCGTATGTAAAGAAAACTCTCTGCATACGACAAATAAATACGAAAACCGTTACTTAGAGCCTACATACGACAAAATAACACGCTATATCTCGGAAACTATTGATGGTAGACAAAAACTGATAGCACCAACAGAAAGATCTCATCGAATAATATAATAATGCATCAAAATCAGAAAATGCTAAAATTTGACATACGACAACTATATTCTCAGCCGACGAATTGTTAGTTGTTAGTTAGATTTAAGCATTTTTGTCTAGGATATAAGTTATGGAAAATAAAAAGGGTTTTAAAAAGTAGAAAGTAAAAAATACATCTTACATTTCTAGACACACATATCTCAGCCCCACAGTATTTTCATGTAGTGTTGTGATAGACGCGATATTGGTTGGACGTGTTTTTTTATGAGTGGGACAGTGACTATTAGAGGATCGGTGAGTCCGATGGACACAGGTAGGTATTTGCAATAGAGTTTGCATATGTGTTTCCCTTTATTATATTTTGTTCTTTTTTTCAGGTATAAGACTAAAAATATGGACAATAATAGACCAGGTCCAAGCAGGGTGAACTGCAATAATGCTAATAACCCAGTGCAACCATTAATCTCGGGCCTAAGATCTGAGAATCGATCCTGAAAGTACTTACCAAAACTAGAATTTCTATATCATTCGTTTTGCCAGATTGGCTGCCTAACGTATTTTATAGCCTCATGAGTATTTTGGCTCAAACCTTTTTGTTACCAAACCTGGCAAACCCCGCATCAGAAAAAGTAGAAAAAAACTCATCTGTCAAATGACAAATCTATCAAAATCAATTGAATAAAGAAAGTTGCCGGTAGCAGAAGCCAGCAGAAGGAAGACAGCAAAAAACAAGTATTTTAGCACTTTAGGTAAGTAAATCTTTATATATAAAAATCACTGTCACTGTGTACGTACATGCTTATCTCCGAAACCGCCTAACCGATTTCGATAAAATTTGGTGAATTTGTGCATGTGGTTCCAACTAAAAAGATAAGATGGTTCTGAATTCGATAGATGGCGCTGGAGTCAAGTTATTTTTAAGAAATGCTATTTTTATCGACCAAAATGACTCATATTCACAACATAGCTATGTTGAGTTCATGTCAAAAGAGAATTTTACAAAATCTGGACCCGACAGGTGCTGCTGTAGTCAAGTTATTAACAATTTTTAAATTTCAGTTGAAAAATATGACTCATATTCATAATATCTTTTGGTTTAGTGACAACGGAGAAAATTACAAACTTCGGACCTGATATATGGCGCTAGAGTCAATTTACTAACAAGTTCTGAACTCCAAAACTACCTATTGAGCTAAAATTTTTTTGTTTTGTGGAGAGAAAAACTTTAATTGTTTATCTTTTTTGTGTTTCGATTTTATTTTTATGGTGCTGTGTATCATTTTGTTTGGACTACTACGGCATAACGCCCGGGTTTAATGCCAACCCGGGTCCAACACATAAAGTTTTTTATGATGCCAGCTCTTTCGAATTTCTGATGTGTACTATTTGTTTATGAAAACGAATCATTAAAACATCCAACTGATTTTTTAAATTCACTAAATATGCCACGAATGCCACCACAAAATCTTCGATTGAAGATTGGGTCGCTGATAATTCTGTTTCGTAATTTAAACCCACCCAGATTATGGAACAGCACACGTTTTGTGATCAAACGGATCAACGGAAATGTTATTGAAGCAACCATTTTGAATGAAAAGTTTAAGGAAGAAATACTATTCAAACGACTTCAACCTCCGATTCGTTTGACATTCGCAACAACAGTCAAAAAATCAGAACGGCAGACATCATCCATTTGTGGCCTGGACTTAGAAAATCCATGTTTCTCCTGTGGTCAACTATACGTTGCATGGTCACGTGTGAGTAAATCATCGAATCTATTCATATTGGCAAAAGACGCATTCACAAAAAATATTATTCACCCAATCTCACTTCAATAAATTTCAATACATTACCACAACCCTTTTTTGACCAAGCTATTAAAAAAAGGAATTATCTCCATTTTTTTTTGAGGAATTTTTTAGTTGAGGATATTTTTAGGTGAAAAACTAAACTCATAGGGACGAAATATGAAGGTCAGTCTCCAAAGTACCGTTAGGCTATAACTTAAGTTATAAAAAGAAAAACATTGTTTTAAGTTTTTTTTTATTTAACTATGATATTTTTTGCTTTCGAATACATAAGCATTTAATAAAATTAAAGACGGAAACTGTGTAAAAATACTAATTTAGTTTGTTAGTACCGAAATCGACTAAAATTATTTTCTTCAACGTCTAATATGCTGTCAGAAAAATCCTTATATAATTTCATCGAGGCTATATGATACTTAAAATTCTTGTTTGGTCTTAGTGTCTAGATATGTTCCTATAGGGATTTCATATGAAGTTAAACATGCTGGTACTTATAAGTACCGTCGCGTCGGTCAACAAAGTGTTAAGACAATAATATTGCTTAGACTTAAGAATTAACTGTTGTTAACCTGATTTATAACATTTACTTTGTATCCATAAAATAACTGAGACACACTGTGTATCATTAATAATAATCAATATTTATTATACATATTGCATTGTATTTAAAGTTTAGTAATTAAATACAATTTTTGTTTGTGTTTTATGAAAAATTTATATTTCTGTGTTTTTGTTTTTCTTCATTCTTCTACTTCCCTAATTCATCAATCAAAGTAAGATCAAATTAATATTTTCTTAATCTTAACTAAGATACTAAATGTAACTAGGAAATCAAACTCATAGCGCAACATACAGGAAAGGGTAGGACAACGTCTGCCCCCGGACCAACCAGTTATATATATATTTAAAATGTAATTAATAATAATTAATCGAAGTGTAAACCTAGTTCTTATGAATATACTCTAAAAATTGTGTACAAAAGTCTTTCTGTTAACTGCTCGAGCAACACTTATTTTGAGCACTTTTTAGTTTTCTCATGGCTACAGCTTGGTTAGCCGTAGGGATTTTTTTTTCTGTCTTCAGCAAAGTTATATGTATTGATTGGGAGAAAAAAAGTGCAAAACAAACCGACCGAAAAAAACTTCATCCAGGGCCTCAAAATCGTAAAAATGACCAGAAAAAGAACAGGCGTCAGAAAAAGAGCGAACAATGAAAAAAGAAGAAAAAAAAATTGCGTATACGCCACATTGTCCACAAATATACATATTGCAACAATTATGTTTCAGTTAATTTTACGTTGAAAATACGGTTTTAGTAAATGTAAGAAAAGGCTTGGGCTGATATTTTTTCAATAGATGGTGTTAATGCAAATACGTACAAGTTATAGGCCAACAATTGTAGAAAAATGTGAACAAATGGTAAAAAAAATGGGCATTTTTACGATTTCGAGGCACTTTTTTTCTTCTAACCAATTCCTATGACTTTGCTGAAGACAGAAAAGAAATCCTTACGGTTAAGCAAGATAGAGCCATGAGACGAAAACCAAAAAGTGCTCAAAATCATGTTTTAGCCAAAATATTCATGAGGCTATAAGATACGTTAGACAGCCAATCTGGCAAAACGAATAATGCAGTAATTCTAGTTTTGGTAAGTACTTTCAGGATCAAATCTTAGGCCCGAGATTAGTGGTTGCACTATGCTTTCATAAAAAAAAATTGCATTCTTTATCCAGTTATTGAATTAGAGATGATCGAACAATTACAATACATATAAGTTAGCACGAAGCAATCCCAATCACGTATATTACACGCATGTACCGTATGTACTGCATACACGCATACTCGGTGGTGCATTGACGGTGGCAATGGTCTCCACTGATCGTTGTCGCGAAAGCATACATATAATATTTCTTTATGTAACTACTTTTCTCACAGAAAATGTACAAAGAAGATATACATATATATCAAAATCTTTGTTGTGATATAATTTTAACAAATATGTAAATTTTATTTTAAAACGTTATTTAAGAACTAAGATATAGTGAGATAAATGCCAGAAAGAAAAATATAAACTTTTCTTTTTATCATTTAAGTTTTTTATTAAAATATACTGATTTTTTATTTTTTTGATCCATTTTATAGATTAAATCCAACCAGAGTTGATTGCAAAAAATCGCATTCAAATCCGTTCAGTAGTTTTGTTTTTTATGGTACACACATACGTCCTTTTCTTAGACTTCCTTTAATAAAAATAGTGATGATTAACTCACTATTTTTGAGAACTAAGAAAAAATGTTTAAAAACTTAGTGTCTGAAAAGACAACTTTGCCGCAGTCATTTTAAACACCTGTAGTTTTCACATTCGATGTCATCTGATCTTTGCAAATTGTAGTCGCTGTTGCTTACGTGCAGGATAAGGCAGTGGTTTTTTTCTTAGCTTTCTCAGCTTTAAGTATTGAGGGTTCATAATTGGGCGACGAACAGTTGATTTGCTGGCAGTAATGAACTGATTTTGTTTGTAGAGTGAGCCGAATTGGATGCTAACCTCTGAGTTTTCCGCTTGTCTTGAGACGTTAACACTGTTTAAATTATTTCTTTGTGATTGCTTCCATAGGAATCGCGATTATTAATGTAATTTCGCACAGCATGTTCACTTTGCTTTATTTTACGGGCTTTTCCGCGGTTTGAAAGACATTTAGAATGATAAGCGTCTATTTTTGCTCTTTCATCTAAGGTATAGTCGTTCGGGGCAATAGTGCGCATTTTGGACTTCGGGCTTAAATTCTGAAAAACTTACAACAGATAACAAACAAAAGAGCCTATTATTTGGTAGCTCTATATTTTAGGAACAAAATTATACAAAAATATTTTATATTTTTTTTAATGTTTCATATGTTTTGATCAAAAAACCAAAGTAAGTCAAGTTGCGCACTCTTGCCCCGAAGTCAGGGTAAGAGTGCGCAGAGGTATGGGTAAGAGTGCGCAACCATTTTAAATCACAGTTATCGTAGTTTAAATGGCTTGAAACTGTGCTTTCACACAAACCAAGTTCTTCGGCAGCGTTTCATGGGCTGCTTCCATTTTAAATCAACTTTGGGTTATCAATTTCCTTACCGTTTGTGTTTGGTAGATACGAGGCATTTTTCTGGAAAAACAAAAACAGAAAAATAATTCAGCTACGAGCTATACCACCTACCGCCTACGACTCTGATGTGCTCATTGCATCTTTCGATAGAAGGTAATAGCCTAAAAATTTTTATTATTATAAAAAGTTAAATACTGGGTAAGAAAGCACTGCGCACTCTTACCCACAGAACGACTGCGCACTCTTCCCCTAGACGCTACTTTTTTTTTCATTGTATTTAAAATCTAAGAACGAATAATATTATCCACTAAAATTGTATCCTAAATCAAACAAACATATACACTGTTAATGCCTACGTACTATTTATGGGGTATCGAGTTGCCACGCTTTCCTGACACACTTTTAAAAATTACCTTTTTTTTAACAAAATGCGGCTTTTTTTTCCTTGGTGATTTTCTTTGTACTGTTAAATGGAAAATTTTTGTAGAAGTTGTTCATCATTGGCGGTAAGTGAAGCACACATTTTCTCATTTAGCGATTGTTGCTAATTCTTTCACAGATGGAGAAAATGTCACTGCGTACTCTTACCCGCTGCGCACTCTTACCCCAAACGACTCTAAGCAGTTTTTGTTACCATTTCTTTCTTAAGTAAAAGACGAAAACTTCCTTTTATCACAAATTAATATTTCACTGCAGTCTGCTCGATTACTCTTTGTCTATTAACTAAATTTGCCCGTGGCTCTAATCAATCGAACCCGAAAAATTCTGTGTTTTGACATGTTTGAGGGAAAAGAGAAAAGAAGTACCGTTAGGTGTCTCGTACCAAAAATGTTTTTATGTTTATTTTTCAGAGTAGCTATTTACAACTAACCTTTCTGCTAAATTTAATTTTTTTCTTATTATGTACTGCAAATAAGGGGGAAAAAATCAATATTAATGCCAATATTTTAAATGCGTCTATTCAAGTGAATCGCACTGTATATAAAACTCAATCTACCTTAATACCTTGGCCAATATCCTTGGATCCATACCAATATGCATAGTTTTGAAAATACAAACAAATTAAAATTACTTGAAATTGCAATTTATTTCTGTTTATTTCATGATATTGTGGTATCAAAGTAAAGAGAATAAAATAAATAATAATTATTAATTATCTTTTTCCATCGCCTATTTGCTTGGGTTTTTGCACGAACTCCCTTCGCGATATCAGGATTTATTTCCATAAATACCAGCTCCAATTGCTTGGATTCGAATTAATAATCAAGTTTTTTAAACATAAAATAATACAAACCAAAGTTCTTTCGATCTCCGTAAAAAAATCAAAGTTTGACAGATCTGTCTAATCTAATCTATACCTAGAAAGAAACAAAGATGGCGGAAAAAAAAACTCAATGCGACCCGAGCGCCATTTTGCATCAAAGTCACTGACTTATCGAACAGTCCTCGTATAAATCCAAAAAAAAAAAAATCATTCACATCCATTCACTATAACTGGGCTCCGTTCATTATTCATTTATAATGACTAATTGCACTGGACTAATAGCGACGCATAATAGTGCTTTTTTGGCATGGAGGAACTCCGCTTCTATATGTATGTATATACATATATTTTTTTTCAATGCGCGTTTTGTATAAACATTCCGTTAACCTTCTTCTACCGCATTTGTGCCAAAAATGAACATATCGTAAAACAGAGGTACGACCCGAAAAAATGGATTATTACTCATCTATAAGTATTTTAGTTCAATGGCCGATTAGGTATATCCCCAATCGCATGCTGTGTTTTTAATTATTGTACAACAATTGACAAAGTTCCAAAAAATAAAGTGTATCAAATCAACCACGAAATTTATTGCGGCTCTGCAGTGAAATAGTCCTCGGCGGAGTGATTCACAAGATTTGTAGTCAATCGATATCAGTATCAGTATCAGGCTGTGTGTGGCACAAGGAGTTCCTAAGATCGAAGTCCACATCAATCGGTCGCAATAAAAATATCCATACAATTGTCTTTTCAAATCAAAGCAAACACAACTGTTCCAGGTAATTGTTTTCAACACCACCAAAGAGACAAGGAACTCATACGTTAAACGAAAACAAAAAGGATTGCTTTTTCATACATAGTACCTTTGTACGAATATAATATAATAAATTTACAATATCCACGAGTGAGCACAATGATGTCATTTCAAAGGATTTAGTAAAAAAAAAAATATATACCTATGTAGGTGGTACATATCTCTATGAGATGCAAGAGCTCCTCCGCCCCTTTTTCCAATGCTTTGCATTTTGTTTGCACGATAAACGATAAATTCTCGTTTGCCACAGAAAGTACTCAAGCAAATTCATTACAGCATTAATTTCTGCAGAGTAGGTACCTATTTTGTGGAGAAAAAAAGCCATCTAGGTAGAGCTCCGATCCGCTTCCTTCTATTGGGCGGAACTAGTCCGGAGTAATCCTTTTTTTTAAGCTTATTTTTTGTTTGTATCAATAAACGAAGTCTTTTCAGATTCCACATCGGTTGAAGTAGCAAACACAATGGAGTTACCTGGAGTCGAAGATACTCGTACACACATAGCCGGGTGTAGTTATTTTTGTGTACGTGAAAAAAAATGCTTTCGGTTCGCAGCACACAGATCGGACAGTAATAATTGGATTACTCTCAAGGGATGCATTTCAATGGCAGCAGCATAACAACTTGCCAGTAAAACATTCACATAATAGGAGCTATCGTCCTTTATATTATGTACATTGTATGTACGTCTCTGCAGGTTTTTTATGTTTTATTCGTATTTCAAAATTTATTACTAATTCAAGCTTACTTATAGAAACTCTTACAGGAAATGGTAGAAAAACTTGTCAGTTGTTTATCGGGAATTTAATGAATTATGTTTTTCTCGATATTTTGAGATCGAGATACCTTTTTACGTGATGATGATACTAACGAAAACAAAACAGAGCTGTGAAGGTGACGGGTTGTACTTTATTTTTTTTATTTATACCTATCATAAATTATATTTACACGTAGAAACAATTTAATCTTTTCATCATGTACATAACATTAGTAAGAGGTCAGAATAAATTAGATAGTTATGCATAATTTCAGGTTATTAAATCAATTAAAAATTAACAGCACATTAACACATGTAATATCAATAATCAATATCAATTTTATTTTCATATTTATTTATTTTATAATACTTTTGTAGATTACAATTTCATAAATGAAATCAATAGAATAAAAAAAACGTCTACCAGTGGTCCAAAATGCCAATCCAGCCGGACATAATTCAAATGTTTCGTTGCTTCCAAATTAAAAAAAAAGTTACTAATATGTTTAGAAATAGTCAATACAAAATGCGGCAAAGTATTTCCGGTCACCCTGTAAAAAGAACGCTACTAGGCGCGCTTTCCTTGTGCAGATCTTCACTCGCACGAAATAAACATTGAAAAATTCCAATGTAAGCTCGTGCAAAACTCAACTGTGCACTTCATGTGCTGTAACAGTCCCGATACACAAAAAGTTCATAGAAAAAGTTCGCACTTGATTTTCTTGTGCAGATCTTCACTAGCACGATAGCTATCAACTTTGAAAAATTTGAACGCAAGCTCGTGCGAAACTTAACTAAAGGCGTGTTTTTTTTGCAAGCATATACATATAAGCTAAACATGTTTCAGCAGCATGTTTACCCTATTAAATACAACAAAACCTTAGCCTGGATGATTATCGAGTCTTATGTTTACAAAAACTTGAACGGTCTTGGGTTTTCGTCGTGTAGCAGCACAGTTGACGCCAAAATACCTCAATTTCATGCAAAGAAGAGACCGTATTGACGTCGCAAAAGACATAATCTGCGAGGCTGAAAAACGCAACAGATACCATCCAACAGCCACCGAATTCACCTGATTTGGCTCCCTGTGACTTCTTTCTGTTCAATCGAGTTAAAAAACCATTACGGGGAACGCGTTTCAGCAGCCGAAAGGAAGCACTGATGGACATACCGAAAACCGAATATAAAAAATGTTTCGAAGATTGGATCAAGCGCTGGCATAAGTGTGTTGCAGTCGATGGGGATTACTTTGAAGGGGACAATATAGATTTAGATGAATAAACTTGTATTTTTAATTTTCTGAATAAATTCCGGGAACTTTTTGATCAAGGTGGTATGTACTCGTATGTACATGAGTAACGTGACTGTTTCTGTGCACGGGCAATGCCGCTCGGGCAACAGCTGGTTAATACATTATAGGTTTGCGATTTATATGTTGGTTTGATGCACAAAATAACTTCTAACAATTTTTATTACAGTTACAGTTTTCTCTATTGTAGCAAAAATAAAAAATACACATACATATAAAAATATAATACCAATAGTTTTCACAAATAATTTCGAAGGAAAAGCTATGCATAAGGAAAAACATTCACTAAATACAGCAAAACGTAGCTACAGACTAATCTACGGACTTTTAAGAAGAGCGGCGGGGAGGCGTCAAAGCATATAACTTTACAGGAACGCAGCCAATATAATAATAAATAAATGAATAAATAAACAAAAAGAAATGTAAATAGATATATAAATAAATATATAAATACATATGTAAGTTAGTAAAGAAATAATAAGTATAGTAATAATAAAAATAAAAAAAAACAAATAAATAAATAAATTATAAATCAATAAATATATATGTATAGACAAATAAATAAATAAATATTAATACATAAAAATATAAAAAAAAAAATAAAAGTAAATAAAAATAAATACATAGGATAAGGTCGGGAGGATTTGACAGGCAGGAGGAATTGACACCAGCACCTTTCTGAAAAACTAAGATCTTGGCAAAACTTTAAATGATGAGAAAACAAAGTTAATAACGATTTGTTTCAGTGATAAAAAATCAATCACTGTGATCTAGGAGATAAGCGAAGTGGTGGTCTTTTTTATTTTCGTTCCCATTTCATCTAACTTTTATGGTAAGCAATACAACTGTAATATGTATTTTAATTATATAGCTTTTAACACCTTCATTCGTTTCAAAATCATGAATAAACAATAGTTTATTCTGAGCACCATTTCAATAGTTTTTTTTTTGTATTAGTCGCAAAAGTAATCAAAAAGGAGGATTTGACATTTTTGCTGAAGGAGGAATTCACAAAGTGTCAAATCCTAGATTATGAGTCAAAATAAAAATTATGTGGTAATTTAACTTCTTACTCTTTTTTGGAATGTAAAAATGCCAAATATTTACAAGAAAAAAAAATTCACACCGCAAGATCGATGAAACAAGTTTTAAATTAAGTTTTTATGAAATGTTTTTTCTGTTAGTAAATTTATTTTGTTATTTAAATTCTACGCCCTTAAACTTAAATAAAAGTAGACCGAACTAATAGCAAAGATTGATATGCGTTGAAAATAAAAAAAAATAATTATTTGTTGAACAAAAAAGCAATATAAGTTGCTTTATTATCCCTCTGTCAAAACCTCCTTCATGGTAAGAGGAATTGACACTTTATAAGGTTTTGGAATTTGGATTTTAAGATATTTCCAAATGTTCGTTAACGTATCAAAACCTCCCGACCTTACCCTATATGTACATGCGGAGTTTAGGTTGACCCTGTGTTCTATGTTCTTAACTCTCTATGCAGCTTATTTGGTGGGCCCGTTAACCAAATCGTCAACATGACGAAGAGTTGAAGAAGTTGAGAGCAGTCGAAGACGAACGGCGAATGAATCGCGACGAACGACAAGGTGCCTGTAACAGAATGCGACAAGTACTTGTAGGACAAGTGAATTTCGACAACTTGTAAAAAATTGTGTAACACAAAACGACAAGTCCGTGAGCTCTTCGACAATTGTCGCGAGGAAAGATGACAAGTTCGAATTTATATTGTGTGTAATTGACATTGAATTCAACAGCCAAGTGTGTTGGCCAGAAGATATGCTTCCAGTTATTCAGAATTTTTTTTGAAAAGGGTGGAATGCCGGAGGTTTTTGGTGCAGTTGATGGCATATTAATAAACATTGATGCCCCTTCTGTTAATGAAGTTGCTTTTGTTGATCGCCATGGCGAGCATTCAATAAACTGTATGGCAGTGTGTGGGCCAGACCTACAGTTTTACTACATAAGTGCCAACTGGCCAGGCAGTGTTCATGATGCGAGAGTGTTGCGGAATAGTACTCTGTATCATAAAATGGAGACTGGATGGAGGCCCTTTGAAAACGCTGTTATCCTGGGTGATAGCGCATATCCACTAAAAACATGGCTTATGCCACCCTTAGCACCAGTTTCCGATAACACATCAGTTAGTGGCTACAACAGGGCGCACAAACGTACACGACGTCTCGTAGAATGTGCATTTGGGGTTCTCAAAGAAAAGTTCCCATGTTTGAACCACCTACGGGTCAATCCTGTATATGCTGCAGATATATTTAAATGCTGTGCTACATTGTGTAATCTTTCCCGGTGCAATAGCTTGAATGTACAAAATATAGTTGCTGATCCATTTGAAGAAAACATTGATGTGTCAACCGAAAATCTGTTTTCAGCCCCTACCACAAGCAAGATTGAGACAGCAGCAAATTGTGGCCTATTTCAACGAACAATAATTGTACCTAGCTATGCAAATGTGAAATTATAAAATTAATTTATTTTTATGACAATATAAAAAAAATTGATTTCATGAAAAAATAAAATAAAAAAATATAAATAAATAACTATTAATATTCAGTTATGTTAATAACTTTGTTGTTTTCGTCACTGTCATCACTATCTGTTTCAGCATGAGCAGCCCTCTCTTCGCTGCCAAAATTGTGTTCGGTTATGGACTCTATTAACCCTTTCGTGAAAGATGAAGGAGGATAACCGAGCTTCTTCTCTAATAATTGAATCTCCAACTTTGCTTTATAATTGGAAATCTCCAGGTTTTCAATTATAAGTTTTCTTTTTTTTAAAGCAAATGGAGATTCGTCGTTTGAGGATTTTCTTTCACCTAAAAATTATGTTTATATTGTATATAATGTATTAAAGCATTAACGTATGAAGTTAATATCAACCTCTCTTTCTCTTTCGTATTTGTGGTACATTTTCCCTACCAACAGAGTTTACCGCTGCAAAACCGTCTAGCACTGCAGTGGAACAGCCGGGAGAATCTATCCAAAACAAAAAATGCTTTTAATAACTAAAACTAATGATGCTGTAATATTCTTGTACAAACCATTAGTGGTACTCAAAGACTCCGCAACACCGAGTCCAATAACTGCTTCGGATTCTCGTCCAATGATGTCGATCACAATGTTATCGCAAGTTGTTAATATGCAGTCTCTTCCACCCGCAGATCCCGTTTTTTTTGAGTTGTCCACTTTTGCCTTACATTTGTTTTGTGTAGTTAATTTATTATTCTTTAATTACTTATTCAGTAAGTATGTATTTAGGTTAGGTTAGGTAGCAGTGGCTGCCAGAAACAAGTACCAGCACACTTAGGCCTATATAGGCCCATTCTAATAACAAGTATATACTTACAATTGCGCGTTTCTTCACATTTTGCCAAAATACGTCCCTTAAATACGTCCAATTTTTATTTTGTGGAACAACATTTAGGCTTTTTGCCAGGCTGTTTATTTCCTTCCATTTCTCACTTTTTTTTTTCTTTCGTTACCACATCACTAAAAGCACCAAAAAGCATTTTTTTCTCCTCTCTTATTTTAGTTACAATGGCATTTTTTTTTGTCCGCCGTGATTTTCGCCATTTGCACTTGCTAAACACTTGTCGCCGAATGCCGACAAGTCAAGGGAAATTAATTCTTTTGACAAGTGCAGCGGTTTGAGTTCTGTTACAGAATAAATTGGTACTTGTCGGACAAGCATATTTCGACAAGTGAATTTAGACTTGTCGACTTGTCGCGTTCTGTTACAGGCCCAAGGACGTGCGCTGCAACCATATACTTTCATAATTTAACTTAATACCTAATTATTTTCTTTGTGTTTTTATCCGTTGTATTTACCTTGAATTATAACATTGTTTTATAACTTAAATTGTTTTTTTAAATTTTTCGGTTAAATTTATTTTAATTTACCTGAATTAAAAAAAATTTTATTCAAAAGAACTCACCATAGCTTTCTGAAAAATATCCAAACGAACACCGAAAAAATTCTGACAGGAAATACGTATGTGCATACATTGTATGTATGTACAAGCAGTTAGAATTTTGTAGTGAGTTTTTTAGAACAAGAATTGCCTCCTGAAATCTATAAAATAACTTAAAACATTGTGAGGAAATAAAAAAAATACTGAAAGTTAATTGGCATACAGTCTAAGCCCATCTTACTGTCGTAACTCCCATTGTAGCCTTATATGACGGGGAACTACATTTGATAAATTAAATCCTTCATTCCAACAACTGGGAACTCTTATTAAGCATTTTTTTAAAGAAAGTTTCAGTTTTTTTGAGCAGCTAATAGAAATAAGTTTCCAGAAGATAATATATAATTGAAGTCATTTAGTAGCATTGCGCTCGGTCTTCAAATATACTTTCTTAACCATAGATTACTAACCTTCGTCGAATCGACTACGCTTGTTCCAATTTCTCTTGTTTTCATTCCGCCCAGTACTCTAATCTCGCCAATTTCCCATATATGCTTGTTTAGGGTTAATATCTCAAAAGTGACACATTCATTGCGAGTATTTACGCCGCCGTTATAAAGATATAACCACTTTCCGTAGTCGAATCGACGAAGGTTAGTAATAGTGTAACTTTTTGAAAACTGGAGATAGTCAATTTTTCGTTGGTTTTCATATAAATTGCATAGATTTCACCGAATTTCTTTTACAATTTAACGATTTGGAAAGCGTTTCAGAATGCCGGAATGAAATATTGTCCATATATTGCCGGGACCTTCACGCTATTGCCAAAAGTTAATTTATCTTTGCCATGTTGAGATCTATTTATTACAAATTACATCATCGCTCAAGTCCTAAACGAAACTACTACAGTAATTCAAACTTAATTCGGACGGTATACCAGAATGTGGTTCACGCAGTCACCTGCAAAAAAGCTGAAATTAAAGCAGCCCTAAAAGACAATCATTTAACATGCCAAGCAGTTATATCACAATTGACAACAATTACGCTGCACGCTTAGAATGTATGTATATCCGCAACCAACCCGCTAAATATAGCATTAAGCTTGTAATGGTATGTGACAGTGTTACGAAATATATGATTGATTTGGGTTCCGGATCAAATTCAGGCGGCTTACCATTACGAGAACTCTATGTGACAAAGCGAACCAAATCTATGTATATGTATATGGATCAAACTTGAACATTACCAACGACAACTGGTTTACCTCAGTGCCGCTAGCAAGCGCATTACTAAAAGACCCATAAAAATTAACATTAACACTTGAACTTCAAAATTTGTGACCAGTACCATCTGAAATAGGTAAAAGATGTACCAAGCTCAAACACAATATATTGATGGGTGTCACTCTTGCATTGAAAATTAAAATAAAATATCGACTTTCTTGTTAACAGTTAATATGTTATATTAACTATTCATATTAATAACAAATTTTCATGAAGTTCACTGTTCTTTTATTTTTTAATTAACTTTTTTTAAACATTAATTTATTTTGAGGTGCCCATAGAATTTCTCAAAAAAGTCTGAACTATACCCGATTTTATTTTTGTTTTTTTATATTTTTCATAACGGTAAATAAATAAGTTCTTATAACAGTAAAAAAAAAACTTTTATCTCTAAATATTTTCAAAAGAAATAAAAATTGATATTCCGTCGTCTAATCGACGAAGGTTAGTAATAATGTACTATGAAATAAGATTAGTTATCTAGGGTTAAGGGAACGCAATATCTAAAGCACGCAATGAGCAAATTAATATGTATGATTTGTTATTTTCTACGAGAAGATACTGATCCCATAAAGACAATGGCAGTAATTCCTTAGTAATAATCAGCAGAATAGTCGTTATCGACAATTTTAATTGCATGGACAAGGATACGATAATGGTAGTGTGTGATTTTTATGTCAGCATTTGTTTTTTTTTTTTTTTTGGTAATTACATAAATGCAGTATGCGGGTATGCAACATGCAACCCACTATTGTTTGGAAATACAATAGATCTTTTGCGGTCGCAGTATCAGCCTTGGGGCCTGCCTAAGGAAATCGGTATCAACGTCATCCTTAATCTAGGATAAAACAAACTGTTTCCAACTTCATTTTGTACACAACCTTAAACTGTGTGATGTAAAAGTGTAGCAAAAATGAATATCATATGAATATTTACCTCAAAATTGATTAACAGATTTGTTCGTTGTGTTAACGCAACATTGAAAATATATTTTATTTTTTATTTTTCTAAACTAAACTAAAAACTTAACATTTTTGATGCACTTTAAGTTCTTTTGCATTTATGAATATTTGTACCTTAAAATGGATGCGTATTAGCTCTTGGAATTCCGATTAAATCTAAAAACGGTAACCTAAAAAGGAAATTAAACATTTACTTTTTGTAAGTACATATGTACTTTTATTTGACTTTGAATTGTAACGTTGCGATAATGCGACATTGAGGCAAACTATGAAATTTTAGTTGGCTCGGAGAAAGACTTCAGCTCTGCGAAAAAAAATAAAGTAACACTACAATGGATGCCCGGCCCGGCCACATGGAAATGAAAGGTAACGAAGAGGTAAACAAACTGGCATAGCCCTTTTGTAACCAGAGTCTTTCTGTGGGGTGGGCGAAAAGTCATCCGGGATCACGTTGGGAAAAAAGAGAACAGCAAAAGATCGAGACTCTGAAATGAACTCCTGGACTCAGAGAAGCTAACATGGTATCATCATAAAACATCCAAGCGACCGGATACTGCAAACTGAGAAAAGACCCGAAAAATCTGTGACAGAAAAACGATCTACCAATACTGAAACGAGGATAGGGGAACTCCAACTCAAAAGCAAATGCAATGCCCAATTCGTCAAACAAAGAAGAGTCTGCCTGGAAGTGTATAGCATAGACAGAAATCCCCTCACTGGACTCTCCGAAGATAGTGAGATTCACCAGAGTAACTGTGGGGGGGGGGGGGGGGGGAAGATTCTTTAAATTGATGGATTCGACGTTCTCCAGTTAGGGAACAAAATAGATCTACATATTACAGGATGTGTTACAAATCTGCAATTCACTTACATTCTCAGAGCTTAACACTTTACACACCTAAATTTGTATATGTATATGTACGTTTTATCGTTAACGCGTTAACGCAACACGCAAAAAGTTGGAGTGGCTGATTAAAAAAAAAATTTCAACCACCCAAAATGTTTGTAGACACACAATAAAATGAATATGAATTCATATAGGAATTTTTCTGAATATTTATACTACTGGTACTAAATGGATTAAACTGTGTTTTGGAAACTCAGATCACATTATTTCCTGTGTCCTAGAATCGTACTGCTGCTGAGCCAATAGAACGTCTTAGATTAACTCGAAATCTGGCTTCCGGACTAGTTTAAGCAACCCTTTGTTCGCATCAAGACTGCAAAATTACACTTTCCTGTCGTCTGTTGACTACTTTGAAGTACATACAGTCAAACTTCTTTATAGCGAATTCGCACGGGACCAAAAAATTAATTCCTTATATATAGAAAATTCGTTATAGAGAGATTATGGATATTTTTTTTGTCAACTATTATTTAAAGTAAACAGTAATTTTAGTTTGGATTACACTCTTCCATTTTTGTTCGTCAAGAAAAACTTTAGAGATTCAAACACATTAGTCGGTAGGTACGTACGTTACTCCTCATCTCCAGAAAGGTTTGAAATAGGTACGTCAATTGATGAAGAAATTCGTCCCAAATGTAGGTAACGCCTTATCAGCATCCCCATCCGCCAATATATTTAACTTTTGTTTTCAACAGAAAGGCTACTTCGCTGCGACATTTTCAATTTGTTTACTGAACACAAGCAACTGCAGCCAACATTGCTAGTGATGGGGTTTTCTTCTTTTTTGTCTGTTGTTACTTTTAACTTTTTGGGAAACCTCTAATTATATGTATTTTACTTTTTTCTTGGTATAAGAAAATTATTTGAAAAAATAAGAAAATTACTTGAAAAAATTCATTATCTCTCTCTATTTCCAGCTACAAAATATGTTCGTTGTAGAGAAAAATTCGCTGTATGGAAATTCAATTTCAATTTATTTATAACAGATGTACAGACGACTCTCCCTTAGTCGAACTTTCACGAGATATCAAGATTTGTTCGAGTTAGAGAGAATTTTGGAAAAATTCGAGTAATAGAGAGAAATATTTATTTTTGGTTTAAAACGTTTGTTTAATAAAAAAAGGTTACAAAAAAGTTAACAAGAAAATATAGCTTATGTAACTTATATTTTTTTTAGTGAAGCTAGCTACAAACATGCACATAAAGACTGTATCAGCCCTGTTGAACTGTATAGAATCAACTGATTTTGAAATTTTAGCTTGAATCTTACTAAAACAAGTTCTTCTTATATAAAACACATACGCAGTTAAGCAGACAGAGATCCATTGAAAAACCTGTTTTGAATGCAACCAAAAACTCCAAGAAAAGGATAACAATGTTTTTTTTTTTTGTTTTTGCGTTGCAACTTTTTAAAAACTGTATCTTATTATGGAGATACCAAGAATATGAATAGGAAAAAACACGACGAGCTGACGATGATGGCACACGCGATGCTACACATATTTAGGGTATTGAAGTGTGTAGGTACTTGATGGTTAGTAACATAGTCATATACTCAAATACGAATTCCAAAGGGGTAATGTATTTTTATTTTGTTTTGTTCTAAATAAAATTCGACTTAAAGAGTGAAAAAAGATGCCAATAATCGAGAGAATGTGTTCGAGTTAGAGAGAGTTTCGACTTAGGGAATGGTTTTTGTATGGAAAATTGAAGGGAATGATAAAATATGGCGAACAAATTCGAGTTAGAGAGAAATTCGACTGGAAGAGAGTTCGATTAAGGGAGATTTCATTGTATACATTAAGACATTGTATTTTTCAGTACAGCAAAAAAAAACGTATTCATGTGAAATTTAATAAATCTTAGTAACTAAAGCAAGTTGTAAAGAAATGTTAAATTCCTTATGTCCATGTACCTACTGCTGGACTGTGCAACCCAAAAATTTCTTGGATAGTGTGGAGATACGATCATACCTACATAGCTAGTAAAGAGATACCGAGTCAAGGCAACTGTAAGTTACTTCAGCGTAGGCTATTATTGGCATAATGAGCGGTTGCACAATTCTGCGAAGCATCTCGAGTGGAGTAACACTAGCCGAAATCCACAATTTTCGCAAGCATCCATAAATACGACCAAGTACACTGAAAAAACTATTGTACATATGTTATATCAGTTCGTCACCCCAGAATAATTTGACGTACATATATGCCAATTGAATCACCAGTTAGAAGAAGGGAGTAAATCCATCCGACATAACTTTTGGGAAATCGCAAAATACTGAATAACTTCTCCATACAACTGTTCTGAGTTTCTTTTTCTATAGATGAAATAAAGGACACTATGTTTCGAGTTTTTATTGCTTTCTTCGACCTAAGAGGTGCGACTACGTCTACAGATGACATTTGCATCAAAATGTCATTTTGGGAAATTTTGTGATTTACTCCCTTCTTCCAACTGGTGATTCAATTGCACTTTTTTGGGAAATCGCATTTTAAAGTTCACGGTTCCATAAAAATAAATTGGTATAGCTTGGCATTTCGTTGAATTCAGTACTAGTCCGTTATAAGGAGATGAAAACACACTTAAAGTAGAACGAAAAAGCTAACTTCGTAATATAGGGAAGGGATAGCTTCGTTTTATAGAAGTTTGTTATAGGGCAGTTAAACTCTATCTTTTATAGATTCAGTGGGTCTACATATTAGTTACTTGCGACAGTAAGACCCCGAGCTATCCTTTGTTTCAATAATTGCATCCACTAAACTACTAAAGTACAAAAGGGATTTGAGCATTTTTTTTTTTGTGCACAGCACATCCTCTCCTGGCTGCAAACAAAAAATCGGATTAAGAGCAACACACATTATAAGTATAAACTTACTTCTCACAATAAAATAATATGCGAGATGTCGCAAGAAGTGGTATCGTAAAGCAAATCACATTGTCGTTTGCTGGGCTTCCGATGCACTAACCACTCTCAGATTAACGCCTACTACACCACTCACTGTAACACTTAAAGAATTATGACCGTCATTGTAAGGACCGTTACCGTTGCTAATGACAAATAGTGACATAAATACTGACAAACTTGTCGCTCTTGTTAAGGACGCAGCATTAGAAAGTCAACGAATTATGCGATTGATCAATGCTGGCTGCCATTATTTTAAAAAAATGGTTAACTGACGTAAAAGAAAAGGAAACGGCAGCTCCTTTTTTCTTAACTTAATCCCTTTTAATCCGGATGCTCAACATCAAATCACCGCTTCATAACTGTAATCGGTTGCTTGTATTGCTGGGTAGTAGGTAAGGTCTCCTTAATATCTCTTTCCGGTAAGCGTATTTCATTTGCTGAGAAAGGTATTTGAGGATAAGTGTCCCTAGTACCCCCGCAAAGTGGTTTATTATGTAAACTAAATAAACGATTCATTCCTTTCACAGACCTTTTACAATGCCTCAACGTAAAGGAGCATTCTTTTCTGAGCTATCTCCCCGATGCCACCCTTTCAAACCAATAAGAACCCTTTAAACCCCAATATTGCACTCAGACATGAAAGAAGTATCAATCATGAAATTTTTCATACTTTCTTCTGAATAATATTTCTCGCATTTTCCCCACAACAAGCGAAGAGCAAAGGCGAACTTACGTAAACTTCGAAAGGCATAGAGAAGGAGATGCTGTGCACGTGTGTACGTAGTTGTGAAATTGTAGATCCGCCGCACTGTGGGGCATTTTTGCAAAACTTCTTGCAAAATTCACTTTTCGCTTGTGTCTGTAATGCAAAAAAAAACTTATCTTCTGGATTAAGAATTATTTGGACCTCAAGAAACCGAAAAAATTATTAAATTTGACAATTGGTATGATAAGTACAGCCAGTTAAAGTTAGGTTATTTTTAGTGCAAACGAAAAATTGATTTTTTTTGTATTTTCGTTTGAGTCCTGGGTGTACAAATTTGATATAGTGGTTAAAAACACATTGGTTCTTTCCTTTCTTGGTACATATGGTTGTTTTTAATTTAAATATAAAATAATTAAATTTTTTGAAATTTAGTGGTTTTTTAAAAACATGTTTTTAGCACACTTTTTCACTTTATGTTGAGTTTAAAAAATAGGTACGATAACGTATGGTCTAAGCTCAACGGAAATTTAAAATACATGTATTTCTGAACATGCTCCTAGAAGCTCAACTGCAAATATTTGCAATTCTTTCAGCTAGAGTGATTTGATTAGTGTTAGTCAATTTTTTTTAAATTTTTTTTGTAAAGTTTGTAAATATTTATGTATGTATACTTTAGAGGTAAAAAAATGTATACCAATTCATTGTGATAAAGATTTTGCGGTTTTCAGGCCTATTTTCGGCAGCCCCTTATCCTCTTCATAAAATAATCATAACTGGAGTCAATAAGGAGCTGATAAGAATGCCTCAAGTAATAGCTACTTAACGTTCTAAATTGTAGAGCAAATGTTGACGGTGCCAAGTTTAGAGTATATGCAATGCTATACAACTTACGAGATTCGCTAAGTTATCTTTAAAAATATAGTTCATTATCCTGTGATTGACCAACTGTGATTTCTTCATATTTCTGACTTCAGTAGTTTCCGAGAAAACCGTAGGAGGCTTTTTTTATGATATTTTTAACACAGTTTTGGGAATAACTCCCAAAATTTTCAACAGAAAAAAGTAAGAAAAACATTTTTGGAATCTCTGTTTCGAGCTCTTTCGAATGATATATTTTTCAGAAATTATTTTTTTTAGATTATATTTTACCCACCCTGTATAGTTGTTTCACAACATTTTTGAGTGATATATTGTCCATGTATGTGGACCACCGTAATGTATAGGTGTGCCAAATTTCAAGTTTCTAGGAAGAACGGTTCTTGATGTTTTAATCGTGACAGGCATTTTTGAGTTAGAGCGAACTTATAATGGTTCCGTATTACCATATGGGTACGGAACCCTAAAAAGTATTCCAATAAACAACTTACACCTAAAATTCATAAAATGCTGGCTCATTGCCAAGGTATAATCGAGTATCAGTCGTTACCAATCGGAGAATTGTCAGAAGAACCTCAGGAATCCATAAATAAAGACTGCAAGAAATATACATAGATACCAAAATACGTGCAAGGTTTCAAGGATTCGGCAGAATGAAAACCTATTTAATATGCTTGCAGCCTCATCGGACCTTCTTATTTTTTCGCTAAGGCATGTTTACCCCTTTGGATAAAAATATTTTTGTTTTTCTGCATTTTTCCTAAATTTTATCATGTTTTTAGCATTAAAACACTTAAAATACTTTCTTGACTTCGAAATTCCACTGAAACAGTATATTTGCACTCTACTGTGCAGCAAAATAAAAACAGAGGGCTTTTGACACACCTGCAAGTCACCACTGTGACTTTGTTTGACTTTAAGACAAACTGTATTAACTTCATTTACCTACTTTTGACAATTTTTGAGGAAAAAAATTAAGACCATTTCCTTTGGAAAAAAGTTGTATTTCAGCAGAAGATTCTGAAACATCCTGTAAATATTTTTTCTTAAAATTTCCAAATGTTATATCCTTGGAAATTTCCTTCAAACAGAAAAAAAATGTATCCCGATATCTTCTTTCGTTTAGGAGCTATGATTTTTGCAAGCAAAAAAGTCAATTTGCCCCACTGTGCGCCGTGGAAAAAAACTGATAATCTAAGTCTTTATGCGATGTAAGAAGAAAGGAATATTGGATGCACTATTAAGCTTATAAAAATTACATTAGGCACAGGAGGTACCTTCTCATTGATTTCAAAAAAAAAAAAAACTGCAGCAAAGCACCGACAAAGAAACCCATTTACTGCAGAGTGTAATACACGCGGCTACCACCGAATGCGTGACACAAATGCTAAAACGCCACTGAAATGCAATATTTCATTTGGAATCCGCGATGTTCGTTTTGTTACTCCAGCCGATTCGACAATTTATTGGTCGCACAATGTGTTCTGACATTTATCGCGAAACAAGCGCTGACAGCACTCTTTGTGTGGGAATTTCGTGAACCGTGATGCAAATCGAATCGCCTATAATTTGATGCCCAACCTTCGAAAGATTGAGGCAAAATAAAATATTTAAAACAAAAATCCGGCCAAGTCATTTTCCTCTCGGGCAAGTCCCTAAATCAAAAAGTCGCGAAAATTCCCCTACAATATCGATCATCCTGCAGTGACCCAACCGAAACTCCAAATGGGGGAAACGAGAGCCTCAAAATACACGAATGAATGCCACCAAATAGCTCCTTATAAATTTTTTACATTATGAAAATGCAAAGATTTTATACGAAACAAAGGAAGGGACCACGTCTCCCGTCGTCATATTTGTTGGTTCCTTTTATTTCCATAAAATGGTTCTCAAAGTACGAGCATGTAGTAGCAAGGAGCTCAGCTCTTAGGGTCGGCGCATTTATTCTTTGTTATTATTACTATCTTGAGGAGGATACACATATCTAAAAGGCACTCATTTGAAACGTAGTGGAGGGATACATGTGGCGCTCTAAACGACCGATGATGGCGACGACGACGACGGGCTGTACAAAAAATAACCGAAAAACAAGGAAAGATTTATGTTTTTGAATTTTCAAGTGAGCTTATTCGTACTCTCGTGTGTCCTTTTCACTTATTTTTTGCGGTAGCCTCAAAGGTGTGAGTCGAAATAGGGAGCTATGAATATTTTAACGAAATAAAATATACATAAATCAAATTGCAATGATATACTTGAATGGGAAGTGTTCTGTGGCAGGAGTGGTGGGAGGCAAACCGTCACTTTGAGCTTCATGGTGGGCTGGACACATATTGCGGCCTGACTTTGTTGATTGACTGTTTTGTAATGAATTGAAAGCTTTTTGGGTTTCTGTGGATATGACGATGAAATACATTTTAAATAGCTATGGGCAATGAATTATGGATGGTTGAGTTAAATGATGAATTCAGTATTCACTTAATGTTTTGCACCAAATGGCTGAACTTGTGCTTGTGAATCATTAGGTACCTTGAAGGTACTTTCGAGAGTACTTTCTTAGCAAACTGAGCCCTCATACATCAAATTCAACATCGATAAAGTGTAACCAACCATCCTTGGGCACAAAAGGTGTAAATCTGGTACTTGTTTGGATTCAGCCTCAGCTTTTTAGTTTCTATTAACAGGACTTATATTTGCCACAAAATAGCTCCTTATAAATTTGTGATGTTGCTTAAAATTACTGATTTAGATTCGACGAATTTCTCCATGCAAATCCCTTACCGAAGCGAAATAGATTAAAAGTTATATTTCCAAAGAAAACGCTGCGAATCAAACCACACTTACATTTATTTTACAACTAGTAGAACCCGTGCTCGCATTGCTTCGCATTCTAAGGGCTTTCTCATGCATACAAGTATGCAATTTCAGTGGGAGTGAAGAAACAGCATAGTAAGTCCACAAAAGTGTTTAGTAAATTTTGTTGATTAACTGCGTTTTATCAAAAACATTTCAATATGTAACTTTCAGCCCCTAAGTTCAGATTTCATAGTTCTCAAAAACCGCACCGCACCGCAGCCCATCAAGACTTCCGCCTCTACCAAATGTCGTTGCAGAGTTGTAACTCTAAGTCGTGTGCCGTTACATAACTAAGGTGGGCTCAAGTTTCTTAGAAGAATAATAGGTACACCCACTTTTAGTTTTAATTTATGTGATGGAAGCCCTGGATGGACCAGATAGAAAATTTAAAAATTCGACCATATAGCTGGTTGTTACTTCTTAGTCCACAACCCGGTTGATTGAAATACAATACATTCTGCACTTTGACCATCAACACGTGAAAATATCTCCCTATTAATTGCTGGAGCTTGATCATTCCGAGGCAACAGAATAGCTCGATCACAAAGCTAAGAATTATCACGGTTTGTTAGTTGTGATAGCGTAACAAATAAGAGAAATGTTGTGCGTTTGGATTGCCGCCTGTTCGCGCCCGCGTATTCACGGTCAAGTGCATTTGAGTAACAGAGACTTGACTTTTTCAGACAGGCATTTACTTCGTCAGCTTTTGTGCCTCGTGGTACTACTGATAACGTTTGCCCAAAGTTTATCCTGTTAGGTTCTGTTAACGATTTCCACTGCCTTACGGTGCATTCCCACATAATTAGACAACAGTCACGGAGAACTTGAGCTTTATCACTATTCCGGGGAATAACGTAGCTACTAACGCTGACAGCCGAGGGCAATATTACCTTGGCTTCGTATCAATGAACAACCAATACTTCCCAGATGATTAATTTGTGCGATGATGATATGTATATGTACATATATGAACCAAAATAAAGCAACATGAGTTCATTTTGTATTGAATATTTGTTTTTGATCGTTTTTTTTGTTAATAATATTAATAAACTGAAAATGCGATTCACTGCTCTAGAAAATTCTCTTTCTTTTGACACCTCATTTGTTAGGATTGCTTGAGTGTGAGAGCCGCAAATGGTTGTACAGCACATTGAAGTGATCACGTTAGAGCGCGCACATATACCCACATACACACAGTGTTGCAACGATACCCACAGCTGCCCGGCTGCTGGCAGTGGTCTCCACTGAAGGAAAATTGTGAGCGATGCTTTGAATAATTGTTTTGAAAATTGCTCAGCTTCAGGACAACACAGGAGGATGTTTTATATCTCAAATGATTGCGGCACAGATCTACTAATTTCACCTATTTTTTTGTTTTTCAATCCGATAAGCCATTATTGAGTTAGGGCTGTATAATCATAATATTCCTCACCAATATACAGTTATTTTGACTATTATGTAAGAACCAGTAGGATGAGCAAAAAATCACATAGCTTGGGATCATCCCGGGTACTTAAGAAGCATTTCAAAAACAAGTTTCATTGAAATCTGTCCAGCGGTTTCCACGCCATTAGGTAACCAACAAAAGACCTCTACAGTTTTATAATATTTATAGATATAGAGTTATTACCAAGATGTTGTTCCGGCTGTGAGATAAATCTAAGTGGAAGAGATCATCACGCATCGACATCGACAATGCACAAGCAGCAGCAAAAAAAAAAACAACAAAAACGTTGTTTCTAACAACAACACAATGTATGGTTTGCACTGCTGTGCGGTTAAGCTTTGGGAGCGATAGAACTTGCTTGTGCATTGTTGCTGTGATGCAACTGTATCCGATTTTTTTTTACAAGTTATGTGTGCACTATGTCACAACATGATGGTACGAAATTAACAAATATAATTGCAAACAACATTTTTTAGAGATCAAAACAATTAAGAATGAATCAAATTAACAATTGAATGAATAAACAATTACTGAATTAATTAACAATTAAAATCAATTACAATTACAGTATGTTTTATTTTCTACACTCTGTTCGTCAAAAATTGTCAGTACAGTATACAGGCCTTATGGAGGAGCCTTTTTTAAACACTAGTGCCTGTACATATTATATTCCTGGCACCCAATCAGAAAAATTGCCACTGACTTACACAGGTTTTGTTTGATTTTCGGTCGATGCGCATCCCACCATGACCAGCCTAGCACACTGATAATGGCAAATACTGCGGTTGCGGTCGTGTGGCCGCCATCAACCCTCGCTGTGTGTACGGAAATAATTAACATTAAAGCAGTGTTACCATTACAAAATTAAAGCAAATCATTACAGCTTTTTCTATGGTTTTTATCAAAGAGCTTTGCGATTTTGTGCTTTGAGAACCAATAAATGAGTATGAATATGTGAGGGTATTGCCGTATCCCATATTGTTTTTGTTTTTCGATTTTCTGGTTCTTATGGGAAATTCGTTAAAATGCAGTTAAACAATTTTTCGCTTTTTATGCTTTATAATGAAGATTTATTTGCGCTGAATTTCGAAACATTCAACTCAGTCACAGTGCAATAAGCGATTATAGGCGCGTTTTTTTTCAAACCTTTATAGATTTCGAAAAAGCTTTCCATACAAAAATAAGACTGGATAATTATCTAGGCTAAGGTTTTGTTGTATTTTACATTGAAAACATGTTGCGGACATGTTTAGCCTATATAGGTTTGAAAAAAAACACGCCTTATATTTATAAGATTCGGTGCGTGAAAGTGCGTGAGATTGATATTGTGTTTATTTATTTCGGTAATTGTGTACAAAGTGCACACCACTTCGATTTGATGAATGGTAAACCTACGTATATTGCTCTCCGATCTGCGGCGATGTGTTATGTATACTATGGTAACCCAGTGAGAGCTTAAAAGAGGGACCGATTTGCAACCAGAATGAGAGCTATTGCAACCAGAATGGGAGGCAAACGTCCTATCTTCCCTGCACTGACAATTTTTGTGGAACAGAGTATAGATGTTTCTTTATTAGGCATGTATTTTTTTGTAACCTATGTATGTACATATATAAACTTCTAAAAAGCTTTCAGAGTAAAAATAAGACTCAATAATTATCCAGGCTAAGGGTTTGTTGTATGGGTAAAACAAAAAAAAAAACACGCCTATTATTATTATTTTTGAAGGGTGAGGTGCAACGAGACACTGTGCCCCCCATAATTCCTAGATGAAGGAACAAAGAAGAATTGGTTAGAGAGAGAGAGAGAGCTCAGTCAGTTTAGTCCACGTAAACATTGCATGAGTTACATAACACCTCACCCAGACCAGTTTTTTCCCTGAGAAATCCTATTAGAAAATTGGGTGCTACGAGTGGGAGATTCTCTGCTCTAGGTTGGTACTTACCCAAATACTTGAACCTTTTCTGGGTTGTTGCCTCACATTCCACCAGTATGTGTTCTGGAGTTTAACTGGACTCATTGCAAAGCGGTATCTAATAGACTTATACTCGTGAGATGTCCCTTGCGTTCACAATGTGCCTTAAGGAACGCAGTCAGGATGCGGAGTTTGTTTTTATCAATGCTCATGCAAAATTTGAATCTCTTCAAATTATAGTTACCCAAAAGTTTCTTCGTATGCGTCAGATCTGACCCTATGTTTTGGTCCACAACTTAGTCCTAGAAGTATTATCCATTACTCGGACTTCCTCTTTTATAGTGTTTTCCACTATACCCAAGATAGGTTGAGGCCCCACGAAGGGCATAGCAGCCCCTTTCCTGGTAAGTTTGTCCGACAGCTCATTACCTTCTATCCCCAGGTGTCCTGACGTTGTTTCCCTCGCCCAGTCTATTTAGTTCATCTAGGCATTCCCAAACAATTTAAGGTTTAACTAGCGAACCCGCCGAACTTTTTGATTGAAATATTTTCGAGCTTTCATGATTCCACCCGAAATTAACTTTTTTGGTCGAACATTCGCGATCGATAACAGATGACACCGTTTACGAATAAAGCTTAAGCGCATTGCAATTTGAGCAAATCACACCACAATCGTAAGACACGGCAGTTCGCTGTAATGAATCGTGCAGTCATATTGGAAAGCAGCGCGATGTGATTGGACATTCACGACACTTTTTCTCACTGGACGATTGACGTTTGATTCTACTTGACGATACAGAGCGCGATTGCGCTGCTGTCTCGGTCGTTCATTCTCGCTGCTAAAATAGCAAGTTCACTGAGTCAATCGTGGTTCAAGTAATTATTCAGTATGACCGGGAAGACATTCCCAATTAATTCATGTTCTAAATTAGCGATAGTGCAGAGGTTGTAAATACCTACATATACGATATACCACCTATCGGATCTAGAACTATCCCATCTTTCAAGCTAGAACCAACCGCACATATTCACAAAATTCCATCGAAAGCGGTTAGGCGGTTAGATTGGCGTGTACGAACACAGTGACACGTGACTTTTATTAAAGATATTTCAACATTCTTACATAAATTTATGTTTGAATAGGTGGCAGTCTGAGAAAATATATATAATTCCAATGTTAAAGGAAATGTCACAAAAACGCATTTGTTCTTTCTGCTTCGAAGGATAATTATGTGCAAACCATCAAAAGTATGGAGCCAAAGGACTGAAACAAAAAACAAAATAAAATGATTGCAAATTTATGACACCCATACACAATGAAGCTTCGAAATCTAACATGAAAATCCTTTCATCCAAATGACAAAGATTCATGGACTTGATGGGGTTAACTCTTATACATTCGGATCTACAGAGTTCGTTAGCAAGCTAGGAAACTTTAATTGGTTGATTTATGGATCTGCTGAGATTTTCAAAAATTCCACAAAAAAATGGAACATAAATTACGAATACCATAACGCAAATTTATGAACGCGTTACTCCCTCTACACACTGGCATACACATTGCACACGTGTTGACATGAGAACACCCCGGTTGATCTTCTGACGGTGGATTTTAGAGGGTGAAGTAGCAATAATGAAACAACGTAATGTAAGAGGGCTACTGTTGAAGTTGGAACTACTTTAGGAAAATTTAATAAAGCGTAAATATGTCTTCAATTTGGATTTTATTTGCATTATTTATTATTTGACAGATAGTTTACACATCTATCTCCTAGAAAATAAAACCTCGGTATGTGCAACAACCTCGGTTATTACAAATAGGTACTATAATTTCTATCTAATTTCTTGATGGTTTGATGTTGTGAAAATATGGTAGGCACTGACTGGCTTTAACCTGGCAAAGCCCAGTGTTGTAACTTATACTACACATCAATTGTACTTATTTTACCTCCAAGTGGTAGCCATCGGGTACTGGTCACTGCCCACCCGGGCACGACTTGCTAAACTTATAAGCGCGAGTGCTGACAAGCGAAAATAGCAGCACAATAATACACGACAGCGGACGAATTCCATAGATGGAACCAACGGTGGCGTTAAATTTCCAGAACGGACTTATCTGAACTACTTGGACATATGCGGAGCTCAGGTCGATAAGGATTTCCACGTACTAGTCAGGGTCGTGGAAAAGAGTTGGTGGCGGATGAGCCCCTATTGGGCCAACGGCAGCGTTTACACCCCTATAGCGGGTTACTGACACCGACGCACCCTGCCCCTTGTCCTAGGGGTAAACAATGATCTGGCCTTCCAGGTTGGGGGTTGTGCGTGAGGTTAACTACGTACCATGTAAAAAAATATAGTTCCGAAACAACCAAAAGCCTCGGAAAAGGATAGATCTACTGTTGTCAACCACGCTAAACAAAAAAAGGACAATGACGTTCGGATCTGCACCTGGAATGTTCGTTCACTGAACTGAACAATCAGAAAAAGGATAAAAAACTGCGACATTTACTACGGTGATTAATATACAGAAAATAAACAGCGCTTATTCGGATGCGGATTTGTCTTACGCGGCAGACTAAGGCAAGAAGTCTTGAGCTTTCGGCATGTTTCATACTAGACGTCAGAGTACCAATTTAAGCTTCCAGTAAGTTAAGTGATCCAGTTAATTTGATTCTTTATTAGTTTTTAGTGATTTTCGTGAAAAATTATGCAAATAATGGCAGAATAAGTCGCCAAGGTGCTGGTTTTGGTTAAGGATGGCCAAATGGTGCGGTATGCCGCTGTTTTTTGTATTATATTAGAAGACCAGAAGAAGGCCATTAAAAGGTACAGGAAAATGAACTCCTTCACCCGGCGTCAAGATTTAGGTCCCCACAGACTATCTTTTGCAAGTGATTGCCGTTGTTTGGTGCAGAAAAAAATTAGGATGCGACTTGCCCTTTCAGAGGCACTCAGCAACCTGAGATCTGCTCTTGTCGACGAATGGGACAGTTAAGAAACACTATCTTATCCAAGGTATGCTTAGGAACGAGGTCTATTTAAAAAAAAAAAAAGTGTGTGTGTCAGTCACACGCGGTAGAAGTGAAACTTTTTTTAAAAATGGTGACTATATTATTTGTATTGGTCATATAATTTTACGAATGAGATAAATACGGAGAGATACAGATTGCGAGCGAGCGAAGAGCGAAAAGGACGGACAGAAGAAAGATATCATACATATATCATTCAACACGGACAACTGAATTTAATATACCTACAAATATAGTTTAATTACTTAGTTATTTTGATTCACCAAAATTACCAAAAGTTTGAATACCTATTTACATAACTTCATCTACAAAATGTTCCTCAAGTTGACTTTATCAACATTTATCAACATTAAACAATAACAAAAGAACAGGTACACATAGAACTCACCAAGTGCAAGACATTTTGGTTTGGTCACCCGCTTCACTTGTCGTTGATGTTGCTGCTGGTGCAGCATGTGTGTATGTATGTATTATGTACAAATGTAGTTGTAGCAGGTAACTCAAGCAAGAGTGCAATTAGACTCACTAACTTAGGCTACTTCAGAAATAGAAGCTCTGGTCATAGCGCTATTCTGAGGGAACTTAACGCTCATCCGCTATTCATTTTCTCGAACGTAAGAGCTGTTCGTTGTATCAATTTGACACAGTTAAGAATTTAACAAATATATGTTGATAAATCAAGAATAACCGCGACTTTTAATTTTTATTAGTTTATTAGGGATTTTATTTTAATTTTAGATTTAAAACAAAAAATAATTTAATTCATGAAATTTTTTTTTTTTTTTAGCAAAATAAAAAATAATTTTTTTCAATTTCCATACATAAATTTGAAAAAAGACGACAAACAATGGAAAAATTAAGATATAAATCAATTAAAGCTGAAAACGTTGAAGAATGATAAATAAAGACTAATATTATTATTGATTTATTTTCGGTGCTTACACTGAAAAAAATATCGTTCGTAATATCAATAAACGCCGTTTATCAACTCATTTTTTACTGTCTCAATAAAACTTTTGTTAATAGTACGAAATATTATTATTTTGATACTACCCATTTAATAAATAGTTCGTTGGGCCAATAAAACACAATTTATTAAAAAACGATTTCGAAAAATTAATAACCGATTGCTTGTATTTAAGAATATATTTATTGGCACAATAAATTCATACATTGTGCCAAGCAAATCTTTTGTTAGGTGAAGAGTCTGGGTTTCGTTCTGCTTAATAAATGCATTCGTTGAGATAATAAACCAGTTTATTAAATTTTCATAAAAATGTTCATTGAAATTATGCACTCATTGCTTGTATTAATAAACAATTTTATTAAATTAATAAAACAGTTATCAAATCTACAAACAGTTTATTGTCACAATAACCTTTTGATTTTTGCAAGAAACTGTACCCATATAAGCGAACTAACGCTTTTGCAACTGTGCCATTTAGTCATTCTAGTGTTTTCCGTGAACCAGTAAGCATCTTTGGATAAAACTAAATCGAAAAGTAGTTATGTAAGAATTCTGTGGAAAAAGTGACAAAATAGACTTATTATCTAAACGAAAACGAAAATCAAAAAAGGACTGACTAAAAAGTGTTAAATTAGTTAAAAAAACGAACAAAATATTCAGGTAAGTCTACGTATAATTAATATAAATTAATGAACTAAATGGTGGTTGACTTTAAAGCGATTTTTTTATTTCCCGCTATTTGTATGTTTATTAGCATTTCAAAGTGAAAGTGGACAACGAAGGCAATAGACGCAGGATAAGATATACGGTAAAAGACTCCCAGGAAATGATTTTATTCGTTGCAAATGCATTCGAGGCTGTTGAAGACCACATCCAGTTCCTGAACCGGACAGCAGAAAATCACTTTGTATCGTGGTAATACGAGAAGATGTTCTCAGCTTCAACAATATAAGTAAGTAGTGGTAGTATGTATTTTAAGTTTTTTCTATTCAAAAACTGTGTCGTTATGTGTATGTTTAAAGACATTTTTTTCATTTTTATCTCAAATTTTCTCTTCCTGTTTAATTTAAGTGAAACTCTTTATTGTAAAGAAAAAACCAAAAGAAAACATAGCTGTGCAAAAACCCATTTATTGTGTTCGAATAATGAATAAAAAAATAAATTGATTGAAAATATATAATTTTTTTTATTCATCTTAATTTTCAGATGAGCAATCCCGGAAAAGGTAAAAAAAGTAAGTATAAAGTTTCGAGAAGCTAGAAAAACCACTATTTTAGGGCTTTGGAGGAGTTTATTATATCAATAAACTATTTTTATTAAATCGAACAAAAAGTTTATTGGCTCAACAAATGTTTTATCAATTCAATAAAATGTTTCGTTGTCCCAATGAATGCATTTCGTTCAAACTATAAAATTGTTTATTGGCTCAACGAACTTGTACTTGAAAAGAGGTTTTATTTCATTGGCACAACGAACAAGTTTATTAAAAATTTAAAAAAATTATAAACAGTTTTAACAAACTCTTAATAGTATTAATAAACGTTTATTAAATTAATAAAACGCTTTTATTGGCACAATAAACGCGTTTGTTGGACGAATATTAATAAAAATGTTCTTGTCCCAATTAACTTTTTTATTGTATTTACGTACCTTTTTGGTTCAGTGTACAGTTTTCGCAAATGTAATAGCGATGTTTTGGGGAAATCAGCTCTTCACGCATCATATCGAACACTGTGGAGGCTTGCCGTTGATGTTTTGGGACACACATGGCATAGTTCTGTTTCGGAGCAGGCGGTAGATGCTCCAAATGATCTCTTTACGTCGTTCTGTCGGAGTTGTAACCTTTCTAACTCGCTCTAGCGCACGTGATCCTCTCGGTAGATTTTCACGAGTCTGAATGAGTGAAGAAACGTCGACTTTTTCCAATTCAAATGGAAAAAGTCGACGACGAAAAGTCCATTTTGGGTACTTCCAATTCGGATTCGATGCCAAATAAATAACCAAGGCATTATACGCCGAAATGTCAATCATGTTAGCAAATCCTGCTGCCGGCCATCTCTTCACTTTACGCTTCTATCCGTATGTACCGATCAACTCATTCAAAATATCAACACCTCCTATGGTTCTATTTTACATTTTGATGATTTCCGGCGTTCTCTTCTCAACAGATTGAACATTGCCTCTAGTATCATATATGTATGCAATGAGCAATGTTACGAATCGCCTTTTCTTGGCACGTATGAAACCATACTCCCACGAAGTTTGTGATAGAAAACGAACTCATAATAGCCTTCTGGCTTTTTCTACATGTCAACCAAAGTGGGCTCAATATCTTTCCGATTCTTATGAATGGTGCCGATGATAGTCATCTGATGTTTCTTCAATTCTGTGGCCAGATGATGAAATGCGAAACAATTGTCACAAAAGATATTCCGACCTATCAATCCATCGGAAAGTTGCAAAACCACATGTTATCCTTGATTCACTTCGGGAGCAATATAACGATCGCGTCCGACATATCTCCAAATGTGGGCATGTAATCAATACTGCTAGTATTACTGGCGCACGAATCGCTGTTTGAATATTCCGATGGAGTCAAATGATCTCGTCTTCGTCACTTCTAAATGGAACACTATAAACGTCGCCTTCTTGTTCGACAAACCAGTCTCTATTAAATTATTTTCGACTTATTTGAATACTTTTTTATTTTTCTTGACCGTAGCACAAGCTAACAAGCTAAAAATATAGTACAATAGACGCAAAGCATATATGATACGAAGGCTAGAAATGTAACTGTGTCAAATTGACACATGAACAGCTATTACGTCACAAGGTGTGCTGAATACACTTTCAGACATTTTATGCCACCTCTTGTGATATTTTCTAACAGTACATATACGACTTTTAACTTTAGGCTGAATTTGGCCATATGTGTGGGAATATCGAGCCACACAAAAAAAAATTGTGTCAAATTGACACAAACAGTGGATGTGGGTTAAGATTGGCAATCTCGATAGAACGGATGACATTCTCCCACTCTGGACTTCGCTAAACCATACGAAATGCTGTACCCGGAAAGAGAAGTTTGGGGGAACACAGTTCCTATCGACAGTACATCGACAGTCAGGCCGTGCTCAGAGCACTAGAATCATATATCGTTAAATCGGCAGTTGTAGAAGGATAACGCTCTGTGCTTCACTAAGCAGACAAAACAGGGTCAAATTATATGTTGGGTGCCTGGACACTCTGGCGTAGAGGAAAATGAACTTGCAGATGAACTTACAAGCATCCAACCAACATAGCATCACCATCATGCGGCATCAGGGCTTAACTTAACAAGACGATCATAAGTATGGCGGACCACAGCTGGTCAAGAATATAGGGACATAGGGTATCCAAGGACCTTTGGCCGGCCATAGACCTCAAAAAGACAAGGTAATCCTTAGACTAAATAGGATAGTGATATACTCCGCGCACTGTCTCTTGAGGAAACATGCCAAAAGAATGGGACTTTCAAACACGGACGAATATACTGCAATGGCACATACAGTAGATTCCGCTTATTTGGGACACTTCGGTCAAGACCGATTTTGTCCCAATTAAGCAGCTGTCCCAATAATCCGATGTGACGATCAAGTAAAAAACCAAACTGTTCTGGTCTGTTCTTTGCCATTTGGCCCAGTTAAGCAGCTGTCCCGATTATTCGCCGTCCCAATAAAGCGGAATCCACTCTACATACATCGGAGGATATCGAACATATCCTTTGTGATTGTCAGGCTATTGCTTGTTCTCGAAAGATATTTTCAGGGAATTACTTTAATACACTGGAAAATGCTGGCCGAACTGGCCACAATCAAATCTTAAAATTATGCAGGGAAATTATTAGTTTGAATGGAAATGTTTCAGTTTAGATACCATCATACGATGGTCCTAGAGGATCGCGATGTGCCCATTATGGTGCCTTGGGTTTTATGATGGCTCAGCCTCATAACGCCTTTCAACCTAACATAACCTACTCATTTTTATATTAATAAATAAAAAAACAACTTTTTTTTTTAACTTACTTGGAGTTATTGAAAAATTCAAGGTCTGGCACTTTTTTGGAAAAAGAGTGTAGCTAAAAAGAAAAATCGATATTAGAGTTTCGTATTTCTACCATCTTCACATTTTGCAGTTATTATATTGTGGTGAAACATTTGTCTTACGGCGGTCATCAGTTGTGATATAAATTTATTTTTGCATTCCTTTAAACGGTTTTTTTTTTAAGGTATTTTGTTTTAATATGGCGAGGTTATCTGAAAGCTTTTTATGCAGTATTGTTTACCAAATCATCATGGAAAGACTTACACCCGAGCGTTTACAAACATGTTCGTTTCGTTGACATGTTCTCGAATATGGCATCAAAGTACCTGGGTTTTTTAGAATGAATTTTATTGTAATTGCATCGATTTTGTCTCTCACACATGACATTTTCAAGTAATTAGTCAATCTTGGTCGCCGTTATAAAAAATATGGCCTCATCATCTGGTGTTACTTGTTCCCAATTTCTTATTCATTCAGCGCCCGCAGCGAATAAGTAATATTGTATAGTAGTTCTGTATAATGCAATTCCAATCAATCAAATAGATCAGTAAAGGTTTGGAAACCACTCACTGCTCAGGAGTGGAAGGTTAACTTGGCTGCTCCATTTATAGCTGCGATATACATCATTCGAGTGGAGAGCACTCATCAGTCCTCTGTAGCACGGTCTCTGTTATATATTTTCGTGCTGCAATTGCTCTTTGCCAATATTCTGCAATTACGCGGTTTATACCCTTCGATAATATACCAACTAGAGTGACAGACATTACTGTCGATGAACAGTTGTTTCTATACAGAGGCTTTTCTAAATTTACGCAGTATATACCCTCAAAACCAGCCAAATATGGCTTAAAGGTTTAGTGGCCTGCTTTAATCCACTGCGTGGCGAAATCTATACTGGAAAGGAGGCAGGTGTAGCACGTCAGACCAACGTTGGAGAAAACGTAGTTGAGCGATTAATATAGAGGTACAACGTACGAGGAATCACACCGAAATGTCATTACCGGCGATTTGTTCACTACTTTGTACCTCGCTTAAAGTTTGACTTTGGTCGACTCCGTTAGCCATAATAAAACGTTTATTCCTACTAACAAACGCAGGTTTTTTCGCCCAACTTGACGAAACAACTCATGCTTCCAGGTATAGAAGAGCGGTCGAGGATCCCGTGAGTGATGAACAACTTCTCCACATCGCATCCAGGTTCGCTCGCTAAGTCAATTCATTCACCTATGGCTGCTCAAGAACGCGGAGCCGACGCGACGGTCACCTTGTTCTCAACGGTTTTTGCCACATTTGTATTTCAGGTCATAAGCGTAAAACACGCAAGCAAGTATGCGCAAAAATTTGACAAAGCGCATTGCTTGCATCGCTGCCGAACCATAGTTGCAGTTGCAGTCAAAGTTTCAATATCACAGTTACTTATTTGTTTCCAAATAAAATTTAATTCAAATAAAATAATCATTTATAAACATTTACTTTGTAAAAATATAATTTTTGAAAATAATTTATAAATTAACACCCAATTACCATATGAAATATACTGGAGTACCCGGGTACCACAGCACACTAAAGTGTATTTTTTTGTTACCACTCACAAAAGGGTTAATATAATCAATTAGAGCGAGGAAAATTCAAAGGTGGCCCTAAAGCTGTCAACGCACCCCCAAAACTGTGACCCGGACTGGACTATTTCCAGTAAGGGTATTTGAAGTCGATGATCTATGCGGATAAGCCGACAACGATTCTGACTTTATGAATACCATCTGCCGAATAAAAAAAACTTAGGCTCATTTGCTCAACTTGTGTTTAGTTTTTTTTTAATCTCAAAACCTACAATTCTTAAGAAATAAAACACCCGTAGGAGTACAATATCTAGATTCTAGAGAGAAACGACAAGATTTAGATACTAAAATCTAAAAACAAAGTACCAACGACTGGCAACACTCATCGCAACGTATGCAACAATTATGTATTACTCAAATAATATACGCAGTTCAACGTCTCATTCTCACTTAAACATCATTCATCTTCAAATTGTATCAAAAGTGATGTTCCATGTTACTCAGCTGCATTCCCTTTATAGCACAAAGGTGCCCGCTCAACAAGAGAACACAAGACAATATCCATATATCGCTTCGTACCTGAACCTAACATACATACAACATTAAGTCCAAACAATATGAACGCTTTCAAACGAATATGTAAAGTGTACCTACTGCCGGCGCAACAAAGTATGTTGGTACATGACTACATTGGCAAACATCGCTCACTAAAGGCTGTTGTAGTGTAAACACAAAAACAGGACGACAACAACAACGGCGAAAAACACGCTCTAATTAAGAAAATAAAATTACGTATTATACTAAATTAGGTTAATTACTATCTCTCGCATGTGGAGAGTTACACTTAATACCCGCTTACAAACACACACACACGCACTCACACATACTCGTATTGCATGCGCACACCTAATGTCATAATACTTGCTCGGCATGATGTTAAGCTGAAAATTTAGGATGGCTATTACCCCCACATGACGTTCGGTCGAGCACCAAGATGACTCTTGTGTGGCAGCAAGATGAAGGGATATAATGGAATATTAGAGTAAAAGCAGTCATTAAACGAGCGTCCTCTTTATGCCACACGCGCATAGCCTACGGTGGTCCTGCTTCAGCTCTGGGCGACGACACTCTTTTTGAGATACGAGTACCTACTCCTGTACTGTGTGAGTTTTGGGTTCATCATAATGAATAGACAAAGTAATGTATTACTTATGTTACCCCTTTGGAATAATTCAATTCTTAATGGCAATTACATATTTTATGTGGGGGCAAATGCACCCCAGGGTAGGCCCAGTGTAAAATGAAAGTCGAAGGTCCTCGGAAAATGAAGAATTAGGTAGAAACATGACTGCTTCTGGCAATTAATCATGAACCTATTATGCTCGTATGCATGTTGGTTCATACTTACATATCCATATTCCTAATGCATTTGGGGACTGGCCACTAGGTTAAGGGTACCTCTTCAAAGACCTGGTATTCAATCTTGTAACACTGACATATTTCAAAGTACTTTCAACGTTGTCCTTCGAAGCCACGACAAAGGAAAGAGTATATCAAAAGTATGTTGACATTTGTCGTGACTATGTTCGATTGATTGATATTGTACCCAAATTAAGGTTATTTCCTGATAAGCTGTCATCTCAAAGGCTACCTATAGTTATTATCATCGCGTCCGTCGGTCCGATATCAAAATTACGAATGTGCAATTTAATGTATGGTTATCCTTATCACTAATCAAATCACTTTCTAAAAATAAAACTTTACTTAATTATTACTTATTGTAACAAAATTAAAGGTAGAATTTGCACTAAAAATCAATATTCTATGCGATATTTAGAATAAAAAAAAACTTATAATTTGTTATATATTTTAAATATGTATACACAAAATAAAACGAAATATAATTTGTCATTATTTAAGTTAAGACGCAAATTAAAAATGTTACAAGCGCTTCAAATTTTTAAGGAGCCACAGGCAGATCGCAAAATATATAGTGTTCCACAAGATTCCATATTAGGCCCAGTTTTTTTTTTCACTGAGAATAAAATATATATTGTAATGAGTAATTAACAACCCTCTTGGTCTAGTTAAGTGTTTAATCGGGTGAATAGGAAAATGCTGGAATCTCTTGTCCAACGGTTGTGAAGTTGAATCAGTTGTTAATGTGATACCACTACTATTTTTGAGTTATGTGGATCGTGGATGCTCGTCGTTTCGACGAATGCATAGCTTTTCTGCTAGTTTTTCTATATGTTGAAAGTGAGGTTTCCTTAGCATATCTTATCATGGATTGCACACGAACTAGGTATATCGGATTCTTAAATTATCAGTTAATTACTTGGGGAGGACTACCAGAGTGCTATAGATGATTCTTCTTATAGTGGGAAAGAAGATTATTTGGAGAAAGATGATGTGAAAAATGATACCAAAGACAATAGACGTAGGGGCACTGTAGTTTTTTGACTAAAGAGATATTTGAAGAGATAATCACCCTTATCATTAGATCCGGCGGATCTGAGATTCCTTTCACTCATTCGGTTCACATTCACTTATCGTGCGTCGTGATCATTATAAAACCGCCGGATACACTTCTTTATCTACATCGCTTTTTATGTTTTAGAAATCAGATGTTTTCTTATTTGACACTTGAAAAGGCGATGGTGGTATGAAAACAAAAATCTAAGGAATAAAAAATAATAATAAATAAATACTTTTTTGGTCTTACTTTAAGCTTTTGTTTGGCAATATTTTGCATTCCAATGCCATGTTTCATTTATTTTATTAATAAAGTTCAACGTTTCTTGTATTTACATATATTTCCACTAAAATGTCCTTGTTTTGGTCGCATATTTTGCCTAGTGATCTGTGTATTATACGTATGCCTGAAGTTAGTTCGTAGTTTGTTTGTTTCTGTACTTTCAACCTTCAAAGTTTATGGCAGTAAAAAAAAAATCGAGCACAAGCACCAGATCCGTAACAATTGTCTTGCGGACTCAAACGTCAAACTTTGTATGGAGAGATCCGATCCGATCGTTTTCAATGATCAAGTGAAAAGACATTTACATTGCCGGCAAGTGGATGATTCCCTTTGAACGGATTCAATGATGCCGAATTTCGAATTTACGTGAATCATTCCCCCCGGCGGGCGGATTTAATGATAGTAGTGAATATAAAAAAATGGACTCGCAACTTGTGGAACCCTGGCTGAAGAAAACAGGGAATGCAAGTAATAAATAGAAAGCTAAAAGACAGACTATCGAACGTATAAGTCTTCACGCGTCAAGGACAAAATCATGGTCAACCAACAACCAGCCAGGAAGATCCTGAACCATCTTTTGGAAGTCATAATTCAAAACGAAAAATTAGTAACAAGTGGTCTTCCAAGAAAAAGTTTGCTATATAGGTAGGTAGGTATATACGATGGACATAGTTAATTTTGGCATAACTTCCGAAGAAAAAAAATTAGATCTCATCTAAGTCCAAGCTTAAGTTATTTTTTTCTATCATCTTATATATTATTTCTGTAGTATAGGTACCATCTGCGGCTCTCACGGTTAACCAATCTTAACAAATGAGGTGTCAAAAGATAGAGAATTTCCTGGAGCACTAACGAATTGCATTTCACTTTATAAATTTCAACAAATTAAAAAACCGACCAAATTAAATATTCTACCCAAAATAAACTCCCAAAAGAATAAACACTTCCCGTATAATTTCCACGGGATTTCCATCAGTTGCCAGATTGTTTTATGAATTAATTTTGGTTGATATATTGGCTATTTGGGAATCATATGGGAAAATTTTGCATTAATTTACTATTGATGCAAGTTGTATTGGCCAAATAAATATATATACACTCAGAAAAAAAGTTGTGATCACAACAATTTTATATTTACTTTGTCATAAGAATAAACGTTGGTTAAAATCTGCTCAACAACTAAAATAGTTAATTCAAGAATTCTCGGTCTTAATTACTACATAAGAATAAAAGTTCTTACATCAAGAAACAAAGTTCTTACATCAAGAAAAGAAAGTTCTTAAATTTAAGAACTTACATTGTTGTGCCAAATGAGATCTTGTTAAAAAGATTTAACAATAAAATACTTGCACCAAGAATAAAGAATAGTTAAGAATTTAAAAACGTGAATTGTTGTCCTAAGAAATGTATTTTTGGCAGAAATTGAGAATAAGGTACTTATGCTGAATATGCAAATGCTTAAACAGAATCAAAAATTTAAATTTTTGCTTCAAGGAAACCAATGTTAACCTGGAACCCAAAATACTTACCTACCCTGGTTTGGAGTTTTAAATTAAAAAAAATGATTCCTTGCTAAGACTGAAAATCAAGAGTTTATAATTAAAAAATTAAAAAGTGACCATATTCGTTTTAATTATTTAATTATAAAATACTCAAAAATGTATAAATGATAGAATTATAATTAATGATATAAACATTTTAAAATCGAAGGACTTTGTCCATATTATTTAAAATAATCTAAGTTACAGACTTAAAGAAAACTTAAATTTTCTTAATATAGAAGCAATTCAATTTTTCAAGAATTTGAAATGATTGAAACTTTTCTGAAAACAAAGTTCTTACTCCTTGGCATATTAAATAACAATTTTCTTCAGAATCAAAATAGATGTGAAGTATATTCATTATTGGCCCACACTTTACAAATTCAATTTGTCTAAAGGCATTTCCTCTATAAAACAAGGCTTCTTCCTCATTCCCGCCTGATCTCGCGCGAGTTTATTAACTTTAGTAATTCTTTTGATTTGCTTCTCCAATGCATTGATTCCATCCATGGAAATTCCCCAACTTAAGTATAAGTCTAGAGTATCACTATCAATCATTACTGATTTGCATTTTTAAGTTTAATTATTTTTATTATTTTATATTTTCACCTATTTACTGATCCTCACTCACGAACGAAAACAACGCAATAATGTAAGAAAACGCAATGAAAAGTAGTTATAATTTCGAACGACAAGAATAATTCGTTCTTAACTCAACAATAAATTGTTGCGCGAAGATATGTTTTGTAGAGAAATCAAGAATTTATTTTGTTGCCTAAAGAATTAATTTTTGATTTGATAATATAATTCTTAAACACCAATGTGAAGGGGCATTCTTTTTCACCAAGAATTTTTTTTTATGCAATTATTTTCATTATTGATAAGTCAACACTTTCAAATATTTGGATGGAGAACAAATTGTTATGCTAAACATTTTCCACAATTATTGTCAAACAACAATATATTTCTTTTGCCTTATATTGTTATGAAAAGAATTTCAATTCTTGAAAATTTAATAATGTTGATTGTTGTTTCAAAAAAAACATTTTTAATTCGAGTATCCAATCTCAAATAGAAATATTTAAAATCTAAATGCTTGGGACAACACTTTTCTTTTTAATCTAACAATTTTTCGCTTTTGATTATATGTTAACACTTAGAAATATTTGTCCTGAGTATGAGATTTTTGAAACAACAACTTCAAACCAAATATTCTAGAAATACATTTGTTGCCACAAGAACTTATATTTACTGGCAAGGATTTCAGCTTACAATTTTTTAACAATTGAAAATTCTTGCTTCAACAATGTTTTCTTTTATGAGTGTACCAAAATGAAGTTTCAAAAAAACAAACACTTCCTATATGGTTTCCATGATATTTCCATGAGTTGACAGATGGAAATCATATGGAAAGTTTGTATATTGGAGGTTGGATTTTCTCTTGGGAGATTTCTCGCATGGGCATACTAGTTTACTTCAAATTCGTCAAGTAATATCCATTCTGAACATAAAAAGTTTGTGTTGTTTGTTACTTCAAACTGTTTAGTAACTGTACGATCGGACTATATGACCGCCGACCTCGGGATCTCTATTATTTCCTACGAGAAGGATAGACAAATCCTGGTTGATGCGTTGAACAATGTCTTCCAACTGTTGCAAAAAGACGAAAGATGAATCAACTCGACTTCGAACGATTTGACGAGTTAGATGACCGACTATTAAAGCGAATAAAGAAAACCAACAGTTTTTCCCCTAAGGGTTTAGAATTCAAGAAGAAGGTTATTTTATTTGGTTGCGACTATTTATACAAAAAATGAGTAGAGAGAGATGTTACATTATTTTACGTTATTCAATTTTAAGGCGAATTCAAAATATAATAATATGGCGAATGGTCTAAAAGAAGTGCAAGATTTATATTTACTCGTTATTTTTAAGAGTGAATTATGATATATATAAGATACATGTTTTTATTAGCAACTAACTGTCCCGCCCGGCTTCGCCCGTGTACTAAAACAGTCGTGTTACTTATTAGGTAAAACGCTGCTCTTGTTATGTGGTTTTGTGTAGAAATAACGCGGGCCAAATCCGACATTTTAATTTTTAATTTAACTTCCAGTCGTTGTTTAACCCTTCCCCGTATGTTACGCGATGAGTTTGAGTTAAATGTGTATAGTCGTTCGGGGCAAGATTGCGCATTTTGGACTTCGGCCTCAAATTCTGGAAAATTTATAACAGGTAACAAACATAAGAGCCTATTATTTGGTAGCTCTATACTTAAGGAACAAATTTATACAAAAATATTTTACGTTTTTTTTTAATGTTTCATATGTTTTGATCAAAAAACAAAAGTAAGTCAAGTTACGCACTCTACACTCTTGCCCTGAAGTCAGGGCGCAGAGGTATGGGTAAGAGTGTGCAACCATTTTAAGTCACAATGTTCGTACTTTAAAAAATTGTAAACTGTGCTTTCACTCAAACTAAATTCTTCGGCAGGCTTCCATGGGCTGCTTCCATTTTAAATCAATTCCCTAGCCTCGCAGATTTGCTTTTGGGTCATCAATTTCCTTTCCGTTTGTCTTTAGTAGATATACCACGTTTATTTCAGGACCAACAAAAACAGACAGATAGAGATACAACCTACCACCTACGACTATGATGTGCTTGTTGCATCTTACGGCAGAACGTAATACCCCAAAAATTGATACTATCCTAATTGTATTCTAATAAGCATATGAACAATCGAACACAAGAAAGCACTGCGCACTCTCACACACAGAACGACTGCGCACTCTTTTTTTTATTTCATTGTATTGAAAATCTAAGAAGGAATAATATTATCCACTAAAATTGTATCCTAAATCAAACACACATATAGGTACACTGTTTACTGTATACGGGGACAGAATTGTTCTATCTGCCACAATTTTTGAAATATGGCAGCTGAAAGCAGAAAAAATGTGAAATTTTAGTTGTTTTTTTTTTTTCAAACAATCGCAAATTTTAACATAGGCTACCACCGATAGGAGGCTAATACTTCGTATCTGGTGGCATAATCGATTTTTCTAAAAGATAGGACCGATAAAGTAAGGAAATTCAACAGGGCGGATTTAAGATTTAAGATGGCGGTCATAAATAAAGATTTTTACAAAGTCAACCGATTTGGACCAAATATGGTATAAAGGGGTTTTTACATCCCTAATAATATAAAACAAAGTGCAAATTCCTTTGCATGGACCTACACACCAAACGGCTGAACGGATTTTGATAATTTTGTGTTGATTAGGTTTTGATAAGGGGCAGATTCGTGCATAAATAAAGATCTGATTTTTAGCGTGAAAACCAAGAAATTCAATAATTAGACTTTGACCCTAAAAAAAAGTAAACTTCTCCTTCGTCTATGTTGTTGGAATTCAGATCAGTTTTAAGAGCTTTAAAATACGCATCTTTAAAGTCCTAAATTATGTTTCTACGTGCTCTAAAAGGTGAGCAATATTAATAATATCTTTGCGAAATGTAATTTTTTATTAATTTGTGAATTGATCAATGTTCTGAAACCAATCCCAGTGGTGGAGCGTTGCCAGGTTGCGGGGATTTTGAACCTAAAAGGGGAAACGGGGAAAAAGATTTCAAAACGGGGAAAATGAACTGCATTAAAAAATGTTTCCATTCATTGATATATTCAATAAATAAATACTATTTAGTAAAGCAATAGATTGAAAATATCACAGGAATACATAGTGCGTCAATGCAAACAATTTTATACACACGATCTCAAATTTGCATTTGGCTGAAGGTTACAACAGCGCATGAGGCACTGACTAAAGCACTTTTTATATATTTGACATAATGATATCTCGTTTCATTTGAGAATGTGTTTTTGCTCCCTTAAAGTATTTGAATACAAGGTCTGTTCATTGAGGCTGTCGTGGGCAGAAAAGTACATGGTTTTGTGTTCAGCGAGAAAAATGTATGTCTGAAACTGATCTGCTTTGTGTTCAGTGAGGTTATCCAGAACAGAAAAATACAGGAAATCTTGCACCTACTCTTGAGGTAACTCGAAGTGAAAAGTGAATCGACAAAATAAGTTTACCAAATTGAAGAAATCGAAACCAGAGTCTTATTACATAGTATACTCTGATCGAAATTCAATCGGTAAAAGGGCAATCAGTTGTTGCAAAATGCTATAAATAATTTGGAAAACATAAGTACAGTAATCGACAATGAAATTGTCATTTTGACAACTAACATATGGGCTGCACTTTTCTGTGCTAACTTTGAGCTGATATTTTTCACGAAGAAGTGATTTTCTGTTCTAGTTTTCCCTCGAGTTTTCCTCACTGAACAAAGCTACTAAAATGAAGTTATTAACTATTAAGTTGTGATTTTTAATTTTTTGTTTTTTATTTTAAGTTTTATATTTTGTTATATTTATACCCATTTATTAAACAATCAATGAAGAATGAAGTATGTACAATATGTACAACTTAAATGGTTTTTTCAGTTATTTTCTATACTGTAGGTGCTATTACTCTTTTATGTTGTTATTAAAAATAATAAGACTGTATGAAAAGTAGTGTTTTATTTGCAAATTACGGAAATCGAAAGTAAATGAAAAACGGGGAAAAACTGGGGAAAATGAAACGTTAAATCGGGGAAAAAAATATTTTTCATGCAAAAAAAGGGAATTTTTTCCACCAAAACCTGGCAACGCTGCAGTGGTGTTTCCTTTTTTTAGTTTTCTTTCGCACTCTCTTCGTACCCAGAGTGACCAGAGTGGAATATAATATTCCACATTGGAATATATTTCAGCTCGAGTGGAATATATTTTTTGAGAAAAATATTCACATATAAAAGTGGAATATTTTTATATTCAAATGGAATATTAAGCATATTTTAACACCACATAAATCTGATATTTTGTCATTAAACTATTCACTACTATTTAATATAATCATAACAGAATACATACTCGTACATAGATATCACTAACAAAAACATTTTCGATCTGCCTGTCAGAAATAATACTATAAGTTAGAAAGAGAGAAATATATTTGTTCAGTTACATTTTCATCCCTCATCATCATTCATCATTGTGTTACTTATATTTAATAGCCGTGTTTTATTATCACTTATGATCTATATGAATCACGCAATGAAAATAAAACAGACCAAATCAGCGAAAAGGTTAAGTTCTGTGTTGTGGTGATTGAACAAGCTGAATTCCTTATTCTTTAAAATTAAAGTTTAATGCGCTTGTTTTATTTTTTATGGAGGATATTGTTACTTTTGACTAACAGATACCAAATAAGAATAATATTTTGTAGCTATAGTTTTACTATTACATCGGTAACATATCATTATGAGCAGAATATTAATTTATTCGAACATAATAATATTTGGATTGTCAATAATTATTTCTTATTATAATCTGGCAACATGTACCCTTGACAATTATCAATAATTATGGCAACATTTAAGAGCGAAAGATACACTCCTAAGGAAGGATGCACTCCTGATGAGAAATAGGCGGACTATTTTTTAGATCACAGCAATTGATCTTGATAAATATGTAGTAAGATCTCGTATTGTTGCTGTAACGCATACAAACCAATGATCTGTATGGATCATCGGTGATAATAAAATACGGCTATTGATATGATATTATGATGGATATTGAGGAATGATATGATAACACTTCGATAATTGGAATATAAAATTGGAATATATTTAAATACAAATGGAATATAAATATTCCATTTCTCAGAAAAATGGAATATTTTTCAGGTTCTCAACTGGTCACTCTGTTCGTACCTAATTTTTATTTCTCATTTCTCCTAAATGCGTGTTAAATCTGAGTGGAATGGATGTGTGTATTGTGTTTGTGTATGTGTCTTGTTTCTTTTTGTTTTATGAACATGATGTTCATGTGTGTGAGTGTACACTACAAAAGTTAGTTGAGTTGCATTGCAGCATGGTGAAGTTTTGTAGAGGCGTGTGTTGTATTCGTATATTCGTGTTCCGTGTGTTATACTTGAGTGGAACTTTAATTATTGAGTTGGATTGGAATTGAGTTAGTTCTATTTTTTTTGCAGCATTCTTTATCTGTTCTGTTTTATATTTTATCAATTAGATGGCAATTGTATTTCAAAGTGAAATATAGTAAATTTTTTTGCGAACATGACTAAGCGATCAAATCGGTCTTAACTTGCGCGAATAAGTCGAAATGCATAATTATCGAGATTGCATCGATTACATAAAACTGATACAGCAAGTGGTCAGCAAAATGCTCCACATGAGAACATTGCGCTGCCATTTAGCCGAACGAAAATTCGGCTTTCAATATGAAATATGTATTGTTTTCCATAGTTTTTTTTTTATCACTTTTATATGTTAAAAATGGCTTTTATTATCATATCACTTTTGCACGTGAAAAAGTTGTTTAACATAATTTGTAGAGAATGCGGCAAAGGTAACCTGCGTAGTATAGAGTTACTGCATGTTCCTCATCACAGAACAAATTACGGGATGCATGAGCCTATTAGCCGCATGAGTAAAATCTATAACTTAAATGTAAACATTACTTTAATCTTAACAAGATTACACTAAAAAATGTATTGCGTAATGTAGTTCCTCGAACATAAACTCTAATTATGTATATTTGTTCTTATATTTCTTTATTTATTGCTAGTGGTAGTGTTGAAATGTAGCGTAGCCTAACCCACTAACACCAGCACTAAATGATGAGCCTGTTGATGCATATTTTGCCCTGGCAAATTTCAGCTTATGGCTGTTGCTTGTATTAAGCACACCATGACACAGATCTGATAGTGTTTTAAAAAAAAAAAATATAACAGTTTAGAAAAAAAAAAATTTTTCAAGTAAAAGTTTTAAGAAAAATACATTTAAAGTATTGTAACAACAACTTTTCATAATTTTTACTTTTTTTACTTTTACTTTTTTTTGGCTGCTTACATGTATGTACCTACATAAAGTCTTCAAAATTTTGTATGCGCTTCTGATTGCCTCTCCAAAATGTACAAAACTGTTTTTGTATCTGAAAAAGTTCAGAAGCAACATCATTTAAAGTGGTCTTACCATCAAATCGTAGCTCCCTTACTTAGATGGGCTATAGTTTGGAGGGGGGTGAAAAAAAGTCGTACGATTTTTTGTTCGCTAGAACTTCAGGAATCTACAGTTAACGGATTAGATCTACCTCTAAACTGGGACACCCTATATTCCTCTTTATCTTTGGATTCATCGGAGGAATCGAGATAAGAGTTGTTGTATTGTTACTCTCTTTAGCAGCCACCATATTTAGCTACCAAACGGTTTGATTTGAGATCTCGTTCATCGAGGCTGCATATTAATATGTATGTACATATGTCTTTTGGTTACCTTTCGCAACCAAAAATTACTGCGGGTTCTTGGTCTATTAGGACAACAAAGTAGATCAAAATTACATCAACTACATCCCATAAATGTGGTAGACAGGCGAAGCAAAGCGAGCACGGGCCAGCTAGTATAGAATACAACACAGCATCAGTGCGGTTACTCACCAACTGGTGGTTTTGGTACCTGTAATACAAAATTTCGTAATTTCAAGTGAAATGTGAATATGATCCATTTTGGTCAATTGATCTAGACAGATAGACAGGCAGATAGACAGACAGACAGACAGATAGATAGGTAGACAGAGACAGGCAGACAGACAGATAGATAGGTAGACAGAGACACCAAAGTAGGTGTTTTCTAAAATTCTCGATAAATGATGTTCAAATTGGAGATAGACCCTTGCTGTAGAACGATTTTTTTCTTAGAATAAACCCAAGAATCAGTTACCAAAGTCTTGACATTTAACTTGGAAACACCCTGTATATAGAAGATTAAATGAATTGAATAAAAAATTTGATGACGACGATCGTTATAGTACCCCAACATTTAAAAAATATAGTTATATGGAAAACGTAATTTATTTCGGAAACACCTTCAGCCTTCACTATGTTTTGGTAACAATAATAAAAAAAAATATGTAGTACAGGAAGTATTAAAAAATTTAAATTAAATATAGTTCGTCGAATCGATAAATTATTAGCCTGAGTTTTTTATAAACCTGCAAGGCTATATGTATTGAAAACTATGTTTTGACAAAATTGTATAATATTGCAATGCCTTCTTCAGCTATATAAAGCTACATGTTTTTAGTTGCCCTACAAACTTTTGGCCACAATTTGGTGGCTTCTGTCTCACTGTGCGATAGCAGACAAACGAAAAGAACATCGCTAATTAGCTTTTTGACACAGCGATGCTTAAAATTTGCGAATCAGTTCCATTTTGCAGTTCCGTTATTAATGAAAAAGAACAGATTTAAATTTTAAATCACCAATCCGAAAACAACTTTTTAATAAGTTAAAGCGGCTGTTTATTATTTTTTAACTTTGCATACGCAATCAAATAAAAAAATAAACAGAGAAGAAAAATAATCATTAAAGTGCATCCAATTAAGATATTTTAATCTTTTATCTGATCCGAAATATTCCCATTATGTCCTGTGAATGTTATAATAATCGTCCTCTGGTTGTCGGACTTTAAGTGGAGTGCTGCACTTCCCGCTGCTTTAACCCAAAAATGGCGAACGGATGTTCCGCACAAACTCCAACTTTATACATATGTTCCCGAACATGGAAAGCGACTCGCCTGTTATACATGTATGCGTCGCGGATGTATGTACATACGCAGTCGAGAGTTCTCCTCATATACGAGTACTCGTAGTCAAATTTGAAATATACCTCGGTTTACGAACTGTGAAGTAATTACACTGTCGACGCGTCGACTTATTGTGTTTTTATTAGGTGTTTACACACCGAACTGTTGGCCATTTCGAATTCATGTTTTTCATCCAGTAATTGAATTTTCAGAATGACCACTCCCACCCAACCGTGGTGGCAATAATTGCCCTGCAAGAGTTGTTGCTCATACATATGCTGTGTTTACACCATTTCGAGCTGTTGGTAAATATTGCTCCGAATGCAATTAGGATGCTTAGGGATGTGACAGTGGTAGCCATCGGCGTTTGTCGCGTCGGCGTCGTCGTCGTCGTCGTTTGTGAAATGCATAATTTCCACAGACACCAAGGTATTTGATCAATAATAATTTAATCGGCGACTCAATGGATTGGATCCAAATGATTAATCAGACCAGTTTAATAATAACAATAATTTATTCGGCAGCTAAGCATTATAATTAGTTTTGCGGACGTTACGCAAAACGCTATAGTTTCACTGCGCTTCAGATACGAATTAATGTTTTCAATTATAAATGATGGCGGGTGTAATCGTGGCAGCGGTGATTATTTTGAAGAGTTTAATTAAATTGGCCAGTGAGGTTTCGACCATGGCACGCTACACTGAGCAGCAATTTCAAATTTCAATCGAATCCATGAATGGACAATTATTGCTGAAATGCATTGCATTCAACGTCTCGTCTCGTCTATGTTGGTGTGCCCTGTCCGCTGTCCTTGTGTCCTGTTTGTCCTGTGTGCCGGTGTCGGGTGGCATTCCAATTTTATATTTCGAGCTTTTTTCCGCTCAGTTTTTCATCCATTCACTAGTGTGCAGTAAATATGAAATGAGACTGCATTTATTACACGTTAATTAAAGAAAATTCTCCCTACCACTGAAACTGAACTGAACTTGCAGTTCAGAGTAGCAGAGTAGAGGTTTCGTCGTCTTTTGAATCAGTGCAGGACGCGAGAGTTGGCAATGTCAATTCAGAGTAAATGTCTGCACTCGTTAGCTGGATGCCAGTTTATGATGGTGTGGTGCAGAAGAGTTCATGGACGGAGGTTATTCTTCTTCCAATTGCAAGATATAAGGGATGAGGAAATGTTTGCCATTCAGAGGTTAGGGTAGTACTGCAGGTGCCTACGTAAAGATGGGGGTTGGCAGAGCAGAGAAGGCGCCTGCAGTTAGATTAATTTGTGCCATCTGTAGGGAGGCAATTATTTATCCTAAGCGAAGCTAATTAATCTTCTTTTTTTTGCATTTACTTGTGTTCGAAACAATAACAGCACAACGAAGGTACAAACAGTGCAGTTAATGAGAATGTTTTATGGAACTTAATTCTGAAAAAGAAACCGGAGTCCTAATTGTTTTCATTCGCTCGACGTAAGCATCTATGAAATATAAAATAATTAAATCCAATTAGCGATTGTAGTCTGAGCTTGAGATTTGAGCTGGTTTTTCATTTCAGTACAAGAACTACTGAGATAAACACATGTGTATGGAAGTATACCTCATATTGGGAGATTAAAAATTATAACATAGTGGGAAATAGTAGCTATTTTTAAGCAGCACTTCTAGCAGCTGCGAAAAAGGCCTAATGTAAAGATAGTTGGAGAGGAAGATGAATACCCACATGGAGGCAATGAAGAAACAGTCCAACGAAGTATAGAAAAGGTCGGTGTAGCTCTCAAAAAGCTGAAGGATATCAAGCCCGCCGACCATGATGGACTTGAAGAGTTTTTTAAATACGGTGGTAATGTTTGGGTAGGGTGAATGTACCAAATCATCATCAAAGTATCGGAGGATGAACGCATTCCCGACGACTGGACAATCAGGTCAATATAAACCACTTACAAAAAAGGCGATCATATGTCCTCCAAGAACTACAGAGGCATATCTCTGCTAAATGTAGCGTTTAAGATCCTATAACGTAATGATTCTTCTCGGACGATTGCCGGAAGGTACCTATCCTTGGTGAATACCAAGCATTAGGCTTCGTGGAACATCCTGAATAGAAATCTTTATTTAATAGCTTTCTATAGCTGATTATATCGCTGTAAGTGTAGATAGTTGAAGAACATTTTTTTTTTTAAGTACCTATACAAGTTAACACGATGGACTCAAAGCGGGCACATACCGCTGACACGGCAAACCATCAGCCGTAATCATCGCCACCATTTCCCGCAACGCAGTCGAATTCCGAATTAATAAATAAATACGTGATCTCGCAACATGAGATCTTGCACGAGCGGCAAGGTAAGCCCATCGTTGGAGTGTCACGAAGAATTGGCATGAGAACGGGAATTCACTGGCAGGGCATGTAAGATAAGATAAAATCGAACTTTTACGGCAAAAAAGTAATCGTATCGTTGGGTGTGTGGTAAGTGGTACCCATTCTGTTGGAAAACATAATGTTCAGATAATCCGTATGACATTCACGGTAAAAGTTTGGCCGGCTTCGTTTTCGAAGACCGATGACTCCGTCACTCCAAAGCAGAGATGTGATCCGGTATGAAACTTATTGTTTAGTTTCGAATCGGTACGAAACTAAACTCACTTGTACCGGTCTGGTCCGAAACTCTTTGTTACATTTCGTACCATTTCGTGAACTTCCTGTATGTAGTTTAGTTTCGGATCGTACTTTTTCTCTAGATTCGTACCGATTTTCGTACCGACTTTTGTACCGGCATGAAATTAAAGTTTTGTATGTTTGTTTTTTATTTATTAGTATTTGCACAGGAGCAATGATCTGGCACCTGTAAGGAATATAGTTAAGGCGACCTCTCCCATCTCCGGTGGTTGGGATTGCACCGTGTTAACTGAATACTAAAGGCACAGAAGAAGAAGAAATATTATGAACAAAACATGAATGATCGAAATAAAGGACTTGAAATCCATTTTCAGTTAAATAATCTATTACATTCTACTAGTAAAATGTCATTCACGATTTAGGATGTTAGATTAAAGCGCAGAATGGAAAGTGTCTGTCTAAAATATGAGAACAGGCGCTCAACGCTTATTTGTGTAGTTGGCAAAGCTAGCACTGTTGCTGCAAGCTCATTAAGATGTGGATGATTTTGCTCTCGATCTCGCCAAAAATGTAACCATTGAAAGGCTTTCGGGCTGACGACTTAACCTTCATCTCATCCTTGTGTAGAAAACTACACAAAAACAAAATTTTTTCTTACTTTTTTCAAAAACCACTAATTGATAACTTCTTGAATTTTCTGACTTTGTTAACAACCTTATATTACAATAAAAAAACGTTTTTCCCCATGAAAAAAAGCTCATGACGGTTGTTATTGCTAAAATTACGTTGTCTACCTTCTTGTGTAGATTTCTACACTTATGGAAACTTAGTGCATTTCATATAAAATTTCATTTGCATTGAATCTTTCCGCAGGTGAACAATGTTCGATATATATTGTGAATTCAATAGTAATAAAACAGAACTATGTCGGGACCAAGATAGTTGGAAAATGGAAATGGAAGCATGTTTGAATGAAAGTGATGGTGATGATAGTGATATTTCTGGAGTCAGAGATGACGAATTTGTGCCAGAAGAAAATGTTTATGATAACGATGACTTACTACATATGTATATTCAGATGATAGAGATTCTAATGTTACAAAGGTAGCGAGTGAATCAAATGAAAAATACGTCAGTTGTTGAAGGTGAAAATAAAAGAAATTTCGAAAGATGGGATTGTGTGTCAACCACAACCAGTTGGGCATCAAACTAGAAGATTCGGAAAGAAAATATGATTTCTCTTCGTCCTGAATATCAAAGATGCTTCTTTATTTTTCTTCCCACCACACATTGAAAGTATAACTTTGAAAGATTCTAATGTGTATTCACAAGCTAAAAACAGTAAGGTTCTCAAACTAATCGTTTCGAATATGTTGCAAGCACAGCACTGACAACATAGCACTTGTTTCGTTCATTGGAAGGAAAAACAAATGTACTATATTGCAAAGTACAATGCATAACTCTATTGAAATTGGATCTGGTGAAAAATGAATAACAGAGTATTACAATAAAACAAAAGGATTGTCCATATACACTGCCTTTTCAAATTTCAAGTCAATATTTTTTTTTCATTCGATTAACAATTAGGTATATACATATGTATCTAGGCGATGTAGCTACAGTTGCCAAAATGGTCCCTTGCTACAGCTGTAAAAGAAAAACAAATGGATGGCCAATGGCTGTATTTGCAAAATATGGTTGATATTTCTGATATGAATTCATTAATTACTTTTAAGGAAGTGAAACTGAATTGGCAATCAACACAAAAAAATAGCAATACGGAGGAAAGTGCACTTAGAATTCATTTGCAAAACCACATATGGCAGCTAGAAGAAGAATACCGGCATTATCAGCATCTTTGCTTGTAAAAGTTGCAGGAGAAAGTTTACCAATACCTACAATCTTTAGAGTATACTTCTGCATCATCTTCATCAAATCCATCAAAACGATCACAACGCGTTCTGATATAAATAAAATGCAGTAAAAGAAGTCACGTTTACAATGAAGAAAATTCCACCAAAAATTATTATTTCCGCCAATTTATTATTTTTGCACAAAATTTGATTGTAAAAACCAACATAATCGAAATGTTTGTATAAAATGCATTCAAGAAAACTAACTTGAATTTATTTTCACTTGTTTCTTTAGAATAAAATTATAAAGACAATTTGTTTGGTTGATTTTAACCAAAAAAAAAAATCAAATTCATGGAAAACACACTTAAATCCCATATGTGTAGAAAACTACACACAAGGGTAGACAACGTAATTTTTTTTTGAGGATGAGATGAAGGTTAATCCGCGGTGTATTCCGATTAAAATCAATTAGGAGGAGTATAACATGTCTTTCTTGTGCGGTATGGGTCACTCCGCTCGTAACTTCCCAACTTCGTAAAAGGGCATCAAGATTATCTTCCTCGTCACTGCTGGCAAAAGGCTGGTTATTTGTATGCTTAACTTCAATAAAGCAATGCAAGAAACATTAAACTTTATCGTTGTTGAACAGTTACCTCAAACACATTACAATAAGAGTCAAAACGTGGAACTTACCTTCAATATTGCAAAACAGTTTCCTATAGTGCACTTCGAAGTATTTGTTTCTGTATTATAAAGAAAATATTTTCTAATAAAATCAAGGGGAGACCGCCCACCACTTCGCTTACCACCAGACGAATAGGGAATACACGCTGGCAGCTTTTCTCGATATTGAAGGTGCTTTTAACAACGTCAAGATGCATGCGATTAAAAAAGCGCTCGTAGATAAATAAAATAAAAAAAATAAAATAAAAAATGTGATCGCACCTAGAGGCACACCTCAAGGAGGGGTCATATCCCCACTTCTTTGGATCATGGTCATTAATGAAGTGTTAACGAAATTTAGATACAGTGGAATAAAAGCAGTAGCATATGCAGACGATGTGGTGCTACTTGTCACGGGGAAATTCCTAACCACTGTTAGTGAACTAGTTCAGCAAGGCTTAAACACACTAAACGTTTGGACTAAACAATGCGGACTGGGGGTCAACCCTCAGAAAACCGAACTAGTGCTGTTTACTAATAAAAGAGTTATACCAGCCTTCACGCTACCAAACATTGAGGGTACCCCCCTTAAGTTATCTGAGAGCGTGAAATACTTAGGCCTCATACTTGACAGAAAGCTAAATTAGAAGCTGAATATTAAAGAAAGGGTAAAAAAGGCATCAGTTGCTTTCTACACCTGCAGTAGATTCTTCGGGAAAAACTGGGGTTGTAGGCCGCAAATAACGCTATGGATGTACCGAGCGATAGTCAGACCCATACTTACATACGGAGGATTGGTATGGTGGCAAGCTGTCACCAAAACAAGCAACCTCAAAGATATTACCAAAGTACAGAGAATAGCTTGCACTTGACGATATCACTATTTACATTGATAGCCAGGCGGCCATAAAAGCAATAGCTGCTACACAAATAACATCGAAGCTTGTAAAGTGTTGCCGCGAAGAGCTGAAGGTTCTCGGCACGCAGCACAATGTAAAACTCTGCTGGGTCCCTGGACACAGAGGGATACCAGGCAACGAGGCTGCAGATGAATTGGCCAGAAAGGGCTCAGCCCTAGATAGAGAACAGGCAGATGGGACGGTCAAACCTCCACTTTGCAACCTTCGTGCCAAAATTGAACAAACATCTGAAACTAAGGCAAACAACAGGTGGAAATCAATAACCACCTGTGAGGTATCAAGAACATTGTGGCCAACACACGACAAAGCGAGAACAAAAAAACTCCTGCAAGTAGACAGGAAGTCTGTGTCCTTGTTTATAGGACTGATAACTGGGCACAATGTTCTAAGATACCACATGAAGAAATTAAGACTGAATGATGATGACATCTGCAGAGGATGCGGTGATGAAGAGGCATATGAGGACACAACCCATTTCCTCTGTCACTGTCCTAACCTCTGTCAATTGAGAAACAGAACCCTGGGCAAATTCTTCTTCGAAGTTATCGACGAGCTATCAGATGGATTACCATCTATCCTGCTGAAATTTGCCAGGGCTTCGGGATGGCTGTAACCAAGACGATTATACCACGGGTGGGAACATATTATGGGTATCACAATGGGTCCACAAGGACCTAAGTGTGATGGGAATATAACCATTCTCATCAGCCCACTAACCTAACCTAACCTACCACCAGACAAGATGACCAACTGCAACAGATTACTCACTACATAATAAACATATGCAGAAATTTGTTGACACAAGAAACAACGTTTACTCTTACTGTAAGAATTTGTTGTCAAGAACATTAGGATAACTATCCAGTCTAAGGTTTTGTTGTATTTTACATGGCAAACATGTTGCGGAAACAGGTTTAGTCTACATAGATTTGAAAAAAAAACACGCCTATTATATATATATTATGTCGGCATTGTCTTGTGCGCGGTTAATATGCATGTATATGAGTTTAGGGATTCAATCATATCGTGATCCGAAATAAACTTCACAGCATTAGTATCGTACCGAGCAGTTTCGTACCATATAATATAGTATCGCAGTTTAGTGCCTGAGTTTCGTACCGGTTTCGTACCAGTTTCGGATCAAGGTTTGGTGATCCGAAACTGTTTTGAATCGTACCAAGTAGTACAATTTCGTATCGGATCACATTTCTGCTCCAAAGACCGCACCAGACAATGACTTTTCGTGAATGCATAGCCTTCTCAACAATTACTCTTGGGTTCTCATCAGCCCAAGACAATCCTGCTTGTTGACGAATACATCGAGATGACAGTGATTTTTACAAACTTTTGTTCGAATACCTTGGAAAATAAAAGTCAAGTTGATGTGATATTCAGAGATTTCTCAAAATCATTTGATAGGGCTAGTCACAACATTCTATTGAAGAAACATGAATTCCTTGGCTTTCATTCTTATTTGCTAAAGTGGATTGAAAGCTATTTCAAAAATCTTGTACAATAGGTAAAAATAGGTTTTGAAAAATCTTTTAAAACTGTAAATTACTCGGGTGTGCCTCAAGGTTACCTTGAACTACTGAATGATCTCGAAAGTTTAAATTGTGTAGACTTAAATATCAAAAACTGTTTTGTTCTAACCCTTTCAAGGTCAACATATCCTGAGGGGTATGACTATACACAGGTTCTGGTTAAAAGAGGATCCAAAAGGATCTTGGGGTAATTTTTGATTCCAAATCGAATTTCTGTATGCGTTTTGACTACATTATTTCGAGAGAAAATTCTCTATTTGGATTCCTGTTTCGAAATTTCAGTGATTTACTGCTCTTATTCGACCCATTTTAGAATTTTTCTTTATCCCTCAACATGTAACTAATTATGGCCTTAATGAGCCTATCAAAAAATCTTGTATCCATTTTAATAAACATGCAAATGTAATCGATCTCGAATTAAGTAATCAAAATATGTTTTAGCAACTATATTACATGGTTAACATCCACTGAAGTTTGCTAACGCATCCATTCGGCATCGGCGTATTTATTGGCAATGCTTCAAATGGTCTGTGGGATTTAGCTCCTGAGTTTGTTGAAGTGTAGTTCCTGGGCGCTATGAAGAATAGAAAACGATGGAGTCTCGGCCACACTATCGCGTCCAATTGCAATGTTTTCGATGGAACGATTTGTACGAAGACGTACTGGTGCTGTCACATTTACCACCAATCCGGTTGTCTTGCAGAGATTGATTGCTCGGTTGGACAGATATTATTATTATTATTATTATTCAACTCTTTATTGGTATAAATTACATGATAGTACAAGTACATACTAGTTAAGTTTACGTAAAGAGAAAAAAAAGCATGGCTTTATATTGCCGTCTGCCGATAGTTTGACATTTCATGATTCGTTTCCTAAATTAAAAAGAAAGGATATAATAAAAACATTAAGCTAACTTGGTATACAATTCATGGATAACAAGAAAAAATAATTCTGATAAGACTTGTTTAAGTTACTTCCGCATTTGATATGTTACAATTTTTACAATTTTACAGATTCACAAAGCTATTGCGATACTTATAGGCATGCATAATATTTCGCGAGAGCAGTTTCCAACCAGACAGACCGTTTAAGAACTCTTTCGTTTTCTGAAGTGTGAGAAAGCTTTTGGAGAAATACAGTCTTCTAATTTCGAATAGTATTGGACATTCTGCAAGGAAATGGAAAACGCCTTCAAAAATTCTGTCTGTGCGGTGTAAAATTTAAGCCCAAAGTCTAAGTTCTGATTTTGAAGATTGTACTAATTTCATAAGTTGTCTTTTCATTACTGAAATAGTTGTGAATGGTCAATGAATGATTTAGCGTTCTATATAGGCTTCTGGATGCGGACATTTGCACCCTATTAAGGCAGTTTTCATAGAATCGTTCATCTATTTGTGCAATACACTGTTAGAATTTGTTTTGCCATTCATTGACATTTTCTAGAGTTAGGTTTAGTTCAATACCATATTCTGCTGCAAGATCGATCCAGTCATTAAAAGGCGTTAATTTTTAGCGAAAATCATGTCTTGGACAGTTATTCGGACTGAAAAAATCACGTAGTACACGATGCGTATTTTTTTGAAGGCCCACTTTCGTAATGTACTTGGATAGCCTTTACGCATTATTCGACTGTATATATGTTCATGGCTCAACTTCAAATGAACTCACAATGAGATTCCCTATCGGAATGGGGAAATCCCTAATGGAACGTACTTCACGTCCACATGCATATGTACATAACAGTTCGGCTGAAAAGTTCGTATCGTTTTAAAGAAAAAACCTTTTTTTTTTTTAAATTCGATTTTGTTATTCAATATAGTGGCCACCGAGGGCGATACACCGATTATAGCGATCTTTCAACTTTTTGATGCAATTTTTGTAGTACGATTTGTATTTTGCTTCAGAATAGGCCTCAGTCTCGGCGATTACCTCTCCATCGGCGCTAAATTTCTTTCCAGCGAGCATTCTCTTAAGGTCTGAGTCGCTTGGGGGCCAGATCTGGAAAATACGGTAGATTCGGAAGCAATTCGAAGCCCAATTCATAAAATTGTGCCATCGTTTTCATTGATTTTTGACATGGTGCATTGCCTTGATGAAACAGCACTTTCTTCTTCTTCAAATGGGGCCGTTTTTTCGCGATTTCGTGCTTCAAATGCTCCAATAACGCTGTGTAGTAGTCGCTGTTGATGGTTTTACAGGCGCCATAACTTTGTTTTTTTGTTCGATTGTGAACTCGCGCGGCACCCAATTTGCACAGAGCTTTCACATACCCAAATATTCATTAACGTTCCTTTGATATCTTTAGAGTGTCAGCTATCTCGATCATCTTCACTTTACGGTCATCTGAAATCATTTTGTGGATTTTTTTGATGTTTTCGTACGTAAACGCCTCTTTTGGACGTCCACTGAGTTCATCGTCTTTGGTACTCATATGGCCTGTACAGAATTTATCAAACCACTTTTGAATGATTGCTTCGGCTGGCCAGAGTCCGAATAACACTCATCAGGCCACTTTTTGGTATCAGTAGCATTTTTTTCATAAAAAAACAGTGTTTCATTAACGCACGAAATTCCGTTTTATCCATTTTATCAAAATAACAAAAGTTGATTCACTCAAAATGCTATATCACAACAACTAATAGTCCGACAGCTGTCAAATTTATGTACGAATTTTTGGTAGGGTGGTACTTACTAAAAATGATATGGATTTAATTCTAGTGGCGCCCTCTCATAGGAACGATACGAACTTTTCAGCCGAACTGTAATATGTGAATTGTCGGCGTAGACTTGGGCTTTGACGTAGCTCTAAAAGAAATAATTTAGGGGATCAAATCAAAAGACTGCGGCGCGCGGTCTAATAGATGATCAGGATCAGCGGAAATCAGGATCATCCTCCAAGTGCCCAATCAGTAAACTCCAAAAGCATGTATGTACGTCTGTGACTTAGATTTTGTAAGACCATCAAGCTGATTCATTTTCTGCATTTCTCCGTCAGTATGTATAAGGAAACTGAAGCAATTTGCATCTACTCATAGATACATATGCAGTTTCGTGGATTCCTAATTCACCCTATCAAGTGGTTGCACCATCAATCTCTTCCATTTAAATTCATAGCGCACAAGTTTTTTCCATAACTCATTCCGCGCCGTGTTATCTCTGCTTGCAACTTTTACAGATGTCCAATTACATGCACCATAACGTTCAAGCACCGCGACATTTCGTTTATTTTTTATGTTTATTTTTCTTGTTTTCTTTTGTGAATCGGTCGCCCAACATACAACACGTGAACCCCAATCTACCGCTCTTTGTTTCGCAAAATTTTGTGTGTAATTTATTGCCAGGACTTGAAGTCGGTTAAACACAATTGCAACACTATCGCTCCAGTTTTTAATGTCGCAACAAGGGAAGGATAATGTGTGCGCGCTGCAGTGCTGCGCGTGCCACATTCTCTGTGTAAATTGCATCGAGTTGTTGGTCCATTGAGGCGCTTCCTTCGTTTCCCACTGCCATGCCGGCCGCCGAAGTTTTCATCAGCTACGTAACGATATGTCCCACCGCTCCACAATGCTTTCTGGTGGAGGAAAGGATGCGAGCGATGGTGAGCATTTTAAATTTTATCCTGCGAAAAGGACTTATTTATGAGGTTGGCGTGAACCAGTAAAAATGAAATTTTCACTGTGGTTTTGGTACGCCACTGATGCAGAAGGAAATCCACAATAGCATCTAAACGTTGAACCCTCTGGACTCAGCATTTGCATTGCATCCAGTTTCGCTTCTGTCATCGCGTGCGGGGGAGTTGGCGCGGCGCGCCCAGCCAACTATGTTCGCGGTGACAACCGGCATCGGAAACTTTATGATGATTTTGTTGTGTGCTGTGTTTTATGACAGAGCATAATTGATTTCGGAGCGCGAACGGGGTGGCCAATACGAAAAATACATAGATTCAGTCGGGAGGTGTGCATCGGTGTGGTGTTGTAGCTGAACAACGGTATTGGGATGTTTGCGATTCAATACATTATGTTTTGTTTGACAATTGTCATTTTGTCTGGTGTGAAAATATCTGTTCTGTTATTATTGCCAAATTGGAAAAGTTTCGGCAGTTGGTAGGGTTGGGGGTTTTGCTGTCTTTCCTGGGAGGTCAGACCGAAATTGGTATTTCTATTAAGCCTGCTGCCGGCAGCTGGTCCTGAAACTTTTAACTTTCTGTTGTTTGGCTTCTTGAATTTTAGGAAATTTCAAATAGATAAATCACTTGCAGTAAATAGCAATTTTTTGGGGGAGGGATTTTGTAATTTTCCCATTCGAATTGGCTTTTTTCTTTATTCGAACTGTATAAGAGGGGTGGGACAGTTTGGGAATGAAGAAATATAAGAACAAGAAGTTTTTAATGACACATTTGTCCATATGATGTTTTATTGCCTGATTGCTGTGTGCTCGTTCAAATGCTTAGAAGTTTTCAAATCGAAAATGAAGACATTTATGGGACATTTGGGAGTTAATATGGGTTTCGCTTTCGATGTGAGATATGTCAGAACACTTTCTGCCGTACATACATATGGAGCTATTTGTGAAGCCCAGTAAGTGTGTAGTATTGATTGCATAGTGTGGAATTGTGATTTAAGTACCAATTTACATGCACACAAAGTGTATTTCTCCTTTTCAAGTTTTTGACCGACGACACGCGTTTTCTTTTTTATTATACTTAGAACTGTTAACCTTAGGTTTTAATCCCAACTGTTTTGTTGAATATATTTTATTCGTGGACCGTGTGAGTAATGAAGAATATGTGTCAAATTTACTACTAATCTGAGTTGAGTTAGTGGGTTGACAGCAGCTTTCAGCTATCAAGCAGCTTTCAAGCGCAAACTCACAAACTAACACTCATGGCTCTTGCATCGTTGAAACCGAGAAGCTTTCCATTCTCGGTATGTGTGTTGATGCCAACCTACGTTGGAATGACCACATATTCGAAGTCGCGAAATGCCTAGGATTCCTCCAAAGATGTAAGAAATTCTTCACCCCTTCTGATCTAGCTACAATTTATAAGGCGTATATTCGCCCCAAGCTCGAGTACAGTGCTCATATCTGGTCGATTGCTCCAAAAACATCACTGCACCTGATCGATAGAATACAAAAGCGCGCGATAAAACTAATAGGGGATAGGAACATCACTAAGTCAATTGACTCTCTTGAACACCGTCGTAATATTTCCTGTCTTTCCCTGTTTATCACTTTTTCCACAAACAATTTCTCTTCAACAATTTTCCCGCAACACACGTCTCGCAAGGAATGCCCATCAGTTTACCCTTAAGCCCAACTTCGGACGTACAGTAAAATATAGAGATACTTTCTTTAACCCATTTTTGGCCAAAGGTGCGGTAATTTCGGTAATTTAAAATATTCTTGAATATTTCCAGGAAATTATTGTTATGGGCAAATGTGTTTTTTACGAAATTTTATAGATCCATAGTCCGTGATCAAATAAAAAAAAAATATATTTTTAAATTTAGTGATAGTTATTGACCATAGAAAATAAAGTTGCGTATACGCACCTTTGGCGTGATATGTAAACATTTCGTCAGTAGGGCAAGGTTAGGTTAGGTTAGGTAGCAGTGGCTGCCGGTAACAAGTACCAGCACACTTAGGCCTATAGAGGCCCATTGTTATACCAAGGATCTTGGGGATAATTACCCCGCTACTTGAGAGAACCACTTGGAGCTTTGTACAAAGCGAAGAAGGCTTCCCACGTCTTTTTGTGTTAGATCACTTAGATCATCGAAGAAGTATTCTCCCAGGTGAAGTTTCCTACTACGAGAAAGGGCTGGACACGAGCAGAGGAGATGTGTTGGACTTTCCTCCTTCTCTTCGTCTCTACAGCTTCTGCAGAAGTCATTCGAAATGACGCCAAGTCTAGTAGCGTGCTTGCCTATAAGGCAGTGTCCTGTGATGACACCGATAATCGTACTAATATGTAGTCTTTTTAGTGACAGAAGGTATCTAGAGCGGTTTAGATCCAATCTAGGCCAGATTTGCTTTGTAGCAAGGCAGGTGGTACCACCTTCCCATCTAGCGTTGGTTTTATTGACTGTGTCAAGTTTGAGTGCTAGCTTATAAGTAGCGAGTGGCATACCTATATTTTTCTTGTCGAGTAGAATATGTATTATTGTTCCTATTTTAGCGAGCTCGTCAGCTTTGCAATTCCCTGGAATGTCTCTGTGCCCCGGCACCCAGCAAAGGTGAATGTTAAACTGCTTAGCCATCTCTATGAGAGATGAACGGCAGTTGGAGGTGGTCTTAGAAGTGGATGAGACTGATTCCAGAGATTTTAACGCCGCCTGACTATCCGAGAAAATGCTAATATCGTTAGTGGATATTACATTTCTCTTGATCCAGGACAGTGCTTCCGAAATCGCCATGATCTCCGCCTGAAACACGCTATAGTGATCAGGGAGGCGAAAGGAGAGATTTAGTTTTAATCTGTCTGAGAAAACACCTCCTCCTACACCATCATTGGTTTTAGAGCCATCAGTATAGAAGTGTATCGACTTGTCTATTACAGCACCTAGGTCATCCCAGAAAGATCTATCTGGAATAGTGACCTTAAAGTTTTTGTCAAAATTGGGCTTGGGTACAGTGTAGTCTATGTTTTCGGGAAGAGTGAGATTGTCTAGTAACATGGAATGGCCAGTGTAATTACTTGACCATTGTGAGATGGTTTTGAGTCTTATGGCAGAGCTGGTTGCCATTTGTTTACCAATTAAGTCTAGGGATGGGAGATATAGTAGGATGTCTAATGCTGCGGAGGGTATTGATCTTAGTGCTCCACTAATGCACAGACACGCTAATCTTTGTACTTTCCCCAAGCTGTCGCGGTGTATAGCTCTATCTAGGGCGGTCCATCAGACCACTACGCCATACATCAGAATCGGTCTGATGACAGATACATAGAGCCAGTGGGCGATGCGGGGTTGAAGACCCCATTTTCTGCCAATGGCTTTCTTGCAGGAGTAGAGTGCTATGGTAGCTTTCTTTACTCTTTCTTGGATATTGAGTTTCCAACTAAGCTTACTATCCAAGATGAGACCTAGGTACTTTGCTTTGTCGGTGAAAACTAACTTGGTACCATATAAAGAAGGGGGGTCTATCTGATGGATTTTGTATTTCCTAGTAAAAAGAACCAACTCCGTTTTCTGAGGGTTAACCCCCAGTCCACATTTATCGGTCCATTTCGAGAGCTTATTTAGTGCATTTTGCATTAGTTCATTGATCGTGTGAAGATGCTTGCCGGAAATAGCTATAGCGACGTCATCAGCATATGCGATTACTTTGCATCCCACGCCTTCTAGGAGTAGCAAAAGTTCATTTACTACCAGGTTCCAAAGAAGGGGGGATAGGACACCACCTTGGGGGGTGCCTCTGCTGACAAATCTCCTGGAAGAGGACTCGCCCAGCTTGGTGTTGATAATTCGACTAGAGAGTAGTAAATTGATCAATTTGCGAAGCGAGTTCTCGACCTTGAGATTTGAAAGGGCATCTATTTTAGCCTCCGATTTAACATTATTGAAGGCACCTTCTATATCCAGGAAGACAACCATTGTGTATTCTTTGCAGTAAATCGTCTTCTCAATGGTGCGTACTAGGGAGTGCAGTGCAGTTTCTACTGATTTACCCTTACAGTAGGCATGTTGGGATTCTGATAGCAGTCTTGATTCAATGCTGCTGCGAAGGTGGGTATCGATCAGTCTTTCTAAAGTTTTTAAGAAGAATGATGATAGGCTAATAGGTCTGAAATCTTTTGGTCTAGCGTGAGAGCTCTTTCCCGCTTTGGGAATAAAAACTACTTTGACTTCCAACCATAATTTGGGAATGTACGTATTATTTATACAAAAAGTGAGTATAGTTTCCAGCCAGGGCAGAATTATGTCAGTTGCCGACTGCAATTCAGCAGGTATTATGCCGTCAGGTCCCGCAGACTTGTATGGTTGGAAGCTGCGTAGTGCCCAAAGCAGTTTGTCCTTTGTGACCAGACTATTAATGTTATTTTGTGTAAGTTGAGTAGGTTGTGTACTGTTAGACGAACTACTAAGTGGAGAAGAGAAGCTACCAGGAAAATGTGTATCCAGAAGTAGGTCTATTGTTTCTTCGCTTGAAGAGGTCCAAGAGCCATCTGGTTTCATAAGATAGCCAGGAGTACTTGGATTGGTCGAGAGTATTTTTCGTAGCCTTGAGGCTTCCGAGAAGTTCTCAATGTTGTCGCAGAAAAGTCTCCAGGATTTCCGTTTAGCTTTCCTAAGAGTACTTTTGAATACTGCGAGGGACTCCTTATAAGAGTTCCAATCTAGGGTACTTTTTGTGAATTTGGCCCTGTTGAATAGCAGTATACAGCGTTTTCTTGTACTGCTAATTTCGGAGTTCCACCATGGTGGTTTTGGTTTCCCCTTTGGTCTTATTGTAGGGCATGCTACATCTAGTGCCCTATTGCAGGCGGAAGTAAGTTCTCCTACCATGCAGTCAAGCTCTTGTGTGAAGCCCGTGACAGGGGGTATTGAAGAAGGGATTAGCCTCTGTAGGGTATCCCTGTATTTAGCCCAGTCGGTCTTTCGATAGTTCCGAAACTCTTGTTTGGCTGGGGATGGTCGTCTAACGAGAATTTGATGTATCGGTGATCTGAGAACGAGTGTTCAGCCGAAACTTTCCAGTTGTTGATCGATTGGGAGATATTATCAGATACAAGTGTAATATCTAGAACTTCCTGTCTATTGCAGGTTATAAAAGTTGGTGTGCAACCTTTGCTGCAGTAGGTGAGGTTTGTATTAAGAAAATAGTCAAAAAGTAACTCACCTCTGTTGTTGGTGTCGGAGCTGCCCCAAATAGAGTGATGCGCGTTAGCGTCACTACCCAGGATTAGTCCATCCTTGCGCCTCTCTGCATCCGCGATCGCCTCCCTCAGATAGTTCGGAGGTAGAGGGCCTATTTCGTCATGGCCGAGACCAGCCAGATTTTGCCCTTGCCAGTCTCCAGTTTTACCACTACTGTATTTCGATCGCTGTAATTAGAGAGTAGGAATATATTAAGATTACTCTTTGCGAGAATGCAGGCTCTTGGCTTACCTGCATTCCTCTTGTGGTAAGGAGTATAATTAGGAGTCCTGAGTCCAAGTATCGAGTTACCATTAACCCAAGGTTCCTGGATCAGAACGACGTCTTCTCCTAGTTGTTGGAGTCGGAGAAGAAGTGAAGCGGATGCCGCTTTGGAGTGGTGGAGGTCAATCTGAACTAATCGCAGCATTGGAGCTACAATCAGGCGGATTTACCTCCACTACTGTAGAGTTTGCCTCTGGGTCTGAGTCCGAAGCTAGAAGCTCGTCCTCACTCAAGCATATGATAGGCTCAATCTCCATATCCGAGAGCGGTTCTTCCAGGGATAGGGGGTGGGATTGGGATGGTGGTGGTGGTAGTGGTGAGGGTACCGTCTTCGAGTCATTTGTCATTGCACCGGATGACATCTGCGAGCATGACGGTAGCTCCGAAGTGGTTGCGAGGTCCTTGGGTGAGGGGTTTGACTCCGCTATTGCCTCGTCTTTTTTGTACACCTTAAAGGTGATAGAGTCAAACCCGTAGCTTATTACGCCGTTGGTTTTGGCGAGAGGAGCCAGGGATTCCTGATTGATAACAATACAGGCACTCCTAAAGAGACCCCTGGCTTCATCTAACCTGCCTCTTCCAATTGTGCGTCGGAAGTTGTGGGTTGCAGAGCTTAATGACGCTAAGCACATCTGCGGCAAGAGGGGGTTCGGTTGGGATCCAGGCCCGGGTTCTTGGTCTGCTCGGGATATCCTCCTTTGCTACGACCTCCAACCTAGCACCTGGCCATATCTCACCCAATTGGCGTATTGCCAGCTTATAACCAACCACCAAGTGATCCTTAAGAACCTCGCTGAAAGGCCTTGATGTGATGCTGGACGGCTTAGGTGTGGTGTTGTTCACCTTAGTTCTTTTTGAGTCCGGATGGGACTCGTCCAGCGACCTTTGTCTTTTTGACGCGGAGTCTGAAGACGCAGCGGGTGACTTCTTGGTGATTTTCATCGCCCAATCAAGAGAGGCCCTTTGTTGTGCTGATCTGGCCTCTTCAGCAATTTTGCCAATTCTTTCCAGTACATTGGCAGCAGTCTTACGGTCCCTATAAGCCTGCTTGGAGGGGGCGATATACCGTTTCCGGCGTACCGTCCCCGAAGCGTCCGAAGCGGACGACCGTGGGTGATTGGAGGATGCGTTGGGAGACGGGCCAGAAGCTTTCGGTCTTCCCAGCGCATCCAAATGGGTATTTAGGAGTGGATGCGCGCCTTTGCCAGCAATGCTAGAATCCAGCTTGGGTAGCAGATTCTTTGCTGCTGCTTGGCATCGAGCAACCTCGGCAGAAGACCCTGAGGTCTTGCTGCCGGCCGGGATTGAAGAGGACCCGGTCTTGGAATTATTGTTTTTGTTATTATTGTTGTTTTTGTTGTTGGATTTCATTTTAGTTCCCACGAGTAGCGGAGAAAGAAGGTCCAGCTGCACAGAGATCCGCAGTATGCAGGTAAGGCTGGCTTATCCGGATGTCGCCAGGTTTCCGGATACTCCGTGCAAGACTGAGCTATTTAAAGGGCCCTCAGCCTGGTCGATTCTCGGCACGGGTCGTATGACACCTTAATCCGGCCCGGGATTGGGAGCGAAGGGATAGAGGATGGGAATGGTGTGACGGGGTCGACTATCCTTTGGTTGAGATTTCCTCTAGGGTTGGTGACCCGAGAGTCTTTGACCTTTTAGGCCCCTACACCACGACGAGGTAGATAGTCAGGTAGGGGGTCAGTAGGGCAAAATTTTGTTTGAATAAAATTACGTGTATTTAGTATTTTATATGCCAGCTGTATATAAATTTACTATAAGCTGCTGATGGTATGCTGGAAACATGAATTTTTTTCTGAAGAAATATATGTAATGTATGTATGTATCATGTCTTGGAACATCAAAAAATCACTTAGTCTTCAAAAACTGAAAATATTGTTAGAAGAGGACGATGATATACTAGAAGCTGAGAATGTAGACGCTGTATATCCATGTTCCACCATCTGTTGATGAGCTTACCGCTAAAGAAGACTTGGACGAAAATGTTTTGGAAGCCGAAGAATTGCCAAGTAATATAACAGGTACTTTTGAAGTTTATTTGCGATAACAACGCTCAACAGAAGAGGAACCATCATTAAAAAAGCCAATATATCCAAGAAATACATGTATACCAGATTGAATAAAAGGTGGTCCGATATTTTCAACATTACCAGTTTCAGTAGAAAATATTCACAGAGAAGCTTTTGAAAATACATAAGTGTGCTGGACAAACTCCATTAGAGTTTCAATGAGCCGTAACTGATTTAGTCAAATAAAGCAAAATTAACATCTTTTTGACAACAATCTATAAAACAAAATTGCAATTGGGTATTTTTTCTCACAACCTCTCTGTAGATTTAGAAATTTTACCGTGTTTTGGTCGGCATTCCACAAAGATGTTTATAACAGAAAAGTCATATGCTGGTGTCTAACCCGAACATTGCATAATCTGAGACGGTATGGGAGCGCACGTGATTACCGACCTGAGTGTAATTTTGAGTCTCAGTCACCACCAAATTGTCTTCGAAACTTATTTTCTTCTTATAATCTTTTTACTTTGCTGAAAGAGACAAGGTTTTATGCCACGAAAAAAGATAGAGGCTTCTTCGACTTTGCTTTTGACGAAAAGGCTGAAGCTGCTGTTTTCAGATGAATTGACCCTGCCACCGTAAAGGCAAAAAAACAATCAGAAAGCTTGAATGCTCATAAATCAACCTTTTATGAGAAGTAGCAAATTATAGAATTCGTGTTCGTGGCAAAAAATGTTAGTAACCATTCTTCCATTATTATCCAACACCTGTTGAATTTACATATTTGCAAATACATAACAACAAATTCAGTCAGATTGTTTTCAGGTATTATGTAGTGCGTTCTTTGATAAAAGTTGAGGAGCTAGGACATGAAGAAAACAATAAAGATTGTATGTACATATATCGGAATCCAATTTAAATAAGGGTCGCCGTTTTGGTAATAAATATAAGGCATAGTCTTGTCGAATATAACCAAAAAGCACGAAGAAAATGCAGATATTGTAAATCCCATACTATTTACATGTGTAGTAAACTCAGAATTGTTGGTTGAGGCCTTGGTCCACCCCGGACTGTAGCTATGTAAGTACATATATAAGTTAACTCAAAGTTCATTTGCATTTGAAATGTTTTGCAGATTTCATATGAAAAAATAAAATAGCATTTTTTTCAACACTATACGCATTTGGCCAAAGGTTTTGTTCTGTAAATACCATTAGCAAAAAAAATTCTTTTTTCCATAATTTGTTCTCTCCTAATGTTATTTATTATTAAAAAATAAATTGTAGCCAAAAAGTTTGCATTTTTTAACTATCGGCCTTTAATGGGTTAACCGCTCAACACGAATGTGGAATGCTTTACCAAACACGATTTTTCCCTCCCGTTACGATCTACAAGCATTTAAGACCAATGCGCATCGGTTTCTCCACTTTCATCCTCCCTAAATTTCCCTTGGCCCGCGCTGTTCAAGACATTTTAAGGGTATTCATAACCCCTTTAGCGCGTGTGAATTATAAAAAAAAAAAAAATCGAAATTCGAACTTTTTGGGAGTCACTTGCAAGCGGACACATGTGTTGATCACTATCGGAGATAAGCTCGCAGAATTCCAACACAGTTCGTATTTTGCGAGTAGCTATCGAAAGTCAACATGGAAAAACAAAAAAAAATGAGAACTTGTAAAAATTCTTACTTACTTAGTTGGCGCTACAGCTCGAGGTGAACCTGGGCCTGCTTCTCGCAACCATTTGTGTGTGCGTGTTATATTTTTGCACGAATGGAAGGGACCTACAGTTTTTTGCCGGCTCCGAACGGCGAGTTGAGAAGCTCAATCGTGACAAATGATACTCTTTGATGCTTGTCAGACATTCGAAAGAGGTGGGCACTGTGAAAAACTTTTAGGTGTTTGCGGCGGGATTCGAACCGAAGACCGGCTGGCTCAGTAGTCCGACGCACTAACCACTTGCGCTACGGTGCCCAAATTCACCAATTTATATTTTTTGAAGTACATACATAATATGCATTTTCTTTTTGCTCTTACTTACAAATATTTATATTTAAAATAAATAAAAAAATATATTTATTATGTCAGAGATGTCCAACCGTATTTATTAAGAAATAAAGATGATTTAAGACTGCCGACACTAAGAAATGCAAGATCTCAGAATAGTCTAATATATAAGGGCTTTAAACTTTTTAATAATTTGCCAAATAATGTCAAACAAATGAGCAATACTTTTGAATTTAAAAGAGCAATAACTGAATTTGTTAAACAAAATATTTAAAATTAAAATATAGAAAATGCCAATGCCCGTTAGCAACATATTTTATAAATGTATTATATATTTTATTTGTAAATTGTAAATAGCAAATTGCGCTAATAAAATGTATTTATCTATTTATTTAAAACTGTAACGGCCATATAATAGGTATATTATTATATATGTTACCGGTCAAACCCAATTACAGGCAAAACTAGTTTCGCCTAGGCAAAACTTTATTTTATTTGGCAAAATATTCTTTTGTGTTTTTAATTTGTTTGGCTTTCATTTTATCACATGTAAAAAATAATATTTTGTCAAATAAAATAAAGCAAAATAGTGAATGCAGAATATTTTATGACGAAATAATTACCAACCTAAATGAAAGTTTGCCAAATAAAAACTGCGAAGAAACAAAATGCGGGTTGTTGATAAGCAAAATAATAAATGAACTGATAGCTGCAGTAAGTTCATTGCACTAGGTCTCCTTTATTGAACAAAAAATCGAAAATTTCCCTCAATAATATTTTATTATAAATAAGTAGACTTTATTTGAATAAATATTGCTCATCTAATTGATTGCCTTTTAATTTTACCCAATTGATTATTTGAATAATAATTCGAAACTAGTTTGGCCTAACAAAGCCTGAAATCGGGTTTGGTCGGTAACATATATAATTCACTCACTTTAACCCGGGTTAAAACTTAAATTAATGTAAAGTGGAAAGTAAATCTAACTCCATAATATTCACTCGTTTAACCTGCACTTAAAACCCAGTCGAATTAACCTGGTCGGCATTAAATCCGTTCAAATTTAAACTGCCCCTGGCAACGGATTTATACTTTAACTCGGGCTAAAAATTACATTTTTAAAATATTGACTCGTTTTGATGAAGTCACTTTTGACATGTTTTTTAGGAAATGTTGATGTCTAGAGAAAACGAATTTTAGAAGGGCCACTGCAGCCATTGTTTAGGCAATGGTCGACACTATAAGAGACACTACCTCATTCAATAAATTAGATGTCCGACTTGTTGTTGACGTTGATGTCGTCTCATCGACTAGAGGTAATACCCTTTTGCTGTCAACTGGTGCGATTCCTGCAGAAAAACTGCATATTTTTTTGACCACCTCCTCGGAAATCTAGAGCTATCGAATCTTCTAAGATTCACCAAGAGCACAAACTGATTTTCGAGTTAGTAAAAAGAGAATTTACTCCCAAGCTAAGGGATTTCCTAATGATTGCTCGAAATCACACACCCTTCCAAACCTAACCTAACCTAACATAATTCAACTACCTCCGAAAGACCAAATAAAACTGACGGCGATTTAAGCGGCAGATGGTAACCGCCGCCAGTTGCTAGGGTTGATCCTTTTTGGAATCTCGAAAGCTTGTAGAGCTGTTTTCGTTGCCAATATCATTTACTTTACTGCCACCTTTCATTTCCAATATAAAATGCACAAAACACAAACACTTTCTGTTTTTTTTTTAATTAATTTCAACCGACATTTGTCATTTTAACATAAAATGGACAAAACATTTAAGAGCGGGCTTAGCTGTTTTTAACCCAGGTTAAATGAATCTTAAACCATCCGGGCTTAATAAACGTTTTTGAGTGAATATTATGAACATAAGTTTAAATGTTTGGGTTTAAAAAATGCGGGTTTAAAATTCATTTAAGCCTGATTTACACCCGGACTGAATAATATGGCCGTTAAAATTTACTCAAAAGACTTCTTTCACAATTATTATATTATATAATGTGCCAATAAATAAGGCGCTGCAACTTTTAAGAATGCATGTCGCTTTCACTACCTCCAACTGTTAACTAGCAGAATAAATATAATATAATAATAGCATGGTTAAAAGAGTACTCTCAGAAAATAAACTCTCAGAATTAATTCTATAAGATAACTCGCGATATTAAAATCTCGAAAATATTACTCTCAAATGGACAGCCAACCGAGAGTAACTCTCGAGAGTTTACTTGCGAAATTGCTCTCAAATAGAAAGGCAGTGGAACCGTAGGGTATTTCTCAAATGGATCAGAGACAAATTTACTAATTTCGCCTATTTTTTTGTTTTTCAATCAGATAACCCACCATTGAGTTAGGGCTGTATATGTATGTATATGTATAATCATAATTTTCCTCACAGATATGCAGTTTCTTGACTATTATCTTAACTCCCAAAAAGAATATTCTAATTATTTATATGCTATAGCCTGGCCAGAGAACATATCTATGAATAAAAAAATAAAACACGTTAATCGGATCAGTGGTTCTCGATTGAAGTTGCAACTAACAGAAATATACTTTGCATTTTATAATATGTAAGGATCGGTTTCTCATGCCTTTCGTGTGCTCACGCTGTTGTGTAGATTACAGTTCTGAATTTTATACAAACCAAATGGTAGACAATTAATTTTATATGGTTTATACATATGTATATAGCCAGTCAAGATTTTGAATTTATTTTTTACTTTCAGACTAGAGGTATGTAAGTAGATACTCATACTCATACTTTTCAGAAACTATAATGTATATTCAAATAGCTTCCCGTCGAGCTCCGAGATTACCTGAAAGAGCGAAAGAAACCAATCGAATGCGATAAACTAACAAACTTCTGCGGCATTTTTACATACTCGTACATACATACATACATTATATATGTAATTTAAGGAATAAATAATGCATCTTAGTATAATCTTAAAGAAAACCTAATTAGGACAGCCTTTGTTTGTTGAACTCTTCAAAAGTATTAAAATGCCGCCTATTAAATTTAATTTGACGACCACACATTTTATACTCCGTATCGAGACTAAAACCCATTGACTTACAATGAGCTCCGTTCGCAAAACACAAATAATAAATCCCCAAATGCAACGACCATATACACTCATACACAGCAATTCTTTTCAATTCCTTCCAGCCATGATATCATTGAAAGGATTTCTCACAGGAATCTCATTGCTTTGCATTTGTACGAGTATATGGATGTCAGTCGATATAACATTCGAACCAAACCACGAAGGGATAAGCAAATAAAAGCAAAACGATTGCTGGACCACTGGGCATACATACAAATGTTTATACACATGTCCACGTATATGCATGGACATCGTATACTTAGGATTAACATTATGCGGATTGAAATTTACTTGAGTGAATGGCAGCACTAAAACAAAGCCAAGTGCACACACTCATTCTAAATGGATGAACATAAAGCTCATATAAAAGAATCCGAAAATCAGAATAATTTAGCTGCTTTATGACGTTGCGATTCAGTGGAAATATATTTATTTGTATATGGTAATTCGAAGGAACATGAATGCAGGATAAACAACTTTTATTTGTGACGTTGATTGCAAGCAGAAACCGCATATGTATCTCTATCCGACAAACGAACGAACGAAAGAGTTAGCTTTGTATTTGTATTCGCCGTAATGCAATCGAAATTCCTAAAGAATCCAAATCATTTGAATCCACGGAATCTGAAAACGTGTTTGCAACCATCTGCCAGTTAAAGTGAAAATCTCACTTTCGTACTTGGTTGGGAGAATTTATGAGGTTACGTATACGCCATACGCCAGACGCCACCCTCTCTAGCTGACAGCTCTTAGGTAAACTTGCCATTGCCTGACAAATTTCAACGCATATCTCTTGGGGGGAAATATTTAAGTTACATTCGTCCTTCAATGCGCCGCTCACTACTGCTGCTCTAAGTACGAGCAAGAAATTCTTAAAGCAACAACCATAGTGCGAGTACCTACTCCATTCCTCTACGATGAAACAGGACGGCACGGTACTGCTTTTCTTGGTGTAATTCACCATCAGTGATGAAACTCGACAGTTATGTGCTCAGAATTTTATGGAATGTCGCACTTAGTGAAATTTGTTTGTTTTCCCTCGTAATAACCCGACGGCAGTTGGTACAAGAAAACTTTTAGTGTTGGAATTCTTGTAAACATTGTCATTCCATATAACCAAGTTATTTTAGCACCCCCAGAATAGGGTGGAATTTATTTCATCAATTTGTTGGACAAACGATAACCTACTCAGTGTAAATGACTTCCCTAATGTGTATCCTTCTGCCATCAGAAGTCATGAATTGGGTTTACTGTCCAATGAAGCCGGTTGTTGTTGTTTGTGATCAAAGAAGAGAATTTGAATGAACATTGTGTTAACTATTATCGGCTTACATGTATATATTTTTTGAAAAAACACAAATTTAAGGAACTCATCGAATTTTTTTTATTATTTATGAGGAACTAGCTGGTTGGGTTGTACCCGCTTCTCCGGGTCTTTAAACAAACAAATCCACATTTGTCGATTTCACGTCGACCTCAGGAATTGAGCAAATCACAAACAACACTCCACCGCATTTTGCATAAAGACATGGGTCATAATAACTTATATGTGGCTGTACCCGCAACTTGGTCCGCGTGGACCTTAGAATTTCTGGTCGCAATTATTTGTATGCTCAGGAGGGGTGAACATTTTTACGGATACTCTGTCACCCGTGCTAAGAGTTACATATGTGAGACTCTAAGGCCGGTAGGTATCAACAGCTGATAAGCAAAGAGCCTCATATACCTATACACCAACCGCTATTAGAGAGAATTTATGAGCGCTTATACAACTTGTGAGTGGTCCCAACAACTCTAAAGGGGGGAAATAGGTGTAGAAGATTGAAAAAATTCAATTTTGTTTTTCATAAATCGATTATAGAACTCATCAAAAATATACTCTAAAAATTTCAAAACAACATTTCAAGCCTTTTAAAATTTATAAGCATTTAAGTGAGTAATGCCCGGTTTCACCAACCGCTTTTAAATATTTAACAGGCTGTTTAATTTTAAAATTACATTTTTCCGTTTCACCAACCAAAATGAATTGAATTTTGTTTTCTAATCATTTATACCACTTTTCCTAATTAAATTTTCCAACTAGGCCTACATACTCAGATAGGTTTGAGTCTGGGATGTTAAGGGGAAAATGGTATGAAAATTAGGGTTTTGACGGGTATTCTAATAAATGAGCATACATTAAAACCTTCGTAAAGTCATACTTTATTGAAAAAACAAATTGCAAACTTATGATTTAGTTAGAAAATCGCACTAATTGCCAACTGTGGTTAAAAAAAAAGTTAAGAAATAATTTTTTCGCTTTTTACCTGCTGCGGTTTTTTCGAAGTATCATAACATTTGTGAGTTTTTCAGAATACTTACTACACACTTTTTTGTTAACAATTGTTGCGTTAATAAGAAAAAATAACAAAACTGTACATTTATTACGCATTTTTTATAGAAAATCGACCTGAAAGTCAAAAAAATAGTATGGGCAAGATTTAGGATATTGACTTAAAAATAAAATATCTGGAAAGCAAAAAAAGGTATCCAATTTATTCAAACGCAGATAAGAAGGGTGTTATCTCTTCTAAAATTAAAATTAAATTTCTGTAGTGAGTATTAGAGGAGATATTTGAGTTCGTATGGATCAAGGTACACCAAAGTAGGTGTTTTCTTAAATTCTCGATAAATGATGTCCAAATTGGAGATAGACCATTGCTGTGGAACGATTTTTTTCTTAGAATAAACCCAATAATCAGTTGCCAAAGTTTTGACATTTAACTTGGAAACACCCTGTATAGTTGATATTATATCTATTTCACTTTCCCCATGAGAATTTGAAGTACACTAAAATCAAATTTTTTACCAAATACGCTAGTTAAAAATTCAATAAATTGGGTTAGGTTAGGGTTAGGTTAGGTTGAAAGGGGTTATGAGGCTGAGCCATCATAAAAAACACTAGGCACCTAATGGGCCCATCGCGATCCCCTGGGACCATCGCATGATGGCACCTAAACCGAAACACTTCCATCGAAACATTTAATTTCCCTGCAAAATTTTAGAATTTTATTGTGGCCTGCTTGGCCAGCCTCCCCCAGTGTATCAAAGAAGTAATGCCCTAAAAATTTCTTACGAAAACGGGCAATAGCCTGACAGTCGCAAAGGATATGTTCAATATCCTCCGATGTTCCTATGTCATTGCAGTATCTGCATTCGTCCGTGCTTGAAAGACCCATTCTTTTAGCATGTTTCCTCAAGAGACAGTGCCCGGAGAGAATTCCTATTAGAGTTCTTAACTTTGCCCTATTCATTCCAAGGATTACCCTGGTTCCTTTACGGTTCATAACCGGCCAAAGAGCCTTGGATACCCTGTGTCCCTCTATTTCTGACCATCTGTGGTCCGCCAAACTTATGATCTTGCTGTTTAGTTTTGCCCTAATGCTGCATGATGGCGGTGCCATGCTCACAATCGACTCGGTTACAGGCAGTGCCCCCCCTTTCCTTGCCAGCTCATCTGCGAGTTCATTTCCCTCTACGCCAGAGTGTCCAGGCACCCAGCAAAGTTTGACCCTATTGTGTCTGCTTAGTGTTCTGAGCACAGAGCGACATCCTTCTACGATTGCCGATTTGACGATACACGATTCTAGTGCTCTGAGCGCGGCCTGACTGTCGATGTAGATGATGATAACCTTATCCGTTATAAGCTTCGTCACCAACAGCTCCGCCGCTCTCTTCACAGCTAGGACCTCCGCCTGAAATACACTACAGTTATCCGGAAGTCTGAGACACGTATTTAACTCCGGTTCTCTTGAGAAGATACCAGAGCCCGTGCCGTTGTCGGATTTCGACCCATCCGTATAAGCCGCAATGTGTGTCTGCCGTGTAGGCGATGTGTTCCCCCAGACTTCTCTCTCCGGGTACAACGTTTCATACGGTGTAGCGAAGTCCAGAACTGGGAGAATGTCATCCGTTTTATCGAGGTTTCCAATTTTAAGTTCTTTCAGAATAGCGCTATGACCATAGCTTCTATTTCTGAAGTAGCCTAAGTTAGTGAGTCTAATCGCGCTCCTACTTGCCAGGTGCATTGTATGCAGATCGAGTGGCATGAGATACAGAAAAGTATCCAGTGCCGCCGTGGGTGTTGTGCGCAAGGCTCCCGTAATGGCAACGCCGGCTGTTCTCTGAACCACTGCTAATTTTCCTAAAATGTTTCGTTTGAGAGCTGCTTTGCACCAGACAAGTGCCCCATACGTGAGTATGGGTCTGACGATCATTACATAAAGCCAGTGCATCATTGTCGGCTTGAGCCCCCAGGTTCTTCCTGCTGTTCTTTTACAGATAAAGAGCGCATTGTACGCCTTTCTGATTCTGTCCTTTGAATTTAAATTCCAGTTAAGCTTTCTATCTAGAATAATACCAAGATACTTTGCGTGATCTGATAAACAGAGTTCAGCACCGTCTAGCTTGGGGAGCTTGAACGTTGGTATCTTGTAGTTTCGGGTAAAAAGAACCAGTTCCATTTTGGTGGGGTTGACGTTAAGTCCGCACCCCTTTGCCCATTTACTGATGGTCGCCAATGCGGCTTCCATGATTTCACTCAGTATATTAACGAATTTGCCTTGAACTATAATAACCACATCATCAGCGTAGGCAGTAACGCTGATTCCATCAGAGCGCAGTTTCTTAAGGACATCATTCAGGACCAGCACCCACAATAGGGGTGATATGACACCTCCCTGCGGAGTGCCTCTGCTAACTGATTTCCTTATTGCACTGTGCCCTAGAGTGGATTTGATGGTTCTTGTGCCTAGCATTTTGTGTAGCCAGCAAGATATAGCTTGGTCCACATTAAGCTTGTCTAATGCATTTTTAATAGCCTTTCCCTCTACATTGTTGAATGCACCTTCTACATCCAAGAAAGCCACTAAGGCAAATTCCCTGTGATGCAGACTGTCTTCAATCTTTCCTGCACCTCATGCAGAGCAGTTTCCACTGATTTACCTTTTAAGTAAGCGTGTTGTGCTTCATCAAGCTGCCCTTTGTCACATTTACCACGAATATGAACATCTTTAACAAAAATGATGAAAGACTGATGGGTCTAAAATCTTTCGCAGTGGTGTGTCCTTGTTTGCCGGATTTGGGAATAAAGACTACCTTCACCTCCCTCCATGCCAGGGGTACGTATCCTAATTTCAGGCAGAGCTTGAATATTTCCATAAGTTTCTCCTTGGCTATATCCGGAGCTTTATGAAGCATTATGGGTATAATGCCGTCCGGGCCGGGAGATTTGTATGGAGCGAAGGACCGAATGGCCCAACATACCTTTTTCCAGCTAATTACCTCATCGATTCTTTCCTCAGTTATTGTTGGAGAATCGTCACCTATTTGTCTAATTGACTCCTCATCTCCGGGGGTATAACACCCCGGAAAATGAGTTTCTACCAACGTTTCTAGTACTTCTAAGCTATTCTCAGCCCACGTGCCATCACGTTTCCTGATAAAGCTAGGAGCATTCGCCTCTTTTGAAAGCAACTTTCTTAGTCTAGCTACTTCTCCCGTCTCTTCGATCATTTCGCAGAATTGCTTCCACGATTTTCTTTTTTCCTTTCTGATGAGATACTTAAAAACTCTTTTACCCTCTAGATATTCGTTCCACGAGTTTTCTTCACCTAATAGCTTCGCCCTGTTGTATAGTTTCCTAACTTCCTTCTTCTTTGCATCGACCTCCTTATTCCACCATTTTGGTTGGATTCTCTTAGGAGCTTTGCTGACCGAACTTACATTCTCGAAGGCCTCAGTAAAGGCATTACTGAGATGATTTACCGCTTTCTCAATTCCTGCAGAGTCGTTACCAAAATTGACCTTATCTCTAAGAGATTGCCTAACTAGTTCTGTGAACTTTGTCCAGTTTGCTTTCTTGGGGTTCCTAAAGCTGACCCGTCCTTCAAATTGAAAGCTGAGAATGAAGCATATCCATCGGTGGTCCGAAAATGATGGCTCGTCTACAACCCTACATTTTTTGACTACCAAATAACTTGTGTTGGACACCAGTGTGATATCTATTACCTCTTGCCTATTTCTGACCACGAATGTGGGGACATTCCCTTGGTTACATATTGTGAGATTGGACGATACAATACACTCAAAAAGGCATTCACTCCTTGTATTAATATCGCTACTTCCCCATTGTGTGTGGTGGGCATTAGCGTCACAGCCCAGCACAAGCGTCCATTTATCTTGTGATATCAGCTCTTTCAGCTTTCCCGGTACAACAGCCGCAGAGTCATAGGGTAGGTATGCAGACACCAGACAAAGTGGTTTTCTGCCACCCGACTCACACAGTATTACTGTGACATCGCCGAAGCTGTAATTATTCATAAGAAATGCCTTAATATTAGTTTTTATTAGAATACATGCCCTGATTTTACCTTCATTTTCCTTGTAGAACAACGTATAATTCCTAATTTTAAAGCCCTGGACCCCGTTGTTCTTGTGGATCCAAGGCTCTTGTATCAGCACGGCTGAGACGTCCTGCCTGATGACGTAATCTATCAGACAGGCCGTCGCAGCCCTACTGTGATGCAAGTTTATCTGCATCATTTCCATCATCTTGGGGTTCTTCCGCCTCGCTGCCCTTTCCTTCAGCAATGGGCTTGACTATAATTCGGCCCATGCTGTACCGAACCATGCTATTCACTTTCTCCAGCAGAGGAAGTGAGTCACGGTTTAGGGTCAGTAGAAAGTGCTGCCCGTACTGCCGTCGTGGTCCTGTTTTTATGACCTTCCAGGTGTCGACCTTCAGTTTCCTGGTTTGCACATGCAGAAGGCCGAGCAGTTTTTCTGGGAAAGTGTACGGGCAGGGAACCCAGACCCATGCCTTCAGGATGACGAGCTTTATCAACTCCGCCATCGTGATACATCTTAGAATGGCCCCCTCGCACATCTTCTCAGCTTCCATTATAAATTTACGGAGAAAGAGGACCGACTGGCTGTTCCCACATGCAACAACCTTGCGCCCGCCATCCCAACCAGCTCCATCGAATTAAAGTTCATTGCTCTCTGTGGTGGACATTTCCTTCCACAGAGCATCCTGAAACTTATCTTCGATGTCTTTCCACCGGTCACTAGTAAGACGACCGCAAGGCTCTCGCTCGTTTATAACAGCAACGAGGAGCTCGTCTTTCGGGTCGCCGAGCGAACGATGCGAAGATGAGGTAGTAGCCTTCACCTTTTTCGCCTCACTCAACTTGACGGCATCGTCCGATCTGCCCCTCTTGCTTTTGAACTCAGCCCTCTTAACCCCAGTAGTTGCCTCTATCTGTAAAACATTTATTTTAGTATTAATTGCCTCAATATTTACCTCTCTGTTGGGCGATTCCTGGTTTACCTTTTTAGGCAAAGTGGTCTTTTTCACCGACTTTGTCTCCGCTGCCTTTTTGCTTTCTTCTAGCTGCCTTTTGATAGCTTCGTCGGCTAAGACTGCCTTAGCCCGACTAAGCTGCGCTTTTTCCCAGTCACTCATCTCCTCTGGGTTTCTTCCCTCAAACTTTTGCATCTTGCGCCTAGCATTGCGCATGAGCAACTTTGCCTGTTGATGGGCATTTACTTTTGATGACCCTTGCTTCGCCTTGGAGAACTTGAAAGTTTCCTTGGCTTCGTCTACCCTTTGAGTCTTATCAGAGCAGCTAGTGAGAGTCCCAGCCAGCTCACTTGTGCCCTGGTTTATCTTGGCGGTGAGGGTCCTGTCAGCCTCCTCACCGTCACTCGCTAATAGAGCGTTCTCCTCTAGTTCCCTATCCAGAGCGGAGATGGAAGACAACGCGGTTGACGTCAATACATCATCCAGTTCAATCCCCGCTTCTGTGGGGAGCTCGTTCTTAAGAAAAATGGAATTTGAAACCACTGGCGACTGCACTCCTTGCGGAGTGAAGCCCTCGCCGGCAGCCGTGGCCTCTGCCGACACTTGAACCGATATCCCAGTTCGATTTTTACTATTTTTAGTTGTGCCTTCCATTTTTTATTTGCCAAAATATTGGTCTTGATTTGTTCGGGTTTCCTTAGTTTTCGACCCACAGCTGGATTGCTGGGGGCCTACTTAAGCCTCTCCACCGACGACAAGGTGAAACCCGGAAGAAGAGGAATAAATTGGGTTGGTGAAACAGAATTTAATTTAATGGGTGGATATATTTTAACGGCCTGTTAGCTAAAACCACTTTTTGTAAATGTTGGTGAAACCGGGCATAAGTCTTAATATTACCTTCACTGCCACTCTTATTTTCAAATGCGTTTTTCTCGAAACCATTTTTTTCTATTTGCGTGCACTCTTTCTCGTAGAGTTTTTGATCAATCGTTATCAAACTTGGCACATATTTTCAAAAAAAATTTATTTCAAAAATGGTTAATTGAAGCGAGTGAATACGAGAGCGGAGAAAAGGAAACGCACTGCTTGAGTTTCAGACGACACAAACTGTGGTTTTTATTAAGAGAATTAAATGACGTTAGTTTGTGCAAATACATGGTTAACGATTGTAGGAACTTAAAGGAATTAGAATGTACATAGTGCGATCTGTTCGATCTGCATTTTCTTTTAACAGTAATTCTTAAGAATATTAGGTCATAACATATTTTAATATGTCTCCATAATGATAAATCTTAATAAAAGTCATATTTTAAATACGGCCTTCAGAAATAATTTAATTAAGATAAATTGTTTCCCGAAATAATAATTCACATCCTGTCGCTTGAAGTACCTACTTTCAAACTTTGAACTTGCCTTGACTTTGTGTTATTATACTTCAAAGTGCTTACTCATATGAGAGTGCAGTACCTATGCAAACTTTTTACGCCCAGTGGCTTTCCTTATTAACAACTGGGTGAATACAAAATAAAGCAAACAAATTAAAGGGTACCTAACCTACACTAAAAACGTTCTTCCTTTGGTGAGTGCTAGAGAACTGTAATTACTGCTTTCTAGCCCACCCTTAACTGCTCTTCAATATTTAAAATTAAATTTCCCACTGCAAAAGGACCTCTCCATGTCCGTCCACCAGAACTGACCAATTTGACTTTAGTACGAACGATACCGAGCCCAGCCCTCATCTCCGGAACGTTGTTTTATTATTTTCTTTTTCGCCGTCCTTGCTTTTTTTATGCAATTCTTTAGCTTTGAAACAAGGACAAAATGGTTGGTTAAGCCATACACTGGTAGCAGTGGTCGCCATTCAAGACAGCAGTCCGACATCCTTTCGGGCAGACCGGAATAGGAACTCTTTTGGAAAAACAAACCTTATGCTGAGCAAACTTGACCGGAAATTCAAACAGGAAGAACAGAGTTCTTCAAAAGTTGTGCAAGGATGTCCAGGAGAGTTTTTATTCTCCAATTGACCCTCTCCAGTTCTCCTCTCTGTCTGTTCCATCCGTTCTTATGGTTAGCCTTACACGAGAAGAAATTGTTTTTCTTTTTTTTTCTCATACACTTGTGTACAGTTAGTTCTATATGCCGTTTCGGGAGTGCTTTCAGCATGTTATCCTGTGTTCGATGTGTTAAATTAAATATTGGAAGCAAAAATAAAAACGAAAGAAAAAATTGTAAAGCAAAAGATTCGGTTCGGTTTATTATTTTTAAAAGGCAGAAGGGTGAAGATTGTTCTTCCCCCATTTTATGTAGCGACACTTCCTCAATGCCACATGCAAGTGTGAGATTTTGCACTCATGTTCATGAGAAGAACACGGGCAGCTGCCTCCTATCTTCGGCCACTGCATCAGTGTCGAAAGTACTGGCTGCTATACGGGACATTGATACCTTCAAATATAGTTTCACTTTGTTGCACACAAACAAGCCAAAGCCAAAGTTTTGAACAGCAAAAAAACCTGGTTCGTTTGAGTGTTAACTTGATGGAGTAACACTATTGTGGTAGGCTATGCCTTCCATTGAATGTGTCAAAAGCAGGCTTTGCTGAGGATCCTTTAGAATTTCAAAATTTGTGACAGGTTACGTGTTTTTTTTTTAATGTAGATAGAAATACATGTAGTCCCGCTGGCGCTGGTAGCAGTTGATTTATTGGAAACACGTTGATTGTACTTCATAATGGGCTACATGTGTTTTGAATACATGTACATATGTACATACATAGGTAGGTACATGTACATTTTATTTTTACTATCCCCTGGGTAAGCGAAGAATATAAATCAATAAGTATAAATGTGCATACATAGTATTACATACATATGTTATGTATACTTACTACCTACATTAATATTATGTTTGCGAAAAGCCGGCGTGTGGTACTACGCCTCAGAAATAAAACACTTAGATTTTAGTCTTTGTATTAATATGAGATTAATAAATAATAATAATAATAAAACACAACTTTTTTATTTTTAGTTTAGGCTGATGAATATTGCTAGGTACACTAAGAAACTCAAATATGTATAACTTTTATCAATTCATATAATTTATTTATTTTAAGTTATTTTGAAAGATTTTTATTTTCATGAACAGAAGGCAACCTGAAATAAAATACCCTGTAGATACATATAAAGGAGTCGATACTAGAAAGAAGAAGGGCTCGACGTAAATGGCAAACTACGAGGTTCGCTGACGATAAAGCAGTGTTTAACCGTCTTTACAACAAACTTAACAAACGAATCTGTGGGTTCAAAAATGATTCACTGAGTAGATTCTTGAAAAGCATAAGGACGGATGCTTCAACCGAATACTCCTTATAGAAAGCAGTCAGTCGCCTGAAACGATCGCACTTATAAAACCCGCTCTTAGGCCAGAATTACATTTGTAAGTTTAACTTCCGTAAGTTACTTACGTAAGTTACTTGTGAAAAAATTACCAGTGTAAACGGCTCTGTAAGTAACTTACAGTAAATATTCGCAACTTACGTAAGCTGTAATGAATTCTCACAGCTTACGCAGACAGCACCTGTAAGTTTTCTGCTTACGAGAAATAGAATTTGAGCGTGTTTCAAATTATTTCAAATTATTTAATTATATCAAATTATTTTCGGATGTCAGTTTTGTTTTTTTTCGGCGCAATATGGCTCCTAGAATTTGGACAAAATCAGAGATATTAAAAGTTATCGAACATTTTGAAACAAATAGTGTTTTGTTGGATTACACATCCTGTAAATATAAAGATAAAAATAAAAGGAACAGTGCATTAAATGAAATCGCCCAAAATTTTCGATACTAGTGCAGAAGAAATAAATAGAAAAGTGCACAACATAAAGGGCCAGTTTCTTCAAGAGTTAAAAGAAAATAAAAATAAAAAAAGTGGCAGCGGGTCAAACGATCTGTCAACACGTAATTTCCTCGTAAGATAGTGTAAATGGTTTCGTAAGTGCTTACGTAAGTTTTACTTACTTTTAACTTACGTAAGTGTTTCTTACCGTAAGTTCATCTATAGTGTAAACGCTCCTGTAAGTAACTCCTGTAAGACTTACGTAAGTCGTAAGTAAAACTTACAAGTGTAATCCTTGCCTTAAAAGCACCAGATGGAAAATAGATCGGAAACCCGAAACTGCAGGACATCTTTCGAATGTTTTCGGGCCATTCGCATCAAGTGCAATTACAGAAAACTTTCAGTTTGTTGATAGGGTGAATGAATGCGAAATTCCTACCGTCACACTAAAAGAAGTAAGAAGCATAATGTCAACATAAGTAATCAATCAAAAAAACATCAGGATTAGATCTAATAACTGCTCAGGTTTCGAAAGAAATGCCACCAATAGCCTTCAAGAAACTTCAATCTATATTTATAAATATGAAACAATTTGTATGTATTATATAGACTCTGAAACTACTGATCCGATTGAGTTCAAGAGCTGTCACCAGTATGAACATACTGGGATATAATATTCCACCAGTGGAATATTTTAGACCTGCAGAGAATATACTTTTTCTGAAAATTAGAAATAAATTCTTCACTTGAGGTAATTTTATTAGTTACTTCGCAAAATTCACGAAGATTTGAGCTCTGGCAACACTATTTTATGTTTATTTACTTCTGAAGTAACTGAAGTACCTACAGTAACATTTGTTCGTTTTCACTACACATAATCCGTTTCAAATCACGGTGAACATTTATCCCACAAGAAAAAAAAACCTGCGGGTGGCATCTTCCAGACTGGGATTAGTTAAAAAAAATTAGAAATGAATATTTGAAGCTTTTTAGTTTTAAAATGAATAACATAATTTTTTTCTTCCATATCCACAAGTTTTAATTTTTCATTCCACATTTGACACCAACATTTTTTGACAAGGTTATTGCAACAACCTCAATTGAAACAACTGCCTGAATTTCTTTCAGTTGATTTAATTGAGGTCTTACTGTACCAAGTGGAATATAAAAATGGAATATAAAAATATTGAAGTGGAATATAAATATTCCACTTTTCGGACTAATTGGAATATTTTTGAGAGCTACTAATGGTCTCACTGGCTGTCACTGGTGCGTTTGCGAGTATAGAAATGGAAGCGGCTAAAATGTTTATGTTTATTTTTCTTTTCTTTTATTTATAAAGTGTCAAAATGTGTTAAATTGATTTATTTAAAAATACAGGCGACTGTCGATAAATTGAATCTGTGGGGAACTGGCAAAAAGTCTAAATTATTGAGAGTTTGATTTAACGAAAGTTGTAATTATCGACAGGAAATAAGTAAAATTTCAAACAATCGAGAGCACGCACATTTTTTCAAAAATCATTTCATATTTACATATATGTCGACTAACATACCTAAATACATTACACACATGGATCACAGTCAAATGCAAAATGAATGAACTTTGTTGATTAATGTATACAGGTTCGAACAAGCAACTTATTCCTCCAGTATTTTGTTTACGTATTCGTTAGTTCAAATTATCGAAAAGTCGTCTTGTCTAGTTCAATTTATAGCGTGTTGTGTGGAAACCAGCCAACGCAATCGCTTCAAAATAACGAGTGTAGATAAATACATATGGTTTGTTCAATTTACAGCGAGATTTTCAAGGGACCAAAGAAAAATTTCAATTTAACGAGAGATTCATTTTATCAAGAGTTTTATTTATGAAGAGTCGAATGTATTGATTTACAGATTTCATTGCCTTTTTGAACACATCGAAACAACATTATCATTAGATTAGGAACCCATACACAGGACATTACCAAGTCCCAGATTTCGCAGGAGATATATCTTTTTTTTTTTTTTTGTTTCTACGAATTTACACCATATTTAAATGCTCGTATGCAATTTTCAATGATTTATGCAACAAAAAATTCTCAGGGATCCAACACATTTTTTTTTTAGACTTCAAACAAAATTACCTTTGCTGTACAAAAATGATTTGGGAAAATCCATCTCGGTAGACTTTGCTGAGTCTCACATTCACCATTACTGCAAAAGTAGGAGTAAACTAAAACCACTAATCGCCTTTGGCTTTTGAATTGAAACAAGTTATGGAAGTATTACAACTGGACTTCGGAGCTGTCAGTCAACAAAACTGTTATGTACTTGTTTGCAATTAATGTAATCCTTTTGTTATGTCAGTTCCATGCTGTAACTGAAAGATCAAAGTACTCTGGATATCTGTAAATCCCACAATGTCAGAATTCAGAACTCTGCATGGGCTAACAATTTAATTGAATCGAACGGATGAATGCACTTTAATTACTGGCAGACGACAATGTCGTCGCGTTGTCACCTACTTAGCATAATTATAAAACAGGAAATTAAATGTCTTAATTTCTATTCAAATTTCCTGTACCCATTACGAGCGACACAACATACTCCTACTTCACATATAGTGGAGTAGATTCACACCTACATACATACACACATAATGTAGGTATTAGTATCTACGTGCATCCATGCAAATCTAAATTTCGTAATTCTAATTAAAGTTTTCCGGTAAACTTATGCACTCACACCCACCCCCTAAAGCAAGGGAAGCGACGTACATATGTATGCATGGGCTACAGATAAGTGTGAGCAAAGAGCATATTTGCTGAATTACTAATGCATGAAGGGGGAATCAAAAGTTGCAGATAATTTGCTAAAAGCAATTTAAACTTTTTGTCTGCGATTTGCCTGTCATCGATTGTTTCATTTAGCAGTTGTACATAACATAGATACTCATACGATTTCCTATTTGCGATTAAGTTAGATGGGATTACGAGGTAAATCCGAAATTGTAAATTTATTAGAGTGGAAGAGGTGAGATATCCTTAAACATGCAGATGAAGATTTACATATAAATGTTCTGACATAATATTGCTGAAGTACAGGAGTATACTTTTCTTTATTATAATTGATGTGTCATATACGTACATAACATATGTATATACACAGACAAGAATATTTTGTACAACTTCACTAGAAGTTCACATCGAAATTCATAAACAAACAAGTTTATCGAAATAAATAGGTTTCGTTTTGTTGTTATAATCATTATGTTACTAGTAAAGGTAAGGCTAAAGATAATTCATCTTGTTTTTCAGAGTTTAATTTTCAAATTAATTAGTAATTATATAAATACTTTTACCTTAAAAGCGCTCTCCCTATTGACTATTACTTAATAATCAAAAGTCGCCTAACGAATCGACACTTCTATGTATGTAAAGTATAGGGACGCATCATCAAAATTATATGCTGGAATACCGCAATGCAGCGTGCTTGGACCACTTCTATATAACATCAGACAACATCGATGATCGCTACATTCGCTGACGACATGATACTGCTCTACTCAAACAAATGCATTCACACAACGAGCGTCAGCTGCAAACATGTAAGACGATACTATGAGGATACGATGGCTTAAAGAGTGGCGCATAAAAATAAACGAAGACAGAACAGTGCAACAAAGACACTCAAACCACTAAAAATAAATAAGGTAACTATCTCTATTGACAAAGTGTCGAAGTACCTACAAATGTATCTAAACAGCAAGCTTATATGGAAGCATCATATACAGCAAAAATGAAATCAAATTAAGAACAATATCAGACAACTCTACTGGCTAATTCGTAAAGACTCTCCATTATCAACCTACAAAAAAACCTTGCTTTACAAAACTGTAATAAAACCAACGTGGACCTAGGGACCTCAAATCTGGGGCACAGTCATGAAGTACGTCACAAGTTTCGAATGTAACTTTTTTCAACTGCAAAGACTTTGTTCCCATTTGTCTTAAGAACTACTGCACGAAATTGAACCCGGTTTTCACAGTAGGATTGCAAAATGTCAGGAATACACGCTTAGGATATTTTTTATCGTTATCGGCTATCCAGAAGCGGAGATCTAAGCTGATATCTGGGCAGAGAGTATTTTTATGAATAGCTCCTAGTTCCTAGCTTTAGAATGCCTTGGCCAATGGGAATGGAATTTCTTTCATTATAAATTTCAATTTTGTACAACCATTTTAAGATATAAATCATCTTCGTACGTTATACAGAAGTTGAACAATAAGCATTAAATTAAAATTAACATTCAATTAAAAATGACATACAATTCAAGAAAAGCTTAGATCGTTGGATTTTACCAACGAGCAGTGGAGATAATTTCGTGTATGCGCCAAAACCGGTTTTTATTTTATTCTGTACCTGCTGTGTTGTTTTTTTTTTTTTTTTTGAACTGGCGAGGAATTGAGGATGTCTATACGGTTTGAACGAGCATCACGCAGAAACTAATGGACGGATTTTGATGAAACTTGACATAGTGATTGCTTATGTTCTTGATCAATATTTTTTATACTTTTTCTCCCCGAAAATGATATGGTTTTTACAAAATACTGCATATCTGTAAGGAATATTATAATTATTGAGCCATAGCTCAATAGTAGCTTACCGGATTGAAAAACAAAAAAATAGGTGAATTTAGTAAATTCTCCACTGATTCATTTGAGATATGAATCATCCTTCGGGGTTATCCTGGAGCTGAGCTATGCTCAAAATAGTTCATGAAATGTTCACCGCGGAGACCGCAGCCAACAGCCGTGCAGCTGTCGGTGACATCATATTGGGTGAATCTGCGCTCAATACATTTTATACAATAAGTATGTACCTATATTATATGTATGTATGTATATGTATATTAAAAGTAATGTTTGTGTGTTAGTCTTTTATTTGTTCGCGCATCGTTCATCCGATCGCGGTAAAACTTGGGAAATGTGCAAAAAAAAACATTGTTGATGTGCGCATGCCGGGGAGGATTCCTTCAAAATTGGGGGAAGATTTCTACTTCATTGTAATCCTATTTTTTATTTTTTCCCAAAAGCAAACGCATTAATCATGATCTCGAATCTGCATTCGATGGAGACAATACAGGCGAATCCCTCTACATATGTCAAATTTTCACGGGGGATCAAAATTAGTGCAAGTTAGAGGGATTTTTGGGAAAATCGAGCTAGAACGCTTAATCCATTTATTCATAGTGGATGTTAACAAAAAACAGAAAGAAGAAAAACTTTTAGGGAACATTAATTAATAAAAGAACAAAAGAATTTGTGATACAAAGTACCGGTCTATTAGAGTTTACGATTTCCTGGTATGTTAGAAAATTAAAGATTACTTCAGCTTCGGAAAATCATTTGGACCTGCCAAAAAAGCATTTAAATACGAGGAAATAGGTCAAGTTTTGAAAATCAGAAAAACATGTCAGGCGGGCGAAGCTAGGCGAGTACGGGTCAGCTAGTACACAATAACGTCGGAATTCCTATGGTTGAGCAAGAAATAAACATTGTAAGCAAACGGTACCTGGCGACGCTTATTTCTCATACCAACTACAACTATGATGTGTCCTAGCTATATTGAAAAACGTTTTTATGTAGTTTTTGTTTTTAAACTAATGATTTTTTAAACTTTAGAAAGGAGAAAAGAAAATAAATATATTCAAAAAACAAAATAATATTAGTTCCGCAGTTTTTGGTAATGCATAGTTTGAAACCATGTTTGTGTATTGTAAATAATATAAATTGTTTAAATTATTTACATCCATACATATGTACATATTTACCAAAGGAAACTAAAATTCAGTTTCATCTGATAAGCAATAACTCTCACTTTCACCGCTAATATTGGAGTTGAAGGAAAAAACAGTAGGGGCAATGATTAGATCAAAAAGTTTTTATGGAAAGCTTGTCTGTAGCTTGTAATCAGCGGATCTGATGAACTCAACATGAAATTAAAAACATCTTTATAACATTGTTTGCGGGAACATTTCCTTGAAAAGTTCTCGCGATATTCTTATAATCTTTGTTCCTGGATTTCTGCGCTTCTTCAGAGGCTTGGCCTATTGGAAGAAGTGCAGCAGAAATCACATCTGGACCATGGATTAATAACTCATCTCTCATGTATAGTTGGATGCATGTAATACTAAGGATAAATATTGTCAAAGTATTTGGCAGTAACAGGTGAGCCTTTCACTATTTATGTTAGGTATAGCCACTTGAAATGGGGGTTGTTGGTTGAGGCCTTGGCCCACCCCGGACTGTAAGCACTTGAAATGGCTACCAATATAACATGCAATTTTTCAATCAATATATTATCGACACCCAAGATTTTAGATACCACATCTGCGTTACTAAAAAATCGCCTAGCAGAGATGCCGTCATTTGAGTTCCCAAAACCAGGCTTATTTCGATCAATAATTAGACCCATTCGATCTCGGAACTTCTTTTGTATTCGAGCCTTATTTGATGCTACAACATATGTATCCTATTGAGCAACTTGCCACCTTTTTACTGGAAGCTTATAACCCACATGGGAAAGTGGTGGGTTCAAGGTGAGCCTCCAAAAATTTAAATTGATCTTCCAGTTTTTGAAGCAACTATTTCTTCATGAGGTTAACCCATTAAGGACCGGGAATTTTCAACGTTGGAATTTTATGCTGAAATTTTCAGGATTGTCTTATTTTATGCTAAAAAGCATTCCCACAAAAAATAGAAAAATTCTATCGAGTAGTTTTCTCTCTGCTTGCCGTGTGGAACCACACGCTGGGCCCCGTAGTATGTTGGACTTTTTTTCACTAAATTTCTTTTCTGTTTGTTTTGTTTGTAAATGTAAAGTATTTAGGTAGATATTAAGAGCAGTAAATATTGCAAAGTAAGTTTAGCTAATCTCAGCTAAGTATAAAAGCTAAACTTAAAAGGTTTCAAAAATTTATTTGATGAATTTAGTGAATAATAATATTAATAATATGAACATATTTACACTTTTATCTGCGATCAATATAATATTGGTTGTTTTCATTAAATATTTTTAACCGATTCTTTGTGTGAACGTGCACCTTGCATTTCTCACACAATATGTATGTGTGAATCTGTATGTAACAACTGTGGCTTATGGGGTGCAAGCAATACAGCGACGGTGATTTGGAGTATTGATGGTAGTAAGCATACCAGTCACACATAGCAGATTACCCGGACGGTAAAGATTTTCTGGTTCGCTATTATTTTGATTTCGGCAGTAGAATATTTTGTGCAGTGAGTCCTAATACGTCATTTTGAATCTTGAGATCTAACTGGGGCACAGAAACATTGTAATTTCAACGCCACAGCGTTATCCAAATATTGTACCCAAAAGTCTAGGTACTTGTAATACCTGTCTTAATGACAAATCCGTACTGGAGATCTACACGAATGGATCTAAGACATGTGATGGCGTAGCACCGGGTGTCTTCTCAGGCCAGCTCAGCCTGATCTTATATCTAAGACTTCTTAATCATTGTAGTATTTTCCAGGCGCAGGTCATGGCTATTCGTGAATCCGCAGAGTGGTTATCAATGAAGTCCATGTTCAAATGCGATGTTATCGTTTACATTGATGGCCAAGCAGCTATTAAAGCAATATAAGTTCAAAATTGGTTAAGCACTTTTGCACATTTCTGAACGAGATATCGAGCAAATGCATGCTCAATTGCTCACCCTGTACTTGGTTCTTGGTCACAGAGACATCGCACGTAATTGTAGCCAGAAAAGGTACAAAACAGGAACTCAACCACATAAACTGAACCCCAATATAATACATATAGCCACTATCCGAAGAAAAGGCCCATAGGTTTTACCCAAAGCGAATAGGAACCTTGTTTCCATCGATTTTACAAATTGTTAGAGGTCTCAAACAAGTGGAAAACACCTACACTTGATTACGAGGATTTTCAACAGTCTAAAATAAATGCGAAGCAGAAAAGTTTACCGTTGTTGGGCTGTTAAAAAGGATATATAAGTCGCACCAAGCAATAAAATATCAAAATTATTATGGTCAACCACACGCCATTTTTCACCGACACCTGGCGGTAGGTAGAGTTACCTGTGGGGCCCGCAAATATTACCAAAAACATATTTGGACTTTTGCCAACATATGCCATAACAAAAAATTTAATTTTTATTTTTATTTTTATTTTTAGTTTTTAAATTAAAAAAATGTTTTTTTTTACACTTTTTCTACCTGCACAGGTGTACCAATGTACAGGTGAGAAATGTCCAAAACATATATTTTTGTATTGCCAAGATAACCTAATTATAAGTCCAAAAATTATTTAAATATTATTTGTTTAGTATTTTTAGTTTTTTGTCAAAGTTAGCCGTGCGGTAGACCACACGCTGGTCCAAAATGGGTTAAACAACTCCATTTTTGTATGAAAGAAATCGTTTGAATGCAAACCTACACGGAAATCACAACTTTTTAGGAACATGTGTGTATTAATAAACCACATTTGCTGAAGTAATCGATTGAGAATACCTGAATAAAAGAAAAAGGAGCACATAATTATGAGGACCAGTTTTTTTCCCATTGTATACACAAGAAGTCAAGCTACATAATATTGAAGAATAAAAATCTCCGTGCGAAAGCGTACGGAAATCGACTTTTGTCTTAACAATTTAAGAAAGTGCCTTAAATTTCCTTTGTTTTTATAAAGCGCATATTTAAAGCTATCGATTCCATATTAATGTTAAGTTTTCACGTGATTTAGAAAAAAAATTACAGCTACACAAACAGTCGCCAATTTAACTACTTAGTAAGACATACGTTGTAAAAAGAACTGAGGTGTTATTTTCAATGAGACGGTGGGAGTGACAAAGCAAGTAAAAAATATAACAGTTTTTTCAAATGATGCATTGGAATGTATAATAACGGAAAAACAACTTCGTATATTCATATCTCTCAACTAATTTTTTGAGTTTATTCCGACTCCCTCATATAAGCTGCCCCACTGTCCGGCGGCTATAACGAAGAAGACCTATCGATCTTAGTAAACTGGAACTGCTCTTTAATACTCACTTTCCCGACTTTAAAAGTGTTCTAAGTTAAATATCTAGCCTGACCGGTAGCCCCCACTATGGAACAAATATCATGGGCACTGTTATCATTTCAACCTTGCAACTTGGTGAGACCGGATGGGATCATACTAGTCATGTTACAGAAAACCAGTACAACTGTTATCACATGGCTGCAGGCTTTGTATGGATTAAATTCCATATAGTAGGAAAAAAGTACGTGTGGTATTTATCCCCAAAGCAGGGAAACCGAGCTACTCCACAACCCCTAGGTAAAATTGAACCTACTGCACCTAACCTAACCTAGTTAAATAAGGTACAACACGTTATCCTGGAGATATTTTTTCGGTTTTACTCCCACAAAACTCCTACTTAATGAATACGTTAATTGGCTAAACTTAAAATCAATTGTCCTTGACTATACGAGTACATGACCGCATTCGAAAAAGGGCAACCACTTATACTATTTAATACAGCAACAGATGACAACAGTTTTCATGAGCTTGTAGGTAATATAATAATATTTCATAATTAGTTATTGTTCAACGTGAGCTCTATGTACGTGTATTCTATCAAATGCAGAAGTGGTAATATGCCTAATTATCCACCAGTGGCTGTAGATTTTAGATGAACCAATTTGGATATTGGGCAAAACCCAGCATCAATGTGCCTTCTCAAACTTGTACCTTGTAGCATTGCCGACTTTCCTGCAAGAGAACTGCAAGTGGAACAGAAATGCCTCCCTTACGATTAGTGGTGACTGTGCAGGACATTGACGTGGTATTTGTATATTCATGTGGTACAGCTGATTTCACACTCATCATTCGGTGAAAATTCTGACGACACGAGTCCACCGACTTCACAGCGGAGATGGCACACTCAACATGATTCACTGCCACCAACAGACGGTAGTTAGAGATACTATAAGCTTATAGGGCAGATAGCTATCCTTGTCTCGTAGTGTTATAAGCGAGAGAGATGGTTAGCGGCCTATGAACTTTTCGTGAATTGCAATCACTGCTATGGTATTATGGGGGGGGGTGTGGTTCGTGTCGTCGTTCCTATCTGTTTTTTTTTTGTTTCGTCTAGGTTGTTTCGCACTTTGTTGCTTCGCATTTTATTGTTTTACTTTTCATTTACAGTATAGTGACCACGCGTCCCGGATTTTGCGGGACAGTCCAGCATTAGGCATAGCTGTCCCGCATCATCAAATGTCCCGCAAAATGTCCCGCATTAACAGATTAGTCCCGCAAAGTCCCGAAAAATTATCAATACACAAAATTTCAAAATAATACTGGAAAATTATCACATGCAAACTCTCTGTAACAAGTGGTTTAGTTTGACGTTGCTGTCACAACAAAATTAAATATTTTTACTTTTGCATTACATAGTTCTTGTTTTCTGTGCTCAAGTAAGTACTTTTTCCCAACATGTGGAAATGAAGCACTAATAAAAAGTAAAACTATATTTTTTTGTTTATTTAGAATGGCGTCAACATCAAGGGCAAACAAAAAGCCTAAGAGCGAGTGCAAACTCACTTCAGAGATGCCAAAGGAATACACTTTCATAAAGCCGACAACCGGAGATTCTTTCGTAAGATGCAATATTTGTGGCAGCGAATTTTCCATTGCTTCTGGAGGTAAAAATGACATAACCCGACACATACAATCTGAAAAACATAAACTAAAAGTCGGAAGAGCAATAGGAACCACAAAGCTTGAGACTTTTTTTCGGTGAATTTGGTGAAATGGAACAAAAATTGGCAACGTCATGGCTTTTCACACCATTTGTCAACTTTTGGATTCAAAATTTGCTTGTGTCCGAACCAAATGCGAGTCCATCGTAACTAATGTGTTGTCTCCATTCGCCATAAAAGAGCAACAAGAGGAATTAAAGAGAGTCAGTTTTCTTTCAATATTTTCGGATGCATCAAACAAAAAAGAAATCAAGCTTTTTCCCACATTTGGTGCGATATTTTGATCGCAAAGAGGATATTAAACTGCGGCTTTTAGAATTGATGTCATTACCTGGCGAAACGTCCGAAATGATATGTGAGTCCATTTTGCAAATTTTAAGAACAGCAGATTTGTTGGATAAGGTAGTAGGATTTTGCGCAGATAATGCAAATACTAACTTTGGCGGCTTATCACAAAGTGGAAGCAACAATGTTTTTAGTCGACTAAATATAGAAAAATTGCCAATCCAATTTTCAACATTCAATTTACCAATAGTTTATTATATTTTATGGTACTTAGCTGCGCTCTGGTTGACGATCGAAATCGAAGAGGAAGAGAGATCGACCTCGCCAATTGAACAAATATAATTCTAACAATGATTAGGTAAAGTTCATACATAAAAAATGCAAAAGACAACAAAAGCCAAGCGGGGGCAATTGTGCTAAATAAGTTAGGTAACGTTTAAATAGTGTATTACATTAAATTTTCCGCAAGTTGATTAAAATAAAGCTAGATAGTTAGGAATCAAATAGTAACGCATTATCTATACTATCTATATAATTATAATTATTATTTATTATTTATTACTTATTATTTATTATTTATTATTTATTATTTATTATTTATTATTTATTATTTATTATTTATTATTTATTATTTATTATTTATTATTTATTATTTATTATTTATTATTTATTATTTATTATTTATTATTTATTATTTATTATTTATTATTTATTATTTATTATTTATTATTTATTAATTATTATTTATTATTTATTATTTATTATTTATTATTTATTATTTATTATTTATTATTTATTATTTATTATTTATTATTTATTATTTATTATTTATTATTTATTATTTATTATTTATTATTTATTATTTATTATTTATTATTTATTATTTATTATTTATTATTTATTATTTATTATTTATTATTTATTATTTATTATTTATTATTTATTATTTATTATTTATTATGTTGTTGGTTCCCAACAATAAACTTATTTTCTTATTATTTAACTAGCTTTTATTAACTTTTTGAATTAATCGAGTTGCACTCTTAACACGTAAAAAACAAATTAAACATCGAGGAACTCGGCACATTGACGACGAAGGGAATAATTAGTACAGTGGATTAGTTGCTGCAATATGAAACGATTTGGCATAATTAATAAGCCCAGACATATTGGCAGCAACTAATTTCAATGCACAATTATTCAAATTAATAATGTCGCGCACGTTTAATAACAATTAATATGGAACATAAATTTCGCGACGAACCACCGACAATTAAACTTTAACGAGAACTGTCAAAATGTGTCGAGTATCGATCCTGCGAAGCGATCTCCCTCTCTGTCTAACAACCAGTAGAGCCATATAATAAATCAACTAATATAGTCCAACGCATTATAGGACATTATAGAATTCAATGATGGCCGATTTAAACTGAGAGAGAGAGATCGCTTTAAGTTATTTATATGTGCCGTCACACACACCCCACAAGAAACTTATATGGGGCATTAATGTTAACTTTAAAGGAGAAAGAATCTTATGTAATCATTGTTATGTAAAGGGGGTCAATGACTCCGAAGATACGTATGTATAAATCAGCTGTACTTCTTTTGTTAACAGAGATTTCATTCTAATAAGAAAAACCTATATTGGATTACTGGCGATTTGGTCATCAAAGGGAAAGGAATAAAATTAATATTATAACGTTCGCCTAACGTATTTTATTTCTTCGTAATAAGTATACAGTCCACTTAACAATAAAATTTTAATTTCGAATTTTCATCTTGAGTTCGAAACATGGTCCTTCGAGCCGGATCTAACTGTGACCAGTACAAGTACAGTGAAACCACCGGTGGAAGCGGTCCCAAGGAACACTGTGATAAGCGGTGATTAGCGGTCACACCTGAATCAACACTGAAGACCAACGGTGAAGAGCAACTGTGACAATCAACGGTGCCAATCAACAGTGACCATCAACGGTTGTATGAACTGGAAATAAGGTAGGAATTACACACCATACCATATTTTAAATCATTTATATTTAAAAACAATCACTTTAAATAAGATTATAAATTACATATCTTTAATAATTTAACAAAATAAAAAGACAATAAAATAAAGAAATCTTAAAATCAGTGCTTGTGTTACATCAACATATATGAAAATGTCCAAACTGGCAAGGTCTATTGAAGGACAAGAAGACATCCTTAATGAAATTACGAGGGATTTTAATGAATTTAAAAAGGATGATGCGTCGCGTAAATCAAGGGGGTATCTGCTCGCGTGTTTATCGGATATCGACGAAATGTATAAGCGGGCAAAACGGGAACATAACGCTATCATAGCTAGCAGTGCGGACGCTATAAAAGAGAAATATCTTTCAGATGAAATATTCTCTAAAATAAAAAGAATTTATTTCACATTTAGTGGACAGTTGCATGACGAGACAGATAAGATGTTTGAAGACCATCCTTCAGCAGCAGACACATCTCGTTTAAATGCAACAAGGTCTTCGTCTTCGGACATTCGCCTACAAAGAATTCAAATTAAACCTTTCAACGGTAAATTCGATGATTGGTGCGAATTCTATAATTTGTTTGAAAGTTTGATCAACTCGAACTCGGAGTTAACAGACATTCAAAAATTACAATATTTGAAAACGTCTGTGTGTGGGGAGGCTGCTCGGCTAATTCAGCATCTTCCAATAGATGCTAAAAGCTACGCATCCGCTTGGGAAATACTCACGGATAGATTTCAAAATAAGCGAAAACTAGTCAACACGCAACTTAAGATTTTAATGGAGCAAGGGAATCTTACCAGTGAAACTGCTTCAGGTTTAAAATCTTTGCACGACACTAGCACTGAATGCATTCATGCCCTTTCTAATTTGGGGTTAGCAGTAGCTACATGGGATAGCATCCTCATTTATGTAATTTTGCATAAGCTGCCACCACAAACTCAACGAGACTGGGAGGAAAAGCTAGGGACTTCGAAGGTACTGCCAGAGTGGAAAACTTTTATGGCTTTTATAGAAGGTCGATTCTGCTCTTTAGAAAACATTTCAGAAATCCATGGACTTGCAAAACAACCAATTGCAAATAAGAAACCCACGACAGCATACCACACGAATTCACAGCCGGTGAATAAGCAGTTTATGTGCCGACTATGCAATGCGTCACATGGTATCCGGCACTGCAAAGGGTTTTTAAGTATGGATCCGAATTCCCGGGCTAACTTTGCCATGAAGAATGCTGTCTGCGGCAACTGTCTAGGGTATGATCATCACTCTTCAACTTGCAGCAGCAGTAACAGGTGCTACAAATGCGGACAAAAACACCATACTTTGTTGCACCTGGACATACAAAATCACCAACAACAAAACAACGCACATAGAAATTTTAAGCAAAACACTCAACATCAATATCAAGGGCAACCCAATTCCCAATATAATACACACAATCACTTGATTCAAAACATGAACCACCAAAACCCTCAACATCAATATCAAGAGCAAGACAACTCCCAATATAACACTCAAAATCATTTGATTCAAAACATGAATCAACCTCCCCCCCCAAATATCGAGTACTCTACAGCTTCAACATCACATAGGAGCTTTAATCAAAACCCACAAATGCAATATCAAGGGCCAGATAATTCCCAATACAATCCCCAATCTCATTTGATTCAAAACATGAATCAGTCTCTCCCCTCACATATCGAATATCCTACACCTACAGCGTCAACATCTTACAATTTTAGCACGCAGTTCAATCAAATGAGGTCAAAGGCGTTATTAGCGACGGCCTTGGTAAGATCATTTGCGTCTAATGGAACAGGACACATTATCAGAGCCCTGATAGATCCTGGTTCCGAAGCGACCTGTTTAGAAATCTTTAACTATTTTTTCTTGAATTGTTTTTCATTTAAATTATCTTATTATTTAACAAAATAATGTTCATGTAACTTGCCCATTATCAGTCATATCGTAATTACTCAATTCTATGTTATTCTATCATTCCAATCATTATTCTAACTTCTACTTCGCTAATCTGTTATAACTCTCTTTTGAATGTACTCTCTTTTGTTTTGCTTTAAACTTTTCTTGTTCGCATGTAAAAACGATCGTGGTTTCTCGGCCACTTGGATCTGGACCGCCACGCAATAAACAACTTGGTATTGTATGACTCATCGTGTTTCTATTTATTTTGTTTGGAATTAATCGTGGATTATCAGATTTCTCAATTTCGCTAGAGATCTTACGTTCGTTATCAAACATAATTTTGGTCCTTCGAGCCGGATTTTCGTGATTAATCAGAGACTTTCGTTTATTCTATCAATCAAATAACTTCAATGCCTTTAGTGGAAATTAAATTGGACGATATTCATTAACTTCTTGAGATAAATTGGTGTTTGCCACGTGTGCTTTTCCGAGTTTGCATGAACAATATACTCATTCGTTTAATTATTAACTTTCCACGAGGGCACTAGTTAATTGTCTTAAATTTCGGTCGTAACTCTCAAAAGACATTTTATATCAAAATTATTCATAGCCCTTTGGTATAATATTAAATTGAAAAATGAGTGACACAGTTTCGTTAGCTGCTCTTCGTCTTACACGTGGCCATATTAAGGGTTCGTTGACCAGGTTGTCGACATATACGGAATCAATCGATGAAAAAGTTTCCTTGGCGGATCTTGAAGTTCGTCTAAATAAAGCGTCAGAATTGTGGAGTGAATTTAATTACACTCAAAAATGTATGTATGAATTTGCAGACCATGAAGGATATACAAATCCAGTTCCAGATTTCGAGGAATTCGAGACAAAGTTTTTAATGGTTAAATCGGTTTTAGTGTCTGCAATTAGGGAGCGCGAGCGTGCTGAAAAAAGTAAAGACGCCGTTAGTCGTTTAGCTGACCAACAGAAAGTTTTGATTGAGACATTAAAATCTAATCCAACGAGAAATTCAGATTATTCCCTCCCTCAAATTCGTATTGAGCCATTTTCGGGTAACTATCAAGAATGGCCAGCATTTCGCGACATGTTTGAAGGCGCTGTTCATAACAAATCTGGTCTAACGCCAATTCAGAAATTTCATTTTCTAAAATCGTGTCTTCGCAATGAAGCTCTTACTCTACTTAACCATTTGCCGGTTTGTGATGCCACTTATGAAGAGGCATGGGATAGGTTGGAAAAACGCTATAATAGACCACGATATATAATAAATAGTTATATTAAGACATTTATGGAATTACCATCCACACATAACTCTAATGTTACCCTTCTTCGTAAAATATCGGATGGAGCTGATGAGATTGTTAGAGGTCTGACATCTATCAACTCGTTAGACAGGGACCCGTGGCTCATCTTTATTTTAACGAACAAGTTAGACCCCGATACTCGTCAGGCGTGGTCCGAAGAAAGCGTTTCTGAAGATTACCCTACTATCAATAAATTTATAGAATTTTTGGAACGCAGATGTGAGGCTTTAGAAGGCTGTAAAGCCAATGTCAATAGCAATAAATCTAGAAATCCTGTTGTAAAAAGTATGCATGCTTCGTCGTATTCAAATTGTCCTAAGTGTAAAGCAACACATGGACTTTCTCAGTGTCCAGAATTTATCGGCCTGAGTGTGCAATCTCGAAGGGAATTTGCTAAAAATTCCAAAATCTGCTTCAATTGCCTAAGAAGTGGTCATTCTTCTGCTCGCTGTCAATCCAAATTTAGATGTCGGTCCTGTAACTCACGTCATCATAGTTTAGTTCATGACAATTTAGTCAACTCAACTCTCAATCCGTCGGCTACTCCATACATTAACAATTCGATCGGTCAAGGACAAACTACTGATGTACCTCAGCCATCGACTTCGGGCACCACTAATCCTGACACAACTTCTGCAACCGTGGACTCATTAGTAAACAACCACTCCATCAACACCACTTTTCGTATACCACATACCCTGCTTCCCACCGCGATCGCTAAAGTCCTAGATATCAACGGAAAATACCAGTCTGTTCGTATTCTTATAGATTCTGGCTCACAGGTTTCTTTTGTCACAGAGTCGTGTGTTCAAAGACTTGGACTCAAAAGAAGAAACGCTCGTATACCCATCAGTGGTATTGGATCTACCAGCGCCGGTAAATCTAGAGGCCTTATTTCGCTGATTATCACCTCACGCAATGATGTATCTAGTATATTAGTCGATACATACATACTATCAAGCGTTACCACAAATTTGCCAACCAATTCATTTAGCATTGACGATTGGGATCACCTCCATCAGTTGGAATTAGCAGATCCATCATTTAACAAAGCTAATCCTATCGACATATTGTTAGGAGCAGATAAAGCTTGGGAGATTTTAGCAGGGAAAGTTGTTCATAGTAAAAGAGGCCATCCAATAGCACAGCAAACAATCTTCGGCTGGGTCTTAGCTGGACAACTACAATCAAGCTCTCAAGATAATCTCTTGACCCACCATACGACTTTCGATATAGATTCAATTTTGCAATCATTTTGGACAATAGAAGAAGTGGACCCCAAGTTACTGGTTTCTAAAGCAGATCTACAAATCGACGAACACTTTCTTGAAACCCATCGCCGTGACTCCGACGGGAGATATATCGTTAAACTACCATTTAAATCACCTCCGCGATTTGCTAACACATTAGCTGGAGCCATTTCACGCCTTCAATCGATGGAAGGAAAATTCTCCAGAAATCCTGAACTCTTCAAAAATTATTCTCAATTTCTCGACGATTATTTAGCGTTAGGTCATATGTCGGAAATTCCTAACTCGGAAATCGCGAACCCAAATGTGTTTTACCTCCCTCACCATGCTGTTATAAAGCCAGACAGTTCAACGACGAAACTTCGTGTCGTGTTCGACGGGTCCTACAAGGACGCAAAGGGAAATTGTTTAAATGACTCACTTATGATAGGCCCCCCTATTCAACGTAACCTCTTCTCCGTAATTACAAGGTTTCGTCGCTTTCGATTCGTTTTCACTGCGGACATCGTCAAGATGTTTCGTCAAATCCGGGTCTCAGAAAATGACTCTGATTTTCAGCGCATCGTTTGGCGAAAATCACCATTGGAGCCATTAAAACATTTTCGTCTACGCACTGTGACATATGGCACGTCATGCGCCCCATATCTGTCGGTTAGAACCTTAGAGCAACTCGCTAAAGACTATAAAGAGGAGTTCCCAATCGCGGCGGAAGTGGTGCTCAATGACTTTTACGTGGACGATGTAGCGTCCGGAGCAGACACGCTAGCTGAAGCCATGTTCAAACGAAATTCCCTAATCGAACTCCTTTCTAAGTGCGGTATGCAACTCAGTAAATGGCAAAGTAACTGTGACGAACTACTTGAAAATAAAAATAGCGTTTCTCGGGATATCATTTCATTAGACACTGACGCGAATTCGTGGATTAAAGTGCTCGGTTTATACTGGAACTCGAGGTGTGACGTTTTCAGTTTTCGTTTAGACGACACTCCTAACCAACCCATTACCAAAAGACAAATCCTTAGAGACGTAGCTCGCATATTCGATCCCCTCGGTTTTCTTGCTCCTTCGGTTGTGCAACTTAAGATACTGTTTCAGGAATTGTGGTATCAAAAACTGGACTGGGACGACAAGGTGCCAGACACAATTGCCGCTCAATGGAGCCGATATCGCGATGAACTCTCATTTCTGACCAAAATCGAAATACCTCGAGCTATCGGGCTAGAAAATTCGTCATTCGAGTTGCACGGATTTTCAGATGCATCGGCATCCGCATATGCCGCGGTTATTTACTCACGCTATCAACTTCCTAATGGAGGTTTCGAAACGAATATTGTCGCTGCTAAGTCTCGCGTGGCCCCTGTAAAACAACTAAGCATTCCTCGGTTAGAACTATGCGGAGCCGTACTCCTCTCACGATTACTTGTTGCGGTTCAAAACTCTCTTAACATTACCTTTAAAAATGTCTATGCATGGTCTGATTCAAATATCGTCTTGTCGTGGCTATCATCTTCTCCTCGCCGTTGGAATGTTTTTGTAGGGAATCGTACTGCGGAAATCCTTAACACTATCCCAAGGAATAGGTGGTTCCATGTTAGATCACAGTGTAACCCTGCTGATTGCGCCTCTCGCGGCATACCACCATCGCAACTTCTCAAACACCCCATATGGTGGACAGGTCCACTTTGGCTCCGAAAATCGTGCGATAATTGGCCTGTTAGAAGTAACTTCGAAGAGGATCCTAGCTGCAAAAACGAAGAAAAGAAGGCTGCTCCTCAAGTATACCTTACGACCAACGACGAACATCCATTCGAAATACTCTCGCTACGAATCTCATCCTGGAATATTTTAGTTAGAACAGTCGCAAGGCTACGTCGATTCATCGCTAGGTGCCGAAACAATGAACAGACACCTCCCCAGCATCTTTTGCCGCAGGAAATCTACGATGCCAAAATTAAGATCATCAAATGGTTACAGGATTTGTATTTCGCAGACCACATTAATTTTTATAAAAAACATGGCCACTTTCCAAAAACGTTTAAACTCATAAATTTGTCCCCATTTTTAGATAGCGAAAATATACTACGAGTTGGAGGAAGAATTCAGGAGGCTAGTCTATCATTCAGCGCTAAACATCCCATCATCATACCTAAGGGTCATGCCATTACAAAACTAATCGCTCTCGACGCACACGTACGCTTTCTACATCCCGGTGTATCAACACTATTTGCCCTCATCCGCCAAGAGTTTTGGATCATCGGATGTCGAAACATATTGCGTAAGATCACACATGATTGCATCCGTTGTTTCCGTCAACGAAAGACAACTATAACTCAGCTGATGGGCAACCTACCTCAAAGACGAATTCAACAGTCTAGGCCATTCGCGCATTGTGGTTGTGATTACGCTGGTCCTATAATGCTTAAAGTGAAATCGCGTCGAAAATCTACCTTTACCAAAGGTTATATCTGCCTATTTGTGTGCCTAGTGAGTAAAGCCATCCATCTTGAACTCGTGAGTGACCTAACCACAGACGCTTTTCTTGCCGCCTTTCGCCGGTTCGTTTCACGCCGCGGAAAACCATCACACCTTTACTCCGATAATGGAACAAATTTTCGTGGATGTGCTCGTTTATTATCGGAAATGCATGAACTAGTTTTATCTGAACATCATAATTCGCTCGTGGCAGAATCTTTAGCTCGCGATGGTATATCTTGGCATTTCATTCCTCCCTCGGCACCACATTTCGGCGGCTTGTGGGAGGCCGGTGTTAAGTCGGTAAAGCAACATCTCCGCCGGGTGATAAATTCAGATGCTCTTACCTTCGAACAATTTTATACGCTCTTGACTCAAATCGAAGCCATCCTAAATTCACGGCCATTGTGCCAAATCTCAGATACTGACCTCGACCCACTAACACCAGCTCATTTCTTTCTAGGTGAGTCTTATGCTGCGATTCCAGAGCCATCACTAGATGTTCCAACAAATCGCTTGTCCTGCTGGCAAATGCTGCAATCTAAAGTCCAGGGGTACTGGAAACGCTGGCAGATCGAATACTTGACGTCATTGCAGCATCGTCCTCGTTGGCAACAGATCAAGAATGACATCAAACACAATGATCTCGTCGTTATAAAGGATTCAAACCTACCACCTGGAAAGTGGGCACTGGGGCGGGTCATCGAACTGCATCCTGGGAAAGACGGCCATGTGCGAGTCGTTAAATTGAAAACGGCCAACGGCAACCTAGTTCGACCTATACATAAATTAGCAGTACTCCCTATATGCTGAAACGTCGTTCAGGGGCGGCGGAATGTTTAGAAATCTTTAACTATTTTTTCTTGAATTGTTTTTCATTTAAATTATCTTATTATTTAACAAAATAATGTTCATGTAACTTGCCCATTATCAGTCATATCGTAATTACTCAATTCTATGTTATTCTATCATTCCAATCATTATTCTAACTTCTACTTCGCTAATCTGTTATAACTCTCTTTTGAATGTACTCTCTTTTGTTTTGCTTTAAACTTTTCTTGTTCGCATGTAAAAACGATCGTGGTTTCTCGGCCACTTGGATCTGGACCGCCACGCAATAAACAACTTGGTATTGTATGACTCATCGTGTTTCTATTTATTTTGTTTGGAATTAATCGTGGATTATCAGATTTCTCAATTTCGCTAGAGATCTTACGTTCGTTATCAAACACGACCTTTATTACGGAGAATGCAACCCAACTACTAAACCTGAAAAGGCAAAGGATTTCAGCCAATGTCACCGGTCTGGGACAAACCTCAACTGGTACGTCCAAATTTCAGGTCGATCTCACCCTCTTCTCTCTAGTCAATCCAGCTTTCTGTGTCGATGTCAAGGCGTTTGTCTTTCCACAGCTGACAGCGATGCTGCCAACACAACTGGTACGAAAGGATATTTGGAGCCATCTTTCCAAATTGCCATTAGCTGATCCGTCGTTTCATGTCCCAGGGAAGATTGATCTTCTAATAGGTGCCGATGTATACGGAACAATAATTTTAGAAGGGTTGGTAAAGGGTCAAGAAGGTTCGCCTGTCGCACAGCTAACCGAACTTGGTTGGATCCTTACTGGAACGACGGGGATTAATCCACAACCGCAGTGCTTGACGTTGCAAAACCATTTCAACTCGTTGGATACACAGCTCAAGCGATTTTGGGAAATCGAAGAAGATTTCGATGAAAGGAAGCTGACACAGGAGGAAGAAAAATGTCAACAACATTTTCAACAGACATTCAAACGAAAGAAGGATGGCAGGTACGAAGTTCGACTACCATTCAAGAATGGAATTCGACCGACATTGAGAAACTCAAGGAAGGCTGCGATGGCAAGACTTTTTCAAATTGAAAAACGGCTTGCATCCAACAACAATTTGCAGGAATCCTACACGACCTGCCTTAATGAATACGCGACATTGGGCCACATGCAAGAAGTCAAAACAGGCATGGAGACGACAACTGGAGATCACTATTTCCTTCCACACCATGCGGTTTTCAAGGAGGCTAGCACCACCACCAAACTTCGTGTGGTCTTTGATGCCTCATGTAAGACCTCGAATGGAGTGTCATTAAACGATCGTTTGATGGTGGGACCACGGCTTCAACCAGACATCATTGATCTGATCGCTAAATGGAGGAAATTTAAGGTGGCCTTTGCAGCAGATATCACCATGATGTACAGGCAGATCTGGATGGCTGATGAAGATATCCCATATCAACTGATTTTGTGGAGGGCCACAACTGATCAGGCCATTAAAACATTTGCCCTTAAAACGGTTACCTTCGGTACAGCATCGGCGCCTTATCTAGCGGTGCGCACCTTGCAACAACTTGCGTCTGATGTTGAACAGGAATATCCACATGTAACCAAGGCACTAATGGAAGGATTTTATGTTGACGATCTCATCTTTGGTGCAGACAACGAATCAAATGCGCTAATCTTACAAAGAGATGTTCTAGCCGTACTCAACTCGGCTGGATTTCCTCTAAGAAAATGGGCAAGCAACTCATCAAATATTTTAAGGCAGATTCCTGAGAATGAACGAGAAATTGATCTGCCTCTCAACTTTGATTCACCAGATTCAATCAAAACACTGGGAATTCAATGGCATCCAGCATTGGATATATATAAATTTAAAATAAAATTACCTGAAGTAATTCAACACACCAAACGTTCTGTGCTCGCAGATATTGCGAGATTATTCGATCCTCTTGGGTGGATTGCTCCTTGCATCATTAAGGCTAAGTTGATTCTGCAGCAACTTTGGATGATGGGACTCACTTGGGATTCACCACTTTCCCAGGAAACAGAACAACTTTGGATCGAACTTCGAAGCGGTCTCATCAAGTTGCAGGACATCCAAATCCCACGATGGATCACATATGATGACACAGCAGAGGTCCAACTTCATGGCTTCAGCGATGCCTCTGAAAAGGCATATGCCGCTGTGATCTACGCACGGATCGTCAAGGATGGTAGGGAGCACATACACTTGCTGGCAGCAAAAACAAGAGTCGCTCCATCAGCGATTAAGTGCGTCTCTCTCCCACGTTTAGAACTCTGCGCAGCACTTTTGCTAGCGAAGCTCTTGCGTCGAATGGCAAAGGCAATGCAACTCCAGAAGTGCAAAACCTTCGCGTGGTCTGACTCGATGATAACATTGGCTTGGATTAAAGGAAATCCTGCAATCCGTACCACATTTGTAGCCAATCGAGTCAGTGAAATACAAACGCTCACCAGTCCAGATATTTGGCGACACGTAGGTACTAAGGAAAACCCAGCTGACATGGGATCCAGAGGATTGTCACCGGAGGAAATCATCAACAGCGAAATGTGGTGGAAGGGCCCACGATTTCTTCAAGGGTTCCCCTCAGGAGAGCTCCCACTAGCAACGCCACTTGAAACTGACATAGAAACTAAAGGAATAAAAAACATTGAAACCAAAACAACATTTTATGAGGATCACCTATCTAAGATACTCACCTCGTTCGCTCAAATAGCTTTTCAGTGTACCATCCTCAATGGTGCATATTTTGAACAGTATTCAACACTCAAACGCCTAATCCGGAGTACAGCGATATGGCGACGATACTTTCGGTATCTAAAACAAAGGAGCACGCGAACAACAGTAGAGTCAACTCCGATAACACCAGATGAACTGATATCAGCACACAAACAGCTGGTCAAGGTTGTTCAAAATGAGATCTTTCACCACGAAATAAGTGCACTAAAGGAAAAGAAACAAATCGGTAAGAAGAGTAGCTTATTAAACTTGAATCCATTCCTCGACTCGGACGAGATTTTGCGTGTAGGCGGCCGCTTAACAAACTCCACGCTGCCGTACAACCAACGCCATCCGATAATACTCACCGATGGTCATCATTTTTCAAGACTTTTAGTCAGAGATGTACATCAACGTACTCTGCATGGTGGTCAGCAATTGATGATGGCAGAAATCCGGACAACATACTGGATAACTAACTTAAAAAGGCTTGTGAAATCAACGATTCACAACTGTGTTCGATGCCATCGATATAATGCAAAAATGCAACAACAGCTGATGGGCAGTTTACCAGTAGAGCGGGTGATCATCTCTCGACCGTTCACCAACACTGGGGTGGATTATGCTGGCCCAGTCGAAATCAAATTGTGGAAGGGCAGATGTAACAAATTCATGAAGGGTTACATCGCCGTGTTTGTCTGTCTAGCTACAAAGGCACTTCACATCGAGCTGGTCAGTGATCTCTCATCTGCGGCCTTCTTAGGCGCGTTCAAAAGATTTGTTGCCCGACGTGGGATCTGCTCCAATATGTTTAGCGATTGCGGCACAAACTTTAAAGCAAATTTATTTCAACAGAATGGTCAACCGAGGTAGCCACAGAGCTTGCAGCACAAAACACAACATGGCACTTTAACCCGCCTTCATCCCCACACTTTGGAGGGCTCTGGGAAGCGGGTGTAAAGTCGATAAAACACCATATCAAAAGAACGATAGGTGCATCCAGACTAACGTTTGAGGAGTATGCTACGCTCCTGGCACAAATTGAGGCATGTCTCAACTCAAGACCGCTGTGTCCGATGACATCTGACCCAAACGATCTCACAATATTGACTCCCGCACATTTCCTCATTGGCGCTCCACTAACTATGGTACCAGATAGAAACCTTAAAGAAAAAAATATTAACCATCTCGATAGATGGAAATATATTCAGCGACTCACCCAGGACTTCTGGAAACAATGGAGTAACACATACCTCCATCTCCTACAACACAGACCAAAATGGCTTCAACAACAGCCTAATGTTAATGTGGGAGACATTGTGATTGTCAAAGAAGACAATCTGCCACCAGCATCGTGGTTACTCGCGCGCGTGCTCGAACTACATCCCGGCTCAGATGGTCTGACGCGCGTGGTGACCATAAAAACTGAGAAATCGACGTTGAAAAGACCAATCGCAAAGATATCCCCCTTACCGGTATCAAACCCGACAAATCCCTAAGACAAAGACTATATAACAAACTAAATTTAAATGACTTTCATAAAACAACAAAATTAATTAAGGTATCAAAAAAAAATATATGGACTATCAGTGAATTTAATACATAGTAATAAATCTTATAACATAATCAAACCGAATTAGCGATGTTTATAGCCGACAGAACAATAAACGCACAAACTCACATGGGCTAGAGAGGATATCACTATCAATCATATTTATATTTCATTTATTGTAAATAACTGAACACTAATTAAATATTTTGAATATTTCTCGGGTATCACGGCACAATCTGCCCAACAATCCATCCGAAAGGTGTGATCAACACAATCACAACAACAATACCAGCGGCACTTCAACCTGCGACCACAATCTCGAAGCACATCCATCACTTCACAACCAAGGGCGGGGAGCATGTTGGTTCCCAACAATAAACTTATTTTCTTATTATTTAACTAGCTTTTATTAACTTTTTGAATTAATCGAGTTGCACTCTTAACACGTAAAAAACAAATTAAACATCGAGGAACTCGGCACATTGACGACGAAGGGAATAATTAGTACAGTGGATTAGTTGCTGCAATATGAAACGATTTGGCATAATTAATAAGCCCAGACATATTGGCAGCAACTAATTTCAATGCACAATTATTCAAATTAATAATGTCGCGCACGTTTAATAACAATTAATATGGAACATAAATTTCGCGACGAACCACCGACAATTAAACTTTAACGAGAACTGTCAAAATGTGTCGAGTATCGATCCTGCGAAGCGATCTCCCTCTCTGTCTAACAACCAGTAGAGCCATATAATAAATCAACTAATATAGTCCAACGCATTATAGGACATTATAGAATTCAATGATGGCCGATTTAAACTGAGAGAGAGAGATCGCTTTAAGTTATTTATATGTGCCGTCACACACACCCCACAAGAAACTTATATGGGGCATTAATGTTAACTTTAAAGGAGAAAGAATCTTATGTAATCATTGTTATGTAAAGGGGGTCAATGACTCCGAAGATACGTATGTATAAATCAGCTGTACTTCTTTTGTTAACAGAGATTTCATTCTAATAAGAAAAACCTATATTGGATTACTGGCGATTTGATCATCAAAGAGAAAGGAATAAAATTAATATTATAACGTTCGCCTAACGTATTTTATTTCTTCGTAATAAGTATACAGTCCACTTAACAATAAAATTTTAATTTCGAATTTTCATCTTGAGTTCGAAACATATGTATTATAAAGAGAAAAAGTTTGTATGTAAGTGGTAATCTCTGGAACTACTGAACCGATTTCAAAAATTCTGTCACTAATAGAAAGCTACACTTACCCGAAGGGCTATAGGTTTTTTTTTGAATATATAAATTTTTTCTATTTTCTTGAGATTGAGCCATACGCCTAATTTTAAAGCAGCTAAGCAAATTATAAAAAAAAAATTGTTGCATGAAGTCTATATTATGTATGTATGTATTTATGCAAATTTTTAGCCTTTCATGTTTCCTTTATTATACCTACAAGTTGAGAAATAAATAAAAAACTAATAGAAAAACATCTATTATTATCATTTGTCTAAATCTGCGACTTCGATTCTATCGCAATGACGAGACGAGGTTGCTGCTGCGTGTTCCATTTTAATATCATTCCGCGGTGCATGCACGCTCTCTCGCTCCCTATGTGGCTGGCTACATGATCTAATCCATACCAGTGCTGTCGAACGTAATGCAAAAGCATTATTTGTAATGCTTTCGAGTTTGCGTAATGCCGTAATGCCCACATGTGTTTTGTAATGCCTTTGGTATTGCTTTTTATTGCACCAGCAAAATTACATTTTCATTTAAAAAAAACCTATGAGCTGGCAGCACTTTTCATATTTGAAATGTAAATTCACATCACATCCACTTTCTATCTGCAGTTCTATATTTTCACGATCCGCATGCCATGCATTAGCAATACCACTCTACCACTTGTCACGCAAATACAAATTGATTCGAGTGTAATTTCTTCTCGTCGCATTAGCAGCCAGTGATGTCGTTTGCCCTGGTATAGGGACGGTTGAAATAAATTGGATTTTTGTTCTTAAAAGCGCACGTGGAACTAAAATTACACTGCCCATTGGTAGATAAAAACACGATCTTTCAATTGACATACCTCCATCATCGCTCGGCTTATAAATGGCAATAGTATGGACGATATAAGAAAAATTGTTTCAACCGTTCCCAGTCTCCCCTACCAAATGAACTAAAATTAACCCAATAAATGAAAAATGATGCAAAATAAGGCAAACTAAAGTAAAAGAATGCAAAGAGTGCAAACGCATTCATAAATGATTACATTCGATTGAATGGTAGTACTTAACAAATAAATGTTATTTTTTACTGTCTAAAAAAAATAAATTCTTCCAATAAAAATACATATATGTACATACATCGGACTCTCCCTAATTCGAACTCTCTGTAAGTCGAATTTCTCTCTAACTCGTGTTTTTTCGCCATATTTTATCATTCCCTTCAATTTTCCATACAAAAACCATTCAATAAGTCGAACTCCCTCTAAGTCGAAACTCTCTCTTACTCGAACATACTCTCTCGATTATAATAAACAAAACAAAAATACATTACCCCTTCGGAATTCGTATTTGAGTATATACATATGTAACTACTAACCATCAAGTATACGTACCTACAGTCCTACACACTTCAATACCCTAAATATGTGTAGCATCGCATGTGCCATCATCGTCAGCTTGTCGTGTACCTCATATTCTTGGTACCTCTATAAAAAGATACAGTTTTTAAAAAGTTGCAACAAAAAAACAAAAAAAAAAATTGTTATCATTTTCTTTGTGTTGTTGGTTGCATTTAAAACAGGCTTTTCAATGGATCTATCGTATGTATATAAAAATAACTTGTTTTTGTAACATTCCAGCCGGAATCTCAAAAGCAGTTGATTCTAGGCAGTTCAACAGAGCTGATGCAGTCTCTATGTGCATATTTTATAAAAAAAAAACGTTTTAAAAAAAAAAATAAATGTTTCTCTATATTTCTCGAATTTTTTCAAAACTCTCTCTAACTCGAAGAAATCTTGGTATCCCGTGAAAATTCGACTTAGCGAGAGACGGCTGTACTCAAAAGTTTGAGTGCGTAATGCTTTTTCCCCAAAATTATGCAAAAAAAAATTGAATGTAAGGCATTTCTAAAACGACAGCACTGATCCATACCGATTCTTTTCAGTGAGACAAGTACATTTTATGTGAGTTAAAATGAGAAGGGTTGATTTCAGCAAAAGCATACCGAAAATCCACTTTCAATATGAATTCTCGGTGGAAGATGCATGTTCTTTTCTCAAATCGTTTCATTTCTCATACATTTTTTCATTTTTTTCCGACCGTCGCATTGTTTACATCATGGAAAATCAAAAAAAATAATTCTTAGCCACGGGTAGTGATGGGAAAATACCCGGTAAATACCATTTGAGGGTAAATACCCAGGGTATTTACCGGGTACAAAAACGGGTATTTATGTGAGTATTTATTTTAAATGAGGAATTATTGTAAAAACATGCTCAATGGGTATTTTATTTTTATATTATTCGATTTAAAAACGAAAATGCAAAACATAAACAAAAGATTCTTCGAATATTTACAAATGTGAGTCGCTGGAATTAGATGGTATTGTAACTACAATCTTATCAAAAGAGATGAATACTGCCGATTCAGTAGATTTTGATGTGCTGGGTATATTCGCATTATAACTGCAAATTGGTTCATTTACTTCTGTTTCCGAACTTCTCCGTGTGTTCAGTAGTAAAGCTATGTTAAGACGATTGCCAGATCTGACAATATTGTCAGGTCTACAAATGTGCTGACAATTAGCTGCAAATGAGCTGACAATGACAAACTACCTCACAATGTGGAATTGCCAGTTCACCCTGACAATGTTGTCTCTGACGATATTGGCAGATAAAAAATTGTCAGTTCAAACGGTTGGTAGATGACTGTTTACAAAAAAAAAAAACTACAAATTCATTGCCAGACGTTGTCAGACTCATAGCATTTGATAGAATTTTTTTTCTTCGTTCTAAAATACCTCTATGCATGGAAAACTATATGCCCTAGGTAAAAACTTTGTATGGTGAATTTGTAGGTAATATTACGGCGCACCAATATATAAAAAAGAAGTATTAACATGTTTTCCCGAGATAAATGCAATTTTCTAAAAATTGATTAAAAAAATATTAAAAAAATTATGTTTGAAGACCAATTGCTCAAAAATGAAAGCACGGATGGTAATAGCCGTAAAAAACTGTGGTAGACATCCATCAATTGTCTATCGAACAAGCCCACCTTGATTGCTCTGGCCTTCATAGACCAGAAGTTATAATTGAATAATTGTTGGTACACCCTGTAGCTCCGTGGATGTTAAAGATAGACACCCCCACCCGTACGTATTTTTTTCATAACATGGACCAATGAATCGTTCCCCATAGTAACATTTTTTGTAGCATAATGACTTTTATTCAACACCCTGTAGCTCCGTGGGCGTTGAAGATAGACCCCCCCCCCCCTCCCCTTTCAATATGTTTTGTTTTTTCATAAAATAAACCAAGGAATCAGAATTAGTACGTCTTTCTGCAAAATTTGCATTTAGCCATTTTATCCATCTTATCGAAATATTTTCACATGGAACTCTTATTTCTTCCCATAGTAGCTGATGTACCGGCTTCGCTGCGCATACAAAAATATTCTCTTTGCATGTAGATATGTACATATGTGTATTTGTAATAAATTGTCTACTGAAATGAGACTTCCAGCTAAATGCTTCACTTGTCCTTGCACCTTAAAAGTTGACATAAATCCTTGCTTCACAATTTGCTTAGCACCAAATGAAGTCATTTGAAAAGAATTATTATAGATCCGTATAGACTAAATGAATTGCTTGGATAATGGATTTTCCATAGACTAATAAACAAAAAAGTGACGCAGGTGGGTTAGCAATTTCTTTTAACTTTCCCGCTTTCTTAAATATTACAGCACGTTCTTACCGCCAAAACCTCAAAACATCTATTCCAAGCCCTGCATCTACTTATCGTAAAAAAAAATTGCAACCAAATGTATCCAGTCATTGGATAAGGCTTGATCGAACAATTACAATACTTATATGTTAGCACGAAGCAATCCCAATCACTTATACTATACGACTGTATCACATACACACACACCCGCTTCCGTTGGTGTATTGACGGTGGCAATGGTCTCCACCGAACGTTGTCGCGAAAGCATACAAACAATATTTCTTTATGTTTTTACTTTTCTCACAGAAAATGTACAAAGAAGATATACATATATATCTTTGTTGTGAAATAATCTAAACAAATATGTAAATTTTATTTTAATACGTTATTTAAGAACTAAGATAGAGCGAGATAAATGCCCAAAAGTAAAATTTAAACGTTTGTTTTTCTCATTTAGAAGTTTTTTGTTAAATACAGTGGTGGTCCAGTATAACGAATGCCGATATAACGAATGATCGATATAACGTACACTTTTTTCAAGTGCATTATCGGCTCTATATAGCGAACGAACAAAAAAATGATATTCGATATAACGAATGTTGCTACAATATCTGTGTACATGCTTTAAAAAATAGAACGAGACAAATTTGCCTAAGAAATACAATAATGTTTAGGAAACGGTCGATGGAAACATTTGTGTGTTGTACATGCAACCGAAGCCGAACGTAAGCTCCTTGATCCAACCATTCGCTTAGTTAAGCTTAGCGGAGGATTTCGAATCTTGGAACAATACTGAAATGTTTCTTCAAGAACAACATTGGAAGTTCTGCAAAACTTGTTCACTGTTTTTCAGAACTTCCAACGTTGTTCTAATAAGTAGCTACAAATTTCTGCGTTGAACGTTTGCAAAAGCATGTCCTTATTGGCGATTGCTTTTTGGAAAAGAAAAGGAAATAAATTAATTTTGTTTTAGTTTCTTTTTTTTATTTTTAACTTGCTTGTTGACTTCATGAATAAATTAAATAAAGTGTTATGAATTAGAAACAGTATTTGTACATTTATTTAATGTTTCGTACAAGGAAAATGTGTTCGATAGTACGAATTTTTCGATATAGCGAATGCAACTGGGCATTATATCATTCGTTATATTGGACCACCACTGTATATTGATTTTTTTTTTATCCATTTTATAGATCTAATCCAACCAGAATCGATTGCAAAAAACCGCATTCAAATCCGTTCAGTAGTTTTTTTGTTTTTGCGGCACATACATACATACTTTTTTTTAGACTTCATTTTATAAAAGTAGTGATGATTAAATAAAAAATAAACTTTAATCACTAGCGAGAAGACTGCACCAATTGCTATAAAAAACCGAAGTCTACTACTAAAAAACCATTAAAGTAGTATATATAAATCGTACATAACTGTAAAAAAAGGGTTGATTTATTTTGAATACCTGTTTTGGCACACACTAATTACCAACCGTAACAAATACTTCTTTGGCATTATCATTATTTACTAAATGTAATAAATACATATAAATATGATTTTGGGTAAATACCCGGTAAATACCCGGTATTTACCCATTAATAAATACCCACCGGGTAGGTAAAAAAAATCTGCCCATCACTAGCCACGGGGAACTTTTCAATGGCTAGTATGCCATTGACCGTGTAGCCACCGTCATTGGTATGGCAGCGTTGCCACTTCAGAACTATTTTTTCGCAGTAGATTCTCTTAAAAATGGAATAGATTGAATTCTTTCAGAGTCGATTTTTATTTCAACAGAAAAACAAGATTTTTAACACAAATTGACTTGTATTTTTGTTTTTATTGTATTATCTTGGCTTTCGGTTCATTTAAGCTTTTATTTCTCTCAACCGTAGCATAATTTATGCTTCTAAATATGTAGGTATATGTAGAAAATAATAAACTTTAAAATACATACACAAACCAACTGCAACAATATTCTTCTTTTACTTATATGTATTGCTATACTTTTTCTCTTCATCTTTTTTCCGATATCTGTTCTTAGCATATGGTACCCCACCTCAGTCATTTTTTATGTATTATAATTTTTGTTAAAGTTAAAGAATGATAATGAAATTGTTCTTATTACTATATATTTCTGAATCTAAAATTCTTATTGTAACCTATTAATATTAATTGATTCAATTTTTATTCTTAACTAGTTATATTGATAATGAATAAAATAAATACAAATATAATAAAAATATAAATATATAAACATAATAAATATAAATATATAGGTAAATATAATAAATATAAATATAAATATAAAAAAAATATATATGTAAATAAAGGAGGGGGGGGGGAATATTTTATTTCAGTGCACGTCCAAAGTTGAGCTTAAGCTTATGTGCAATGCAGCTGGCATTGATGGTAATCATGGTGTATTTTATTCATACTACGAACATTTGGTGTGATTCAATAAAGTCTGTCGACTTTGGTGGCTATCATTTCTATCTTAAGGCTGATTATCAGATGAAATTATTACTGTTTGCGTACACGGGCGAAGCCAAGCGGTTCAGCTGGTAGAATATAAATATGAAATTAGTTAACAACTTATGTAGATCAAATTATAAAATATAAAATATTTTCAAACACCAATCTTCGATGCTAAGTCGGTATCATCTTGGTGCCTGTTTGTCTGTTACATGCGTTTTTCTCAGAGACTGTACGTAAACAATTAATCTCTGAGGAAAACGTCAGTAACGATACTGTACGTAAACAATTGTCGGCACCATGGTCTAGTGGTAACTGCATTGGACTACTTCGCAATACTGCTCGGGTTCAATCCCAGCCCGGGTCCAACACCTAAAAGTTTTTTCACGGTGCCACCCCTTTCCAATGTCTGACAAGCAATTAAAGAGTATATCATTTATCAATTAGCTTCTCAACTAGCTTTTCAACTCGCTATTCGGAGTCGGAAAAAAAAACTGTAGGTTCCTTCCATTCGTGCAAGACTATAACACGCACACATAAATGGTTGCGAGAAGCAGTGTACATACAATATGTATCGTTTGCAGCAACACAGTTTTTTTAAAAAAAAGTCCAAAAGTAATTGGTGGCGAAAAAGGGGTCTAAATTAAAAAATAAGAAGGCGGTTGGATTCGTAAGGGTCAGTATGGACACCTGATGATTCCCTATATAGGTGATGTAAAACGGACTTTCAAAAAATGTTCCTAATTTTTTTTTATGAATTTCAAACTACCGAAAATTGGTTCCGGGAAAATGGACAAAATCGAAAATGATATGAATATCTACCTCTTTTCACAAAATCTTCTTCCCCCATCCACGATTACAGCTAAGAAGTCTCTCCGTCTTTTTCTATGCTTTCAAATAACAATGGCAGTTTTTATCGGGTCAGGGAAGACAGCTTCACCTATGCTAAGATTAAAAATATAACATCCGCAAATGAAGAGAATAGCTGCATATATGACTTATAAAACTGCACAATCTACAATCTCTTAATCCGGAAAAGAGTAATAATGCAAGTGCAAGTTTCATATTATGCATACATGAATCCACTTGTGTTAGCTAAAAAACAAAATTGCCTAACGCATTTATTTTCCAAGGATGGACAGAAGCACATATGTATACCTATATAGTACTCGGACATCTCATATGCCTTTGAACGATTTCATGCTTATTGCAAGACCAACCCCGTTTTTCACAAAACATTTTCAAATTCAAACTAATTATCCAACTCATATGCCTTGTGTTTTAATTGCACTGTGAAACTTTATTTTTAATAAGCATCTGAAGGGTAAAACCTATATTCTTGTTTTTGTTAAATCCAACGAAAAAAATAATTAAAAAAAAAAAAATAATAATAACGAAAAGAAATACAGACTAAAACGCATGAAGGAAAAATGTAAGAACTCCGAAAGCCTTTTTGCTACGCCTCGAGCTGTATCCTGCCACGCTATCATGCGCCCTTGGGTTTCAATGCATATGTAACATTTGCTAATTTGAGTAGTGCTTGCTGAATATGGGTCATACCCGCAGCATCTTATACAACACCGTTATAACACAGAGACAACAAAAAAAAAACAGAAAATAGAGAAATGGAACAAACTCTTAACAGCATCAAAAGGAAGGCCGTATAGACAAGTTGTTTTTGTCTCTGGCATTTATAATCGCGAGTGCTTGTTTCTGCAACTTTCTTCCTATCAAACAGGACGCCCTTAGCTAATCCATCCTTTGCACTGCTGCTCTCCTTTCGGGCACTTGATTTGGCAAAAGTCAGATGAAACATTTTTAAATTAAAACTGGATGCTGACTGAAAAACTATTCAAAATCCTTGCGCGTTTCACATTCACCATGGGTGAGAGGCTTCGAAATTATGCATGAGAAGACTGAAAGTGGAAACGAGGCAGGCGCATAAATTGGAATGCTATGTTATCCGCAGAAGACAGTCTTGTTTGGATGTTTGGTCGTGTTCACACACTGAGATTTTTATTAAACATTATGAAATTGCGCACGCTGCAGTTATACCAAGAGGTGGGAGGATTATGTCACTTCCGTTCACCTGATAAAAATAAGAAGAAGTCCAAGAAGTCTACGTGTCCTGACGGTGTTCTCGCCGAAGCGAGGTATTAAAAGCAGCTGGAGACGACTTGGTAGAGAGTATACACTTACTCATTTCTAAGATTTGGTGAAATGAACACATGAATGGAATCACAGCATCATTTGTCCGGTACACAGAAAGGAGACCCCATCAACTACAGAGTTATCAGCCTCTTCAACATCGCCTTCAAGATATATTCTGGTTTATTCTGTAACCCCTATCATTGACCCCTATCAGTGCGGTCTTAGGACCATAATCTAAGAACTCCAGATCAACACCCACCAACAGGTCGAAGTAAGAAAGAACACATCTACATAGGTTTCACATTCCTTCCCAACTCGAACAAGATGACGATAAAAAAGCTCACTGCTACATAAAGGAGGTTTACAACTTCTTTAATATCAAACAAGGATTCAGACGCACTATAATTCGGCTACTTTAACATCATACTTAACAGAATCGTCCGACTAAAGTTGATCAGCAAGAAGAGATACTCAACAACGATGAACTGGAAAAAACGTCACAATAGACAGCTACAACATTGAGAGGGACACCCACCGCCGCCATTGAGATCCTTCATGCCTTGCCTCCACTGCATATCTTCATTAAAAACCGTGGCCGTGGCGTAGTGGCAGTCGTCGTCGCTTGTCATGCGGAAGGTTCACGGTTCGAATCCAGATGTCTACGAAGCATTTATTTCTCACGAAATAAAAATAAGTTGATCAGTCTCAGAAGTTAATATCGAAACCTACTGCGAAGGCATAACACTGGCAATACGATGGTGGGTATGGCTGAATAAATAATTGATCGCACAAACTATAATAAGAAACATCTGGAAAAAACTCCTGTGAATCATAAGCAAGTACAAAAATAATACACAACTCTCCAGTTATCCTGGACACCACCCATAGAGTTAGTTGAAATTGAAACCTATCATCTGAGTTTCCTACCACTACGTTGATCTCTCTGTCTCTCTTGTTCTCGTCCTTCATATGCTCGCGCTGTGTGTAAACGTTATAAGGGTATTCATATCCCCTTTAGCGTGTGTAGATTATAAAAAAAAAAAAAAACAAGAAAAGCTGGTTTCCCATCTGAAAGTATAGTCTTCTATACAGACGGGTCCTTAATGGATGAGCTCACCGGAGCAGGTGTCAACTTGGAAGAATACCACGTTGAGTTAAACTATTCCACTGGGTAGATTTACAACTGTCTTTCAAGCAGAGGTGTACAGCGCACATTGCACTTAACAAGAGATGAAAAGACAAGTCCATCTACATCTACTCTGATAGCCAAGGCTATTAAAGCCTGTTCAGCAGTGCTGATCAACTCAAAAATTGTTTGAGAAGCTGTCAATAAGCTGAACCAGCTCGGACGATATAATAAGATCACACTGGTCTGGGTCCCGATACATTCCGATGTCCCGGGAAACGATAAAGCTGATGCTCTGGCTAGAGCTGGATCAGCGACCCCTTTTATCGGTCCTCAGCCTGTTTTTGGCTGCAGTTCATCTTATGCTTCTTGAACTACTGCGACTATAACCCTATAACCATTGGCACGAGCTTAGGTCATGCCGACAGACCAAAATGTTAGTAGATGCGCCCAGGGCAAACAGAACTAAGTTTCTTTTATACCTTAGTAGAAATGATCTCAAAATCCTGATCACAAATTGGAATCAGAAGCTTGGGCCTTTGCGAGATGTGGCTAAAAGAAGATAAGATAGCTGAACACTTCATTAGCGAGTGTCCGGCCTTTGCTCGGATCAGAAAGGCCACTCGAGGGAACTACGTCCCACGGGACGTTGATTTACTGGAGCTCAATCTTGCCCTATTGCTTCGCTTTGCGAAAGCAACGGGCAGATTTAGATCGATGTATAGCTCAGCAACAAATCACTTACTCAGCGAATGCGGTGGTACTTCACCAAAGTACAATGTGCCTACAAGTCTACGTGCTTGTTGTCTCTATTGGATAACCTGGTTCTAAATACAATACAATAAAATATAACCTTGAGGCTATGCGGTCACATAGAAAAATGATACCTCATCGGAAATCAAATGAAGGATTACTCTTACCAATCGCTGTTTCTTTGGCCTAAGCAGGCAATAGATAAGACACTTACAATCCTACCCCTACTATCTGGAGCTGAGAATGGACTCGAATGAGGATGTCCTTGGTCGCTTCGCAAGGCTTTCGGTCCCATTTGCATTGATGGGCTTTGGTCAACGACGACTGGCAAAAAACTGCACATTGGACGCTTGAGATGGCTATGATATGTGCATATGCATGGATATTTTGTGGTCCAAGTACAACACAGAGCTAGAAATAATGCAGTTATTGCACACACAAAATCCAGTCGCGTTATCTCCTTTTTCCGCGATAAAAAATGGCCACCAAGATCATTTGATATTACTATCCTGGATTACTTCTTTGGGGCTATGAGAAGCACAGGCTGAATACCAATGATGCCCAGACCCATTCCAGATTAAAAGACACTCACCATGATCTAGGGCCCCAATTTTTATGTCGTGAAAAATTCACCATAAGTTCAAAGCCATCTCACAGTGCTCAAGTAATTATACCGCAACCATAATCACTTAACTCTACCCGAGACTACACTGTAGCTGTACCGGTACAAGTAGTGTGATGCACGTGTTACCAGAATATCTGAAAGTGCGAATCTTTAGATAGCCCTCAAAATGTTAAGCAGGTGAGGCGAAAAACTTCTAAACCTACCATACCGCATCGTGCTATTATAAGCTACATTAAGCTTCTTTTTACTAACCGCCTTACAACTGCAAAATATTTCACATCCGCATACTAAAATAGAAATTACCAAAGATTTAGCTAACCTGAATCGCGTCTTGATAGGGGCGAAGGACTGTGTTACCCACAAATTACGTAGTGCTTCCAACGTAAGCATTGATGTGATTATCCCACGTAAGATTGCGATCAAAAATTACGCCAAGTTTTTAGTAATCTCAACATATTCATAATCAACATATAAAATGGAAGGGGAGTATAAAAGATCTAAGGCTTTTCTGGATATGACTAAGCACTTCGATTTATTCGCGTAGGAAATTCCGTTTTATTCAGACCTCTGGAACTTGGTTTACATAACAGACTCCGTTCTCAATAAGACCAAGTGACCAACTCATACATACATACATTTGAACGTCATCAGCGTACATGCGTGACGAGCAGTTTCTTATGATATATGGAAGTTCATTTACATATAAAACTGTGTGCCATTTTTCAGGTCATCGTCTCGGGCCTAAGATTTGAGCATTGATCCTGAAAGTAATTACCAAAACTAGAAACTCTGCATCATTGGTTTGCCAGATTGGCTGCCTGACGTATTTTATAGCCTTATGAATATTTTGGCTCAAACCTTATTTTGAGCACTTTCTCATGGCTATATCTTGGTTCTGTCCTCAGCAAATTGTATTGATTTGGAGAAAAAAAGTACAAGACAAACTGACTCAAAAAACTGCATCCAGCGCCTCAAAATCGTAAAAATGCCCAGAGAAAGAAAAACCTTCAGAGAAAGCGAACAATGAAAAAAGAAGAAAAAAAATTACGTATACGCCACATTGTCCACAAATATATTTTAACAATTATGTTTCAATTCATTTTATATAGAAAATACTTTGTTTTTGTTTGTAAACCAAATGTAAGAAAAGGCTTGGGCTGATTTTTTTTTCAATTGATGGTGTTAGTGCAAATACGTACTAGTTATAGGCCAAAAATGGTAGAAAAATGTGAAAGAATGGTAAAAAAAATTGACATTTTTACGATTTTGAGGCCCTTGATGCAGTTTTTTTGGGTCAGTTTGTTTTGCACATTTTTTTTCGTAATCAATACCTATAATTTGAGGGAAAAAAATATCCCTACGGTTAATAAAGATATAGCCATGAGAAAGTGCTCAAAATAAGGTTTGAGCCAAAATATTCATGACGCTATAAAATACGCTTGGCAGCCAATCTGGCAAAATGAATGATGCAGATTTTCTATTTTTGGTAAGTACTTTCAGGATCAATGCTCAAATTTTAGGCCCGAAAAAAGTGGTTCACTGTGTAATGAGAACAATAAAGAACGAAGTATAGAACCTTGAGGGACGCCACTAACAATTGAAAGAATATCAGACACATTGCAATTTAACTGAACTTTTTGCAAAGAAGCTTTACCGCACCTAATGAAAAGCTTTATTGGCGAAACAGTTTTTTTTGCATCAAATAGTGTGATCAACCATTTCAAATGCCTTAGAAAAATCAAGGTGCACCAAAAATGTTACCCGCCATCAAAATATTAGAAAACGTTTTTATTTTTTTCAGAACAAAGTCCGGAAGGGCGCCTATTATTAAGGCACTAGATCCTATCATATATTGCCGATTAATTGATTGTATTTGATTAAATGTAATATATTTTCCTTGATTCTCCATTTCTTCTGTAGATTGACATGAATTGGTATCGCATCAGCTTCAGCTTAACCCACACTTTTCCAGATTCAGTTGTGCAGGCAAATCCAGAAATCTCATTCTGAAACAAATTGATATACACCACTACTATGAGCACGCCACGCACATCCGAATTGGGTGCTGCTATGAATAAAATATATCTTAATTTACATTCGATTGGGATACTTGACAGCCGCCCGACCTATATTCAGGATGCCCACCCGCTGACCGCCTGCCCGCACACGCCTGGTTTCAATTTATTGTTTGGGTGGGCAAAGCGGCTTGCCCACTATAACAAAAATATTATGCATTCATACATATGTGTGCATATATAAGTATAAGCCTTTAGCCTTTTATCACCTATGTGAGTGGTGCTCATTGGTGAATTTTTGTATGAAGATGTGTGTTTGTGGCATTGAAAAAGATCAGGGGGATAATGTGTACGCACACAGATAAAGTGAAAAGGGATTACAGTCGGAGTTTTCAGTTTTCAATTTGCAACCAAATGGTCAACAATTTATTCAGAGCAATTTAAATTTGTGTGACCCCAGGGCACCACAGCAACACATGTTTGCATTTGCTGTTTCCGCTTCTGCTCCTACCCCTATGTCTACCCCCATGTGTATAAATATTATTGAGTTAAACGAAATTTGTTAAATATACATACATATGTACTGTACATACTCATACATAATGAAGAAATCCTTGATAAAGTTGAATCTTTGGGTTATTCTGCTTTTGCTGGTGGTCCTTCTGCCACTACTTGGACAATAAGAAAACTCCTTTGATCTGCAGATGCATTCTTCTTCTCGAAAGGCGTACAAATTACACTGTGCGCGTATACATACCTATTGGGATGTGTTAGTGAATGCTGAGTATCTGTTGGGAGTGCAATTTAGAGTAGAAGATTCGCAATTCAATTTATTTATTTGATTTTATTTATTTTGGTCCTCATGCAGCAGCTGTAGGGCGAAACTCTTGTAATTTCAATTGATTTCCTTTTCTTTGAATTGACGAAGGAGAATCCGAGGTACTAATACTTTCGTGAATCATTATCTTTGTTCGATGAAGTGGAATGTTTCAGTTACTTCCCTTGTGCTGCACTAGGTAAGATAACGATTTCTATCAGACCTGTAAGAGTACATCGTGTAGAAACAATACAAGCGGAGACGTCTTGGAATAGGGTACGATGTGGACAAAGGATTTTCCTGCAGAACTTCATAACTTCGGATAATTACTCACTTTCAACTTCGAATTTCAAGATATATTACGAGTACATACGAGTGTACATTACCTCCTATAGCAAGAGGACGATCGACTTTTATTTCGTTTCACTAACTTCATACATGTATTGAACTGACAGTAAGTAGTACTTCGGTCTTTTCATTGCTGTAAATACAATTTTACTTTAAAATCGATAAGCAGATAGGAAACTCCTTTGAAATAAATATATGTACATTGTACATACACTGCTGGCCACAAGTTTGAGACCACCCTAGACAACTTTATGCATAGAGATTGCATTTTATGAGCTACATTGGGCTTTTTTTATCTTGAAGAATACACAACACATTCAGATAATAAAAGTCGGATTTGACACCGAAAACCGCTTTTATGATTTATTGAGAAGTGTTTACTAAACTTTATGACCTTGGTTGTTAGTTCAGCACTTATTAATGGCTCCTAACATCAAAAGGGTTGTCAAATTCCAAAATTTGGCGACCTGGATTGCCATGGTCTTATATAAAAGCTACACTTTGAGGTCATAAGGATTTATTAGAAATTCATAACGCTGTCTTCTTGCTGTCCTTGATAAAGGTCAAACGAGGATGGGTGAGTTTCGAGATCGCCCTGCTGCGAGCACAAAACAAGCAGAAAAGGTCAGAATGGGCCAAAAAGCATAAATAATGGACGGAAGAAAATTTGAACTGAGTTTTATGGAGCGATGAATCCAAGATTTTGGTTTTTGGGCATTTGGCACAAAACGGAGATTTTTTATTCGACAGGACTCAGCGCTGAGCAAAAGGTGATAACCAGACTGTGTGGTTCATAACGTCAAGCATGGAAACGGTTCTGTTGTCATTTAGTCAAAAATGTCTTGACTAAGAATCCAAACCTCAAAAAAATTTACTAAATTCACTAAATGGTTAGTCAATTGAATTAAAAAAAAATTGAATTAGAGAAGGTTGACTAAAAACCGGAATGCGCTCATTTACTGAGACAATACCATGTATCTACACTATTGCCGTGCCATGTATCAATGTGTATTGGGCCCTTAACGGACAAGAAAGGGATCGGTTCTTCCGACTTTGCCGAATTTTCAGAAAATGTTTGCTACCCCTTTACAAAATAAAAATACTTTTGTGAACGTACTTCCAATAAATTCCTATCTTTACTGGAAAAGGCCAAAAATTTACGGGGGCGGGGGTAGATATAATACTTATGAGCGATAGCGTAAGTAGTATTACTAGTGTTCGCCCAGTGGTAGAAATTCTACCATTATAGTTACAATACTAAACAATTCCGTTCCATTTAACCTAAACCATGTTTTATTATTTTAAAGATTCTTACCTTTATTGTCTTCCAGCCGTTGAATTTTGGAAGTGTTTTTTTCGTGGCCATTTTTATATCTGGTTTCTATGCAAAACTCCAACGTACAGTCGTGTTCAAAATAATAGGAGCGCTACGCTAACAGCGCTTAAAATTCTTACCTGGCGAAAAATTGGTAGTTTAAACTGTGACAAACAATTCCAGTAAAAATATGCACAGCTGAGCTTGCATGGGCGAGGATTTTATACATACAAAGAAGTAAATTCGAACGGAAAAGAATAGGAGTGTTTTGGAAAAAGTAAAAAAAACTAAGTTTGTCGAATTAAGAACACTTTTGCTGTTAGGTCATTATTTAAAATTGTTTACTGCACTTTTTTTTAAAAAAAACTGATAATAGTAGGTTGAGGAAAGAATACAAATCAGGAAAAGCGAGAACTCATTCGAAAACTGCCTCAAATACGAACATTTTACAGAAAATTACAAAAAAGCTCTTCAATGTAGTATTTTAGCAATAGCAGTGCCTTAAAATACATCGAAAAGTCAGAAACACGGGGACGGAATCGTATAATCTCCAAAGCTGATGACAGGTTAACAACTGTAAGATTTTCTAAAAACTACCCAACGGCATCACCTAGGTCATACAAGATAAGATTTTACTTCCTATTAGTGATGTTACTATTTGCAGAAGACCTCTAGAAACGTTTTGCCAAAGTCTACGCAAGGCCCCATTTTAGACAAAAAAAAAAAGTGTGTCACACGCGGTAGAAGTGAAACTTTTTTAAAAATGGTGTATAAATATATTATTTGTATTGGTCATATAATTTTACGAATGAGATAAATACAGAGAGATACAGATTGCGAGAGCGAAGAGCGAAAGACGAAAAAGAAAGATATCATACATAAAACATACATCATTCAAACCGGACAACTGAATTTAATATACATACATACAAATATAATTTAGTTACTTATTTATTTTGATTCACCAAAATTACCAAAAGTTTGAATAGGTATCTATGTGCATACCTTCATCTTCAAAATGATTCTCAAGATGACTTTATCAACATTGCATTGGTAAATTTTGAGATTTTGAATGATGTTTCATCATTTATATAACATAAATACTTCTTTAGGTATATTTACCAATCAGTCAAACCATTACAAGCATAAATATCTGAAGACTTCTGTAATCAGATATTGAAAGCATCAGGTGCAGTTAAAATGGCTTAGTCCAAACTAATCAAGTGTCAGTACCTACATTACAGGAAAAAGATACCGAGTGTTCAAGTAATTCGTATCAATTCATTCTTTCTGTTGGCGTATCTAGGTTCGCCCTAAACTTTGACAAAGCATGTACATATATATATATACCCTTTGAGACGGGTTAGTAACGATAGCAATTTTATGCATCAACTGATTTCAGGTCTGATATATCGTACATACTTTTGCCCCGATTTGCTATCCATTAATATACCTTTCGTGGTCGATTATTATAGTATATATAAATATATATATATACGTCGTCAGCAGTCCTATACAGAACCAAGCCTAGTTTCTCGCAACTATTTGTGTGTGCGTGTTATTTTTCCCACGAAATGGAAGGGACCTACAGTTTTTTGCCGACTCCGAACGGCGAATTGAGAAGCTCCTCATGACAAATGATACTCTTTGATTGCTTGTCAGACATTCGAAAGAGGTGGTACCCTGAAAAACTTTTAGGTGTTTGCTGGGATTGAACCCGGGCGTAGTAGTACAACGCACTAACCACCGCGGCCACGGCCACCACAATTACCTGCGTAGATTAGTTACCATCTTACATGTAAATAACAATTTTATTCTCGTTCAAATTGTCAATAATCATATTTTGTATTTTTGGCACAACTCAACTAAAACACAAAATTCAGATTTTCCCGAAATCCAGACAAAGAAATATAATGCGTATATTATAGCCTGCGCAATGTTATGACTTGTTTTGGCTTATTCCCTGTATGTTTATGAGCACATACACACTCACACATATAGAATGCGTCTTACTCATATGATTTCATTCTAATTTCTCCTACCTACTTGAAAAAAGAAATAAATCCGTCATACCCGTAAGTCGTAAGCTGGACAGCTCGCACGAACGAAGTAAAAGTCAAATCCAATATTTTAGTTCTCAATCTTATTCATATTTTCATTCATCACGCTCTCAATATTTCAGTTCGAAAAGAGCTTGATGGGAGTGGTTTCACATACAATGCTATCATGTATGAGCGCGAGTTATAATCTCGAACGAAGGGAATGATTAAATAATTTAATTAACGACAAGTTTCAATATAAAGATCTTTATTTACATTTACTTAATTACATTTATAAAATACTAACATATAAATTGATAAATAACAAAAGACGACTGACAACACGTTACGAACTGCACACCACGAATTATAAACTGCCTTCTTACTTGGAAGAACAACATGATTTTACAGTTTTACATAAATCACAAAGAACAAAAGACACAGTTAAACATAGCACTAGTCAAGTGCAAGACATCTGCGCTTATTTTGGTTTATTGTTGCTGCTGGTGGAGTATGTATGTACATATGTGTGGTCATGGCTGTGTACATAGCTGCAGCATGTAACTCCTCCCACCTAAGTGTGGACTTAACGAATTTGGGAGCTAAGTCCACAAAGTTGTTGCTGGAGAGCTACGGTGCTTATTGTTGCTATTTTTTGCTCGTACATATAGGTATACATATGGAAGTTTGAATAGAAATATTATTGAATTTTTGCTCATGTCAAAAATTTAATAATGTGTTTTTTAAAAAGATTTGCCGCGTTTTATTAATAGTTAACAATGAGTTTTACATTCAAATACATTTTTATTTTATATATAACATTCAGCATTTTGTATATTATTTATTTGTAACTTAATATACTATTTATATTTTTCATTTTATTTTATTATCTAACTTAAATTAAATTTTATAATTTTATATTAGACTAGACTTTCTTAAAATTATTCCTTCAATATACATATTTTATTTTAAGCATTTTGTTATTATTTATTATTATTTTTAAATTTTATATTCGACTTTCTAAATACAAACTATTTGAGCTACTATGTTTTTCACAAAAATGTTTTTCTTATACTTGTCACTATGTATTTTTTTTTATATTTGTTTGGTTAAATTTTTACAGCTGTTTTATTTTAAATTTTAAATTATGTTTAATTAGGTATATTATTTATGTTTTAGATATTATTATTATTTTTTATTTTTATCGTCATTGTTTTTATTCTCGTTAAGCTTAAAAATGATCATTTACCACCTCAATATTCCTTTGAAGTTTGAATAATTTATTTATATTTTAGTTTATATTTTTGAATTATTTAAAAAAAAATTGTTGTTGTTTTATTCATAACCATAGTTCTGATTTTTATTTATTTTCTTTAGCTACAGGATTAAAACGCAGCACTCCGATATCCATTCGAAGATTTCGAAATATCAAAAATAAAGCTACTTCCACTTCACTTATTTGATGTCGATGTGTTTTTTTTATCCTGTACTGTCTATTTTTCCTATATATATTTTGTTTTATTTTAATACATTTTTTTTTTATATTTAGCCTTAATTTTAATTATCTACCAGTCTCCACTTCAATATTCCCTTGAAGTGGGTTCATTGTAGGTAGTTACTTAAAAACAATTTTTTTGTTTATTCTCACTTATTGTTTATTTTTTTTCCCCTTTGTTTTATCTGTTAGTCACTGTTTGTTTTTTTATTTTAATTTGATTTGATTGCGTTATTTACTGTATGTATTATTATTTTTATTTTTATTTTTTTAGTTTTGTTATTTTTTTTCATCACTGTATATTGTTTTGTTTGTCCACGTGTTTCATTACAATTAATTTTTTTTTCACTGTTGTTTTTTATAGATTTTATAGTCTTTGTTTACAGATTTAATAATTTGTGAGGTTCTCTTAGCACTAAAAGTTTAAGAACTACTGCTCCGATATTCCCTCGGAGTATGTGCTAATCCTACCGACTGCGCCAGTTATAATCTCGAACGAAGGGAATGATTAAATAATTTAATTAACGACAAGTTTCAATATAAAGATCTTTATTTACATTTACTTAATTACATTTATAAAATACTAACATATAAATTGATAAATAACAAAAGACGACTGACAACACGTTACGAACTGCACACCACGAATTATCAACTGCCTTCTTACTTGGAAGAACAACATGATTTTACAGTTTTACATAAATCACAAAGAACAAAAGACACAGTTAAACATAGCACTAGTCAAGTGCAAGACATCTGCGCTTATTTTGGTTTATTGTTGCTGCTGGTGGAGTATGTATGTACATATGTGTGGTCATGGCTGTGTACATAGCTGCAGCATGTAACTCGCGCTAGCACTGTATGTATGCCACCCGAAGCCCCACCAAGTAGCACATTGCACATACATGCACTTACACTGCGTCAGCGGCCGCCCGACTGAGCTGGGCTGTGTACAAAGCTGAGACTGAGTGTAGACTCTGTAGAAACAAACAAAGAAACACTTAATTCCAGTTCAAAGAGAGCCAATCTAGTGGAGATTTTTAATATTAGTGCTTTCTCCTTCCCCACTCAGTCATTTGTAAGCTTAACTACTGTGATCACATAAACTATGCACCCAAACCAACTTCCAGTGCAATCAACACAAAGAGTATAAAGCTATGTTACGTATGTGTCAAATCTGTGCTTGCGTTTGTATTAGTAATTTATTTAACTTGGAGTTTACCTGGCTTAGACACAAAATATTGAAAATTGCACACTGCACTGCCCGTCTTCATAACCTTTTAAACAGAACAAAAATCAACCGAATATGTTGTGTTTAAGGCAGTTAAAAAGGGCCTGAACTGTTTTGTCTTCGCCTATTTATATAATGATGATGATGATGATGATATACATCTAAGTCTCTATGTAGTATCATCGTTCCCTCACTTTATTTAAGTAACTGCGACCTGCGACCTAAAAGATCTATTGTACCGCAGAGTCAGTTTAGGGAACCAGGAGAAGCTAAATTCTTTTGATGAAGTTGAGGATCTCACTGGTGGAGACTGTACGAGGTTCCGTGGGAGTTAGGATTTCTCTGTGGAAATGTTGTCTTCGGAGGGCAGAAAGTGCCATGTAGTCACATAGAATATGTTCCGCAGTTTCGTCATCTTCCATACAAAGACGACATTCAGTTTCCTGAATAAGACCTATTTTGTTTAGGTGATATTGAAGATGGCAATGCCCTGATAGAAATCCCACTAATCTTCTGATTTCATTTCTACTGAGGAGTAGGGTGTTTCTGGATTTATTTTGGAAGCGCTTAGTGGCTTAGTGTTTAAACTAAACACAAATAAATATGATTTGGCGCCAAAATGGTTTTTGTTTAATTTTAACATGAATAACTTTGTTATTTTTAATCATAATTTTAGATTAAATCAACCTGTTTTCTGTTTGAAATAAACATATTCAACGTAAATTTTATAAACAGATGCTTATTTGAATCAAAATGATTTCCATTTCAGACTAACAGAATCAAAATTAAGAAAATTAAATAGGAATCTATTTAACTTGATATTAAAATATTTAAATTTCTTAAATAGGTATATTTTTAATTCAAAGGGAATTCTTTTTAGGAAAAATAAATAGAAATAACTTTAAATTAAAATCTGTAATGCTTTAAATATACATGTATATGTTTACATGTAATATATATTTTTTTAATTTTGTTAATTTTGTTGGTTTCCATCTTATACAAATTTCGTGCCCATTTTTTGAACTCAAGAAAGAACTGGATCCTGGAAAAAGAGGTTCTTATATGCGATATAAAAAAACAGATTTTCTTTAAGTTTAACTGATTTTATTAATAATTAAAATACAATTATTGAACAAATACACTTAAAATATCACACATTTAATTAATAGTTAAGCACAACTTATTCACGTCCGGATTCCACTGGTGTATATTTAAAACTGAATAAAGCAATAACAAATGATGGTACATTTACAAGTCATGTTACATTCAGACACGTTTATAGTGAAATTAAATATACATCTGTTCGAATAATTCATTTCCAAACGTTTTCAATATAATTCTGTTTAAAACTAGCTCATTGATGTTTTCTCAAACATGAATTTATCTGAGTCAAACATACTCCTATTTTAAATGATCATGTATTCGTTTTTGAAATGAAATTTTGCTTAACTTGCTTATGGTTAGATCAAATAGAATTCCGTTTGAATATAAAGGGTGATTTTTTAAGAGGTTGAGAACTTTTTTTAAAAAAAAAACACAAAAAATTCGAAAAAATGAATGAAATATTTATTTGAATCGATAGTTTGAACCTTGCAATTTAATGTTTAAAGATAATTTCATGCAAATGTTGACCGCGGCTGCGTCTCAGGTAGCCCATCCGCTGAGTCCAATTTTGGCATACTCTTTCACACATATCGGCCGGTATCTCACGAATGAATGCATGGATGTTGGCTTCCAGTGCGTCAATCGAAGCGGGCTTGTCCCTATAGACATTAGCCTTGACATACCCCCGCAAAAAATAATCTAATGGTGTCAAATCGCACGATCTAGGCGGCCAATTGACCGGCCCGAAACGTGAAATTAACTGTTCACCAAACTCGCCTCGCAATTGCGCCATTGTTTCGCGTGCTGTGTGGCATGTGGCACCGTCTTGTTGAAACCACATATCATGCAAGTCAAGAACTTCCATTTCGGGCAAAAAAAAGTTTGTTATCATCGCTCGGTAGCGCCGAATCGACATTTCGCGGTCTTCTGTCACACTAGCTAATACGGCCGCAATATTTTCTTCACTACGCACAGTACGTAAACGTGTTGGTGGTTTAATGTCCAACAAAGTAAATTTGGTGCGAAATTTGGTCACAATCTTCCGAATAGACTGCTCAGAAGGTCGAGAATGCCGATCATAAAATGGAAGCAGCGCGCGATGAACATTTCGAACCGAGCACGAATTTTGATAGTAAAATTCAATAATTTGCAAGCGTTGTTCATTTGTAAGACGATCCATGGTTAAATTGCAAACCAAACTGAAGCTGTTTGACAGTGACACAAGGTACTAAACACACGTCAGCTGTCAAAACCAGTGTTGCCAAAACCAAACCAGCTAAAAAATCACCCTTTATCAATACAAACTGATTTTAATAGAATTGTATTTAAAGTAAACTCTTTCATATTTTATGGATAATATCAAACATGAACTAATTTTGGTTAACAAATATGTATTTAAAATATTTATTAATTTAATACCAAACATGTATTTATTTGATTAAACCAGAATTTAGTTTAAATTTTTCATTAAAGCGACATATTTAAACACGGAAAAGTTAAAAATGCTTCTATTTGATTTTTTTATTGTAAATTTCTCTCAGTGTATTGATATTCTAGTGTTTGGTCCAAAAATACTAGCACCCACTCCGGTGTCCATCTTTGATCCATCCGTATACCACTTGTTACCTTTAAGGTCTAAAGTAGGATTTTTAAAGTCTCATGCTTCACGGCTTGGGATCACTGTATCGAATCTCCTGCCGAAGCATGCATTTTTTGGTAAGCAGTCATTTACCGCGCAGATCATGTTAAGCTCTGGGATTTCGGAGAGAAGATTCACATGATCTGTATTAGTCTGACAGTGCTGCTAATTGCCAACCTTTTTATGAAAAGGTGGAGTGGCGTTAGGCCAATGAGAGCTTCTATAGCAGCTGTGGGGCAAGTGCGCATAGCGCTTGAAGTGCCGAGGCAAGCCAGTCTTTGTAGCTTTTGAAGCTTTGAAATGGTGGATTTTTCTTTAGTCTTGTTCCACCATACTACTGTTGAGTAAGTAATGATAGCTCGTATCATCATTGTATATATCCAATGTGTGACCTTTCCCCAGGTATTACCGTACAAACGACGACAGGCCCACATGGCTTTTGTTGCTTTGGTAATCTTGTTTTTAACATGTGAGTTCCAATTTAGTTTTTTATCAAGAACCATACCTATATATTTTACTTCATTAGAGTACTCAATTGTGATGTTGTTAAGGGATATCTGGTCTAAAACCAGATTTCATTTGCGGGTAAAAGGGACATGAGTAGCTTTACTGGGGTTAATTGAAAGATTCTCTTTAACGCACCAGTCATTTACTATCTTGAGAGCTGCTTGCATCGTGTTGCAGACGTCTTTAGACTAGGTCATCGGCATAACCAATTGTATGGTGGCCAAGGTTACTGAGCTTGTCGAGTAAGTCATCAATGACGAGAGACCACAGTAGGGGTGAGAGTACACCTCTTTGTGGACAGCCTTTAACGGCTGAAACTGTGACCGAGGCTCCCTCAGAAGATGTGGAAATTTTTCGGGCTTCGAACCAGGGTCCCCACTTTCACTACAATTGAAGTGTTTCACTAAACTTTTTCTACCTTTAAATTTTTTCACTACGCCACTACGAAAAATTCCTAAACACTAAAATTTGAGAAAAAATATTATAGCTCTGAAGAAAATGCAGTAATTCTAGTTAAAATATTTTAATATTTCGAACTGAATGATCTGAATGCACCCATTTCACAATAACGTTCAGCTGCAAGTCGAACCCGCGCCACAAGCGCAACAATGTACTAATAACGGTTTTTGTTATTTGCGTATTACGTCGTCTGGTGGTAAATGGTTGGTAACGTTTGCAGCACATAACATAATTTCCTATATTTAATCCAGAAGCGATACTTTCAATTAATTCAGCGGTATGAATTATGTTTTTAATAATATAATAATGTTCCAATAAATATAGATATGTTCGCATTATCACTTCGATTTGGTTGGTTGGTTTGTGAGGATGAGGATCACTCCTCTTTACGTACGCCACGAATCGAGCCCGTTATGCTTCCCTCTATTGTGCTGAGAAGAAAGGGTTGGGGTGTGTGTTAGTGAAAAGGGGGTAGTGTAGTTCAATTTACTGTGAAACACTACGATTTACTGTGAAACACTACGATTTTTGGAGCTGTTCACTACAATTTAGAAAAAATGAAGTGGGGGCACTGCTTCGAGCATTATTGTCGTTATTGTAATTTGTGCCGAAATTAGGAATACAGAATACACCCGTGGACAAAAAAAACCCTCGCACCATTACTTTTCTTCAATTTTCATGAAAAAATCAAAGTTATTCTTTTGTTATAAAATTAATTTTTATTTTTTGCTTTAATATGGAAAAACCTGTTAGTTTAGACTGTATCTTAGAGTAACAAAAATATATATTAGTCGAAATTTGACCACACAATTCCAATATATTTACATTTGTATGATAAAAGGGAATTCAACGTTTTATTTAGGCAAACAATTTTATCAGAATTTCATTACGTACAAGTGCAACTATAAAAAACAACTAAGTAAATACTAAACACAATCCTAAAATAATATGATTACATAAAATAAGAATTCATTTAATACATAATTAACCCAATATTTGGCTATTCCACTTTTTTTCTTAATGACGTCATCAATGCTGTCTGGCATCGAATCAAACAATTTTTTTATATAGGAGATTGTTATATCTTTATACCAGATGTCTTTCATTATACTTTCTAGTTGAGTAATAGATGTTGGCCTTGTCTCTCTAATTTTTTTGCCCACGTAATGCCAACAGTTTCTCTAGGGTTAAGATCCCGGCTACCACCAGCCCATGGAAGAGAAAGAATCCCCAAATAATCCTTGTAGTTTTGTACCCAAAATTAGAGTAAAGTAAAAAAAAGTTTATAAAAATGTTAGTTTACGGATCATATGCAGCAGAAAAGTTTAGCGATTTTGCTCTATGTGCAAGACCTGAATCGTTCTGAACAATCACACTATCGCAGTGCTGGCAAAGTTGCTACAAAGTAGTCATAACATCGTTGTCTATAATTGTTTGTTATTCTGGGCATTTACTGAGCCCCTAAGGACTACAATTTATCCAACACCAAATCTAGTTATTGCCCCCATACCATAATATATAAGGGGAATGCTTCACGGTGGGAAAAATGCAATAATCGTTTCCGTCTGTGCCAAATAAATTGAATTTGATCTCATTCGAAAATATCACTCTTACCCTTTCGGCCTGAGTCCAATTTGTATAAGTTTTTGCCCATTCGAGCCTAAGTTTTTTCATTCGCGGTGTTAACAGTGTTTTTTTTTGCAGGATGCCTTACATTTACTCCCATTCCTTTAAGCATCCTTGATACTCTCCGATAATTTATTGTTTCCCATTTTGCTTCTGGAATGACCAGTTAATATCCCCAGCATGTAGCTGCGGTCAAAATAATATTAGTTTTCCGAAATTCATGCTTTTGTAACTAAACTTTAAGAAATAAATTTGGACTAAAAAATAAACGTTCAGTATTAATTTTGAAAACATATCCAAATGTGTACAAAAACGGCAGTTCAAAAAAATAGTAGTGCATTTAACATTTATATCTAAAAAAGACAAAAAGTCAAATTTAGTTAAAAATTTCAATCATAAAAAGAGTTCGTGTGTTTAACCTAAAATTAATACTCAGTTGCATAAACTTTGCTTGGGATACCCGCAGCACAACGTCGTTGCATGAAGTTGACTAGGTGTTCAAACCTTTCTGCCATTATCGACCCCCATGATTGCTGCACAGATGCCCAAAGGTCATTGCTGTTAGTTGATTTACAACAAGCAACATCCTTCTTAACGTCGCACCAAATGTTCTCAATCGGGTTGAGATCTGAAGACTGTGCGGGCCTTTCCAATACATTGACCTTGTTACCAAAAAACCACAGCTAAACATGTTTGCTAGTATGCTTTGGGTCATTGTCTTGTTGGAAAACCCATATTAGAGGCATTTCCTCCTTAGCATAAGGCAGCATGATTTCCTCCATGAGTTGGGCCTATAGATGTTGATCCATTATCTTTTCGAATCAGTAGATGGAATCAACACCATAAAACAAAAATCATGCCCAAACCATTATGCTAGATCCTCCATGTTTTATTGTCTTTGGTGTATATTGTGGATTATATTCGGTATTTGGAGGCCTTCTTACATACAGTCGAGATCCCTTTCCGCCATCCAACACGATTTTGGATTCGTCTCACCACAAAATATTCCTCCATTTCTCTACCGCTCACTTTAGATGTTCTTTGACAGAATTAATTTTCTTGGTCACATGTTTTTTTGTCAACAAGGGACTTTCCGCGGACTATGGGCTGCTAAATCATTCTCTCGCGAACATCTACTAACTTTTTCCATACCAGCATCAGCGCTAAATATGACCTTAAGCTGCGTTGCTGGAGTAAAAGGATTGGGCCGTGAATGCCCGACCACCCGTTTTTTCAAGTTCGGATACATAACCGGCTTACGTCCACGTGAAGCTAGCTTTGGTGAGTATTTTATCGCATTTCTTATCATTATTGGTGAGCAGTCAACAAGGTCTTTAATTTCGGAGCAAGTTTTACCGTTCAAAATTAGCTCTTTATAAGGGCGCGCTTTTCAGGTGTGCAATGTCTACCTCTTCCCATTGTTGACAAAAATCTAAAGAAATTTAGGATACATGCTCTTACCAATTAATCAGAGAACACAATGCTAACCTCTTCAGAACTTTTTGACGCTATAAAATAGCAAAATTTAAATTTGATTTACAATGACGCGAGGCACTACTATTATTTTGACCGGCAGAAATCTACTCCTCCTTTTAACTTCTTCTAAAGGATCCACATTACACAAATCTACGCAATAATAATAAAAGTGAGCATATACAGTTGTAAAAAAATATGTGATGCTCTCATTTTATAACTATTTTCAACTATCAATGCCATAAAAACCAGTTTAAATAGAAAAATACGACTTACAAATTAAGGTTGGATTGACACTACAATTTTTTTGACCGCAACTAAATATATGTACAAACCGGTTTTTTGAACCAATTCTCTAGATCAGACACTGATCTCTAGAAGATGTCTTTCTGGGCCTTCCACTTCGAGCTTTCCGAGCAATGGAGCTCTGTAGTTGAAAATTTTTCAAAATGTTTCGCTGACTCCATTCATTAGACCCTATTCGACTAGCAAATTCGCGATTTGACACTTTTTCCAACAATATACGCTTTCTCTTAAAGATTCACCACCATTTCAAATCTTTGAAAAAACGAACCCATTATGACGTATTACCAAATAAAAAAAATACAGAGCGTCTTGTAGGATATTCAGATAGTTAAAATATTGGCAATAACTAAAAACTATTTCACCGTGCATAAATTGGCTCCCATCGGAAAGGGGAGAATACAATTTATCTCAAATGCGGGTGTATGTGGTTCCAACAAGATGGTGCCACATCACACACAGCTCGTGCTGCAATGTAAATTTTGCGAGACATTTTTCCCGGCCGAATAAAGTCAAAAAGTAGTTAAATCAAGTACGCCCCACGATTCCCTGATTTGGCCCCACCCGATTTCTTCCTATCGAGGTACTTAAAGGGAAAGGTGTACACCAACAAACCAACCACAACCTTGATGCTAAAGTCTGCGAAATCGTTATGAAAAAAATGCTTAAAAGAGCTCGGCAGCCACTTGACTGACATAATATTTTATACATAATGTTAAGGACCATAATTTTTTTTTTTAACACTATCAGATCTGTGTCATGGTGTGCTTAATACAAGCAACAGCCATAAGCAGAAATTTGCCAGGGCAAAATATGCATCAACAGGCTCATCATTTAGTGCTGGTGTTAGTGGTTAGGCTACGCTACATTTCAACACTAACACTAGCAATAAATAAACAAATATAAGAACAAATATACATAATTAGAGTTTATGTTCGAGGACTACATTACGCAAGACATTTTTAAGTGTAATTTTGTTAAGATTAAAGTCAAAAATGTTTACATTTAAGTTATAGATTTTACTCATGCGGCTAATAGGCTCATGCATCCCGTAATTTGTTCTGTGATGAGGAACATGCAGTAACTCTATACTACGCAGGTGATGCGATCCCCACGAAAGTTTAATCCTAAACAGGATTGTTTTGTATTGTGTAAATTGTTCAAATGTTTTTTGTGTGGACTGTATTTAATTGTGTATTTTTGTGTTTAATTGTGTTTTGTGTAATGTGTCAATTAATAAGAAATTGATTAAAATGTGAACGTTTAATTAAATGTATAATGTGTGAATGTTCAATTAAAAGTATAAATGTGTATTGTGTGTTAAGTGTTACCAAAATTCAACCGCACTCGATGAAGGTCTTTCTGGGCAAAGAAACCGAGTTAGATTTAGAATTTTAGAATATACACATGAGGATAGCGTAACAAAAGAAAGATGAAAAAGAGCAAATGAACGTTAGAATTTAGCATGCAATGCAAGCATGTAGCAAAAGAGAGTTACGGTTGTTACAGTTTAGAATTTAATACATAATCGAAATAGGGTAAAGTTAAATTGTTTGCCAAAATATGCAAATAGAATAGATTTTAACAATAATAGGTGAAAATATGCGTATAATACAAAACATTCAGCCCCCCCTGAAACACTACGGTCTTTCAGATATAGGCAAAGGAGCAATCTTTACTATCGGTCGAACATAATCTCCAAACTTGGTGTGCACGGTTACTACTCGGCATCTGTTGTCTTTTCCAGGATGAATGTCAACTATGCGTCCAAGAATCCACTTAGAAGGAGGTAGATTTGATTCTTTAAGTAAAACGACGTCATCCTTCTGCAGATTTCGTTGAAGTTGTTGCCATTTGGGACGATTTTGTAGTGACGTCAGATATTCTCGGTGCCACCGCTTCCAAAAACCTTGTAGAAGACTCTGTAAAAGATACCAGTTAGTTTGTGTTGAATAATGTGTATTGCTTAAGTCTGGAGTTGGAACTGCACAGTATGATTCTCCAATCATAAAGTGAGATGGAGTAAGTGCAGTTGGTTCGAAATCAGGAGTTTGCCACATAGGACGTGAATTAAGTAGGCACTCGATTTTAGCAAGAAGAGTATACATCTCTTCAAATGTCAATATATTTTCGCCGATGACACGTTTAAGATGTAGTTTAATGGATTTTACCCCCGCCTCCCAAAGCCCGCCAAAATGAGGAGCTGAAGGCGGTATAAATTTCCAAACGATGTTATCTTTAGACAGATGATCTTGCACGATGTTTTGATGTTGTTGACTTCGCAGAAGATCATACATCTCCCCAAGCAACCTTTTAGCTCCATGAAAATTCGTGGCGTTATCACTCCATATCTCGGAGGGCTATCCGCGACGCGAAACGAAACGGTCTAAAGCCAAGAGAAACGCGTTTGTCGATAAGTCGCCGACCAATTCGATATGAACTCCTTTGGTCACGAAACACACAAAGAGAGCAATGTAGGCCTTTACAAATCGTGGATTTCTCCCGCGAGCCAAGCGTAGCATGATAGGGCCAGCATAATCGCAGCCAACCTTACTAAAGGGACGAGAGAACCGAACGCGTTCAACTGGAAGATTTCCCATCAGCTCACTTGAAGATGTTTGCCCTTGACGAAAGCATATTACACAGTCATGCACTATTTCGCGTAACAAATTCCGACAGCCGATTACGTGAAAGTTTTGTTTCATTAACGCAATCATTAAAGATACACCGGCATGTAAAAAGTGTTTGTGGATGTATTGTGCGATAAGTTTGGCTATTGGATGCGATTTACACAGGATGATCGGATGCTTTTCATCAAAGGATAAATCTGATTGTTGTAGGCGTCCACCGACCCGAAGGACATTGATGTGATCAAGAAACGGAGCTAGTGATATGATTTTATTGCGCGAGGGTAGTTCTTCACCGTTTTTGAGAGCCTTGATTTCAAGGGCAAACAATGAACACTGGGCACATTTTATTAGCTGAGATTTTGCATCTGCGATTTCTTTAGTTGATAGAGTCTGAAAAATGCGATTGTTTCGAGAACGAATGTTTTTAATAAATCGAAGAATATATGCAACTACGCGAACCGACTTCATCCAATTTGACGATTTAATAATTATTGTTTCTAGTACGTTAGTGTTTGTATTTTTTAATGTAGATACGAATACCTGAACCTTGGTTGATTTCCGCTCCTCCAAATGATCGACAGTAATATCTTGCATACTGTACTGTGATAGGGGCCACTCGCTGGAATCTTTACTAAGCCATGATGGGCCATTCCACCAAATTTTCGAAGAAGCCAAAGTTGCTACAAAGTAGTCATAACATCGTTGTCTATAATTGTTTGTTATTCTGGGCATTTACTGAGCCCCTAAGGACTACAATTTATCCAACACCAAATCTAGTTATTGCCCCCATACCATAATATATAAGGGGAATGCTTCACGGTGGGAAAAATGCAATAATCGTTTCCGTCTGTGCCAAATAAATTGAATTTGATCTCATTCGAAAATATCACTCTTACCCTTTCGGCCTGAGTCCAATTTGTATAAGTTTTTGCCCATTCGAGCCTAAGTTTTTTCATTCGCGGTGTTAACAGTGTTTTTTTTTGCAGGATGCCTTACATTTACTCCCATTCCTTTAAGCATCCTTGATACTCTCCGATAATTTATTGTTTCCCATTTTGCTTCTGGAATGACCAGTTAATATCCCCAGCATGTAGCTGCGGTCAAAATAATATTAGTTTTCCGAAATTCATGCTTTTGTAACTAAACTTTAAGAAATAAATTTGGACTAAAAAATAAACGTTCAGTATTAATTTTGAAAACATATCCAAATGTGTACAAAAACGGCAGTTCAAAAAAATAGTAGTGCATTTAACATTTATATCTAAAAAAGACAAAAAGTCAAATTTAGTTAAAAATTTCAATCATAAAAAGAGTTCGTGTGTTTAACCTAAAATTAATACTCAGTTGCATAAACTTTGCTTGGGATACCCGCAGCACAACGTCGTTGCATGAAGTTGACTAGGTGTTCAAACCTTTCTGCCATTATCGACCCCCATGATTGCTGCACAGATGCCCAAAGGTCATTGCTGTTAGTTGATTTACAACAAGCAACATCCTTCTTAACGTCGCACCAAATGTTCTCAATCGGGTTGAGATCTGAAGACTGTGCGGGCCTTTCCAATACATTGACCTTGTTACCAAAAAACCACAGCTAAACATGTTTGCTAGTATGCTTTGGGTCATTGTCTTGTTGGAAAACCCATATTAGAGGCATTTCCTCCTTAGCATAAGGCAGCATGATTTCCTCCATGAGTTGGGCCTATAGATGTTGATCCATTATCTTTTCGAATCAGTAGATGGAATCAACACCATAAAACAAAAATCATGCCCAAACCATTATGCTAGATCCTCCATGTTTTATTGTCTTTGGTGTATATTGTGGATTATATTCGGTATTTGGAGGCCTTCTTACATACAGTCGAGATCCCTTTCCGCCATCCAACACGATTTTGGATTCGTCTCACCACAAAATATTCCTCCATTTCTCTACCGCTCACTTTAGATGTTCTTTGACAGAATTAATTTTCTTGGTCACATGTTTTTTTGTCAACAAGGGACTTTCCGCGGACTATGGGCTGCTAAATCATTCTCTCGCGAACATCTACTAACTTTTTCCATACCAGCATCAGCGCTAAATATGACCTTAAGCTGCGTTGCTGGAGTAAAAGGATTGGGCCGTGAATGCCCGACCACCCGTTTTTTCAAGTTCGGATACATAACCGGCTTACGTCCACGTGAAGCTAGCTTTGGTGAGTATTTTATCGCATTTCTTATCATTATTGGTGAGCAGTCAACAAGGTCTTTAATTTCGGAGCAAGTTTTACCGTTCAAAATTAGCTCTTTATAAGGGCGCGCTTTTCAGGTGTGCAATGTCTACCTCTTCCCATTGTTGACAAAAATCTAAAGAAATTTAGGATACATGCTCTTACCAATTAATCAGAGAACACAATGCTTACCTCTTCAGAACTTTTTGCCGCTATAAAATAGCAAAATTTAAATTTGATTTACAATGACGCGAGGCACTACTATTATTTTGACCGGCAGAAATCTACTCCTCCTTTTAACTTCTTCTAAAGGATCCACATTACACAAATCTACGCAATAATAATAAAAGTGAGCATATACAGTTGTAAAAAAATATGTGATGCTCTCATTTTATAACTATTTTCAACTATCAATGCCATAAAAACCAGTTTAAATAGAAAAATACGACTTACAAATTAAGGTTGGATTGACACTACAATTTTTTTGACCGCAACTAAATATATGTACAAACCGGTTTTTTGAACCAATTCTCTAGATCAGACACTGATCTCTAGAAGATGTCTTTCTGGGCCTTCCACTTCGAGCTTTCCGAGCAATGGAGCTCTGTAGTTGAAAATTTTTCAAAATGTTTCGCTGACTCCATTCATTAGACCCTATTCGACTAGCAAATTCGCGATTTGACACTTTTTCCAACAATATACGCTTTCTCTTAAAGATTCACCACCATTTCAAATCTTTGAAAAAACGAACCCATTATGACGTATTACCAAATAAAAAAAATACAGAGCGTCTTGTAGGATATTCAGATAGTTAAAATATTGGCAATAACTAAAAACTATTTCACCGTGCATAAATTGGCTCCCATCGGAAAGGGGAGAATACAATTTATCTCAAATGCGGGTGTATGTGGTTCCAACAAGATGGTGCCACATCACACACAGCTCGTGCTGCAATGTAAATTTTGCGAGACATTTTTCCCGGCCGAATAAAGTCAAAAAGTAGTTAAATCAAGTACGCCCCACGATTCCCTGATTTGGCCCCACCCGATTTCTTCCTATCGAGGTACTTAAAGGGAAAGGTGTACACCAACAAACCAACCACAACCTTGATGCTAAAGTCTGCGAAATCGTTATGAAAAAAATGCTTAAAAGAGCTCGGCAGCCACTTGACTGACATAATATTTTATACATAATGTTAAGGACCATAATTTTTTTTTTTAACACTATCAGATCTGTGTCATGGTGTGCTTAATACAAGCAACAGCCATAAGCAGAAATTTGCCAGGGCAAAATATGCATCAACAGGCTCATCATTTAGTGCTGGTGTTAGTGGTTAGGCTACGCTACATTTCAACACTAACACTAGCAATAAATAAACAAATATAAGAACAAATATACATAATTAGAGTTTATGTTCGAGGACTACATTACGCAAGACATTTTTAAGTGTAATTTTGTTAAGATTAAAGTCAAAAATGTTTACATTTAAGTTATAGATTTTACTCATGCGGCTAATAGGCTCATGCATCCCGTAATTTGTTCTGTGATGAGGAACATGCAGTAACTCTATACTACGCAGGTGATGCGATCCCCCACGAAAGTTTAATCCTAAACAGGATTGTTTTGTATTGTGTAAATTGTTCAAATGTTTTTTGTGTGGACTGTATTTAATTGTGTATTTTTGTGTTTAATTGTGTTTTGTGTAATGTGTCAATTAATAAGAAATTGATTAAAATGTGAACGTTTAATTAAATGTATAATGTGTGAATGTTCAATTAAAAGTATAAATGTGTATTGTGTGTTAAGTGTTACCAAAATTCAACCGCACTCGATGAAGGTCTTTCTGGGCAAAGAAACCGAGTTAGATTTAGAATTTTAGAATATACACATGAGGATAGCGTAACAAAAGAAAGATGAAAAAGAGCAAATGAACGTTAGAATTTAGCATGCAATGCAAGCATGTAGCAAAAGAGAGTTACGGTTGTTACAGTTTAGAATTTAATACATAATCGAAATAGGGTAAAGTTAAATTGTTTGCCAAAATATGCAAATAGAATAGATTTTAACAATAATAGGTGAAAATATGCGTATAATACAAAACATTCAGCCCCCCCTGAAACACTACGGTCTTTCAGATATAGGCAAAGGAGCAATCTTTACTATCGGTCGAACATAATCTCCAAACTTGGTGTGCACGGTTACTACTCGGCATCTGTTGTCTTTTCCAGGATGAATGTCAACTATGCGTCCAAGAATCCACTTAGAAGGAGGTAGATTTGATTCTTTAAGTAAAACGACGTCATCCTTCTGCAGATTTCGTTGAAGTTGTTGCCATTTGGGACGATTTTGTAGTGACGTCAGATATTCTCGGTGCCACCGCTTCCAAAAACCTTGTAGAAGACTCTGTAAAAGATACCAGTTAGTTTGTGTTGAATAATGTGTATTGCTTAAGTCTGGAGTTGGAACTGCACAGTATGATTCTCCAATCATAAAGTGAGATGGAGTAAGTGCAGTTGGCTCGAAATCAGGAGTTTGCCACATAGGACGTGAATTAAGTAGGCACTCGATTTTAGCAAGAAGAGTATACATCTCTTCAAATGTCAATATATTTTCGCCGATGACACGTTTAAGATGTAGTTTAATGGATTTTACCCCCGCCTCCCAAAGCCCGCCAAAATGAGGAGCTGAAGGCGGTATAAATTTCCAAACGATGTTATCTTTAGACAGATGATCTTGCACGATGTTTTGATGTTGTTGACTTCGCAGAAGATCATACATCTCCCCAAGCAACCTTTTAGCTCCATGAAAATTCGTGGCGTTATCACTCCATATCTCGGAGGGCTATCCGCGACGCGAAACGAAACGGTCTAAAGCCAAGAGAAACGCGTTTGTCGATAAGTCGCCGACCAATTCGATATGAACTCCTTTGGTCACGAAACACACAAAGAGAGCAATGTAGGCCTTTACAAATCGTGGATTTCTCCCGCGAGCCAAGCGTAGCATGATAGGGCCAGCATAATCGCAGCCAACCTTACTAAAGGGACGAGAGAACCGAACGCGTTCAACTGGAAGATTTCCCATCAGCTCACTTGAAGATGTTTGCCCTTGACGAAAGCATATTACACAGTCATGCACTATTTTGCGTAACAAATTCCGACAGCCGATTACGTAAAAGTTTTGTTTCATTAACGCAATCATTAAAGATACACCGGCATGTAAAAAGTGTTTGTGGATGTATTGTGCGATAAGTTTGGCTATTGGATGCGATTTACACAGGATGATCGGATGCTTTTCATCAAAGGATAAATCTGATTGTTGTAGGCGTCCACCGACCCGAAGGACATTGATGTGATCAAGAAACGGAGCTAGTGATATGATTTTATTTCGCGAGGGTAGTTCTTCACCGTTTTTGAGAGCCTTGATTTCAAGGGCAAACAATGAACACTGGGCACATTTTATTAGCTGAGATTTTGCATCTGCGATTTCTTTAGTTGATAGAGTCTGAAAAATGCGATTGTTTCGAGAACGAATGTTTTTAATAAATCGAAGAATATATGCAACTACGCGAACCGACTTCATCCAATTTGACGATTTAATAATTATTGTTTCTAGTACGTTAGTGTTTGTATTTTTTAATGTAGATACGAATACCTGAACCTTGGTTGATTTCCGCTCCTCCAAATGATCGACAGTAATATCTTGCATACTGTACTGTGATAGGGGCCACTCGCTGGAATCTTTACTAAGCCATGATGGGCCATTCCACCAAATTTTCGAAGAAGCCAAAGTTGCTACAAAGTAGTCATAACATCGTTGTCTATAATTGTTTGTTATTCTGGGCATTTACTGAGCCCCTAAGGACTACAATTTATCCAACACCAAATCTAGTTATTGCCCCCATACCATAATATATAAGGGGAATGCTTCACGGTGGGAAAAATGCAATAATCGTTTCCGTCTGTGCCAAATAAATTGAATTTGATCTCATTCGAAAATATCACTCTTACCCTTTCGGCCTGAGTCCAATTTGTATAAGTTTTTGCCCATTCGAGCCTAAGTTTTTTCATTCGCGGTGTTAACAGTGTTTTTTTTTGCAGGATGCCTTACATTTACTCCCATTCCTTTAAGCATCCTTGATACTCTCCGATAATTTATTGTTTCCCATTTTGCTTCTGGAATGACCAGTTAATATCCCCAGCATGTAGCTGCGGTCAAAATAATATTAGTTTTCCGAAATTCATGCTTTTGTAACTAAACTTTAAGAAATAAATTTGGACTAAAAAATAAACGTTCAGTATTAATTTTGAAAACATATCCAAATGTGTACAAAAACGGCAGTTCAAAAAAATAGTAGTGCATTTAACATTTATATCTAAAAAAGACAAAAAGTCAAATTTAGTTAAAAATTTCAATCATAAAAAGAGTTCGTGTGTTTAACCTAAAATTAATACTCAGTTGCATAAACTTTGCTTGGGATACCCGCAGCACAACGTCGTTGCATGAAGTTGACTAGGTGTTCAAACCTTTCTGCCATTATCGACCCCCATGATTGCTGCACAGATGCCCAAAGGTCATTGCTGTTAGTTGATTTACAACAAGCAACATCCTTCTTAACGTCGCACCAAATGTTCTCAATCGGGTTGAGATCTGAAGACTGTGCGGGCCTTTCCAATACATTGACCTTGTTACCAAAAAACCACAGCTAAACATGTTTGCTAGTATGCTTTGGGTCATTGTCTTGTTGGAAAACCCATATTAGAGGCATTTCCTCCTTAGCATAAGGCAGCATGATTTCCTCCATGAGTTGGGCCTATAGATGTTGATCCATTATCTTTTCGAATCAGTAGATGGAATCAACACCATAAAACAAAAATCATGCCCAAACCATTATGCTAGATCCTCCATGTTTTATTGTCTTTGGTGTATATTGTGGATTATATTCGGTATTTGGAGGCCTTCTTACATACAGTCGAGATCCCTTTCCGCCATCCAACACGATTTTGGATTCGTCTCACCACAAAATATTCCTCCATTTCTCTACCGCTCACTTTAGATGTTCTTTGACAGAATTAATTTTCTTGGTCACATGTTTTTTTGTCAACAAGGGACTTTCCGCGGACTATGGGCTGCTAAATCATTCTCTCGCGAACATCTACTAACTTTTTCCATACCAGCATCAGCGCTAAATATGACCTTAAGCTGCGTTGCTGGAGTAAAAGGATTGGGCCGTGAATGCCCGACCACCCGTTTTTTCAAGTTCGGATACATAACCGGCTTACGTCCACGTGAAGCTAGCTTTGGTGAGTATTTTATCGCATTTCTTATCATTATTGGTGAGCAGTCAACAAGGTCTTTAATTTCGGAGCAAGTTTTACCGTTCAAAATTAGCTCTTTATAAGGGCGCGCTTTTCAGGTGTGCAATGTCTACCTCTTCCCATTGTTGACAAAAATCTAAAGAAATTTAGGATACATGCTCTTACCAATTAATCAGAGAACACAATGCTAACCTCTTCAGAACTTTTTGACGCTATAAAATAGCAAAATTTAAATTTGATTTACAATGACGCGAGGCACTACTATTATTTTGACCGGCAGAAATCTACTCCTCCTTTTAACTTCTTCTAAAGGATCCACATTACACAAATCTACGCAATAATAATAAAAGTGAGCATATACAGTTGTAAAAAAATATGTGATGCTCTCATTTTATAACTATTTTCAACTATCAATGCCATAAAAACCAGTTTAAATAGAAAAATACGACTTACAAATTAAGGTTGGATTGACACTACAATTTTTTTGACCGCAACTAAATATATGTACAAACCGGTTTTTTGAACCAATTCTCTAGATCAGACACTGATCTCTAGAAGATGTCTTTCTGGGCCTTCCACTTCGAGCTTTCCGAGCAATGGAGCTCTGTAGTTGAAAATTTTTCAAAATGTTTCGCTGACTCCATTCATTAGACCCTATTCGACTAGCAAATTCGCGATTTGACACTTTTTCCAACAATATACGCTTTCTCTTAAAGATTCACCACCATTTCAAATCTTTGAAAAAACGAACCCATTATGACGTATTACCAAATAAAAAAAATACAGAGCGTCTTGTAGGATATTCAGATAGTTAAAATATTGGCAATAACTAAAAACTATTTCACCGTGCATAAATTGGCTCCCATCGGAAAGGGGAGAATACAATTTATCTCAAATGCGGGTGTATGTGGTTCCAACAAGATGGTGCCACATCACACACAGCTCGTGCTGCAATGTAAATTTTGCGAGACATTTTTCCCGGCCGAATAAAGTCAAAAAGTAGTTAAATCAAGTACGCCCCACGATTCCCTGATTTGGCCCCACCCGATTTCTTCCTATCGAGGTACTTAAAGGGAAAGGTGTACACCAACAAACCAACCACAACCTTGATGCTAAAGTCTGCGAAATCGTTATGAAAAAAATGCTTAAAAGAGCTCGGCAGCCACTTGACTGACATAATATTTTATACATAATGTTAAGGACCATAATTTTTTTTTTTAACACTATCAGATCTGTGTCATGGTGTGCTTAATACAAGCAACAGCCATAAGCAGAAATTTGCCAGGGCAAAATATGCATCAACAGGCTCATCATTTAGTGCTGGTGTTAGTGGTTAGGCTACGCTACATTTCAACACTAACACTAGCAATAAATAAACAAATATAAGAACAAATATACATAATTAGAGTTTATGTTCGAGGACTACATTACGCAAGACATTTTTAAGTGTAATTTTGTTAAGATTAAAGTCAAAAATGTTTACATTTAAGTTATAGATTTTACTCATGCGGCTAATAGGCTCATGCATCCCGTAATTTGTTCTGTGATGAGGAACATGCAGTAACTCTATACTACGCAGGTGATGCGATCCCCCACGAAAGTTTAATCCTAAACAGGATTGTTTTGTATTGTGTAAATTGTTCAAATGTTTTTTGTGTGGACTGTATTTAATTGTGTATTTTTGTGTTTAATTGTGTTTTGTGTAATGTGTCAATTAATAAGAAATTGATTAAAATGTGAACGTTTAATTAAATGTATAATGTGTGAATGTTCAATTAAAAGTATAAATGTGTATTGTGTGTTAAGTGTTACCAAAATTCAACCGCACTCGATGAAGGTCTTTCTGGGCAAAGAAACCGAGTTAGATTTAGAATTTTAGAATATACACATGAGGATAGCGTAACAAAAGAAAGATGAAAAAGAGCAAATGAACGTTAGAATTTAGCATGCAATGCAAGCATGTAGCAAAAGAGAGTTACGGTTGTTACAGTTTAGAATTTAATACATAATCGAAATAGGGTAAAGTTAAATTGTTTGCCAAAATATGCAAATAGAATAGATTTTAACAATAATAGGTGAAAATATGCGTATAATACAAAACATTCAGCCCCCCCTGAAACACTACGGTCTTTCAGATATAGGCAAAGGAGCAATCTTTACTATCGGTCGAACATAATCTCCAAACTTGGTGTGCACGGTTACTACTCGGCATCTGTTGTCTTTTCCAGGATGAATGTCAACTATGCGTCCAAGAATCCACTTAGAAGGAGGTAGATTTGATTCTTTAAGTAAAACGACGTCATCCTTCTGCAGATTTCGTTGAAGTTGTTGCCATTTGGGACGATTTTGTAGTGACGTCAGATATTCTCGGTGCCACCGCTTCCAAAAACCTTGTAGAAGACTCTGTAAAAGATACCAGTTAGTTTGTGTTGAATAATGTGTATTGCTTAAGTCTGGAGTTGGAACTGCACAGTATGATTCTCCAATCATAAAGTGAGATGGAGTAAGTGCAGTTGGTTCGAAATCAGGAGTTTGCCACATAGGACGTGAATTAAGTAGGCACTCGATTTTAGCAAGAAGAGTATACATCTCTTCAAATGTCAATATATTTTCGCCGATGACACGTTTAAGATGTAGTTTAATGGATTTTACCCCCGCCTCCCAAAGCCCGCCAAAATGAGGAGCTGAAGGCGGTATAAATTTCCAAACGATGTTATCTTTAGACAGATGATCTTGCACGATGTTTTGATGTTGTTGACTTCGCAGAAGATCATACATCTCCCCAAGCAACCTTTTAGCTCCATGAAAATTCGTGGCGTTATCACTCCATATCTCGGAGGGCTATCCGCGACGCGAAACGAAACGGTCTAAAGCCAAGAGAAACGCGTTTGTCGATAAGTCGCCGACCAATTCGATATGAACTCCTTTGGTCACGAAACACACAAAGAGAGCAATGTAGGCCTTTACAAATCGTGGATTTCTCCCGCGAGCCAAGCGTAGCATGATAGGGCCAGCATAATCGCAGCCAACCTTACTAAAGGGACGAGAGAACCGAACGCGTTCAACTGGAAGATTTCCCATCAGCTCACTTGAAGATGTTTGCCCTTGACGAAAGCATATTACACAGTCATGCACTATTTTGCGTAACAAATTCCGACAGCCGATTACGTAAAAGTTTTGTTTCATTAACGCAATCATTAAAGATACACCGGCATGTAAAAAGTGTTTGTGGATGTATTGTGCGATAAGTTTGGCTATTGGATGCGATTTACACAGGATGATCGGATGCTTTTCATCAAAGGATAAATCTGATTGTTGTAGGCGTCCACCGACCCGAAGGACATTGATGTGATCAAGAAACGGAGCTAGTGATATGATTTTATTTCGCGAGGGTAGTTCTTCACCGTTTTTGAGAGCCTTGATTTCAAGGGCAAACAATGAACACTGGGCACATTTTATTAGCTGAGATTTTGCATCTGCGATTTCTTTAGTTGATAGAGTCTGAAAAATGCGATTGTTTCGAGAACGAATGTTTTTAATAAATCGAAGAATATATGCAACTACGCGAACCGACTTCATCCAATTTGACGATTTAATAATTATTGTTTCTAGTACGTTAGTGTTTGTATTTTTTAATGTAGATACGAATACCTGAACCTTGGTTGATTTCCGCTCCTCCAAATGATCGACAGTAATATCTTGCATACTGTACTGTGATAGGGGCCACTCGCTGGAATCTTTACTAAGCCATGATGGGCCATTCCACCAAATTTTCGAAGAAGCCAAGAGAGACGGTAGAATTCCTCTCGACGCGACATCAGCTGTGTTGAATGCAGAGCGTACGTGATTCCATGACTTGTATGGCACAGAAGACAATATTTCCGATGTTCGGTTACCAATAAATACCGACCATTTTTTGGGCGTTGCAGATAGCCAGTGCAGGACTATTGAGGAGTCTGTCCATGCAAAAACCTTGATTTCCTTATTCTGTAAAGAGAGCTTAGTTTTATCAATAAGTCGAGTAAGAAGAAGTGCTCCACAGAGCTCAAGCCGGGGTAGTGATAGCACTTTTATTGGGGCAACTCTACTCTTAGCCGGCACAATCGATACCGAAATAGTCCCATCTTTGTTTATGCTTCTGCAGTAAGCCACAGCTGCGTATGCATCCAACGATCCATCACAAAATGCATGCAGCTCCCAGTTGAATTTATTAGTCCACATGACCCGAGGTATGAGTATAGTTTCGATCACGTGCAGCTCATCACGAATTGAAGTCCACCGGTGAGCGAGCTCTTGGGTAATCTCTTCGTCCCAATTCAGCTTTTCGCGCCATAAGTCTTGGAAAAATATTTTAATTGCGATTATAACTGGGGCGAGAAATCCCAGGGGATCAAAGATTCGAGATGCCTCAGATAGTATGCGACGTTTTGAAATATTGGAGTTTTGGATAGATTTACTTTGTATAAAAAGCAATCCTTTGATGGACACCACTGCAACCCAAGCAACTTTATTGTCATTTATTCCTCGAACTCGATCGGAGAGAGCTCTCGTTGTTCTTCGGGCAAAGATATCAGAAGAGGCCAGCAATTCGTAGTCCATTTCCGCAGATTAAACTCGGCGGAATTGAGAAGCTCAACTAGTTCATTTCGTAGAGTGGTGATTTCCTCAATGCTATCAGCGCCCGTTATGACGTCATCGACGTAGAAATCGTTGAGAATAATTGCAGAAGCTCGAGGGTATGTTTGAGCGGAGTCTAAAGCCAGTTGCTTAAGGGTGCGTACAGCTAGAAATGGAGCGGCTGAGGTGCCATATGTAACTGTTAACAGCCTGTAGTGCTTTAATGCACTTTGTTGAGTTTCACGCCAAACGATCCTTTGGAAGTCAGTGTGATTCGGTGAAACCAAAATTTGTCGGTACATCTTTTCGATGTCCCCCGAAATGGTATATGTGTGACGACGACATCGATGACATATTGAAAATAAGTCGCGTTGAATGGTGGGGCCAACGAAAAGTGTTTCATTCAAAGATTCTGAATGAATGTTAGATTTGGCAGAGCCATCGAAAACCACTCTTACCTTTGTAGTACTGCTATCACTTTTAAAAACTGCATGATGAGGTAGATAGCAGGACTGGGTGGTTGGTTGATTAATTTCATTGAGCGGTATTTCCTCCATATGGCCTAAGGACAGAAATTCGTTAATGAAGCGAGAGTACTGGAGCTTAAGTTCAGGGTCAGATAGAAATCTCCTTTCAATGGAGTGCAGACGATTCAGTGCGATACGAAACGAGTTTTCAAAAATGAACCTTGTACTTGGTTTAAATGGTAGTTGCACCATGTATCTACCATTCGAAGTACGATAGTGTGTTTTGACAAAATGCTCTTCAGCAAGTTGTTCTTCAACCGATAAAGGTGGATCAGTATGAACCTCTTCTAGACGCCAAAATCGGTCTAGATCAAATTCTTGTGTATAGTCCAACTGCGTACAAAATGTCCCAACTCCGGCACTAGTTTTGGTAGGTGATAGCTGTTGACAACTACCGGCGATCACCCACCCGAATATGGTTGGTATTGAATCAGGACCACCTGATTCCGATTTTGTCGATCCTTGAATAACGCTGAAAGCCTTATCTGCCCCGATGAGTATATCGATTGGAGCAGGTTCATTGAAATTTGGATCAGCTAAGTCCATCGATGAAAAGATATTAGGTTTGGCGTTGGATAAGGAAAATGGTGGAAGTAACGAAGTTATCTTTGAAATAACATAGCAATCAAGATCGATAGTGTTTAAATTAAATCGAGAGTGTAACGTTAAAGTTGTCAACCCATTGGTTATGCCTGCCGAAGTGGATGCGACTCCTGTAATGGGAATCCGAGAGCGTTTTCGAGATAGTCCCAAGTGTTGAACAGCTTGTTCGGTAATAAACGAGACTTGGGACCCTGTATCTAGAAGTACACGAAGATTACGAAAAATTCCTTGTTTATCTCGAGTCCTAACAACAGCAGTTGGAAGAATAGTTGAGAGGCGATGAGTGGATTCGAGCGAGTGGAGGTTATTGATAGGGGTAGTGTTATTATTGTGCGACGACGAAGGTGGAGAATTATGGCTGGGTTGAATGTCAATTGAGTTGACGTTGGTTGTTGAAAGAGTTGTGTTTTGTGTGGCATGCACCAATGAATGATGGCGAGAATTGCACGTTCTGCATCGAAAGTTAGAACGGCATTTAGTGGATGCATGACCTGGTCGAATGCAGTTAAAACACAATGACGTTTCTTTGACGAAATCACGACGAGCGCTAACGCCAAGAGCGATAAATGCTTTGCAGTATGGAAGCATGTGATCCTCTTTACACTTTGGGCACCCTACTTTGGTTTCAACGATGTGCGAATGAAAGCTATTTTGGACCTTGCTAGTTGGTTTAGAGGATGAACGATTTAATGGGTAGCAAGATTCAAGACAGCTACAACGAATTTGCAGGAATTCAAGAAATTGATCGATAGTGCCATCATCACGCGTACCTATTTTTTGAGCCCAAGCTTGTTTTGTGTCGTTGTCTAATCTTTGTAATAGGATATAAATAAGCCAATGATCCCTTGTATTTGAATCCAAGGCATTCAATCCTCGTATGACTTCGTCAGCTCCATCTGTAAGCTTTCGAAGATTATGAAGATTTGAAGAACTCAACGATGGTAACGAAAGAAAACTTTGTATAAATTACTGAATAATAAGATGCTTTTTATCATAGCGGGCTTCCAGTTTGTCCCAGGCTTCAATATAATTATCTTCAGAGCACGGAATGTGTTTAATTAGGCTAGCAGCTTCACCACTCAAAAAAGATTTCAGGTACTGAAATTTCTGCGTCGCAGTGATCGAAGGATTGCTGTCGATTGTTCCCGTGAACAAGTCCTTAAACGCCGGCCAATCCTTGTAATCTCCGGAGAATACAGGCACAACAAGTTTGGGTAGAACAACTGATTTGGAAGAAGTTGATGCTTCTAAACGTTTCAGGAATAAAGACTGTTGATTGGCTAATTTGTCTTCAACTGACTTTGCATTTTGATCATTTGACCTTTTACGTATTTCCCTAACCAACACAGCATGAGACTGAAAATATTTAGTCTTGTATTCGCCAAACTCTGGTTCTGGATCTACAAAATCTTCATGCTCGTAAAATGCATACAACCTATCCTGTAGTGACACGAAATCAGTCCACGATTGGTTAAGCCTTTTAAATTGGATTTCCAACATAGGAAGCGAGGTGGAATCATCCACGGACTCCGAAAATGTTAATGCCCTTGTGAGACACCCTTTAGCGCGACCGCGTTTTGCTTTAATAGCATTCATTTTTAATAAATTTAATTTTTTGTTTAATTACGAATGTGTCCGATATGAAATTGTCAATAAACTATACAAAACAGTTTTTACACATGTATGTAATATATGATGTAATTAATTGAAAATGATAAAGGAATTGGGCTTAAGACACGTGTTTGATATGATGTATACATGTATTTAATATACAAGAAAAAAACTGTATTTGCGAAAGCGTCACTTCACTTTTTTATGCATCAGCTCATGGAATATTATTCTTACACGAGGAGCACCCAATCATAAAAACATATCATACATACATATAAGCATATGAATATCACTTTTTTTCTGTACTTTAATTAATTAAAGTTTTTAAATCAAGCACTGATCACGAGATTAATCCGGCTGGCAGAAGGACCATTATGTTTTGTATTGTGTAAATTGTTCAAATGTTTTTTGTGTGGACTGTATTTAATTGTGTATTTTTGTGTTTTGTGTAATGTGTCAATTAATAAGAAATTGATTAAAATGTGAACGTTTAATTAAATGTATAATGTGTAAATGTTTAATTCAATGTATAATGTGTATTGTGTGTTAAGTGTTACCAAAATTCAACCGCACTCGATGAAGGTCTTTCTGGGCAAAGAAACCGAGTTAGATTTAGAATTTTAGAATATACACATGAGGATAGCGTAACAAAAGAAAGATGAAAAAGAGCAAATGAACGTTAGAATTTAGCATGCAATGCAAGCATGTAGCAAAAGAGAGTTACGGTTGTTACAGTTTAGAATTTAATACATAATCGAAATAGGGTAAAGTTAAATTGTTTGCCAAAATATACAAATAGAATAGATTTTAACAATAATAGGTGAAAATATGCGTATAATACAAAACACAGGATAATAAGTCAGGTGCATCAATCAGACCTGAGATCAGTTGATGCATAAAAATTATATCATTATTGACCCTTCTTTGAGCCAAAGGCTGCATTTGCAACAGTTTTATCCGATGCAAATATGGGGGGAGGTTAAAAGGATCGTCCCAGGGAAGACCTTTCAATGCGAATCGAATGAAGCGTCGCTAGACAGCTTCAATACGAGTATTGAGATTTTTCTGATAAGGTGTCCATACTTGCAAAGCATATTCGAGGTGAGGACGGACAAGACTGTTAAATAGTGAGAGGGTGACATAAGGATTTTTAAATTCTTTACTCCGTCTTTTAACGAAACCTAACATTGAATTTGATTTATTCACAATGTGGTTTATATGCTCTTTAAAATCAAGTTCAGGGCTAAAGTAAACACCCAGGTCCTTAAAACTATAGACCCGACTGAGAGAGTGATTCGATATCAAGTAGTTGAATATAGTCAGTACCAGTTTCCTAGAGAAAGTCATGGACTGACACTTGAGTGGGTTAAGGACTAAACCATTTTTATTAGATTAAGTATTTTTATTTAATTTTTTTTTTCGAAGTAAACATCGATTACACACAAATCATGGACCAACGAGAACAGGAGTGAGAAACTTTCCGGACTTTTCCCGCACATACTTATACCAGAACTTGTCCGGGAAAGCCAGGACATAATTATAAAAATCCAATCTTGAACCGTTTTGCATTACAGGAAATAAGAAATAATCAATATACTTTCCAAGATATTTATTTTAAATATTTAATTTAATCTAATGAGATGGAGGAGCTCGAATTCGCCGTATTCATCAAAAGCTTTTTTTTGTTCCTTTATTTATTTACGTCTGTCCATATTGGACACCAAGTAATTGTTATTACAGAACAGGATATGATAGCTTATAAGGTCAGTGCCTTTACATACTTTTCTTTTACAATAAGGTGTTTTTTTTATTATTTTTATATTAACGAGTATTCAAAAAGTAAAGATTGCAATATGTAGTTATAATTTTTATTACTGTCTTTGAGTTAGGTCTGATGGTCTAAGGTGCTTCAGTTATTTCTTGTAGCGGGATAGAGTTGATTTCATTGATATCGGGGATTAATAACCGGACTTGGTGTTTTGTGCTTGTCTTTTGTATTTCTTCCATTACTGTTGATATTTTGATGTCTTTATGGATGTCGTCATTGGAAATATACCATGGAGCGTCTATTATCGTTCTCAATATTTTTGATTGATGTCTTTGGATGGATGTTAATATTTAATTCCCCACAGCTGACGTCCGTATGTCCATATAGTACATGTGGTACAATAGTACAATAGTACTACGTACAATAGATCTTCTAGGTCGCGGTGCCCTCCGCAACTGGCGGGTCAGTATCCCTTTAAAAAAAATAAAAAATAAAATGTCCATATTGGTTTAGTAATCTTCTTGTAGATGAGCAGTTTGTTGTCTATTGATAGAGCCGAGTCTCTTCCCAGCAGCCAAAATAGTTGTCTAAATCTGATTACATTTTGTGAGTATGTATGTATATGATGTTTCCAAGTTAACCTTTGTGCATTCCCAGATACTTAGCTTTCTTCGCTAAAGTTACTGTCTTGTCGTTAAGTTTAACAGTTGAAGGATTTGTTATTTTTCTTGTGGTGTATATAATTAGTTCTGTCTTATCTTTGTATATTTTTATGCCCCATTTTTTAAACCAGTTAGATAAAACTAGATAATTGTTGTTGTTGACTGTCTAGATGATTTTCGAGTTCTGAGATCGCCTGATCGAGAATTATGTGCGAAGTAAGTATTACTTTGTGATGTGCGAAAGTCGCAATCATTGCGTTTCTTGTCTGAGGTGTCGGAATGTCAGATGTATATATTAGATATAATAGAGGTCCTAGGACGCTTCTTTGGGGAGCTCCAGCTTCTGCTTTAAGAAGATTTGAGTGCTCGTCTCTATGTTGTACGTAGAAGCAGCGATCGTCAATGTAGCTTTTATGAAGTAGGAAGAAGTCAGTTGGCAGTAGGAGTTGTAGTTTGTATAAAAGTCCCTTATGCCAAACTTTGTCAAAGGCCTTTGAAATGTCAAAATAAATTGCCGTGTTAAAGCTCAGCTCGTCTAAATCTCTCGATATCTTGTTGATTATTCGGTGAACCTGTTGCACAATTGAGCTGGGAGCTATATTATTTGTGTCCATTATTGGTTGTAGTCTGTCTATTAGGATTTTTTCGAACAACTTTGATACTATTGGCAGTAAACTTATTGGTCTGTAATAAGCTTCTTTTCTAGGTTTTGGAACTGCTATCACTTTGACTACTTTCCAAACCTTTGGGAAATATTTTAGAGTGAAAATTGCGTTAAATAGATTTCGGAGGTATAAAAGTTTTGGAGTAGTTCTATTAATACCCAGCCGAAAAAGGTAATCTATTGGAATCGAACAGGGAATCAATCGCTTATATAGAATATTGATTCCAGAATGCATTATACTTAACACAGACTATGTCCCAGGATAATAATTGATTACCACAAAGTGTTTTAAGAATGCATTACAGAATTCATTCTTTTTAATGTATTATGTAATTCATGCATTTATAATTAGTTACATAATGCATTTCTCCGACATAAATTAAAGAATGTATTAAGCTTTAAATGAAAAGTACACTGTTCCGTTATAAAATATTTTATTGCAAAAAACTTCAGGATACAAATAAAAAGGAATTTAAATACAAAAAAATTAAAGCTTGTAAAAATATCTTATTAATATATTGTAACGGATGCTGGTCCCACCAAACACAACTTTTACGATCCCATAAATTTCCAGGATCACAGGAAATCCTGCCGAAATCGATGGGTGGTTTGGTGGGGTGTTCAGTCGACGGAGTGCGGGTAGGCATGCTTGCGTATAGCACGAATCTAGCTCGTCGAAATGGGTGGGTTCTTGCACCAGCCGCTGAACTACCGTACATTTTTACATGCCTAGGAGAAGTAACATTCAAAAATAAATTATCAAAAGAGCCGCAAAAAAAATCTAATTGAAATCCAAAACAAATTGGTAAACCTAAAGATGGATTTGGTTCACCTGAGTGTGACCCTCCCACTGTCCACTATCCTGTGATAGGATAGGACTACCTAGGCCACCGCTCCACTCTTAAAACATTCGCGATAGCCCCTAATGTAAATGTGAATGACCTATAAAGTATCACTCACATCTTCGTTGCTACACATTTCACCCTAACACTCACTTTCCCACTGACACAACAAGAATTAAACTCTAAGCATGCTGAAATTCATTCAGCTTAATCCAAAAATCAAATACAAACAATATAATTTAACCATAATATGAAACAAAATAAATAATATTTATTGAAAATAAAAAGTTCTACCTTACTATAAGTAGGTATTAGGATACTTGAGCCTGGGAACCAATTTTTTGACGATTCCGGGAAACAGCCATTTTAATTCGTCATTTTTGGGTAAAAACATGGATTTTGAAATTTTTAATTACCCCGGTTTTTTTTTGTTTACATAAGCGTGGGAAAATTTTAATTCCTCATTTTTGGGTGAAATCATCGATTTTGAAATTTTTAATTACCCCGGTTTTTTGTTTACATTAAGCGTGGGTGGGCGAGAGGGAAGATGAGTCTGGGGGAGAGGGGGGAGGGGGGAGGAAGGCTGTTGTTTGTTTACATTAAGAAGGTATTGCCGAAGCCAGGAAGTGACGTCATCAAGAAGATATAGGGTTACATTTTTGGGGTGAAAACAGGGAATTCGGAGCGTGTGTATTAGTGTACTTAGTGTGTACTTAGTGTACTTAGTGTGTACTTAGTGTACTTAGTGTACTTAGTGTACTTAGTGTGTACTTAGTCTGGGCGAGGGAGAGGGGTGATATGCGAGGGAGAGGGGGGAGGGGGGAGGAAGGCCGTTGCTTGTTTACATTAAGAAGGTGTCGGGTTACATTTTGTTATATATATATCTGTCTGTATGTATGTACATATGTTTGTTTGTATATATATATATATATGTATGTGTGTATGTATGTATGTGTATATGTATTTGGATATGATGTGGCGGTATATGAGTCAACTTCAAAGTCGTCGCGTGTCATATTATGTATGTACATAATTATGTATATCGATGTTTTTGTTTTGTTTATTGGGCAAAGGAAGTGAACGGCGTCAGAGGGAGAGGAAATATATGCGACTATTTATATTTGTTGGCGAAGTGAAAACAATGATGAGAGGGGATGAGAGGGGGGTGAATGGCTTGCAGGGTATGGTTTCCTTGATCTATTCATTTAGATCACATTGTTTATTCTGGCTGTTGGCTGAAATGGGTAGTGGGATATTCAAGATCAACATGTCATGGAATGTACTTATTTTATACATATGTATGTATGTATGTACTTGATGTGTACCTATGCATATGTTTGTTTGTATTTCATAGTGTACTTAGTGTGTACTTAGTGTGAATTTAATGTGTCAGAGCGAGAGGGAAGAAGTATATTTGCAGACGGATGGGGAACAATGGTGAGAGGGGGATGAGAGGGGGTGAACCATTTCTCGGATCTATTTATCCAGATCAGATTGTTTATTTTGGTTGTTGTCTGAAATAGGTACATTTTTGTTTTTTCATTGCCGATTCTGGCACAGGGAGTCAGCAAGTGACGTCATCAAGAAGATATAGGGCTACATTTTTTGGGTGAAATCAGGGAATTCAGAGCAATTAGTGTGTACTTAGTGTACTTAGCGTGTACTTAGTGTGTATCAGAGTGTACTTAGTGTATACTTAATGTTCTTAGTGTGTACTTAATGTACTTAGTGTACTTAGTGTATGTATGTCTGTATGTATATGTACATATGTATATGTATATGTATTTGGATAAGATGTGACGGTATAAGAGTCACCTTCAAAGCAGTCGCGTCATATACCTATGTATGGTTGTACATATGTAGATATATCGATGTTTTTGTTTATTGGACGAATGAATTAAAAAGCGGAATAGGAAAGCAATGCTGAGAGGGAGGTGAATCGCTTCTTAGGTCTACTCATCCAGATCAGATTGTTTATTTTAACTATTGGCTGAAATGGTTAGTAGTGTTGATTGTATTGTTTCATGGAAAATTGTTTTTGTTGGATGGATGAAGTAAAAAGCGGAAAGGAAATTCTGAGTCAAAGCGAAAGGAAAGATGTGCGACTGATTTATATTTGTTGGTGAAGGGAAACAATGATGAGAGAGAAAAGAATGATGAGAGTATGTGAACCGATTCTTGGGTATGGTTTCCAATGTGTACTTCAGATCGGATTGTTTGTTGTTGGCTGAAATAGGTAGCAGTGCTGACTACAATGTTTCAAGAAAAATTGTTTTTATTGGATGAACGAAGTAAAAATCGTGTGATTGTAGAAATTCTGAGCCAAAGGGAGAGGAAAGAAGTATACTTGTATGAGGAGGGGAAGAGTGGATAGAGTGGGTTAGAGAGGATAATACTCATAGAGAACAGATTGATTATTCTGACTTGTTGGTCGAAGTACTGATTATAATGTTTCAAGGAAAATTATTTTGAGTTGAAATTCTGAGTCAGAGGGAGAGGAAAGAAGTATATTTGTAGGCGGAGGGAAACAATGGATAGAGGGGGCTAGAGAGCGTAATAGTCACAGAGATCAGATTGATTATTCTGACCTGTTGGCCGAAGTGCTGATTATAATGTTTCTAGGAAAATTATTTGGACGCAGAAATTGGTGGGGGTATTCATGTTTCGACATGTTTAAAAGTCTTGTTCTCTTTATCTTTCGATCATATTTTTATGGAATTTGCTGACGAATATGAATATATTGTTTATTTATCTTTCGACCATTTTTTTTTTTTTTATGGAATTTGCTAACGTATACAAATATGTTGTTTATTTATCTTTTATTTTCTATGGAATATACCTATTACGTTGTTGTTCTTCTTGCTGTCTTTGCTATTGATTTCATTCGTTGACTATGATGCTTTTATACAAAAATTTATGCAGGAATATTCATGTTTCGACATGTTTCGACATGTTTAAAAGTCTTGGTCTCTTTATCTTTCAAGCATTTTTTTTTTTTTTATGGAATTTGCTGACGCATGCAAATATGTTGTTTACTTATCTTTTATTTTCTATGGAATAAACCTATTTGATTGGTTAAACAGTTTCAAGGGGGCGGGGAGTGTAGAAACATTTCCAAATTTCTGCTATATAAGCTCCAAAGTAAGGGCTGTTGCGTAATAGTTTTATTCAAACAAAGCAATTGAGATCATCTAAAAATGGAACAATTGAACGATCTTGGAAAAATTAAACCTCTGGAAGGATTGAACACATTGGAGCTGCAGAAGAGGTATAAGATCCTCAATGTGTTACGTTGCCAGACGAAATACGGGCCTAGAGTTCTCCTTGAGTTGGAGACAAAGAAGGTGTTTCTGCCGATACGATTCAACTCCGTGGATGAGAGTACAGTGAAGGCGCTATCATCAAGCGAAATGGTGGTAGTTAAACCCATGGGGAATACTTTAGAACTGGAGTTCTACCCAATATCGGATGCAAACCTTTCTGTTGAAGAGGTAGACATACTGTATTCTCAACCCTTTTTTTAAAAACAAAAAAAAATTGTTAAATGCATATACATTTTGAGATGTAAAAATAAATAATTTCTAACCAAAAACTGATTTGTTATTGTTTTTCTTTATTTTCTTCTATTTCGAGTTTTGAGGTGATAAACGGGGTGTTTTTGTTTTGTTTAAAGGATGGAGAAATTAAAAATGGTGTGAGTGTGGAGATTCTGAGACATAGGGAAAGTTATTTAGACTGTTGGCTGAAATGGATAGAGGGGCTAGAGAGGGTAATACTCATAGAGATCAGATTGATTATTCTGACTTGTTGGATAGCGGGTTAGTGGTTTCCAAGGACTTCTCATCGAGTTCGGATTGTTTATTTTGGTTGTTAGTTGAAACGGGTAAAGGGGTATTCAAAATCATTGTGTATATGTTTCTGCGCATGCATAAAAAATTGCACATCAAATAAAAAAAAATAGAGCAAGAGCTCAATACATCATTGATATCGAACTCAAGCACCGGCATTGATGCTGACAAATATGTCAACACAACAGATCGAACGTAGTTCATCGGAAGTGTGGCTCGTAAAATTTGGAATTATTTATCGGGTCTTCATAAGCCACCTGCTTACTTCCTCCATCCGAATGTTCGGTAGTTTCTTGTTATAAACATACTTTGATGATTCGATTATACCTACTCCTAGCTACGGTCCGTGCGAGGCACTTATGAGGTACTTCTAATGTTCAGTCAGTTTCTTGTTATAAACAAATTTTGCTGATTCTTCAAATGATATGGTTCGTATGGATCCCTCATATGAATGCTTCGAATGATAAGGTTATGGGTATCTTTTGTATACACAAATTTTGCTGATTCGACAATATTCCTAGCTAGCTATGGTCCGTTTGAGTCCGTTATGCGAGTGCTTCGAGATCAATTTCTCTGATTCGATGACATTAGTACCTATTAATAATAAATCTAAATCTAAATCTAAATCTATATTCTTAGCTATGGTCTGTATGAGTCCCTTATATGAATGCTTCGAATGGTAAGGTTATGAGTATCTTTTGTATAAACAAATTTCTCTGATTCGACTATATTCTTAGCTATGGTCCGTACGAGTCCCTCATATGAATGCTTCGAATGGTAAGCTTATGGGCATCTTATGTATAAACAAATTTCTCTGATTCTCCTGGCTATGGTCTCTATAGGTCCCTCATATGAGTGCTTCGAATGGTAGGATTATGGTTATCTTTTGAATAAACAAAATTTTGCTGACTTGAGTATATTCATGGCATTGGTCCGTAGCGGTCCCATATGCGAATGCTTCGGATGGTATGGAATATTCATGCTTCGACATGTTTGAAAGGCTTGGTTTATTTATCTTTCTGATCATATTGTTTATTGAGTTCAATGTGGATCATATTTCACACACACTCACACATTTAACAAATTTTTTTTTTTCTAAAGCCAAGTTTGTCACATAGAATATCAGTGTACAATATTCGTATAAATAAGGCTCTACCAGCAGATACATTTTTAGTAATTTAGTAATTTTGAACACAAACCTTATCAATCAATATATCATGGAATATATCAAACAACTGATCGAGAATCAACTCCTTATAGCGGAATACCTGTGTCGGGAGTATCCCGAAATGGTATTTGGATTGAGAAGACTGAACGACGAGAATAACTATTCGCTAGGTCATGTACAGGCAGTAATACAAATGCTTAAAGCATTTTCTGAATTATTGGTGGAGCAAGGATTCGATACGCCACCATTGCATCCAGCTTTATTGGCGATTTTATCCATACACCGCTAAAAATAAAAAGTTATAACATTTAAATTTAATAAAAGGTTGAACACATTTTACACTAAAAAAGATAAATTTTTGTTTTTTTTCTATTTTTTTTCTTTTTTCTATTGCTGATATTGTTGTTTTTTTTTCTATTGTTGTTGTGCGATTCCAATCAGATCGGATGCAGATAGCAGTTAGCGGATAGCACTTAGAGGATAGCTATTTGCCATCACTAGACTATTAGTTTAATCTTCCGGATAAGGAAGAATCTTTTCCTTTTTTTTTACCTTCTACCAGGCCTTCTCAGATAAAACTTTATCAACATCAGAACACACAAGTTTTTTATTATTAGCACATTCAATATCATGACGACAAGCCTCATCCAACTGATTAATTCCATGATCTTCCTAAGCAAGACGTTCTTTTAACTTAGTCCCAGGACCACAGAAAGTATATGACAAAATATGTAACTCAAATGGTAATTTATTTTTTAATGAATTTACCAGTCCGTATTCTTCTGATGAATGTTTTGACTGACCTGATATACTCCATAGTCTCTCGTTTAAAGCAATTTCTTATTACGACTGTAGTCTCTGTATCAACCGAAAAATACATATTTACGCAAACTTCTGAAATCAATTCATGAAACGGAATATAAAAGGCGACCGTTTTGAGTAGAATACATCAGTAACCGCCCGGCATTACAGTGAACCAACCATAAAAAATAAATATAGATTACAATGAACTATATAGTGAAACATTAAGCTCGGTAAATAATCCACAAAAATCTGTAAATTCGAATAAATGCGGGAGTGAGAGTAAAAGTGAAAGAACAGAAAAAAGAAACTTGACCAAGAAAGTAGGGAATGCAAGCCAAGAAGAAAGTGAAGTAAAAAGTTATTGAAAATTCTGAATTTCGAAGGATTAAGTGTACCTCGACCCATGAAAAGCCTTTTGAAGCAGCCTTCCAAGCCAATATTATTCTTCACCATTGGTATTTGATTTTGTCTAAATAATTTAATTTAGAAAAATGGCCGAAAAAGGAGTTTTAAAACGATGCAATGCAATACGTGGAATGGAAAATATGAAAGGTAAAATAAATAATAAAATGTATGATAATTATATATATACATAGTATCTGGTAAAATAAACGAAAGACAATTTTTTTTTCGTTGAATAATTTGTTTAAATAATTATTATTTAGAATACGAAATGCTGGAAAAACTTTATTTGATTGGAAAGGAGATTCATGAATTGAAATCAAACATTCAGTCAATGCAAAGGCAACAGAAGGAGTTAATCAAAACTATAGCTGAGAACAATGTATTATTGAAAGAAGCATTCAAAAAGGAAACGCTGGGCAACGCAGAGGTAAATCATTTTCTGCTTGCAACTTACATTTGCGTTGAATTACGATAGATTGCAGGGCAAAGCGCCTTTTAAAGATTTTCATAATATCATAGCTGTCCTATTTAGTAATACACTTGATCAGTTTATCAGTAATTACTCTCCACATGTTCTTATAATGTACTTTTCTTTTCTTATTTTAGAAGGTCTCTCTTTCTCTCTCTCTAAAGATGGATACATACAAAAAGACTACATCCACCAGATACGAACTGCCTTCCGATGTATAAAAAGTCGATGCCACAAAAACATATGCATCAACAAAAACAAAAAGCACCCCTTGATTTATACATTACAAAAAGATTAATAAAACACAATGAATTCAACTGAGTTTTTATTCTGAATTTTAAAAAGGAAACGATTGAGTGTAAACTAGATAGATGGAAGGAGGGATAAAATTGTTGAAAAGTGCTGAAATAACATCTTCCCTGTAGGTGATGGTAGGTGCTGAAATAAGGACTAACCTGCGAGTTCTTATCAGCCTAGAACATTCCCCATTATGATTATAAAATGGGGGATCGTTCCAAACAGGGCGGTTCCAAACAGGTCGGTTCCAAACAGGGCGGTTCCAAACAGGTCGGTTCCAAACAGGGCGGTTCCAAACAGGTCGGTTCCAAACAGGGCGGTTGCTAACCGGTCGGTTACAGATAGCAGTTAACGGATAGCGGTTAGCGGATATCAGTTAGCGGATAACAGCTAGCGAAGGTGTTCTCACAACATGGTAGATCACAGATCAAGTTACATACATATCGATGATAGAGCTGACGTAATCGATTCTGAGAGGGGAACGACGGTGAGAGGAGGTGAATGGTTTTCTGGGCATTTTAATCAAACATGTGTGCTATTGAGAAGAAAAAAAAAAAGGAAAGGTAAAGTACGATAGCACCATGGTGTAGTGATTAGTGCGTTGGACTACTATGCGATGCTGCCAGGGCTCAATCCCAGTCAGGGTCCAACACCTAAAAGTTTTTTTCAAATAAAGAAAGACTATTCCACCTGGTACATCTCTTTCTTCTTCTGCTTCTAGTTGTGGTGATATTGAATTCATCATCAGACTTGATCGCAGTTGGTTGAAATGGAAATATGTTTATAATAAGGTCAAAGATTCATAACATATATACACAATGTATTAATAAACTAGCACTAAGTTATATAGATAATAAGAGATATATAATGGAAAATGGTGTTAGCCTTGATCAGAGTATTCCAATTAACAGTCACCCCATAAATTTAAAGGAGTCTAAGAATCGAATCTCAATTGGATTAACAAATTCAAGTGGAATAGTCTTTCTTTATTTGAAAAAAACTTTTAGGTGTTGGACCCTGACTGGGATTGAACCCTGGCAGCATCGCATAGTAGTCCAACGCACTAATCACTACACCATGGTGCTATCGTACTTTACCTTTCCTTTTTTTTTTTCTTCTCAATAGCACACATGTTTGATTAAAATGCCCAGAAAACCATTCACCTCCTCTCACCGTCGTTCCCCTCTCAGAATCGATTACGTCAGCTCTATCATCGATATGTATGTAACTTGATCTGTGATCTACCATGTTGTGAGAACACCTTCGCTAGCTGTTATCCGCTAACTGATATCCGCTAACCGCTATCCGTTAACTGCTATCTGTAACCGACCGGTTAGCAACCGCCCTGTTTGGAACCGACCTGTTTGGAACCGCCCTGTTTGGAACCGACCTGTTTGGAACCGCCCTGTTTGGAACCGACCTGTTTGGAACCGCCCTGTTTGGAACGATCCCCCATTTTATAATCATAATGGGGAATGTTCTAGGCTGATAAGAACTCGCAGGTTAGTCCTTATTTCAGCACCTACCATCACCTACAGGGAAGATGTTATTTCAGCACTTTTCAACAATTTTATCCCTCCTTCCATCTATCTAGTTTACACTCAATCGTTTCCTTTTTAAAATTCAGAATAAAAACTCAGTTGAATTCATTGTGTTTTATTAATCTTTTTGTAATGTATAAATCAAGGGGTGCTTTTTGTTTTTGTTGATGCATATGTTTTTGTGGCATCGACTTTTTATACATCGGAAGGCAGTTCGTATCTGGTGGATGTAGTCTTTTTGTATGTATCCATCTTTAGAGAGAGAGAAAGAGAGACCTTCTAAAATAAGAAAAGAAAAGTACATTATAAGAACATGTGGAGAGTAATTACTGATAAACTGATCAAGTGTATTACTAAATAGGACAGCTATGATATTATGAAAATCTTTAAAAGGCGCTTTGCCCTGCAATCTATCGTAATTCAACGCAAATGTAAGTTGCAAGCAGAAAATGATTTACCTCTGCGTTGCCCAGCGTTTCCTTTTTGAATGCTTCTTTCAATAATACATTGTTCTCAGCTATAGTTTTGATTAACTCCTTCTGTTGCCTTTGCATTGACTGAATGTTTGATTTCAATTCATGAATCTCCTTTCCAATCAAATAAAGTTTTTCCAGCATTTCGTATTCTAAATAATAATTATTTAAACAAATTATTCAACGAAAAAAAAATTGTCTTTCGTTTATTTTACCAGATACTATGTATATATATAATTATCATACATTTTATTATTTATTTTACCTTTCATATTTTCCATTCCACGTATTGCATTGCATCGTTTTAAAACTCCTTTTTCGGCCATTTTTCTAAATTAAATTATTTAGACAAAATCAAATACCAATGGTGAAGAATAATATTGGCTTGGAAGGCTGCTTCAAAAGGCTTTTCATGGGTCGAGGTACACTTAATCCTTCGAAATTCAGAATTTTCAATAACTTTTTACTTCACTTTCTTCTTGGCTTGCATTCCCTACTTTCTTGGTCAAGTTTCTTTTTTCTGTTCTTTCACTTTTACTCTCACTCCCGCATTTATTCGAATTTACAGATTTTTGTGGATTATTTACCGAGCTTAATGTTTCACTATATAGTTCATTGTAATCTATATTTATTTTTTATGGTTGGTTCACTGTAATGCCGGGCGGTTACTGATGTATTCTACTCAAAACGGTCGCCTTTTATATTCCGTTTCATGAATTGATTTCAGAAGTTTGCGTAAATATGTATTTTTCGGTTGATACAGAGACTACAGTCGTAATAAGAAATTGCTTTAAACGAGAGACTATGGAGTATATCAGGTCAGTCAAAACATTCATCAGAAGAATACGGACTGGTAAATTCATTAAAAAATAAATTACCATTTGAGTTACATATTTTGTCATATACTTTCTGTGGTCCTGGGACTAAGTTAAAAGAACGTCTTGCTTAGGAAGATCATGGAATTAATCAGTTGGATGAGGCTTGTCGTCATGATATTGAATGTGCTAATAATAAAAAACTTGTGTGTTCTGATGTTGATAAAGTTTTATCTGAGAAGGCCTGGTAGAAGGTAAAAAAAAAGGAAAAGATTCTTCCTTATCCGGAAGATTAAACTAATAGTCTAGTGATGGCAAATAGCTATCCTCTAAGTGCTATCCGCTAACTGCTATCTGCATCCGATCTGATTGGAATCGCACAACAACAATAGAAAAAAAAACAACAATATCAGCAATAGAAAAAAGAAAAAAAATAGAAAAAAAACAAAAATTTATCTTTTTTAGTGTAAAATGTGTTCAACCTTTTATTAAATTTAAATGTTATAACTTTTTATTTTTAGCGGTGTATGGATAAAATCGCCAATAAAGCTGGATGCAATGGTGGCGTATCGAATCCTTGCTCCACCAATAATTCAGAAAATGCTTTAAGCATTTGTATTACTGCCTGTACATGACCTAGCGAATAGTTATTCTCGTCGTTCAGTCTTCTCAATCCAAATACCATTTCGGGATACTCCCGACACAGGTATTCCGCTATAAGGAGTTGATTCTCGATCAGTTGTTTGATATATTCCATGATATATTGATTGATAAGGTTTGTGTTCAAAATTACTAAATTACTAAAAATGTATCTGCTGGTAGAGCCTTATTTATACGAATATTGTACACTGATATTCTATGTGACAAACTTGGCTTTAGAAAAAAAAAAATTTGTTAAATGTGTGAGTGTGTGTGAAATATGATCCACATTGAACTCAATAAACAATATGATCAGAAAGATAAATAAACCAAGCCTTTCAAACATGTCGAAGCATGAATATTCCATACCATCCGAAGCATTCGCATATGGGACCGCTACGGACCAATGCCATGAATATACTCAAGTCAGCAAAATTTTGTTTATTCAAAAGATAACCATAATCCTACCATTCGAAGCACTCATATGAGGGACCTATAGAGACCATAGCCAGGAGAATCAGAGAAATTTGTTTATACATAAGATGCCCATAAGCTTACCATTCGAAGCATTCATATGAGGGACTCGTACGGACCATAGCTAAGAATATAGTCGAATCAGAGAAATTTGTTTATACAAAAGATACTCATAACCTTACCATTCGAAGCATTCATATGAGGGACTCATACAGACCATAGCTAAGAATATAGATTTAGATTTAGATTTAGATTTATTATTAATAGGTACTAATGTCATCGAATCAGAGAAATTGATCTCGAAGCACTCGCATAACGGACTCAAACGGACCATAGCTAGCTAGGAATATTGTCGAATCAGCAAAATTTGTGTATACAAAAGATACCCATAACCTTATCATTCGAAGCATTCATATGAGGGATCCATACGAACCATATCATTTGAAGAATCAGCAAAATTTGTTTATAACAAGAAACTGACTGAACATTAGAAGTACCTCATAAGTGCCTCGCACGGACCGTAGCTAGGAGTAGGTATAATCGAATCATCAAAGTATGTTTATAACAAGAAACTACCGAACATTCGGATGGAGGAAGTAAGCAGGTGGCTTATGAAGACCCGATAAATAATTCCAAATTTTACGAGCCACACTTCCGATGAACTACGTTCGATCTGTTGTGTTGACATATTTGTCAGCATCAATGCCGGTGCTTGAGTTCGATATCAATGATGTATTGAGCTCTTGCTCTATTTTTTTTTATTTGATGTGCAATTTTTTATGCATGCGCAGAAACATATACACAATGATTTTGAATACCCCTTTACCCGTTTCAACTAACAACCAAAATAAACAATCCGAACTCGATGAGAAGTCCTTGGAAACCACTAACCCGCTATCCAACAAGTCAGAATAATCAATCTGATCTCTATGAGTATTACCCTCTCTAGCCCCTCTATCCATTTCAGCCAACAGTCTAAATAACTTTCCCTATGTCTCAGAATCTCCACACTCACACCATTTTTAATTTCTCCATCCTTTAAACAAAACAAAAACACCCCGTTTATCACCTCAAAACTCGAAATAGAAGAAAATAAAGAAAAACAATAACAAATCAGTTTTTGGTTAGAAATTATTTATTTTTACATCTCAAAATGTATATGCATTTAACAATTTTTTTTTGTTTTTAAAAAAAGGGTTGAGAATACAGTATGTCTACCTCTTCAACAGAAAGGTTTGCATCCGATATTGGGTAGAACTCCAGTTCTAAAGTATTCCCCATGGGTTTAACTACCACCATTTCGCTTGATGATAGCGCCTTCACTGTACTCTCATCCACGGAGTTGAATCGTATCGGCAGAAACACCTTCTTTGTCTCCAACTCAAGGAGAACTCTAGGCCCGTATTTCGTCTGGCAACGTAACACATTGAGGATCTTATACCTCTTCTGCAGCTCCAATGTGTTCAATCCTTCCAGAGGTTTAATTTTTCCAAGATCGTTCAATTGTTCCATTTTTAGATGATCTCAATTGCTTTGTTTGAATAAAACTATTACTCAACAGCCCTTACTTTGGAGCTTATATAGCAGAAATTTGGAAATGTTTCTACACTCCCCGCCCCCTTGAAACTGTTTAACCAATCAAATAGGTTTATTCCATAGAAAATAAAAGATAAGTAAACAACATATTTGCATGCGTCAGCAAATTCCATAAAAAAAAAAAAAATGCTTGAAAGATAAAGAGACCAAGACTTTTAAACATGTCGAAACATGTCGAAACATGAATATTCCTGCATAAATTTTTGTATAAAAGCATCATAGTCAACGAATGAAAGCAATAGCAAAGACAGCAAGAAGAACAACAACGTAATAGGTATATTCCATAGAAAATAAAAGATAAATAAACAACATATTTGTATACGTTAGCAAATTCCATAAAAAAAAAAAAAATGGTCGAAAGATAAATAAACAATATATTCATATTCGTCAGCAAATTCCATAAAAATATGATCGAAAGATAAAGAGAACAAGACTTTTAAACATGTCGAAACATGAATACCCCCACCAATTTCTGCGTCCAAATAATTTTCCTAGAAACATTATAATCAGCACTTCGGCCAACAGGTCAGAATAATCAATCTGATCTCTGTGACTATTACGCTCTCTAGCCCCCTCTATCCATTGTTTCCCTCCGCCTACAAATATACTTCTTTCCTCTCCCTCTGACTCAGAATTTCAACTCAAAATAATTTTCCTTGAAACATTATAATCAGTACTTCGACCAACAAGTCAGAATAATCAATCTGTTCTCTATGAGTATTATCCTCTCTAACCCACTCTATCCACTGTTCGCCTCCTCATACAAGTATACTTCTTTCCTCTCCCTTTGGCTCAGAATTTCTACAATCACACGATTTTTACTTCGTTCATCCAATAAAAACAATTTTTCTTGAAACATTGTAGTCAGCACTGCTACCTATTTCAGCCAACAACAAACAATCCGATCTGAAGTACACATTGGAAACCATACCCAAGAATCGGTTCACATACTCTCATCATTCTTTTCTCTCTCATCATTGTTTCCCTTCACCAACAAATATAAATCAGTCGCACATCTTTCCTTTCGCTTTGACTCAGAATTTCCTTTCCGCTTTTTACTTCATCCATCCAACAAAAACAATTTTCCATGAAACAATACAATCAACACTACTAACCATTTCAGCCAATAGTTAAAATAAACAATCTGATCTGGATGAGTAGACCTAAGAAGCGATTCACCTCCCTCTCAGCATTGCTTTCCTATTCCGCTTTTTAATTCATTCGTCCAATAAACAAAAACATCGATATATCTACATATGTACAACCATACATAGGTATATGACGCGACTGCTTTGAAGGTGACTCTTATACCGTCACATCTTATCCAAATACATATACATATACATATGTACATATACATACAGACATACATACACTAAGTACACTAAGTACATTAAGTACACACTAAGAACATTAAGTATACACTAAGTACACTCTGATACACACTAAGTACACGCTAAGTACACTAAGTACACACTAATTGCTCTGAATTCCCTGATTTCACCCAAAAAATGTAGCCCTATATCTTCTTGATGACGTCACTTGCTGACTCCCTGTGCCAGAATCGGCAATGAAAAAACAAAAATGTACCTATTTCAGACAACAACCAAAATAAACAATCTGATCTGGATAAATAGATCCGAGAAATGGTTCACCCCCTCTCATCCCCCTCTCACCATTGTTCCCCATCCGTCTGCAAATATACTTCTTCCCTCTCGCTCTGACACATTAAATTCACACTAAGTACACACTAAGTACACTATGAAATACAAACAAACATATGCATAGGTACACATCAAGTACATACATACATACATATGTATAAAATAAGTACATTCCATGACATGTTGATCTTGAATATCCCACTACCCATTTCAGCCAACAGCCAGAATAAACAATGTGATCTAAATGAATAGATCAAGGAAACCATACCCTGCAAGCCATTCACCCCCCTCTCATCCCCTCTCATCATTGTTTTCACTTCGCCAACAAATATAAATAGTCGCATATATTTCCCATCCCCCTGACGCCGTTCACTTCCTTTGCCCAATAAACAAAACAAAAACATCGATATACATAATTATGTACATACATAATATGACACGCGACGACTTTGAAGTTGACTCATATACCGCCACATCATATCCAAATACATATACACATACATACATACACACATATATATATATATACAAACAAACATATGTACATACATACAGACAGATATATATATAACAAAATGTAACCCGACACCTTCTTAATGTAAACAAGCAACGGCCTTCCTCCCCCCTCCCCCCTCTCCCTCGCATATCACCCCTCTCCCTCGCCCAGACTAAGTACACACTAAGTACACTAAGTACACTAAGTACACTAAGTACACACTAAGTACACACTAAGTACACTAATACACACGCTCCGAATTCCCTGTTTTCACCCCAAAAATGTAACCCTATATCTTCTTGATGACGTCACTTCCTGGCTTCGGCAATACCTTCTTAATGTAAACAAACAACAGCCTTCCTCCCCCCTCCCCCCTCTCCCCCAGACTCATCTTCCCTCTCGCCCACCCACGCTTAATGTAAACAAAAAACCGGGGTAATTAAAAATTTCAAAATCGATGATTTCACCCAAAAATGAGGAATTAAAATTTTCCCACGCTTATGTAAACAAAAAAAAAACGGGGTAATTAAAAATTTCAAAATCCATGTTTTTACCCAAAAATGACGAATTAAAATGGCTGTTTCCCGGAATCGTCAAAAAATTGGTTCCCAGGCTCAAGTATCCTAATACCTACTACTATAATAAGAAAGAAAAATAATGACTTAAATCCAACAAGAGATTACTAATCAGTTTCATATAACTCAAAAACAAACTATCAAAATTCATCGTTAATCATTTAAAATTCAATAAAAGAACTAAGTTAAACTGAGAACAAATTCTTAAACTTAAACTTAATTTCACTTCTCTTCAAATTTATTTAAATATCATAATATGTAACGAATGTTTTGGCGATCACAAACATAGCCACTCCAAAATTGTTATCAAAAAGAAAAACAAAAATAAACATTGACTCGACCGACTGAACCTATTCAATAAATGGCACTGTGAAAACAAAAAAAAACTTGCGTACGAAAAGGCTTATTATGTACTTAATTATGCACGCACTTGCTTGGCTAAAGCTCTTTTCTTCTCAACGCACACGATGTGCAGCAAAAAGGAAAACAAAAACAATCAAATACCCGCGAAAAAAAAAAATTCAAATGCAAAAACAAATATGTATGTAGTTCAATTGCTTAAATAAAAAATTGGACTCACCGCATCTATGGTAGGTATTTTTGTTTATGTGGAGAATTAAATGTTGTTGTTGTCGATGCTCCAAGATGTTGTGCACAGCATATTGGTGTATCTTTTTTTTTGCTAAATACGCTAATTGGAAAGAAATTGAAAGGAATTTAAACAATTGAACTCTTCTCACTATTCACAAAATATAATACTTAACTTTATAGTTTTTTTTTTTCTTCTTTTTTTGTGTTGATTAATAATTTTCAAGTGTGCGTGAAAAGATATGATGGGAATGACTTGGGTGATTGATTAAAATAATTTAGGTGGCAATAAAGCAATAAAGCTCGATCTCCGGCAATTGATCGGGTGCGGCCAATTGTCCAGTCAGGTGGGTGACTCCTGGTTGCTGCTGCTGATGCTCCTCGTTGTTCTCGGTAGTTTGTTGTCGTTGCTGATGGACTGCAATTTCCTTTGAAGTCTGGGTTGACCGCTTCTGAGGTCTGATGCTGTTGCCTTTTTGGTCTATGTTGGTTCTGCTTGCTGATGTTCTGCAGGTATTTTTCTGGTGGGTTGCTGGTTATCCACCTGGATTGCTTCACGTGACCTTAGTCGACTGGACTTGTAGGTCGAGTTGTCACCACTTGGTCAGAGACCTTACGCGTGCTGAACGCCGGTGTGGATCACTAGCATGTAACGACTTCTGATGAAGTAGATCGTGGTGATCGTGCTATGCAACTGATCCATCGTCCACGTTCTTGATGTGGCTGATTGAGGTTGGATTCGATCAATCCGATTTCTTGCCGGTGTTCCAGGTGGTATCAGGCTAAACAGCCAATATTGTACCTTAATAAAGCGGCAACTTCGGCAAAAAAACCCAAGGTGGTAATTGTGGGCTTTAGGATGGAACTGAATTTAGTTGGGGGTTAAAAAAATGATCTCTACATACCGATGGTGGTTATATTTAATTTGTACGATTGTGGTTCACTCGTGGGATTTTTTGTAGAGTACTCGTTGTTCACAGTGTCTCCAAGCACTCGTAAAAATTTGCCGAGCGTGTGCTTATTTCACGTGTGTTTAAATCGCTTGAACACTCTTTTCAACACTATTTAATTCTTCAGCACTATTTAAATAAAACATATACTATTTATTTAAGGACACATACAAAATAATGCATTTACCTTTTATTCAGTATGTATACTGCGTATTTATCTAAGCTAAGCTAGAATCTATTGCTTAGAGAGTACCACCATCGCCGAGAGCCAAAGTTGAAAAGAAAATGGATTCGTGTAGGCGGATTTGCGTATGCTGCCAGGTACTAGTTTTCGCTAGTATGAAGTTGTCAGCATTTTATGCACTTGAGCTCAAATTCTAAACTATTTTTCTTCCGGTTTTTGTACGTGATGCACTTGCATGTTTGGGTTGCGTTCAACAACGAAATTAGAATTTTTATATTTTTTTTTTTCGTACAAATCCGATAAATGCTTGTTATAGGTAGCCCCCTACAATATATGTAAATCTCAATGTGACGCTCTTCCCTGTCAATTTTACGGTTAGATATACACAAAAACTAAAGCACCCAATGAAATAAAACTTCGTATTTCAGTTCATTAACACCATGTGCCTATTATTGGCCGATTTTTAAATTAACTTATTCGCAATATTATTTAAATTAATGCAAAAATAAGAACACTCTAACAAATGCGACTTTCTTGTGAAATGTCACTTATTCAAACTACAAATACAGTTAAATCCACTTAAGACGCTCTTCAAGGAACCGACAGAAAATAGCGTCTTAAGCGGGATAGCGTATTAAGCAGGAAAACTAAAAAATTACATCCAGTTAAAAATATGGTTATTTTATAAAAAGAGTTGAAAATTACATGCTTTATGCTAGTTTTCCTTTCATCCCTTGTACTAACCATTGTACGCAATCAAATTCTAATGCACCAACACTACCTATATGTACGTCAGACGCAACAAAACTGACAAAAGTAAAGACCACAAAAACGACACGCTTCATATGGCTTGTTTGCGAAAAACAAAAAAAATCCCTATAAGAACGGCAGTGGCCGTCGGCGACGCCCTATATCCCAATGCACCGATTGGTTTTTCTGGGAAAAAAATTTAAAAAAACAAGAAAATACAAATTTTACGAAGTGTATCGTTTAGCTGTGTGAGCGTATTAAGCGGGAAATAGAGCGTATTAACCGGATTTTTTCATACGAATTCTCATCAAAATGAAGGCACCGGAGAAAAAGAGCGTTAAAAGCGGGATAGCGTCTTAAGCGTGAGCGTCTGAAGCGGATTCTACTGTACTTAGAATCCGAACTTGCGGATTGTGTATATATATTGACTGCTAACCTTGGGGTGCGTTCGCACTGTCTTTGATTCTTCGAACAAAATGATAATGTATGTATTTTAAATAACACTATAGTTTTTAGACACGGGCGAAGCCGGGCGGGACAGCTAGTTATTAATAAAATAAAGCGAACACAAAGCACAAAGTTTTCTTTTTGTTAATTGTCTTCGCCAATCCGTTGAGAATACATTTCTAACTTTTTTCAGTCCTCGCTGTCACGCGTTGCAACACAAAATAAGTTTTTCATGCGTTTTTAAATATAAAACGCGAAATTTGTAGGCGATATGAAGGCGCCGACAGACAACACTGTAACCGAAAAATCGTTAAATTCAAAAACACTACATTACATTTTCTGCAGATGTGGGAATCCACGTGGTAAACAATGTGCTTTGTTATAATACCGTAGCGCAAGTGGTTAGTGCGTCGGACTACTGTGCCAGCGGTCTTGGGTTCGAATCCCGCCGCAAACACCTAAAATGTTTTTCACAGTGCCCACCTCTTCCGAATGCCTGACAACCATTCAAGAGTATCCTTTGTCATGTAAAGCTTCCCAACTCGCCGTTCGGAGACGGCAGAAAACTGTAGGTCCTTTCCATTCGTGCAAAAATATAACGCGCACACACAAATGGTTGCGGAAGCTAGGCTTGGTTCTACCTAGGACTGCTGAAGCCAAATATTTATTTATTTATTTATTTTGTAATATGATATTACCACGTCGATTCATTTGGAATGCATTATATTTTTCATCTACAATAATAATTAATTATGTATTCGATTTTCCAAGTAATACATTCCGTACCTGCCTGCTGGGTATTTGTCCGGTAGTAAGATCATACCCAGAGCTTTTTGTAGGATTAATCTCGTGTTACCTTTTTTATATTTGGAAACTAGAAGTTGTAGGTAAGCTTATGTCTGAATTATTTTTGTCATTAGTAAGTCACTCTAAAAAGTTCAGCTAAGATTGTAGCTTTTTCTTTATCCGTCCTGGCCCAGTTGTCGTTGGTGATTCTTAATGGGGGAAAATGAGTTGTGGAGTTTTTAATATCTTTTGTTGCCTTCCATAGTGAGTAGTTTGTCGCTTTGGTTGAAGAAAGGTTCCTTAGGTAGTGGTTAATTTTGTCGTCCTGGTCAATGTTGCCGTTTTGGTGACTTTCTCACTATATCTAGTGGAATTTTCACTCAGTTAGTGACAAACATTTTTTTATGTCACTAGATTTTTATGGCATAGGTATAAAAATATAGTTTTTCTTAATATTAAGGCCCTGGTGCTGTCCATCCCTGACATACGATTTTAACACTGGAGTACACGCGTGGCTTACTAAGTACACCACGGCAACCTTTTCGTTGATAACTTAGCAGTTATTTATGTTAGACCGGTGCGGTTCGAGGAGAGCCTTCCCCATTAAATTTGTTGACAAATCAGTACCTACCGTTCGTGACTTCTATGCGTACACATATTTTTGTGGTGTAGCGCCAAAATCGTATACTAGGCCACGCGTGCATTCGTGTAAATGAATTACCTATGTGGAAGGCCACACACATGTTCATGGAAATGACAGTCCTTTCTATCTAGCAAGACAAGCCGATTTTGTTTGGAGTTGGAAGAAGAAATTTAGATTGTATCGAGAACTAGCTGATTTACCCGCTTCGCAGTGCATAAAAAATATTCTCTTTGTATGTAAATAAGTGTAATTGTAATAAATTGTCTTTTGGAAGGAGACTTCCAGCTAAATGCTACACTTGTCCTTGTACCTTAAAAGTTGGCATAAATCCTTGCTCCACAATTTGCTTAGCACCAAATGAAGTCATTTGAAAAGAATTATTATATGATCGCATAGACTGAATTAATTGCTTGGAAAAAGGATTTTCCATAGACTATTAAAGAAGAAAGTGACGAAGGCGGGTTAGCAATTTCTTTTAATCTAACTTTGCCGTTTTCTTAAATATTACAGCACGTTCTTACCGCCAAAACGTCAAAACATAATAAGCTCATATCTGTATCTGTTCTAAGCCCTGCATTTACTTATCATAAAAAAAATTGCATTCTTTATCCAGTTATTGAATTACAGATGATCGAACAGCAACCCCAATCACGTATACTACACGCATGTACCGCATACACGCATACCCGCGGCCGCTGGTGCATTGACGGTGGCAATTGTCACCGCTGATCATTGTCGCGAAAGCATACAAACAATTTTTCTTTATGTTATTACTTTTCTCACAGAAAATGTACAAAGAAGATATATATATCAAAATCTTTGTTGTGAAATAATCTAAATAGATATGTAAATTTTATTTTAATACGTTATTTAAGAACTAAGATAGAGCGAGATAAATGCCCAAAAGTAAAATATAAACTTTTCTTTTTACAATTTAGAAGTTTTTTATTGAAATATATTGATTTTTGTTGATCCATTTTATAGATTTAATCCAACCAGAATCGATTGCAAAAAACCACATTCAAATCCGTCCAGTAGTTTTTTTGTTTTTGCGACACATACATACATACTTTTTTTTAGACTTCATTTTATACTTTTCCGCTTACTTAAAATCTGACTGTCTCGCTGGACACGACTTTTAAGTTTTAACCCATGAACATACAGTCCCTCATAAGCTCTAAAATTCTATTTTTATTAAGTCGTTCTTTGTTTGTTTAGCTATAATAAAAATTAAAATGAAAAAGAAAAACTAAATTTTTTTATTTTATTTTTCTACTACTTTTTTTTCTGGTGACTTTCTTTAAAATTTCAGCAAATCTAGTGACTTTTGGAGGTTGGCCTAGTGACTTTTTATTTCAGCTGGCGGCAACACTGGTCCTGGTTAGTTTTTAGTAGTGTTTTTAATTCTTTTATGGATTTGTTAAGTCTAGTTTTGTCTTCGCATGTTCTTGTTATTTGCCACCTTTTTCTAAGTTTTCTTTTTTCTTTGATTTTCCTTTTAATTTCCGCGGGCGTGAAATAGTCTTTTTTTTTTGCAAAAGTCATAGGTGTAAATACTTCGGAAGCTTCGAGAATCGCGTCATTGAAGTATTTATATCACCAAAAGCTAAAACCAAATACATAAATATGTATAAGCTACAAGTACTTCTGCCAGCAATCTCAAACCTTCTTCCATTATAGATAATAATCATTCTTACTATCCCGATAGTGTTGATGACACCACTCAGCCTCATCAACTCTATAAGTCTGCCTGTGAAGAACAGTTTGATAGAACAACACAAACGTTTATCAAATATTTATCAAAATACTCATAAACGGATAGTATAAAGATATTTTATGTTCCATTTAGATGATGACGTCGGTCGGTTGGCCGACTGACAGTAGAAAGTTCTCCGAATAATTTTACATTTTTCAAATAAAAGCGAATGATGACAGACCTTTCATCCGTTCTGAATGAACATGGCATTTGAATTCGTTTTACTCGCCCCACAATTTCGGACCACCACTCGCACGATAAAGGATCTTTATCGACTATGAATACGGCAGTAAAGCCCATAAAATTATGGCAAAAGTATAATAGAAGGTTTAAGTGTCACCAATTCAAAGGACCCAACCCTCATTGTGGGGTGTGCCCAACGAAAGGCCATCGGTTGGAAAATTGTACTCAATTGCTGGACATAAATTACCTTATCGAAATCCTTCATTGTGTCGGCTTTATTGTTGTGAATGTAAATTGTCTGCCCAGTTGAAACATGCATGTGTGTGTGTATGCGGCGAAAGTTCGACTTTAACAGCGGAGCGGTATATTTGAAGCGTTCAACTCCCCTTTGGAGCACTGCTCCATGCGAAACTGTGTTCAGTTCCGGATGGTGGACTCACCGCTTTGTTTACTAATTGATTGATTTCCAGCAAAGTGCAATTTGCGAAATCTGTTCAGTTTCCTGTTGACCTGATTGATGTTTATTCATATTCAGCATCCAACGACAATGACGACAGGGCTACACGAATGACGATGTATCCACATCAATGGGGACCAGATTGCAGAGCGAAGGTTCGAATCATCAGCGCCGAGGCGCTTAAATGTTTACCTACAGGTATTCAGAGGTAAACGGATTTAACGAGTGGAATCGATTGATTTCTGTTTACTAAATTATATACAATCATAAATGCGAATGCTGGTGCTGGAGTGTATTATAATGCAAATATACGTACAAGCACACGCGCACTGCTGAAAGCGGGACACCTTTTCGCCTTAAGAGAGACACGTGGGTTTGGTTGGGTACATCGACAAGCCGCCTGTAGAGGACATGCTAACGCAAATAGCTTTAACGTTTATTTTGTTTACAGCCATCCTATATTGACTTTTTTAATTTATGATTAATCAGTGGAAATAACGGCAACCAATAGACTGTGTCTCATTGACTCTAAAAACTAAATTAATAATTTATTATCAATTAGAAGTTTATTAGGATCAGTTTCAATTATGTATGTATAGCTTTGGGTAGAAAATTACTCGATAATGCGAGTATGTACATATGTACATATATGTAAAACGTACGTGGTGGCTAATAAAACGTGCTACCAATTGCAAACGTAATAACTTTTGTCTGTGTAAACAATGGGTTCCAGTTTTTTACAGATTGGCAATTATATTAAACAAAATGGACGATGACACCATAGGATTTGAATAGTGCGTCGCTATCATACTTTGGAGTCTGTGATTTTAGTCTAAAGAGAGTTAATGTGGACGATTGGCGGAATTCCTCAGAGCATTTGCCGGGTGTTGGACAGTCACAAGAAGGCTTTATCACCGAGACCCTTCAGATAGGACACAGGATACGATTGCTGCTGTAGCTGCTGCCGAAACAATCCCACTGTTTCGACCCGGAACTTATCTGCTCAAATGGGAATAAGTAGACATTTACTGCAGACGATTCTAAACGAAAAGCTTATTTCCCTACCAAGTTCAAAAGTTCTGCTGAAACCAACAGATTTGCAGATTCGCTTTCAATCTTGCCAGAAGATCATTCAAATAGTAGAAGAGGCCAGCAACATACTAAACTTCATTTTTATGTCTGTGGAGAGCCATTTTTATTTAAACGACAATCTAAACAAGCAAATTTGTCGAATATGAAGTTACTCTAACCCGGAGATACTCCATAAGACGGAACTGCATTCAGCTCGAGTCACAGTGTGGTGTGCAGTTTCATCCAGGGGCCGTACTTTTTTGAAAAAAAAAAACTGGTCGCACTGTAATTATCAATGGCGACCGTTATTGAAGGAGTTTTTCTTCCCAGAACTACACTGAAAAATGTGGTTTCAGAAAGATGGTGCAACTTTACACATAGCCAGATCTGTTAAGACAGAATTTCAGCGAAAATTCCCAAATTAACCAGATTTCGAGGATTCCGTTCTCTTGATTTGACTACACCCGTTTTTTTATGGGGTTATCTTAACGACGAAGTCTTCAACACTAAACCCTCAAAATCAAAATTGAATGATTTGAAGCAATCCATTTAAACAATAATAATTGCAGTAATTCCCGCTGCAACTTGAAATCAGTTATCATTTTTAAAAACCATTAAAAAAAACATAATAAAAATTAATCACATTTAAAAAGAACTAAAAATAATTAAAATAATATGAATTGAAAATACAGTGAATCCTCGATAATTCGAATTTCACCGGACCAAGGAAAAACTTTGTATTACAGAGGTTTTTCAATTATGGAGGTTTAACCCTTGTGTCTACACCTAATAAAAGTTCGTCTTGTCTACACCCGGCACACCCGGGTAAACGTAGGTACACATGCGCAATATTTTCCAAATATACTAGCCGAGAATTACTGTACCCTACAGCAGCGGACAGAAATATGAAGAAGTACAGGTTATGACACACTCTTACACAGCAAGCACACCCGGGTGTACTGGTGTAGACACAAGGGTTAAAAAAAAACAAATTTGTATTAGGGGAGACTGGGTACGGTTGAAACAACACAAATATTTCGAGAACCGTATACGGTGCGCGGATAGGTCTAAAGGGCGCACGAAGCGGCAACGGGTTCGAACGAACCTAAGACTTGCTTCGCTCATCGCGCGCTTCAGCTGTTTACAGGAGGCCCTATTGTATATTGACAACCTAAAGTAAGTATTTTTGTTCGGATATTTTTCTCTATAACTGTTGTTTCTATTCATCCGAGAGTATTGAGTGTATTTTTGTGTTCGAAGTGAAGAGTGTAGAATACAACATGGTTTTAATGTGTCATTATTGTTACCACTACTATATACATTTTTTAACCTACAAGAGGGATTGGGGACGGTTGAAACAATATGTTTACTTATTGAATACACCAGCTAAACGTCACATCAGCATAATTATGCACCAAACTTCGCCGAAACTCTCTACAAGTGCTCAACTAGTAACTCCTAGTGAAGTTACGATTTCTTTGAGTTTATTTTGAAATTATTTTCGTTTAGTTTGTTTTGTTCAAAAAAAAACTGCTGAAGCTGATGTTTCGTTGTTTTTGTTTATATAAATAAATAAATATATATTGAAACATTGAAGACTGATAAATATTGTCAACAAATGCTAAAATTATTCTTATAATTAAAATAAACAATGAATTAAACATGTAACAATATTATATTTTGTATTATTTGTATGTGTTTCAACTGACCGCAATCACTGTTTCAACCGCCGATTTTTTTTCTTAATTTGATGTACTACTATAAATAACGGACCTGGCACTAAACTGACACTTCCCATTGGTAGATAAAAACACGATCTTTCATTTAACATACCTCCATCATCGCTCGGCTTATAAATGGCAACACTATGGACGATATAAGAAAAATCGTTTCAACCGTGCCCAGTCTCCTCTACTTTAATTTTTATTATTTAACTAGCTGATCCGCCCGGCTTCGCCCGTGTACGCAAACAGTCGCGTTACTCACATGACAGATAATTGCCAACACCTGTGGCATGTTTTGTGACTACACCAAATTATTTTAATACATTTAAATTTAATATTGTTGATATGAAAATTCTATACTGGGAAAACTACATTTGTGTAAATATCTGCACCCCAGCGCGACCTATCGAGTCCAAATTTTGCAAAAGACTTCCTTTTTGTTTAAGTATAATATGGTGTTGAGCCAAATCAGTATAAATAAGAATTTTGAAAAAGCGACCGCAACGCCAGCTAGGGGGTTCTAACATAAACAAAAACCATCCGAAGCAACACACTAATATAATAATAATGAATGAATATAAGGTGGATAACTTTAGTAGTTCCGATTTCAGGCAAAACTAGTTTATCCTGAGCATACCAGGACAAACTAGTTTATCCTAAGCGTGTTAGGCCAAACTAGTTTTGAATTATTATTCAAGTAATCTATTGGGTAAAATTAAAAGGCAATCAATTACTCGTAGATGAGCAATATTTATTCAATAATATTTTTTTATAATATAATCAACAACTCGCATTTTGTTTCTTCGCAGTTTTTATTTGGAAAACTTTCATTTAGGTTGGTAATTATTTCGCCATAAAATATTCTGCATTCACTATTTCGCTTTTTTATTTGGCAAAATATTATTTTGTATTTTTAATTTTTTTGGCTTTCATTTTATCACATGTAAAAAATTTCGCAGCGCCATAAAATATTGACATAGTGATTGCTTATGTTCCTGGTCAACTTTTATATATGTGTATGCTTTTTATCCCGGAAAATGGCATGGTTTTCAGAAAATAGTGAAAATACTGCATATTGGGAGGGAAAATTATAGTTATACAGCCCTAACTCAATAATGGCTTATCGGATTGAAAAAAAAAATAGGTGAAGTTAGTAAATTTGTCCCTGATTCATTTGAGATATAAAATATCATCCTGCGTTGTCCTGAAGCTGAGCAATGTTCAAAACAATTATTCAAAGCATCGCCCACAATTTTCTTTCAGTGGTGACCACTGCCAGCAATCGGGCAGCGCTCTAACATGATCATAATGCATAATGCTTTGCATTTCAATGTTCTGCAATCATTATCACCATTTGCGGCTCTCCTACTCAACCAATATTAACAAATGAGGTGTCAATAGAAAGAGGATTTTCTAGAGCAGTGGATTTTTAGTTAATAAATATTATTAACAATCTCGCATGTAGAAAACCTACAACCTATTTACGAATAAAATGGCTACCTACTGGCCTCTAGTGTCCTAGTGGCACCTTGTTCCAAAATATAAGAGCTGCTTTTCGTGATAGAGATCCTGATAAATATTAAGATTGACTGTAGACAAATTGTTTATATTTATAAAATCAGAGTGCATTCCGTCATTGCTCCAAGACGTTATTTTCTTTAAACACCTCATTTGTGAATGTAGGTACGTTGAAAATATTTTTCCGTAATAACTTCATTCATATGCTTTTTTTCAAAATTATTTATTCTGATGAAGCCTTCAATCAGTGTTAGAATCATTGAAAACGTTGCAGAACTCTCAGGAGGAATCACAAGCTCTTGCGCTAGCGATTTAATTACATATGTATGTATGTAGGTATATAGAAGATAGATGATGCGGTTTTTTTTGCCTTTTTTATTTTTCTTATTCGTGATGAGATGACAGAACACTGAACATACCTACAAGCTGATATTAGGCGTGTTTTTTTTTCAAGCCTATATAGGCTAAACATGTTTCCGCAACATGTTTTCAATGTAAAATACAACAAAACCTTAGCCTGGATAATTATCCAGTCTTATTTTTGTATGGAAAGCTTTTTCGAAATCTATATAGGTTTGAAAAAAAACACGCCTATTATTTATGTAAGAACTTGGATGAAAAGTTCTTATAACCTCGGCGGTTGAGTGTGTAGCGCGTCGGTTTTTCTACTTTTGGCGCAGTATACAACTGAGTTTGGGGGTCCCAGGTTTGTTTCCTGGCGTCGACTGCTGCGAATGGAGTGGATTCGATGAGTATGTATGCGATTGGCATGAATTTTATCGAACGTAGACTAGTTATAATTTGCTTTCTTTCCAATAAAATGGAGCTACACACCCTATCCGCGTGATGTTTACACATAGCTCGGGACTGTTGCGTACAGTCGCATCATTTTTATTGTTAAATATCTCTTTTGATCTCAATGAAACAATGTTGAGTTGACCGTACCCTTAGAATAACTGAAGTTTATTGTCATAATGTTTTCCTTAAATTACTAATTTGCAATCTAAACGATGGTGGGAAATATATTTTGGATATCCATTACTGCAACTCATCAAATTTGATTCCCGTATTTTCGCCAGACGTAGTATTGTATCAGAATATGGAATACAATCCTACATCTGGGAAGACGTGTGAATCGGATTTGATATGTCAGCAGAATGGAGTGTGGGAAAGGTAATGTTGATGTTTTTGGGTGATACTGGAGTATATGGTGGTGCGTAAGATAAGGCAGCAATATTTGTTTGTTATGGTTTTAACTCTTTCAGGTTGGGTGGTTAGTTTACTAACCACCTTTTCACAGTCTATTAAAACATGTTTTAATGACATTTGTTGACTAATAGCTTAACTATTTTGCATTTCTTAATTGTCGATGACACTGTGTTGTGAAACTTTGGTGCTAAAGTACGACATTTGAATAAATACGTTTAATCGAATAAGTGATGCAGTGCACATTTGTCAAAGGAGCATTTCTAAATTAAGTTATAAAAGTAAGAATGTTTATTATGTTACGATCTTAGCGTTTATTTGTTGTTTAGTACTTATTAGATTGATCTGCGATAAAAAATAAATATTATTTTTTGCACTTTGCTATGAATAACGTCAATAATATGGTGGTTAGATTACTAACCACTGTGACTATAGTAGGTTTTATTTTCTTTATTTCAACTAAGTCAGTGGTTTTCAACCGTTGGTCCGCGAACACCTGGAGGTCCACTGAGCACTATCAGGGGGTCCATTCTGGCTTTTCAACAAATCATCAAAAATACGTCACTATTATCATTCCAATAGAAGTGTTTACCGAGGGATTCTAGCACCAGCTCAGGCGAAGATCTGCAAATCATGCTCTCAACGCTCTCTTAGTAATTCTGTGCCATCTTCTCCATTACCTGTTTCGATAAAACCCCACAAGCCGTATATTCCAAAAGAATTACGCCTGAAAAGTAACATGAATCAGCCAGAGATGCGCAAAATGCAGCACTGAAAAAATCCAAATATGGCAATGCAGCACCTGTAAAGTTCCTCTTTGTATTCGCAAAGACAAAATATGTTTTGTAGATTTTCATAAAAACTTAGTTATGTATTACATTTTGCCCGTAAATTGATACTTTTGTCATCATTATTTTTTTGCCCACCGCCATGGTGGAATCCTTATGCGGTATTAATTTTTTTCAACTTTTTTTTTTTAATAATTTAAGCCTTATTAAACTAGATAACCAATTGTTTTATTAATGATATCATCTATATGAAAGTGTGGCTAAAAGAGTTAAACAGACATATTCTAGTTATTTTTTTTTTTTTTGACTAACGATATTAGGGTGACAGCTCACCCATGTTGCTATCGATGTATAGAAAATACTATGTGTTGCAATCCTAGGACTAAGCATTTGGTTTTCAGGGCCTACTTTCGTCCTTTTAACGAACAGTTGAGGAAAAACAAATGGAATTGACTTGGAATTATAAAACGAGGCTATCACGTTCGAATTTGAGAGGTGTTCAAGCTATTTTGCACAACAGTAAATTCGAATTTACGACAGGGACAAATTGCATAGGTTTCCTTCGATTCAGAGAATTCTTTCTCACGGTTCTTCTTTAATTGTTTAGATGTTCTTATTTATCGAGAGTTCACTTAGTGTGGTTTTCTCGGTATACACTTTAATGGAATTAAACGAGGAAATGATCTTAATGTTAATTTTTAAATGACTAAAAATATGACTGTAATGTTATTGTTTTATGGCGATTTCGGAAGCACTGTCATGGATCAAGAGGAATTTAATATCCATTTACGATATTAGCATTTTCTCGGATAGTCAGGCGGCCTTGAAATCTCTGGAATCAGACTCATTGAATTCTTAGACCACTTCCAACTGCTGTTCATCTCTTATAGAGATGGCTAAGCAGTTTAATATTCACCTTTGCTGTGTGCCGGGGTACAGATACATTCCAGGGAATTGCAAAGCTGACGAGCTCGCTAAACTAGGAACAACAATACCTACAACCTACATATTCTATCCGATAAGAAGAATATAGGTATGCTCCTCGCTACTAACAAGCTAACACTCAAATTTGACACAGTCAATAATACAAACGCTAGAAGGTGGAACTACCTGCCTTGCCACAAAACAGATCTGGCCTAGACTAGATCTTAACCGCTCCAAATACATTCTGTCCCCAAAAAAAAACTACATATTAGCACGACTACAGGACACTGCCTTATATGCAACCATGCACGGCTTTGCATCATTTCTAATGAATTCTGTAGAAGTTGTAGAGACGAAGAAGAGGAAGAGAGCCCAACACATGTCCTCTGTTCATGCTCAGCTCTTTCCCGTAGTAGAAAACTACACCTAGAAAAATGATTCTTCGACGATCTCAGTGACCAAGCACAAAAAGACGTAGGAAGCCCTTTTCGTCTAAAACTGCAAGCGGCACGGGGTCTGGCATCTACTATGTCGAACCAGATTTAAAGGTGTCCTTAAGGCTCCCGGATTCCTGCAGCGTTTTTCAGGCAGAAGTTCTAGCCGTACTAAGAGCTGCAGAGCATCTGTACATGAAACTAATATCCGCCAATGATATTGATATTTATGTACATAGACAGCCAGGCTGCGCTTAAGGCGCTAGAATCGTGCACTATTAAATCGGCACTCGTCAGGAGCTGCCGCACAATGCTCAGGGTATTATGCACGCAGAACCGGGTAAGACTATGTTGGCTGCCTGGGCACTCCGGGATAGAAGGCAACGAGTTTGCCGATGAATTTTCAAGAAAAGGGGGGAGCTATCACTACCCGATGCGGTTAGTGTTGCTCCACCACTTTGCTGCATCAAATCAAAGGTAAAGGATATGTTTACTAGCAGCGCTGACCACAGATGGTCTAACATTATAGGACATAGGGTTTCTAAGGCACTTTGGCCGGTCTTGGACCGTACAAAGACCAGTGTTGCAGTTACAAACATTAAGAAGTTAAATCCACAAACAGGTTTCTACATTGCCATTTACTAATCATTACCTCGGTTGACTTAAGACCATTTCGAATGAAGTTTTTCATGATGTTCCTAGGTAAAATTACTTCCAAGTCTATTCTCTTAGACTTTCTTTTCACTTGGAAATGCATAAGTAAAGACAAAACCACTCTTCGCCAACACGACAAACTTCGACCCAATTTTTCATTAAATATGCTAAAAGTAAGTGCAAAGTACCTCCGGCTTAAGTAAAATACGAGAAAGCGACACCCATGCACACAGAATTGAAAGAGACAAAACGAAATGGAAGGAACTTTGAAGTTTCCAGCTCCTGACAATTTATTCAAAAGGGGTCAACTTTTATTCATAAATATTTTAAACTTGTCCGAATCCGACTGCAATTTATGTGAAAATTATATCCTGTCAAGATTTAAATGCACATTTTTCTCACATTCATAAAGTGACCAATGCTGGGAGAGGAACTCCGCATTTGACCATTGGCCGAGGCAGCCAACTTTTCTGTCCACTTTCCGGAAAAACCATCAAATCCTTTCGTTAGGGCTCACTAAAATACGATAATTTATTTTCATCCCTTGCATTTACCCACTTCCTGTGTGTGAGTGTGGTTGTGCATCGTGCCATTTTAATTTTCTTTCGTCAGGCATGACCTTAAAGCTTTTAATCCTTAACTTTGCGATCTAAAAGCTGTAAAATTAGCTTTGAAAACCAACAGTCAAGTGGCATCTCAAGATTACTCTCCACTTAGTTTTTCTTTATTTTCTTTTTGAAGAAAAAAATAGTCCGCAAAGAATTCCTCTGTGCTGGGAATACTGCCGGAAACAGAGGACAAAGATGGACAGAAAACTTTCGCCAACTTAGCGGGCAAATGAAAGTAAAAAAAAAATACACGAAGAAAAACAAACTTCAAGCACAATCTTGAAGAATTAAGGAATCGAACTTTTAATGTCTTGAACTTCTTCAATTTTGTGTTAATTTTTGAAGTTCCTTTTAATAAAAAGTTTTGCAGGTGCAATTGGACTAAATCTACTGGGGACGCGTTGTTTCTTCGGCTAGGACATAGTAGTCGGACCATGAAGAAAAACTTATGAGCTGCAATTAGATGGTTGATGTACCTTTCACCCGGACAGCGACTGTAAAATAAATAAGAGACTAAGTACCTTTCCTCCTTTCAAATGGAGTTCGAACGAAAGGACATCCCTATACAATAACTCATTAACAAGACTTCTCTGTGTGGTGATTAAAACGCGAGCCACTCGATTTCACTTCAATTGATGGTACACTTCACCACCCACCAGCAGTAAAATACAGGTATCCTCGCTACGCTATTTGTCTCGTATGTTATGTGGCGAAAACATGTTGATGCAGTTGTTGAATATAATAACGACAAAACAACCAGATATGGTGGAACAACCGAACACAGAATGCATTTTGCTTCAATAAACTTATATACTCGTATTATACCATCCTTCAATACGGTTGGGTAATTTTTCAGGAAAAGAAAATCGGTTATGGAAGGATATATGTGAGTTCGAGCTAACCAACTCGTTATGCTCTCCTTCGTTCTCGTAGAAGTAACCCTTAAATTTGTTTGTTCAGTGAGGGATGAAAACGATAAATTTTCTTGAGCTGTCGTATTACGTTTATTTCGATAGTGAGGATAGTCAAACAAAAATAGCCCATAGAGCTACACTATGACTATACTCGACTGTAGATACATACTCGAACATTTGTTTGAATGTGTTATTTACTCTAATATCTCTCTGAATTTTACGATACCAAACTGAAGTGTCATCGAACGTTAGATACTCCAACATGTATCGGTTGTACTCAATGACTCTATTGATGTGTTTGCCCTTTAAGGTTTCGGTCTAATTAATAGCCGGACACTGAACGAGCGTGTTAATGAGAACGTATCAGTAGAAAATGTTATATCATTCAATTTACTTGAATGTAGTATAAAATAAACTACTAGATTATTTATTATTATATTATACGTCTATCGTGAGCACCGTGATGTAGTGGTTAGTGCGTTGGACTACTATACAATACTGTCAGGTTCAATCCCATCCCGGGTCCAACACCTAAAATTTTTTCACGGTACCACCTCAATCAAAGAGTATCATTTGTCACGATTGAGCTTCTCAACTCGCCGCACAATGGGGCAGAATGGCCTTAAAGTTGGCATTAAATCAACCAATAAAGCAAGGAACTTGAAATTTGGAATGATTACTCCTGGCACCAACTTAAATATATTTTTAAGTTCACTTATGGACACGCCCATCAAAACACCCACTTTTTGGAAAAAAAAATATGCACATGATATGCTTGGAATATGATTTTGTTTCAAAAATAAAAGAAATGTTATTGACTAAAAATCAAAAATAAAAGAAATGTTATTGACTAAAAATCAATCAGACAGTATTTTTTATTAATTTGAAAACGGTAATTTTTCTATTAATATCGTGATCAAAAGTACCACTGCATCGGGTCCATTGAACAATTTCTTCCCTGAAAACTCGATTTGGCTGTCTTATTTGAACTCTTTATTATGTTACAAAGGTCTTGCCTTGTTATAGACAAATTTTTGAAAGTTATTCGGCATAAAAAGTAATTAAAATAAATATTTTTTGTGGTCACCAACAAAAATGTCTGCTTCACATTGGAGCAAAAAAAATTTACATATCCTGAAATACATATTTAACTCAAACTCATCGCGTAACATACGGGAAAAGGTTAAACAACGTCTGGGAGTTAAAATTAAAAATTAAAATGTCGGATTTGGCACGCGTTATTTTTACACAAAACCACATCGCAAGAGCAGCATTTTACCTAATAAGTAACACGACTGTTTTAGTCCACGGGCGAAGCTGAGCGGGACAGCTAGTTTTAAATATAAATATTAGATTTCTTATAGTTAATCTTTTCTCTACACTTAAAAAGTTTAATGATCGTAACATATTACTTATTGGAGTATAAATGTCGACTCGCAAAATAATCCGCATTGCACGATTTTGTAATTTTTGAAGCCCCACTTTGTCTGTTTCATTGAACATACAAAGTATTGGAGCACATTAAGCAAAATGTGACAAAATTATTGTTTTATAAACCGTTATTGCACATTCTTTATTCAATTTATTTCTAATTCTAAACAGGAAGTTGACTTTTTTACTAATTCTTGAACAGATATATTCAGCATATGACACTTAAAATCTAAATTATCTGTTATTGCACCAAGATATTTTATTTGTTTTACTTTTTCAAGTTTCTCACCGTGTATTTTAATTTCAATATCATCGTCGTTATTTAGTATCATGCATTTAGATTTATTTCTATTTAACTTTAGTTTCTTGCTTAACCACATGTGTAAGTGACCAAGGTCGTTCCCAATTTTTTGCTTTAATTCGTGAACATTATTACCACTTACATATATTAGAGTATCGTCAGCAAACTTTTCAAAATTTTAGGACTCTTGGTATGTCATTTATATAAAGGAGGAACAGCGCGACACCAAGAATTGATCATTGCGGAACACCTAGTTTCACAAAGTTTGCACTCGAAATTGCATTGTCAACTTTCGTGAATTGTGGTCTATTGTTCAAGTAAGTTTGAAACCATTTATGCTCATTATTTTTAACACCATAGTTTTTTAAATTGTCTAATAGAATTTCATGATCAACTGTTTCAAATGCTCTCTGAAAGTCCAAAAAAACTGCACAAATCACTTCCCTTTTGTCCAAAATACTTTTCCACTCATGTATCATCCACATAAGCGCCGTTTCGCAGGATCTACCAGAGCGACACCAGATTGTTGTTCACACTATATATTATTTTGTTCCAGATATTTTATCAATTGTTCTGATACCACTTTTTCAAAAACTCTCTCGAAAATCGGAAGTAAATTTACTGGCCGAAGCTTGTCAGCGGTTTTTGCATTTGCAACTCTTTGCACAAGTATTATCACAGATTGTTTTAAACACGTAGGGAATTCACCTTCGGACAATGATTTATTTAACATACCTAACAACTGGTCACCAAACATATCTAAATTATTTAACAATTAACAATATTGCACTATTAACCCCATATATTTATATCTTTCTGCTAATTCATTCTTTTTAGTGATATCGAGTAGGCCCGACGATCCACCGGTTTGACCCCACTCGATTTATTCCTATGGGATATGGGGGTATATGAATGAAAAGGTGTGCACCAACAAAACAACCACAACATTGATGCTTAAGGACATGCTATAAAAAATGTGCTTAAAAAAGCTCGCTTTTGCACCACGGCCAGAGTCGGCCACTTGATCGACATCCTATTCCATATAGAGACCATTATAGTCGATCAATAAAATATAAATTACAAAAAAAAAAAACATCGACCTGGAATATAAAAAGCACCCTGTATGTCGTTGTTGTTGTTGTTATCTGAGTTCAGGATGTGTAGGTATGAAACAAAAACGTTTTAAAACTTTTTGAATGTAGCCGCTCGCAGACACACACGGAAAGAAGCAATAGCAATGTGTAAATTACTTTTGGCGCATAAGTACATTTCTCGATTCTGCTATTGAAGAGTGAGCTTACATTCAGATTTTGAAGGTTTTCATTAGGCCGTCCCCACATGACTCGTATCTAATTTTTACTAATTTGTCTTTATTTGTCAATCAGAATTTCTCTTAAGACTAAGATACATTTTAGATATACATATACATACATAATAAAACAGACAAGTTTATGCATGTCAGTGAGAATTAACAAAAATGAATTAAATTAAATATGACTTTCTAACACAGATAGAATAATGTGCTTAAATGCTAATCTAGAACAATTACTAAACATATCCAAGAGTTGGCAAACGGAATTAGCCTCCTTGATGCAACGTGATATTGGTTCATTGCACCCATAATTGGTGCGATGAAAATGTTCATAAAATAGAACCCGTAACCTAGTATTTCTTGGGGGAATATGGAAACATAATTTGTCTAAAAGAAGTGGACATTTTATACGAAAAGTTAAAATATCACGAATAAACATAATTGAGAAGTATTTACGGCGTAGTGAAAGATGATGAATGCCAATTAGTAAACATCTGGTATTATAAGAGGGAGTCTCACAGTTCCAGTTGAGTTTAAGGATCACATATCTGGTAAATTTACGTTGAACTCTTTCAATTCTATCAGAAGTGTTTTTATAAAACGGGTTCCAAATTGTTGAGCAGTACTCTAGGGCAGATCTAACAAATGCGAAGTATAGGGATTTCAATGACAAAATATCAGAAAACTCGCGAGTATTTCTTTTAACAAATCCCAGCATCGAATTCGCTTTGCTAATAATATAATCGTGATGAAGGTGAAATGTTAATTTACAATCTAGAATTACACCGAGATCTTTTATTTGGGTGACCCTAAGCAAAGTTACATCAGATACGTTGTATTCATATCTAATGAATTCGGTTTTCCTACAGCAAGTAAACACTTTACATTTGGATAAATTTAAATGCAGCGAATTGAATTCGCACCATTGCGACAGCTTTAATAAATCTTCTTGCAAATGTAAGCAATCTTGATGAGAGGCAATTTTACTATAAATTTTTAAGTCGTCGGCATAAAGCAGACAGTTAGAATATTTAAAAATTGAGGAGATATCATTTATAAATAGTATAAATAATAGTGGTCCGATATGGCTACCCTGCGGAACACCAGATGGTACAAGGAAACGTTCTGATAAATAATTATTTATTTTTACAATTTGAACTCGATCGCTCAAATAAGACTGTATCCATTTCCATACATTGGAATGGAAGCCCAAGCATGCCAGCTTATGGAGCAGGATTTTGTGGTTTACCCTATCGAACGCTTTTGCAAAATCCGTAAAAATAATGTCAGTTTGTAAATTACTTTCAAATTGTGATACTACGTAGTTAATCAAAACAGAGAGATTTGTACTCGTATCGTTATCGTAGCGGCATCGTCACGTCGACGTCATATATTTGCCGTGCAGCTACGATAACGTACCGCACACGACGCAATTTTCAATCGTCAAAATACAAAGCGATGTCGAGTGATGAAGACGAATTTGTTTTGTTAAACTACCTTCGTTACCGAGAAAAAAGAAATGCATACGAAAATATTTGGTGCACCCACACATTTTAAAAAATGCAAGCAGGCTATTATTTATTGACACGGAAGAGTTAGCAAAGACGATGCAAAATTTCACACATTTTACAAAATAACAAAAAAAATATACAGAAAAATACTATTGCGAATTCAAAAACAAAATACTATTTTCCAATTTATTGAACGAATTTCATAATTTCGTTGAACGTTTTTTAAATAAACACGAGTAAGCGCAAACAAACTCCAAGCGTACAATCGTGCACGACGATAAGCGACTGACACTGCTTGACGATAGTCGTCATGCAGGGTGCATTCTGCGACGATTACGCGTAGCGGACGAGTCGTGTGCGGTTCTCCCTTTGAATACAAGTGTGCGATAGTTACGTCGGACACGTCACTTCCCTTTACCATTAACGGCAAACGCCTTTTTGCTAAGTCGACATTTTGTCGCACAATGCTATTCCCTTTACTCCAGCCCACGCGCAAGTGGTTTATGAAATATACACTCGCCAATCATTTTTGCAAACTTAAGCATTACTCGTATTCATATCTCATTGCATACGGTCATGAAATATGAATACTTTATAAACAAGTGCATCCATCCCACACAAGGAGATTCTCACTTGCAGAAATTATCAATCGAATAAGTCAGTTTAATTATATAACTCAAACATAGTAGACGTAAGAAATAATTTGTATTTGATAAAAGAATTGAATAAAGTTTTTTTTTACTAAACTGTGAAGTTCACGACGTAATTGGCGCAGTCGGCAGTTCTCAAGTACGCGATATTTGTGCAAAAATAAAAAATCTCGCGGTTAGCTTTTACTATTTAACTTGAGTGAACCAACAAAAAAAAAAAAATCATAAAATCCGCTAAAGGGTAACATGAAAAATTAGTGAACCAACAAAAAAAAAAAAAATCATAAAATCCGCTAAAGGGTAACATGAAATGTTAAAATGTTAGTGAAACAAAAATCATAAAGTGATATATATAAGTGAAATTGTGAACATATCCGATTAAGGAAATAAGTTCGAAATCCGTTTAAGAATATCAAAAGAAATATCAAAAGAAATATCAAAAGAACCAAAAAACTAAAGAAAAGACCAATTGAAATGGCTCAAAACAACATTGAGCAGTGTCTCGTAGCGCTTACGCAGCTACTGGTTCAAAATAACCACCCAGCTAATCTCAGATCGCGAATTGAAAAGGAGATTCGATATCTTCCAACGTTCCACGGTGAAATAGGGACACTTTCCTCATTCATAAATGCTGTCACAAGGACACTTGCTGACTACAGTGAAAATGATGTTCCACATGTTTATCAGGCGATTTACAATGGGAAAATTCAAGGAGCTGCTAAAAATATTCTCAACATTAACCCACCGACCACTTGGGACGAGTGTCATACAAGGCTGAAGCAACATTTTAGATCTTCAAAAGATGAAATGACCATCACCAAAAACATAGGTCTTTTGAGAGTAAGTAATATAAGTGAACTAGATTTTAAGCTTAAACATTTTGTGGAAATAATAACTGAATTCGCAGCGTTTAATGAAAACGGCGAAGTAATTAGAAAAATTTTAAATGGAATGTTAGTTCAAAAAGTAAAGGAACTCGTAGCTGGCTCTTTAGCATATGCTATTATGAATATATATGATATAGGCGAAATTAGGGACATTATAAATAAATTTATAGGACAAGACGAGAGCAATTTAAGAGACTCTCATAGAAGACAAAATTATCAAGACCGACGACTATACCATAGGAACAACCCAAATCATAACAACCAAAATTCTAGCAGGTCAGGTCAACAGAATTATTATTATTCAAACAATCGCAACCAAACAAATTTTGATAGACCAGTTCATAGTTCTCAGGAGAACAGTAATCGAAACTACCATAACAATAATTCAAATTGGCAAAACCGTAGTGTTCAACAAAATAACCCAAATCGTGAATCAAATAATAGTAGACAGTACAACCATAACCGAAATAATAATCGAGAAAATAATTCAGGTAATGTAAGAAACAGAGTAGAGCAAGAGCCCATAGATACATTGTCTGCAAGTTATGCGAGACAAATAAACAATATAACTAATGACTCGGATTTTCAGGCAAAAAGCCTAGTGGAAAACTACCCTATATAGTGGTAGAAACAAAAAATAATACTAAACTTAGAATTTTAATAGACCCCGGCTCGGAAACAAGTATTTTAAATCCCGGTGTGTGCCACCCTAAATGGCAAATTCAACTTAATAAACCAATCCAAATACTAACAACCAGTACACCCATCCTCATAAATAAAAAAGTTAAAATCCCATTATTCAAGGAATTTGGCAAAAATAAAACCGCAGAATTTTTAGAATTTGAATTTCACCATGTTTTTGATGGGCTGATCGGAAATAACATTCTGTTACCACTAGACGCTATTCTTGACTTTAAGAACAGACGCCTTGTAGTGGATAAGAATGAAATACCATTTTTTTTCAACAGAGAAGAAGAAATTACAAATGAAACCTACTATAAACAAGTACCACATTTAGAGATATACCACACAGAATTAAAAACCACCTCAACGAGGAAGAGAAATATAAAATTTCAAAATTAGTTTCAGAATATTCTTCAATATTCTATCAAGAAGGTAGTGACTTATCATTTACTAATGCGATTAAGCATAATATAAAAACACTGAATGATATCCCTATCTACACGAAGAATTATAGGTACCCAGAAATACATAGAAGTGAGGTAAGCGCACAAATTAAAGAGATGCTAGCCCAAGGTATTATTCGACCAAGTGATTCACCTTACTCTGCCCCTATTTGGATCGTCCCCAAAAAGAATGACGCATCTGGAAGGCAAAAGTGGAGAATCGTAATCGATTACCGAAAGCTTAATGAAGTCTCAATAGACGATAAGTTTCCAATTCCAAATATGGAAGACATATTTGACAAATTGGGAAAGTCAATTTATTTCACCACTCTTGATCTGGCTAAAGGCTTCCACCAGATTGAGATCGCGGAAGAAGACATAAGAAAAACAGCGTTTTCAACTGATAATGGACACTACGAATTCGTTCGCATACCATTCGGTTTGAAGAACGCGCCCGCGATATTTCAGCGTCTAATGAATTCAGTTCTTCATGAATTTATAGGAAAGATATGCTTGGTGTATTTAGATGATATAATTATCTTCTCCACTAGCCTAGAAGAGCATATTCTTTCACTGAAAAAGATTTTTAAGAGACTCAAAGAAGTGAATCTTAAGGTTCAACTGGATAAAAGCGAATTTCTGAAAGAGGAAACAGAGTTTTTAGGCCATGTTGTTACTACAAACGGTATTAAACCGAACCCTAATAAAATTGCGGCTATTAAAGAGTATAAACTACCCAGATCCACGAAACAAATTAAGGCATTCCTAGGTATTACAGGGTATTACCGGAAATTTATAAAGGACTACGGAAAAGTAGCAAAAGCTATGACAATTTATTTAAAGAAGAATGCTAAGATAGATTTAAACAATAAGGACTACATCAAAAGTTTCGAAAATTTAAAAACTCTAATTACCTCCGCACCAATTCTCAGGTTTCCTGATTTCGAAAAAAAGTTTACTGTAACAACGGATGCATCTAATTATGCAATTGGCGGGGTTTTAAGCCAAGAAAATCACCCGGTATGCTACTATAGTCGTACCCTGAATGAACATGAAACCAGGTATTCCACTATTGAAAAAGAATTATTGGCAATTGTACAAGTCACAAAATATTTTAGATCGTACCTCTATGGACTAAAATTCACGATAAGGACTGATCATCGACCCCTTGTTTGGCTGAGTTCCCTTAAAGAACCTAATGCTAAACTACAAAGATGGAAGGTCAAACTCGAAGAATTTAATTTTGATATAGAATATGTGAAAGGCAAGGATAATAATGTCGCTGATGGTCTGTCAAGAATGGAGATTTATTACAATGAAAATGTAACAAATCCCATTGCTAATGATAGTGCACAACAGTTAGACCAACAATCCATTATAGCTACAATTCATAGCGCTGATGAAGACAGCAACGATTATATTCCCATCGTTGAATCACCGGTTAATATATATAAAACCCAAATAATACTGAATACTACCGAAAATCTTAGCAACCATAAAATATATTATGCTTTTGGGAAAAAAAGAATAGTTATAGAAGTTAAAGTGTTTAGCGAAAATCTTATCTTAGACATCATGAAAAAATTTATTCCTCCTAAAGGAATGGTAGGTGTTTTTTCCAGATACGATAATCTATTCGCCAAATTTCAGGACGTCTATGTAAAATATTTTAGTAAAAATAAATCTCTAAAACTCATTAAATGTAGTAAGTTCTTAGGAGACCTTACAGACGAGGAAAAAGAAGCCGAGGTTATAATACAAACACATCATTTATTAAATCACAGAGGAGTCAATGAAACTTATGCAGAAATAAAAGATATATACTATACCCCAAACTTAAAATCAAAAATTCAAAAATTTATTAACAACTGCAAAATATGCAACAAATTGAAGTATGAGAGACAACCATACAAAATTCCACAAAAAATAACAGAAACTCCGACAAAACCAAATCAAATAATACATATCGACATATGGTATGCAAATATTAACTTGATGTTTGTAACAATGATCGACAAATTCAGTAAACATGTTACGGTTCAAGAAATAAAACATAGAACCTGGATGGCTTTGTTAAATACATTAAAATGTAGATTTGCAACACTAGGTATACCAGAAAATATAGTAACTGACGGAGAAACAGGATTTTCATCAATTCTAATCAGGGAATTTTTAAAAGAAAATTAACAAATATAATAAAGACAAAACTGACGTAGATTTAACAAAGAAAAACCATTGTTATCTTAAAAATAGAGGTAACAACAAACTTAAGCCTATTCATAAGAAAGAAAATATTGAAGTTATAGACAAAGATCATATAAGAGATCTTAAAGGAAGTAAATATTATAAAAGTCAGGTTAAAAGAATTTATAAATATGAAAATATATAAATTTTTCTTTTCTGCAGATAATATTAACTACATTTTTACTGACAACGACAGTGACATATGGACAGAAAATAGACGTACAGAGTTTGAATATAGGACAGGGATACGTAACCATAAGAGACAAACAGCTACAAGTAATAACAGGATATACAAAAATTCTACACAGCGTAAACCTAACCTCATGGATTGAAAACCTTGATATTTTAGAACATAATGTAAACAAATTAAATTTCAAAAATCAATACCCGACATTGACACATAGTTTAACGCAATTAAAACAAGAAATAGGGTATTTATTAGAAAACCACCATAAAGAAAAAAGAGGAATAATTAACATAGTTGGAAAAGGCCTAAAATATTTAGCAGGGACTATGGACTATGACGACGAACAGGAAATTAGACAAAGTTTAGAAATAAATGAACAGAATAACAAAAACCTTATCGACGGACTTAATGACCAAATCAAAATTAATTATCACTTTAACGAGATTATAGACAATATTACAAAACATATCAACGGACAACAGATAGAAATAAAAAGTCAAATATCAAATCTAGGTAACACAATAAATAAAGAAATAGCAAGGATGCAACACGTATTTCAAATTCAATACGACATCCAATTACTTAAAGAACAAGTTAGAAAAGTTAAAGCAAATTTACTACTGAGCCAGTTAGGAGTACTAGGAGCAGATATGCTGTCACCGAAAGAAATTACAGAATTCAATGTTACACTTAATGAATTGCCTTACATAAAAAGCACTGTTGTTATACACGAAAATCAAATATTATTTGTTCTTCTTATTCCAAATTATTCAAATGTTAAATTTTATAAGATACTAATTGAACCGATTCCCAATAAGAATAATTTAGAGTTAGTGATTTCCCATAAGGAATTGATAACAGATGGAAATGTCAATTATGAATATTTAAATGGAACGATCAAATTAAAAAACTTAAATGTAATAAGAGATGATTGTATTAGTAATATATTTAAGAGCAACCCTGAATGTAATTTTAAAGAAAATAAAAATATTGAAATCAAGCAAGTAACAAACAATATTGTTATAACAAAAAATATTCCATATACACAAATATTACACAATTGTCATAGTTATCCTAAAAAAATAGTAGGTAGTAATATTATAAGATTTGAAAATTGTAAAATTCAAATAAATAATGTAAAGTATGAAAATTTTATATATTACGATAATTATATTATACCTAGCTTTAACAATGTATCAAAAAAAATATTGTAATGAACTTTTCTGCAGAAGCAATACAAGTTAAAAATATTGAAAACCGTAAACTAATAGAACAAATAAAAAAAAGAACAATTACGAACGAATATATGAATTTTGGAATAACTTTCATAATAATTATTATTTTTCTTTGGATAATTTTCATTCTCATTTCAAAAACCCAAAATAAATATTAAAGTTCATATTAAAAATACTGATTCTTCGGAGCAGAATCCTAAGGTGGGAGGAGTTACGTCGGACACGTCACTTCCTTTTACCATTAACGGCAAACGCCTTTTTGCTAAGTCGACATTTTGTCGCACAATGCTATTCCCTTTACTCCAGCCCACGCGCAAGTGGTTTATGAAATATACACTCGCCAATCATTTTTGCAAACTTAAGCATTACTCGTATTCATATCTCATTGCATACGGTCATGAAATATGAATACTTTATAAACAAGTGCATCCATCCCACACAAGGAGATTCTCACTTGCAGAAATTATCAATCGAATAAGTCAGTTTAATTATATAACTCAAACATAGTAGACGTAAGAAATAATTTGTATTTGATAAAAGAATTGAATAAAGTTTTTTTTTACTAAACTGTGAAGTTCACGACGTAATTCGATAACAAATCGTATGCCCCTCGTACATCGCGTCGCATACGCTACGATGACGATACGAGCCGTGTGCGGATGGCCTAGGAGAATTTTTTTTATGAAAAAAAATCAAAATTACCAAAAAATGTTTCACTATTTATCTAGTTTTTGCACGATTCTGTTATTAGCAGATACCACTATACACAAGTTTTACTGTACATGCAACAGCGAACGGCGAACTATTCATGGCAACAATGTTACATAGATTTTTCTCTTTCTTTCCCTTTTTACAAGCTTTATATTAACTTCACTTTCTGTGAGGGTCAAATCTTTGCATCTTGTCGGCAAGGATATCGATGAGGACCATCGGTGCCACTGAAGCTACTAATTACCCTTAGTGCGCTAAGTCGATATGTTGACGTTAACTTTCTGCCTGTTGCCTTTCACGCTAGGGCCCAAACACAAACAAGGTCAGCGTATAACGGGACTGAGCTTACTACTTTGGATTTTAAGTTGTCCTCCGATGCTTGGCAGTATTCCAGAAAGTTCTGCCAGAAGTTTTGACGCCATTTTGCCTGAATAGTCGATGCGAAGCTTAAAGCTAAGTGTATTGTCGAGTATTAATTTGGTATTTTGCAGAGTCTTTCGATCCGATAGTTCGACTTCCTACTCTAATGTCCACGTATTTCACATTTTTAAGGCCAATTATTAGGATAGCTTCCAAATTTCCAAATTTCCAAATAGAGAAGAGTGGGAGAAAAATGAAGTAATTAAAGACTCTAAAACAGTGGTTCCCAACCGATGGGGCATGCCTCCCAGGGGGGGCACGGAGACTATAAAGGGGAGGCGTGGACACAATTTAAATTGTGAAAAAATGATGTAAAAATACAAGTGTAAATGTTGAAGTCTTAATACTTTAAAACTATAGTAGTTTTCACTCTCTCTTCCTGTTTGCTGTAAGCGGGAAATTATGTTAAAAACTGCAAAACATTGCTAATCCGTGTTTGGTGCTCTTTTCAACAACTTCTTTATGCGAACAAATATTTTCAGCTCTCCTCCTCATTAAAAACAAGCAGAGAAACCGACTTGACGCTTCAGCTGACATGAGAATTGCACTGATAAATGTTGCACCTAGAATCTCAGAGCTGGTGAAGAAGATTCAACATCATAGGTCGCATTGAACATCTGGATCACATAAAAACCACCTGTTTTATATTACTTACAAATAAGTAATAATTAAAAATATACTAGATTTTCGATGTATTAAACGCACAACGTAGAACTCTGCTGGGTACCTGGTCACAGCGATATACCAGGCAATGAAGCTGCAGATGAATTGGCCAGAAGGGGCTCGGCCCTAGACATAGATCAAGATTCAAGCAGATAGTTTGGTCAAACCTCCACTCTGCAACCTCAAGACCAAAATTGAACAAAATACATTCAGTGAAGCAAATAACAGGTGGAAATCATTAACCACCTGCGACGTATCAAGAAGACTGTGGCCGGAATATGACAAAACAAGAGCAAGAAAACTCATACAGAATGATAGGAAATCGATGTCGATGCTGATAGGTGTACTAACCAGTCACAACTTGCTAAGATACCATATGAAGAAGCTACGCCTGAATAATGATGGTGATGAAGCGGTTCATGAGGACACAGCCCATCTGTCAATGCCCTAACCTATGCCAACTTAGAAACAAAACCTTGGGCAAATTCTTTTTCGAGGACATCGACGAGCTATCGGATGGGTCTCTATCGGTCATACTTGAATTTGCCAGGGCGCCTGGATGGTTGGAACCTAGGAACTAATACAACGGGTGGGAAAACAATACGGGTACCTATCACAATGGGTCCACGTGGACCTAAGTGTAATGAGGATGTCATCATTCTCATCAGCCCTTCTGACCTAACCTAACCTAGGATAGCTTCCGTTTTGTGATCTTTTTCTAGACCGGCGGATATTAGCCAGTCTTTGATGGGGTTGATTGCTTCGTTGGCAGCTGACAACGAACTTTTCAGCAAAATATCGAACGCATAGCTTGAAAGATTGGCAACCTCTGTTGTATAGAATAAGTTAGCTTCTAGATTGATTAACCTCAAATGGGATTCAATTTGTAAACCTTGCGAATCCATGAACAGTTCTACTCTTAGGCTAATTGCACATACACCGATTTTGGACGGCCGATTTTATACCGGTCGTCCAAATTCCAATAGTGAACCACATGTGGGAACGGGACCTGGCATACACGCCGACCGCTGATCGGTCTCGGCAAAATGCCGGTGAACAGCCGTCCACTGCCATCGGGAAGTAGTGGCGTACGTGATTATGTACACGCTTGCACACGCACCGATTTTTTGCTGACCATTCCATTCGACTGCTCTCGCTTCATTCAGTATGTGAAATTGTAGGTTTTGATAGTGCGTTTTAATTAAAGTGCAATGGGTGATTTAATTGACAATGATGTCCTTATTTCATTAGTGGAGGCAAGACCTGTTTTATGGGATAAAACCTTGGATAAATTTAGCAACACCTCGTTTAGGATTCATTATTATTAAACAATAACCTCGTGTCACGATCACGGCAACAAAGCAAATGATTGTTAGACCGGTAAAAATCCGGTGAGTGTGCTAGCACCCTGCTACCGGTAAAATGTCGGCCGATTTTATACTGGCCGTCCAAAATCGGTGTGTGTGCAATTAGCCTTAGCCAAACTCATTAGACTTAGTTTGTTGTCAGCTGACCCAAATATTAATGAATAAACAAGCAAAATAAAAAACAAAGATTACAAAGAGCTCATTACTTCCTTTCCCTTAAATTAGTTGGCCAAATTAAGCTGAATAAAATTTGCATGCTATATAGCTATTTTCGCATTAGCATTCCTTTTTTATATCAAGTACTTCAGGAAGAACAAATCCTTTTGGCAATCCATCAACATCCTATTTCGTACCACAAATCGATTATCGATTACCTAGTGATTGACGATTGAGAGCTTGTGTGAATGGACGAACAAAAACAGTTAAAGTAAAACAACAGGACTAGTGTACGAGTACAGAGTAGTTTGTCGATGCTGCTGATTGATGGCTACCAGATAAGTTATTACAAAATAATTAGCCGACAATCCTCATCATCCCCATTATCGGGAGATACGATAATACTGTGTTCCTTTTTTTCTTTCTCATTTGATCCTGCATACATATGTTTTTCCAGTAGCCGAACTGTCAAATGTAGGAAAAGTAATTTAGTGGTCAACATGAGCAACTTTTTAAACAGCTTTATGTTATTATAGCGTTAATTGCCTGTTTGGCAGATGAGTATTAAAATGAAATTAGTTGTGACCCTGGTCACTGGAGCCGTGGCTCATGGATAAGTGCGTTGAAGCATTGAGCGTGATGTCACATGTCCGCATCCTAGCAAACCACCTAAAGTTTTTATTTCACGGAGGCACATCTTCTCAAAGTCCGACAATCATTCAAAAGTATCGTTTGTCGAGAGGAACTTCTCAACTCTCTTTGTTAGTTATGTTGTTAAATGCCTTACCACTTACCATGCTTTGGTCCTTTGGGTAAAGTAAGCACATGGATAGCAAGCTGCCGCCTGGGTGTTAATTTAAAATAAATCGAAATTATGATTTTTCCTACCAAAATCAAAGTACAAACCTTTGATCTTCGCAAACTGAATGGACAAACGCTCTCACTATAACCCAGTGCTAAGTACCTGGGCATTGTCCTTGACTCAAAACTTAGTTGAAAAAGAGAATATCGAACTTCTGGACAAGAATGTTATGCACAGCAATAAAACCTTCAGTAAAAAATTGAGTCTTCAGCCGAAGATGATGCATCTATGTATAACGCTATGTCCTAATTGAATCCGGGCACTGCGATGCGTACGTGTGTTGCGTTGAAATCAAAAATCAAACTGCTGTTGATAAATACAAACGTCCGATTTGAATACGTCTTGCGGGTCATGCCGCATGCGTGTATTACGGGCTCCCCGCACCGCACGGATTGCTTGAAATTTCAAATTGCCCCCATTGACGTCCGTCTTTTGAATGAAATGTGTATTTATTTAACCATTTTAAATTTTATTTATTGAATTTTGTAATATTTCGCACATTTTGTGCATCCTTCCCTTGGTGGATGTTTATTTATTTATTTCCAACAACAAAATCTCACGCGCCGTAGTCGAAGCCATTTTAGAAATTTGTTCGACTAAACGCATAGCGTATTGTATTTGGCCACGTTTGCGTTCCCCGCAAACTTTTGACGATGCGTGCACGCACGCACCGCAGTGCCCGGATTTAGTTAGTACATAGCTTAAAGTGTAGTACTGCAATTCTCATCTTCAGGGTTCCATAGTGTGGTGGTCCGCCCTAAGCAAGAAATACAAGGACAACAAGCATAGGCATCACAGGTGCATTGAGGTCTTGCCGAAGGGATGCTCTTACCGTACTTTTGCACCTTTTGCCACTTGATCTGTAAAGCAAATGTACTGTGCTGGTCTGGTTATGTTTTCAACTTGTTACAATATCCCCAAGCTTAACTTTAAGCAGCTCTTCGCCGATGGTTCGAAAATGGACTGCGGAGTAGGCGCGGGCATTTTCTCGGAAATAACTACTCGAAACATCGAAATCCTATCACCTGCCTTATTTCGCTAGCGTCTTTCAGGCGGAGCTACTAGCGATCTTCGAAGCCTGTCACAACTTAATTAACGACCGAACGCCCAAAAACAACCTCGCTAGTATTACAGATAGTCAAGCTCCAACTCCAACAGGATAACGCTCCTTCTCACAAAAGCCGAATGGTGCTGCAGATTTTTGCGGGATATTGAAAGAGGAGCACTTGAGGTGGCCAAAGGCCAGATTCGAATGTTATTGAAAATGTATGGGGTTACATTTAAGGAAAAATAAGTTTTTCTCTATCTCGGAGCAAGAAGCTCTGGGGTGAAGTTCCCTCAGAAATGCTGCACAAACTCGTCGAATCGGTTTCAAGACGATTATACTCGTAGAATATTAGTGAGGCTAAAGGCGGCTATATTTTTTTTAAATAATTATATTTGTTCCCTTTTTAAAATGCAAATGATCTTTTTTGTAAAAAATGTTTGTCAAAATAATTATTTTAATAAATATATTTAAAAACAAAAACTAAAATACCTATGTTCAGCTATTAATTAAGTAAATAAACAAACAATAGGTCAAAAAATTTCACTTTTTATCTTGTCAAAATAGTCTTGCCGAGGACTGTAGTTGTATTTGTTTTTATTTTTGAATAAATTTGAATAATATTACATATAAAATAATTTAAAAATCGGTCTAAGTTGATTTTCATTTTGTCTATTAGTTTTGGAGTTTATCTCTATAGAAGACAGGTAATATTATGACTTTCACTTTCGTTTCTGATTTTCACAAGCCTTTCTATTTGCTTGAGAAAATGTGTCCATGATACTCTTCAGCGTCTAAAGGTCCACATCAGTTGGCAGCCTTTGCTCTTATAAAGTGGTGGCAATGTACGTAATAACCATATTTATGTAACTTTTTTTTGAAAAAATAAATCATAAATTCCACACAATGAATTTTCCAAGTCGGAAACCAAAAAAATGAATACTACAATAAATTCCCAGCTATAGTTTGAAATGTGCTGGAATACTGAAAAGGAAACTCAAACTACGTTTTTGGAATAGTCTGTGCTTGGGGCATTAATGTTCATACTGGTTTGGATATCTGCTGAGCCATCAAGAGAACAACTTGCTCTTCACTTAGCTAGATGAAAAGTGTAGTTGTGCTAGATGCTAATAGAGGGATTTTTGCTGTTGGCTTTGGAAATGATGGAACGCAGCAGTAGTTAACTCCAAGTTGTCAATTTCAACTGTCTTCAACTGCATACCGAACTAACAATTGACATTAGAAGTGTTTTTTTTTGCACGCGTATATAAAAGTGCACAAAAAAGGCGGTTAACGAATTCATCACAACAAATTGGTAGCACAGACATATGTATTTATGACAGATAATAACCCTTGAGCATGAGAAGCCAGTTGTTAACAAAAGTTGTTTTTCTTTTTTAGTTCAGAGAAGAGCTCTGAACAGAGCCTGAACGAATCGAGCGAACTCTGAACTGAGTGTGCTCTGAGCGCAGTCTAAGACTGAGCGCTCTGATTTATTTTTGAAACACACTTGATTTTTCAATAGTTTATAACCTTAAATTATTTTTCATCCATTTATAACCTTAAATTAATTGTATGCAAACTTAAACTAATTACTTGAGTCTGCCGACCGTATTTCTATTTGGCCACACACCAGCGTTGCTCCGGAGAAATGTTGGAGTTGAGCCATTTTCCGAGCCATTTCACACCTGGTTGAGCCGAATTAGTAAAATTACTGAAAATCTGAATGTGAAGGACCGGGGGAGGAGGAATTGGGGCCCAAAAAATATGGTACTTATAAACACGAACATAGCAACAGCATATCACAAATTCATGTTGAAGTGCTTCAGAACGACTGCGTTAATGCCGAAAAAATCACACTCGCTTTTAAAGTTACAAATTTGGCGAAATGTGATATCAACTTTCGCGCAACGGTTCGCGAAAATTCCAACATTCTATTCGGATTCGAGAACCATAATAAAGCCCTAAGAAAGTATCAAAATATTAGGTGTGTTTGGTAACCTGTTAATTTATGAAAATTTACATCCAACTGTCAAAAATCAAGAGAAGAGAGAGCCAAATGAGTGTCAAAAAATTTCCCCTCTGGCGAAATCGTACTATATCTAGGTCTGTTTGGTAACATGCTAGTTTTGGAAAGTTCTACGTAAACTACATAGAATCTGACAGTTTCATGGCTCTCAATTTTTTTTACTCTCATTTGGCTCTCTCTTTGCGATGAATTATCTGCAAGACCAATTCCTCGGGGTGGGCCGAGCCAACTCTGTCAAACCAGCCATCTGACAGTTTGTGAAATGTCATAATCTTCATTGCTAGTGGAAAACAAAAACAATTTGATAGGTTTGACCAAGTGTTGTTTGAAAAGCGTTTGTTTACTTTTGTGCAAGTTTTCTGTCTTTGAGAGGAGTTCTCTCTCTTTGAGAGGATTCTACTATTTGACAGATCTCAATTCCGTGTGCCAAAAAAGATACCAAACACACCTTCTTTTTCATTGAGTCACCGAGGCACATCCTTCAAACAGCAATCTGACAATTTGTGAAATGTCAATCACTTCTTGTTAACAAAATAAAAGCAAATTAGTTTTTCGTGAAAATATTCAATAGTTAAAAAAGAAGAAGAGAGGATTTTCCCCCACTTTTACTATTTGACAGATGTGCCATTTGTGTTAATAAAAGATAACAAACACACCTATTGAGGCAAGTTAAATCATGTCCTTGAAGAGGGCATAAAAAAAATCGCGAACGCCAACCAAGGGGTTGGCCTAACCGTCCGACTTACTAAGATAAACACTGTGGTCAAAAATAATATACTTTATTTCTATAAAACAAATCTTCACAAGTCAAATTCCCGCTTAAGACTAATTCTTAAATCTAATCCATGCCCGTAGGAAGGCATCGTTCCCATTGTCCAATGTGCTAAGTCATCAATTCTGTCTCGGCGCGTGTATCCGGTGCGGTGCAATTGGATCCCAGTGCACCGGCACTGTGAGAACATGTTTGCACCTGAACAAACTGACTCAGCGAATCCCGTATGATTCGCCGGCATGCACTTAGTGCGTGACCCAAGTGCATTGTGTTAACTCCTCCCCCTTTAAAGATCTACGTCCCGTAGATCTAACGTGACGTCAGATGGCCAGGATCGTGTCGTCGTGGGCTCTTGAACCCGGTGGAGCCCTTCGTCACGTGCAGAATCGGTTCTTGTGCCAAGTGCATTTATGGATGGAAGATTTAGGTCCAGGTTAACTTTTCGCCATATGATCCATGCTATGACCAGTACTAGTATGATGATTGATGCGTCCGCAACAGACGAGATCGTAACGTGGTTGGTAAGATTCCTCAGCCGTTCTATGTTTCTTATACCTATGCCGTGCACATGTTCCAGGTCAATTTTTTGCACCCGACTTGTGATGTTCGTGAGGACAGGTGGGAGTACCTGGACATGGGAATACGTGGAGCTCGAAAATGTTCTGTTTCCTACTTGAATCATTTCGTTGTCCAGTTGAATCACATAGGTACCTTTGAGAGTCCGCGTGATGCTTTTGGAGACCAGTTGTCCTTCAAAATTCGTTACGAACACCATGTCTTCCTTGATGAGTTCTACCACTTCCTTTGTGTTTGAACGGAAGGCACATGTCGTATGTCCTCCCTTCAAGAGTCTGGCCACGCAGCTGTCTTCCGCTAGTTTTTCTAACGACTTTTCGTCGCAGATTACTAGGTTATTAATGGAGAGACATTTTCCAATAATGCCGAACGTCTCATGCTGGTTGATTAGCATTCTATCGAATTCCATGTCGATCTGTAGACCATTGGTGATTGATGCTCTTGTAAGAAGCAAATTGAATTCCTCATTTTTTACCTTTGGCATTGAGAGGACGTAGAGTAATAGTGAACCGTTCGTGTAGATGGATGGTGACCCGTATTCTACGGCTTCAATCTCGTTAGCATATGGTAGTGTTTCCATTGCGCTAACAATTCTCCCGATTTCTTCCTTATCTAGGAGATTCGTATTTATTAGTTCACTCTTTGCTATTTGACAGGCCCGTATCATTTCGTTGACCTCATCCCTTACTATCAGGATCTCGTTGAGAATGTCTTGCTCGAATCTTCCGACGCTTGATGACTGGACCTCATTCTTGAATTGGTCTATCATCCAATTGACCTTCTTCGTTGTTTCTCCCATAGCACCGAAAAGTTGACTGTTGATTTTGTACTGATGGTTGTTGTTTTCGATGATTTCCTGCTCGCTCGCGAGGATTTTGTCCCAATCCGCTGCGTCGGGGTTTCCTGCGACCCACTTCCAGGCCGATCCTATCCAATCGATGGACCTTGCGCGCCGCCTTTTTCCTCCCTTGAGCAGGGTCAGCTTTTCACCGATCTCCCTCAGATAGAACTCAATTGTGGTTCTTTTTTCCGGGCTCTTAAGGCTCTCTGGGTTTATCGATGTGTTTAGCCTATTCAGCAGGCTATCGAATTGTTTTAGGTCAATTACGTGCACTAGTTTGAAGTGCCCGTCAATGATCCAACCCTTGCCTTCTTTTATCGTGACGACGGGTGATTGATAGCTAAAAATTTGGTAGCCATTGACGGTGGCTAGGAAGACAGATATTAACACTATATTTGGCATCACTAAGAGTTTTTCACAAGAGAATTTTCCTTTTTGGTTTGGTTTTCGCTGAAGAAACAAAAAACAAAAAAAACGTTATCGAATGTACTCGGGTACAATGTGGGTACGGTTCTTTTGGAAGGATCGTGTTATCCGTTTTGGGTACAAACGTTGACGATTGTAAGTACCCTACTAAGGCACGATTTGCTTCACACGAATCCTTTTGATTCCTGCGTGATCTCCATTCGTGTTCTCATGGGAACGATGGAAGCTTTGAGAGTCTATGTGTAATCACTGTGTTCTCATGGGAACAGTGATTTGCGTTCAACAGAACGTGTAGACCTCGTACCCTGGTTAGAGGGTAAAAGCGATCACAGAAAAAAAAAGGATGTCGTCTACGGAACCGTCCCTGCTCGGGCGCCAGTTAAATCATGTCCTTGAAGAGGGCATAAAAAAAATCGCGAACGCCAACCAAGGGGTTGGCCTAACCGTCCGACTTACTAAGATAAACACTGTGGTCAAAAATAATATACTTTATTTCTATAAAACAAATCTTCACAAGTCAAATTCCCGCTTAAGACTAATTCTTAAATCTAATCCATGCCCGTAGGAAGGCATCGTTCCCATTGTCCAATGTGCTAAGTCATCAATTCTGTCTCGGCGCGTGTATCCGGTGCGGTGCAATTGGATCCCAGTGCACCGGCACTGTGAGAACATGTTTGCACCTGAACAAACTGACTCAGCGAATCCCGTATGATTCGCCGGCATGCACTTAGTGCGTGACCCAAGTGCATTGTGTTAACTGGCATAAAACAAATAACATTAGACAATAGCATATAAATAAAGACAAAAACAAAAACTAAGAACAACAATACGGCTAACAAAAATTTCCTTACAATAATTACATCATACTTTAAGCGATTGCGATTATTTGTCTCAATGTTATTTGAAGATTGAATATTCTTATTTCCTGATGACATTTTATTGTTCTTTAATCCTTTTTTTAACAGAATGAAGTTTTGAGCCAAATGAGCCAAATGTGAGCTCGGAGCACTGAGCCAAAGCAGAAATACTTGAGCCGAATTACCAAATTGAGTACTTCAGCACAACGCTGCCACACACGATCCGACGGTCTGTCAGATTTCACCACACAAGAACAGTCGGTCGTCCGACTTGCTAAGCTCCGCCTCAAAATATAAAAACATTGTTTGGTTTTCATCCGACCGTCGTCGGATCGTGTACACGGTTGCCAGATTGGGCGATTTATCGTATTTTGGGCTATCTTTTTTAAAAAATTACGATGAAAATTCAAAAGTTAGTAGCCCAATGCAATTTGGGCTACAAATATTTTCCAATTACGATCTTGGGCGACTTTTTATTTATAATTAAAATTCTTTAAAAATGACATATAAATTTGCGTGTACCTACGTTTGAAAAAGAGGAACCCCGCCGACAACAACGCCAACACACTTTCTACTAATGAGGTCGAGGAGGATCTAGGTATAGAGTCTCTGACCGATGCGGATACCAGAATCTCCATAAAGACTTCTAATAATAAGGTTGAGGGCTCAGATGGATCAGATGAGGAAGACACGGATGTGCTTAATGCCACCGTTATTCTTAATCCAGTTCCAAATGAAGTTCCTTCAAATAAATCTCCACCACAGTAGAGCGGCGTCTGCTGCACTACACCAAACCCTCAATGACGGTTCTTATGACGTGGCGCTTATTCAAGAGCCTTGGGTTGATTCCAGCGGCAAAATTAAAGGGCTAGCGTCACGTCATTTTAACATTTTTTACGCGCAAACAGATGGTAAGAAACGTGCGGCTATCATGGCCAAGAAACATCTTAACCTCTTCTTGAAGTCTAATTACAGTTCAAACGACTTAGCTGCTGTCATAGGTGAGGACGAAAGAGGAAGAAAAATCCTTATAGCGTCTACCTATATGCCACATAACGAGGATGCGCCACCAGCTGAATTCCAACGGCTAGTGGAGGAAGCTAGTAAAAGCAAATTAGGCCTCATCGCAGGGAGTGATGCCAATGCACATAGTCCCATCTGGGGAAGCAACGACACTAACCTTAGAGGTGAGTCCCTACTCTACTTTATTAATAATTCTAACCTAAACATTGCCAATAGAGGCACTGAACCCACGTTTGTAGGGCCTACCAGCGCAAATGTTTTAGATATAACCTTATTTTCGGAGAATGATGCTTGGGAAATACGCGATTGGCGGATTCTTAACAAAGCATCTTCATAAGTACATTAGTTTTAAAATAGACTATAGCCCTAACCTATCAGTCAGACCATTCAGAAATCCAACAAAAACGGATTGGATAAAATACACTCAGAGTGTATCATCTAAACTTAACCACGTAGCGGCTAAAGCCGTTGAAAACTCGCTCGAATTAGATGAGGCAAATGATGCGCTATCGTCAGCACTTCTGTCAAGTTTTCATATTGCCTGCCCAATTAAGACAAATAATAATAAGGTGCAGCCTCCATGGTGGAGCAAAGATCTCTCAACGGCTCGCAAGAAAATACAATTGCTTTTTAAAACAGCTAGAAAACATAATTCTCAACCAGACTGGGATTCCTACAGGGCTGAACTTAAAGGTTTTAAAAAGCTACTAAGAACAGCAAAGAGGAAAGGATGGAGAGAATTTTGCGGGAAAATGGAAAAAACTGCAGACACTGCACGCCTCAGGAAAATCCTTAGTAAAAAGGAAATTGCACCCTCACTTATTCAAAAAGATGTATGTAGAAGTATTGCTTAATACTCACTTTCCTGGCTGCACTGTACGTCCTTGTCACAATTCTCACACAGATACTTCAGGCATCCAAGAAGAGATACCTAACATTTTCACCAATAATAGAATAAAGTGGGCTATTCGCTCTTTTAGTCCATATAAATCACCAGGGCCAGATGGGATATTTCCTGCGATGTTGCAAAATGTTCTGGAAATAATTCTAGAAAGGCTAAGGTCTATTTTTAAAGGTTGTATACAATACAACACCATCCCTAAATCCTGGCGTACTTCACGGGTTGTATTCATTCCAAAAAGTGGAAAAACCAGCCATGTAAAAGCCAAAGACTACAGACCATTATGTCTGACATCTTTTCTTCTAAAAACTATGGAACGAATTCTAGATTCCCATATAAGAGAGTCTATCCCATTAAACTTTCTGTCACCTGCTCAGCACGCCTATCAAAAAGGTAAATCTACTGAGACAGCAATCCATGAGGTCACGAGTACACTTGAGACTTCAATTCACTATAAAGAATACACACTCGGTGCCTTTCTTGATATTGAAGGCGCCTTTAACAATATCACTAGTGACGCAATTATCAGTGCGCTATCGAGAGCCGGAATTAATTCACATCTCCGCAGATGGATTCACGAGTTGCTAAGCAACCGCACCATAACTGTGGAATGGGGCTTGGCTCGGGCTAAAAAGTTTGCAACCAGGGGCACACCGCAGGGGGGCGTTTTGTCACCTCTCCTGTGGATCCTCACGGTCGACTCGATACTCCATATCCTCAACGAACATGGTATTAAAGTAGTTGCGTATGCTGATGACATAGTTTTACTTGTGTCAGGCAAATTTCTAGACACTATGAGTGAGCTAATGGAAAGAGCACTCTCTTCTATAAGCCACTGGGCGCTTCAAAAAGGGTTGAAAATTAATTCGCAAAAAACGGAGCTTATTATATTTTCTAGGAAATACAAGATACCTAAATTTAGAGGCATTAAGATGAACAACTTGACTTTACCGTTTTCAAACCAGGCCAAATTTCTCGGAGTTATCTTTGACGGAAAACTCAACTGGAAACCTAATATCGAAGAACGCATTAAAAAGGCCCAAAATGCCTACTACGCTTGCAAGAAAATGTTTGGAATAAAATGGGGATTACAACCTAAAGTGACTCACTGGATCTACACTTCCATAGTAAGACCGATCTTACTATACGGAGTTGTGGTATGGTGGAGAGCCCTGGAGAAAACACACATTCTAAAACAACTAGAGAGACTTCAACGTCTGATGTGTATTGGAATCACTGGAGCACTTAAAACAACATCAGCGATGTCACTAAACACCATACTGAACTTGTTACCAATATACCTATTTGCTAAGAGTGTCGTTTTTAAAACAGTGCTAAGGCTTAAAGAGTCTAATGGCCTCAAGTTTAGACTATTTGGACATGGTAACGTAATCAATATTGCTAATATTAGTACAGATTATCTCAAGCCAATAACCCTGTTTGACCGAAACTTTTCCATAAAAATTCCCTCTAGAGAATATTGGATACAGCGTACAGCTGATCCACTCGACAGCATTAATATTTACACGGACGGATCGAAACAGGACGAAGGCGTGGGCGCTGGAGTCTTCAATCCAAAATCTAACTACAAACAATGCTTCAAATTGCCAGATAGTTGCAGCATCTTTCAGGCTGAACTTTTGGCGATTCAAAAAGCCGCAGAGCATCTAAGGAACTGCGAAGAAGGCTCCTACATTAACATTTATGTTGACAGTCAAGCTGCGCTCAAAGCACTAAAAAGTAATGTGATAAAATCGAAAACAGTTTTAAACTGCTACGCTTTACTTCAGGAACTCAGCAGAAGTAACACAGTCTGCTTATATTGGGTTCCTGGTCATCAAGGTATCATAGGCAATGAAAAAGCTGATGAACAGGCTAAACAGGGAGTTCTACTTAGTTCAGAACCCGAAATCATAGTAGCACCGATCCAGCACTACTTCTCAAAAATTGATGCTAAATTACAAAGCACAGCTGACAATAAGTGGAATCAATCCACTTCTTGCAGAATAACGAAAATATTCTGGCCGCACTGCAGTAGCCATAGATCCAAATACATCCTCTCGCTATCAAGAGTGGAATGCAATTTACTACTAGGCGTCATCACAGGGCATTGCCTTATAGGTTATCACGCTCGTAGGCTCAAACTAGTCTCGTCGGACATATGCAGAAACTGCAATGAACCGGGTATGGTAGAAACATTAGAGCACCTCCTGTGCGCTTGTCCTGCATTGGCAAAAAGAAGGCACAGACTAATGGGAAAATTCTATTTCAAGTCACTCGTAGAAATGGCAGACATAAAACTTCACCTTCTTATTAAATTTGCTCAACAGACAGACTCATTTTGTTTAAACAAAGCAACAGAAATTAACTGATTACTCTGAGGAGTTGTGGTATCACTATGGATCAACACTGGTCTATGTGAGGCTAAGCCGCCACCCCATAACCTAACCTAACCTGACATATAAATTTGATTTTACTGACGTCACAAGCATTTGGACACAAGTACAACAATTTGGGATATACTGTGGTGAATTGCTGATCGCCTTTACAGTATCTTCTGATCACCTCGGTATTGGCCCCTTTAGTTGGTTAATAGGCGTAATTGCCGCAACTTGAGGACTAATGAAAACTCAGGCAGTAACGCCGAAGATAGTTCATATAAGATCTGATTTTATTCTATACATAATGTTCCTTAAATACTCTTAACCCATTAGTGCATGAAGTTAATTTGAAGTTTTTTTTTTTACATTTTGTCGTTTGTTTACAGTAAGTGTTTTACTACTTTTACTGTTTTACTTTTTTAAAAAAAAAAAATACGAAATCAGAACATTTTGTGTTTTTATGAGTAGATAGAGTGTGTCCGTTTAAACGGACTCTATGCAGAGAAAACATTGCAAGTTTACATTTAGATGACGTCCGTTTAAACGGACCATATGCACTAATGGGTTAATGCTAACTGTTTTTGCTATGCAGTTATTATCTCTACCAGTAAGTAATGCTGTTGTCGAAAGGGTATTTTCAGTTCTAAATGCCATAAAAACCAAACCTAGAAATATACTGTCTTTGGCATCTCTTGGTGCAACATACATATGTTGCAATGACTTCGAATCAACACCACATATCATGGTAGCAAAATGTACATCAGAAATTTACAAGAGTGATAATGATACTGCCAGTTATTATTAATTATTAATTAATAAATTAAATATTATTATTAATCATTTCTACTATTTTTTGCTAAAAAAAAACAAACATGTTGCCTCCAACCGTAACTGCCAACACTTCTTTCTACACACAATATTTTCAAATAATTACAGCCTGACTATTAAATAATTTATTCATTTATATTCAGCTGTTTCTAAAAAGAGGTTAATTCTAAATAGTTTATTTTTATTATATCTATTGAATTTTTTCTGAATATGATATAAAGGCACAGTACACATATATAAGGTAGTATACGTATACGTATACTCAGAGTGTTCATTTTCGATCGTGCCCTGCGAATTTTTTTTTACATTCAAAAATAAAAACAAATGACTTTTAATTAAACGCCAAACTAAGTACAATTATAGAAAAGGCACGAATTGCGGCCATTTTCCCTGCGCAATATATTACCTGTTTTACGTGTACTGTGATATAAAGGAACTTTAAAAAAAATTGTATTTGATACGATATTTGGGCTACTTATTAGGCAACGATTTTGGGCGACAAAATTTCTAAAATTGAGCTCTTAAAGCTTTGGAGTTTCTGGCAACCCTGATCGTGTATGGGGGCTATAAGCGTGGATACTAACGCCGCTTATTTTAGTTTTGTTGTATTTTGCATGATAATTTGGAAAATAAGCGTGCAGAAAAACATAGCATTTGTTGGATATTTATTTATATTGACGGTGAGTCCGATTTGGTTTATTTTCTTTTTTCTGACAATTGGGTTTGAACAGTTTTTGTTAAGTTTTTCTTTAAATTCAGTTTGGTAACCATTATTTCAATTTCAATTTCACCTTTCGGTTTCCCAATGCAATTTCAGAGTTCAACCCGATTTGTCTTAGAACCCAGGATGATGATTAAATATGTCCTTTTTTTTTAGCAAACGTACGGAAGTCTGATAGCAGGCTGCAAGATCCCACACCAATGACAAGCTGTAATTCGTGCAAATGCAACCATGCCAATCCGCACGCTGCTGATTAAGACAACCTTCCTCGTGAGTCATTGTTCTCTGCGAATCGAATCAGGGTCTTAAAATGACTTTGAGGGTAATTGATATCTTATGTTCATGCGATAGGAAAATCTATTGTCTTCCATTATGTCAAGGTTTATTTAATGTTCCTTTTAAGGTCCGCAGCATAGAAAGATTATTCTCGTAACACTTTCAGATGTCTGTAGCTGTTAATTGCGTATCTCTGGCCGTATGGGCTATAGCGCCGGCCGTCTTGATGAAACTTCATACGGGCACGATATTTATGTAGGTAACGGATGTAAAATGTATTCAAGCATTTACTGAACCCTCATTTTGATTTTTATATAAAAATAACCCTTCGACGTGAATGCACCTGCCGCTCCAAAGGTTTTCCTAGCAACTGAGGTAGAAATGGTCTCGGCCTGAAATAATCGATTTCCCAAGAAATAGCAATCTTGATTGGTTTTCAACCGACTGGTGTGGTCTTTGGGCAGTAGTTGCTAGCTAAATTGAGTTTTATTTGAAAAATCTCTTAAAATTCTCATCGAGGTTGTTGTTCGAATGGTATTCGTCAACGTCTCGGGTTCGTTCAAACACATCTCAAGTCGCTCAGTTGACATACGATTAAAAACAATCCTTGCTTTCCGAAAACGGAAAACAAAACGCACGATGGCACTTCGACTTACTCGTAACTTGATCAACGAAAACGAATAGATAGTCAAACAAAAGAAGTAAGAAGGTTACATTCCGAACTCCTCCTGTTTGATGTTCGGTTTCATTCATATGTACATTAGCTGTTGTTTGTGAAATTGAGACTATATTGGATCGCGTGAATACCGTCTTGTATGCACATACAAAGACTTAAACGAAATAAACAAATGTTCAGGTCTCATATTCATGGAAGCAGTCAGGCACATCTAAAATATTCAACTGAATTAAATATTTGTTCTCACGGAAAGGCCTTTTCACAGCTGAAAACCTGGAAAAGGCGTTCAACCTTGATTTGATTGCGCTTTAATTGAATAATGATTTTTTATCAAAGAAAAAAACGAACACTCCGTTGGACTAGTGATCGAATATAACCCATTTGCTTAATTTACTCTTTACCAATCGCGTCTTTTATGATACGAAAAACTGTCTGCGCTTGAATAGCCAGCGATAGTTTCAAGAACAGCAGATAGATTACCACATCTATGCTTCATTGGCTTAGTATAAAAGTTCGCTGAAAACCGCAAGTCGATATCAGTTCCTCTGGTAGAACCGCATTAGCTAGCTAAAATGTCTTCTACGATAAGTCTTTTGATCATTAGCCTGGTAGGAGTGGCAATGGCAGGATATCTTCAGGGCGGCACGAGCTATTCCGTACTGACGAAACATGAGGCTCCTCATTATGGCAACTACATTCAACAAGGATTGCAATACGGATTAGTAGGCAAATATTATGAACCCAAACAATACGAACCAACGCATTATCCAAAGTACAGCTTCGACTACGGCGTGAAGGACACTCACACTGGAGACCAAAAAAGTCAATGGGAAAACCGTGACGGAGACCGTGTTAAGGGTAAGATTCCGTTTGTTACTTTAAAGGTTCCTCTGATCATATTTTGTTTGGCCTAGGCGGATATACTCTTAAAGAGGCTGATGGCACTACTAGGATTGTTGAGTATACAGCGGATGATCACTCTGGATTTAATGCAGTTGTGAAAAACATCGGACAAGCATATCATCCACAGGTGTATAAGAAAGTTCAGAGCTACGGATATGACGGTGGTTTGTATAGTACTGGTGGTTTGGGTGGCTATTCTGTGGGAGCATATGATCATGGACTTGCCAGCAGCTACGCTAATGTAAAACAACATCTATAAGTCCATGTAAAATTTGAAAGTAATGACTAGTAACCAAAAACTTTAGTATAGACTCAAATGTGCGTAGCTTTTTTAATGCAAATATTCTAAATAAACTTCATTACAAAAATTAAAGATCTTGATTTTTCTATGCATCTTGATTTTCTGTATAAGGTACACAATAGAATAGAGTAAACACACAAACTCAAGTATGTGAATCGTGCGTGCCAGCAGCGGGGGCTATTTGTACCTTGAGAAGATTCTAATATGATATGAGGAAAAGTTGACAAATTGTTAAAGTATTTCATTAAAAACAAAATTCCGATTCCCAGTAAAGCTCTGAAGATACACTTTAACCTCCAAAAGTTATGGTTATGCAGCATTACTTATGCTCGTTAGTCGAAAGCTGCAGTTTTTTCAAAGAAAGAGAGAGGCTATGTCGCAAGAATAGAAAATAATACCAGAGTACAAATATCTAATAATAAGAAGTGACAACTGCTACTAGCACAAAGCAAATCGTGCAACAAAAACACACAATAAGTCAAAACAGCTCAAAATCATTGATTTCAACCCTTACCTGCGATCGCATATAATGAAAAGAGTCAGCAATACTTTTTAGCAGCACCGACACAAGCGGCTACCTACGTAAGACAAATTTCGTGTCGTTTTTCCATAACACAGCGTCTCCACGAGACAATATTCATGTCGGACCGATCTGGCAAGCACAAACACAAGATGGCGGAACGAGAGTCAAATTTCATGTCTGGCCTTTTCATATTACTTCTCTTGAAAACTTTAACGAAATTGAAAAATTTGACCAAAGTGATAGCTCGTGTACAGACATAGATGTCGGGCCGAAAATCCAGACATAGATGTCGGGGTAGAAAATCTGTCCGGCTGATTGTGGTCTCCAATAGACATTTTCCTAGCCAGACATGAGCGCAGACATGAATAATGTCTCGTGGAGACCCCATGTAATGCTTTTTTTAAATGCGACCCGACTTAAACGTCCATGTGGTAGTAAGGCAGAGCATGTCATCATAAGATATGGTGTGACCGAGTTTACTGCTGTAAATTTGGTTTCATTTATAATATTTTTCATTTGTTTTTTATTAAATAAGATTAGATATGGATCTCTCAAATACATATTTAAATGTTAAATATGAAAATTAATATTCGTACATTGCAATAAATTCTCTAAAGCTCCTATTAGTCTTATATTCAAAACTTTTCAGAAGCTACATTTAGCATAGCACAGCATAGCATCTTGTCACACTACTTGCGTTGTCACATCGGGGTGGGTTTTGTTTAAATTTTTTATGCACATATTTTTAAAGGCTTGAGTTTTTATCAGTTGAGCGAAAGACAGCAAACAGGAAAAATAGGGTGACACATTTGAGTTTGAGTTAGGTGCATGCATGCGGCAAATAAGTAAATGGTTTTATGGTCAGGTATAAAAAATAAATAAAATCACGATCATTGTTTTCGGGATTTCGTATTATGTTGAACGAAAATGCACAGCTACGAAATTAGGTAGCCATTAGCGTAAGATATTACAAAAAAAAATATTTTTTATTGAGAGTATGTTTATATCGTTCGAATAAACTGCTGTCGTTTTCTATTGGCCACTTCAGATTTTGCTCTCAGATTTCAGATTTTTTCGAGGTGAATGGAAAGCAAACGAGATTGATCTGTTTTTCTGCAATCGCATTCGTGTGTCATTTGACATCTTGTTCGCAAAATTAAAACAAAGAAAATAAATAAAAAAAGGAAAATAATAAATATAATCTCAAATATACTTTCTTTATAATTTCTAAATTTTGTATCTCGAGTTGGAATCGAGATTCATGAAAATTTATCTCGAGCAAAAAAGTGTTTTTTTTTTTAGCCCAATCGAAAACCACATAAGTTCAAATAAAGGCAATGTTAAAAGAGGAAAAGTAAAAGTTGAAGTTCGTTTTTAAAAGTTAAAATTAAACCATGCGTAAAACTAAAATTCAAGCGTAAAATATTTTAGCGTACCGAAATTTGCGAGATTTAAGTAAAATTACAAAAAATTAAATAATCGTAATTTTTCAATAAGAGCGCTACAAAAGTTTTTTTTAAATAAAACAAAAACGGTTTTGGATATCAATGAAATTCTTTATTCCTTTGAAAGTACGTTCGATGTTATTATGTATGGAACTCAATTTCTTTTGCATGGCCACCACGGGCACGCTTGCAGAAGTCCAGACGCTGAACCCAATTTTCGACGGTTTACGATGGATACTGCTGCAATTTCACGTTCGATATTCGTACGAAGTTCATCAATCGTCGCTGGCTTGTTGGCATAGACCATAGACTTGACGTAGCCCTACAGGAAATAGTCTAACGGCGTCAAATCGCACGACCGAGGCGGCCAAGCGACTGGACCATTTCGTGAGATAACACGTTCTCCAAACTTGGTTTCCAATAAATTGATTGTGACATTCGCTGTGTGGCTTGTGGCGCCGTCCTGTTGGAACCACATGTCCTCCAAGTCCATATCATCCAATTGGGGCCAAAAATATTCGGTTATCATTGAACGGTAGCGATTCCCATTCACAGTAACGTGCCGGTCTTGATCATCACGGAAGAAGTACGGCCCAATGACGCCGCCGGCCCATAAACCACACCAAATCGTAATTTTTTCGGGATGCAATGATGACTCATGGAGTACGTGTGGATTGCTGCCTGACCAATACCGCATATTTTGTTTATTGACGAAGCCATTCAGCCAGAAATGAGCCTCATCGCTGAAGATGATTTTTCGATGAAAATCCGAATCATTTTCAAGTTGTTGCTCAGCTCAATTCACGAACATACGACGCTTCTGGTGGTCAAGCGGCTTCAGTTCTTGCGTCAATTTAATCTTGTAAGGATGTAGGCCAAGATCTTTTCGCAAAATTCACCACAACGACGTCACAGAGATGCCCTACGGGCACTTCTTTGTCTCACTGGCACGGGAACATTTTGTACTGTGCCTGTGGATTCAAATTTTTCCACTAGACGCTCAATTGTTGATCTGCTAGGACGATTATGACGACCATAAATTGGACGTAGCGCTCTTAACGTTGAGGCCACTGACTCCGAATTTCGGTAGTAAATTTTAATAATCTCTACTCGTTATTGGCTCGTATATCTTTCCATGGCAAACCTTACTGAAGAGAAATGTCAAAAGAGCGGCAAGAAATATGGCGTCGTTTGCTGTCCCTGTCGCTCTACTTTTGTAGCGTCCCTGTTGAAAAACCCTGTACATGCAGGTAATTTTCCATTTTGCAGATAGGTATGTATGTATGTATGTATACTTTTATTGAGACTTTCTTTTCTTTACAGATAATATAATAATAGAACATTTTTTTTTTTATTTTTAATTGCCGACTTAGGATTGGTCTGTCTTATAAAGATAGATTACACTGTGTAACAAAATTTGAAAAAATGTTTGTTTATGTAGATTTTTGGATTGTTTATGCTTGGTATATGTTAGCTCATTTCAAAAATGCCAAAAGTTCTTCTTAAGTGTTAGCTATTGCTTCGGAATTTTAACGAAAAGTTGGCATTTTTGGTCATTTATGCACTTTTGTAATTAAAAAAAAATATATAAAAGAAAACTTAATTCAAAATGTTACTTCAAATTTTAATAACCTATCATATATACGAACAAAAAAAATATTGGAACTTCCATATGCGTATAGAAGTGCAGAGATTTTCTTGTTTTCTTACTGTGAACTTTGGAATTGCCCCTTTTTAGATGCCAGACGTAGTCGCCCAGCATATTGGCATCCAATTTCCCCTGGTACCGGCCCTCCATTGAAGCGATGTCTTAGGTAAACGTCTCAGCATGTTGTTCACTAATGCTCTCCACCTTTTCACTAAAAAAAAAAATCTAAATGAGAGTGAAGAACATGTAGTTTTAGCGACATCCTGCATCCTAATATATTAAACTTATCCACTAAGTTTTCTACTTCTGTTATATATCGTACAGATATATATGTATATATAATTTAATATAATTTTTATTTATAATTTATAATTTTTTTATAATTTTTAATATATAAAGTATATATATTCAATTTTTTAATGATAAAAATAAAAATTAATTTTAGAATAAATAATCAAAGAAAATTCATTTATACAATAATAATTAATACAAAGGAAGTGAGCTCAAGTGCTTACAATATAGGATGAAGGGTAGCTACTACTAGGATGTTGATCTCCGCAATGCTTAACTCATCCCTTGTACGTTTCTAAACTACTTCTTTTACAAAAGTCAGCTAAGAAAGAATTGTCTTCTCTATTCACGAAAGAGTTATCTGATCGTTGGTTTACTAGACTTATTGGTGAGATATAATATCTGTCATTTACCGAGTAATCTATGTTTCCATTAAATAAGTTTCTGAGTATGGGATTTTCATGTCGACTCAGGTTAGGTATTCTTAATCTGGCCGAGCTAATCAGATAGCCAAGTAAAGGTATAACTTTTGAATCATTGTATATGATTTCTATTTGATACCATTTACCAGACGGTCGTCTGTATTTAGAAATACATTTCCTAAGAATACTTCGTTCAAATTTTTGTATTTCCTTTGCGACACTTGGTGAGATTTGGAACCAAATTAAGAAACCATAGGTGATAATCGGTCGAATAAGTGTTTTGTAAAGCAAAATTTTTGTATTCATTTCTACGTCGGCTGAGTCTAACAAAAATTTCAGTTTGGCCGCAGCTGCTTTACTTTTTTTAAGAGAATCTCTAGCATGATAGTTCATTCTCAACCTTTCGTGAAGAGTTATTCCCAGATATTTTATTTTCGATCTAAGTGGTAAAACATTGCCTTCAACTCTTAAAGATAATTGTTTACTCTCCCGTACTGCAAGGCGCTGACCTTTCGGTGAAGCATTCCTAAAGCAAATTAATTCGCATTTGTTTGGGTTAAGGTGGATGCCCCAGGATTTGTAAAATGGTAAGATTATTTCTAGGTGTTTTTTAATGCCATCAAGGGCTGAATGAGGTCTCTCATGCGAGTCAAAAATGATACTGTCATCAGCATACAAAATGGATTTCGATGTCTGGAATACCGTAGGAAAGTCAGAGATAAATAAATTGAAAAGAAAAGGTCCAAGGATCGAACCCTGGGGTACCCCAGATGCAACAGTAACAGGCGAGGAGATTTCGTCCCCAAGGTGGATCCTGAGTGTTCGGTTTGATAGAACATTTTTAATCGTTTTAGTGAAGTGTTGAGAGAAATTTAAACCAATGATTTTTGAAATAAGAACCTCATGCCAAACAAGGTCGAATGCTTTTTTGAGGTCCAATGAACACGCGACGGTACATTTCCTATCCCTGAGGTTCGTGAGGATTATGTCCTGAAGGTGAAGTAATGCGTGCTCTGTTGAGTGTTTCTTTTTAAATCCGAATTGTTCGAACGGAATAATTTCCTGATCTCTTACGAAATCTTCGACTTTTAGTAAGATGATTTTTTCTAGAATTTCACCTAAATTTGAAAGAAGGGAAATGGGTCTGTAGTTATCAACTCTATCATGAATTATTTTACTTAAACACGAAATTCGGGAGGATGGTTCCCTATAGTCCTGATTAATCCTGTTCCCTTCTCTGTGAAAAATTCTTTTTAATTGACCTTTCCAAATCTTTCTTCAAAAAACGTTGGGTTGGTTCAGAAATGTTTTGGTGATGGGATTTTAGTTGGAAACTCTGAGAATGGGCGTTGATACAGTCCTGGAGTGAATTTGTAATAAGGAGGGTGAAGTGTTCAATTTCCACATTTGAAAGATTCCTTTCATTTGGAATTTGCAGACTATTGAGTTTCTGTTGGAGATCAAAGTTAAAGATGTTCCAGTCAGTATTCCGAAAAGTGGTGTTAGTCGGTGGAAGTAAGGGCAAAGGGGACAAGTTACAAAGCTTCGATGAGAGAAGGATGGAAAAGTGGTCCGACACTGGGTCGAGTGTTATGCAGTGGTAGTTGTTGGTAACAGGATGCGGGGATAAAAGGTTAGATGACACCAAGAAAAAATCTAAATGGGATGAAGAAGTGGGTCTTGTAGGACCGAAGGGGGCTAAAATATTCAAAAGCCATTGTCTGTTTTAAAACCATTTAAAAAGATGAACACCATTAAAGTTTGATGTAGAATCTCCCCAGAAACTATGTCTAGCATTGAAATCGCCACCTATTATGAAGAAGTCCACTTGGGCTATAGAGGACATAATGTCATCTAGTGCTTGATGTAAAGACAAACCGCAATTACACGGAATATAAATTGAGATAATGGCAAGTTTTTTGATACCGCCTGAAGATTGGCTTAGCTGCAATGTAGTTTTAGTTGCAGAAATTGTTTGGCTATGAAAGGGAATAGTTGAGAATTTACTAGTGTTCTTGAGCAGAACCGCCGTACCTCTACCTAAATCGTTATGAAATATAACATAATTTTTAAAAAGCCTCCTATGTTTCGGTTTGAGGCAAGTTTGCTGCAAAAGTACTGTTCGAGTTGACTATTAGCGATTGAATTCTGAAAAAAAACCAAACTCGAGTGAACTTAAGTTATATTTTATTGCGGTTGATGAAGTGGACTGTATTACAAGAGAGTTGATCGCAGACTGAGTACTGACAGCTAATATACAGTTTTGGCGGCAACATTGCGCCCGCCTTGAGCGAATAATAAAATTTGATCAATGTTAAGAGTAAGATGAGATTTATGATGTGCTATTGGAAGTTGACAAAAGTGGAGCTATCTTTACCACTGGGCGCGTGAGCACCCCATCCAAGGTCTTGAGGGTGACAACTCGCACGGTGCCGTCTGCTCCAGGATGAACATGAGTAATTCTTCCTAGCTTCCATTTTGTTGGAGGTAGCTTCTCATCGCGAACCAGCACTAAATCACCTATGTTGAAGTTGGGACGAGGACGATTCCACTTAGAACGTTGCTGAAGTTGTACTAAATATTCTGAACTCCATCTAGTCCAGAAATGTTGTCTAAGGCTGGAGATGAGATGCCACCTACTCATCAGGCTTCCTTTGAATTCAGCAGTGTTAGGTTCAGGTATGGTCTTTAGCGGTTCTCCTATTAAGTAGTGCCCTGGTGTTAGAGCGGAAAAGTCATCAACATCCGAAGAAGTAGCACACAGAGGCCTTGAGTTGACGCAGGCTTCGATCTCCGTCAACAGAGTTGTAAATTCTTCGAAGGTCAGTAGGTTATCTCCCAATGTGCGCTTCAGATGAAATTTGACTCGTTTCACAGCGGCCTCCCAGTACCCTCCCATATGAGGGGAAGACGGAGGGTTAAAGTGCCAAACCGTCCCATCATCAGCAAGATGTTTGGCTAGAGTTTCGTCCTGGCAGGCAGACGTAAGAAGGCTTCTTAATTCCTTGTCAGCACCAACAAAATTGGTGCCGTTATCACTATAGAGCTCCTTACAATGCCCTCTACGTGAAACAAAACGTCTAAAAACTGCTATAAAGGTTGTCGCTGATAAGTCACTCGCAAGTTCGAGATGCATGGCACCTGTCGCCATACATATGAAAATGGAAATATAACCTTTGACAGCTTTCGATCCACGTCCTTTGGAGAAACGGAGCTGCACTGGTCCGGCAAAGTCCACTCCACTGTGTAAGAATGGTCGACAAGCTTCGACACGGGATCGTGGCAGGTCACCCATTAGCTGCTGCTGAGGAACATTTGAGTGTCGGCGACATTTGACACATGACTTGAAAACTGTACGAAGAATTTTGCGGGCACCGATGATCCAGAAACGACTTTGAAGTATAACTAGCATAGTTTGAGGACCTGCGTGTAATGCAATGCGGTGAATGTCCTCACATATGAGCGTTGCTAGTCTTGCGGATACTGGTAGAACTAAGGGATATTTCTTCTCCAATCGTAGCGATGAATTGCATAGCCTCCCACCGACTCTGATCAGGCTGTTTTGGTCCAGAAATGGATGCAGCCTCAAAAGTTTGCTACTCCGACGAACAGGCTTGTTAGATAGAAGTCGGCTTATGTCGTCCGTGAAAAAGTACTTCTGGGTGAGATGTATCCATACTTTGAGAGCTTCATCCAGTTCACAAATATGGAGATGTCTACTTTCCTTGGGAGGAATCGAAACTTCGCCGTTGCGAATCTTAGCGGCATACCTGGCTTTGTTGATGAATCTGAGTATGTAAGCGGTGATACGTTTCAGCTTCTTCAAAGATGAATACTGTTCAATAAGCTTCCAGATTGGTGGTGTCTCAGGACTGCTTGCGTAGTTGATTGACTCGGATCGCTGGTCTAGATTGGTGGTAAAAAGATGTTGTACAGGCCATACGGATTCTTGTTGATGTAGCCACTGCGGACCGTTCCACCAGAGTGGGTGATTTAGTAAAAATTGTGGTAATACACCTCGTGTTGCGCAGTCAGCAGGGTTTTGCGATGATTGAACGTGAAACCAATTTTCTGCAGGTACGATTTGTTGAATCTCTGACACTCGATTCGCCACGAATGTTGACCATTTTCCAGGGTGTTGTCGGATCCAGGCGAGTGCTACACTTGAATCGGTCCACCCATACACGTTGCGTACCAGAGGGGTTAAAGAGGCACTAGCATGTTTTAGTAGCTGTGCCAATAAAGCTGCGCCGCATAACTCCAGGCGGGGAAGTGACAGAGTTGTTGTTTTCAATGGAGCCACCCTCGTTTTAGCCGTGAGGAGATGAACAGAAATACTTCCGTCAGGAGCTACTGTGCGCACATAAACGACTGCTGCATACGCTGATTGCGAGGCGTCTGCAAAGCCGTGTAAATCGATTGTAGCATTCGGGATACCTGTACCGACCCACCTCGGCACTTTTATTGCTGCGAGGGTGGTGATATGGTCCCTGTATTTCAACCATTGACGTTTCACATCATGTGGCACAGTCTCATCCCAGTCCACCTTTGGTCGCCAGAGACATTGAAATAGCATTTTCGGTATAATAGTGCTTGGAGATAATAAACCCAGGGAATCAAATAGCTTAGAAGTATCTGAAAAAAGAAGGCGTTTAGTTAGATTTGCTGTGTCTATTTCATGAACCTGGACTGTAAATTTAAGATGATCAGATGACGGGTCCCATTGAAGACCAAGTGTTCGAACGCCGTTCGTTTCGTCAAGGTTCAACGAATGCATAACTTCGCGTTGATCTTCAGGAATAGCGTTGATGGTGAGTGGCGAATTAGAGGACCATTTTCGGAGATGAAACCCACTTCTGTTTAGTATAGTCGATATATCAACTTGCAAGCGATGTAGATCGGTTTCCTCGAAACAGCCGGTCAGCAGATCATCCATATATTAGAAGTCTCGTTGAATGACTTGCTTTGCTTCCGAATTTTGACATTCATCGGCTGCTGCCTTTTGAAGAGATTTTACTGCCAGATGAGAAGCCGATGCAACTCCATAGGTAACTGTCAATAAGCGGTAGTCCGTTATATCTTCAGAAGGAGAATCTCTCCAAACGATCCTTTGGAAATCTATGTGTTCCTGATGCACTCGAACCTGGCGATACATTTTCGCTATGTCAGCGCTCATGGCGAACCGATGTGTACGCAGCCGAAGTAATGTTGAAAACAGATCGGGTTGCAGCTGGGGACCAATCATTTGCGCATCATTAAGAAAGTATCCAGAACTTGTGCGACAGGAAGCGTTGAAAACGACTCTTAATTTCGTGGTCGTGCTTGTGTCTTTGATTACTGCTCTGTGCGGCATGTAGTAGTGTTTCCCGGAAATAGGTGGTTGAATCGCTTTCTCCATATGACCCAGTTGGATGAACTCGTGAATGAAATCCTTGTACTGGATGTAAAGTTTTTTATCCTTGGCGAAAAGTTTCTCCATGCGAAAAAGTGCGCGAACGGCAGCGTTGCGGGAGTTCCCTAATGGACAGTCAGGCTTGAATGGAAGCCGAACGACAAAGCGGCCGTCCTGCTGACGTGAATGTGTGTCCTCAAAGAACTGCTCACACAACTTCTCTTCGATGGTGAGATGCTTAACTTCAGGCAAGGCCTCTATTTGCCAGAATTTGGATACAGCTTTTGTTAAGGCAGTATCTGTGTGCAAACATAGCGTAAGGGAGGCGGTGCATGGGGGTGTAGATTCGTAGTCTGCGACTTTTCCCATGAGAACCCAACCGAGTGTGGATCTCTGAGCGATTGGAGTGCCAATCGGGCCTTTGATTAGTCCAGTGCAAAGGAATTGTCCTAGCTCATCGGAACCTGGCAAGATGTCAATTGCTGCAGGTGTATTGAAATAAGGATCTGCTAGTGTAAGTCCATTGATATGCGGCCAATAACATTCTCGAACTCGAACTGGTGGGAGATCGCTCGTAATTTTGCTTAAAATTTGAGCGTGAATCGATGTGGTGAATGTTCTGTCTAATGAGTGCAAAGTAAGTTGCACTTCGCCTTTCGAAGATCCAGCTGCTGTAGCTCCTATTCCTTCGATCCTTGTTGTTACGGGTGATCGCTTTAATTGAAGTCGCTGTACACAGCTTTCGCTAATGAAAGATGCGTGCGAGCCGCTATCGAAGAGTATTCTGGCTGGCTGATACCTTTTGGACTTATCCATTACCTGTACCATTGCGGTGCCAAGTAGCACTTGATGTTTTGAGTTCGTAGCGTAGGAAGGTGTAGCGTTGTAGATCCCGTTAGAGGTTGATGGAATCGGGGATTGAGCTGAGGTAGTTGGTGTACACTGCTCTTTGTGCAATAGCGTGTGATGACGCGCATTGCAAACACGGCACGTGATGATGCTTTGGCAATCTTTGAGGTTATGACCAGCTCCCAGGCAATTAGCGCATAAGTTTTTGCTTTGTGCAAATGAAATTCGCCCTGCGACTTCTAAGGAACGAAACTTGTCACATAAATAGATATTGTGCTTACCTGAGTAGAACGAACACGTGTAATTTTGGAATCGCCGACGACTTCCTTCCTGTGGTTTGTCAGAACTTGCGGTGTGAAGCGAACTTGACTTTTTGCTTTTTACCTGTTGACGGCTGTGACTTTTATCACTAGGTGTTATGATCTGCCGGTGAGAACTAATGGCATCTAATGATCGGCTTCTGTTTTCCAAAAACGCCACGAGTGTCTCGAAGTCCGCTACTTTGTTTTCTTTCTGGGATAGTTCCCACTGTCTGTGAGTTTCGTCGTCTAGTTTACTGATTGTGAGATGTACTAACCAGTCATCCCAATTTGCAACAGGTCTCCCTAGTGCCTTCAGGGAGCGAAAGTGTTCTTGAGTTTCTTTTAGGAGAAGTTCTAATTCTAGTGATTTATCTGGAGAGATTAAAGAATTTATATTATCTGAGAGGAATTTTAACATTATGGCACAAGTGAAGCAATGAAACCTAGGTAAGCGCTGGGTTTTTCTGATTCATCAAGATTTGAGTATTAAGGCCAAAATTCTCTTATCCGTATGATAAGGACGTTAATAGGCACGCCAAATAGCCTTATTGATTCCTGTAGGAAGTCGGAAACCGAGGAAGTCTTAGTGAAATTTTGATGAATAGCTGGTTGAGGATGGCTTTTAACGACATCAGCGAAGGACTTATTGGAATAAGTGAAATGTCTTACTTCACTGTTGACCGTTTGTTGAGTTGAAATACGTTTTCGAATTGCTGTTAAGTAAAGTTTTTCCTTTTTTTTCATATATTCTTTCCTTTTTATATAACCTTTGAAATTTGCCGGATGCCCGGTTTCTCCGCAGTTAATGCAAGCTACCTCGGAGGACATTTCACCTGCACCCAAATTGCATGCTCCCTCTACGTGTGTTCTTTGGCATTTGACACATCTTGGTGTAAAGGCGCAATACGCACTTACATGGCCAAACCGTTGGCATCGGAAACATTGAATTGGGCCCTCCCTTTTAAACGAATCCCATCTTATTTTATGATGCAATAAATATCTAATTTTTTTTAGATTAAAGAGATTTTCTTTATCCTCTGCAATACAAATAAAAATTCCTAAGTCGACATTGTTGTCCCTGGACCACTTAGTTGTGAGTGGTTTGACACTCAACTTCATTGAAGAGTCAATGTTATTTAGTTCTTCAGATATTTCTTGGCAAGAAAAGCCATCAGACAAACCTTTTAGCAAAATAGCCGGCTTTCTTAACTGACTAGGGAGAAAGGAAAAGGCTTCTGCCTTTGAGTCTTTTAGATGCTTCATAAAAAATTCATGAAGATCCACATCCTTTACAGTTAGCTTAAGTCTACCCAACCCCCTGTTTTGAAAACGAATATTATTTAGTTTATCATGAAAATATATTTTTATAAAGTCAAGCAGGTTTTTGGAGCTCACCCTTTTAATAAAGATTGGTGGGCACCATGTTTCAGCCTTTGTAGAAAGTCCGTTGTCTAGAGATTTTGCGTCAGTTCCTAAAGATGTGTTCTCAGCTGTGGTTGATTCTTCAGTAAGAAGTGCGAATCTATTTTGCGAATTTCCTTCATCAAAAGATGTTGAAGGAGTGAACCTCCTCTTCCTTCTTGTTGAAACATTTTTATATATTTCTGGGTCATTTTCCAGAAGAAACTTTAACTCATCATTACCAGTAATAAATTTTATGTGTTTTGGCAGCACTTCTTTAACATTTGAAGATGGCTTGGTTATGTCTGTCATGTCAACTTGATTTTCATATGGATTTGTCTTCGTATTTGTCAATTTGTTTTTTAATGCAGTTGGCTCTGCTGCTTCTTTGCCGCTTTAGTTTTGGTTTGTTTAGTCCATTCATTGACTGATTTGTTAATATTTATTATGTCTTCTCTGCTTAGCAAATCAAAAGGGAGCAACAATTCCATTTTTTTCTTTTTAATCGGGTCAGGGGGTTTTGGCGTCAACGCCGTTTCACCAATCGAAGTCATTGGTTTTGATTCGAATACGAATTTATTATATTTTCCTTTTATTATTCCTTTATAAAACAATTTTTTAATTATTTATATTTTTTTTTCCTTTTTTTTTTATTTTATTTTTGTTCCCCATATTTTACGGCACGTTCGTATCGGTTGCTCAGATTTTGGGTTTTTTGGAAATAGGTAAGTGAAAATTGTTTCACTGTTTTAGCAAAGCACACTCATTACATAAACAAATTTCGAAGGATTGAAGAGCATTTCTAAAAAAAAAAACATGTACAGTAGAAATCGGTTATAACGATGTCGAAGGGAACTTACAATTTCATCGTTATAACCGGTTCATCGTTATATCCGATAGTACAAAAAAACGAAGAAAGTCGAGGAAAGAAATCGCTAATTTCCGATTGTTTTTACATTTTCTGAGAGAGTTGTCCGATGTTTGGATTCCAACATTTGAATTTGAATTTGAAGCAGCCCATACCGGATTCAGAAGCATGAAACGGTTTATTGTTGCCACTGCAGTAAGTGCTTCGTTTATAGATGGACGTGGATTTCTTCGGTCTCCTGATCGTTATCCTCGTCATCAGCATTATTCAAAAGTAATTCTGACACCACTTTCAATTTTTGAAATAATCTCATATTTTTTGGCAATGGAAAATAATTTTCGCTTATTAAGTGTCGCCATGTTGACAAACAATATGCCCGCACTACTCATTTTAAGCAAAAATCAAGACTAACTGAATGCTTCAGATACATTCTATAATATATATTTGCACGCATATGCACGCACGCATAAGAAAATATACAAATACACAGAAATTGTATACTGCACACATAATGACAGCCGGCTACTTTCGCAAACATAAGAGAATGAAAAATGAAATGAAAATAGCAAGCATGTAACATAAGAACACGTTTTTTTTTCATTGCTATAAACAGTTTTTCGACATCAATCTGATACATTTTCATCGTTATAAAAGGTTTCATCGTTATATCCGGCATCGTTATAACCGATAGCAAATTACTTTGAGTTAAATGGAGTTTGGCCTGGACTTTGGAAATATATCATTATATCCGGTTCATCGTTATATCCGATATTGTTATAACCGATTTCTACTGTATTTCAAGTGTTTGAAATATTCGGGTATATCTGATTTGGCCATTTAAAAAAACTTGCTAAAATAACAGAAGGTAAAAACGAAGATCGAAAGGCAAAAATGTATACAAATATTTTTTATCAATAATGTATTACAAATTAATTTGTTCGTATTTTGAAAAGAGCAACCTGTGCCAAATTCTGAAATAATTAATCTCTCTATCGCGATAACTCTTCTTATTACCGTCTATTTTTAAAGTCTGTGTGACTGAAAAATGGAACTGATAAGGAACACGTGGAGAGTATACCTACTCATTATTAGATATACTCTGGATAATACAACAGTCTAGTGAAGATCGACAAATCCATCCGTGAAGGGTTCTCACAAGAAGCTTATAAAGCGAAGAAAAGAAACACTAACCAACTACTCCAATACAAACCTTCAGAATGAAATAACTTTGTGGTTCTTGATAAAGGGTATTTTATGAAGAATAATAGGATTTTAATTTCAAATAAAACAACAACGGTTTTATATACAAATTTAATGTTTGCCTTATTTTGAAGCTGGGTCAATGCAGTTGTATTCGGAATAATGTATACCACGGATTTGTTTATTTTAACGCACCCAATGGCTCCACCTTATTCAAAACTTGCGCCTGTATGCCGGCGACAGATTGACAAATGTTGACTTCCAAATGATCCTCTCTCATTGTGAACATAATCCCAAAAATTAGTATGTAATGGGGGATTTATTTAGAGATACATTTTCAGTAGCGGTTTTATGACAGATCACCCGTGAGTCGTGTCCACCTGTCATGGTACTTTTGTTCAGCATTGTTTGACATTTCATCATGGAAAGACTTAGCCTGGCACAGCGTCTACAAATTATTCCTCTGTATTACTAAAATTAGCATTCTACGAGGAATTTATTTCGTGCGCTTAGAGCAAATTATGGTCCACATAATCGGCCTACCGAACGCACATACCATCGAAAAATTTGAAACTCAGTTTTCATTATTGGATAATATGCGACCAATAAGACCACATCCAGCACGTACTAAAGCGGTACCTGAGAGTTTCCGCGCTGACCGTCATGAATCGATTCGGCGCCGGACCGTTCTGAACAGCTTAGCTTGTCCTATGCAAGGACTTGGCGTATTTAACATATGTAATGATCTTGGCTTAAAATCTTACGAAATACAGCTCGTGTACAAGAAGGCCCGCCTTCCGTTTCACCGTTTCAGTCTTGAAAAGCTTGAAGAAGATCTTCTGTTTTCGAACAAAATTTAGTTCAGCGATGCGGCCCATTTCTGGCTTAATGGCTTAATAGCAGACCGAAGAGGTTCAAAAACTGCCATTACACGCAGATATTATTTGGTGGAATTATCGGTCCGTATTTGTTCAAAAATGAGGCGGCCAGAACGTAACTGTGGATGACGCCCGTTATTGCGCCAATGATAATGGACTATTTGCTGCCTGAAATTGAAGCCCGTGATCTCGACGACATTTTTTTATTAAAAGACGGCCGGGAGAGCACTTCCCACACAGCCCGTTAGACCATGCTTTATTGCGAGAACAATTCGGTGAGCAGTTGTTTTCTCGCTTCGCCTAGATCATGTGATATCACACTTCTAGACTTTTTTCTTCGGGGCTTTGAGGAATTGGAAGCCGACATTACTGGCGTCATTCGCCAAATATCGAATGCGTCATCGAAAATTGGAACTTCAGAATGGACCATATTAGCCACAGTGTTATGGCCAACATTTGATGGAAAAAAAACTTTAAGAAATAAATGGAAAGAATGGTTCCTCGCCAAGAGATGGTCCAATCGCCGAACTTATCCTTCACTAAATAGAACATAGCATTAGCTGAAGCTGTATGAAACGCAGCGCCATATTGTTGGAAATTGGGCCACAGAAAGAAGCAAAGTTTTTGCAGGTTCCAAATTCTAACTCATATGATAGAGGATAGACCTCAATTAAGGCCTACTAAAAATCCTACTGATTGAAAATTATCGTAATTAAATATGGTAATTATACGTTTCATAATAATTATCTATTAAAACCAACAAAACTGTCACCATACACATATTTAACGAGTTTTTTTTACACTGAAACAAGCATTAAAGCAACTACAAGCACTAAAACCACATCCACTATGAGTGCGGCATAGGAAAGAAGAAAACAATTTCCTTCTCTCTCATTAGTCAACAATATGACGAAGAGATCGCCTATACATCCAACTCGTACTTATACAACTTGAATCGCGTCGGAAAGCAGTTTGCAACAGGTCTCCATATCTTTCAAACTCCCGGCAACTACTTTCAATTTTAGAAAAATATGTTCGTACTCACTTTCAATGTCAAAGTTATTTAATGGTATCTCAGTGGGCAGTGGTATTAATAAACACACACGATGGTCTTCCATATTTTTAAGCTTAAAGTACGCGGCTCCCTCGCTTAATTGCCAGGACACACGCTACTCAGCCAATTATGCAGCTCACAGTAAGATCCACAATGTTTTTCCCATTCCATGGTGGCTCTGTGGAAAACTTGTCTGTTAACTTTTCATTTCACGCTCTGCTATCAGCTTGTCGTTCATGTGAATTAATACCATCTACAGCCATGGACAAAACTATTAGACACAACTTAATTTTCACTTATAAATGATTGGAAACCATTCTAAAAAATGCAATGGCCCTTAGTAATAAACAAATTTAAACTCGAGTTTTACGTAAACTCGAAGTTAATACGAAATCCGTAGTAATAAACGAATAAAATCGACAAATATTTAATTGTGGTCAAGTCGTATCTAAATCGAATTAAAAAGTGGCAGTCAAACGTTTCAAAATGAGTTTCGAAAGAATTTTACAACATTTAGATACCTATTATTAATGATTTTTTTGTGATCATTGCGCAGTTATTTGATTTGGAGTCAATAATGTCGATGTAGGAAGCGATGATGTCTTTTAAACATTCCTTCGCCTCCACTGTCCACTTTTGGTTCCTTTCACGTTTTTAAAAATAAAATTCTTTAATAATATAAGAAGAATTCGTTAATAAATTTACCACATTAGAATTTGACATTTCAATTTCAAATTAGTCTGTTTGGTATCTTTTCTGCGGAATTTTTAGCTCGCTCTCAAATATTAAAATAATTTGAAAATTGGGGGAAAATCCTCTCAGCAGTGGAAAATTCGTATGCAAAGTAAACAAACGCGTTTTCGTAAAACCTCCAAATTTGTTTTAGTTTTCCACTAACAATGAAGATTATGACATTTCACAATTGTCAGAATAGCTGGTTTGACAGAATCGATGAAACTACGCGAAGAAAAATACCGTGTAAGTTCGCGTAAGTTTGTGTACGCTCTCAGTGGAGAAGAAATTTTTTGAACTGTCATTTGGCTCTCTCTTTTACAAATATTTTGGGTTAACAAACACGAAATTCGTAAGAATCTTACAAATATGTACGAATTCGTGGGTTACCAAACAGGCCTATTGAAATTTGAATATTTTTATCTGTCAAAGTCAGCTGCCTCAGTTCACAATAACGAAAATTTTAAATTGAGTCACAATGATTACGTTATGTGACTTTTGTTAAATTTGATTTATTACTACGGAACGTGAAAATTAGCTTAGCTACAACTAACAAAATTAGACTTTAGGAGTAACTTTAAGGATTTCTGTTACTAAGGGTCAATGTGTCTAGTTTTTACTTATTTAATAAACTTTTAAATTATTTTAGCATGGAACTAAGTGTTTTCATAATTATAGTCGCCTGTACCTGCGGTTCACTTTATCGTTAGCGCCTCGTATTAAAGTTAAAATCAGCCGAACCTTGTATTAAATATTTAATATGGAGCTAGACTACTAAGTTTTTTTTTATCAAAGCCGTCTGTTGAATTTCTTGTATTAAATTAACCTTAACTAAATGTTGAATTCCAGCAAATTGAATATTATGTAATGTAAAGTAATTCACTTAACTCATATCATTAAATATTAACTTTTGTAAATTGCTATTGTGAATAAGAAAAACCATCCAAACATTTGAATTTGCCGCCTATCGGCCATATTTTGTATATTAACGAAGAATGTAACCCAAAAGAAAATTGTCAACTGAAAGGTGTATAAAAACCAAGAAATAAAATGAACCAGTACTCAGAATCGAGATTGAAACGCTGTCGTTTTATTTGCCTACAAGTAATCGTCGTTTTATCGCTTCTAATCGTTACATATACATAGTCGCATAGTTAATTCGTCTGAACAGTTCGCGCTAGTAAGACTAATTCTTACATCTCGCCCCGTAAGATCAACACCCATTTAGCTCCAAGTATTAGTCGCGGTCATCAACTCTTGCATGAGTGCATTGACCCCTGCGTTTTCGGCAACTGTTACCCCTCATTTGGTGCACTATCAGCTGTGCATTCTTTTCGTCGTTGCAGTAGGATTCGTTATTCAAAGACCTTGTCAATGTCCGAATTCCTAACTGCCGGGCAGGAAAAATATACCTGATCGTACATTTTGGCGCCCAACTTGTCGGTAAAAACCTATTTTCGCTGTAATAATTCATAAGCAGAATAATCAATTCGGGTTCGAAAAAAGAAAACCACATTATATAGTGTACAGTGACTACGACAAAAATTGTGAAGTGAAGTGTAAGAAAATTTCTGAGAATAAAAAGAAAAAATAAAAATTATAATTAAAACGATTATGTTCGTATGAAACAAATCCGGTATTGTTAATAAAAAGCTCAGAAATTTTAAGTGTGTGAAAACTGTGGTTCGGCTAAAAATACGGTGTTCGGTACGGTAAACGGTTCGGTTATCAGAACAGTAAAGCACAACAGTGCAAAAAACAGTGCAGCGCAACGGTTCAAGTAGCGGGTAAAACTGCAGACCATTCAACAGTAGCGGTACAAATCAGAAGCATAGCAGTAAAAACCCAGTGAAGTAGCGGATTGAAGAACAGCAATTTAATAAAAGGGTTAAGTATAACTCCTTCCAAGGTATGTTGCCAAGTTATCAGCGTTTTTAATCAAATCCATATTTAGAAAAAAAAAAAAAAAAAAAAAAAAAAAAAAAAAAAATGTTCCTTGATTTATAATTTGCCTTGCCTCACTGTCGGTCGTTCGCTCTAAATTACATAACACGATCGCCACCTCTCACATCACACACACATTCACACACTTCACTCAATCTTGCTAATCTTCGGTAGTAATTTTTTGCATCAGTGTACATAAGTATATACATACATGTACATTGATTCGGGTACATTCGCGCGATCAGCTGCTAGATTTTTTGCATTTTTGGCTAGTGTCTGCATGGATATACATAGATTCCACATTACACAATAAGTGTCAGCTGTATAGAAAGAGAGGAATTGTTGCACACAGCGTCGTTGGAGAATTTGTTGGGGAAACATCTGAAATATGCATATTTAGTCGCTCTATTAGACACATATTAAAGTTACATGTTGCTGAACTTCTAGGAACATTGTTGCAGTAATCGACATTATTCTATTTTGCTAGTTGTTTACTTTTGTTACTTCCAATTCCTGGTCGGGGGAAGCTCTTTGGGAATTTTTAAAATATTAAGGAATTAGCTTAGCGTATTTTGTCGTCGGAGTCGAAGCACTCAATTTCATCGCAAGTTAATTCAAACAATTGAAAATTCATCATGGCTGAGGAAGCACAGAAGATAGAGGAACTGAAACAGCAGCGGTCGTCTACAAAGGGTAGTATAACCCGCATAAAAAACATCATCGACGTTAAGTCAACCACTCTTACGCCAACGGAACTAGAATGCAGATTGGGGATTTTAGAATCCTATTTCAAACAGAGCTTGTCATTACAAACGCAGATTGAACGATTGTTACCCACAGACACTGGCAGAAGCGAGATTGAGGAGCTATACATTACTACCAAATCTAAAATACTTTCGCTTATGGGTGAAAAGGGACGAGGCAGTATATCTGATGCATCATTCTGTATGCCGCCGCCTATTAATCGTCTACCAAGCCTTCGATTGCCCAAATTCAGTGGAAAATATGCAGAATATAAAAACTTTATAAACACGTTTAACCAATTAGTTCATCAGGACTCTTCACTCTCTACAATAGAAAAATTTAATCATCTGTTGTCATGTCTTAGTGATCAGGCCCTCGGAACAGTTCGAGCATTTCAAGTAACAGCTGAAAATTATCCAAAGGCATTAGTTAGACTCAAGGAGCGATACGACAACGATTGTCTTATTTTCCTTGAAAACATTTCGTCATTAGTTGAGTTACCCAAGGTCGCAAAGGCATCTCCTTCACAGCTTCGCAACTTAGTCGATAACATTTCCGCTTTGTTTAGTTCGTTAAAATCGATTGGGTCCGAAGCAGACATCTGCAACGCAATAATTATTTATATTGCTATGTCTAAAGTAGATTCGGAAACGCAAGCCAAATGGGACGAGCAGCTGGACTACGATAAACTTCCTACTTGGGCGGATTGTGCCACCGTATTAAGCAGGCGTTGCCAATATTTGGAAGCACGCGAAAGCAAACAACAGCGGTCTGACCCCAATCAGAGGTTTGAATCCAATCAACGCCTGCAAGGTAGATTGAGGCCTGCGTCTGTCGTAAACCAGCGACCTCAAACATCATTGATTATAACGCAGAAGGCATGCGTATATTGCAATGACAGTAATCACCCGATTACTAACTGTCCAAGGTTTGCTAAACTGGCAGTCATGGAACGCTTCACTAACGCAAAGAAGCTAGGATTGTGCATCAATTGTTTGACTAAGGGACACAATGTAGCGAAATGTACATCGGCATATAAGTGCAAAACTTGTAAGCAGCCGCACCACACATTGCTTCACAGAAATCAACCCGATCAGGCCGGCTCTAGCTCTAATACACTGCATGCAGCTAATGATACCGGACGATCCGCTTTAGAGGACCAGGTCATTCTGGCAACGGCACTAGTTTTAGTAAAGGATTCTACAGGTTGCTTTCACATAGGAAGGGCTTTGCTTGATTCGGGGTCTCAAGTAAACTTTATTACTGAAACTTTTGCTCAGTCTCTCAGTCTTCGCAAAATAAAAAAGATGGTAGATATTAGTGGTATTGGGGCCTCTCAAACGAAGATCAACTTCCAAACACAAACAACAGTCAGGTCTCGACATAACAATTTCGAAGTTTCATTGGAGTTTCTGGTATCGTCATCAATCACAGGCTATCATCCAGATAGAGCGCTCAGCACTATTAATTGGAACATTCCGAAAAATATTGAACTAGCTGATGAAAACTTTGACAAGCCATCACAAATTGATTTGCTATTAGGTGCAGAGGCCTTCTTCGACCTACTGTCCATCGGTCAGATCAAACTTGGCAAGGAGCTGCCAACACTTCAAAAAACATCACTTGGATGGATTGTATCTGGAAGATACCAGACAGGGCGAAGCAACACCACTCCGAGCTGCTTAGTATCACAAGAAGAATCACTGAGTGATTACGTGGAGAGGTTCTGGCAGCTCGAAGAAGTCAATTGCTGCAAATCAAGGTGGTCAGAGGAGCAAACGCAGTGTGAAGAAATGTTCAAGAATACAATCGAGGTATTGCCAACTGGTCGTTTGATGGTTCGACTGCCATTTAAGAAGGATCCCGAATGCCTAGGCTCATCATATGACATCGCTTTTCGGAGATTTTTGTGTCTTGAACGCAGACTTTCAAGAAATCTGGAGCATAGAGAGCAGTATATCGATTTTTTGAGGGAATACGAGGCATTAGGACACATGTCGGTGGTTAAAGTTCCTGACTTAAGCAAACCAAACTACTATCTACCGCATCATTGTGTGCTTAAACCCAATAGTCTTACGACCAAACTTCGAGTTGTGTTTGACGGATCATGCAACACATCTTCACAAATTTCTCTAAATGAAATCTTAATGGTTGGTCCGACAATTCAGGATGACCTTTATATTACTTTATTACGTTTTCGATTGCATAAATTCGCATTAACTGCAGATATCGTCAAAATGTATAGGCAAGTTTTGGTTCACCCATCAGATAGAAGATTTCAGTACATACTATGGAGAGAGAATGCACAGCAACCTGTAAAAACGTATCAGCTGAACACAGTGACATATGGAACATCAGCTGCACCATTCCTGGCCATACGAAGTCTTCGGTATCTGGGTGAACAACATTTGAAGAAACAAACTCTTGGCGCTAATGTGCTTTTGTCTGATTTTTATGTCGATGACATGCTGACAGGAGCAGATGATTTGGAGACATTGAGGCAATTAAAGAGTCAGGTGTCATCAATATTAAGGTCCGCAGGTTTTGAGTTGTCCAAGTGGCATAGTAATAGTTCGTCGTTTTTGCAAGGTTCGTTCGAAGACCAGCAATGTAAAGACTTGAAACTAAACGAATCTAATCTCACAAGCACACTTGGTATAACTTGGGACTCAAGCGCGGATGTTTTTAAATTCTCTTACCAACCTAGTCGTTCTTATAGCAAGTTCACAAAACGAACTATTCTATCTTTGTCCTCATCATTGTTCGATCCAATGGGTCTGTTGAGCCCAATTGTTATAAAGGCAAAGATCATCCTGCAGAAACTTTGGGTGGAGAAGCTAGATTGGGACGCATCAATTCCTCAAGGCATCGAAACGGACTGGCGACAATTTATGGTCGACTTGAATTCAATTCAAAACTTGTCAGTTCCAAGGTACACGTTGAACGAGAATTGGGAACAGTACCAAATACATGGATTTTGTGACGCCTCATTAGATGCATATGGATGCTGCATTTATCTTAGATCAAAAAACAAACTCGGAGATGTAAACGTGAAGATATTGACCGCGAAATCAAGAGTTGCACCAGCCAAGAGAAAACAGTTGCCTCGGCTAGAGTTATGTGGTGCTCACCTTTTAGCTAAATTATGGAGCAAAATCAAAGGTATTTTCGGTCAATCATTTACAGAGGTGTATTTTTGGACAGATGCAGAGATAGTCTTGCACTGGATTAACACTCATTCATCCAAATTAAACACATTCGTCGGAAATAGAGTAGCTGAAATCCAGGAAACTACGGCAGATGTTAATTGGAGGCATGTACCTACTCAAGATAATCCAGCAGATAAGGTCTCAAGGGGCTGCACGGTTGTCGAATTAGAGCAATCAATTTGGTTTACTGGACCCACATTCTTATTAAAGGAGTTCGAGGACTGGCCAAAGTGCGCAAGTCACCAGTTATCACCAGAAGAGCGTAGCCTGGAAAAACGCAAAACCTCACTGCTATGTCCGAAGAAAGAACCCAATTCACTCCTGGAAACAATTTCAAGGTTTAGCTCATATTCGAAACTGCTTCGCGTGTTTGCATACCTATTAAGGTTTTCGGATCGGGCGAATATCCGAACCAAGGGAAATTTGACGGCAAATGAGATCGAAAGGGCCTTAATTCGAGTGGTATGGATTGTTCAACAAGATTTCTTTCCAGAACAAATAAGGGCCATTCACAAAAACGATCAACTGAAGGGGTCAATCAAATGGTTAAGTCCCTTTCTCCATGTAGTAGATGGATTAGAGTTGCTGAAGGTAGGAGGGCGCTTACAAAACGCAGTTATTCCAGAAGAACGCAAGCATCCCTTACTTCTTCCAAAGGATAGTTGGTTCGTCAAGTGTATGGTTAGACATTTGCATAGTTCAAACTTTCATGCAGGACCAAAGGCTCTTCTAGCACTTATGAGAAGGAGGTTCTGGGTAATTAATGCTAGGCAAATAGCGAAAACCACAGTCAGAAACTGCATCCACTGTGTCAAGTATAGGCCCAAACTTCTTAGCCAGATCATGGGAAATTTACCAGCAGCAAGGGTAACCGTCTCGAGACCATTTTCCTCATGTGGTGTTGATTTTTGTGGCCCAATATCCACATTTTATAAGATCCGAGGCAAGGTGCCGTATAAGACATACGTGGCGGTTTTTGTGTGCTTCGCGTCGAAGGCAGTTCACATGGAAGCCGTCTCCGACCTTTCTTCGGATGCTTTTTTGGCAGCCTTCAAACGCATGATAGGCCGTCGAGGACTTCCGAAGGAGATTTATTGTGACAACGCAACAAATTTTGTTGGAGCTCAAACAAAACTGCGAGAACTACACAAATCATTTTTTGATATTAAAACTCAATCTTCCATTAACAATTTTTGCATCGACAATAATATCAACTTTTTGTTTATTCCACCCAGGGCGCCACACTTTGGTGGTATCTGGGAATCTGCCGTGAAAACAGCCAAAGGTCATCTGAATCGCAGCTTAGCCAACGCCAAACTCACATTCGAAGAGCTATCAACAGCACTGGTCGAAATCGAAGCAGTGATGAATTCCAGGCCACTGACGCCGCTATCAATGGATCCGAATGATCTAGAGGCATTGACCCCAGGACACTTTATCATCGGCGCACCGCTGAAGGCACTACCGGAGCGGTTAGACATGGCATCGAACATCAGTTTCCTGCAAAGATGGCGTCGCATCAACGCCGTTAAATCTCACTTTTGGAATCGATGGTTGCTCGGACGAGTCATACACACCTCCACTGGCCAAGATGGTCGAGTCAGAGTCGCAGATGTCAAAACACCAAAGGGAGTAATTCGTCGCCCGATACGAAAACTGGCACTACTTCCTGTTTGAAAGAGTCCTTTCAAAGGGGCCGGAATGTTGAATTTCTTGTATTAAATTAACCTTAACTAAATGTTGAATTCCAGCAAATTGAATATTATGTAATGTAAAGTAATTCACTTAACTCATATCATTAAATATTAACTTTTGTAAATTGCTATTGTGAATAAGAAAAACCATCCAAACATTTGAATTTGCCGCCTATCGGCCATATTTTGTATATTAACGAAGAATGTAACCCAAAAGAAAATTGTCAACTGAAAGGTGTATAAAAACCAAGAAATAAAATGAACCAGTACTCAGAATCGAGATTGAAACGCTGTCGTTTTATTTGCCTACAAGTAATCGTCGTTTTATCGCTTCTAATCGTTACATATACATAGTCGCATAGTTAATTCGTCTGAACAGTTCGCGCTAGTAAGACTAATTCTTACATCTCGCCCCGTAAGATCAACACCCATTTAGCTCCAAGTATTAGTCGCGGTCATCAACTCTTGCATGAGTGCATTGACCCCTGCGTTTTCGGCAACTGTTACCCCTCATTTGGTGCACTATCAGCTGTGCATTCTTTTCGTCGTTGCAGTAGGATTCGTTATTCAAAGACCTTGTCAATGTCCGAATTCCTAACTGCCGGGCAGGAAAAATATACCTGATCGTACACCGTCACTTTTATGTGTGTTCGAATAAAATTTCTCATAGGAACGTTGTGAAGTAGAAATTATATAGCAGCTTACTAAAGTGTCTATTATTGAACAAAAATTAAAGTATTCTTTTAAGTTTAAAGTTGCGTTTAACTAGTACGGGGTTAAACCGATAAAGTAGGGTTGACAATAAATTTACGCCATTGTTATTATGAAGTACATATTAGGGTACTCTTTAACTAATATTTCATAGATCCACCCTTGTTTTTTTTTTTTATAACTTCTTGATCCGTTTGTATACTCCGGTATGGATTTGCACTTCTGGGGACGAATGTTTTTCTTCAGACGAGCCCATAGATGCTCAATTGAGTTTGATCCAGCATCGGAATATAAATCTCGGAGTTCATCCATCCCCGACAAATAAATGGAGCTCCCACTGCGCCTAACATCATATACCCCAAATTATTACATAGCCCGCAGCTTGATTTACGGTTGGAACCAGACATTCAGGATTGTAAGCTTCCCCAACCTCGTCTGCCAACAGTCTCAGAGGAAATATCGACTGAATTACTCATTACGCATTCAAAAGATTGCATTATTTTTTTCTACCATTCAATTGAATGCAATCACAAATTTACAAGTTTACAAGTTTTTTATTGAACAAGTTATTTACAATTGGCTTGACTAGCTTACAAAATTGCTTGTTATATTAATATGTTGGCCCAACAATAGGAGCCCAACGGTTGAAGTTTGTTTTTTTATTAATAATTTTAAATTAATACATAATAAAATTGGTAAAAATAATAAAATCTTAAAATACGATGAGTCTCTGGACCTCAGGTTGTTCAAACCTGGGTGTTAATGTTTTTGTTGCGTGGTGTTGTGGTTGTTGTCATCGGGGTATTACCCGCGATGATAAGTGGTGTTAACGAAGTTGTAGAAGGGAATGGGATCCCCATCGATATTGGTTCGGAACTTTTCTTCATTAAGTAGTGTCATTGTTGTCAAGAATCGGTGCTCGAGAGTTTGCTGCTGATCTGCTATGCTTCTGATAATGTTGTTTGGGTGACTGGTGATGTTTTGAATCGTCTTCTTGGACAACAAGGTGACGTAGCTCTCGATTGGAATGATGCGCACCTCTTCGTTCTTGACGCACCGTTGTCTTTGTCGGTCGTAGTCTAGACCGGTGCAGATTCTTAGTATCTTTCTTTCAAATATGGCTAGTTTGTTAATGTAGGTCTTTAAGATAGTGTACCAAATAGGGAAGCAGTACGTCATTATGGACCTTATAAGCTGCTTGTATAGAAGCCGCTTGGTTGCCGTGCTGAGTCCATTCCGTGTGCAGCATTTGGCTGCTGATCTGCATCTTGAGTTGGCTGTTCGTCTAAAACAAGCCAGTTCCCTTTCGCTGGTGTTGATCCGTATGCCCCATTTTTGGTAGTAGACAACAAGCAGACAGAAATCACTTATGACCTCAATTGAATGCTTTGTATTCTTTTGCATTAAGTCAAATGACTTAATTCATAAAATTCATAAAATCCTTCGTATTGTTCCTAATTTACCATCGTTGAGCATCAAATTAATTAATATTAATCCAAAAAAATGCAAATGAATGTAATGAGTGGAAAAGAATGCGATAGAATACAATGCATTCAATTGAAGTCATAAGTGATTGCATTCAATGAATGCATTCAATTGAATGGCCGAAAAAAGAATGCAAACTTGTGAATGCTTAATAAATGGTGACTGCATTCATTTTTTTGAAGTCTCAAAATGAAGTCAATGAATGCAATCAAAAAATTGAATTCATGCAATGATCTTGAAAGATGCATTCCAAAATGATTGCATTCTTTACAACTCTGCTCTATGATAACGCAGTGTTCTCAGATTTTGGTTTCGCGTTTTCTTGTTCTCCCTTACTTAGACTGTACTTCTTGGGTCTAAGAAACTTCTTGTGATTGTGGTTTGCATAGCACAACGCGAACACTTCATGTGGTTGGCAATCTGGACTTGAGAAATGTTCATAGAGTAAGTATTTTTTTTACGTTCGGGGTTCGGCTTAACGTAATTCCCCTTTTTTTGGCATATTCTTAGGTGTTTGTATTGCCGTCAGTCAATTCAAATGAATACCTACAAAAATTCATAATATTAACGAATTATAAAAACCTACCGTTCTGATATTATACAGTAACAATACTGACAACAAAAAACAGATTAGAGAAGAATACATTTGCAGCAGTTGGGAAAATAGTAAATGTAGCTAATAAAATTGTCCATTGCTGTATATACGAGCTATGCATGGAAATAAGTAAATCGTTGTGGTTGAATCGCCACCTCTGACCAAAAAGCAAACAAAAAAAAATGGCAAACCGGATAGATCGATGTTTCCGAATAAATAGAAAATAGAAACCGGCACTCGACGGATGCGGATCATCTCAAATGCGAAGCGACAGCAACAGGAAACTCGTCTTGAGATGTGGCCGCAGCAGATGCTCAGCAGAAATATTTGCTGCTCACTATAAATAGAGGCGCATTGGTCAACGGCAAATCTAATTATCGACTTGTCCTTGAAATGTGAACATAGACCAGTGCCTGTGAATTGTAGAAAAGAAAAGTGAATATTTATCAACACAAGTGAAAATAAGTAGTTTCTATTGCAGTAATCTAGACGAATCTGTAAAAGAGTGATTAGGGACTGTGGAGGATATTTATCATTTTTGTGGATTTTTGGAAGGCTTACGTGCAACTCAGCGAGAATGCTTTTTTTGGTAAGTCTTGATGGTGCTTGGCTGTTTTCTCCTGTAAAAGAAAGCAATCGGTAGCAACTTTCTCTTGCACTTTCCCAAGGATACTACTCTCACTGAATATAACTTTGTTTGCATTACTACGGCTTGTATACTTATGTTAATTTCCATGCGCTAGCATTGTCATTGTGTGAACTATCACCGATGATAGATTTAACCCTTCGTTTCATCTGAATAATAAAAAAATAAAAGGAAACGTCTTGCTTTACATTCTCAATTTTGTGGTTTTAGCCCGTGAAGACACTCGCTTTCTTTTTGTCGCTCTTGTTGTTACACCTCAAAGTGTAATTTAAAGTTAGTGAACCTTTTTTGGTGGATCATTATTGTTATTATTATTTTTATTTATATCGATTTTTCAAAAGCTTATTCTCATCTGTAAGGCTGGAAAGCACCTATACGGGGTGGTTACCAAGGGATTATGCTCTGTTGGCTGTTCTAGCCCTTTAGTTCGAGTTGGTCTGTTGCAGGAAACGTCACGCTATGTTGCATGTATTAAGGATCACAGATTTCTGCATAATCTCTAGTGCGTTTTCAAGATTGTGTCTCTTTAGTTGGGCTAAAAGGTGTTTGGGTATCACTCCTGTGCCGGATAAGATTATTGGCGCGATATCCACTCTCTCCACATGATACATTGCCTTGAGTTCGTTTGCCAGGTCCGTATATTTTTTTGATTTTTGTACTGGACTGGATGTTGTTATTAAGGGGAATAGCTACATCAAACACAAATTTTCTTTCTAACTTTATCGAATAAGAGGATGTCTGTTTTATTAGCTCGTGTTGTGCGGTCAGTAATTATCGACCTATCCCAGTAAATTTTAAAGCTATTGTTTTCTAGCACAGGTGGCGGATCGTACTTATAGTATGGGGGACTCTGCATCACGAGATTATTTTGTATCGCCAGAACTTGATGTATGATCTACGCTACCTGGTTATGTCTTGCCGTATAATCGTGTGATGCCAGGCTCGTACATGCACCTATGATTTGATCGATAGTTTCCGCGTTGCTTTGGCAGCGACGGCATAGGGTAACTTCAGACGTTATGGCGCAGGGGGCATTATGGCGCACCTTGTAAATACCACATTTCCGGTTTACTTATAGAAAATAACACGATGGGAAAACTTGAGTCTTCCTTGATAGAGTGCCATGTTAAGTTGTCAAGCTGTTGTGATTTTTTTTACAATTAAAAAAAAATTCCCAACTTTTGTCATCTACATATATTTTTGGCTCTTTTTCATTTGCGTGTAGCTCCTTAAGTAAAGGGTGATTTTTTAGCTGGTTTGGTTTTGGCAACACTGGTTTTGACAGCTGACGTGTGTTTAGTACCTTGTGTCACTGTCAAACAGCTTCAGTTTGGTTTGCAATTTAACCATGGATCGTCTTACAAATGAACAACGCTTGCAAATTATTGAATTTTACTATCAAAATTCGTGCTCGGTTCGAAATGTTCATCGCGCGCTGCTTCCATTTTATGATCGGCATTCTCGACCTTCTGAGCAGTCTATTCGGAAGATTGTGACCAAATTTCGCACCAAATTTACTTTGTTGGACATTAAAACACCAACACGTTTACGTACTGTGCGTAGTGAAGAAAATATTGCGGCCGTATCAGCTAGTGTGACAGAAGACCGCGAAATGTCGATTCGGCGCCGTTCCCAGCAGTTAGGCCTTTGTTACAGCACTTTTTTTTGCCCGAAATGGAAGTTCTTGACTTGCATGATATGTGGTTTCAACAAGACGGTGCCACATGCCACACAGCACGCGAAACAATGGCGCAATTGCGAGGCGAGTTTGGTGAACAGTTAATTTCACGTTTCGGGCCGGTCAATTGGCCGCCTAGATCGTGCGATTTGACACCATTAGATTATTTTTTGTGGGGGTATGTCAAGGCTAATGTCTATAGGGACAAGCCCGCTTCGATTGACGCACTGGAAGCCAACATCCATGCATTCATTCGTGAGATACCGGCCGATATGTGTGAAAGAGTATGCCAAAATTGGACTCAGCGGATGGGCTACCTGAGACGCAGCCGCGGTCAACATTTGCATGAAATTATCTTTAAACATTAAATTGCAAGGTTCAAACTATTGATTCAAATAAATATTTCATTCATTTTTTCGAATTTTTTGTGTTTTTTTTTTAAAAAAAGTTCTCAACCTCTTAAAAAATCACCCTTTATAAAACGCACGGGGTTGCCGTACACAGTCAAGTGAAGTGAATCATATTAGTTTTCCTTTGGTGGCATTGATTAGTAACAGTAAATAAAAATCTGGCTTTTTTTTAAGTTTTGTGCAAATGTGTCTTTTTTATAATATGGCGCACTTGCCGTGGGGGCATTATGGCGCACTCTGGCCCTTATGGAGTTCGCATTGTTAAGCATGTAAAAAAAAATCATACTAAGACTATAGAACGATGACGACAGGAAGCATGTTTAGGTGCTACCACATGCCTAGGAGTAGAAAACGAGCAGAAAATTGTGGCTCGTGTAAGCAAACTACAAGCGTATGGATTCGCTCCTAACAGAAAAGAGCTGTTTTATATGGGCTTTGAACAGGCAGACAAATACAGGCCAAGTCACAATTATAATAAGTCGTAAGTGGTCCCACGACCCATGTACTTCATTCAAAAAACACTTGTGATAGCTGTAACAAATCAAACTGAGATTACAGCACCACGCCATATTGCCCAAGGGGATGCGCCATATTGCCATATTGCGCCATTTTTTTGTAAAACTTTTTTAACTTAAGGGGATCTTCTGGTCTAGCGCCATGGAATTTGACGAGTTTTTACGATTTTTTTTTAATGAAAATAATGAGCAACAGTATTTAAACTTTGTAGATATATTTAATCACTTAAACAATATACAAAAATATTAAAAGCAAAACAATAATAAAAATTTTAATTAAACAAAAATTGGTTTTACAGTTACCCTCTTCAAAAAAATGTATCTTGGGGGTATGTCGTGTTTTGGCTCTTCCACTGACCGAAAACAAAAAACACAAAAAACATTTTAATCAGTATGAATGTAGTTATCGCAGGAACTAGAATGAAAAAAAAAATTTGTAAATTCACAAAATGGCGTGTTGTTGAAATTTACGTTTCGAAAAAAATACCATTTTTCATTACCTTTTGTATGTAAAAAGTAAGAAATATTCAACGTAAAACATTTTTTCTAGTTCCGACGATAAGCACTGTTTTACTGAATAACATACTAAAATTTAAAACGAATCGGTCGAGTAGTTTTTTTTTTTATTTGTCTCTGCAGAAAAATATAGTTTCGAGTTAAATGAGTTTAAATTTTACCTGCTTCTGCGCTGACTTGCTAAATAGGCTGTAGAAGTCAAAATACTGGAAATATTAATACGAAAATTTAACAGTATACTTTTAAAACCATATACAGTATACTTATATACCATAATATCAAACAAAAAAAATTGAATTTTTGAAAAATCTAGACCAGAAGGTCCCCTTAACTTTTTTTTGTTTAAATCATTGAATTATTATAATTTTTTAACGTATTTTTGTTCTGATTTTCTTATATTTTCTAACTGTTTTTGTTTTTTTGATAAAAAAAGCTTTTCATGTTGAAATTATTTGAGAAACAAAAAAAGTGCGCCATAATGCCCGAAGTTACCCTAGGTCATTTTGTAAATTTTCTCGTAATACGACCTTGCGGTAGTTTTTGATTGCTACAACTTTATCTTGGATAGCAATCATAAAGCCTTCCGTTTCCGCAAAGAGAGAGCCGCGCTGAAGCCATAAATTTGAGCTGGGTATGTTCGATTGTCGACAAAGTTTTGTTGCAATTGTTTCTCCATACATCTATGCGTTCTTCGCGAGAGAGAACGTTGGGTGGTTTGTGAATCTCATTTGATTTTGAGTAAGTGGTGTATAGTTCTTGTCCGTTAGACATACTGTTCGAATTAAGTCTGAAGCTTCGATTTGACTTCGGAAGTAATTTCGGAGGTTTTTTATTTGAGAAAAGTGCAGGTTCGGTATGTCTAACAAACCTCTTCCACCGTCTTCATAAGGTAAGGTGACTCTTTCGACTGCACTTCTTTGGTGGTGACACTTTTGTCTAGGAAGGGTTGTTGAACTCGTCAAGATTTGTATTTGACTAATTAACAACGCCGAAGGAATATGTAATTACCAGCATTTAAGTGACTCTTGACTCTTGACTAATCTCTGTTGAAACTTGTGTCGTAATATTTTCTTCAGCTCTGATTCCTGAAGTTGTAGAAACCCAAGTTATTTGTAACTTTCATCTTGGCCCAAATTGGGAACGATGTTTTCTTCATCTAAATAGCACCCTTCGTTATCATTTTGTACCTTCCCCTTCTGGACATGCATCATTTTACATTTTTCTATTCCAAATTCCATTCCTATGGCATCACTAAATTGTTTGACTACTTGCATGTTGTATCATCCGGTGCATTTTTTCTTTACTGCTGGAATAAAGTTTTAAGTCATCTACATAGAATAGGTGATTGATTAGAAAATCATTAGCTTCTCCTTTTAGTTTAACCCTAGTACAGGGACTGGGATAAAATGTTACCCCAACGCTATTTTGAAATCGGACAAATTTTGCCAGGTTTTGAAACCTAGGTTTTTGAGCTACTACTACAAATTTTGTCCTGAGTCCATTTTTAACGTTTCCAACGATCTGGGAGCACTCCATATATTTTGCCCATATTTTATTCACAAGTCTACGAGTTATTTTCAAGCTATTTTCATTTATTTATTTTATTTTTATCTGCCTCGGCATTGTTTTTTATGCCATTTTTGTTTACAACTGCTTCTTGAAAGCAGTCCATTTCATGTTAGATTATACTTGTTTGGTCTATAAAAGAATAATTTTGCCACATCTAGCCCTCATTTAGCGTTTATTTGCGTTTTTCATTCGTGGGGTAAAATTTTACCTTGGACCTTGCCCCTGTACTAGGGCTAAAACCAAAGTGAAGATCTTTCAGCATTCTACTCAGCGGATTCATACTGAGGCAAAACCATAGAGGGCCATTATTATTATTATTATTATTATCATAGATTTGAATGTTCATTCTCAGCTTAAAGGCTGGAAAACACTTATATCGGGAATATGCTTCCAAGGGATGCGCTCTGTTGGAGCGTAGTCCAAGTTCTACGCACTTTGGTCTTTTGTTGCTGTAGTTACTGTTGGAGGAATTTTCTAACGGCGTTGCAGGCAATCTTTTATGATCCGGGATTTGATTATGACTTTTAAAATCTTTATTTATTCTTCCAAATCAATTGCATCGCCTTCAAAATGATCCGCCTCCGATACAATACATTTATGCCAACCTTTTCCCGAATCTTCGAAACAGGACAAAACATTTTCCAAAATGGTGGTTACCGATCCAACTGAAATGCCAATCAGGGCTGCCGTTTTGAAAATTCTAATGCGAGTATTTTAGACGTTTATAGGGGAGCATTTTGTGTCTAAGAGAAGTACAAAAAAGAAACGATACAAATCAAACATCAACAAGAAGCATTAGCCTGTTTAAACTCTAAAATTCAGTTTTTTTTTTATTTGTGGCCTGAAGAATTTTTTTTTGACAATATGTCTTAGTGACTGAAATAAGTATAAAGACACCGATGACCCCAATGTTCGGCTTAATTATGTCACAAAATGAGACAAATTTAAGAGTGTACGTATTTTGAAGGGGAAAAAATGCAGTTTATTCAGTAAAGAGCAAAACAACAGATAAACAAAATTCTTGATCATCGCGGATAGTTTCTTAGGTTCATCTCGGCAAAGTGCAAAGATTATCAGCACTCGACGTGACAGGAGCAATAAGGAGTACGCCACAGGTGGGTTTAGATATGATTCTTCATTACCTTCCCATTGACATGTTCATCAAAGGCGCAGCAGCAAAAGGAGCCCTCGGACTAAGAGAATCTGATTTGCTGAAACAAACCACGTATGGACATGCGGCGGTACTCGGAAAAATACAGGAACTGAGGAGATGCAATCCTGAAATTCTAACCAAGACCTACATTACTCCTCACTATGACTTTAACTTGAACGTACCAATCCTATTCCCCAGTAGGGAAGACTGGCTGTCAAACAAGGTGATCAGAGACAGAGAAATAGCATTCTTCACCGACGGCTCAAAATTGGATTTAGGTACTGGAGCAGGGTTCTACTCAGAAACACTAAATAAACGGGAATCCTTCAGACTACCGGATACATGCAGTGTTTTCCAAGCGGAACTACTAGTGATCGAAAAGGCCGCAATATTCAAAAAAGGAAGCGACCTCTCTCCGTCGGAGATAGCCATTCTGGTGGATAGTCAGCCAGCTCTGAAAGCAATAGGATCAATCACAATAAAATCAAAGGCAGTCCAAAAAAGTTGCAATGTACTAAATGCTATAAGGCACCACAAGGTTAGACTGTACTGGGTACCCGGACATAGCAATATTGAAGGGAATGAGTTAGCAGACGAACTAGCTAGAGCTGGATCAGTCATGAGCAATAGTGATGCTGACACCTCCATACTGCCACCGATCAAAACACTGTTCAGTACAATCGACCATTATAATTGAAAAAGAGACCAACGCTCTGTGGCTCACACGAACCGACTGCGTCACATCTCGCTCTTTATGGCCGACACTTGATCTTAATAGGACAAAGACGATGTTACATCTGGATAAATCCTCCGTACGCTTAACCACCGGAATAATCACAGGACACTGTGCCATAGGTCACATGACAAGCAAATGGCAACCTGAGTCTAACGATATCTGTAGAAGCTGCGCAGACGAGGAAGAAAGCGAATCGATCCAACATCTGCTCTGCCACTGTCCCGCCCTGCAAGAACGACGCCTCTGTACCTTAGGTCATAGATTCCTGGAAAACATAACAGAACTCGGAAATTCTAAGATATCGGATCTTTTACGATTCATCAAGAGCACAAACTGGTTTACGAATTGGTAAAAAAAGAGGATTTACTCCCAAACTATGAGGGGATTCACAATGGACCTTCGGGTCTCCAAGTGGAAATGATTGCTCGCTCAATCACACACCCCTCTCAACCTAACCTAACCTTCTTAGGTTCATCGTTAATGAACTCCAAGAACATTTACTGTTCCTGCAATAAAAAGTATTCTATAAAGACAGCAAGAAAAATAAGCATTAAAACGGCGAAGTTTTGGGTTTTACCTATCAAACCGTAAGCCAAGTACTTCGTATAACCTCCTCGGCTGTCAATAACTTCGAAAATTCTATTAGGTATAGAATTTATCAAGTTTTGCAGAACTTCTCCATTGATCTCATTTCTCATGCCTGGGCTTCTTGTGTTTTTAGCACTTTTACATTCCTGAACCTCCCATATAAATCACTCTAGCCATGATCCCCCCCAAGTGTTTTCGATTGGGCTCAGATCAGGACTACATGATGCCCATGGCAAACACCTTGTTCCGTTGACTTAAAACCATTCGCGGACTATTTTTGCCGTGTGAATAAGGGCATTGCCTTGTTGAAAAATAAAGTTTTCACCCGCCGGAATTTTTCCAAATTCGACTAGAGCATATTCGAGCATCTCTCTGTATTTTTCACCATTCATTTTGGGTGGTATCCGCATCAATGTGATTTTTCCATGATACCCAAAGGGACCCCAAACCGTCGCACTTCCACCTCCGGAATGCCGGCCCATTTTCACTGCTTTTTCGTCTCAGCCAATAAAAGCTGAAACCATCGGGACAGTTTGCTTCAAAACTTGCTGCACTCTTCTTACAGAGTTAATGGAAGTCGCAACTTGCGCCTTCTTATCTGACCAGCATTCAGCAGGTTTCGCCTAGCTTCGCGGTAAATAACATTTGACCAATTTGGTAAGCCTTGCTATTTGTGTGTAGCAATAACTGTCCGTTCCTTCCCTTGACAACTCAATCTGTTTCTAAACTGCTCTTGTGGGTACCAGTGCTTCATTTTTTCTATTTAAGAAACTATTGATTTACTTACGCTTAACATAATGTTAGCATAACGTAAGCAGTTCCGTATCTATATCTATATCAAACTGAACAGTTTGAGAATGTCTGGTTCTTATACTTATTTTAGCCACTCGTTATCGTGTTAGTATTTTAACAAAGTACTATTCAATGAAGTAAAGGTACTCAAATTACTACTTGTTTTAAAAAATGAAAATATTTTAGAGTGGAGTACAATCAGGACGAGGGGAGCACGGGTGACGGGAGTGGTTCGAAAGGGTAGTACGAATACTCCCCTAATACTCACTTCGGCAGCCCTGATGCCAATACTATCAACCAGTGTTACCGCTGAGAATTTTCAAAAAGTCGCAAAAAAGGTCTCACAGGCTCACAAAAAGTCGCAATATGAAAATTTGCCTATTTCTGATTGGGGATCTTATCCGGGAACCGGGTTCACATAAATAATGAATAAATATTTGTTTCAGAATTCATTGTCAATTTACAAAAAAGGAAATTGGTCAAAGATAAAGAAGTTTGTTTTAAGTAAAAGTTTTGAGAAAAATTAGTTTCAAGTAAAAAATTGGAACAGCAAATTTTCATAATTTTGAGTTTAAGGAGCCATAACTTTTTTGTGCCTGCATAAAATTCACAGTCTTCTTTTTATATGCTGCTACTGAATTGCCTCTCCAATATGTACAAAACTACTTTTGTAGCTATAATAGTTCATAAGTTATAACATATAAAGTAGTTGTAACTTCAAGTCGGCCCTCACTGCCGTACGATTTTTTGTTCGCCGGAACTTCAGAAATCTCTACTCAGAGGATTATACCTCTTAGCACAAAGGTTACGCTGCTATCAGCAAGGTCTCTAATTATTGTCAATCAACGATTTATGAGCACCAAATCATCATTGACACGTTGTTCATCAGTTGATGTTTTTGATTTTCTCGATGTGGTCAAAGCGTTCTCGACCCTCTTTGGACATTTTATGCCGATCATATGCTTATATATATTCGACATAGTCGGTCACGTAAGGTCCTCTGCAGCAGAAATTTCATTCCGCGCATAAAATTGATTTCAATATTTGATCCGCAAGCAGTCCTACATGCCCCTATTTAAAGGTTACAAGGGCTTTACATATGTTTGTTCATCAAACACCACCACCGTTGCCGCCCTTTAGATCGGTTTCTGAACTGAAGTTGTCTTACAATTAATTTTGACTCCATTTAATGAAGGTTCATGTAGGCACCTTAAGTGGGACATTTTACGTAACAGAACTCTAACCTTCTGCTGTTATGTAATTGACACCTGAATTATTTATTCAGTTGGATACGAAAGTAAAGCAACTCTGTTCCTCGTGCTGGGCCCAAATATGTGAAAGGTAAGAATAAGTCATTGACACTTCGCCAAGAAAGATTTACGATCGACTGCGATAGCCGCATTGGTAACGTATTCAAATTTATTCGGCTGCTATAGCTTAGCCAAAGTTAAAAATCCCACTAATCCCGACATTCTAGCGTTGTACAATTTAATTAATATAAACATGCTGTACTACAAGTCACAACTGCTATAGAGGAGAGACCGCTGCGTAAACGCACTCGAAATCTGAAAAGATATGCACTTTCGCACACACGTCTAAGAGTTATGCCCCACCATGCGGCAAAAGACCAAACTGGCAATGGCAACAATTTACACGTCGGATCTTTGATCATTTACGAGTATCACTTTGGGGACCAAACCAAGCTTCTGGTTTTACTCTTTCAGCTCTTAAGCCAATTTAGAAAGATATAATTCCTTTTTTTTCTATTTACAAAATATTGATATACTATTTCTATGGTAGGAGTTACAAGCTAACCGAGATATATTGACAGCGAGTGGTTATGAAATAAATTGTCATCTGATTTTGAACAGCCATTTGAAAAACGTTCGCGTTGGGCATGTTTATAAAGTATTTATGGTTTCTTACATTTTCAGCCAAACACAGACGGTAACTTGTTTTAGTTTCATGTTTTAGTGGAGGAGAAATTCACGCAAATTATGGCACAACGCAGGCCAACCACTACGCTGGACTGTAGGAAGCGAATGCAATCCACTTTTTCATTGGGATAATTTATTTAGTATCATGAACTAGCGGATAACATATGTATGACATGCTCACTCATCCTGACAGTGCAAGACGTATTTATTTTTTCAGATTGATTAGAGGCGAATTCAGTTTAAATGTGAAAACCTAAATCAATTATACAGTCTGTGGACTTAATTGACATCTACAGCATGTCTGCGTGCCTATTAGGTGAACGCAAATAAATTATACGCGCTTCGGAACGTTTAGATAGTCCTCTCTTAGAGTTGCGAATATGTATTCGAATGTTGTTCTTAATTTGTCTGCAAGTGCACGCATTTATAAAAAGCATAATTGATTTTAATGGATGGCAACTAAAAACACTTTAGTTTACCTATGTGTGACCTTCCCACTTTTTATATTGCAGTAATCATTTTAGATCGCTTTTTTTTTAGGTTAACACTGAAAGTCTTTGTTCGCAATTTTATTGGTTATATTCAAACGGCTGTTCTTAAATATTACTTCTAAAATAGACTCTTTCCTAACTGACAGGTACCATGATCTGTCATTTGAAAAACTTGAAGACATTTTGTTTTCTAATAGCGTTACAATACACTTGAGTGCGAATGTTACTGCAGTTGTGTCCGGTATAGTATAAAATATATATGTATGCCCCTATTCCGTAAGACAATTTTTGTTAAGTTGAGTTGAAATTTGGTTGAAATTCGAAATTCGGTATTATTGAACACAACTCTGAAAAAAAGAGTTGCCTGTCAACAAAAACCAAGAAGGCGAATCCTCTCTAGAGTTGTGTGGGAATTTTTTCTGGTATTATGATAGACAGCTCAGTTATGTTTTAAGTAGTTGTTTGCGAGTATCAACACAATTTCGGCAACGTTTCTGACACTTTTTCTTGATTCGGATATCATTATAGCATTTCTTGCAAATACATACTTTGTTTCTTCAAACGACCGGTGCTATCTCATTCTTCGATTGGTTGTGGAAGCGAAATGGAAGTGCATACATACTTCCGATTTGCGAGCCGAGTACGCTTCCCATGGCTGTTTTGATAAATAAAATCGCGTTGTCAGCGGATCTAAGCTCCGAACTTGAATCGATGGCAAGCATATATGTATCTCGAGCCAGTTATTTCAGGAAAAAATTGCGAAGATGTTTTCGGGCATTTTTTGGACCATGCTTTCAACAAGGAACATCAATTATATTGTAGAATAACGCCAAAGGCCACCGATTAGTTCTACGTTTAGTCGTATAACTCCCTTATGATCTACTCCACCGTTAGTCGAGTTGTAATGCACTTGTCGTATCGATTGCCCCATCGTAATGCATGCTGGATATCAAAATTACGGCTTTCTTCTTCTTCGGGACATACAAACATGTCATTGCTTCGGCTCGAAAACCAAACAAATTTGAATAGATTTCGCGGTCTTTCGATGGCTGCATCGCTATTGGGATATATGGTTAATTTTTCCAAAGCGTCCTCAGCAATGTCAATCCATTGCTCTTGAGATTATTTAGCAGAGGTAATAATGTGAAGACATTTTCCCTGGTGACATCCGGCCAAAACATTGTAGTACCTACGATTCACAAAATTTTTCCTCCGTCACTTATAGACAATACAAACACGAAAGAAATTAAGAAATCTCTTATCGCAACACTGCAATTGACGATTGACAATTCAAAACAAAGACTTGACATTGACTCTCACTCTGTGATCGCTGATCACTACAAAAATTAAGAAGGGAAAGTACTCAAACGTTATCCTTATTAGTTATTTTCATTATTACGCACACTTTCTACAAACATGATCGAATGATTTCTATATAAAACACACGGAAATATATGGGCTTTTTAGTGTGTAAAATGGGTCGGTAATGGTTAAAAGCATATATCCACATCAGTTGGAGAAAATGGTTTGACATCTTCAGCACTCGGAAGTGGTAGTGGTATTGCAATTGCAGTCGAGCGTCCATGCAAACTTAAGAAATCTTTGGTTTCGATTTGAACGAAGCAAAATGCTTCTGTGTTCTGTACAAAAGCACTTGTAAACATTTAAAAATAACATTAGTAATGCAAGTTAAATCATGTCCTTGAAGAGGGCATAAAAAAAATCGCGAACGCCAACCAAGGGGTTGGCCTAACCGTCCGACTTACTAAGGTAAAACACTGTGGTCAAAACAATATACTTTATTTCTTTAAGTTAAATCTTAACAACTCAAACTCCCGCTTAAGACTAATTCTTAAATCTAATCCATGCCCGTAGGAAGGCATCGTTCCCATCGTCCAATGTGCTAAGTCATCAATTCTATCTCGGCGCGTGTATCCGGTGCGGTGCAATTGGATCCCAGTGCACCGGCACAGTGAGAACATGTTTGCACCTGAACAAACTGACTCAGCGAATCCCGTATGATTCGCCGGCATGCACTTAGTGCGTGACCCAAGTACATTGTGTTAACTCCTCCCCCTTTAAAGATCTACGTCCCGTAGATCTAACGTGACGTCAGATGGCCAGGCTCGTGTCGTCGTGGGCTCTTGAACCCGGTGGAGCCCTTCGTCACACGCAGGATCGGTTCTTGTGCCAAGTGCATTTATGGATGGAAGATTTAGGTCCAGGTTAACTTTTCGCCATATGATCCATGCTATAACCAGTACTAGTATGATGATTGATGCGTCCGCAACAGACGAGATCGTAACGTGGTTGGTAAGATTCCTCAGCCGTTCTATGTTTCTTATACCTATGCCGTGCACATGTTCCAGGTCAATTTTTTGCACCCGACTTGTGATGTTCGTGAGGACGGGTGGGAGTACCTGGACATGGGAATACGTGGAGCTCGAAAATGTTCTGTTTCCTACTTGAATCATTTCGTTGTCCAGTTGAATCACATAGGTACCATTGAGAGTCCGCATGATGCTTTTGGAGACCAGTTGTCCTTCAAAATTCGTTACGAACACCATATCTTCCTTGATGAGTTCTACCACTTCCTTTGTGTTTGAACGGAAGGCACATGTCGTATGTCCTCCCTTCAAGAGTCTGGCCACGCAGCTGTCTTCCGCTAGTTTTTCTAACGACTTTTCGTCGCAGATTACTAGGTTATTAATGGAGAGACATTTTCCAATAATGCCGAACGTCTCATGCTGGTTGATTAGCATTCTATCGAATTCCATGTCGATCTGTAGACCATTGGTGATTGATGCTCTTGTAAGAAGCAAATTGAATTCCTCATTTTTTACCTTTGGCATTGAGAGGACGTAGAATAATAGTGAACCGTTCGTGTAGATGGATGGTGACCCGTGTTCTACGGCTTCAATCTCGTTAGCATATGGTAGTGTTTCCATTGCGCTAACAATTCTCCCGATTTCTTCCTTATCTAGGAGATTCGTATTTATTAGTTCACTCTTTGCTATTTGACAGGCACGTATCATTTCGTTGACCTCATCTCTTACTATCAGGATCTCGTTGAGAATGTCCTGCTCGAATCTTCCGACGCTTGATGACTGGACCTCATTCTTAAATTGGTCTATCATCCAATTGACCTTCTTCGTTGTTTCTCCCATAGCACCGAAAAGTTGACTGTTGATTTTGTACTGATGGTTGTTGTTTTCGATGATTTCCTGCTCGCTCGCAAGGATTTTGTCCCAATCCGCTGCGTCAGGGTTTCCTGCGACCCACTTCCAGGCCGATCCTATCCAATCGATGGACCTTGCGCGCCGACTTTTTCCTCCCTTGAGCAGGGTCAGCTTTTCACCGATCTCCCTCAGATAGAACTCAATTGTTGTTCTTTTTTCCGGGCTCTTAAGGCTCTCTGGGTTTATCGATGTGTTTAGCCTATTCAGCAGGCTGTCGAATTGTTTTAGGTCAATCACGTGCACTAGTTTGAAGTGCCCGTCAATGATCCAACCCTTGCCTTCTTTTATCGTGACGACGGGTGATTGATAGTTAAAAATTTGGTAGCCATTGACGGTGGCTAGGAAGACAGATATTAGCACTATATTTGGCATCACTGTGTGTTTCTTAAGAGAATTTTCCTTCTTATAAGTTTGGGTTTCGCTGAAGAAACAAAAAACAAAAAAAAACCTTATCGAATGTACTCGGGTACAATGTGGGTACGGTTCTTTTGGAAGGATCGTGTTATCCGTTTTGGGTACAAACGTTGACGATTGTAAGTACCCTACTAAGGCACGATTTGCTTCACACGAATCCTTTTGATTCCTGCGTGATCTCCATTCGCGTTCTCATGGGAACGATGGAAGCTTTTTTTGAGAGTCTATGTGTAATCACTGTGTTCTCATGGGAACAGTGATTTGCGTTCAACAGAACGTGTAGACCTCGTATCCTGGTTAGAGGGTAAAAGCGATCACAGGAAAAAAAAAGGATGTCGTCTACGGAACCGTCCCTGCTCGGGCGCCAGTTAAATCATGTCCTTGAAGAGGGCATAAAAAAAATCGCGAACGCCAACCAAGGGGTTGGCCTAACCGTCCGACTTACTAAGGTAAAACACTGTGGTCAAAACAATATACTTTATTTCTTTAAGTTAAATCTTAACAACTCAAACTCCCGCTTAAGACTAATTCTTAAATCTAATCCATGCCCGTAGGAAGGCATCGTTCCCATCGTCCAATGTGCTAAGTCATCAATTCTATCTCGGCGCGTGTATCCGGTGCGGTGCAATTGGATCCCAGTGCACCGGCACAGTGAGAACATGTTTGCACCTGAACAAACTGACTCAGCGAATCCCGTATGATTCGCCGGCATGCACTTAGTGCGTGACCCAAGTACATTGTGTTAACTCCTCCCCCTTTAAAGATCTACGTCCCGTAGATCTAACGTGACGTCAGATGGCCAGGCTCGTGTCGTCGTGGGCTCTTGAACCCGGTGGAGCCCTTCGTCACACGCAGGATCGGTTCTTGTGCCAAGTGCATTTATGGATGGAAGATTTAGGTCCAGGTTAACTTTTCGCCATATGATCCATGCTATAACCAGTACTAGTATGATGATTGATGCGTCCGCAACAGACGAGATCGTAACGTGGTTGGTAAGATTCCTCAGCCGTTCTATGTTTCTTATACCTATGCCGTGCACATGTTCCAGGTCAATTTTTTGCACCCGACTTGTGATGTTCGTGAGGACGGGTGGGAGTACCTGGACATGGGAATACGTGGAGCTCGAAAATGTTCTGTTTCCTACTTGAATCATTTCGTTGTCCAGTTGAATCACATAGGTACCATTGAGAGTCCGCATGATGCTTTTGGAGACCAGTTGTCCTTCAAAATTCGTTACGAACACCATATCTTCCTTGATGAGTTCTACCACTTCCTTTGTGTTTGAACGGAAGGCACATGTCGTATGTCCTCCCTTCAAGAGTCTGGCCACGCAGCTGTCTTCCGCTAGTTTTTCTAACGACTTTTCGTCGCAGATTACTAGGTTATTAATGGAGAGACATTTTCCAATAATGCCGAACGTCTCATGCTGGTTGATTAGCATTCTATCGAATTCCATGTCGATCTGTAGACCATTGGTGATTGATGCTCTTGTAAGAAGCAAATTGAATTCCTCATTTTTTACCTTTGGCATTGAGAGGACGTAGAATAATAGTGAACCGTTCGTGTAGATGGATGGTGACCCGTGTTCTACGGCTTCAATCTCGTTAGCATATGGTAGTGTTTCCATTGCGCTAACAATTCTCCCGATTTCTTCCTTATCTAGGAGATTCGTATTTATTAGTTCACTCTTTGCTATTTGACAGGCACGTATCATTTCGTTGACCTCATCTCTTACTATCAGGATCTCGTTGAGAATGTCCTGCTCGAATCTTCCGACGCTTGATGACTGGACCTCATTCTTAAATTGGTCTATCATCCAATTGACCTTCTTCGTTGTTTCTCCCATAGCACCGAAAAGTTGACTGTTGATTTTGTACTGATGGTTGTTGTTTTCGATGATTTCCTGCTCGCTCGCAAGGATTTTGTCCCAATCCGCTGCGTCAGGGTTTCCTGCGACCCACTTCCAGGCCGATCCTATCCAATCGATGGACCTTGCGCGCCGACTTTTTCCTCCCTTGAGCAGGGTCAGCTTTTCACCGATCTCCCTCAGATAGAACTCAATTGTTGTTCTTTTTTCCGGGCTCTTAAGGCTCTCTGGGTTTATCGATGTGTTTAGCCTATTCAGCAGGCTGTCGAATTGTTTTAGGTCAATCACGTGCACTAGTTTGAAGTGCCCGTCAATGATCCAACCCTTGCCTTCTTTTATCGTGACGACGGGTGATTGATAGTTAAAAATTTGGTAGCCATTGACGGTGGCTAGGAAGACAGATATTAGCACTATATTTGGCATCACTGTGTGTTTCTTAAGAGAATTTTCCTTCTTATAAGTTTGGGTTTCGCTGAAGAAACAAAAAACAAAAAAAAACCTTATCGAATGTACTCGGGTACAATGTGGGTACGGTTCTTTTGGAAGGATCGTGTTATCCGTTTTGGGTACAAACGTTGACGATTGTAAGTACCCTACTAAGGCACGATTTGCTTCACACGAATCCTTTTGATTCCTGCGTGATCTCCATTCGCGTTCTCATGGGAACGATGGAAGCTTTTTTTGAGAGTCTATGTGTAATCACTGTGTTCTCATGGGAACAGTGATTTGCGTTCAACAGAACGTGTAGACCTCGTATCCTGGTTAGAGGGTAAAAGCGATCACAGGAAAAAAAAAGGATGTCGTCTACGGAACCGTCCCTGCTCGGGCGCCAGTTAAATCATGTCCTTGAAGAGGGCATAAAAAAAATCGCGAACGCCAACCAAGGGGTTGGCCTAACCGTCCGACTTACTAAGGTAAAACACTGTGGTCAAAACAATATACTTTATTTCTTTAAGTTAAATCTTAACAACTCAAACTCCCGCTTAAGACTAATTCTTAAATCTAATCCATGCCCGTAGGAAGGCATCGTTCCCATCGTCCAATGTTCTATCTCGGCGCGTGTATCCGGTGCGGTGCAATTGGATCCCAGTGCACCGGCACTGTGAGAACATGTTTGCACCTGAACAAACTGACTCAGCAAATCCCGTATGATTCGCCGGCATGCACTTAGTGCGTGACCCAAGTGCATTGTGTTAACTTGCATATTCTTTACTTTGCATTTTTTCAATTTCTAGTTGTAATTGGAATATGTCACGGATAGATTTTCGTATGCGCACAACAATAACAATATTATCTTCATCATTACATATTATCATTAAAAAAATAAAATCAAAACTTCTTTTCATTCTGTTTTTATTTAATATTGAGTTTCTGTTGGCAAAATTATTTTCTAATTCGACCACCAGAGGTCAGATTTACGTTAAATAGTCAATTTGTAGTTGTTATTCGCATCTAAAAGTATGCATTTTTTTTTACAATCACAACTGAAAAAAGGTTGTTTTATGTAATATGAAAAATTCGTTCAGTTGTGTGATAGTGGAGTTGCGTAAGAGATGTCCCAACTAAATGGAGTTGTGTTATGGAATAGGGGCAATAGTTACAGTACTATAATATTTCGATTGCTACATAATCCAGTCTTCCCTTAACCATCAAAGGATCCTCAATTTTGTAGCTAAAATCTCAGTTCAGAAGATACGCAAACATCAAAAACAGAAAATCTAATAATGCAGTTTTGTTCGCTGTTCCTTTGTTATTCTTAGGCAGAATGATTTTCGAAAGAGCCGTTGTTAAAAATAGAAGAAACAAATATAAACTCTGAAGGTCGAAAAACGTTTAATTGAATAAAAAAAAAAAAATTTGCAAAAATAAAACAAGAGATCAGTCCGTCAAAATCACTCTTCAGCACCTGAACAAAGCTTATGCCGACGCGTAATATGTTCTTCTCATGGCGCACAGGAGAAACAAAATTATTGTATTTGTTGCATTTGGCCGAATATTTGTTGGCGATAAGCAAATGCGGACAAATGTTGCACTGACCACATTTACGTGATTTTTATTTAACTGAACATACGCTTCGCCAAACACATTTGCTGCACCGAACGGGCAGGCTTGCCACCTGCTGTTGTATCCGAAGCTAGATGTAGCCGAATTATCATTAGAATGCATTTTTACTTTTTTTAAGTTTAAAACAAACACACAAAAATTAATTGTACTTATGCTAAGCACCATGCGCGATGCGCGCGAAATTCAGACAGAAGAAACTTCAATTTTTTGTTGATCTTTCCATTTAGTAGGTACTACTGAAAAAATACGTAAGGTATTTTCTAATACTATGGCGCCTTTCGGTTAAGGATTCCGACCCCGTCCATCGGAGTCATCTACCGAAAGTGAAAACGACGTAGGTATTTCGACGACAAAATAAAAGTGACTAAAGCACGGATCTAAAGCTCTGCCAGCAAAAAAATTGTTCAACATTTTTACACGATATAGTATCAAAATTGATACTAATTCCGTTTAGGGGTTAAGGTGTCGGGGTTATGTACTTGGTTTAAACAATCCTCAAGGAACTCTCTCCAGTGGTTTCTATCTCTTGCCGTTTCTTTAGCTGAGTTCGAGTATTCTCTACCGTCCTTAATAATCTTTTCAGCAGCTCAGTTCCAGGTTGTTCTGGGCCTTCCTCTCTTAGTTTAACCTTCAGATCTTGCCTCCTAGATTTATTGAAATTGTCTACTTTCGTTCATTCTAGGATCTTTATAGCGGATTACACTTTAAGCTCATTCCGTATGTCCTCGCTTCTTATTCTGGTAATTCAGCTTCTCCTAAAACTGTTCTCAGGTATTTCATTTCCATGGCTTGTATCTTTTTTTCTTACCTTTCAGATTGGATACAGTTTTCTCCTCCGTGCAACAATACTGAAATATACATCGACTTAAATATGAATAATTTTGTTCTTCGAATTATTTGTTTGTGGTCTAAAAACGTTTCCTTCAACGCAGCATATGGGCTATTAGCGGATTGAATTCTAGTCTTTAATTTACCTTCCGAGCTTCGGTTGTCGTTGACGATGATGTCGCTTCCTAGCAATTTGTACCTTTCCACCTTTTCGATTGTTTCTTCATCCACTCTCACATTTATTACCCTCGTTCCATTACTGATCTGATCACCGATACTTTTGTTTTTTTGGCGTTCAATTGTTGGTTCTGTGGAGCGAGAATATCTTTTCACAGTTTAAGCACAGACAATTTATACAAAAAATATTGTCTGTGGTTTAAGATTCTTCAAACAGCACTATTTCATCTGCAAATCTGAATATAAATCGGCCTCAAGTGCCTATATGCAACTGTGAAACTTTCTATTATTTCTTGACAGGATCGTAGGAGGGTCATTTATTAAACAGAAGTTCGTTAGTGAGCAAAATGTAAGGAGATGGCCCCGATTTTTAGCACTGTGGGCTGAAGTACACTAATGGCAAAATTTAAAAGCATTTCTTTCAACTATGCTTCCTCATTTGAGGTGAATTTTTGTTCAGCGAGCCATTTTGCAAACCTAAATTCTCTTGCAGGTTATGAAAAAAAGTAAGCGAGATGTTCAAAATATTGGCACGATTCTCGATTCGCTTATGCACCATTCCATGAGACGAAGCGAAGTCGCTATAATACAATTAACGGTGCCGTGACATAAGGCCATGCGACATAAGGCCATTATGGCTTTATGTCACTTTCAAGTGGATTTTGTTTCCTTACCAGATTCAATCTCAAACGACCCACTCACCATCTGTAAGAGTTAAAAGTTATAAAAAAGAAGGCAGGATTTTATTACAACTGTAAATATTTATTTTTAAATTTCTCACTATTACTTTATCTAATGCACAAAATCTAAATATCTCATTTTCAAATCTATACTTCAAGTTGGGGCATTACATAAAGTAATAGTGAGAAATTCAAGTTTATAGAAAACTAACTAAAAACATTCACAGTACAAATAAATAGTGCAATGATAGATAAGCTCATATCATTCACGTGAATTTTCTCACTTCTACTTAATTCCATGCCCCAACTTGAAGTATAGATTTGAAAATGAGATATTTAGATTTTGTGCATTAGATAAAGTAATAGTGAGAAAATTCGCGAAATGTGGTCTTATGTCGCTTTGCGAAAGCGTCATAACGCCATATTTTGAATTATGGTCTTATGTCTCAGGTATGGCCTTATGTCGCTTTCACAAAGCGACATAAGGCCATATTTTGAAATATGGCCTTATGTCACATGGCCTTATGTCACGGCACCACAATTAACTGTGTCTGCTTTTAACCTCGTTGTTATTCCCGAAAGATAGTCTTTCATCATCTTTGTAGGATCCTTTTTACACCGATTCTATAAAGGCTTTCAATTAGCTTCTCGTGGCTGATTGTGTCGAAGGCTTACTGAAGGCTTTGCTCGTAGTCACCAGATTCCCATTTCAATTTGCCAGTACCTTTCTTTCCTTTTGGAAGTCGTATTGGTTTGGATATATAATTTGTTTTCCTATAAATTTGTTTTCCTATAAATTTGTCCAGTCGCCTAAACACAACCTCCTCCAAAAACTTTTCTACCGTTAATCGGTAATTTTGACTTCTTATTCGTTCTATTTGATTGATCTTAAACATGACATCTTAGGTAATTTTGGAACACTTCTTTGGACATACATACTTCAATAAATCATGTTTTTAATTATTGCAGCATTTAATTAGTCAATTGGTCTTAGCGGGTATACACCATCGAAGAAGAGTATCAGTTTTGAAGGATAACACGCAAAAGTAATATTGTGTAATGTGTACATTCGAAATTTGGGGGGTCACTTAAAAATGATGCTGAAAAACAACAACGATGATTTGAGTGTCATACAATACCTATAGTGTGTGCACTCGCTTCAACGCGCACAAATTATATCAGTTTTGGGTGACACTCTTTTTTTTTACCTGCTTTTATGTTGTCAGCTTCAGATCATTTATCAGTTTTTAGGCTACTTATTATTGCAAACACTTTTTCTTCGCTGGCTTTCTCGACGTCGTACTTATATTTGTAATGACTCACCAAGGCGTTTGTTTTTCGACGCTTTATCTGCGATGTAAGATAGATTACGTGTATTTGTTACACCAAATTTGTTGCAAATTACACTTAATCAAAAGTCAGTTTTTTCGTCCCAGTAATTTATTTAAAGTATTTCTCGTTTTCATCGGATAGTTGAGCATTGTTTTTGCTGGCTCTTGAGCATTGTTGTTTAAAGAAATTTTATTTTAAAGTTGAAATGCTAATTAACACTCTTGGTTCCGAAATTAGTTTGTATAAATTTTGGTTGTTTTGACCCAGTGTTTTGTTTTCCATCTCCTGTAGAGCTCATCTCTTCGTTGACAATTGTACGGGAGTCTCTGGGAATTTTTAGCAAGAGGACGTGGTGTAAGGATATATGTGTATATATATCTATATATATATATGTATATGTGTATGTATTATATCTACCCGAGTTCTGGTGTCCAACTCAATTCAATTTCCAAGCCATTACTCGATGTTCAAACTGTGATTTAATCGTTCCAACTACATATTTAAGTGGGCACCGTAGCGCAAGTAGTTAGTGCGTCGGACTACTGAGCCAGCGGTCTTGGGTTCGAATCCCGCCGCAAACACCTAAACATTTTTCACAGTGCCCACCTCTTTCGAATGTCTGACAAGCATCAAAGAGTATCATTTGTCTCGATTGAGCTTCTCAACTCGCCGTTCGGAGTCGGCAAAAAACTGTAGGTCCCTTCCATTCGTGCAAAAATACAACACGCACACACAAATGGTTGCGAGAAGCAGGCCCAGGTTCACCTCGAGCTGTAGCGCCAACTAAGTAACTACATATTTAAACTTGATATGTTTATTTGACATTACTTTATATATACATATATGTAGTATGTACTCATTTAATATCAACATTTTTAACATATTCTTTACTTTTATTTACAGAATCGGCCACATTATTTCAACTGCAGACTTCTTGCATTATTGATATACGTTCTGCCTTACAAAATTACGCAAGCGGAAGAAGAATTAGCAGAATATGCTCCCGAATATGTAAGTTTATGTTAATGTTTAAATACAATATATTTTTTTGTCACCTAACGGTATGTTTTGTTATTTATTTTTGCTCTACATCGATTAAGTGGGTGTACTGGGATTGTAAAATTAGTGAAATAAAAGAAAAGGCGGGAAATATGCATTTGAAATTGCTTTCCATACAAAATGTATCAAACATGTACGAGAGGTTGTGCTATTTCTATATGGGTATGAAACCCATTACAAATTAATATTTGAACTCACTATTTTTACAAATCTAAAGGCGAAGATCCAATGTATCGAAAAGTACTCAGATATTATGTTGGTATGAAAATATTCACTTTATTGGATTGTTCACTCGATTTTTTTTTAAACTAAATTATAAATCTATCAGAAGACACCACGTCATTTTCAGAAATGGAAAAAAACGCCAGAAATAATGTTTCGAGCATTTTTTCCAAATTTTTTTTATATGGCGTTTTTTCCATTTTCAGAAATGGAACTTTTTGGAAATAGGGGGGAAATTTTGGAAAGATTACCAGAAGAATCTGGCCTTGCTTCCCAGGAAAAAAATACCCAATACCTCTTTCAAAGACTTCAAAATGCTCATTCAGTCAGAAATAGGATTTTTATTCTACCGAATCTTAAATATATATAATATCACACGCAAACAATTTTTTGTCTATGCTATAAGACTATGGAACTCACTTCCCTCCAGTGCTAGGAGACTGAACGGTAGAGGTAGGTTCGAGAAGGATGTTAAAAGATATCTTACAACTTAAGTTTCAATAAATAATTCGTTGATATATGTATTTTTTAAAATAAGAAATATTAGTGTTTTAGGGCTTAGCTTATCGTTTTAAAATATTTACATTTGTTTAGGAAATAGATCTCTACTTTCATGTGTATATGTAACTAAAGTATTAATTTAAAAGACGAACAGTCTTACTATGCTATATGATATTAATAAATAAATTACAAAATTACTCACTCGTTATCGAGTGCGCTGATGAGTTTTGGACTCAAGTTTTGTTTTCTGACAAAAGTAGGTTTAACATTTTTCAAACAGATGACAGAATCTGTATAGAGAAAGCCGAACACAAAATTAGATGAACCAACCCAGTAGGAAATTACTGCTTACCGAATCGATTCTGTAAGTGCTGATTGGTAGCTACCAGCGCTTACTTTCCTTATTACAGAATCGATTACATTTACATGGGGATGTCCTAGGGAGGTAAGTACTTACCAACTGGCTTACTCGATAATCACTTATTTCCGTGGTGAATGGTAATTGCTGAAAACATTGATTACTACGTCCTAGGTGATTGGATTTGTCTGGGTCGAATAACTGTTTTTTTTATTCCAGGAATGGTTTGGAGAGAAAAACATCTTACAAATGTAACGCCTGGTAAGCGAATAAGTAATGGCATCGCTGTAAAATTTCAATAATATTTAAAATAAGATTTTCGATGCGTTTACACATTCGCTTACTAGTCGTTACCAAAAGTAAGATCTTACATTTTCAATATTTTCTTTAAAGAAATATGTACTTACCATGGAAGCAGTTACAACTTTTCCCACTGGGAAATTTAAAATGGCGGAGTCATAGTGTGGGGATGTATGGCTTCTTCAGGTATAGGTGAGTAGGGTTCAGAAATAATGCACAAAAGAGTTTATTTCAATATTCTAAAGAAAAGTGCGCAGAAGTTGTATTTGGGGAACAATTTCCATTTCCAACAAGATAATGACCCAAAAAAACATTCCCCGCAATGTTCTGATCTCAACCCCATTGACAATCTGTGGGAAGAATTGGAGAGGCGCATACGGGAGCACACTTTCATCAACAAAACTCAACTCAAGCAAGTGATCAAGACGAATGGAATAAAATTGAAGCACGTTTATCTTTCTGTTTAATGTCATTTTCCATTGGTTTCACTCGGGGATCCACTCATTCTGAATCCATTGGAACAACAAAACCGCTTCTGTTCAATTTTGAAGTTTTTTCCTTGTGTTTCCGATTCTTGAGCAGCGTTGCCGCAAAACATTTTTTTTCCGTGCCACCACTGGCAAAATAAGGTGCCATTTTGAGCCATTGCGTGCCACCAGCATAAATAGATAGAAAAACCCATTTTTTCAGTCTTCTTAATATAACACGTTATGACACATTTCTCCGACAACATTCAAATGATTCAAACTAAAAAATAATTTGGCAGATAAGGAGTTGGCACCAATGAGGGTAATCGACAATGAATGTTTTCAGCGCAGCGTATGTAAATATTGTAAGTGAATGCAAAAAGCGTTTGAAAAAAATTGTTCTTTTAAGGAATATTTTTGTGATTCCACCTATTTTACTTACACTAAAATCAATGTGAAATGGTGCCATATGAAATCTTAAAGTGCCACCGTGCCATTTTAATCAAAAAGTGCCATAATGGCACGATCGTGCCACATCGGCAACGCTGTTCTTGAGTGAATTGTGACTTGAAACCGAGAAGCGCAATTCTATTCTCAGAATTGTAAGAAGAGAAATTTATGTGCCAAAGGAACGATTTCAGAAGAATTCGTTTTGATTCTGGACGCTCCCGGACGGCCAATGGAAATAGACAAGTGTACAATTAAGTTCTTAACCAAAAATGGAACACTTAACAATGACTTAAATAATGTACATATTTTTAATGTTTTCCTGTATACATGGTTTTGTTTGAAATTATTTGCTGTCCCAATAATTATGTCCATCACTGTGTGTACATTTTATCATGCAACCTACCAGGTACCAACAAGTTACGCGCTCAAACTGTCATTCAACGACCCAATTTTTTGACATTTCTACGGATCCTACACTATCTGATACGTTACAATGATCAATTTAACTTTGTTGGCGCCTGCAATTATGTTCAACAGCAATTCACTGTACGTTTATTAAGTGCAATATGATTTATATATTCCAACTAAACCACATTGATATATAAGAAGTCTAAGCACGCAGTCCCAGTATTTATTCAAATATTGATTCATTCCAATGCAACAAATTATCATTCCCGCAGTTGGGTCTGAAAAGTGCACAAATTACAAATTTGTTCAAATAATATTCTCAGCCGAACCCCATACACACCATCAGACAACCCTGACTTGCCTGTGGCAGTCCTACCCAAGACGAAAAACGCATTTTCTAAATTGTCTCAATCGATAAATCTCTGCTATTGGCTCGCACTAGCCACGGCCGCTGGGAATAGTGTAGTCCACGCAGATTTGGCTCCGTGATACACAACCTTGAGAGATCAACATTTCGATTACTATTGTTGGTTTTGTTACATAAAGTGAGTCACTTGAGACCAACTATGTGTAATGTTCATTGAAACAAGACACACATTTCAGCGGTAACCAGTCGCTAATTAACAGCTCAAGGAATCATTTGTTGGTGCGGCCCAGATCCTATCCGTTGGAATCTATTTTAATTAATCGGCTTATCAATTTCGGATAAATCAATTTTCGCGGTTAAAGTACTTGGAGCTGGGTGCCGAAACGTGCATCTGACAGGCGACAATTATTCAGACCTAACAGCCGATCGAAAACGCCTTTATCGACGTGACGGAGTGCATATCAGCGTAAAGCCGTCGGCGTCGTCGCCTTTCAGCAAATAGACAGTTCGACATAATCGTGATGAATTTTTCTTATGCGATCATGGATTTCTTATTTTCAGTAAGTAGGTACATATGTAGGTAGATAGAGATTTGTTGTGGACAACATTAGTCGTCGATGTTGAATCAGAATCTCAATTACAAACAGCGATTAAGGCGGTGTGCGGTGGGGTCCCTACTTAAAATTAGGCGCACGGACCACCACCGACCGTCTAAAAAAGCGAAAGGAGTTGCTAAAAATGTATGTACGCGTGAATACTCCAAATAAGATCCACTCCCACGTACTTAAGTACGTGTAGTCGTTCGGTAAAAGATTTCAAGAAAAAACTAAAACATATACATACGACTGCAGCGTGAAAAGTTCTCAGCCTAGCAGTGAAGAACTGTTTTTCTTAAGTTAAAAATAGATTAATTTGCTTTTCGACATAGTCTCCAATTAGTTTAAAGCACTTTAAAGTTACAAGTTACAAGTTAACTTTATTGAGACATATAAAATCAACATTGTAATTCATTATTAATATTGGTCAACTAAATGATAAGTCTGACTTAAACAAAAGTGAGCAAATACTTTTATTACATATGAATTCATTGTAATATATATTACTGGAACACAACTTTATTTTGTGTACGCTTGCTTGCTCACGGAGTACATTCACTACTTTGCTCTTTTATGGCAAGTTTAATGCACGTAGTCCAACATTTCATTGCATTGTCTTAATCAAATATAATTTTAAATTTTCATTTGCAATGAGCGGTGAACTGGTAAAATTAAATTACATACCACACCGCGAAGACCTACCCACTTCTTACAGTATGTAAGCCTTAAGGAAAGATCTTAAGGGAAATAAGAAGGCTCCCTGAAATTACACCAAAAGAAATTACGCCAAAAAAGGAAATGGAAAAGAAGCCCGAAAATCTCCATACATAAAGTTGTGGCGTTTTTTCCTAGGAAAAATCACCCAAATAGTTTGGCTTAAATGCTGAAAATGTTGGCATTATTTCCATAACTTTTTTAGACATTTTTTCCATTTATGAAATCTGAAAAAAAGGCGTGAGTGCCAGGTACTCGTGAAATTTGATGTGTAAACATAACCATTGCTGTGTGAAGGAGAAATGAACAAAGAGAATCATATACAGAGAACGCACTAATACTACGTTTGGTGACGCACTAATACTACTAAGCTTGGTTACGGGTTACGCATGACGGCGAGAAATTCGTGAGGCCCATAACCGAGAGCTAAGATGTTTACACATTAAAAAGCGCCAGAAATTTGCATGATACGACTCACTATGTTGTTATGTTTTGTCGCAAAATAACATAACTTCACATGATTTTACAAACATACAAACTCAGTTTCAAATTCTAAAGTACAACCCCCCCCCCCCCCCCCCCCCCTTGCCCCAGCATATTCAGTACTACTCATAACCCAAAAGAACATAATTAGGAAATGAAATAAAAAATTAGTTTTTTTCTGGTCTTATTTCCAAACCAAAAAATGCAAACTTTTTCTGGCGTAATTTCCGCTTTACTTTTTGGCTTTTTTCCAAAAATGTGGCGTAATTTCCTTGCATTCTGGCGAATTTTCCTTTTTTGTTTTTGGCGTTTTTGCCAAAAAACTTTACGCCACAATTATTTTGGCTCTTTTTCCAAAACACTTTTTGGCGTAATTTCTTTTGGCGTAATTTCAGGGAGCCAATAAGAAGAGATCTCCTAGGCAGTGACTTCAAATCTGAAGCCGAAGTATTGGCGCTAAACATGTTTCAGCAGCATGTTTACCCATGTAAAATACAACAAAACCCTAGCCTGGATAATTATCGAGTCTTATTTTAACTCTGAAAGCTCTTACGAAGTCTATATAGGTTACAAAAAAACACGCCTTTTAATAAATAAGGAGTCAAAAAAAATAATAGAATGTGCTGGAGCGGTTTGAAATTGCACTCTCATTTTATCAGATCCACGATCAGGAAAAGTAGCTTTTACTTTTTGCTACAAGGTACCACTAGGTGCCAGTAGGTAACTATTTCATTCGTTTATATATGCGAGATTTCTCGAACTGGTCCACTAGTACGAATTTTAACGATATCAGGGAAACCCCTTTATGATAACGGAGAAGAATGTTCTTTTGACTTACTAGCGGAAAACCCTTGTAACAGGTAAAAGAACATGTTCCGATTTAACTGTCTTCTGCATCTCATGTTTAAAGTATGTTTCACAGCTTTATTTTATTTTTTTTTGTATATTAAAATCTTGGCCCTGCATACGTATTACCTTTAAATACATATACATATGTAAAGTGCAATGGCAAGTTAGTTTGTAAATGCTCGAAGGCTATGTTGAGCATGTTCGCAAAATATTGCAAACATTGCAAACGATTGAAGCCCTTAGGCAATGTTACGCTTGTCCATATAAAATAAAAATCTTGGCCCAGGTCTTTTTAAAAATTCTATTCAAAACCATAATATTTAGCAAAATTAATTGAACAAGAAATAGCTTTAGCTTTAGCTTTACTTTATTTTTCAATGGTAAGTATGGGCAAGTTCGTAAGCGTCTGACTAACGTCTGACTGCATTACTTGCGTTCATAAAGAGAAATACAAATCGAACTTACGCAGGCAAAAAAAAAATAGTATGTTCGTAAACGTCCAAAATATGCAGAAAACAAGTTGGCGTCGGGCAGATATTGCAGACAAAAAAAAACATCTGCATGAAAGCAGGCAAATTAGTTTTACGAAATAATGTAAGTACGTAATATGATCTAAAACATTAAATTATTTTAATTCAATTCAATGATTGTATATTTCTGTTAAGGGGATGATAAAAAGTGGAATTTCCAGAACACAAATTTGCTAATTGCAACAAGATATACCTGTATGTAGGGCGATGTTCAGCAGGAAAAAGAAAACCAGAAATTTTGTTTATGTACGATAACATTTATGCAATGTAAAATTACCTTAAATGTCGACTTCGTCATATTGAAATGGCTTCGAAATATACAGGGTGGTCCGGTTTGGGGTATATATATTTTGGGAACTGATTCATTGGTTCATGTTATGAAAAAAATCATATGGGAGGGGGGCGGTGGGGGGTGTCTATTTTTGTGTTTAAAAAATACCATTTAGAGAAGTTGGTACCCACCAACAGTTATTTAATTATAATTTCGATTTATGTAATTTAATTTTAAAAAAAAAACCAAACGAAAATATCAAGATAATGATCTTATTTTTTTATTGTTATATCCCGTGAAATGCATGTTAATGTAAATGTAAATGAACAATCATTTACTGGATGTCAGACAGATGTAAAACTTTAACTGGGAAACAACAAAAAAATAATAATAATAATAAAAGTTTCGAGTCTATTAAACTTAGAGCAACCAAAGTGGACTCGTTTCATAGACAATTGATAAGTGTTGATAACTTTTGTAAAAATCGCATTTATCTCGTAAAAGTGTGGTTATAATTCTATGTTAACTATTATTATTTTGATGTGCCATAACGTCACCTGCAAATTCACTTCACAAAGATTTTACCTGTTTCGAGTCTATTAAACTTAGAGCAACCAAAGTGGACTCGTTTCATAGACAATTGATAAGTGTTGATAACTTTTGTAAAAATCGCATTTATCTCGTAAAAGTGTGGTTATAATTCTATGTTAACTATTATTATTTTGATGTGCCATAACGTCACCTGCAAATTCACTTCACAAAGATTTTACCTGTGGCTTACGGTTTTACAGGTATAAGGTAAATTTAATTACGAGAACCATTTAAAAATGAGTATTAGCTTGTATTCAGTCTGATGGTGAACATTTTATACAAGATAATGTTCGTTTTGAATGGTTCTTGTGACTAAATTAACCTTATACTTGCAAAATTGTAAGCTTCAGGTTTAATAAACTAGAAATTATAATTGAATAACTGTTGGAACCAACTTCTTTAAAGGATTCTTTTTAAACAGATTACTGCGTTTACGAAGTCGCCCTAAATTAATTTTTCAAATGTACGAACCAACATGCTCTGACGCGGTCAAATTCACAAGGTCTAAATGCAACGGATGTAAAATGTTTTTCAATGACAGCTTATTGCCCTGACGTTTTAAGTGAGAACGCTGTCATTCTTTGAAGTTTGTGTTCTGTCATAGCCAGCATTTTACCATCGAGCGCTACACCACTCAACAACGCGTCGAAATTGTTGAAATGTATTATATAACAATTCGTGCTCGCCAAACGTTTCACGAGCTACGCAAATTCAACGAATTATAGCTTAGTTCAAGGAAAGTGGTTCGGTTGCTGATCGAGCAGGCCCTGGTTGATCCCGAATATTGCTGCTCCTGCTGAAAGTGTGGCTGATGACTCAGACCTCTTGAGTCCTCCTCTGCGACCTCTTGGCGAATTTTGTGGAAATACTTAGGCATGCATCCATATAAGATAAGATCCAGTTGATACAAGAACTGAAGGCTCAAGATCACCAGCTTTGTCGTACGTTTGCTGATCGGTCTCTGGAGCAGTTGGAAATAGATTCAAGTTCAGCAGTATCAAGAGTCTCCATTGCATCCGGAGAAACTTAACGTTTGGTGTCAGGCGACGTACATTTCTTCCAAAATGAGAATGTCCAGACCGTGACTGTCAATGGCGAACGCTATCGGGCCATATTAACTGACTTTTGTGGCCTCAGTTGGATGACATGGACCTGGATGATACCTATGTGGCATACATCGACCGTTATATTGACGTTATTGCAAGAAAAGTTCCCAAAACGCGTTATTTCCAGAAGCGGCGATGTGGAATGGCCGCCAAGATCGTTCGAATTAACTCCTTTAGACTGGGGCTATATTTAGTGGCTGGTTTATGGCAATAAGCTAACTACAATTAACGAACTGAAGAACAATATCATTCAAACCATTATTGGTGAGATCCAGCCCAACTTATGCAACAGAGTCATACAAATTTTGACATTTTGGATCGAGGCATGTAAAAGAACCTGCGGGGGTCCATTTTTTGAACATAATAGTATTGAATGTCCTTTAATCCGCAATCCGTGGGTGGGTGGCTGTGGCGCTGAAGCGCTCACACTGAAGGTTCACGGTTCAAATTCAGATGCCGCCGAAACATTTATTTCTCATGAAATAAAAACAAGTTGATCTGTATCAGAAGAAATGTCAAAAATCTACTGCGAAGGCATAACACTGGCAGTAGGATGGGGGTATGGCTGAAGAAATTGACCGCACAAACAAATAATCTGGAAAAAGCTTCTGTGAATCATAAGCAAGGGTAAAACTTTCTATAATACACAAAAACTCTCCAGTTATCCTAGACACCACCCATAGAGTTAGTTGAACCCTAAGATCTGAGTTTCCTATCATTACGCCGATTTATCTGTCTCTCGTTCTTGTTCTTCATGTGCTCGCGCTGTGTGTAAACATTATAGGGGTATTCATATCCCTTTTAACGTGTGTACATCACTCAACTCTTTTTATTCAATTTAAAAGTTAAGACACGCTCAATGAAACACCTTATATAATTTCATCCTTAAAATTAAAATTCCTATAAACGATTTTTAAGTGCACCCTGATTCTTCGAAACACCGCTGCAATGTAATGGAATGACCTGGACCCTACCGGCTCTCTACAACCTTTTGTATTGGTATCAACTATGTGAACGACACCCACAATTTCACTACCCCACACGCACATCAGATTGTAGGGTTAAGCCAATTTCGAAATGTGTTTCGACTTTCGCATTACACTATAATTATAGCGCATTATTCCTGAGTTTAATATACGAAACCTGCTTAAAAGCGTAAAGGGATACGTAAAGCGAGTTGAGCGGCGGCGCTGACATGCTTCCAGTTATGTGTTATTTCAAGTCAGATACGGCACCAACGGTATACATGCGTTTCCAATTTCAATGCACATATACGCGAACTGATTTATTTGTGTCGAGAAAATACTCGCATGTCCAAGCTCCAAGCACTCAACGACGCGACGCATTGCGCTGTTTATGCAATATCCTGCAGAGCACTGCGTTCCCATTGCCGTACATTGTTGGCGCAAGTGAGTGGATCAATATCGCTTAGATCGATTCGCAGCGGGATTTTTGATAGACCGTACTCTGCGATAAGCAAAAAGATAAACCGACTATCGAATGTCTATCGGCCATAAATAAAGTGGGGAGTTCCTATAATAAAACGCATGCTAAGGTGGCCGAAATAAGCAAATCAAAGTTGTAATTTAATGGTAACGGTTTTTTATTTTTTTTTGCTTCTTTGTCTGTGGGAACGGCACGTCAATGAATCTGATAGCATTCTGCGGTAGTCCGCAGAGCAGTCAATATTTTGGCAAGCCCAGCACTAAGCCCACACCTACCATTGAGCACATTGCGAAGCAGTGCGATCATAGGGGCTAATGCGAGCAGCGCATGTTATTAACGAAAGGTGACGGAACATTTTTTCATGGAACTCGTTCCAAAGCCATTCAATGGGTCGTCGTATTCGCTGTCGTTACCGTGGTCAGGTTGTCATACAAAAACCTAGCTCTGGCGTTTACCTTTGCGTGTACGCATAGAGAAGTTCCTTTCACTCGCTGGCGATAACGCCTTATTCCACTAGATCGTGATTCGTGAATGTGCAGTTATATGTTCCTAGCTATAAGTGTAAATTGCATTAGACATTAAAAGCACATAGATATAGGCTTTGGTTGTTTAAGTACAGTTTAAACATTAGGGTGGGCCAAAAAGCGATTTATTTTTCATGGTGCGGCACACACGAAAAGCTTTTCAAGCATATGTAACAAAAGATCATTTTACAGAAGCATAATTTCACGAATATGGAACTGTGAGCTGCCGTAATAATCTTGTCAAACACTCGCCGCTAGTATTCGTATGTCTACGAACAAGCCGCCAAATGATATATATTTACATCGGAGACATAAACGAAATATACTTATGAGTTTTGTATTGAATATGTAGAAACACCATTAGCTTGAGTGTGCCATTTTGTTACCGCAGTTTAATTCGGTAGTTTTTGTTTGTTTTGGAGATGTACTGTTCAAATCCATACTGTGGGGTTAGGGAATCTTATGAGGTTGGAGAGTTCTATGTCAGAAATTTCTGAAACGTCTGCTAGCTCTGACTGGTGCCGGACATTCACAGAGAAAGTGAAATAGGCTTTCTTCCGTAGACGCACTTTCGCAACTGCGACAGTGGGAGTTAAATGGGTTACCTAACCTACGAGCATGATCCCCAATTGGTAAGTGACGTGTACTTATTGCTAAGATTCCAGCGATCTCGACTCGTGACCTGATTAGGTCGTGTGATCCATTTTGTTGTAAACGGGCCAATTCTTCGTTGAAAGAACACAGTTGTTAAGGGGTTTCGAGTCTGAGGGTACACTTCCTCCGCAACGCAGATACGAAACGCGGACCCGCATCTGGCTAGCTTATCGGGTCTTCCATTCGCCTCTATATTGATAGGGCCAGGAACCCAGAGAAGAGTGATATTAAATCGTCTACTTCTCACAAACTGTAATTTTTTTTAATTTTTTACTCGCCAGTTGTCTCAAATGCAGATCAAGAGGCAGCAGGTACAGGAACATGTCCAGTGCAGTGCTGGGGGATCGTGGGAAAAATCACTTTTTGTGGGAATTTGGACCTCAAATGGGATCGAGGGAAAGCCCTATGACTTTGTGGAAATTTTTCGATTTTGTGGGAACATGTTTTATTTATGAAATTTAAACCAAGAAAGGGTGTAAACAAAACAATTCCAAACCGTTAATAGTTTTTATTTAGGTACCTATTCCAACTCGTTAAGATAAAAATAACGAAACTCGCTTTAAAGTAACGCTCATTGCGTTTGAGGCCTATATTTCTCTTCCTCTTTTTTTTTTCCCCAGGAGAATATTTTAATAACACTACACAACAGTGAAATGGTATTTGAAATATTTTCAACCAATTTTTACTTGTTTGATCATGTTCAATGCAAATTCATTTATTAGAGTTACTTATTAGTTGAGATTTCCGCGATCCGTTATATCTTTCGATTTGATCGTTGGCATTATCGTTAGGTTGGGGTGAGTTCATAATTGTAAAAATTTTGTGGTAAATTTACCGCAGCAAGATCTGTATACATTTATGAACGCTACTTCTGCAACAGTCATGTCGCAGCCGTGCAGCAAATTAAAATAAGCTGCAAATTTGCACAACAAAAGGGCTAATTTGACATTTATGGACACAAGTGCTGCCGAACGTTCGCAGTGGTAAGGCAGTTTTTCTACATTTGTGAACGCAGTATCTGCATTGCTGCAGTTTTTTTTTAATCATGAATTCACCCTTGATGCTTCTCAAATAACAAAGGCGTACTTCATACATTTTTTGTCATTATACAGTAAACTGGTTTGCATAGATAAATTGATTTATTTGAAGACAATATTCAAAAATGTCCCGAAAATGTGTCATAAACCCAGACAACATTTGTTACACTTATTTGTGGTGAAGTGATTTTAAGTGAAAAAAAAGTGTTCCATTACGCCATTAGTACAAAATGCGCATTGTTCCCAACTTCGCCACTAAAATTGAACACCAAGATAATTATAATTATAGTCCACGGAAAGCCGAAACCTCATTTTAAATATTTAACGTCAAGTAAGGCTTTTGCGTATGTCATCTGTCATTTTAGTGAAAGAAATTCGTAAAAATGTTTTCGGTATATGAATTTTATGAATACTTTCTCACTGAAATAACAGATGGAATAATCCTAACTCACTTTAAACACTTAATAGGGACTTTAATTTCGTCACGAGTTGATAACGATATGGTGACCCTTAAGTCGACTATAATTATCAAAGCTGTATGTATGTGTGTGGGTGTGTGGGGAAAAAAGGGAATTTTCGGCTCGGGTGATGGGAATTTTCTGAAAAATGCCCCTCAGCACTGGTCCAGTGTCGCTTTGGGTGTCGTGCGAAGGGCACCTATGATGGCAACACCAGCTGTTCTCTGTACCGCCGCCAATCTTACCACTGTCGTTTTCTTGTTTGTAGCCTTCCACAAGACTAGTACCCCGTACGTGAGTATGGGTCTGACTATCATGACGTATGGTATAGCCAGTGCATCATTGCCGGTTTTACCAGCCGCCCCTGTTGCATATTAGGAGTACACTTTCCTAATTCTTTCTTACGTGTTTGAGTTCCAGTTAAGTTTCCTATCCAGAATAATGCCAAGATATTTCGCTTGCTCTGAGAGCGTTAGCTGAGTCCCGTTAATTTTCGGGAGCTTGAAAGGTGGTATTTTGTTTTTTCTGCATAAGCTGTGACGTTAATACAATTGGTACGTAGCTCAGAAAGGATGTCATTTATGACCAGGAACAATAGCAGTGGGGATATAACACCTCCCTTGCGGGGTACCTCTGGTGACTGATTTTCTTATCGAGCTATGTATGTCTTAAAGTTAAGTTTATATTCCTGGTAACTAGCATATTGCAGTTCCACTTGTTGAGTTAAAGTTGGCATTGTCGAAAGCTCCCTCTATGTCCAATCATGCACACAATGAGTTGTGTTATGTGTTTTGTTTACCCATTTATGATTTTTGATCAAAATTTCATTGAATTCTTTAACATTGAACTGAACCTTTAACTTTTTATCTTTTCAGGCTCACCCAGGATATGCGTTTAGCTATGGAGTAAAGGACCTGCACACGGGAGATGTCAAGTCGCAATGGGAGTCTCGAGAAGGTGATACCATCAAAGGACAATACAGCGTCGTAGAGCCCGACGGTTCAATACGTACCGTACAGTATACAGCCGACTCGAAAAATGGTTTCAATGCGGTAGTGAAGACGGTTGGAGCCAACTCCCATCCCATAACTGATTCACCACACTCTGAACCAGGAGAAAATGATGACACGTCCCAATCTAAAATTAACCACTACAGTAAGAATCAGGAGCATATTGTACTTAGTTCGGAGTTGAAACCAATTAAAAAGCCTTTCGAAGATCTAACACACTCACATCCGCAAATTCCAAGTCTGATTGAGTTGCGCCCTCAGGCTAGAATAAAACAGGTTCCCATGGAAATGGCCGTACCAGGGATGCATGAAAGATTAAAAGCCGCAAGGGAAGAGTACCCGAAGATAGAAAACGATTATGGATTCCAGCCTAAGCCAGTACCATACGACACAGATGAGAGCGATTGGAAGGCAATGAGAGTGGCAGCCGACGAGCCAGCGCCTTATCATCCTTACAAAGACTATCAGGAATCATATTTTAATGAAAATCTACAGTTAGAGGAGCACTTACCACAAAAGCCAAAGAAATATGCTGAGATGTATCCGAAGAATCCACTACCCCCCGGCCTACATACAGACTTCATATCCTCGAAACCAAAACCCATACGCAATCACTATGGAGAAGGTATGAAAAATGCACACAATACCATTAAAAGTGGAGTGTTTACAACTCCAGGACTTAAGCACTATTCAACATACCCGAAGCAGTACAACAGTAAAGGACATCGGCCACATAACGAGTATGCCAACTATTTCCAACGAAAACCAAAAGCCTACAGAAAGCCAGAGTCAGATGGTCCCGTATTATTTCCATCTGGTGATGATGAACAGAGTGCCGCCTCCGCTCGGATTGTACAGTCTATGATCAAGAAGGACAACAAAAAGCATATGGCACCCATGTATGCGAGATACAATGCCGACGGGTACAAACGAAGACATTAATTTTAGTTTAAAATCATTTCTATTGTTGTTGTCCCTTTCTTTTCTATTGAACAATAATAATCATTTAGTTTTTCCTATTTATTCTTAAATTCTATATTTTTTTTCTTTTAGAACGTAAGCATAGGCAAATATAATACCAAGGCTCTAAATCTACCCAAGAAAATCTTACATTCGGCCATCAAGTGAAAAAAGGAGCAATGGCTTTCTTGGAGTTGACTGGGATCGAAAGTAGGTTCAACCTCTTTTTTCTCAAACAAGTTAGTTGACTAAATATGAGGTTAACCTACCCACTCATTCAAGCATTAAAAGATCCTTTAGATTTAGATCAAAGCATTGATCCATTTTAGTTTTATCATGTCATGCTCATCTTGGGATATGCTGGAAACTTTATACATGCGATTCTTATTGACATGAGTAATTTTTTAATTTCAAATGAAAAATGATAAAATCTTGTGCCACCAAATACATAATTGAAACTGTACTTTTGCGGCGCTCTGCCCAAATAAGTTTCCTTTCAAGCGATTGGTCATTGCAGTGATGCGCTAAACTAACTAAATTTTTGCTTATAATGACTTACATATTATGTAAGTGCTTGGCTGCTGAGCCTTCTGACACATGATAAAGACACTGCAAACACCAAAACAATATTTTGCAATGCCACCTCCAGAATTCGTCGCTTTAGGTATATCCACTTTAGGCTGCGTACAGCTTCTTCACTCAATGGTCCGCTGACGAAGATTGATGACTATGAAGTTGGCGGAAGTCCTTGCGAGGATATTCACCAAGCCATGAAATTTTATGATTGAAAGTTTAAGTCTTGGTAATAATTTGTTTATAATTTTTATCCATAAGTCTCTATTTATATTTCGTATGCTTAGGACATTTGTATTTATTAAATATTCGATAATAAAATTGTGTTTGTGACTGGTAAATGTGAATTAAACTTAAATAGATGACTTGCGTACATTTTTTTTCAAACCTTTCATTTTTTTTTGTTCAGTTTTAAGTTAATCCTGCCATCCATAAGTTTCTGTTACGATGTGCATCAACGGTTCTCAACTGGTAGTCCGCAGGCCCCTGGGGGTCACAAGGGGCCGCGGGCGTCTCATTCAAATTTTCATCTTACTTAAAATGTTCATCAAAAAATAACGAGGAAAGAAGTTCACCCCCGACAAAGTTTTGAAGAAATAAGAATTCATCAAAGTTCTGCGCATGCGCCAGTTAAAACACCAAATGAAGCCTTAAGAGTCAGCTCGAAATATGTATATCAGGAAAAACATAGTATGGTTTTAAAACTTTCAAAAACAATATATAACAATAGAAATCCTTAAGCAAAATGATTTCGAATTTACCGCTAACTCAGTTTTTTTAAAATGTGGAATACATCATTTGGTATTTAATTTATTACGGAATTGATAACCGAAACATTCGCACGCGTTAGAAACAGTTAACTATTCAGGTAAAGTGAATTATGGTGAATCACTGAAGTTGCAGTTGAGACAGATCTGTCTTACCCAAGACACGACTGGATAAGCCCACACTGTGAGCCCTACTTTCATTTCAAGCTTCTTGCAGTAAGTAGTATTGCAAAATATGCTATTTTGCAAGCAATTTTAATAATTTTTTTCCCAAAATTCTGAAATGAAGTCGAAAAAAAGAAAATATGATGGAAGCTACATCAAATATGGTTTTACTGAGATCGAAGTACATGGTGAATCAAAGCCGCCGCAATGCGTATTATGTGCACTCGTTTTCAGCAATGAAGCGATGAAACTATCGAAATTGGAACGACGTTTGAAGAGTGAACATCAAAAATTTATCGATAAGCCAAGAGAGTTCTTTGAATCGAAATTAGAACGTTTGGAGAAAATGAAGCTGGGATATAGTGGTGCAAGCTTTAAATCTTTTGAAAAAATATCGTCTTCATCACTCGAAATCTCAAAATTGATTATACAATCGAAAAGAGAGAAAAGAGCCATGATTGCTGAAAATAGCTGAGAATGTTTTAAATGACAATGATAAGCGAACATTTTTGGAAATTTTACTTTCAAATAACACTGTTAAGTAGGCACACACTATCATTTTTGAAATGACATTCTTGCTGAAGTGATGTCAAAATGACTGTGTGTAGCTTGGAATGAAAATTTCGATTGAAGTGCTGGGGAGAATGATGAGGCGAGAGTTCAACTTTTTCGTGGATTTTGCTAGAATGACGCAAACTGACGCATTTAAATGATAATGTGTAGGCTAATTTCATCATTCATCATTTTTCACTCGAGTTTGCACGTGTTGCGGAAGCAATATTTTGAAAATAATGGCTCCTACTGATCCAAAAGAACTTTTGGAAGAATTTATTAATTGTTATAGAAGTCAGAGTTCTTTAGGACACGCAAAAGCAATTTCTTTATAATTAATATTTTTAAAAAAAAATCAAACGTCCGCCCCCAAAAACAATAAACTCAACAATGAACAAAAAAATGAGAATATTTTTGAAGAATTCCTGGAATTATAGTGTATACCCTAGAATGAAATGACAGTATAGAAATGTAATTTCAAAAATGATAGTGTGTAGCCTACTTTAAGTCGTGAATTGATAAAATGTCGGATGGTGTTGAAGAACAGCTTCTGCATAAGTAGAAACCAGTGGCGTGGGCTCCATAAAACACGATTCCTATCAGCTTCCCTTTTCAAATTCTTAACTTTATAAATTTCGACTTTCAAATTTCAATCAAGTATGCTTTGCTTATATTCATATGCATTCATTTGTATCATTTCATTCCATATGAAAAAAAAAATGAGCATGAATTGCAAAAACAACTCAATTCGACTGCAGAAAAAATACTCTTAAGCCGAAAATTTCCGGCGTATGCACTGCAGTGGAGTTTATTGAGTGACAAGCAAGTTTTAAGTTTTTCAATTGGCTGATTGTGCGTGTGCGTTGCCACTATTGACTATTTTCACTATTTTTTCGCAGTAGATTCTGTAAAAAAATGCAGTGAATTGATATCGTTCACAGTAGATTTTTATTTACGGAAAAATAAGGTGTTTTAACACAAATTGGCTTTCTCTTTTATTATTACGGTTTATTGCTCATGTGAGCTTTTCTTTTCCTGAACTGCATCATCATTTATGCTTTTAAGTAGGTATACCTAGAACATAAAAGACAAACCAACACCAATACTCTTGCCAATATTAAAGCTAGTTACTTGTTAACAACTCAATTACAAACGAATTTTTGCTGGGTCCAGTTAACTAGAGTGAGCTTTTCAAAGAAGCACATTCAAACGTTTAAGCGTTTCATAGACACGGGAATTCTTTTACCTAAACAAGAGTTAGCATTCCGGGGCCACGAAAAAAGACCCAGCTCGGATAAGAAACTCTTATATTTAGTCCGTCAGATCAGATGGACTCGCATTTAGATCAATGTTCTCGCCTTCTCGGGCCTCTCAAACGATATTCAAAATGATTTAATACATTGTATTGCTGCGGTGATTAGACATCAAATTAAATCGGAAATTAGTCAAACTCGGTTAGTGGGCATTACAATTGACGAAATACCAAATGTGAATCACAAAGAACAACTAAGTGCAGTTTTACGGTATATCTCAAAAGATTGATAGAAGAGATTTCTTGGCTTTTTCAACGTTAGTTCAAGTTAAGTTAGTTGGGCAATCATATGATTGTGCCACAGTGATGTCCGTTGGTCCGTGAGCTTTTCCAATGGGCAATTCATCCCATGTTATGCTCATGTTTTAAATTTGGTATTATCCCGATAGTTAGAAAGCCTCGTGAGGTTAAAGTATTTGTTGGCTTCACCAATAGCATAGTTCGTTTCTTTGATAAATCTACAAAACGCTTGTCTTTAAAAAAAAAAAAAAAAAAAAGCAGACCGGCGCACATAGGGGTATTTGCATTGAAAAACCGCTCAAACATTTCTTTTTGTGTTAATGGAGTGATACGTGCTTGAAACAACTTTACACGCGTTACTAAGCCTATTTCAGTCAAATTAAGGTATAATCTAATTTTTATTTTAAGTTTTTTTTAAGTTTTTCTCCCGTGCAAGAGGCTTTATTGAGGAAATAGCTCTGAAAAAGATCCAGTTTAGCGTCAAAATAATTTTTAGATCTTTTAGATATAATGCACAACCCAACCGATCCTTCAGCAAAATAATTTATTTTATGATAAAAAGTTTTGAATTTTTTTATTAAACTAGGCACACATCAGGGACGAAAAAATCTAGGGGGGCAGTTATGGGCAGCATTTTCTTTTTGTTATTGCTTCTTGACATCTTGTCCTATAAGCTGATACCAAACAAGTTACCGAATAACACCAAATTATATAACAAAAGGTCCATTAAAAGAAAAAAAACCAAAAAAAAAATGCCTATTTGCATACATTTCATGGACTTATTTGAAATCTATTAAATTAAAGCTCCAATAAACGTGAAAATAGCTTCTTAATAAAGTACACACCTGCCGCTGATTCCTCCATAGAAAAAAATTTGGTCCACAATATAAAAAAAAAACATAAATTTAATTATTTAACAGTGCTATTTTTCGCACAAATCAACAGATTCACAATTCAAGTTTACGATCGATGACTTTCAACTAATGCTGTGGCGAAGTGTGTGCATGAAAATCAAAAAAAAACTACGGTACATTATGCCATGGGTATTTAACTACAGCTAGGAAAAAAAATTACTTCTCAACTTTGCATTTTGAGCGGTTTTTCGATGCAAATACCCCTATGTGCGGCGTACATATGCCAGGAGTATCAGAGACTCGCTGGCATTATCAATCACGAATAATCAAGGTTTTGCTTAACTGCAGATTAGATATCATAAAAACATTTACCCAAATTTAAAATGACCCCAAAGAATTATACACTTTGAATGGCTGAAAGTTTTCTACATAAATTGGAGGGCAACGGGTTTTGTTTCTTACTTTATACTCTTTCTGAAATATTTGTAAAAACAGATGTCTTGTTTAATTTAATGTTGAAATTGCTAAAAGAGAGACCAAGTGATTTGAATCTTTATAACTAGATTTTAATTATCTATAAGTTAAATGACTTTTTGTAGAAACTAAGGACAATATTGTGACCCAGATTATAAAAGGTACAAATAAATAAGTAACTTATTCTTTTTAGGTCAATCAAGTCCGGAAATATCCTCTTTAATACATTTTTTCCCTGGAATTTTAGATTTTACTGCTCTATAAAATGAGCTACACTTTCTTGCACCTTGATTTTATCAGGTCGATGATCTTGCCCTATAAAACCATCGCAGACTTCGGAGTGAGGTATTAAGACATAGATTTTAAATCTGAGTAGCTTATTATTAAACGTCCAATAACCGTCTCCTCTGTGGAAAGATCCTTTTCAGCCTTTCTTTTAAATCTAAGAAATTTTCAGACAGAAAATAGGCCTTCCGATCGATAGAAAAACAACTCCTCTTATGAAATGAAAAATAGATCTAACTTCTACGAAAACGTCCTTGCAGAGTTTGTAAAAATAAATCATAGGATAGCTCTGGATATAATCCAAATTAAGATACGGATAGGAAAACTGTTCACACGATTTTTTTTTTAACTTTAAATAATTGGAATTTTTGCTTTCTTGCTTCGGATTCCCATCTTAAATCTGGCACGCCACGCCCTGGTAGAAACAGTCTCCATATTTCGGTTTTCAATGTGATGAATCAACTGATGTGTCGCAGTGTTGTCAGCTGCTGGTCTACGTGAGATATTTTGATAAAAGTTGGGATGTAATCAAAGAAGAGCTGTTATTTTTACGAGATCTGGACACAACTTCCTAAGCAAAGGACGTCATTAACGTAATCAGTGGATACTTCAAAACTAGTCAAATTTCACGGGCAAATATGTCTGGCTTCTAGAAGAGCGAACTGAACTACCGAATAATCGCAGCTACAAAGAATGTATTGAGTCTGGAATCAGCCTCGATGAACTATGGTGTAAAAAAGCGAAGGTTATCCCAATCTTTAAAAAAAGGCATTGCAATAACTCGTAATGTTTTCCACAACATATCTTTGTGAACAAGGCTTTTCGGGCATGTTGCCGATTGAAAGCAATCAACGAAATCGCTTGAGCTGCGAAAATGACATGCGACTAGCATTGAGCTCAGTTGAACCAAGAAGTCAAGATCTTATGAATGCGCGCTCAAAAATCCTCTTCAAAATAAAAAATATAATTTGAAAAAAAAAATCAATAAACCTTTTTTTTTAACTAGCGAATATTTGGGTGCCGTGGTCATTTTAGAAATCAGCTGAGTGGGACGCGAGCCTCACTGAGTTGGGAAACGCTGATGTACATGAAATTTTCGAATGTCACGATATTTACTTCTTCACATTATAATATATAACAAAAATTTGTTTATGTTAATTTTTTGTTAGTTTCTGCTTTCTTATGATAATTCAATCATATTTTGAGTATTCATTCGTTCGAACTGTTAGCTTTACGGTAACGGCATCGCAGTATGTGTTAACGGAGATGCAAGCAGAACAAGTGTGACTAATCGTTAGTTGAGAAAAGAAATTAAAAATGTTTAACTTTTTATGGAACAGTCGTGCTGACACTGAATACGATGGTACGAAAACATGGCCGCTAAGAGAATCCTTTATACCTGCAAAAAATGTGAAGCTCCACCTATTGGTAGATTCAGAAAAAGGACTTATACCATCGCTTCAAATCAAAGAAACGGAATGCTTGGACAGCGTTCAGGAAAATAAAAGAAGGCTTTCTAGGAAATACAAAAATAGAAAAATATGTATAGAACGTAGAAAATTTAGTGGATAGGATGCAGATGAAGGATGTCGCTAAGCTAAGACTACATGTTCTTCGCTCTAGGACAAATAAGTTTTGCCTGAAATCGGGTTTGGCCGGTAACATATATAAAGAAACATTTTTTGAAATTTTGTTACACAATGTCATTTATATTTCTTCTTTTAAGTGGAGGCTGAAGTCCCAAATTTTCGGAGCGATAGTATTTGAAACAACGTTGTGGATTCCCATTGGGCATACGAACCCTTATCATCCACTTATGTATATACAATGATCCTACCATACTTACTTACTAACTAAATTTACAAATCATTTCAATAGAAACAAAACAAAAATTTTATTCATAAAATGTCAAAAAGCTACATAGATGTACAAAAATCGCGCGATTTTGTTAGTTTTATTTTATCAAATTGCAAAAAATATAACATATGTATGTAGGTAATAAGATTACCTGTAGGTAATAAGATAAGAAACTTACGAAATTTTAGTTTTGACAATTTCAAAATTTGAGAAAATAAAACTAAGAAAATCGCGCGATTTGAGACAGTCGGCCTATATGAGATAGTCTTTGTAGGATCCTTGTAAGGTTTATGAATTGCGAATACTTTCGAAACCTTCTAGACTTTCGGGTAGTCATTTTGTCGTATAACATGCTTTCGCTTCGTCCTTGCTTGTCCTGGTAACATAGATAACGAAAAATTCAAATCTTACGTATATTTTGGGATAGGCAGGATAATCGATAAGGAGTAAAAATAAAAAAAGTATAGTGTTATGCAAGAGAAGAATGTGTTTATTTACTTGGATATAAAATAACACATTTTACCATTAAAATAAATTAATATTTATACGAACGAGTACATTAATTCACCCATTACCAACTACATATGTGAACATTTCTCTAGGTGAGGTAAGGTTAGGTATCAGTGGCTGCCGGCATTACGGGTACCATTAAATTTTATGTGTGTAGATCTATCATTGTTCCTTCTTATTAAAAACATTTGCCCCTTTGTTTAAAATGAGATGGGCTTCTAACATCAGTTTATGCAAAATAGGTCGCTAAGATTATTACAGCAGTATTCACCTAGCTGTAGTTTCTTCTACGGGAAACGGCTGGACATGAGAACAGAGGAGAACTGCTCTCTAAAGTATAGTCAGATATTTTCATTTGTCTTGTCTTCGCTGCTTCCTTCCATCGAGTTATCAAGTTGAGCCATGATTTTAAATGGTCAATTACAGTGTGAGCTTCTTTAAATGTGATAATGATGCCTTTTATCTGCTTCTTCTAAATCTAGCTCGTCGTCTGAACTTTCTAGAACGTTAGCATAAGCATCGTCGTTTGTATGGGCTTCCAGAAACAAATTAAAATAAAACTTACACAAATTAGAACCAGATGCACAAAATCGGGAAACCTAATTATACCGAAGGAAACCCCTGTTTGCAGGAAAAATAATACAATTTCCCCAATTGTTTATTCTTCTGCATCTCATGTTTGAAATACATATGTTCCAAAATTTAAGCCGCGTCCGTTCAAGAGAGGCTATTTTATATTGTTGGCCTGAAAGGTAGTTTCCATGTCCGTATAACAATGGGCACAATTGTTCAAGGGGAAAATATTTCATATACATTCATACATATGTACATAAATTATCATCCATTAGTCATGGATTAGATGCCCGAGGCATCTGCTAGGCAAAGTTTCACTGAAATATAACAATATGAAATCTCGAAATAGAAACCATTTTAAATTTTCCGACGCTTAACATTTAATGGGTAACGTGCACAAAGTGAGAACGTATGGTTATCCAAAATTTGCTACAGCTAACAAAATAATGAATCTTGTGTTTACCATCTTCCAAAATTTAACTACCTCCATTGTTATTAAACTTTACCATCAATCATTATTCATTATCGTATGAATATTAATTAGGTGCAAAGTGGTTTGTCGTCACTTATCATGCTAAATAGCACCTCAAGCGATTTAAACGTTTAACCACCAGAGAACTCAAGAAACTTAACGAATCTAAGAGTTTTCCGCTTGACTGAATTTTCCCACCAACATGCAGATACAGATACAGACATTAAATTGTTCATGCCCAATTCAATCTGATGAAATGGGCGTTGTGGACACTCATACTGCAATTTACCGCCGATCAATGCCCACCGCCATAGATTGTACAGCCTTGTTCGTTTCTATACACTTTAGGTGTCAATAAATTATCAGCGGGAATGGCCAACTCATTGTGCTGTGATTGAGTATTTCATCAAAAAGCGCTTAGCCAACGAGATACTCAGTATAATGGGTTTGCTGACAAGTTCAATCGGTCGCCGTGGATAGATACAAATACTCGTAGACTGCAGTTTGATTTTTTGTTTTTTTTTTTTTGTTTCATAAATCGCGGATTTATTTTTAAGGTCATGGTAAGGTGCAAGCTTAGAAAGACTTGTGTTGGCGTCTGTCAACTTCACCGTAATTTCGATGCCAATTGCTACTAATTTACCAATACGGCACTATCCGGTCTGGTCGACTTCAGTTCTGTTCATCAATATGGCGTTGACGAAGGTCTTCTACTCAGGTCACCGCAAAAATAGATGCTCATTAATGCAACTATAAATAAGAGTAATAACAATAATAAGAACAGGCCTTAGATGGCAACTACCGCACCTAAGTGCATGACTTTGTTATAGATTAGTTCGTTGAAGGTAATTGTTTAACACTAGCGGTGTTGTGCTAATTGAGTACAAAATCAAAACAAACTTAAGGTACAACTTAAACAGATAAAGAAACGGATTCATATTCTAAATTCATTCGCTTACCAAGTATTGTCGTTCATCTTAAATTGCTGTGAGTGTGGGAGGTCGCGTTCTAAATTTAAAAACTAAATGCACATATCAGCAGAAGGCCTTAGACTTAAGTTGTATTTTTGTATATTACTCTTATTACGGTTAACACATTATTTTTATTATTTTTGTTAAAATATTATAGATTATTTATTGTAATTACATATTTTCCACAACCTGGATTATTTTATTATTACAGTAGATAATATGTACGTAAGCAAAAATCCTACATTTGATTGATTACAAGAGACAACTTCAATATATTGCCCAGTTAATATATCAACCGAACAGCAATCATCTGTTATTAATTTTTTTGTCATAAAAGGCTATAACCAGATATGTGATTTAAAAAATAATTTTAATAATGTTCTCTTGATCTTGTCTTTACAAATGTTTGTGGTTATTTTGTGTTAGACGAAATTTCATTCATTATTACCAACAAAACAATTTTTTTTCACAAAGCATTTATACTTTGCTATTTTTCTCGTGATAAAACTCGTCCTTGGGTTAATGAAAGGAAATAAGTTTCTTAGAAATGCAGGTTATGTAAATATTAACTCATTTTTGAATAATATTAAATGGTTTACAGATTCAATGACAGTTGATCAAAAAGCTCTTGAACATTATTCACTTTTAAATGCTGTATTTGAAAATTTCATTCCTAGACAAGAGTAATCACTTCAAACAATGCTCCTCCTTGGTATGAATTTTATGCAATTTGAAAAACCGTAAAAATAGAGCTCATCGCAAGTGGATAGCCTCGACTAAATCCATCGACTATAAGATATTTTTGAGCTTTTATGATGAATTCATAAATTATGATACAATTCACTACGATAGATATATATCAACATTATGTGTTTAAAGCTGGCTCCTTTATATATACAAAAAAAGGCGTGAGTACCAGGTACTCGTGAAATTTGATGTGTATGTTAAACATACATTTGTGTATGATGGCGGCTGAACAGACAATGCACTAATTTTAAGAAAATCATATACGTAGAACACACTAACACTAAGTTTGGTTGCGCGTGACGGATGACGGCGAAAAATGTGCCCACACCGAGTGCTATGATGTTTACACATCAAAAATCCTCGTCACTTTAATAAATTCATGAATAATATATATACATAATGTTGTTAATTTTCCTTCGACTATGCATTGTGATAATATTGTATGTTCTGATGCAAACTTTCTTCGAAACTGTTTATTCTGATCCCATTGCATTTAATTTTCACCATATTGAGGAAAACAGTTTTGACCTATGCTCTTTATTAATCACTAGGTCCAGCCTCGTAAGTGCCCTCAAGGCTATCGGTGTTAACAAGGACAGTGGTCCTGATGGTATCCCACACATTACTTTTAAAAAAATCTGCAGAAAGTATTGCAAGACCCTTGCTCTCACTTTTCAATCATTCACTTTCAAGTGAGATTATCCCTACTTTATGGAGAAATTCTTAAAGCCAATATTTAAAAGTGGAGATAGCTCATACATTAAAAATTACCGTGGTATTGCAATCTTGTCAGCTATACTCAATTTTGTTTTGTTTTTTGTTTTTGTTTTTATTTTTATTTGTGTACATTTGGTCCCACGAATAACGCGGGAAAGAAGAGTCCGCCACGTCTGAGCCCCGTATAACGTGGTAAGGGCGTGTTTACTCCTTAAGGTGAAATGGTATCAAGGAGGCTCCGTACGAATATAGCCGGTATACCCGCTGCCTGCGAACTAATCCAATAGGCACGGGTCGCGAGGCACCCTGGATTAGGGGGTTGGGAGATCTTAGTCGTCCCTCCGCAAAAACTCTGATTAAAGGCGGTACTCCTCTTGCGAGCAGGAGCTCACAATAGCATATCCGCAGTTGACCTGAGAGTTGCATCATTGGGATTCAAGCCTCCACTCCAACGTCAAGGTATCTGCCGAGCAAAGGCAGTAGCACCTATAGGGATATGAACATTTTCCGTGAGCTGTTAAGGGCCGACCCCGTCTGGCTAGTTCGTGGGCTCTCCCGTTACCTTTTATGGCACTATGTCCTGGAACCTAGAGTATTGTAACAAGGTAGTAGCTCCGCCTAGAAGACGCTAACGTAATTCGGTAGCCTATAGGATTGCGATATGTCCATTCTCCTTGCTTGGAATGCTAGCAGTGAAGCGCTTCTTAAAGTTGGGGATATTGTAGTCAGTTGGAGACATAACCAGACCATTTGGTACTGTGTCCAGGATTTCACTGTGTACGTATGACTTAGCAGTCCAGCACCCAATATCCTTGATTCGGACTACACTGCACTCCACTGTGCTTTTGATATTAAGTAGCAGCAGGTGCAATATAATTTTAAATAATTAGTATAATGAAATACAAAATAAGTCACCTAAACTAAAAAGAAGCATGGGATTCTGAATGATTTTTCGCGTTTCTACTTACTTATATACTTACTTATGTTACTTACTTGTTGAGGTCTTGTTCTACTTGTGCGCGCCACCTTAGGCGAGGTCGTCCCCTCTTGCGCTGACCATACGGGTCAAAATCGTATATTCTCCGAGCCGGAGAGTTGATGTCCATACGCTCTACACGCGTATGATGGAGCAGCGAGCTTTCTCCATCGTCATCCTGCACAGACGGATGAGTTTGGCAGAGATGTCAAAACTAGACATGGTTCTATACAGTTCATCCCTCCATATGTTGTCATAGGCGGCCCTGAAATCGATGAACAGGTGGTGGGTATAGATTTGGACTTCTTGGGTTTCTTCCACGATCTGCCTAAGTCCTAAGTGTGAAATGTTGGTCTATGGTGGACTTTCTTGGCCTGAAACTGCACTGATAGGGGACAATCAGGACAAAAAGCCTCAGGCGCTTACACAATATGGCGGATAGGATCTTGTAGGCGATGTTGAGGAGACTGATGCCTCTGTAATTGGAGCAGTTGAGGGGGTCTCTTTTCTTGTGGACCGGGCAGACGATGCTGAGATTCCATTTATAGCTCCAGCTGCTTTAAATAGCTCTGCGGGTAGACCGTCAGGTCCAGCAGCCTTGTTGGACTTTATCTTGGATATTGCAATCCTCACTTCGTTTTGATCAGGTGGATGGGAGTTTTGGCTATCATCATCTAAATTGAATGGTTCATTCTGTCTGACAGCGGAGTATTGGTCTTCATCGCCATTATACAGTCTGCAGAAGTAGTTTATCCATATTCTCAGCACCGACTTTGTTTCTACTACAAGGTTTCCTTCGTCATCTCTACAGGTTTCTGTACGGGACTTATTTTGCTGGCACATTCAATTTATTTCCGCACATTGTTCCTGGAGTTCTTCAAAAACCCATTTTCTATCTACTTCACAAATATATATATACATATGATTATGTACATACGTCTTCATAGATGTTAAAAACTTTATTAAATTTTAAATAAACATAAAATACATGAATAATAATTAAACTAACGCCCCTAAAGGCTTTTTTTAGCAAGCTTAGCGTTAAAATCAAAATTTATTAGCCAAACAAATTCGTTACTCATTTGTCGGACCTAAATTATTGGCTTCGTATGGCAGACGTTTAATAAACATCAGAACATCGCGTTTCAGCGTTTAATGGGCTGATAAAATCTTTCAACCGGATCTGTCAACTGCCACTATGCCACAAAAATCTGAATCACCATGTGCAAATTTGATTCCCACATCTCGTTGCAATATCTTTGGCTATAGATACTTAGCTCACGGCATACGAGCGGGTCGGCCACTAAATAAAAGTCAACTCACCCAACCCAAAAGAGATACATAGTATAAGTACGTACGGTTCAGTGCTTGGGCTTACACTAAAATAGCCTCAGCTAGTTCTGCTGTATGTAGAACCGTGGGAGAAATATGGAATTATTATCATAAATTATTATAAATGTGAACGACTTTTTATTTCTAATTAACTATGCGTACGTTTTGTGTGTCTTGAGTTCTTTACGAATGGAGACAATTAGATTGAAATAAAATGCAAACACAAAATAAAGAAGTGAAGTGAGTCAATGTCAACAAATCATTTATTTCTTACAAAATGCAAAAAGTGCAATAATTACAGATTAAGAGTGTAATTACAGTACGTTCTTGAATGCAAATACGAGTACTCTGCTGATAAGAAACGTGTAATTGCCGTGTAATTTTCACCTCAATAAGAGGTTGAGTTTGAAATTTAATTGGTGGTCTTTGCACAGCATCTGCATACGTAGTATGTTAATAGCTTGTCGTTTAAGAGTTAAGCCTTTACAATTTTGATAAATTCATTTGCATAATTACTTTTAAGTTAATTTTTTCACCTGCCTTGCCACCAAACAGATTTGGCCTAGGCTCTAACTACCTTTCTGTCCCTAAAAAGACTACATAGCATGATCATTGGCGTCACAACTTTATAGGCAAACTTACAACTAGGGTTGCCGTCCTTTCAAATGACTTCTGCAGAAGTTGCAGAGACGAGGAGGAAAAAGAGAGCCTGACACATCTCCTCTGTTCATGCCTATGCTAGCTCTATCCCACACTAGAAAACTACATCTGATCTGATCTCAGTGATCACGAAAAGACGTTTTAATTGGAAGTCTATATCGATTTGTGCAAAGCTGTAACTAGTTCCCTTGAGTAGCAGAAATACACATCCCCAAGGTTCTTGGTATCACAGTGGTCTTCTATAGGCCTAACCTACCTAAAATAACCCAATGCTTTCATTTTATTTTGTTATAATTCATTTAAATAACTTATTTTAATCTAACAGAAGAGTACGAAAGTACATATACATATACAGTGCCATTCGAAAAATTTAGCTTAAACCTTTTCTTACTCTTTCGGATGGGAGATCTTGAAATTTATGATAGTTACGATGCTTTTGCACTGGGTAGCAAAATATGGTTCAATTAGTAAACAAAAGTCTATGTTATTATGAATAAGAGGTGCATTTAGCTCATTATAGCCGTCCAAAACAAACCGAAGTGATGAAAAAAACAAAAAATGGGAAAATCAGTTCCAAGTGCAATTTAATATTTTGTGTCTGTCACGTCTAAATTCGACAACCTGTCAAGTTTCTGCATGATTTAATGTTGTTCAACGAACTGTAGCATGGAATTTAACAAATATCGTAAGATTGTAACTACCAGCAGAAGAAAAGGCTCAGAGAGGCTCCAAAGCCTCGTCCAAAGCACTCAAGCAAGTACTGAAGCAGGATTTTCCAATAAGAGTCAGAGAAAAACGATTAATTTGGGCTGAGAACCATCTTAACCCTTTCGGGACGCGCTGCACATAGGTCGGTTTCTAGGAACTAGGCGGCCAAAATTATTTTATTTTTTATTTCAGTAATAAACAGCACTGTAATGAATAGTCGGGTATTTTAGACCCCAAAAAATCTGTTTTTTTTACTTTTGTTTGTAAAATGTGAAAATGTATGTTTCAGGTAGGTATTTTTTGTCTTCATCTGAGTCTTCTCCAAGTATTCCAATGTTTCATTTAGTGATGGAACAGTTTGCGCATTTATCTTACCAAATAGATATATACGAGTTACTACTTTCAATTCCGAGCAGCCTAATGAACCTACCACAAAACAAATTCATTTTGACACAAAAGAAAAAAAAGGGTAATTTATCACTTTCTGACTAAAAATGTATTTATTTGGCAAAGTTGTGCAAAGTAGTAGCTGATAATTTCTGGTTATCAAGCCAAGAAATTTTGCTCGGACGGACCCGGAAGTATAACATTTTTGCTATTGAAAACAAAAAATGGTGAGCAATTACCCTTTAAAAAGGGTAGTCTATAAAACGCTATTACTGTACTAAATTTTACCATTTCTAATTGAAATTTATATCATATTATTAGAAACTTACCTGGTTTATCCATTTTCATCACTTTGCCTTATGCACTGCACTGTATAACATGAAATATTGACTTTCTTTCGCTATGAGCGTCGGCCAGCGCCACCGATAACAAAAAGTGTACAGTTTGCGAGACGATTAAGTTCCGCCCTGTAAGGTGCCCGCGCCGCAGAGGGAGCCGTGGAGGGGCGGATAATATCTGTTAGGGTACTTGCTTATCAAAGAATACATTTGTTTTGTTGTAAGTTAACTTTGAAAAATTGAATTTTGGCCGCCTAGTACCTAAAAATCGACCTACTGTGGGCGTCAAAAGTGAGTAAACACCCATATGATTTTTCGAGTTACATGTAATTTAAACAAAAAAATTAACAAAAATTGGATTCCAATGATGCAAAATAAAAGCTTTATTCAATAACAATAAAACAGCGGAAAAATAAATCAATTAAAATAAAACTAATCAATTTTTTCTAATAAAAACTAGCTATACTCCATTTTTTACGCGTCAAAAGTAAGTCAACATTACCGATTTCTTTAAGGAATTCATAAATTTAATAGCTTAAAAATAAAATAACTTCTTTCAGTCTACGTGGCATGGATATACCAAGTTTATTTGTAACATCGGCGGTTATTTGGAACCATTCTTCATTAAAAACCTTTTGTTAGGTGCTCTTTGCTTTTAATAGTCCTTTTACGAATGTTCCGGTCCAAATGATCCCAAAGCTGTACTATTCGGTTTAGATCCAGTGATTGCAGAGGGTGATCGAGCTATTTTGGAGTCCCATAAAACCATACTTTAACGACCCGCGAGGTATGCTTAAGATAATTGTCTTGCTGAAAGATCCAATTCCTAGCCATACTTAATTTATCGACGCTCAGTTTCAAGTTATTATTTTAGAATGTTCAGATAGTCTTGTTTATTCATTGTACTCTCTATAAAGACCAGATTCTCGACCCCAGATGCTGCCATACACTTCCACACCATCGCCGAACCTCCCCTATGTTTTACTGTGCTTCTAACATTTTGTTCAATAAATTCTTTATTCTTATTCTCCAAATCTAAAGTAAAAAAGGGTTTAAGCGTTTAAAAAAAGGACATAAATAATCACATTCTGTTTTGGAAAAATATTTTATTTACTGGCGAAAGGAAATTTTGAATTTTTAAAAGCAACACAAATGAAAAAAATTGGAGAGAATAGAGTCAAGAATTTACCGAACAAAATGTTAGAAGTAAAATAAAACATAGGGGTGGATTGGTGATCGTGGGGTTGCATGGCAGCACCTGGGGTCGGGAAGTTTGCCTTCATTGAAAGTACAATGAATGAGCAAGACTATCTGAACATCCTAAAGGATAACATGCAACCGAGCGGGGTCAAGTTAGGCACGACCAAGAATTGGATATTTTAGCAAGACAGTGCTCCTAAGCTTACCTCGCAGCTCGTTAACGAATGGTTGCTTTATGAGACTCCAAAATAGCTCGATCGCCCTCTGCAATCACCGGACCTAAGCCCAATGGAACATTTATGGGATCATTTGAACCGGAACATTCGTAAAAGGACTATTAAAAGCAAAAAGGGCCTAAAACAGGCTTTAATTGAAAAATGGTCCGAATTAATCTCCGATTTTACAAATAAACTTGGTATATCAATACCACGAAGACTTAAAGAAGTTATAAAGTCTGAACGCTGTCAAACAAAATATTAAGTTTTGTTTTTAAGATATTAAATTTATGAATTCCTTAAAGAAATTGATAATGTTGACTTACTTTTGACGCGTAAAAAATGGGGTATGACTAGTTTTCATTAGAAAAAATTTATTAGTTTTGTTTTAATTGATTTTTTTGATTATTGAATAAAGCTTTTATTTTGCATCATTGGACTCCAATTTTTGTTAATTTTTTTGTTTAAATTACATGTAACTCGAAAAATCATATGGGTGTTTACTCACTTTTGACGCCCACAGTATGTGCACGGATACATATACATATGTACCACCAAAAGTATAAACATCCCTAACAACGAAAATTTTTCTCTGATTTGGTTCAAATCTGTACCAGATCGTCTTCCAACATTTTAGTAACGGTATCTTAATGTATTTCCAGCTATCAGACATCAAATTTATTTAGCTATACCGTTTATTTTAAAGGTTTTGATTGTATGAAAATCACTTAACTTTTCTGCGTCCTGAAAGGGTTAATTAGATTTAAGACATGTGGAACGATGTTATCTTTTCCGACGAATCCAAGCTTATGCTACATGTTGGAGATGGGAGGATTCTTGCGCGAAGAGAACCAGTGGAAAGACTGAGCTCTGAATGCCTCTTACGGACGCCTGCGAAACTGAATGTGTGATGGTCTGGGGATGCTTCTCTGGAGATGAAGACGGGAGAATTGTCTCTTTAGAATCGAGCCTCACTGCAGTAGTTTATCTATGGGTCCTAGATTATGAACTAGGGCCCTCCGCGCTATAGCTTTTTAATTAAACCTGCAAATTCATTTTTCAACTGGACAATACTCTTTGCCATACAGCCAAAATTGTTAATATGAAGTTGTTTTTGTTTTTCAAATAAGCTACATCTTCCATGACTAAAAACTATATTACTATCTTTTTTTTTTTAGATTCAAAAGTATTATACTTCGAAGAAAACAATATTGATGTGCTAAGCTGGCCTCCCTACAGACCTCAATCCAATTGAGAATATCTTGTCACTCATGAAACTTATGATTGCAAGAGAGCGTCCGGAGTCTATTGACATTCTAAAAAATTTACTTATCCGGACCTGGAACAACATACACTATCCATATGTGTCAGATGTCCAAACTTTAGCAGAATGTTCCAGGCGAAGGTTCTGACAGTAATAATATCCGCCCGCGAAACTGCAATAAAGGTAATACCGCTTGACGCAAGAATCTTTTTCATGGCTAGGTAGTAATAATAGCAATTTCTGTCACTTTAATACAAGCGAACCTTTTGCGTTGCTGTCGCGAAGAGCTTCAAGTCCTTGACCTTGACACGCGTAGTACATTGCTACAAAGCTCTGTCGAATAACAAGAGGACTGAGTATTAGACTCAGAGCAAGCCAGTCCTACAACACTCAGTATGTATCCTCCAAAAAGAGATAGAAAAATTACGCTCACGGAAGCCAACAAAAGATTGAAAGGCCTAAGCTCTGGCTCTAAAATAAGAAAGCTGCCAACATTTTGGTAACTTTCAATACCCTACTCAAGGAAAGGGCTCATTATCAGCTGTTGTAGGCATAATTCACACCATGAAACCAAGACACACTCTGCAGCTTTGTAAAAGCTTTGGGTTGATTCGGTAATCCATGGGCTAATCATCCACGCAAACAAGAACATTGAGGTCTCACAAATTCTATTTTCTTTTCTTTTTTAATTTTGTTATTTTAATTCGATAATTGATTTTTGTAGTATTTTTATTTAGAAAAAATACAGTGAAAAACGAGTATATACTCTTTGTTTTCAATTTGAGTTGTCAATATATTTTTTTAACAATATAAAGTCGAATTTCGATAACTAGATCCATCATTTGCCACAAAAACAATCGAGTTATCAAGACTTCAAGTTATTAAGTAAAATACAAAATTGATATAAATATGTATGTATAAATATGTAATTTTTCATCAAGAGATAATGGCGCAAATTCATAGTCAGCTCATGAATAGTTCCTATAGCCGACTTTATCCGCAGCCGGCACTAAATTAAAAAGCCGGCTATAACTTTTCGACATTCATAAAAACACTTTTGCCTGTGTATTAGTTAATATCGACTTTGGTGTGTTTTTGTAAAGTGATTTGAACGAAAAAACCCAAACGTCAAAATATTATATGAGGAATTTAGAGCCGACTCTAATTATTTCAAGTGACTTTTGGCTCATTTTAAATTTCGAGCCGGTTATAAGTTTAAGCATAAGACTATAAGGTGACTATGAATACCAAAAAGAATAATTGAATAACTGTACTCAGACTGCAATAAAATATCTGCCAATCGACATTGAATTGGTTGTATATTTAAGATATAGTATTCACTATTTTGTATTTACTCGGTTCGACTAGATAGATATGTGGCGGGTGGTTAAGACTCGACAGTCAGTTTGTAAGCGGCCGAAGAACGACCAATGAAAACGCAGCTTAGATAAATTTATTTTTTTTTACTTCGACAGCGACGTGATTTTAGTTTTTCCTTCCGAGAGTTTTGTTTTTAATTTTCTTGCAATAGTAAAATTGCCTTAATCTTATATTGAAATTTTATCAAACCTATAGAGTGATTGTTTTTTTGTACTTCGTTTAGTTCTTTCAATAAAGGTTGTATTAAGAGCGAACGACCAAATACAACCTTTATTGTAAGAACTAAATGAGTTACATACACAACATTTATGATACATGTCAAAAGCACATTCGCCAATGGAAGTCCGTGAATGTGCTTGAATGGATCTTACTTCATGAAACTCCGGATTGGTCACGTGCTGAGAAAAGCCTCACATTTATTTCGCAGAAAAATTGACCTAGTATTAAATGACGGAGAACTTCCCAATAAGAAAGATATGCTAATGCGGATCGTATTGAGAGAATGGAAAAAGAACAGTAACTCTATTAATAAGTGATGGGTTAAAATTTTTAATCATTTTATCGCTATAAATATACTTATTGAAAATAGTTGATTTCAGTTTATGCCTGCCGTTCGAATGTGCCGACTAAAAGAGTATTTTCTGTGATGAATAATATTTTGACCGCGGACAAGCCTCAACTGAATGTTAATTCTCCCAAATAAATTCTCATAACAAAATACAATTTTGGCAAAACCTGCTTAGAATTTGGAGACTGACTTCCTTTGTGATAATGAGGACATTTTAAAAAGTATTCACTCTTCCCAAAGTCGGAATTGTAATGATAAATAAAAAAAATAATATCTACAATTAATTTACAACTATTCAATATACATATTTATATATGATATAAAAAATATTTATTGGTATATCTTTAATATTCAATGTTATTTTAAATAAGTAAACAAAGACCTGCTTCTTAGGGTTTTAAATAAAATATGAACTTTTATTCATATTTTAGATTGCTCTTTTTTCACTATCAATAAATACTGGAAGTTTGTGAACAAAATAATATACATAAAATAATATAATAAAAATTGTCCTTTATTTTGCTTTGAAAAATATGGTCACCGTACCTATGCCTATAGCCTTTACAATATTTTATGCAGAAAGCCAAAATCAATAACTAAGTCCCAAATTTACATCTCAACTGATTGTGAATGTTAGGTAATTGTCTAGCCGAAAGCATAAATAGATTTATATTTATTACATAATTTCCAATGATGTTGCTATTGCTTACAACATAACAGTCAAGGTATGAGCTATTTTAAGATTCTAAGCCGAACGACTAGGCAACGACATACCACCTTTTGAGCTTGTGAAATATTGCGATCGATTATTTTTCAACTAATTGCATTTATTTATAAAAATGTTAACTCGTTCTTTATCGCATTGAAATTAAAACAAAAACAATCTTGTTTCAATGTTACAATAAACTACAAATAAGGAACCTCGTTCCAAGTAAAAATAAATTAAAAGGAAACGAGTATGTATTTTTTAATAAATTATAAACCAATCAAATCGATGCCCTGTAAGGCAATATATGAGAACAACTTTATTTGATTACGTTTCGCTTCCAACATCCCAAAGCTTGGACAAATGATTGCCCCGGGAGTTTAGGCTCAACGGGTGACTGGGGCACAAAATCACTTTTCCTTTTCTAGTGGGCATTCGCCGAGACCTCTGGGCTTCCCTGATCTACCGACTTTAATTACGATTTGGAAAATTGATCCGTAATCACAGGCACCATCAATGCGTACTAGTGGCAGCTGAACTACTTTCACTTAGGAGTCTCAATTGCTATTTACAGAACACGAACAAGTCTTTTATAATGCATCTCGAATCGGGGCAAATATGAAGTGGAGGCACACAAAATATCAACGTCAAGAAGGATTACGATTAAGTATTTCCGCAATTTGAAGTATTATGACAGTGTGACGGTAAATTTGATGTAACGGTCTTGGGCTATTAATTAACATGCCTTAGATAAGGCTTATTGCTGGTGTGTGTGTTCATAATGTACACTACCGTTCATAAGTTAAAGGCCATCAACAAGTTCTATAGAAGGAAGGAGTAATTAAAAAAAAATGGCACATTTGAATATATGTATTTGAAAACGCTATGTACAAGAAGATATATTTTAAACTAGCTGCCCCGCCCGGCCCAATAGCAGTCGCGTTACTTATTAGGCAAAACGCTGCTCTAGTAATGTGGTTCTGGGTAGAAATAAGAACCGCCAAAATCCGGCAAACCTTGTTGAATCACACCATATGTTCAGTGTGAATGAACAACAGCATAGTTTTTCTACTATTATTTGGTTGTACTACATGAAATATTCAATTTAGGAGCAAACATTTAAAAGCCAATAATACTTATTTATATTTTTTTCTTTAATCAAAATAATAAAAGGCATTGGCATCTACAACGCTATTCCGACGTCAAATGTCAAGTATTATTTTTTTAAGAATTTCTGAATTTTTAACGAATGATATCTTCAAAGGATTTTATGGGCTTTTGCTTGGCATTGGAAGACTTCCTGGTGGCTAAATGAATTTGGACTGACTGAAACAGTACCGTGGATGGGGAAGAATTTCCAGTCCCGAATATAAGAGCTTTTGTACTGTTACACGTGAGGCATGGGGCTTAGCATTGACATGTAATAGTATCGTACCATGGCATTGCATGCACTACCTATGACTATTTCCTTAGAAAATTGTATGGGGTTTATCGTTTCTCGTGGTTAATGAAATGAAAAGTCTATCAGACTGTCACCATAAACTTTCCAAGGTGAAGAGAGGAATTGGGATTGTGTTTTAGTTGTGCGTATATGTATGTACATATGTACATCCAACCACTGCCTAGGTCCATACATATTCTACTTTTCACCACAGGTAACTATTCGGTGCAAATATTCTTTAATTAGAGCATACCTTCTCCGTCTTGCAGTTGAGAATTAGATAAAACTATTTACCATTCAACATGAAAGAAACATGTCCGTTAGATCCAATTTTCTTTGTTTGCTTTTTGTTTCCCTAAATATTGAATTTGCTAATAACTCGACTCCAGCGCCACCTATCGGGTCCAGATTTTGTAGTTTTCACTTTAGCCACTAAACAAACATAAATTATGAATATGAGTCATTTTTTTAAATTAATATAGAAGTTGTTAATAACTTAACTCCAGCGCCACCTATCGGGTCCAGATTTTGTAATTATTTCATTTGGCACAATACCAACCCATATTGTGAATATGAGACATTTTGGTCAATTAATGTAAAAGTTGTTAACAACTCGACTCCAGCGCCACCTTTTGAGTCCAGATTTTGCAGTTTTCTCTTTAGGCACTATGACTATACCAATATATATATATTGTGAATATGACTTATTTTAGTTAATTAATATGGAAGCTGTTAATAACTTGACTCTGGCACCACCTAGCGGGTAGTTTGTTTGCCTATGTCCTTCCTCAGGTCCCAGAATATCTCTGTACCAAATTACATTACAATTGGTTCAGCGGGTTAGGCGTGAAAAGATTTTGTTAATAACTTGACTCCAGCGCCACCTACCGGGCAGTTTTTTTTGCTTATGTCCTTCCTTAGGTCCCAGACTATTTTTTTGCCAAATTACATTACAATGGGTTCTGTAAGAGATCGTTGTCTTACATAACAGACACCCTGTACTTCATACAGCACATCGCCCTTCTAGTACAATAAGATGTCTCTAGTACAATAAGATGTCTCATGTAGTTAGCATTTTAAGGACTGTCAGAAATAAACAGATATCCAACGAAATCGCCTCGTGTCTTAATATATAACATGGCGCTGCGGACAAACTAAAAGTGCTAGAAAAGAAGAAAAAACGAGTTAACAAAATAAGAGGCAGCTAGTAAAAAAAAAAAAAAAAAAAAACAAATAAAAACCACAAAGCAAATTCCAAAGAAAATAAATAGTTGTGAAAAAAAAAGGTCAAAAAGGTGGAACACTAGTTAAAACAAGCGATACACGAAATCGCCCACGTGTAAATCTCAACGGGAATGGCTGGTGAGGAACAAATACAGGAACAAAAACCAAATTCAACAACAATGGTGCCCTCAAATCTTCCTACTCCGAGTCCACTAAATGTTGAAGGAAGTCTCGCTGATAATTGGAAGAAGTTCAAACAAAACTTCCAGATATACCTAATCGCAACTGGCATATCAGAGTCTTCAGCTGAGTCACAAGTGGCGATTTTCAAGCTTCTGGTGGGTGAAAGTGGAATGGAGATATTTAATGTCCTAAATTTAACGTCAGGTGAAGAAAAGTCACTAGACAAAATACTGAAAAAATTTGACGACTACTGCATTCCAAAAAAAAACGTGGTCTTCGAGAGATATATCTTCAACTCGAGAACGCAAAAACATGGAGAATCATTCGAGCTGTATCTCAAGGATATACGTCATCTGGTAAAATCGTGTGATTATGGAGCTGCAGAGGATTCCATTCTAAGAGATCGTATAGTGATGGGTATATACGACAAAAAATTGCAAGAAAAGCTGCTAGCTGATCGGGAGCTGTCCTTAGCAAAGTCGATAGAGGTGTGTAAGCTGTTTGAAATAAGTAAGGAACAAACAAAGGTAATACAAGATGGTCCATCCAGTGAGATGAAAAGTTCCATAAATATTGTAAAGAAATTTTCAAAATTTAAAAATAAATATAGAAACGTAGAAAATACCAACAAATATAGTAGTGCACATAAGTCAAATTTTAATCAAAGTTTATTAAATTGTAACAAATGTTTACAACGTCATCCGAGGCATAAGTATCCAGCATTCAATAAGATTTGTTTTTGTTGCAAAAAGCCAAATCATTTTGGTGCTGCTTGCAGAAATCGCAAGCATAAAAAAGTAAATGCGGTTAATGTTGGTGACAGTTATGACTCAGATGATGGTGTTTATTATACGGATGTTGTGGCTGCTGTTGGTGGTGGGTTGAGAGCGTGGTACGGTGACGTTGGAATAGCGGGTAAAATCATTCGATTTAAATTAGACACGGGCGCAGATGAAAACATTCTCTCGGTAGATAATATTAAGAACATTAACTTGTTAGACAAAGTGGAAAAAACCTTTGTGACGTTGAAAGCTTTTGGTGGTTCGGAAATAAAAGTTGCGGGAGAAATATATTTGACATGTGAAGCAAACCAAAAAGTCAAATCATACAAATTTATAGTAGTGAAAGGAAGAGTGGGGGTTGTACCATTGCTAGGTAGAGAAGCATGTGAAGAACTCAATTTTGTTAAAAGAATTAATGAGGTTAGGAAAATAAACAACAATGAAGTGTGTACAACAGTTGATAGTTTTGTGAATAAAAATAAAGAAGTGTTCAGTGGTATAGGGAAATTTTCCGAAATATATTCACTGAAAATTAAAAATGGTGTAGATCCAATTGCAAAACCGGCGCGAAGAGTAGCACAAAATTTATTACAGCCATTAAAAAATGAGCTAGATCGTCTTGAGAAAATGCAAATAATTAAAAAAGTGCTGGAGCCTGTGGAGTGGACCTCTAATATAGTCATAGTCGAGAAACCAAACAACACTATTCGCGTTTGTCTAGACCTAAAAGATTTGAACAGTGCTTTAGTGGTGGGACAATGTAATATTCCGACTTTGGAGGAACTTAGAGCACTATTAGCCGGTATGATGGTGTTTTCAGTGCTTGACTTAAAGGATGGGTTTTTCCATGTTCAGTTGGATAAAGAATCTAGTTTTATTTGTACATTTAGTACACCACATGGAATGTACAGATACTTGAGGCTAGCTTTCGGATTGAAACCAGCCCCAATGATTTTTCAGAGGTACACTTCTCGTGTTTTTGGCAACATTGACGGTGTCTTCGTATACTTCGATGACATTCTCATCTTTGCAAGAACGAACGAAGAACATGATAATATCATGAATAAAGTAATTGAAGCTGCTATTTGTCATAATGTTAAATTTAACAAACAAAAGTTACAATATAGAGAAACAAAGGTCAAGTATATGGGATTTGTTTTGTCGAGTCTTGGCTTATCGGTTGATGAGACAAGAATAGAATCAATCGTAAAGATGAAAGACCCAGATTCTAAGGTAGGATTACAAAAAATACTAGGTATGGTCAACTATTTAAGAGATTTCTTGCCTAATCTAGCAAAAGAAACCGAGCCTCTTCGAGAGTTACTACGAAAAAATGTAGTTTTTAATTGGCTTCAAAAACATTCTACATGTATAAGCAAAAAAAAAAGTATGCTAGTTAATGCTACTTCCTTGCAGAATTTCGATCCAAACAAGGATATTGTCATACAAACCGATGCAAGCTCATATGGTCTGGGTGCGTGCCTTCTGCAAAATAAAACGCCAATCTCATGGGCTTCACGAGGGCTAAGTGACACAGAAAAAAACTATGGGCAAGTTGAAAAAGAACTCTTAGCTATTTTGTACGCATGCAAAAAGTTTCATTTTTATTTATACGGTCGTGAGATTGTGGTCGAGACCGATCATAAACCTTTGGTTCCCCTGCTCGAGAAAAGCATAAATAAAATACCATCGATGAGACTTCAAAGAATGCGACTTAAGTTGGAGAAATACAAGCTAAGGCTTTGTTACATTCCGGGCAAATATCTTCTTCTTGCAGATGTTATGTCAAGGTACGGAAATGATAGTTACGATAAAAGTGAGGAAATAAATTTAGAGGGGTGCGTGCATGAAATTAATATGTCAAATGAAAAACGGGAAAAGTTTAGGAAGGCTACATTTGAGGATGAAGATTTGAAACGAGTTTTAAAATTTTATAAAGAGGGTTGGCCCAAATTAAAAAATAATCTTTCGCCTTGTCTTAAATTTTTGTGTAAATTTAAAAATGATATTTGTTGTGAGGATAACATAGTTTTGTTAGGTGAAAAGGTTGTAGTTCCGAGGTCTCTGCAAAACGAAATATTACAGTGGCTGCATGTTGCGCATTCAGGAACTGAGAAAATGAAAAATAGGGCTCGAATGCTTTTTTATTGGGTTTGTATTAACAATGACATAGAAAACTTTGTGGCCCAATGCAAAGTATGTCAAAAGTATTCCTGCGCATCTCAAAAAGAGCCACTTCTTCATCATAAGACACCGAGCTTTCCATTTGAAAGGATTTTTGCAGATATAGCTTCTTTTGCGGGAAAAGAATATCTGGTAGTTGTGGACTCGTACTCAAAATGGATTGAGATTCTGAAACTCAAAAATAAATCGGCGGCTGAAGTTATTTCAGCACTCAAGCCTTTATTTGCTACTCATGGCATACCAAAGGAGTTCATCTCTGATAACATACCGTTCAACAGCTATGAGTTTAAGAAGTTTAGCAGCGAGTATGAGTTTAACATAACATTTTGCTCTCCTAATTATCCGCAAAGTAGAGCATATGCTGAAAAAGGTGTTCAGATAGCGAAAAATATGATGAAGAAGTGTGGTGATAGTAGCACTGATATAAATTTAGCATTGTTAGAGTACCGAAACAGTCCGGTGAAGGGAATGGGTGCATCACCCTCACAGCTTTTGTTATCTCGAGTAACAAGAACACATATGCCTATATCAGACAGGCTGCTGAGGCCAAAGGTCGTTGATAAAGTACCAATCAAAATCGAAACTCAGAATGCGAAAAACAGCAAGTATTATGATAAACATGCAAAGCATAAAGATAACTTTAGTGATGGAGAAGATATATTGGTTAGGGAGAAAGGAAATTGGGTTGATGGAAGAATCGTAAAGAAACTAGGGACGCCTAGATCTTACTTAGTGAAGCTAGAAACAGGGGAAATATTTCATAGAACTACCAGACACTTAAAGCGATCTAGATTTTGTTATGACACAATGCCTGTTTTGCCTAGTGTATCCGGTGATACGAGTAATGCCAATATCAATGGGCAACAACAAGTTTCAGAACGATCACCCTATCAGCTTCGACCTAGACCATGTCTTCAGTCATCCACGAATTAAATTAAAGTTAAGTAATTTAAATTATTTATTGATAATATTATAAAATGAATTAAAACATAATTGAATTAAATGTTAATTTAAATTATTTATTGATAATATTATAAAATGAATTAAAACATAGTTGAATTAAATGTTAATTTAAATTATTTATTGATAATATTATAAAATGAATTTAAACAAAATTGAACTAAATGTTAATTTAAATTATTTAATGATTATTACAAAGTGGATTAGAATAAAATTGAATTAGAAGTTAAATTTAAATTAAGTTAAATACATATGTCTATATATAAATTAAGTTACTTAAATGAATTAAAATAAATTGTTTTTATATACTTAGAAGGGAGATGTAAGAGATCGTTGTCTTACATAACAGACACCCTGTACTTCATACAGCACATCGCCCTTCTAGTACAATAAGATGTCTCTAGTACAATAAGATGTCTCATGTAGTTAGCATTTTAAGGACTGTCAGAAATAAACAGATATCCAACGAAATCGCCTCGTGTCTTAATATATAACAGGTTCAGCGGTTAAGGCGTGAAAAGATTTTGGTAATAACTTGGCTCCAGCTCCACCTAGCGGGCCTATGTCCTTCCTCAGGTCCGGGACTATCTCCGTACCAAATTAAATTACAATTGGCTCGGCGGTTTAGGCGTAAAAAGGTTTTGTTAATAACTTGATTTCAGCGCCACCTAGCGGGTGGTTTTTCCACCTATGTCCTTCCCAAGGTCCCAGACTATCTCTCTGCCAAATTACATTACAATTGGTTCAGCGGTTGAGGCGTGAAAAGGTAATAGACAGACAGACAGAGTTACTTTCGCATTTATAATATTAGTGTGATAGTATATTGCAATAAAAAAAAAGAATCATAAATGAACACAAAAAACCCATTTAACGTAAACTTAGTGGAAGTATTAACCTCGGGCTTTTATATTATAGGCTTTAATAAAGTCTGGACATTCTCTTCATCAATTTTGATGTTGTTTTTGTTATATTGCTATTCCAAGTGTCGTTAAGTTTTTGCCAAAAGATTCCCGATGCAGAATAAGGCATTTGGGGAACGTTTCCGTCCAAGTAATCCCATAAAATAACAATGGGATTCAAATCCGGTGCCTGTGCCGGCCAAACCATATCAATAGATACTCTTTCTTCTTCTTCCTTTTATTACAGACAACTTTAACATAATCTTGAAGTGTATACTAACAGAAGACCACTTGAAATATCACTCTCATCTAAATTGACTTGTTAGTAATTTCAATCATGTTATCTTCCTGACTACTGGTTTTTACTGATATGACTTCCGGGTTTTATGGTGTAGCTAGTGAAAAAGCATTTTTTTTTTTTTTGTATCTTTCTAGTCTATTTATTTATCCGTTTTTCATTGAATTGTTTTTTTATTATTATTTATTTTGTAATAATTGGGGAATAGATACACACATTTTAAGTTTTAAAAAAAGGTCCAAGAGATTTTCTAGAAGGTGGCAAGCCTAGTTATGACGTTAGCCTTCTGCTTTTCAAAAGTATCACAGAAGTTAACTCTGACTAACAATATGATGAAAATGGTCAAAATGTGCTATATTTTCTGACTAGTTCCGTCGTCACGTTCTGCCATAGTGAAAGACACGTCCCAAACACTGACTGAGTTTTAATAAACCATAAAAAAATCTAAAATACATTTAATGGCTTGGTGCAGATGTCTCTTGTCTATCATTTTCATTACTGTATAGTGTATACTAATGACTTGTATTTAACCTATGCTCGGTGTCTACTACTTTTTGCTAGAGCCTACGTACGAATGTGATTTAAGTGATTTCCGTAAACGAAGACTTAGTTGATTATCGATAAAACTGAAATACCAACACGAACTATCTGAATAAAGCTGTTAATGTGAATATCTTTAATTAATGGTTAATGGTTGCCTCAAAATGTCACCTGTTCTGATTGAGTGGCATTTATGATACATTGGTTCCAACTTCTCAACGAAATTGCTATTTAAAGTAACTGACTTCAAATTACAAAATAATTAACCAACGAGGATTAAGTGGGAATCTAAGCGTTGTGACCACACTCGGTTCATGTTTTTCAGGCATACCGAAACTAGTCTAGAGGTGTCGTTTATATAATACAAAAAATGTATGAGAGCTTGTGATATATTTTCTTTGACAAAACAAACAAAATATTTGTTTAATAGAAAGGTTGGGTGAACTATTAATAGTTAACCGTTCGACATTCTATGTTCACCTCGCTAGTCGTGACCCCCATTTCATACTGATCAAGCGTGACCGATATTTGTATGCGTATTGTTCTTTTCAATATTATGAACAGATAGAAGTTGTTTCGTCATATTGTTTTTTATTTAAGAAGTGGATAAGTATGTTTGCATAATGAACATAATCTGATAACAATACGCAACAAGAGCAAAAATCCAGCAACACGTTTAAGACACTGTAGACAATATTTTCATATCTGTAAATACATATGTATATACGATATTTACTTACATATGTTACCGGTGTTATTCTATGAGTCAACTAAATTCTAGATTGAATTTGAGTAAACAGTGTTCAATAAATAAAATAGTAAGATAGCGATCGAGCTTCGGCTTGGTACCACAAGTACCAATGGATTGCTTCTATGGCCAGTTCTTACTGCATTGCAAACAAGAATCATTTCGTTCGAACACAGTAAATCGTATGTTCTCCCCAAACAAACAAAACAAACAAGACCTTAGAATACAGTATAACAGTATATCACTGATCACCGTCAAAATGAGCGACGACAATCCAATAACAATCAATTGATCGAAAATATTGATCGAAATGTTTAACATCACGAAACTAGTCGATCGAAAAGACAAAAACAGTATTTAGCCAAAACCTTGTTGAATGTGATCACCTGAAATATTATTGATGGTAAATTTCAATACAATATACAATAACATTGTTCAATTTATATTTATAAACAATGAAATGACGACATCCAGGGATCAATTATTATCGATCACTAGTCCAATAAAAAAAGTTTTTCCCGAAAACCATAAACACATATGAAAGTTAATATTGTCTATCAGCTTGGACCGTCCAAAACATTTTTAAGTCCCCTCGAATAATTATATTGATCAGAAAATTTCCATTTAAACCATAGATCAAAAAGTTCGATTGAAAATACATACATCCATATGTACGTGTACGCATGCATGCAACGATCATTTGAAACGCATTACAAGTATAATAGGGATCGGAATGATCGGTATATATGTACAGTGAACTCTCTCATAACCGGACACTGACGGTACCGAGAAATTTTTCCGGGTGTCCGGTTATGGGAGAACAAAATAAATTGGCATTCTTTAAAAATGAAACACAATAGACATATGGTATTCATTATATTTTATAAATGAGTTCATTTTTATGTGATAAACACAAATTACCGGAAAATACTAATTTCTGTCTATGACTATGCGTAAAATTACACATGCATGAATACACTTAACATACATATCTCTTTAAAAATGCAACGGGATTTGTAAATGCAAATAGTTGTTGGATAACACGTTCTCAGACAAGACAGCATGTGCCGTCAATGTTTGAGGAAATTAGCGTGCCATGACATTAGCGGTCCTAACACACCTAACGACAAGGATGGACACTCTGACTAGAGATACAGTATACTTCCATATTCCGGCATTATTCGTATTTTATATTCGTATATTCACTTCACTGTGACCAGCGAAATCGTTTTTATCTTTAAACAAAATTCGCACAAAATAATATAAAATACATAACTCTCAAAATGCCGGAGATATACGTGTGTCATTCGACCGTTCCACTCCGAAAATCATGTGTCCGCGAACGTGATAAGGTAAACGCTCCATAGTTTACATTTTTGTTTCATTTCTTTGCAAAGTGTAAAGAAGAGGAGAACAAAACCAAAACAAAATAAAGTATGTTAAAAGTTTGCCGTACGTAGATGTGTTTGTCCATTTAAGAGAGAGCGACGTTCTATTGCTACTAAAATTGGTGTCCGTGTCCGAATATGAGAGAGACCGGTTATGGGAGATTTTTTTATTCGAAAAATTGTGTATTTATTTCCGTTATTTGAAATCTGTCCGGTTATAAGAGATGTCCGTGTCAAAGTCCAGGTGTCAAAATATTCAACGTACGTAGTGGCCAGATAAAAGTTAACACCTTATCTAAAGATATCAAATGTTGTCAGTTTTTCTCTCCTAATTCAATTCAGCAAAAAGTTAACGGTAATTTTTTTATTCAAAGAGCTGTTAAATGTTTCCATTATCATTTGTCTTATTTCCTGTTCAGATAGGGAAATATGGTCAAGCCTAAATTCTGGGCAATATTTGTCGTCAGTTAAATAGAGAGAAAAAAAGTGCGATGCACGCCTAACATAACGAACATTTATTTTGGCTATTGCTGTAAGAGTTAGATGCAGCCATGCCAGTGTACAAAAAATTAAAAAAAAAAGCTTTTTTATTTATTTATTTTTATCAGAGTGGGGGAAAATTGGGACCGGGATGAAAAATAAGAGCACAAACCAAAAAGAAGACCATATGCTTAAAAATTTCTGAATTAAGGAAAGAAAAAACATCTAAAGAAATAAGTCTTGGTTTCAAGAAACAAACGCGAAAAGAGATAAGTTCAAAAGCAGTTCTAAAAAAAATTGCGTGATAGTGGTTTATCAGTCAAGAGACCGAGAAAAAAAATTTGAGGTAAAATTTTGCAAAAACTTGCCGGAATTGGACGGAAAATGATTGGAAAAGAGTCATCTTTGTAGAAGAGGCGAAATCTTATCTCAATCCTTCCGATGAAATTCGATACATCCGCCGAAGATTCGAAGAAGATCTAAAAAGTGGGGGTCTGCCACTAGAAATAAATTTCCCGTTAGTTTCATACTCTGGGGCTGCAAAAGCTATTGCGGAACTTGAAAGTTGTGACATAGCCTATGTTAACGGATCGATGAATGGAGACAGCTTTAATATCATTAAAGAGCATCTCATTCCTTCGATAGACCGGTTATTCCCAGTAATAGTCAACCCTATTTTTCGGGTGACTCTACGCCATGTCATCGGCCCCGAAAGATTAGTTTAGTTATTTTGATAACATTGAACATTTAATCTATCAAAAATAAAAGTTTGGTGTTGATATCTTAGTTTTTGTCAAATATAAAGAATTTCTTTAACGAAGTCGGGCGCAGTGCGCAGAACTCTTGATGCCAGGAAACAAACCTGACCTTAACCCACTTGAGAATTGCTGGGCAATTCTTGAACCGAAAATTGAGCACAGAGCTTCGAGAAGAATTTAAGTTTGCAATAAAGGAGCCTGGAAAAATGATATAACCCTGGATTATTGTCGAAGTTAATAAAGTCCATGCCTTGCAGAATTAAGGCTAGAGGGGCCATCACACATATTTTTAATTAACTTATTTGTTTTACTATATATGTATGTAGGTATTTATGCTTTGAATTTTCTAAAAATAATTATTTTGCTTGTTGTTTTGAAGTAAAACTTCTATAGGCGCCTTTGGATGTGAATCGAATACACGCGATTCCCTATGTTACAAAAACCGACACCATTCCCCATGTTACAAAAACCGATACCATTCCCCATGTTACAAAAACCGACACCATATGGAGTGCGTACGTACTCAACAAAGCAGAGACATCCGACGGATGACGGATGACAGATAATCCGTCATCCGTCATCCGTCATCCTTCATCCGTCATCCGTCATCCGTCATCCGTCATCCGTCAGCCGTCATCCGTCATCCGTCATCCGTCATCTGTCATCCACAATCCGTCATATGTCATCCATTATCCGTCATCCGTCATCCGTCATCCGTCATCTGTCATCCGCAATCCGTCATCCATCATCTGTCATCCATTATCCGTCATCCGTCATCCGTCATCTGTCATGAATCATCTGTCATCCGTCATCTTTGGGTGTGAATCGAATACACGCGATTCCCTATGTTAGAAAAACCGACAAGTCGCGCGAGTCAATCATTCTCCAGTGGGTTTTGATTTCGGCGGTTGCTTCAAATGGTTGTGTTAAATATAGTTGGCATACGTACGTGGTGGTGGTATAGGAAGGAATGACAGATGGTATAGGTATGCGTATGAGTGGTGTTGTGAATATGGAATAATATGTATAGTGTAGATGTAGCTAACAAACAAAGCAGCAGAGGATACAAATACAATGCACTTTTTAGTTCGAATAGTATTCCCTTCCCATATACATATATGAGGTGAGTAGAGGGTAAGTAACTTATACACTTGCTGGTTGTTGAAATGTTTAACTCAATTACAAAAACAAAATATGTACTGTGCATTGAGTTTAAATTATCTTTTTGCTGAAAATATATTATATTCGACCAATGTGAGTGAATAAAGTCATCGCTTCTTGACCTTATTACTAAGCTCACAGTGATGAGTATGATAGATCCCCCATCAGGGCATTGCTAAAATAATTCCTGGAAAAAAAAAACGGAGTACTAGGGGCTTGCTCTTCTTGTCATGGGTGAGCGCGGTATTCTGTAGTACCGCCGTGATGAATATATCTCCTTTTTCTCACAAACTCTTCTTCCTTTGTCCACGAATATAACGTAAAAGTTTCACTTCTGTCGCGTAGTTCTCTACGCACCTTTTTTTTAAGTAAAAAATTAATTTCGAAAACATTTTCAATACAGCTGAATCTCGGAAAGATGAAAAACATAAAAAACGACGTATTTTCAGGTCAATTAGAAAATTGGCAATTCGAAATAATGATAGATAAGCAGTTTTTCGTTATTTCCACTTGCCAATTTTCTAATTGACCTAAAAATATCGTCGTTTGTCAATTTTAGATCGACAAGTGGAAACCTAACCTAGAAATTGTTGATGACTTTTAGTCAAATGTTGATGGCTGAAATGGCCTGTGCTAGTCTGATGATGTTGGCATCGATGTTTTCTTCTGCTTTGATTTTTGAAAATTCAGAATACTCTTCATCTTCAGCATCGGAAGGTATGAAGACCACATCTTCATTCCAGTCTCTTATATCATCACATGTATATTGATCATCGGGAAAAATATCTTGAAGTCTCTGGTATTACCTCGGATCTCATCTTCTGCTGTAACACAGCAAGCGAAAGATCTTCAACTCCATCATCAGCAACACGCTCAAAAAGTTTCAACTTTCAACTAACACTTTTCGATGACTGACGCTGTTATTTTATCCTAAGTCCCTTGGAGAAATGTAACAGCATCGCTATGTAAACTTCTTCAAAATTTTCTACGCTTGGAAACTATATCCGATAACAGAATTGTACGATAATACAACTTTGTGCGCCGAAATACATTTTGATCCATTGGTTGGATAAGGGGCATTGCATTTGGAGGCATAAACAATGCGCTTTTCTTTTGAATTTAAAAACTTTACTCGGCCTTTAACTAGTGGCATATTTCCTCTACTTCATACATAAATTCACTTCACATTGGTAGGTATGCAAACAAACGAAATGAAATGCAAAAATGAAAAATCAAGCAGAAATGAACAGTTTTCCAAATAAAATCGGTTATATGAATTTACTACGAATAAAGAAGAAAACAAATTATGGGTTCATCTTTTCGAGTATCCAAAAATCAACCCGTTCATCTTTAGGAATACTGCAATGATGAAACAATTCCGTTCATCTCTCTGGGTAGTTCATCTTTTGGAATAGTTCATCTTTCCGGGATTCTACTGTATATCTATTTTAACACTTTTGCAACTTTTCTTCCCTAATAAATCATCTAACCTTATTTATTACAAAAAGTATGCATTTGTTTACGGAACTGTTTTCAAAATAAACCAAAAAAAACTTGAACCAAGTTGTACTCAATAATTCACAAAAAGCAGTTTTTTCGACTATTTCAGGGGTGTTAACTTTTATCTGGCCACTACGGTATGTAGTTTGCAATGTCATCATGCAACATTGATTAACAAATACTACCAAAATTCGAGCTCAGTTGTAGGTGCTCAGCGTTTTTTTTTTTTCATCAGAAAATTGGGTCAAGGTCATCGTTACTTTGCGCAGGCTGTACGCTGCACTTTGGATTAGTTTAAGTGTGAGCTCATTTTACATCAGGACAATCAGCTACCAATGAGACAACGAAAAGCGCAAAGTGACAAAAAAAAATTGCAGAGCTGCAAAATTGCCGATGAGCCAAATGTGTCATGTGGCTGTGTCATCAGACCTTATTTCTTCTGAAATGAAGAGAGAAGATTCGTAACCGTCAATACCGAGCCATACTCGTACTACTCGAATTAGTTAGTTTTTGTAAAAACGAAATTGACATGATTGAACTATCGAAATCATATAATATGTGCATATGTAGGTAATCATTTTCATTAAAACGCATTTGCGTGGCACAAGTGTCCCCTAAGTTTTAAAAAAGCTCACAAGTAATAACTCACCCTTGTACTAAATTACTTCAAACCTTTTAATGGGTTCAAATTAAAATGCAACTTTAATATTAACAATTAACAGACGAAAAACCTATTCCCAAATCTAAGACACAACAAAAATTGTTACTTGCAATGTTTCTGTTAAAAGATCAATAAGAAGATAAGCTAAGACTCAATTAGCGTAACAAATTACTTATTCCTAAAGAAAAGGCACCGCAATTATCGCCTGAATGCAATAAAAATAACACGGCCATAAATTGTGTGTATTTAAGCCAATTAAATGTCAGAAACTAAAATGGAAATTGCCAAACCAAAAACCAAGATAATCCGCACAAGCACGAGTATACTCGTATAACTTGGAATGGTAGCAGAGAAGCCTTACGATCGCGTCAACATATTCCGAATTGTGACGGTCAGTGATCGTTTCGATCCCAATACGCATGAATTAAGTGTTATTCGACTACGCACACGCTCATAAGCAAAAGTACCTTACAATTGACAGCATTGCTTGGAAAATGCGTGCGATTATCCACAAGAAGTGCGATTCGAGGTAGCGCAAGAGAATTCGGCTCGAATTTTTTGCTTTTTTTCTGGCTTTGAGGACACCACAGACTTCACTGGAACCAGGCTGTGCGAAAATAAGCTGTCGCTACAATTCGAGTTTATGAGATACTTTGGTACGAGTATACGATTTTGCAACGAAAGTGAAAGGTGAGAGAAGGAATATCCACCCCGAAGGCATTGAGTTTTTTTTTTCCATTTGATGTCGTTTGCTGTATTTGTTGCCCACCGTGCTGACCGGCATTCGTTCTCGTATTCACGGCTTAATGGATACAACGAAGGAGAGACCTATCTGGATAAAGAGGAATTGGATCTGGGAGTGCGAATGAAGTTAAATGAACTCACCATGAATACTTGAATTATTTGTATTGAGTTTAATTATCTACACTGAACGTTAATTGAACGAGATGTATACCTACTTGATTTTATTGATACCGGTCAGCGTGTCACATAAGTAACCTACTAACATGCGTAGGCATGTGGGTACAAAAATTTGAAAATTATGCATTGGCAGTTTATGCAATTTATAGCTTGCGCTACTGTATCTGCAACCGGAATAAATAGTTGCTTATGAAAATGGAAAAGGCACTATATGCCTACAATGTGCGTGCACATTGATATATGTACATATGTGCTGTTCTAACAGTATGTAAGTTCTAGAATTATTCCGCACATATGGATGATTAGAGCGGTACCTAGGAAAACATGAAATTTTCCGAAATCGTATTTATATCAACTAGTATCACCTGTGGTCGAATTAATACGTGTCGAGAAACGCACGTATTAATATTTAATATTTTACCTGGTTTTTAGAAAACATATTGGAATTTCCAATAAAAAAAGAATCAAGCGAATATGTTTTGTTTAAGGCATTTGAAAGAGGGTTGAACTGTTTTGCGTTCGCCTATTTATATACAGCCTTATTGTAAGTTTCACCCGAACAGCATTTCGCCCGAAACATTTTTGTTCGCCCGGAATTTTAAAAGCTATTGTGAGTTTCGCCCGAATAAAATTTCACTTCGAATCAGATTTGACATTTCGAACAAACAAATGTTTTTTTGACAATTGAAAATACAATATTTGGATCTGAAAAGTAAATTCATTGTTAGTTTTTTACGGTGGAAAATTATATTTAAAAAAACATGCATAGCATAGCAATACGTATCCTAGCTGAAGAGGAAGATCTGATTGAACAATTAGCAGTACGAAGACATCTGAGAGATCACTCTCATCCTTTAGAGTTGCCCGATTCGTTGTATGAATAAAATTCTTTGTTATGCGTGTTAAAATAAATTCATGTATTTTTTTAAATACTTTAATACGGTTTCAGTAGCACTACAGGATTAATAAACCGGCATTCAAATATTTGCTGGATGTTCTTACCAGGTCCTGGCCACCGGCGAAACAAACGTTTGCTATTCCCCCAATAGTAAAACTCGACGCTTGTCTACGATTTTTTTGGAGAGGAGGGGTACCAAAAAAGAGTTGGTAGGGACTATGAGCTTGGTTTGGCACAATCCTCTTTTAGCCTGGTACTGACCGAAGTCCTTGAGATCTTTAGACAGTCAATTTGCGCTCAATGGATAACTTAGCCAATACCAGAGGAGCAACGAAAAATCATTCAAGATTTTTATGCTAAGTACAGGCTACCTGCTGTTATAGGCTGTATAGATGGCACGCATGTAAACATAATTTCATCTTCTTCGAACAAACATCTGTTCTACAACAGAAAGGGAAATAGTAGTTTGAATGTTTTGCTTGTAAGTTAAACTTATTTCATTTTCTGGAGATAACAATATTAACTTGCATTATTTTACAGGTATGTGACAGCGAACTAAAGATTCGCTTCGTAGATGCTACACATCCAGGAGCCTGTCACGATTCCTTAATTTGGAATGTGAGTGACCTTAGGAAAAAAAATGGAACAGGATTATTTGCACAATGGCAGTAACGTTTGGCTGTTGAGTAACTTTTGATAACTTTCTTTAGAACTAAAATTTAAATTAAAAATTCTAGGAGATGCTGGTTATCCGTTAGAACCATGGCTCCTAACACCTTATAGAACACTTAGTACTGCCTCCATTGAAGCTAAATACAATGAAGTACAGTCACGTTGCCGGAATATCATCGCAAGAACCAACGGTGTCCTTAAAAATAGGTGGCGATGCTTAATGAATACAAGGGAACTGTACTACATCCCTGCAAAGGCTATAAAAATATTAAATGTTTGTGCAGCACTTCACAACATATGCATTCATTATAAAAGTGACGTAGCCTTTTCGCACTCTACGGCTAATGCTGATCAAGAGAATTTGAATGATCTTACCACAGCGCAGCGCATTTGCGCAAATATCGCAAGTTTTCTTTGATGCTTTATATCTTAAATGTAAAATATCTACATGGTAATAAGAAAAAATTGATTATATAAATATAAAATTGATTTATGATTTTTATTAAACTTAAGCAAAGTATGAATTCACTTATATCTTATAAAATAGGTTTTTGGCTTACATTCAGTCACCTATCATCTAGGTTAAACTTAAAAAAAAAGAAAACAAAAATATGAATTCATCTCATAGAATAGGTAAACAAAAAATAATTCACAGCTTTTGGTGTACATTCAGTCACTTATTTAAGTACTTTAGTTACTTATCAGTTCTCATCATCATGAAATTCTTTTCCTCGCATTATTTCCATTTTCTGGCTATTTTTTGCTATTTTTCTATTTTTCTCGATCTTATTTTCGAGTTCCATCTTTGTTATTTTAAGAGTTATTTATTAATATCGCCTAGGCGCTCCATTGACCGGTATAACCTTTTAATATTGGTTTGGACCTCTTTATTGTGGTCTTTCATCACAGTTATCGCTTCACTCACATTCGCACATAATATTTTTTGCGTCTCTAGCTCCTCTACAACGACTTCGTTAGGTGCCACTTCATCGCTCTGTCCATGTTCAACTGTTTCGAATTGATCTTCCTCGCAATTCAAAATTTCATATCCGCTTGGTTTGGAACTGTATACATCTTCGCGTATAGATGGAGTCAACCCAAAAGTCTGCGATGCAGCGACTCCCTCCACTGCTTCCTTCATTCCAATGAGTCCATATATGGCCTCTTCTGAAGGTGAACATTTTTGGGTTTTATTTGGACCACCTCCTGTACCTTTCTGGTAAATTTTATTCATCACCGCCTTTTATTTTTTCGCCTACAGAAAATAAGTGAACATTTTAGCTGTTAATGGCGTTTTATTTCGCCCGAAATAAGTACTCACAATAAGGGGAATTTTTCGAACATTGAACATTTTTCGGGCGAAACTCACAATAAGGGAAAAGTGAAATGAGGACTTTTTCGGGCGAAATGCTGTCCTGGTAAAACTCACAATAAGGTTGATAATGATACCAAGAAAAGTCTGAGGCCCCAGCAACTTACTTTTACAAAAATTTAACTATCACATTTCGACAGTATAAGGTATTTCATTCTGGAGAATACTTATAACTCCCCAAATATAGTGCGCGAAATAACTGTATAATTATACAAGTAAGAAATTATAAAAAAAAAAAACACTTTAAAACATTTCGGCTGTCCAAAGAAGCATTTAAATATATTTTGGATGAGATTATTCCATTTTTGACAGTCCGAAAATATTCCACAGCAGTACCACCCATGCTGAAATTGGCCGCCTGTTTACGTTTCTTCGCTGAAGGAAGTTACCAAATAGGTGTCGGGAACGATTTTATTGTCGCGATGTTTAATATTGTTGAAATGTTGATGTTAAAAATTTTAAACCGACATATTTGTCAGGAATGGATTTCATTTGACATGACAGCACATGAGAAAGAAAAAGCTAAATTATGGTTCTTTGAATAAACAGAATTCCCTGGTGTAATTGTATGTGTAGATGGTACCCATGTTCGCCTAGTTACAGAGGAGAAGGAGAACCAGCATACGTTTTATAATAGAAAAGGATTCCATAGTATTAATGCATGCTGGTAAGTAAAATTTCTGATAAATAAGCTTAAATATATACACGTTTTTTTGAGTTGAATTCGAAAGGTATGCGATCACAAGATGCGGATACGTTGCATTGATGCAAGACATCCTGGATCTTCTCATGATTCATACATATGGACGAAATCTCACACGAAGCTGATCGTTGAACAACAATTTGTGGAAGGCGAAACAAATAGCTGGATACTAGGTAAATTTCATGTAAAACAACAAAATAAATTAATCAATAATGTGTACATTTCAGTCGATTCTGGATATCCGTTGCAACCAATTCTGATTACACCATTTCGCAGTACAATTGATGGAAGCAATGAAGCTGTTTACAATCGAGTCCACTCAAAAACTCGCAACATTGTGGAAAGGAGTGTTAAAAAATAGATTCATTATTTTTCTGCAAAATATATAGACACATGGAATAGTGACAAAAAAAACTTTACTAGTTCGAAATAAATATAAAAAACACATTTTCAAATTTAAAATTATTAATTCGTCTACACTTACACCCATTTTTTGAATAAAAATTATAACGACGTGTTTAAACCGGCTCTCGAATATAATACTGCCGCTATTTTCGTAAGGGCGCTAACTATATTTTCACATTCTCGAGATGGTAGAGATAAATGTTAAATTATATTAAATTATATAAATTATAAATTGAAATATAAAAAATACAAAATTTACTGTGTAATTTATTTTTTGAAATACAGTAGAACCACTTGCCGGCTAAATTGAAAAACACGGAAAATCGAATAATTATTAAAAATATATCTTTAAGTTAATTTAAGTATATTTTCAACGGTCAAAACAATTCTTTTACGTTTCGTATCCATGAAGGATAATGTATGTATGTGCACCGTTTTTTAATCTTTCTCAACAACGTTATATTAAAATAGATATCACCTACCTCTAAAATATGCAGAGATACAACTGTTGCACTACAATATTACCTGCTTCTTAAATATACAGAAATAAAACTGGTAAGACAACATTCAAAAGCAAACACGAAAGCATTTTTATGCATACCAAATCTAGCAAATGCTTTAAATATTCCCTCCTACTAGTGGTACTAGTATTTACTTCGACTTTTTACTACTAGTATGAACTTAAGTTTTATGCATATGCCTAATGTTTAGAACAAACGTATAAATATTTAATGTCAATTCGTCCAACGAGTATTGAAAAAGAGCGAGCATTTTCTGCTGCTGCACAATTTGGCAATAAAATAAGGATACATTTAAATCTTATATGATTTAGTCTATGCTTCAAATTATTATTTAAATTTTTTTAAATCCGGGAATCCTGGGATTAACATTTTTAAATCCCGGGGTTGAAATAAGTTTCCGGGATTGCAATCACTATATAGACCTTGACCGCTGTTTTGCAAGATAATGCGATAATTTTAACACTTTGTGCCACCGAGTAGATATCTATCCATGACTAAAATCCCCCAATATTTATTTCGTGGTTTGGCTCTTACCTCAAGCAGAGGTCATATCAGGTTAAATTTAGAGGTTGTCTTTCAGACTCCTTCTTAGCAGGATCCGGCGTCCCTCAAGGGAGCCACCTAGATTCACTTTTATTTATTCTTGCTATCAATGATGTTCCATCAATCATAAAACATAGCAACATTCTTCTATTTGCCGACGACATGAAGATCAGTAATCAATTACAACCATAAATGATTGTAGACTTCTGCAATCAGATATTGATAGTTTCAGTACCTGGTGCTGTAAGAATGGTTTAGTCCCTAACCCACTCAGGTGTCAGTCCATGACTTTCTCTAGGAAACGGGTACCGACTATATTCAACTACTTGATATCGAATCACTCTGTCAGTCGGGTTTATAGTTTTTAGGACCTGGGTGTTTATTTTATCCTTGAACTTGATTTTAAAGAACATATAAACCACATTTTGAATAAATAAAACTCAATGTTAGGTTTCGTTAAAAGATGGTGTAGAGAATTTAAAAATCCTTATGTCACCCTCTCACTCTTTAACAGTCTTCCCCGTCCTCACCTCGAATATGCTTCGCAAGTATGGACTAGTAAAGGTCGCATCCTTCTTACGGGTCCTTATCTCCCGAAGGATAGGATAGAGCGTAACCTGAGACTACTAAACCCAGATTTTCATAGTAAAGACTGGAAGGTTATAGAAGTGGGTGAGCATACTGAGGCTGGCATGGAAGTAACCATCCTTCTGAGCCATCGTTCGATGCCTCTACTTCGCGACGGTAACTATAAAGTACGCGTTGGGATTACCCGATGCAAGATAAGACCCATTGCTGGACCTACCCAGCAAAGTACAGACGAAGGCTCCAACCGTGATAAAGGTAATTCAAATAAACCTTCATCACAGTAAGGCAGCTAGTGCCAACCTTGTTTTCCTCATGGGAAACAGAGACATTGACGTTGCCCTTATTCAGGAGCCCTGGACTGTCCGAGGCAAGATTATGGGGCTTAACTCAAGAGGGCTGGTAATATATAAGGCCGACACACCGAATGGTGAAAGTAAGACCAGAACTTGTGTTGTTGCTAAAAAACAAATTAAGCTTTTTCTCTTACCCAGATATTGCAATTGTGACCAAACAGTCGTAAAAATAGAAAGACAGGGAAAACTCTCACTTGCGATGGCATCAGTGTACATGCCGTAAGACTCGACGGATGGACCACCATCTGAGGACACATGCAGACTGGTGAGGAAGGCGGACCAAGAAAAATGGGACTTGATCATGGGATGCGACGCAAACTCCCATCACACGCAATGGGCAGCACCGATATCAATCCAAGGGGTGAGTCTCTTTTTGAATTCATAGTAGAGCATAATCTATTGATAGCGAATATTGGGGATGAACCCACATTTATTACTAAAAATAGGCAGCAAGTTATAGACGTTACTCTTACGAGTAACTCGGATTCATTTCAAGTGAATCGGTGGAGAGTTTCCACTGATATATCCTTTTCAGACCAAAGGATCATTGAATTTATGATTGACGAACCAAAGCCCCCCCAGGTGAAATACCGGAATCCCAGGAGAACCGACTGGGATTTCTTTGCCAATGAGGTGGGAAAAAGCGAACGCAATTTAAAAGAGCAAAAAGTACGAACATCGCAAGAAATTGACGCCGCAATCGAGGAGCTATGCACAACCCTCAATGAGGCATATTTTAAGTCATGTCCTTGTAAGAACATGCGCGATAAAAAGTCACCGCCGTGGTGGAATAAAGAGCTTTCAGACATGAGGAAAGAAACGAGAAAGCTCTTCAACGCGGCAAAAAGACTCAACACTGAAGGCGACTGGGAGAGATACAAATCCAGTCAGAGGAAATTTAAAAGTGCAGTAAGCAGCTCTAAGCGCACCTCATGGCGTATCTTCTGCAACAATGTTGAAAACACTACGGAAGCAGTGAGACTAAGAAAGATCCTGGCAAAAGAACCGTCGGTACCAGGCTATCTTAAAGATACCAGCGGCAACTGGACACAATCCTGTTCTGAGTCCCTGGAGCTCCTGCTAAGAACACATTTTCCAGGATCCACGGCATACCCTGCCGACGATATGGAAACTGACAATGGATCAGAAGAAGAGATGATGGTACCAATAGGACTGGTGACTGAAGAAAGAATTATATGGGCAATCGAATCATTTCAGCCCTTCAAGTCACCAGGCACTGATGGGATTTTTCCGATCATGCTGCAGAAAACCAAACACCTAATGGCATCAATTTTGCAGAAAATTTTCCAAAATAGTCTTAGCCATGGTCATATACCCAAAGCGTGGCGAGAAGTGAAAGTTGTTTTCATTCCCAAAGCTGGGAAAGCCAGCCATACCACTGCAAAAGACTACAGACCTATCAGCCTTACATCTTTTTTGCTAAAGATCTTTGAGAAGCTGATTGACGTACACATACGTGGTAAGCTCAACCACACGAATATGCCTACACTAAAGGTTAGGTAGTGGAAACAGCGCTACACGATGTAGTTAGCACTATTGAGAGATCCCTACACTTTAAGGAATTCACGCTCGCAGCATTTCTTGACATTGAGGGTGCTTTTAATAATGTCGAGATCCATGCTATTAAAAAAGCGTTAGAAGACAATCATGTAGAATGCACCGTAACTAAACTTATAGTCAGCCTTCTTAGCAGAAGGAACATCATCGCTGAACTCGGGGGAACCCGCCAGAAAGTGATCGCATCTAGAGGTACGCCGCAGGGGGGAGTCATATCCGCCCTTCTCTGGATCATGGTCATTAATGAACTACTGGGGAAACATAGATACAGTGGAGTAAGAGCAATAGCATACGCGGACGATGTAGTGCTGCTTGCTACAGGTAAATTCCTAACCACTATCAGTGAACTAATACAGAGAGCCTTGAACACACTAATCGTTTGGACGAAACAATGTGGACTGGGGGTCAACCCTCAGAAAACCGAACTAGTGTTGTTCACTAACAAAAGAGCGATACAAATCTTCACGCTACCGACCATTGAGGGTATCCCTCTTAATCTGTCCGAGAGCGCGAAATACCTAGGCCTCATACTTGACAGAAAGCTCAACTGGAAGCTTAACATTAAAGAAAGGATAAAAAAAGCATCAATTGCTTTCTACACCTGCAGCAGATTCTTCGGAAAAAACTGGGGATGTAGACCGCAAATAACACTATGGGATGTACTGTGCGATAGTAAGACCTATACTTACATATGGAGGATTGGTCTGGTGGCAAGCTGCCGTCAAAACAACCAACCTCAAAGATATGACCAAAGTACAGAGAATAGCATGCACTGGAACGACCAGTGCGATGAGAACAACGCCAACAGCGGGATTGGAAGCAATTCTAAACCTTTTGGCTCTGGATCTCTATATGCAGGTGACCGCAGCAAACAGCGCCCTCAGGTTAAGCCAGTCAAAACACTGGAGGTCGAATGCATATGGACACACCAAAATACTTACCAATTATCTGAACGGTGAAATTAACTCAGACTACACTGTCCCATACCTTGACTTTGATAAACCCTTCTCGTGGGCTTTTCCAAGTAGAGAGCAATGGGAGCGAAACGAGATACCACAGAACGCCAAGTCCATTCACACCGATGGGTCAAAGATGGACATAGGCATAGGAGCGGGGTGCTTCTCGGAAGAACTAGGAATAAGCATCTCCATACGACTCTCAGATCACAGTAGCGTTTTCCAAGCTGAGGTTCTAGCAGTGACAAAGGCCGCCCAATTGGTATCAATGAGGACAATATCACGAGAGGATATCAACATTTACATTGACAGCCAGGCGGCCATAAAAGCAATAGCTGCTACACAAATAACATCGAAGCTTGTAAAGTGTTGCCGCGAAGAGCTAAAGGTTCTCGGCACGCAGCACAATGTAAAGCTCTGCTGGGTCCCTGGTCACAGATACCAGGCAACGAAGCCGCAGATGAACTGGCCAGAAAGGTCTCGGCCCTAGATAAAGAACAAGCAGATGGGACGGTTAAACCTCCTCTCTGTAACCTTCGGGCCAGAATCAAACAAAGATCAACAATTGAAGCGAACAACAGGTGGAAATCACTAACCACCTGTGAGATATCAAGAGGATAGTGGCCAGAATACAACGAAAAAAGAACAAGAAAACTCCTTCAAAAAGACAGGAAATCGTTGTCAATTCTCATAGGAGTGCTAACTGGGCACAACGCTCTAAGATATCACATGAAAAAACTACGAATAAGTGATGACGACATCTGCAGGGGATGCGGTGATGAGGAGGTACATGAGGACACAACCCATTTCCTCTGTCACTGCCCTAACCTCTGTCAACTCAGAAATAGAACCCTGGGCAAATTCTTCTTTGAAGACATCGACGAATTATCAGATGGATCACCATCTGACCTGCTTCAGTTTGCCAGAGCGACGGGATGGTTTACACCAAGACATTAAAACCACGGGTGGGAACACTTTATGGGTATCACAATGGGTCCACAAGGACCTAAGTGTGATGGGGATGTAACAGTTCTCATCAGCCCGCTAACCTAACCTAACCTATGGACACCTTATCAGAAAAATCTCAATACTCGTATTGAAGCCGTCCAGCGACGCTTCATTCGATTCGCATTGAAAGGTCTTCCCTGCGACGATCCTTTTAACCTCCCCCCATATTTGCATCGGATAAAAATGCAGCCTTTGGCTCAAAGAAGGGTCAATAATGATATCATTTTTATGCATCAACTGATCACAGGTCTGATTGATGCACCTGACTTATTATCCTGTTTGGGATTAAACTTTCATGGGGGATCGCATTACCTGCGTAGTATAGAGTTACTGCATGTTCCTGATCACAGAACAAATTACGGGATGCATGAGCCTATTAACCGCATAAGTAAAATCTATAACTTAAATGTAACTTTCTTGACTTTAATCTTAACAAGATTACACTAAAAAAATGTATTGCGTAATGTAGTTCCTCGAACATAAATTCTAATTATGTATATTTGTTTATTTATTGCTAGTGGTAGTGTTGACATGTAGCGTAGCCTAACCACTAACACCAGCACTAAATGATGAGCCTGTTGATGCATATTTTGCCCTAGAAAATTTCTGCTTATGGCTGTAGCTTGTATTAAGCACACCATGACACAGATCTGATGGTGTTAAAAAAAATAAATAAAAATGTTAATGACTGAAGATGACAGATGTCAATATGAAACAATAATTTTTTGACATTATATGTTGATTTTATTCGTCACTCTCATGGTGAACTACCCATTGGTTACCAAATTTACAGCCAAAAGCAACATCGTATCAACAATTTTATGACACACTATAGCGAACATTTCGGAATACCTATCAATCCAATTGGAATTGATTTCAGATGGGCGGTCAATCTGAGAAAATAATTTATTTATCCTGACATGTTCCACACACATAAAAAGAAAAAATCCCATAATATTCTCCAAAATTGGAAAATATTGCCATTTGCAGTTAATTCACATCGAGATGAATTAAATAAATTCGAATCCCAATTAAAACGATCGCCAACGAGAGTTCATTGTTCAAGTTTCGTTGAAGTTGGAGCAACATGCAACAGGAGTGCCACCTCAGATGATTTAGATAATAAAATAAAGTTGTATCGCCACAAAAGGAACACATCACGTTAAGTATAGCGTATGGGTAACTAAACCATTCCCACATGAGTCGATGGAAGGCCTTCAATTAGCCAGGGATATGCACGCAGTCTCGCATGGACATGGATGCGAGAGGAACACAAAAAAAAGCGTACGTGTAATATGTCAATTGTTAAAAATATTCGAGAGCTACACATGCGTGGAGGTCAAATGGGCCAATCATCTTGATAATTTATTTAGTATCCCAACAGTAGTTTCCAACCGATTCAAGGAATTGTTTTTGTTTATTGGCAATGTGAATGCGACTGTCCTTCAAAGCCATTCACTGTGACCACGCAATGGACTCGTGTGTATGTATGCTTCTTGAAGATTGGAATTTTTTCCACCATTCTGTGGTTTTGTTTTGTTAAAACATATATACATACTTGCACTTTGGGATACCGAGCCCGATTTAGGTAAGCTGATTAATTGCAACAAGGCTAAGAGGATTGTATGTCGTTAATCTAACCCAGAATTAAGTATCGAATGCGAAAAATACTTCAAATGGGCGTAACATGAATGGAAATACGCGTAATAAAATAATTCGCCACGTAAATTAATGTTTTCTTGGTTGAGTCGCGTGTCGTTGGTTAGCAAACGGGATAAACCTACATACGCGTAAATGCATATCTATCTACCTAGACATCATTATATGTAAATGTAATACGCATAGTTAAATTGATTCCGAAAAATATGTAACGAATTTTGTGTTGTAGAGACTTAGTGGCCATTTCTAGACTAGTGTAACCTGTAACTAAGAGAAATGTTTACATTGGTCGTACATGGGCATTACTTAAACAATTTCGGATACATGTAGTATAAGATATAACCATCTGCAGAACAGAAGTAACATTTTAAATGACACTTTGAGTGTTCGTCGTAGAGCACACGGTAACACGTAACAGAACTGGCAGGATAATTTATTTCTTCCAACCAAAGAACTTAGCAACTATACCCCGGGTAAATTCTTGTTGAATGTCCGCAAGACTGGCATCTGTTATATGCTCTAACCTGGGTGTAGTCTCCCATCCAAACGTGCAAAATAGTTGATTAAATGAATACCATGTGCTCCCTGGCTTATCCTATATAACATTACATTACATTTTTCGATTTTCGTACCAACCGTTCAATCAAACTTGTGCAGAGTGTGAAATTATCTGATGATGAGTCATATTTTTACCTCAAAAGCTGCATATGTATGTATATCAGTCAAATTGCCGGCCTCTTAGTACTGGGAATCCACAAGTGACTCATGGAGTGACATTGCATGCATTCTAAAGTGACTGCGTGGTGTAGTTTTTGAGCAAAACAATGAAGGTGAGAAACTTACGGTCAATGTCGTTCGCCATCAGACCATGAAAACTACTTTTGTGTGGACAGAGCTCAATTTCGGAAATATTTCGTCGCAACACAGTTCGTGAAGCAAATCCTCTATTTCGCTAAACCTTCAACTTGTCCACCAAGATTGTGCGATTTCACACTATCAAGCTTCTCCATCTACAAACTTTTGACGTGCTTCACGACCAGATTTGTCAGTTTATGGCCAAGATAGAGCCCGAACTGTATCTCGAATCGCTATTTTTGAAAAAAAAACTCAGTTTACACCACTTCTTCAACGCGCAACAGCCTTGCGTCCAAAAGCCTTGCTTTGTACAAAAATGACATCACATTTATTTTTTGACAGAATTAGAATAGCGAACTATTTAAAATGAAACCTTTTATTGGATAACTCTATACAAACAAATGCTATAGGTAGCTAGGTATAGGTAGCTAGCAGTGGCTGCCAGTAGCAAGTATACAACACACTCAGGCCTATAGAGGCCCAGTGTGATACCAAGGATCTTGGGGATATTTAACCCGATACTCATGAGAACCATTTGGAGCTTTGTATAATGCAGAAGTCACTTGAGATGATGCCAAGTCTAGTTGCGTGCTTCTTTAAGGCAGTGTCCTGTAATTACACCGATCGATGGTCGTAATTATATGTAGTCTTTTTAGGAACAAAAGATATCTAGAGCGGTTTAGATCTAATCTAGGCCAGATCTGTTTAATAGCAAGGCAGGTAGTTCCACCTTCCCATCTAGCGTTGGTTTTATTGATTGTGTCAAGTTTAAGTGTTAGCTTGTGTTAACCAGGATTTCAACCAAAATCCTATTTAAGTATAGATACAAACCCATTCTTGGCCTTAGCTTAATTGAATAGGGAAATCCCTCCTACTCAAAGGATTATTTAGTATTAAAGTACGACTGCAGATGCAGCTCGATAAGTTAGATAGACATATTGAGTTAATTTCTCTTTATGTATCTACTCTAATTGAAAAAGGGCGCTTGGCGAGCTCGCGCGGTGCAAGTGTAGTGTTCCTTGAAATTATTATTTTTGTGAAATTTTCAGGTCAACACTTGTAAGTAGCGAGTGGCATATCTATATTTTTCTTATCGGGTAAAATAGGTATTGTTGTTCGTAGTTAAGCGAGCTCATCAGCCTTGCAATTACCTGGAATGTCTCTGTGCCCCGGCATCCAGTAAAGCTGAATGTTAGACTGCTTAGTCATCTCTATAAGAGATGAATGGTAGTTGGAGGTGGTCTTCGAAGTGGATGAGACTGATTCCCGAAATTTCTAGGCCGCCTGACTATCCGAGAAAATGCTAATATCGTTAGTGGATATTACAGTCCTCTTGAACTAGAACAGTGCTTTCGAAAGCGCCATAATCTCTGCTTGAAACACGCTACAGTGATCAGGGAAGCGAAAGGAGAGATTTAGTCTGTCTGAGAAAACACCTCTTCCTACACCATCATTGGTTTTGGAGCCATCAGTGTAGAAGTGTACTGACTTGTCTATTATAGCACGTAGGTCATCCCAGGAGGACCTATCGCAAATAGTGACCTTAAAGTTTTTGTCAAAATTGGGCTTCGGCACAGTGTAGTCTATGTTTTCCAGGAGGAGTTAGGTTATCTAGTATTGTGAAGTGACCAATGTAGTTACTTGACCCCTTTCAGATGCTTTTGAGTCTTATCGGCATTATTTAATGCTGGAATAATCTAAGAGTTTTTGAAACACTTTGCTAGTAGTATTCTAGTAGTATATTGACCATAACGAATCTCGCTCTATTTGCAAACTTTTGTATCAAAATGTATTGAGTGTGGTAACCAGGGCTCTCATCACGTAACTTCACCGACGATTGTCGACCATGCGACAGCACCAAACGCTATCGACAAGAGTTCGCTTCAAGAAACACTATAGCTCTCGTGTCATCTATCACACTCGTTTTTCAAGTTTGAGAGCCACTGAAAACAACATCTGCATTGGCAAAATTATGATTTGTGATCTCATAACCGGTTTTTTTTTATTTTGCTTAAATTTTTAACTTGATTCTCGCTCTCTATTTTATTCTTTCTCGCTGCGTCAGTGCTTGTGGCCTGTGGCGTCGAAACAATGAAAACGTCCCTAAAATATACCAAGACGACAGCTAAAGAGCTGTTCAGCACGATATCCTGCTTTAAAAGTTACTTTAGCTCAAATCTTTTTCGTTGGTTTTGAAATTACCTGACGATTTTACATAGTGTTCCGTACCCAACTGGCGAAATGGTACACATATGGAATCAAATCGGTTTCTACCTGTATGTCTTTCTGTCTGTCTGTCACAGGCGGTTTTCTCAGAGACTATTTGACGTAGACAGTTGAAATTTTAAAAAGTTGTATAAAAGTAATTAGTGGCCCAAATACCGAATTGAACTTCAAAAGTTGAATTTTGACTTTGGTGGACTAGTTTTGGGGGGTGTTAAATGGGAAGTTAACACAAAATTTTGTCAGTTTCCAATAGGCCACTATCGCTACTTTTTTTCGGTAACCGAAGTGTGCAAACAGAGTGGAGCGAAGAGTGAGCAAGAGCAAGTACCAAAGAACAAAGCGATGAAATCAAATACGTTCAGTTAACGCGTAGCGCAAAGCGTCGACAAGAGAGCCAAGCGGCAGTTTCAAATATGTTTCATTCAGCCTATCGAAGACGAACTGGAATAGGAATATTTGATATAACCACACAAATAGCAAAAGCGAAATGGAGGTGGACAGGACACGTGGCAAGAATAACAGACAATAGATGGACAAAAAGGCTAATTGAATGGAGACCAAGAGAAGACCTGAGACAGAGGAAGACCACCATCACGCTGGAGTGGCGACATTAAGCGAAAAGTAGCAGACAAGGACAGAATGGAAATTATTAGAAGAGACCTACGTCCGACTTTGAACAAGACAGGCTGCATGATGGTGATGACCTCCCAAGCCGATGCCACCGCACCGGCCTATATGGCGCACCATGCAGTTACTCCAGGAGGGTGAAGTGGTTTTTGTTATCCTGATAGCGGTTATTCTGTTTATTAACAAAACCAGCCAAGTCGAAATATGCTTCTTGCTCATAATAATTTTTGCCAAAATTGCTGATCGTTTAAACTGAGGTGTAAGACTCAGCTGCTCTTCACAATCAAATCCCAACTGACAAATGTTATCCAAACCGAAATGGCAGCCTAAAAAAATCGACCTGGAACATAACAAGCACCCTGTACCTAGTTTTATCAGCCATTTTATTAAAAAAAAAAACATTCTTGAGTTTAAACAGGCTTATACTTGATGTTGTTGTAGTGGGCACCGTAGCGCAAGTGGTTAGTGCGTCGGACTACTGAGCCAGCGGTCTTGGGTTCGAATCCCGCCGCAAACACCTAAAAGTTTTTCACAGTGCCCACCTCTTTCGATTGTTTGACAAGCATCAAAGAGTATCATTTGTCACGATTGAGCTTCTCAACTCGCCGTTCGCAGTCGGCAAAAAACTGTAGGTCTTTCCTTCCATTCGTGCAAAAATATAACACGCACACACAAATGGTTGCGAGAAGCAGGCCCAGGTTCACCTCGAGCTGTAGCGCCAATTAAGTAAGTAATACTTGATGTTGATGTTTGACTTGTATTGTTTCTGTTTTGTACTCCTCTCAGACACAAAGTACTCCCCTGCAAACATCTAAAATACTCCCAATACAATTTCCAAAACGGCATCCCTGATTCAAACCTATAGCCTCTTCCCAATTTGCTCTTCCGATAGTTGAACTCCGGTGATTTGTAGCCTTGTATTCATTAATATAGTTGTTTTGACTAATTTATAAGTACCTACGATATGCTCTTTCTAAATTCGACAAATTGCATTTGACTAGTCTGACCACTTCTTTATTAACTTGTGTTGAATTTTGTCAAGTAAATAGTCGAACGTGTTTATTGTCATGAGCACCGTGGTGTAGTGGTAAGTACGTTGGACTACTACGCAATGCTGCCCGGGTTCAATCCCAGCCCGGGTCCAACACCTAAAATTTTTTTCACGGTGCCACCTCTTTCCAATGTCTGACAAGCAATCAAAGAGTATATCATTTGTCAATGAGCTTTTCAACTCGCCGTTCGGAGTCGGCAGAAAACTGTAGGTCCATTCCATTTGTGCAAAAATATAACACACACATACAAATGGTTGCGAGAAACAGGCCCAGGTTCACCCCGAGCTGTAGCGCCACCTAAAGTAAGGTAAAGTAAAAAACTTATGTTCATTCGGAAATATTCTTGAAACTTTGCGCGATCTTCTCGTAGCTCTCGGAATAAATGGTGAAATTCACCGTGGATACCTCGCGATTGGTTAATTGCATGAATTCCTTCACTTCTGTTTCCGCTCGTCAGGAAATGCCACATATTTAAGGAAGGGTTTTCAAAAAGAATACAATTTAAAATATTAGGATCCATTCTTATAAGCAAAAGGAAGATATTCGAATGGAAAAAAAATAACTCTTGCTTGTTTGCTTCTATGCTAGCCTACATCCTTGCTCTCCTCTTGTGATCTTGGCTCTTTGTTCGGGTGATTTTCGCAGCTGTGCTCTGCAATCTACTCCGTGAGCACACTAACTCATTAAAAATGTCCTCAATAAAGAAAAATTGCTTCCTTTATTAAAGAAAAGTTTTATTTAAATAAAATATGGCACAGCTTATGGCCAATGTGTTAACTTTACCCAGTGCTCCTAACATAGTCTTCCTTAAACATCGATAGTCTATCGATACTTGTAAATGATTATCGAAAACATCGATTGTTTTAAGAACCATCGCAAGTAACCAAAAAACATTGTTTTATTGTACTGAATGTACTCTCCAGTACACAGTGTATAATGTTACCGGAAAAAGAGTTTTCTCTTGGTGGTTGTTATACCAGGGGGAATCCCCCATGGTGTAATAAACTTAATGCTATGATATTCTACGTGCGATTGTTTTGGGTAGACCTGACACACGGGCTACATCACATTTGGTTTAATCTATAGCTATATATAAAATGGCAAAATGCATTCAATGTAGATAATTACGGTAGACAGGAGTTAGGCAAAAAAAAAATACAAAAACATTGTTAAAAAAGTGCTATTTTAATGCCTGGCGAAGCTGGCGAGGTATGCTAGTTTTTTTATAAATTACGAAATTATGAGTAAAATATTGAGAGAAGTCAAAGACAAGACTTAAGGAACTTGCAGGGTTGTTCCTTTGCATACCAGCAACATCAATTCCATCGGAGAGAATATTTTCGAAACTTTGCCAAATAATGACTGAACGCAGCAACAAGTTAAAGACCAAAGTTTTAAATTAACTCTTATTCGAAAAAAAAAAAACGATGGTATATTTAGCGTTCATTAAATATATGTACATAACATACGAATATCTAGCCTATAATCATACATTTTAACAAGGGTTGTTTTTATTTATTTATAAAACCAATCGATAACTATCGATACTATCGACTGTTTTTCGTAAACTATCGTGAACTATCGCAAGTGTTGACTATCGATGTTTAAGAAACACTATCCTAACATAATACATATCATAAATCACGGATGGAATCACTGTTGCCTTTGTGTTTTAGGTTAACCTCTTGTATAGCCTTTTCGCATACGAACTATTTCCGTTTCAAGATGTACACATATGCATACTTATATAAATTTAAATACATATGTACATACATAAAAGTATCTATGAGTATTAAAAAAAATATATTTAAATCATAAATTTTAACCGTTGATATAATCAACAAAGGTGAACTAATTTTTGAATTTATTGTATAAGCCTACCATATTTTATTTACCTGATTTACCAAGACAATTTATCAAACGCAAGTCATTCACACGAAGTGGAGTACTTACTGGGTTTCTTTTTCCAAAACGCATACTGTCAGTTTGGAACCCGACAAGATCACCAACAATCATAAAATCCAATTTTAATTTTCCAGTCTTCTAACAAATTTTATTTAATTGCTTTGGATATATCATAAATACACGCAATGTGTCTTAAATTCCACGATAGATAGCCCCAAGCTAAGACAAGTGAGCAACCTCCTCCAAGCCTCACATTATATCCTGCGATACTATGCGAAAATATTTTATAGCCACAGATCTGCTCCACTTACGTATGCGCTAATCTCGCGACAACGACCCGCCTTTAGCCCCAGCAGCGGTGCTCAGTACACGAAACCCAATGCACGCACTGCACTAGTAACTAATTTCAATATGGTAATAATTTTATTTCGGTCTATCTGCGTACACCAACAACAGAACGCAAAAAGCAAACAAAAACAGAACGCACGGATTTTCGAACACCTTTTTCAACTTTAGATACATTTTTTTGTGTTTTTTTTTGTTTGTGTCTCAGATACGCGCGAAGTGCAAATGGTGAGGACTTTGATATGGTAAGTAAAAGCGTTTAACGCATGCAATACCCAATACAGCCGATGGATCACCTGGGCAAAATTAATTTTCGTTGTTGAGTATCTGCGAGCAATTTGATTCCATTTGCTCATTTTGTGCTTCAGATGTTTGGCATGATGAAGGTGGGGCTGCTGGGTGCACAGCAGCCACAGCAGTTTTGATGCATTAAATCTGCAACCTGAGAAAACCAACCAAAAAAACAGAAAACCAGACGACAAGTAGTAAAATATACATACATATGTACATATGTCTACTCGTACTTATGCCGAACGATCTCTTAGTGGTTCTTCGCCATACAACGATAGTATGGTGCTGCTGCAGTGGTAGATCATTTCTTTCCTTTGGTCGTTTTATGATTTGCCCGAGCAGAGTTGTTGCACCGAAAACGGGGCAACATTTCATACATTTACTCTATATCGGTTTCGATTGACCGTATATAAACGACTATAGGGCTAGGCCGGCCATCAGTATCTCGTGGTGCTCTACTTTTGGTGGAGCTCGATTATAAAATTTATCTACCTGGTTAAGCGTATAAAAGTTGCGTGCCGTAATAGCCGTACGAAATATAAAACGACGACGACAACAATAAAAAGTTGACGGACGAAAAAGGATTATTGCACGGTTTTGTTCTGGAAATTGTTACGTAATCTGTTTGAATATTCGAAAGTGAAAAGCACAAAAAAACGAAAACAAAGGATAAAACAGGATAAGACACAATTTCGATTGTAGTCTAGTTGTTGTGTGCGTGTGTGACATAATCAAGTGTGAAAATGAAGGTGAGTTAGAAGGACAACGAGCTACGGGTACATATAGAAAGAATTTTAATTTAAAAAAAATGAAACAGTATAAAGGAACTCAAGAACGAAGTGCGTGAGCTTCATAAAATAAATTTAATTGCTTATGTGGAAATTATAACTGCATTCAAATATAATTGTGATCAAAAGGACTAAATAAAGTGGCGATGAAAATAAGTATAAGCTCAAGTTTTGCAAAAAAAAAAAAAATTAAAAAAATTAAAACTTCAGGTCCTGGTGCATTACAACTATTATGCGTTCTTCACTGAGCAAATTTCAAAAAAAAAAAAACAATCATCACAGCCTTATGGATTTTTCCTTTTAACGAATGTCGCATTGTCGAAAAGGATACGCATTCGGTTCTTTCAAAGTAGATTTTTACATAATACTGGCTCCCGGTTTTGTGTCAGAAATATTTGGGAAAATTTAAAATTTAAAAAAAAAAATATTTCCAAATGTAGTAAGTTTTTTTTTCCCCGATGGTGGAAATCTTCCATAGACACTATGAGAATGGCGTGCTCATAGCAGTGTCAGATCCTTACTGACCAAAAACACCACCCTTCGATATAAATTTGTTAGATACTGCAACTAAGTTGTACTACTTAGTAAGCTATTTTTCTATCACGAAATATAAACGTTTGGCAGGTTACTTTCCAATGAAAGATCCTGCATGTTCCGCAATTTAGATGCGGTTAATCCTTATCTCGCCAAGTCAAAAGGTTTTGTCCTTTGTAGTCGGCGCAATAAATTGCTCTCATCCAAAATTAGTAGGACTGTATTGTTAACATGTCCGATTAGTCGGTTTCTATGCTTTCGCGCGAAGCTTTTAGTTTCAGCTTCGATTGTCGGAATTCCGAGATCCCTGTGGATATCGTCGTTTCTAGCATACCACGGTACTTGGACAATTTCTCTAAGCACTTTATTTTGAAAGGTCTGTAAAATATTGACATTTGTTTTCTTGGTACAACCCGCAAAGTTTTATACCGTAGGTCCACACCGGCTTTAGCACTTGCTTGTATAAAAGCAGTCTGTTCTCGGTACTGAGGTGGGAATGTTTCCCGATCAACTAGTACATTTCTCTATATTTGATATCTTGTTCTTTACGTTTCATTTTCACGTGCGAATTCCAATTCAGCCTTGCGTCGAGTGTCATTCCCAGGTATTTGGCTTCATTTGCAAAGGGTATACGGGCCAAATTTATAAAAATTGGCAAGTCATTAATTTTTCTTTAAGTGAAATTCACGTGAACAGATTTATTTCCGTTAACGGCGATCCGCCAGCCCCATGTCCATTAATTTACTTTATTTAATGCGTTTTGCAGTTTGGCAGTCGTTTCCTCGATTGTTTTACCTACTTCTAGAATAGCGGTGTCGTCGGCAAAGGTAGCAAGGATAGTGCCATCTTCTTTCGGTATATCACGAGTATATAACAGATAGAGAAGCGGCCCCAGAACGCTTCCTTGCGGTACGCCGGCCAACATTTATTTGAGCTCTGAGTATTCGTTTCCATTTCTAACACGGAAGAGTCTATTCCCGAGATATGAATTCAGAATCTCGTATAGGTACACGGGGAGTACTTGTCTTAATTTGCATTTCAAGCCATCGTGCTACACTTTATCAAAGGCTTGCGAGACCTCACGAAATACGGTTGAGCATATCTTTTTTTCTTCTAGTGCTTTTTCGATTACGTTAGTAATTCTATGCACCTGGTCAATCGTCGAATGCTTACTTCTGAACCCAAACTGGTGGTCAGGGATGAGATTATTTTCTTCTATAACCGGTTGAAGACGGCTTAGTAATATCCTCTCGAAAATGTTGGATATGACTGGAAGAAGCGAGATTGGTCTATACGATTTTACTTCATATGACGGTTTTCCTGGTTTTAAAACCATTATGACTTCCGCAACTTTCCATTGGCTCGGCACGTGTTTTAATCTGAGCGCAGCATTTATAATATGGAGAAGCTTAATTAATGCTTTTCTAGGTGAGGCTTTGAGAATTTCTCCGGTAATCAAATCATAACCAGGAGCTTTCTTAGATTTTAGTTTCGCGATCTCACGTTCGAGTGCTCTAAGCGTCGCAGATGGGAGCTTTAAATCGTCAGATGGTGGAACTACCATGTTGATGTTGATGTTGTCATGAACCACTTGACCATCGTTCAGTTTAAATGTTTCTTCCAAATGGGCGGCAAAAATATCCGCTTTTTCTTTATCTTCCCTTGCCAATTCATTTTGAGTTATTTTTAGTGGCGGCGCGGTGATTTTGGGCCGTTTGGTGCCTTTTAAGGCTTTCCAAAGGGAATAATTGGAATCTTTTTTCGCTGTTAAACTTTTAAGGTAAGAGCCTATCGCACGATTTTTAAAATCCTTGATGCTATTCTTTAATAAATTGCAGAGACGATTCAGATATGCTTTATGCTGTGGAGCATGACTCTGTTGCCATCTTTTACGCGCTTTTCTTTTTTCCCTGATTAATTCTTTTATTTCAGAAGGATATCGTAGACCGTATTTGTCCGGCGTTTTTATTTATTTATTTATTTATTTATCATCTATCGAAATACATACATATCTCTCTTAGACTAAGCAATATTGATAAATTTATACATAATAATTTATAACTTACAAAAACAATATAAGAAGAGATAGAAAAATATTTACAAATGAAAGATTAAAAATAATACATACATAGATATTACACTAAACTTAATACAACAGTTTTAAAAACTAACCTACTTTGATACAAGTCAATGTTTTGACAAATAGAATTAAACTCAGAACTGGATCTGGAAATAGGATCGGATCTACCGTAGTTGGTGTACGAATGGGGAACAAAAAAAGAGTGTTTGTCTCATCCTTAATGGTCTTGAGGGAGCATATAAAAAGAAAAGAGAAAGCAGTTGAGGGCAATCAATACGATTACAGAATGTACCCCTTACTAACATTATTAGATAGTACTTTCTTCTGGTTTCGAGAGACTTCAAATTTATCAAAAGACATCTATCTCCATATGACGGCAAAATATTGTCAACCCAATTAAGTTTTCTAAACGCAAATCTTGAGAACTTTCTCTGCACCGATTCTATGCGATTAACATCCACTCTGAACGATGGACACCATATACAACAGGCATACTCTAAGGATGATCTTATCAAGGATATATACAAAATTTTCAACGTATACGGGTCAGAAAATTATCGAGAGTTGCGCATTAGGAATCCAAGTAATTTATTGGCTTTTGAAATTAAGAAGTTAACATGTAATTTAAAGGTTAATTTTGCATCGAAAATAACCCCTAGGTCCTTTTGACTGTAGACCACCTCGAGCGGTGAACCATCAATGCGATATGCAAATTTAATTGGTAATGGGGATCTTGTAAATGTAATACTCTTACATTTAGCTACATTCAAGTATAAGCGATTCTCAGCACACCAAGTTGAGATTTCATCTACATCTATGTAACTGCAGTCTCTGACAATCCAGTTCGCATTTAATAGATCTGTATAATTTTAAGTCGTCTGCATACAGCAAACAATAAGAATAACGAATTCTAGAAGGAAGATCATTAATAAACAGTATAAAAAGAAGAGGTCCTAGATGACTACCCTGAGGAACACCTGAGTGGTTAAGGATCTCCTTAGATACTACCGTTCCAATTCTGACATTTTGTTTGCGGTGAGTCAGGTAATTTTGGAACCAACGAAGAAGATTTGAGTGAAACCCCAAGCAATTCAACTTTTTAAGCAGAATATCGTGCTGAACTCTATCGAATGCCTTTGAGAAATCAGTATAGATTACATCTACCTGATTACCGCACTCAATACCGTTGATACAAAAGTTTGCAAACAGAGCGAGATTTGTTACGGTCGATCTACCACTAACAAAACCATGCTGTTCTATTGAGATGCTCGTCCTTACCTCATCATAGATACATTTTTTAACAATAGCTTCAAAAACTTTCGGTACTAATTTCAGTTTTGAAATGGGTCTGTAATTAATAACCTCTTGTTTTGAGCCTGATTTATGTATTGGGCTTATTAGTGAAAACTTCCATTCATCTAAGAAGTCCCCGGTAGAAAGTGACAGATTAAACATTTTTGTAAGTGGAACTGAAAGGCTACAAGAACACATTTTCAAAAATGCAGAACAAAAATTGTCGGGAGATAGTTTAAAGTTGGATTTCAAAGAAGAGATTTCAAGTACAACTTGATTCAATGTTAAGGTTAAACTACCCAAATTGGTGATAAAATCACTACATCTAGTCTCATGTGTTAGCGGAAGAGAGTCCTGAACAAAATTTTCTTGGATTGGGCGTATTATTCCAAGAGGCGAGCTGTACTTCGATCAATAAAATATGATTGAAAAAAACACTCGGCCTGGGACATAGAAAGCATGAATTCATTCAGTGAAATTAAGGTTATCGTGCTAGTATTTTAACAAAGTACTATTCACTGAAGAAAATGTACTCAAACTACACTTTTTTTCAAAAATTGGAAATATTAAATAGGGAGTTCAATCATGATAAGGGGAGTACGGGTAACGGGAGTACAGTGTTTGAGAGAGTAGTACGAATACTCTCTTAGTACTCACGGCAGCCCTGATATGTACCCTCTAAGGTTTTTTTTTTCACTGTAAATGTACTTTTTTTTACTGTGAAAGTAGTTTTGCTGGGCATTGGAGCTCTTACAACATTGCTGACATTCCCAAACACCTCCACGCGAAGTTAGGCATTGCAGTAAATAACGTATTTGGAACATTGTAGCTGCTCAAACATACTTGAAACCGATAAGCCGTTAGCCTTCAAATTGAAGATGAGCTGTCGTTTGTAATTTGTCGAATTGTAATTTGTAATACCTACATGCGAGAAAACTGTGCTATTTACAGTCGACCACTGTATGTGGTATCCCATGAACATGTAGCTAGGCACTATGGAAGCGACAAAATTTGTGTCTCTGTGAAAAAATGTACATTTTTAATTAGATAAAAATATATAGTAACAAGATGTAGAATAGCGTACTAATATCGTTGGTACTTAAGCCCCTTATTCCCAGAACAAAGTAAATTCCTAGAATATCGCAACGAAATTTTTGACGTACGAGTTTTGACATCTCAACAAATGACATTTGTGCAAAAGTAATTTTTTTTTTTTGTTTTATTTTCCTATTCTTATCACTCATATTGAATTAAAAGTATTTTGAACAACAAATTTTAATTTTTTCTTTTTCTTGTTTTGATCAAAAAACCAAAGTAAGTCAAGTTGCGCACTTTTGCCCCGAAGTCAGGGTATGTGCTCATTGCATCTTTCGATAGAAGGTAATAGCCTAAAATTTGTTATTATTATACATAAATAGTTAAATATTGGGTAAGAAAGCACTGCGCACTCCTACCCACAGAACGACTGCGCACTCTTTCCCTAGACGCTACTTTTTTTTCATTGTTGTGAAAATCTAAGAACCAATAATATTGTTCACTAAAATTTTATCCTAAATCAAACACACATATATACTGTTTCTGCCTACATACTACTTATAGGTTATAGCGTATCGGTGTTGCCACGCTTTCCTGACACACTTTTGAAAATTAACTTTTTTTTTAACAAAATCCGGCTTTTTTTTCCTTGTTGATTTTCTTTGTAGGGGAGAGTGGGGGGCATTCGGACACTTTTCACTATTTTCATGATATCTTTGACTAAACTTTTTTTTCGAGTATATTTGTTCTTGGATCCGATAAAACAATATATTATCTATCATCCAACATTGAAATCCATTTATATTATTACCTTTTATTATCTTTTTAAGCTATTTTAAATAACACTTTCTTGTGTCCAGATGTGCCCCACCCCGGGGGTAGATATGGACAGAAAAGGAAAAACCCAAAATATCGCTTTATTTATATAAAAAAAAGACGTTTAATGAATTAAATTTAATTCATGTATTAAATTAAAATGTTTTGTAAACAGTACGAACTTCATTCAATTAATTTTTTTACAAAAAATAGAGAGTAAATGACTGAAATTTAATTTAACATTCAATGGACGATGAGGTTTTGAAAATTATAGCTGAAAGTTAAAAGAAAAGCAATGCGAGATGTTCCTGGACTGCAAGTTTGATTGAGAATTGCAACGATATCACGGTGATCAATCATCTTTATCGTTCTTCATAAGGTATTCTTCTGCGGTAGACTTTTCCAGTGTGTGTTTGATTCGTGAATGTAGAGTTCTTTTCTTGATATTATAAAAGCTGGCAGCAGATCTTAAACTCTTTTTTTTAAGATTAAGCCTTTTTACATCGGTTTCATTTATCTTATCCCGAATAGTAACTTTCTTATAATTACAAACCATCTTAAAATATAAAAAAAAATTATATAACTTAAATAATTTCAACTATGGGACACGTACGAATCTGCCCCAGATGCACTGTCTGTAAGTACCCCACCCCCCGCTCTTTAAGAAAACTAACCTTTTTTGATTAATTACAAACTCAAATTGGTCAAAAGCCTGATCAAAACGATTAATAAATATCTACTTAACAAAATAAAAAAATATATATAGATCAAGGACCATCACAAAAAGAACTTATTTTTACATACTTCAGACACAAGAAAAAAAACTTTTCACCGCCAAAACACAAAAACATCTGCAATGTAAAGAAGCAAACCGAATGAAACAAACGCGAACATGTTCATTTTAAAGTGCTACCAAATTGCCGAGAAAGTGCTGAGTACTAAATTTGTTTCCTTTATGAGTAACAGGGGGTGTCCAAATGTGCCCCACGTCCGAAAGTGCCCCACTGTTAATTGGAATATTTTCGTAGAAGTTGTTCACCATTGGCGGTTAGTGAAGCACACATTTTCTCATTTCGCGATTGCTGCTAATTCTTTCACAGATGGAGAAAATGGCACTGCGTACTCTTACCCGCTGCGCATTCTTACCCCAAACGACTCTACGTGTTCATGGCTCCACTTTTAAGGAACTCACGATATATATTTGACGCTTAGACGAATGTGTAAATCCCTAATGGGACTCCATTCATGTATTCATCATTATAATGAATTGGCACTGGCATTCAAGAACATGCTGCAATTTAAGTTTTTGCAGCCACATGGGGCTCGTTCTATATATAAGGGAGCAAAATCTTCTCAAACCGAAAAATGGGGGTTTTAGGTTCTTTGCTCATTTTAAGGAATAAACGAAAAATGCTAAGTTAGTGCTGTTATTTTATTAATGCTGCATATCTGAGATTCATGTCTCTTATAGGTTTTCCATGTGGATGCAGGTATGGTGTTCCAGGCCTGGGTTAGTAAATTTTTTATGATGCCAATTGACTCTGGACGCTCCCTTGTGATATTAAGTTTCATGGTTATCTAGATATTCTCAATTAGATTGAGCTCTGGGCTGTAGGGAGGCCAGCTTAGGACAACAATATTGTTTTCTGCGAAGTACCTACTTTTGAACCTAAAGAATTAAAAAAAAAATACTTATATAGTTTTAAGTCATAGAAGATGTAGCTTATCTTAAAGTTATAAATTAGTCTTTCATTTGAAAAACAAAAACAGGTTTATATTTACAATTTTCGCTGTATGTCAAAGAGCATTGTCCGGTTTAAAAATTAACCTGCAGGTGTCACCTAAAAGCTCTAGAACGGGGGGCCCTAATTCATATTCTAGGACCCATAGATAAACTGCTGCAGTGACTTTCGATTCTAAAGAGACCATTCTTCTTCTTCTCCATCTCCAGAGAAGCATCCCCAGACCATCACACCTTCAGTTTTGCAGGCATCCGTAAGAGGCATTCAGAGCTCAGTCTTGTCATTGGTTCTCGCAAGGATCCTTCCATCCCCAACATGCAGCTTATACTTCGATTCGTCGGAAAAGATAACATTGTTCCACATGTCTTGAATCCAATTCTCAACCCAAATTAATCTTTTTTCTCTGGCTCTTATTGGAAAATCCGACTTCAGTACTTGCTGGAGTGCTCTAAGTTCAGCTTTTACCAGCTTTTATCTCACTGAGCTTTCGAACGACACTGTAGAACAACTCTTGATCATTTCGAACGAAGTTGTAATCCAAATTTATATTTCAAACATATGCCGCTGGTGAAAGCTGAAGTTGTGGACAAATATTCCAATATTTTACTATAAAACTATCTGCTCTTACAAACAGTTATGGGTTATGGCCAACTAATTGGGAATACCATATATACATAGCTTCTATTTAAACAGTTAAACGTGAATAAAACAAAAACTATGAGACGACCTGTTTTATTTTTAAGTTAAGCATTAATTGCAATTTTTTTTCATTTTTCATTTAGTCGCACATACTCTCGGAAATGGACCACCGTGTTTCATGTCACTCATAGCTGCGGGCTTGGCAGCGGCGAATATTTCCCTTCAGCCGCGTGACAGAACGCGGGTTGTAAGCGTGGGCTTAAGTTTTGATGTACCTCCATAGAAAAAAATCTTTGGTTTCTTGGCCTACGAATTTCTCCAAAACGGTTTAACGGTTTTCGGTCCTAATTAGTAGTCCACATTATATTCTGCTGCTGTATGTGCTAACGTGCATGCTCAACATTAAAGATGTAATATTTAAATGTGATTACCAATTTGAAGAACTTGGCGGAAACGTGAAGAGTAGAAGCGCTTGAGAATATTATGCTCAGTGTGGCCTTGGAAAACATTATTCTTTTAAAGTTAAAGCTATTATTGCAATCCCGCCGCAAACACCTAAAAAAAGTTTTTCACAGTGCCCACCTCTTTCGAATGTCTGACAATCATCAAAGAGTATCATTTGTCACGATTGAGCTTCTCAAATCGCCGTTCGGAGTCGGCAAAAAATTGTAGGTCCCTTCTATTCTTGCAAAAATATTACACGCACACACAAATGGTTGCAAGAAGCAGGCCCAGGTTCACCTCGAGCTGTAGCGCCAACTTAGTATTAGAAATTATTGCAACTTATATTTAAGCACATTACGGGTGTCTCCAAACTCTCGCGAGAAGTAATTTTGATTAAAAAATTTTAATTAATAATTTTTTTATTGATTCATAACGTATACCGTATAGGTATAGGGGTATGTACAGTGACGTTTATTCTAAGGTGCGCAGGTGTTATCCACACACCCCAACGAAATCCATCTTTATGAAAAATTTATTTGTTTATATACATGCGCTAACAATATCTAATTGAGTTACAATTCAAAAATACTTAATTAAAAATAATGCTTTAACATCCACTTTTGTTCACGCTGTTGTGCCGCACCGTCCATAGCCAAATCAACCAAACCAAACACCGCAGTCAAAATCGCAATACCAAAATGTATATAAATATAAACCATTCAACACAAATTGACGTTGAACAAAATGTTTTGATCAAAAAACCAAAGTAAGTCAAGTTGCGCACTTTTGCCCCGAAGTCAGGGTATGTGCTCATTGCATCTTTCGATAGAAGGTAATAGCCTAAAATTTGTTATTATTATACATAAATAGTTAAATATTGGGTAAGAAAGCACTGCGCACTCCTACCCACAGAACGACTGCGCACTCTTTCCCTAGACGCTACTTTTTTTTCATTGTTGTGAAAATCTAAGAACCAATAATATTGTTCACTAAAATTTTATCCTAAATCAAACACACATATATACTGTTTCTGCCTACATACTACTTATAGGTTATAGCGTATCGGTGTTGCCACGCTTTCCTGACACACTTTTGAAAATTAACTTTTTTTTTAACAAAATCCGGCTTTTTTTTCCTTGTTGATTTTCTTTGTAGGGGAGAGTGGGGGGCATTCGGACACTTTTCACTATTTTCATGATATCTTTGACTAAACTTTTTTTTCGAGTATATTTGTTCTTGGATCCGATAAAACAATATATTATCTATCATCCAACATTGAAATCCATTTATATTATTACCTTTTATTATCTTTTTAAGCTATTTTAAATAACACTTTCTTGTGTTCAGATGTGCCCCACCCCGGGGGTAGATATGGACAGAAAAGGAAAAACCCAAAATATCGCTTTATTTATATAAAAAAAAGACGTTTAATGAATTAAATTTAATTCATGTATTAAATTAAAATGTTTTGTAAACAGTACGAACTTCATTCAATTAATTTTTTTACAAAAAATAGAGAGTAAATGACTGAAATTTAATTTAACATTCAATGGACGATGAGGTTTTGAAAATTATAGCTGAAAGTTAAAAGAAAAGCAATGCGAGATGTTCCTGGACTGCAAGTTTGATTGAGAATTGCAACGATATCACGGTGATCAATCATCTTTATCGTTCTTCATAAGGTATTCTTCTGCGGTAGACTTTTCCAGTGTGTGTTTGATTCGTGAATGTAGAGTTCTTTTCTTGATATTATAAAAGCTGGCAGCAGATCTTAAACTCTTTTTTTTAAGATTAAGCCTTTTTACATCGGTTTCATTTATCTTATCCCGAATAGTAACTTTCTTATAATTACAAACCATCTTAAAATATAAAAAAAAAATTATATAACTTAAATAATTTCAACTATGGGACACGTACGAATCTGCCCCAGATGCACTGTCTGTAAGTACCCCACCCCCCGCTCTTTAAGAAAACTAACCTTTTTTGATTAATTACAAACTCAAATTGGTCAAAAGCCTGATCAAAACGATTAATAAATATCTACTTAACAAAATAAAAAAATATATATAGATCAAGGACCATCACAAAAAGAACTTATTTTTACATACTTCAGACACAAGAAAAAAAACTTTTCACCGCCAAAACACAAAAACATCTGCAATGTAAAGAAGCAAACCGAATGAAACAAACGCGAACATGTTCATTTTAAAGTGCTACCAAATTGCCGAGAAAGTGCTGAGTACTAAATTTGTTTCCTTTATGAGTAACAGGGGGTGTCCAAATGTGCCCCACGTCCGAAAGTGCCCCACTGTTAATTGGAATATTTTCGTAGAAGTTGTTCACCATTGGCGGTTAGTGAAGCACACATTTTCTCATTTCGCGATTGCTGCTAATTCTTTCACAGATGGAGAAAATGGCACTGCGTACTCTTACCCGCTGCGCATTCTTACCCCAAACGACTCTACGTGTTCATGGCTCCACTTTTAAGGAACTCACGATATATATTTGACGCTTAGACGAATGTGTAAATCCCTAATGGGACTCCATTCATGTATTCATCATTATAATGAATTGGCACTGGCATTCAAGAACATGCTGCAATCTAAGTTTTTGCAGCCACATGGGGCTCGTTCTATATATAAGGGAGCAAAATCTTCTCAAACCGAAAAATGGGGGTTTTAGGTTCTTTGCTCATTTTAAGGAATAAACGAAAAATGCTAAGTTAGTGCTGTTATTTTATTAATGCTGCATATCTGAGATTCATGTCTCTTATAGGTTTTCCATGTGGATGCAGGTATGGTGTTCCAGGCCTGGGTTAGTAAATTTTTTATGATGCCAATTGACTCTGGACGCTCCCTTGTGATATTAAGTTTCATGGTTATCTAGATATTCTCAATTAGATTGAGCTCTGGGCTGTAGGGAGGCCAGCTTAGGACAACAATATTGTTTTCTGCGAAGTACCTACTTTTGAACCTAAAGAATTAAAAAAAAAATACTTATATAGTTTTAAGTCATAGAAGATGTAGCTTATCTTAAAGTTATAAATTAGTCTTTCATTTGAAAAACAAAAACAGGTTTATATTTACAATTTTCGCTGTATGTCAAAGAGCATTGTCCGGTTTAAAAATTAACCTGCAGGTGTCACCTAAAAGCTCTAGAACGGGGGGCCCTAATTCATATTCTAGGACCCATAGATAAACTGCTGCAGTGACTTTCGATTCTAAAGAGACCATTCTTCTTCTTCTCCATCTCCAGAGAAGCATCCCCAGACCATCACACCTTCAGTTTTGCAGGCATCCGTAAGAGGCATTCAGAGCTCAGTCTTGTCATTGGTTCTCGCAAGGATCCTTCCATCCCCAACATGCAGCTTATACTTCGATTCGTCGGAAAAGATAACATTGTTCCACATGTCTTGAATCCAATTCTCAACCCAAATTAATCTTTTTTCTCTGGCTCTTATTGGAAAATCCGACTTCAGTACTTGCTGGAGTGCTCTAAGTTCAGCTTTTACCAGCTTTTATCTCACTGAGCTTTCGAACGACACTGTAGAACAACTCTTGATCATTTCGAACGAAGTTGTAATCCAAATTTATATTTCAAACATATGCCGCTGGTGAAAGCTGAAGTTGTGGACAAATATTCCAATATTTTACTATAAAACTATCTGCTCTTACAAACAGTTATGGGTTATGGCCAACTAATTGGGAATACCATATATACATAGCTTCTATTTAAACAGTTAAACGTGAATAAAACAAAAACTATGAGACGACCTGTTTTATTTTTAAGTTAAGCATTAATTGCAATTTTTTTTCATTTTTCATTTAGTCGCACATACTCTCGGAAATGGACCACCGTGTTTCATGTCACTCATAGCTGCGGGCTTGGCAGCGGCGAATATTTCCCTTCAGCCGCGTGACAGAACGCGGGTTGTAAGCGTGGGCTTAAGTTTTGATGTACCTCCATAGAAAAAAATCTTTGGTTTCTTGGCCTACGAATTTCTCCAAAACGGTTTAACGGTTTTCGGTCCTAATTAGTAGTCCACATTATATTCTGCTGCTGTATGTGCTAACGTGCATGCTCAACATTAAAGATGTAATATTTAAATGTGATTACCAATTTGAAGAACTTGGCGGAAACGTGAAGAGTAGAAGCGCTTGAGAATATTATGCTCAGTGTGGCCTTGGAAAACATTATTCTTTTAAAGTTAAAGCTATTATTGCAATCCCGCCGCAAACACCTAAAAAAAGTTTTTCACAGTGCCCACCTCTTTCGAATGTCTGACAATCATCAAAGAGTATCATTTGTCACGATTGAGCTTCTCAAATCGCCGTTCGGAGTCGGCAAAAAATTGTAGGTCCCTTCTATTCTTGCAAAAATATTACACGCACACACAAATGGTTGCAAGAAGCAGGCCCAGGTTCACCTCGAGCTGTAGCGCCAACTTAGTATTAGAAATTATTGCAACTTATATTTAAGCACATTACGGGTGTCTCCAAACTCTCGCGAGAAGTAATTTTGATTAAAAAATTTTAATTAATAATTTTTTTATTGATTCATAACGTATACCGTATAGGTATAGGGGTATGTACAGTGACGTTTATTCTAAGGTGCGCAGGTGTTATCCGCACACCCCAACGAAATCCATCTTTATGAAAAATTTATTTGTTTATATACATGCGCTAACAATATCTAATTGAGTTACAATTCAAAAATACTTAATTAAAAATAATGCTTTAACATCCACTTTTGTTCACGCTGTTGTGCCGCACCGTCCATAGCCAAATCAACCAAACCAAACACCGCAGTCAAAATCGCAATACCAAAATGTATATAAATATAAACCATTCAACACAAATTGACGTTGAACAAAATGTTCTCCTCTTTTCGTAAGTAAATTGAACGGTGCGCGCCGTCATACATACATACTTTCAACCCTCTATCCAGCAACCTATCCAAACCAACTTTTTATTAAATTCAGTTCGACGTAGACTCGCCCGGTTGTTCTCCACTTACTAGCGCACCAACCCAAAGGAAATATCCATATAAAAAAAACGTTCTACCACATTCAAAGTCCCAACAATCGCCTGTACAATAACATGAATTTGGGTTCTCCAGCAAACTGCGCACCCGGGCTCGATACAACACATTTTCTTTAGTCTGCTTTTACACTTAAGACTTGTGAGTCTAGACTTTTTTTGAATTTCTCTTTGTTATTTACATCCGTGAGTCTTGCGCTTTTACACTTCAGACTTTTTTCCTTGACTCAAATTTGACATTCCTCTTTCATTTTGCAGTTCTTGTATTGTAGAGATGACTAGGTGGGAAGCAACACAATGATAAAACGAAGAAGAGAAAAGAAAAACGTCAAAAAGAGTCGCCAAAAACTTTACCCTCGACTCACAGGGCAAAATATTTTCCTTCTCATCTTTTCGAACTTTCTTACTCTTTTGCACCCATGTGAGTCTAGACTCACAAGTCTAAGTGTAAAAGCAGACTTAGCGATGAAGATGTTAGTTGTGGGTATTATGTTGCTTCTCATATTCTGTTTTATTTCGCATCAATTTGAGTTCCCCAGCAAACTGCGCACGCAGGCAGGCTCGATACAATACATTTTCTACCCTTTTCTTTAGCGAGGAAGATGTTAGCTGTGGCCTGTGGGTATTTTGTTGGTTTTCATATTTTGTTTTATTTCGCATGTTAACGTTTGTTTGGTTGAATTTTGTTCGATTCTCTTCTTCTGATATTAGTTATTTGTTCGATTTCGATGTGCTCTATATTTGTAGAACATAATCGACTGAAGCGAAAGCAAAAAGCAACACAACAATAGGCGTGTTTTTTTTTCAAATATTTGCATTGAAATCATATTGCGGAAACATGTTTATTCTTACATCATCATTGATCATTCGCATTTTGGCAATAGTTAGATATGCATGTCGTTCTTTTAAGCTAAATCGTATAAGAGAAAAACGACCTGTCGATGCGCTATTGAAAATTTATTGAAGAAACCATTTTCTCAATTAAATTCGGAAGAAAGACTGGAAATATGTAATTAGTTTTGGGAGGCCAACACCGTCTCTTCCGGATTTGATTTGTAAGGTTTACCTAGTAAAGCTTTTACTAGACATTTTTAGATTCCTAACTATGAAAGAAAATTTTGGTTGTGTGGTTGCCCCGTTCTTAATAAATTATTTTGTTGGCCTTGTTTACTTAACATCCTCGTCGTGGTCCTGGAGAAAACTGAGTATATACATATGTACGTTATTATTCAACAAAAAAAAAGTAGAACACCCTGCTTAGAACATCACGCCACGTCCCTGGGTATGTATGAAAAAGCATATCGGATAAATGGCCACCACTCCTTCCAGGCACATACGCAACCTTTTTTCGAAATTGTGAAAAAATCTGGGCGGCCAATTTTGACCACCAAAACGGGAAATTACACGACCAGATAATGAATCATGTTGTAATTGAATTGTTCCTCGGCCTGTATGGCATGTATCGTCTTGTTGAAACCACATATCCACATCTTGCAATTTAAGAACAAAAAACTGAATCATCATGCGGCGGTAGCGAGCAACATTAACTGTGATTACCTGACCAGCCGCATTTTCAACGAAGAAGGGTAATGATGGCTTCAGCCGAAAATCTGCACTGTGGATACATTTTTTTCTCAACAATCACTTTCTGAAGCCCGTTCTGACGATTAACAAAGTCATCAAGATGAAAATAAGCCTAATCAGCAGTCGCTGAAGATGATTTTGTTTAAAAAACTTTAATTATTTTCAAAATATTGCTCAACAATGAAAACGCGTTGTTCTTTCTTGCAGCACTTAATTTTTAATAACCCTGAGCTGTCAGTTGTCCCGCTGTCTTGATTTTTTGTTGGCGATACCGACTTTACCGCACAAATGGTGAAAAATTCAAATCTTGTGCGAGATTTGCGACACCTCTTAGTAGACACAGAAGTGTTCTTTTAGGAGTGTATACTTTAAGCCTAAGCCTCTTATTATAAAGGAAAACAAATATTTACGGTCAGCAGTCCTATTAGTCCACACCAAACCTGCGTGTTATATATTTCTTACAAATGAAAGGGATCTGCCGGTTCCTAGTGGCAGGTTGAGAAGATCGGTGCTGTGGAATGACGTCATGGGCTAGTGCTTCACTTGGAAATTAACTTCACCGGAAATGGAAAATAGATGCACTTTTATAACATGAATCAGAAGTTTATGAATTTATTTCCGACATTTGATTTAAGGATTGTTTAAAAATTTCAAAAAGAATAGAATATTTTGTTAAAGAATTTATTTTATCTTATAACTAGCGGACCCGGCGAACTTCGATTCACGATTCCTCCCGAATTTAATTTTTTTGGGCGAACATTCGCGATCGATTAGATGACGCCGTCTAAGAATGAAACTTTAGCACATTGGAATATTAGCAAATCGCATCCATGAGCCCAATCCTAGCACACGGCAGTTCGCTGTAGTGAATCGTGCAGTCATATTGGCGTGATGTGATTGGAAACTCACGGCGCTTTTTCTCACTCGAAGATTGGCGCTCGATTCAACTTGACTTGACGATGCAGATAGCGATTGCGCTGCTGTCTCAATCGTTCAGCAGCTGAGTCTGCTTCTAGTTCTTCCTGAGTTCGTCTTGCATGTGCCCGAAGTTGTTCGTTTGCTTTGGCGCATTGCTCAGGGGTATGATTTGCATGGAGAATCGCCAATCTTCGTGCATTGCGACTGTATAAGTCACTTGATTGAGATGAAGTAATCATTCACATATGATTTTGGCACAATTTGAATACTGAACGTCTGATAAATTGGTGCTCAGAAAGTAATTTTAAGGCAGATACAACTGTAGCAACAGCATATCAATGTGAAAAGCACAGACTACCTATAATAGACTTTCATTTCCCCTGCCCGCGCATGGTCGAAAATAGTTGGAGCCTACATTTTCCTGTCTGTGAATCAAAAGTGTAGCGTGTTGTTTCTTTCTTTCCTTTTAAACACAACATTTTGGGCAGCCTGTCATTCCCTTAATAACAACAAAATGTAAAATAATGACCTAAACAAAATGGCCACGCCCATCTTCCATCTACTTGTCAGAGTGTGTGAGTGAGGATCCCATCTGATTTTGCTGGAACGTCAGAATACATTTAAGCTTTGGGAGTAGAAGAAAAAAAAACAAAATGGAAATATACACGTCACGTCGGTATGGAGATTGACTTTTCAATTTTCTGATATTTCTTCTTAGTTTAATTATTTTATTTAGTCAATTTGGGAAAATAATCAAAAATGCAATATGGAATGTAATAAAGGAAACGCCGTTTGGGTTGGGATACACAACCTCAAAATATGGACTCAATGTTTCGGAATTATTTTTCATTTATCTCGTTTTATCAACCCAAAAAACCGTTATTATCTTGTTTGGCAGTAACTGAAATCTGGTTCATACTGAGATTTTGTATTCGTTTTTTGATTTAACATTTGTTGGTGGAAATGGACAAATTTAGCTATGGTCAAATGACGAAGCAAAAAGGACATCTGTCCATTGTTGCATGTGAATGTGTAAACAATGGTTGTTAATACCCTAGAAGTTGTAATAGTATAACTGTTGGTACCTACTTCTCTGAAGGAACTTTTTTAAACACCCTGTAGGTCAGTGGGTGTTCCAGATAACCCCAACGTTCCAATAGGTTTTTTTTCTTAGCATGAACCAATGAATCAGATCTCAAAATATTTGTATCCCGAACCCCACCACCCTGTATATACAATATTATACAATATACAATATACAATGTACATACCTATGAACATACACATTGTTATGAAGTATGATGATATAGTATATTATGACCTGCAAAAACCTAACAGTAATATTACCAACTTGCCATAAAAAATCTAGTCGCTCACTCATACTCACACTCAGTGCAATGGTTACTATAGTTACGCGACACTCAGAATGAGCGTTACTACTTTATTATATAGTATGATTTTGTTTGTGTTTACCAGCAAAAAACTATACAATTTATTCTTATTTCTTTTTTTTAAAACACAAAAGAATTTCATCACTACAGTCAGGGAACAGGGACAGGTCGTAAAGTAAGTCGAACTCGAAGCCCTGTCCATTTTTTTTTTTTTTTTCGCAGGCAGCTCTTCACCCACCCAATTTCGCTCCCTTTGTTATTGTGTAAACATTAGAACTTTCACCACTTTCTTCTCTCAAGAACCGGTCCCAGCCTGATTTTATTACAACAGCAAACAGCAAACTTGCCAGTCATTTTTTATCAAAAAAAAACATTGCAAAAGTGACACACGAGACTATAAAAAAAAAAAAAAAAATTAATAAATATTTGGCTTCAGCAGTCCTAGGTAGAACCAAGCCTAGCTTCCCGCAACCATTTGTGTGTGCGCGTTATATTTTTGCACGAATGGAAGTGACCTACAGTTTTCTACCGTCTCCGAACGGCGAGTTGAGAAGCTTTACATGACAAATGATACTCTTGAATGCTTGTCAGGCATTCGGAAGAGGTGGGCACTGTGAAAAACATTTTAGATGTTTGCGGCGGGATTCGAACCCAAGACCGCTGGCTCAGTAGTCCGACGCACTAACCACTTGCGCTACGGTGCCGAGAGACTATAGATCCCCTAAAATATTTTTGAATCCGTGAAGTTATTGCACACCAACTAATGTAGTTATTTCCCACCTTTAGTAAGAAATAACATAACATCATAAAATTTCCTATGTAAAACCATTACCAGTGAAGTTATGGCCTTGGACAGAGAGGCTCCTTTTGATAATTACTACTCTTGATTCTTGAATGTTTCTCGGTTATTCAAATTAAGTGGCACAGTGAAAAAGCTGTGCTTTTTCCTGGGATTCGAAAATTGGGACAATTTCATGATCAAGTTTAAAACAAGTTGTGGTAACTTTGTGATGCTAAGAACATCTTAGTTATGAGTGACCTTCCAACAAAATCCCGTTTGATCCCTGATTTTCCGTAGGCCAAACATTCGATATGATAATATACATATATTTTTTTAAAGATTATAAACTACAATTAAAAAAAAAAAACAATAATTTGCGATACCAACTCGTATCGATTACATACTTATTTCTCAAGGTCAATTTGCAACAACTACCTACAATACCAATGACATTGGGGACAAACTGCAATTCTCTTAATTGGAGTGTTGCTGTTTTTTTTTTTTTTGATAATGCGTATACGTATCTTTTAAGAAGGAATAGATGAATTGTAGCAAAAGAAAAATTACCCAAATACGTGCATTCATTCCATAAGAGCAATTTTGTTTCAAAACGAATCAAATGCGTTTTAACACTATTCTAAAAAAGATAGTTGCCGTAGCTGCAATCAATTGTTCGCACGTTCCAATTAAAAGACCTTTAAACAAAACAAGAAATTCTTGATCCGGTATTCAGTTACACTAGGGCATAACTTTATCTTGGAATACATATACGCAGCGTTAGAAAAAGAAACAATTGTAAGAAAAAATGCAATTTTTCGAACAACTGTATTTCATTGCTGAACTTAAAATAAAATAAATATTGGGAAAAAAAAACAGAGACAAAAAAATTCGTGTGTGTAAACTACGCGCGGCAGAAGTAAACCTAAATCCCTTCATGTACATAAAGGTCAGTTAATGTGTCCTTCGCATAGTTTCTATTTAATATTTTCGCTGTTTATAATAAATTGTTCTCAAAATGACTCCTTTCTCGAAATTCTATCTGAATCCATTTATTTTATTTTATAAATAAAGAAAAAAATAAAAACATAAATAAATAAATATATAATTATATAAATAAATAAAAGATATATAAATACATAAACTGGCAGTAGGATGGTGGTACGGCTGAAGAAATTGATCGCACAAATAAATAATAGGAAACATCTGGAAAAAAACTTCTGAGAATCATAAGCAAAGGCATAACTTTCAATAATACACAACTACCAGTTATCCTGGGCACCACCCATAGAGTTATTTGAAACCTAACATCTGAGTTTCCTATCACTTCGTCGATCTGTCTGTCTCTCGTTCTTGTTCTTCATGTTCTCGCGCTGTGTGTAAACATTATAAGAGTATTCATATCCCCTTTAGCGCGTGTACGAGTAGATTATAAAAACAAAATATGAAAAAATAATTAATAATTTAATAAATAAATAAATAAACAATTAAATAAATAAATAAATAAATAAATAAATATAATAAATAAATAAATACATACATAAATAAATAATTTAATAAATTAATAAATATATAAAAACATAATAAAATAAATAAATAAATAAATAAATATAATGGTAAAAAGAATAAATGTAGCTATTGCATTTGTCTTGTCATTCGATATCCATATTAAGTACATAAGTCGTGAAGGTAACGGTAATTCACCATCTCAGTGCATCAGCCGTACTGAATAATGACGTCACTTATGTAGCTATTATATATATTTGTCATGTCAAACCCTTTCATTCGATACTCATTTTAAGTAGGTCGTGAAGATGACGGTAATCCACCATCTTGGTGGGTCCGTCAATTTGAATTTAGAAAAACGTCAGTTATTTTATCGAATTCTACTTATCAAACCCTTTCACTTGATATCCATATTTAGTAGGGCGTGAAGGTAACGGTAATCCGCAATCTTGGTGCATCGGCCATATTGAACTCAAAATTACATCACTTATGTACACATGTAGCTAATATATTTGTCTTGTCAACTCTTTTACTCGATACCCATATTAATAACATATGTAGGTCGTGAAAATAACGGTAGTCCGCCAATTTGGTGCGTCCGCCATATTGAATATCACGTCTGTAGCAATTATATTTGTCTTGACCCTTTCATTCAATACCTAATATTAAGTAGTTCGTGAAGATGAAAATCATCCGCCAACTTGGTGCGTCCGCCATATTGAATTTCGATTAACGTTAGTTAACTTATCGTATTCTATTTGTCAAACCTTTTCATTTAATACCCATATTGGATGGGCCGAGAGGTTAACGGTTTATGTATGTGTATGTGTGTATGTATGTGAGTTTGTATGTATATATATGTATGTATGTATGTTTGTATGTATGTATGTATGTATGTATGTATGTATGTATGTACGTACGTATGTATGTATATTATATTTACCAACAGGCATAGTATCTGCTACATTGCTTCGAAAAGCTAGTATTCATTATGTGGAGGTATGACGTTATCAGTCGTCACACTTTTTCGTTACAAAAAATGTTGACTAACGTACGTATAAAAGTTTTACTTCAAAAAAGCATGTATGTAGAACGGAAGAAAATTCTGACTAACAAAAATTATAACTGCGAATACAATTTCACAACTTAGCCCATCTCTAAGCTGTATTGTTGCTGTATTCAAGTTTATAAAGAAACATGTACCCACAATTTTTTTTTGAGCCGGAATCAGAACACTCCAACCCCTCCACGCTCAATCCTATTCAGATTTTCAATAATTTTAGTATGTAGTTTGGCTCAACCTGGTGTGAAATGGCTCGGAAAATGGCTCGATTCCAACATTTTTCTGGAACAACGCTGGCCTGTCCTCAGCGGTTTCTTCACGGGTTTCAGGGTAAAATCTAAAATTTGGCACAATGGACCCTAAAGTTGGTCTAAATGAGCAGTTGTTGATAAGTCACGGGGCACCCATTTACAAACACGTACATAGCCTAACCTTCCTAAGCAATACTTCGAAATACTGAGGAATATTCGGATCTAATAAAAGTGAAGTCAAGTGAAGAAGCTGCAAAATGTAGCCAATGAAATTACACGCGTAACAATGGCGCACCAAACTTCACAACGCAAAATCTCTCATATAAACTTCACCAATGGAGAGATTAAAAATGTTCCCAAATTTACAACTAAGTCGAATTATTTACTCCTACAGCTAAGTACCCTTAATGCTAAGCTGAAGTGGAAGGAATGTATGTACATATATATTACATACCTAGTATAAAACTAGAAGAGATAAAGAGTAAAAAAAGGAATAATTGTTCCGAAAATATGCCACTTATGAGCAAACAAATACTCAAATCATTCGGATACGTATATGCAGCGTTGCCGTTTGGGACGATTTTGCGTTATTTTGAAGCTTTTTCGGCGATGGGACCCGGGACCCCACTTTTCAAAAATACTGCGATTTTGACGCATTTTGAAAATATAGGACCCTTATTTCAATTTATTTTCATTTCATGTCTCTTTTACCTTTAAAACATAGTACATCACTCTTAAAACACACCCATTTTGTTCAACCAGTGATAAATTCAACAAAGTATTTTCGTTGGTCAGAATTTCCTTCCCAAAAACTCGTTCTGCATACATGCTTTTTTGTCTTTGTTATTTCTTTCCTACTGCTGCTCGACTGCTGGCAGTGGTCTCCACTGAAGGAAAATTGTGGGCGATGATTTGAATATTGAACCAATTGAACCACTTGTTTAGACACGTGTCGCAAGAGAAACTAAAGTGCCATTTTCAATTTGACTGTATGGAGTGAAAAAGCATGTAAAATGTATAACGGTTTTTGCAACTGATGCATTGCAATGTATAATAAAAAGTAAACCTTGTATATTCTTCTCTTTCATTTCATTTTTTGATTTTTGTCCGGCTGTGTAATATAGACTGCCCCACTGTGCTTCGCGTGCGTTGGCGTCGGTCCAAAGAATATTTCTACATTTTCCTTAGCAAAAGCGATTCTTTGTTTGACCTGTCTTCGTCTACAACAGGAGCACCTTTCTCGCTGTTCTTCCAAATAAATCAGCTTCGTTTAGTCTTCTTCAAATTGTTCTAGCGCTTATATTTTCTTCAATTCAAAGTGTCAGGTTTAAAGATTTGAATAATATGCCTATCAGTTCTCTCTGTCGCTATTGGGTTTTTTCTTCGTTTTTCCTTAATTTTTTTCGGCTTCAGTGAGTGCATTAGTAATCATAATCATATTTTGAGAGCAATAAATTATTTCGGAAATTTCCTTGTAGATTTTTTTGTTACATATCTCTCAACTGTAGAATCAGTGTCGTCGACACTCTCATTATAACTGCCAATATTTTCGATGAATACGAGAATATTAATCTAATAAATATATTCTAAGAACATGTTTACTTACTTCTTTGTCTAAAACTATTTTGCTTTACTCTTACTTACTTAGTTGGCGCTACAGCTCGAGGTGAACCGGGGCCTGCTTCTCGCAACCATTTGTGTGTGCGTGTTATATTTTTGCACGAATGGAAGGTACCTACAGTTTTTTGCCGACTCCGAACGGCGAGTTGAGAAGCTTAATCGTGACAAATGATACTCTTTGATGCTTGTCAGGCATTCGAAAGAGGTGGTACCGTGAAAAAACTCTTTTAGGTGTTAGACCCGGCCAGGAGTTGAACCCGGGCAGCATTGCGTGGTAGTCCAACGCACTAACCACCACGGCCACGGCGACCTTTACTCACTTAAAGAAAATTTCGATGAACGCAAAAGAATAACAATTTTTTTAAATCGTATGGAACCGGACATCACTGCGGCACCATAATATACATATATGATTGCTCAACTAATTTTTCTTTGTAGTTTTATACCCCAAGAAAATTCATTACATGATTGGTCAAATCATTAGCATTTTTAATTAAACTAGCGTCAAAAAAGCCTAGAAATCTATATTCTTTTATCTTGTGAGATGTACCGTAAAACTGCAAAGTTGTTTTTTTGTGATTTACATTTGGTGGTTCGTCAATCATAATGGACAAAAACCGAGCTTGACTAATTTCCGATTTAATTTGATGTCTAATCACCGCAATAATACAATGTATTAAATCATTTTGAATACCGTTTTAGAGGCCCGAGAAGACAGGATTTTGTACACTTGTACCACAGACAATAAATATACAGATGTCGCATTCATATGGGAAGAACTGGTATATGAAAACGAAATCTGCTTTAAAAAAAGCTCTTTTTTTCTCCTTCCCTCTGTCTACACCATTCCGTCAATAGTTCGCATCACACAGAACAATTTTTTTTTCTCCCATATTCTGTCACACACACACAAGTCACAACGTTGCGTTGGTTACCTCGATTGCAAGAACAAAACAACAAAAATTCTGTATGCTTATTTTAACTGATGGCGATTGGGAAGGGACTGCGGACCAGCGTTGCCAGGTTGCGGGATTTTTCCCCGTTTCCGGGGATTTTTTACCCAAAAGAGGAAGCTGGGAAAAAGATTTCAAAACGGGGAAAATGAAAAATGTTTCCATTCATTGACATTTTCAAAAAATAAATACTATTTAGATTGAAATATCACCTGAATACATAGTGCGTCAATGCAAACAAATTTATACACACGATCTCAAATTTGCATTTGGCTGAAGGCTGCAACAGCGCATGCGGCACTGACTACAGCCCTTTTTATATATTTGACAAATGATATCTTGTTTCATTAGAGAATGTGTTGTAGCTCCCTTAAAATATTTTAATATTAGGTCTGTTGATTGAGGCTATGATGGGCAGAAAAGTTCAGAAAAGTACTTGGATTTGTGTTCAGTGAGAAAAATGTCTGTCCGAAACCGATCTGCTTTGTGTTCGGTGAGGTTACCCAGAACAGAAAAATACAGAAAATCTTGCACCTACTCTTGAGGTAGAACAGACTGGTGTACAGATGTCAAAAATAGCTGTGATTGTATATTTGATTTTTTTGCCACGAAGTGAAAAGTGGATCCACGAAATAAGTTTACTAAATGGAAGAAATCGAAATCAGACTCTTATTAGAAAAAAACATATACTCTGATCGAAATTTAATCGGTGAAAGGGCAATCAGTTATTGTAAAATGCTATAAATAATTTGGAAAACATAAGTACAATATTTTGTTTGTTTGCTTGTTTGTTTTTTATTCATTTAATTTCAACATAAACTAACATAACAATATTATTAATAATTTAAAAAAAGTGTAAGAATGAATAAATAGTAGACGTTCTATAATTTAAAGAACAATTTGTCCTAAATTAGTGTTGAACGACACTTTAAATACTATTCTAATAAATTTTAAAGTTCTGATATGGGGTGGCAATCAGTAACTACATATATATTATGCTAAATTCTAATTTTAAGAAGTAATTCTTAATAAAGATTCAACATTAGCATAATCAAGAGTAAATAACCAATTCTTTACTTGTTTAATGTATACCTTAAAGTTATGAGTTATACGGATGGAATATGGTAGCTTATTAAAATACTTAGGGGCTGTTAGAGAGAGACAAAGACAAGATTCAATTCTGCACTTCTGCATCTGCAAATCTTTGACAACGTTCACAAGTTAGTTTTTACCTTTATGCCGAACGAGACAGACGTCCAAAACAATACAATTAAGAAACAGACAGCCAGCCAACCAGCCAACAAACAGCCAGTGACAAGATAAAATTTAAACCTTAAAAAACATTTATAACTTTCAAAACCGTTTCAATAAATACCTACTTATATTACCTTTGATAAATACTAAAGAAAAGTGTTTGAATTATTCTGAGACATTTTATTTTAATACGCCGCCGCCACTACATTACAGGGGCTGTAATTGTGTAAAAAAGATAAAAATGAGTTGTACGTGCGACTGGAACGTTCACAAAAGCCATAATCGACCATGAAATTGTCATTTTTGACAACTAACATAATGGGCTGTACTTTTCTGTGCTAACTTTGATCTGATATTTTTCACGAATCTGTGATTTTCTATTCTAGTTTTTCCTCGCTGAACAAAGCTACTAAAATGAAGTGATTAATGAATTTCCTCTTAAGTTGTGATTTTTAATTTTTTGTTTTTTATTTTAGGTCTTATATTTTGTTGAATGAAGTACATTATGTTTTATGTACGACTAAAATGTTTTTTTTTTCAGTTATTTTATATACTGTAAGTGCTTTTACTCTTATATGTCGTTATTAAAAATAATAAGACTGTATGAAAAGTAGTGTTTTATTTGCAAATTACCGAAATTGAAAGTAAATGAAAAACGGGGAAAAAACCGGGGAAAATGAAACTTAAAATCGGGGAAAAAAATTATTTTTCATGCAAAAAAAGGGAATTTTTTCCACCAAAACCTGGCAACGCTGCTGCGGACGCGGAGTGCTGATGCCGGCACGTTCGTTGGTACGGTGGATTTCGTAAAAATTGACCTGTGTAGATCGTATACGTGTGAAGATGTTTGGGTGTATACATGCTTGTTATTTTGTTTGTAGCTCGATGTGAGTATTTTTTGTTTTTCATCGATATCGTGTAATTTGTAATTTCAAGAAGCGACCATAAGTTTACAATACTTTTTAATGGATTATATCTTGGTTGACTGATTTGAACCAAACTGCAACATGCTACTTTTTATTTATGTATAATGTACATATATCATACATTAGCTTCATAAAAAATATTAATTTCTGTCTGTAAATAAATTAAGGGTTATTTCAATCAGATTAAGTTTACTATACAGCGAGTTATGAAGTTAAATGTCAATTCTTTGGAAACTGATTCTTGGATATAATCTAAGAAAAAAATCGTTCCACAGAAAGGGTCTATCTCCAATGTGGACATCATTTATCGAGAATTTAAGAAAAGACCTACTTTGGTGTACCTCGACCCATGCTAACACAAATATCTCCGCTAATAACAACTACAGAAACTTCACTTAGGGCTTTAATTTTAGAAAAAATAATACGCTTTTTAACTGCTTTTAAATACGATAAAACCGATAGCTTTTTTGGCTTTCCAGATATTTTATTTGTAAGTCAGTTTACTTTATATTGCCTGTGCAAATGTATAATTTCAGGTCGCTTTTCTACAAAAAATGCGTAATAAACATACCGTTTTATTATTTTTTTCTTATGAACGAAACAATTGTTGACAAAAAAATCTGTGATAAGTATGCTGAAAAACTCACAGATTTTATGATACAGTAAAACCTGTGAATAGTGGAATGCTTTGGTGCACATTTTTTTTCTACTATTCGCAACATTTCTACTATTCGCAAGTTTTTCCACTATCGGCAACCTAATTTTTTTTAATATTTTTCGATAAATTTCGATATCGGAGTTCAGAATTGTACTTGTTGAATCTAGCCGCTAGCAGAATGAGGCACACACGAAAAGAAACAATTGAAATGTCAAAATTCTCGAAAAAGAAAACGAAGCTGACAGAATTTTAATGACTTTTGGCTCATTCATTTCTCGATTCCGCTATTGAAGAGTGAATTTGGATGGGAAGAAAACAAAATTCATTGAAAAATTTTCCATTATTCAGATTTCACAGGTTTCCACTACATTAGAGTGAATTTGTATGAAAAAACCAAAATTGGCATCCAAAAATGTCCACTATCCAGGCTTCGCAAGATTCTTTTATTCGCAGATTCCACTATTCACAAGTTTTACTGTACTTCCAAAAAACTGCAGCAGGTAAAAACAAAAACCTACTTTTTTTGCCACAGTTAACAATTAGTGCGATTTTCCAACTACATAATTCATAATTTTGCCGATTTGCCCAATTAATGCGTACTTATGAATCATGAAAAGAATTCGTGTATTTATCCTAAAATTAATACTTAGTTGCATTACCTTTATTTGTCGGACGCCGGACGCGAACCCCTCAACAACGGAAGCGAGGCACAAAATTATGTTATAAATTGTACTTCGCAGAAAGGCCAAATTTAGGGATTTCCTGCTTACGATTTTCAATTATTTTGCCTACATTGCCTTATTCAGTTTTGGCACGTTTAAGTGAGTCTTATTCAATGGACAATGATATGACGAAAGAAAATCCAGAGCATGAGATTCATATTGATTGCACGAGTAGCGAAACAGTAGACGTAGACGATACAATAGATCTTTTAGGTCGCAGTATCAGCCTTGGGGCAGGATCCAGTTAATAAAAAAAAATACTATGCAGAATTTGCACATACATACATAATATGTGAATATATATTTCTTTGTAAATACTAATTATTTTCGTTTGGTCAATATAAAAACTTAATATGTACATACATATGTATGTTACAGGTGTTATTCATTTAAAAAGTGGATCTTCTTTACATGAATCTTCATTAATCTTTAAATCAGACTCAAAGGAGCCATGGCTGCATAGAATTACGCGAAGTCTTCAACATTTTCACGCGCTTCTGTTTGCCTCTCTAAAATGCACAAAACCGTTTTTTGTAGCTATAGTAGTTCAGAAGTTATATCAGAAGTGGTCTATCCATCAAATTAGAGGTGCCTTATTTCGACGGGCTATAACTTGGAGGGGGGTGAAAATAGACCCCCCTGTCATACGATTTTTTGTTTGCTAGAGCTTCAGGAATCTCCAGTTAAAGGATCATACCTCTTAACTGGGAAACCCTGTATGTAGAGTTCAATAAACGTTTCTTATTTAAATAAAATTATTCGTACCTAATGGTTTTTATTAATTTATTACATATCGAAGAGCTCTAAAACTATTTTTCAAAAGAATGAAAACATAGGATTAAAAATTGGTTCCGACTACTGAAAAGTCAAGTGGCCGACTTCAGGAGCTGAGGGGGCCAACTAGGTACTCAGGAATCAGACTTGTATTTCAATTTTTGTAAATACTTTATTCAAGGTAGGAAATCTACTAAAAAACAGAATTTTTTAATTTACACATTCCAAATACCTATTCAGATAAACTGAATACTCAATTCAGTATTTGAGTAACTTATTTATATTAAAATCAGTTGCGTCTGACATAATCTTTATGAACTATCAAAAAAATCACGCACTTTTATAAGCTGCTGTCAAAGAAATTATTTTTTGCAATCACAAAATCCAATGAAATTATCTACTTTTTCTGCCCTTCCATTGCTCCATCATATATGTACAATGTACATACATACATGTACATATGAATACGCGAAACAAAATTCCCATTCAAGACAATTTGAACACTTGCTAAAAATCACACAGCCATGGCACAGACAATAAATTTATTGTCTGTGGCCATGGTATAGTTTCTACAGTGTACTCTCTCCTTACGGACACCTTTCATAACCGGACACCTCTTATAACCGGACAGATTTCAAAGAACGGAAATAAAAACTCGATTTTTCATATAAAAAACTCTCCCATAACCGGACACGGACACCAAGCGTCATAAAATGTCGCTCTCTCTTAACTGAACAAAACACATCTACGTATAGTAAATTGTTTACATATTTTTTTTGTTTTTGTTTTGTTTTGGTCTTCTTAGGAAAATGTAAACTATGGAGTGTGCCCTTGCGTTATTATCACGTTCGCGGTCTCGCGGACACATAATTTTTGGTGGAGAACGCTAGAATGACACACGCATATCTCCGACATTTTGAGAGATATTTTATATTATTTTATTCAAATTTTGTATAAAGATAAAAATGATTCCGCTGTAACAGTGAAGTGAAAATTTGTCTCTGGTAGAATAAAATAATGCCGGAATATGGAAGTATAGAAACTGTATTTCTCGTCGGGGTATCCCGTCTTGTCCTAACATACCTAAAATTCTTTGATAGCATATGCCATCATGACCCGCTAATTTCGTTAACCAATGGGGGCATATGTCGTCTTGTCCGCGAACATCCAAGAACTATGTGCATTTATAAATCCCGTTGCCCTTTTTAAATAGGTTTGCATGTGAAGTGTATGTATGTATGTATGTATGTGTAATTTCGAGCTTGATTTCCATCATCACATAAAAATTAATTCATTTATAAAATAAAACTAATACCATATGTCTATTAATTGTGTTTCGTTGATGTCAATTTATTTTTTTCCCCTATAACCGAAAACCTCTCATAACCGGACACCTCTCATAACCAAACAAATTTCTCGGTATCGTCAGTGTCCGGTTATGAGAGAGTTCACCGTATTCCCCTTCCCACATGCCCCTTTACAATTGCTTATCTCATGGGCCAGCGCACACGGAATGATTTCTGCCGGCAGAAAAAATTGTGTACATAAACTGCTTTTCACTGTGGTAGTATTGTTGCCGACCAAAATATTTTGAAAGATGTTTATGTATTAGTTTCTTACCTCGTTCAACAGCTCAAACAAACTCTTACCGCAGACCTCAGCCCCTTCGCCCACAAAACCGGTTCTCTGCCGGCAGAAATCATCTCGTGTACGGTGTATCATTTGTCAATGAGCTTCTCAATTCGCCATTAGGAGTCGTCAAAAACTGTAGGTCCCTTCCATTAGTGCAAAAATAAAACACGCACATACAAATGGTTGCGAGAAGCAGGCCCAGGTTCACCCCAAGCTGCAGCACCACTTTACACTTATTCAGGTAACTTTTAACTGTATTTCAACATTTTTTATGTGTAAAAATAGTAATTTTGAAGGCTTCTATAGCTGATTTCCCGGAGCTCCTCTCCAAAAAGGCGTCTTGCGGTGACCACGATATCTCTGGACTGGATCATAGAAAATGAAAAAAACCAAACGGATATCGTTAAAGAAGTGTATAAACTAGGTATTAATCGAAGGAAAAAGCAAAATAACATTTTTTGCTAAAATGGTGTCCTCTCAAGAAAAAAAAACGATTTTTGGCCAAAATTTCGACAATAAATTGTTAATTAAAAAAAAAATATTTGCTAATTAAAAAAAAAATATTTATCGGTGAGAAAAAACCTTCGATTAATTACTAAAAATTATACTTAGGATGTTTGTGTTAAAATTTGAAACGGATCGGTTCAGAATTTTCCGAGAAATCGTGGTCACCGACTATAACAACATGGTTTTGAGAGAAATGCGTTTGAAGTTTGAAAAGCACTTTACGTAGAGTAAAGAAAGCGCTCTGATGTCTTTACAAATATTCGTGACTAAGAATAATCTTCGGATTGACTTACATTTTTCTGTGCATGTACATATGTATATACATTACGAAAATGAAATAAAAAAAAATTTTTGCAAATTCTAACTTTATATAACCCCTTAAGTAAATAGATTAACATGGTATATACAACGAGATACTTTTGTTTATTTTCCGCTTTGCGTTTGTGAATTCTTCAATCTTCAAGAGCCCAAAATGATACACATGTATATATATAATGTACACAATACACATACGAAATGTTACTTTCTGAATAACTTACCATACATTTTTTTTAAAACTCTTATCTGACGCATCCAACAAAAACGATCTTAAGCTGCTCCCGACTGAAAAAAGGTATTTAAGGGTTCTGAAAGGGGTAAAATTGAGATGACTTAGTGGCTCTGCCTGGAGCAACGTCTGAGTTAATCAGTGAATCAATAATCGAAACGATCAAAAGGGCATCAAACAAAATTGTTGCGCCAATCACGCCAACACAAGCTTTGGAGGTTTAGTTAAGGGTGGAAATAATAATGTTCGGCATATATTATATATTGTAAGTTATTGTAATCTCTGAAGATTGAAGCAAGTAAATTGAATAAATACGTTATAACTCTTACGTGTCTCAATTTAATATTACAAATTTTAAATCCTTAAAAAAGACTACAAAAAAAGGTTTTTTTTAACGTCATTTTGAAAAGCGCAAAAATTAACAATTGCGATGACATCTGCAAAAGTAATGACCTTTTTCATAGGTTATCAAAAAAAAAATTAAAAATGGGGGCGGCATCAGATACTTTTGCCCAGGGCGCCGAATTGGCCAACCGTGGCCCTGAATATTTTCTCTTATAAACACAAGTTAAGATTAACGCGTTAAGAAGGAATGAAATTTCGTGATTTTTTTGTCAGAATATAAGAATTCAAAGTAGGCAATTATTAAATGTTTAGTCACTTTGTGGCATTTTCTCTAAAACTCCCACAGTACCAGGGCCTTAAGTTTATCATTGCAAAATAATTGTATGTATTACAAAAAAGTGAAGATAAGTTTTAAGCAAAATCTAAAGATTTACTGATAAATTGCACTAAGGTAACGCAGAATTCGAAAAATACGGGTACTTGCATTTTTAAAAAAAATTTATAAAATTCCTGTTTATTTATATAGCAATGAAATGTTATTTTAATTAATTATATTTTCCTTTTCTTAAAATAGAAATTCATCACACTTCTATGCGCTCTCAGCCTCACCTTAGCCAGCCCTGCACAGATACCCGATTGCATTCATGGTCACGTGGGCTATTCGTATCCAACGCCAGAAGTTAAATTCTCGATTGGACCAGCTGTTAGTTCAGTCAACGTATCACCGGCAGTTTCAACATACTCTGAGGGAGGAAGCCTCAAGTATGCTTCAGTGGGTGAATCCGGAAGCAGCTATGAGTCTTCCGAGGAATACTCAGGTTACTCATCTGGCGGTAACATTAAATTAGATGGCGTTGTTTCTGGAGTCAAAGAATCATCATATACACCGGCTGTGACGTACGCCAAGGCGGCTGGTATTAGTTATGCTGATCAATCGCCTGCATCGAAATATGCCGCCGTAGTCCCGTCAGGTATCACTGTGTCGAATTACGTGGCACCAGCTGTAAGTAGGACTATTTACTCCGCTCCTGCAGTAACTAAAATCGCAACTGGCCCAGGATATGTAACGTCAACGGCTTCAAAATATTCGTCATCTCCTGCATATGTAGCCCCAGCGGTGTTAAAAACTTCCAATGCTTACCTACCACCAGCTCCAGCCATAACATACTCACAGGCATTACCAGCTGCCAAAGTGGCATATACATCTCCAGCAATAACGAAGTACTCATCTGCAGCTCAGGTATCCTCATCTTATATATCCACTCCAGTTATTTCTAAAATAGCAGGACCAGTGGAAAACCTTGCAACATTTTCCTCTCCAGGCTACTCATACTCTCAGTCAACTCCGGCGGTCTCCAAAGTCGCTACGTACACGTCACCTGCACTTTCGTATGGTCCAAGCATTGCGAAGGTTGCCAGTTACACTTCTCCTGGTTTCTCCTTTGGAAGTACATCACCGGCTGTTTCCAAAATAGCCACTTACTCAACACCAGGTTACTCGTACTCTCAGACGGGACCAGCTATTTCTAAAGTAGCTACCTATTCCTCGCCAGGTTATTCATTTGGACAGACAAGTCCTGGAATTGCAAAGATTGCTACATACACATCACCGGCAATCAATAAGATAGCTTACTCTTCTGCTGCCGATGCTTCGCATCAGTACCTTGCAAATGGAGCACAGTTAGCAGTTTCATCATACGCCCCAGCAATTTCGTATTCTGCACCGGCTGTAGCCAAGGTCTCAACATACGCAACTCCATCTGCTTATTCGTATGCCACGCAACCAATTATCACACAGTACACTCAATCTGCTTCACCTCTGCAGGCATATTCATATGCACCGGCTGTATCTTCTTCATACCTATCAGGAGCGAGTAAACTTGCCTACGCTACTCCAGCAGTTACAAAAATCGGATACAGCACTCCTTTACAGTCCTACTCTTCAGCTGGAGCGGTTTCTCATCAATATGTGTCAGCTCCAACTAAAATAGGGGCATACGCAACTCCTGTTGCAACTTATTCGAGTCCAGCTCTGACAAAAGTGGCATCATATGCTACTCCAGCATCAAGTTATTCGTCTGCACCTGCGGTCTCCACTCAGTATATATCAGCACCAACAAAAGTTGCATATGGAGCACCAGCAGTAACTAAAGTAGCGTCATATGCTTCCCCGGCGGTAGCTACTCAATACGTTTCATCTGGAGCTAAAATAGGCTATGCTGCTCCTGCAGTCTCATATTCATCAGCACCGGCAGTGTCCACACAGTACATATCAGCACCAGCTAAGGTCGCAACTTACTCCACTCCAGTTGTTACTAAGGTGGGATCCTATGCTGCTCCGGCGATAGCTACTCAATACGTTTCATCTGGAGCTAAAGTAGGCTACGCTGCTCCTGCAGTCTCATATTCATCAGCACCGGCAGTGTCCACACAGTACATATCAGCACCAGCTAAGGTCGCAACTTACTCCACTCCAGTTGTTACTAAGGTGGGATCCTATGCTGCTCCGGCGATAGCTACTCAATACGTTTCATCTGGAGCTAAAATAGGCTACGCTGCTCCAGCAGTTTCCTATTCATCAGCACCTGCAGTGTCTACACAGTATATATCAGCACCAGCTAAGGTCGCAACTTACTCCTCTCCAGTTGTTACTAAGGTGGGATCCTATGCTGCTCCGGCGATAGCTACTCAATACGTTTCATCTGGAGCTAAAATAGGCTATGCTGCTCCAGCAGTTTCCTATTCATCAGCGCCTGCAGTGTCCACTCAGTACATATCAGCACCAGCTAAGGTCGCAACTTACTCCTCTCCAGTTGTTACTAAGGTGGGATCCTATGCTGCTCCGGCGATAGCTACTCAATACGTTTCATCTGGAGCTAAAGTAGGCTACGCTGCTCCAGCAGTTTCCTATTCATCAGCACCTGCAGTGTCCACACAGTACATATCAGCACCAGCTAAGGTCGCAACTTACTCCTCTCCAGTTGTTACTAAGGTGGGATCCTATGCTGCTCCGGCGATAGCTACTCAATACGTTTCATCTGGAGCTAAAGTAGGCTACGCTGCTCCAGCAGTTTCCTATTCATCAGCACCTGCAGTGTCTACACAGTACATATCAGCACCAGCTAAGGTCGCAACTTACTCCTCTCCAGTTGTTACTAAGGTGGGATCCTATGCTGCTCCGGCGATACCTACTCAATACGTTTCATCTGGAGCTAAAGTAGGCTACGCTTCTCCTGCAGTCTCATATTCATCAGCACCTGCAGTGTCTACACAGTACATATCAGCGCCAGCTAAGGTCACAACTTACTCCTCTCCAGTTGTTACTAAGGTGGGATCCTATGCTGCTCCGGCGATAGCTACTCAATACGTTTCATCTGGAGCTAAAATAGGCTATGCTGCTCCAGCAGTTTCCTATTCATCAGCACCTGCAGTGTCTACACAGTACATATCAGCACCAGCTAAAGTCGCAACTTACTCCTCTCCAGTTGTTACTAAGGTGGGATCCTATGCTGCTCCGGCGATAGTTACTCAATACGTTTCATCTGGAGCTAAAATAGGCTATGCTACTCCAGCAGTTTCCTATTCATCAGCACCCGCAGTGTCCACTCAATACGTATCAGCACCGGCTAAGGTATCAACTTACTCATCTCCAGTTGTAACTAAAGTGGGATCCTATGCTGCTCCGGCGATAGCTACTCAATACGTTTCATCAGGAGCTAAGATAGGTTACGCTAGTCCGGCAATTTCTAAAGTGGCAACTTATTCATCAGCACCTGCAGTATCTACACAGTACATATCTGCACCGGGTAAGGTCGCTTATGCCACTCCCAGTATTGGCAGTGTGGCAACTTACTCTTCTCCAGTGATTAACAAAATTCCAACTGTTGCTGGGCCAGCAGTTTCAACGCAGTATATTTCTGCGCCGTCAAAAATCAGCCTTGGCGTGCCATCAATAAGTCAAATCGGAACAGTATCATCTGCTCCTCAAGTTTCAAATCAATACGTTTCCACTCTTGGCAAAATAGGCACATATTCCGGTTCGATTCTTGGAAAAACTACAACATATTCTTCTGCACCTGCAGTTGCAACGCAGTATGTTTCCGCACCAGTAAGAGTAGCATCGTATGCAGGACCAGCTGCCACGTACTCCTCTTCAAGCTCTGCCGGGCAACTTTCTGGTCAATCGATCTCCAAAATTGCAAGTTACACATCTCCTGGCATAGCAACCTACACCTCAGGACATGGAATTTCGAAAGTTTCCACATATTCATCACCAGGTATAGCAACCTACTCAGCTGGACCTTCAGTATCTAAGATATCTACGTATTCATCACCGGGCATTTCAACCTACTCAACTGGACCTGCAGTATCTAAGCTCTCAACGTATTTATCACCAGGCATTTCAACATACTCATCAGGACCCGCAGTATCTAAGCTTTCTACGTATTCATCACCAGGAATAGCATCCTACTCAACAGGACCTGCATTATCTAAGCTTTCTACATATTCGTCTTCAGGTTTAGCAAGTTACTCTTCAGGATCTGCAGAATCCAAGCTTTCCACGTATTCATCACCAGCGATACAAACTTATTCAACGGTACCTGCAGTAGGTACCACATACTCATCGCCAACCGTAGCTACTTATACAACTGGTCCTGGAATCTCTAAAGTTCCATTATACGCCGGCGCAGGCGTTGCTGCTATTTCGAAGGCTGGTGGTTATGCTGTTTCAACGGGGCACGGTATTGGAGTTGGCCTTGGTACGATAGGCACAATCGGTGCACCTGCTGTTACTTACCAATCGGGCCTATCGTTAGGAAAGATTGCAGCTCCAGCTACGGTTTCATATCACGGGCGCCGCATTATTGGTAAGCTAGCCACACCAGCTCTAGCAATTCCAGGTATTGCTAAAGTTGCAACACATGCGACTGCACCAGCTATTGGATCACTACACGCTGGTCCATCGGCAATTGCTGGATATCCAGATAGTAGTATTGGGCTCTCAGGAGCTACGGTCGGACATTATGGTGCCATCAGTTTGGGGCACTCTTCCGTCTCTCCGTCGATTACATACCATGGTGCTTTAGCTCAAGCTGCTGGACGAGGCGGCCTAAAGCTTGGTCAAGCTTTAGAAGCTGGTGCTTATGGAGGTGCATTCTACAGATACGCACCAGGGGCGCCAGCCTTAGCGAACTATGCTGCTGCACCCGCATCTCTTGTGAAAGTAGTTCCCACTACAGTTGTAAAACCAGTTACTACGAAACACTTAGAATACTATGTGAGTATATAAAGATATATTAATTTAAATTTTAGTTCAAAAAACTTGATACGACTTTAAAAAAAATACAGTTTGGAACTTGCCTTTTCTAGGCTTAGAATCAACGATTCATAATTTCAAATCCAGGAGAGTTAAAATTCAGCAAGGTAACTGTACATTTGCATGATATCCTTAATTTTTAAGCCCATACGAACATTGAGGCTGGATTCTGGAGGCCACAAGAAGTTTTAGACATTTTAGCAAAATATTTAAAAGAAGACTAATGTATGTTAGGTATGACGTATGAATGAATGAAAAAAGTTGCACAATGCGGTCTGTATTATATCTATTGTGTTCCCCATCTGGAGACCGCTGAATCTTTCGGTCTATCTATAGAATCTCCACTCAGATCAATCTTATTATCCTCCGCGGGTTTAGTTACGAATTTCCTCTGTGTCTCTGATAGTAGGTTCTTTGTCTGTATAAGGCCTCACATCTGCTTATTAGGTGGTCTGGGGTCTCCACCTCTTCGTTGCAGTATCTACATCTGCAGTATTAATTTGCTTATGATTATGATGAATCTGGGGTACCGTAGAAATGTCCACTAGCACTGCGGCCAAAGTAGTTCTATTATGCCCCCTTGTCGGTCTAGGTATTATAAAAAGAGTGAATGCCTTAGACTCTCGCAAAAAAAGTTAATTTCCTCGGTTTAGTTTTAGGATTTAAGTTGTTCTTTTGTTGTTGTGATTGAGAAACTTTTTTGAGTGCTAAAGACCATCTAAGTTGTTCCAGTAACTTTTAAGTTTCGTTGTTAGTGTTTTCTCTTTTAAAGCCATTGTGAGGGCTTGCTCCTTTTTTGGCCAAGATCTTTTAAAAACATTGGCGCAAATTCATAGTCAGCCCATGAATAGTGCCTATAGCCGACTAAAGTTACAGCCGGCTATAACTAAAAAAGCCGGCTATAACTTTTCGTTATTCATAAACACCTTTTTGCCTGTGTATTAGTTAGTATCGTCTTTGGTATGTTTTTGTAAAGTGATTTGAACGAACCAACCCAAACGTCAAAATATTATATGAGAAATTTATAGCCGACTCTAATTATTTAAAATTACGTTTGGGTCATTTTAAATTTCCAGCCGGCTATAAGTGACTATGAATAGCAAAAAGTATATTTTAGGTTATGTAGGTGAATGAATTCTTTTATCGTCGGCTCTATCTGACTATGAATTTGCGCCATTTTTATTAATCCATTTTCAATAACTTACATGCTAGACAAATATGCTTAAATCTAATTAAAATCTAACTATATTAGGTAATCTAGATTACTGGCCCTTAGGAGGCACTCTAGGCTTAACACAATTATTATAAACTATTGCCGTTCGGCATTAAACTAACTATACTATGACTAAGCTTATCTATCTCTTACATTTAATTTCAAGAGAAGTTTGGAAAATTTGGATTCTCTAATGTTTTATTTTCTTACTCTTTAAACTATAAAAACTTAACCTTCTTCAACTTCCAATTGTCGTAATAACCCTTAATTCGATCGAAGTCACGTTGCAAAAGGATATTAATAAACTAGATTTTTGGACCTGATCTGTACGGCACCAAATCATCTGCGTACACTATACCAAATTGGAGCGAACCTACAAGATCAGTTGTGTAAATGTTAAACAGTATCGGAGAATTCACCGCACCCTTTTGATAACCGTTTTTTTTAAAAGGCGAAAAAACACTGTTTTTGGTGACGTTCAGCGGGATTCGAACTCGACTCCTATTACCACCAGTGCGGAAACAGTACTGAAATAATAACAAGAATATTAAAATAAAAAAAAAATAAAAAAAAAGTGTGAAGTTAATCTTTGTTATGATGGCAGCCCCATCGGGGCGCGAAGGGGGCGAAGAAGTGATGGACTCATGCGAAATAACATATAAAGAATTTCGGGAAGCTATAAATCAGGCAGAACTGTATAAAAAAGAAGTTGAAGAACTGAAAGAAATTATAAAAAAAATGCAAGAAAATGACGAATTTACAATAAACTCCAATCGAAGAAAAAAAACTAAATTACAATCGAACAAAAATGATAACTTTATTCAGGAGAATCAGTTTGCCATTTTGGAAACTGACGCAAATCAGCCGTCTCCCACACGATCCCTTCTATCCCAAATGAAGGAAAAAAATGAGAAAAAGAAACAAGAACATAAAGAAACAAAAGAAAAGAATGTACATAGTGCAACAAAAATATCTCCGACTGACGAAAACACAACAACAACAAAAAAGATAACTAGAAAACCACCACCAATCAAAATTTTTAAAGAAGATAGTCAGGTATTATCAAAATTATTAAAAGTAGAGATAGGAGAAGATAATTTTAAAATCAAAAACATAACTAACAATAAGATTTCATTAAACCTGAAGAACAAGAATGACTGTAATAAAGTCAAGGGTCTGCTCAATGAGGCAGGCTCCCAATATTTCTCTTACACTAATAAGGAAGACAAATTACAGTCATTCTTGTTAAAAGGACTAAGCGTTGGCTACAATCCCGAAGAGGTCTTAAAAGAACTCAACAAATGTGATACTGAAAACCTTACGTTCGTTGGGGCTTTCAGATATGCTACGGTGCACTCTAAACGAGAAAACAGAGTCCTACCTATTATAGCGGTACAGTTATCTCCGGATAGCAAAGTCCAAAATCTGAGAAATATTAGGTCCATAGAGGGACACGTAGTATCCTTCGAGAAAATTCGAAGAAATGGTGTCCTTCAATGTCACCGATGCCAGAGATTTGGTCATATGTCACTGAATTGCCAAATGGGATATAGGTGCGTTAAATGCCAAAATACACACGAACCTGGTAAATGCTCAGTGGAAAAAGATACAGATAAAGAGAGATTATTTTGCATTCTGTGTCAAAAGTCAGGTCATCCAGCTTCATGGCGAGGCTGTGAAAAATATGTCATGGCGGCAGATCGACTTCAGGCACGCAAAAGGGAATCACAACAAAGAATTAGAGATGAGTTGAGATGATTGACAGTCATATTCATGGGGGTGTCTCCTTTGCAAACGTGTTGAAAAATAATGTTGGCTCCACAACTTCTGGCTCCAAAAATCTTGGCTCCGATAATATTACTTCTAATATTATCGGATCCAATGATAACTTACAGATCCAAATCACTAGCCTGGCTAACACCGTTGCAAATCTTTCAGCGAAGGTGGACACCCTTCTCAATCTATTCAGTCGTTAAAATGTCTAGGCCAAACTGCGAAACCCTTAAAATAATCTCTCTTAATGTTAACTCTATCATATCATATAATAGACGTGGTGACCTGCTACGTTTTGCGGAGGACAATCGACCGGATGTACTTTTTTTAAACGAAACAAAACTCAACGACCGACATATCCTACAATTTCAAAACTATAACATAATACGAACAGACAGACGCAACTCAATACGAGGTGGTGGTACGGCAATTCTTGTTCGTAAACCACTACTCTTCAATACGATCGAACGAAGTGACATTAGAAGCTTTAGTTGTCTTGAGACAACTATTATCTCTTTGCCTCTAAGAGATAATGGATGTCTGTATTTAATATCGGTGTATGCTCCGCCAGCTTCGGATAACCAATTTAACAACGAGATCGAAAAATTATTCGAAAAACTAAGCCTTGGTAGTCTAAACAACTATTTCGTCTTAGCGGGAGATCTAAATGCAAAGCATCCAGTCTGGTTGGACTCAACGGCGAATGGAAGAGGCAACTTCTTAAACCGCTTTATTGAGGAAAACCAGATTGAATATAAAATGAAACTGTATAGCCCAGTTACACCAAGTTACCCTACCGGAAATTCTTATCTTGATCTTTGCATCGCGGACCAACGATTGCAAATACAAACGGTACACGATAATAAAATTTCGTTATTGCCGTATGATAGTGACCACAATGCAATAGTTATGAAGACTACTTTTAGTAACGAGTCTGCGTTTAATTTCGCAATACAACACGAAGTCACTAAATTTAATTTTAGAAATACTAATTGGTCCAAATTTCAACGTTGCGCCATCAGAAATTCTAGAAATTCTACTTCTTTATCAACTATTCCCAACGATAGGAATCTTACAAATGAAGAGTGTGATTCTTTTATCCAAAATTTAAATGGGTCAATAATTCAAACTATTGAGTCATCAGTTCCAAAAATTAAATCCAAAAATAGTATAGAATGTTATCTAAACCGTGACATACAAACTCTTCAAACTCACAAAAGCTTTTTACTTACTCAGATAAATCGCTTACGACGCCAGTTCCAAGACGAATCATCCCATTCAGAGCTACAAAGGTTAAAATCTCTCCTGAGAAATGTAAAATCACTTATTAGCCAACAATTTCGAAATAACGTTAACAATTACTGGAGACAACGCGCTAAAAATGTATTGAAATCTGATTCCAGGACCATGTTTCCTAAAATTAATCAAATTTTTAAAGCACGTAACTCTGTCAAAGTTCCAAAATTAAAAATTGCATTATCTTCTCGGCCACTTCTCACTCAGGCAGGCATATTAAGCCAAAACTGTCCTATTATCGACAATTATTATATTATAGATAATACAGCAGAAAAACTTAACCTCATAGGTTCTCATTTTGAATCGATTCACGATAGAATACTCTCTAGCTGCAAAACTGGCGTAGTAAATGAAGAACTATTGAGGTTTCACAATAATGAAACACCCACGCTCTTAATGTTTTCTGAGTTATTAAAAGCCGACCAAATAACTGATGAACAAACCAACAATTACTATACAACACTACACGAACTAACAGACATATTCAGAAAACTAAATAACAAAAAATCTAGCGGTTTGGATAACATTCCCAATATCATACTAAAGCATATACCAGACGAAATCATACGGCAATACTGCATTATCTTTAACAATTTATTGAATAACTGCTACTTCCCAAGTTATTGGAAAACATCGAAGGTTTTTCCAATCATAAAAAAGAAAAAGGATCCTTCTGATCCTTCTAACTATAGGCCAATCAGTCTCCTGCCTAATATCGGAAAAGTTTTTGAAGTAGTTATTAGCAAATCTATTTTACACGAGTGCGAAATAAAGGAGATTATACCGCGGAACCAATTTGGGTTCAAGAGAAACCATTCGGCAGTGCATGCTGTCACGAAACTGATTTCAGATATTAACTGGAATCTTAACGCCAAAAAAAGTACAGCTGCATGTCTAGTGGATATCGAAAAAGCCTTCGACACGGTTTGGATCGACGGGTTAATTTACAAACTAATAAGATATGAATTTCCGTATCATCTTATCAAAGTGATTATCTCAATGATATATGAAAAGAAATTTGTTGTAACAAATAGAGAATACACGACAACTAAAGTTTTTAATGTCATTAATGGCCTTCCGCAGGGCACAGTTACAGCACCGCTTCTGTTTAATATATATATTTCTGAGATGCTTATGGACATGGGTGATTCATTAGCGTTTGCTGACGATGTTATTTTGTATGCAAATGGCTCTGCACTAAATAATATACAAAATGATCTACAGAACAAATTTAATAAGCTACAGACATTCTGCTCGGAATGGAAGCTCAAAATTAACTATGCTAAATGTGAAACCATACTGTTCCGCACCCCATTACGACGCGGTAATTCAGATTTGAGGCAGAACTGGAAAAAACTACAAATTACGAGTAGCAATGGACTTTGCATCGAACCGAAGACTGCTGTTAAGTATTTAGGTGTGCACTTGGACAAATTTTTATACTATAATGGGCATATAAATACACAGATACAAAAGGCTAAAGCAGCATTTATGTCACTCAAAAGTATTTTCTACTCCAGCTATCTAAACTCCGATGTAAAGATCATATGTTACCAAGCATTCATCCGCCCAATTCTGACTTATGCGAGTCCAGTTTGGTGGAACATCAGCCCATCTTTTATGGAAAAGTTCCGGTTATTTGAGAGAAAATGTCTCCGAGCCTGTATGCAGATGTACAGAAGTGCAAATTCTGACTTTCGACACTATATCTCTAATAAAAGACTGATGGATGCTTCCGGAGTATCCAGAATCGACAACGTCATTTTAGATCTTGTCCGAAATCATTTTGCACGATCAGCAAACGTTACTGAAAATGAACTGATTTCAGGTTTATTTTACCCTAACCCTATGTATTTCAGAAATGCACTAGAGAGTGGATATATACCACCTGAAGCATTTTTGTATCTGGATGCACATGGCTATTTATCAGATTCAACAAATGTACCTATCATCTACCATTGTGCTAGAAGGGCAACTGATAAACGAATCCTGTATGAACCTTTTAACTTAGGGGATGAAAATGCTAACCTGAGATACTGCGTCAGCATACCTGAAAGAGATAAATACAATGATAACAGGCATAATAGAGAAAAATACTGGTGGCTCGACTGGATTGTGGCCAACGTTTAGGTTGGATTAGGCTAGGTTAGGATAAGCCCTGACATGTGATTGTTTGGATTGCTGAATAGGTATCTGGTTAAGCGGACGAATATCAGTATCGTTTGCTTGGCCGGGGTCTCAGCGATATAGGGATTACATGTCAGGGCATTATCAATTTAGGTTATATAAGTTTAGATTAGGTTAGTTTAGGTTAAGTTTCTTAGATTAAGTTAGATTTAATTAGTCTAAGTTTTTTTTTCTTTATGTAAATTTAAAAAAAAATAATGTCTTTAAATAAGAGGTTTAACCACTTTTTCCTTTTTACAAAAAATAATATATTAATACTGATTTACATAAAATATTAAATTTTAGAATAATTATATGAATACCGTAGAATAAAATCATTATAATAAAGATATAGTAAGTATTGAGAACCTTTAGGTCAGTTACTCTAAATTATTATTATGTTAGTCTTATGTTTATTTAGAACAAAAAAATACAAAAGAAAATTATGTGGTAAAATAAACAAACAAAAAAAAAAAAAAAAAAAATAACCGTTTTTAATATCAAAGATTGTAGTTACATTCGAAGTTACGTTTCCACATTTGACGACAAGCTTTTTTCCCATAGACATACCGTAGATCATATATAATAGTGGTTTTTGCATACCCAACCTGGTCAGCTTATAGAAAAGCTCTTCTAACCATACGGTGTCGAATGCCTTCTCAAAGTCAATCAGACAGGCACCCGTGCTTTGTTTTTTAGAGTTATTCCATTGAATGCCGGGAGACCAGTTTCGACGCGGTATGAATTAGGTCATGCCTCGCCCTAACACCAAACTGATTGTCCGGGATTATTTTATTATCCCCAACGCACTTCAGCAGAGGTCTATTGACTACCTTCTCGAATATCTTGCCAACATTCGAAAGCAAACTAATTGACCGGATCCATACTTGTTCCTTTTCGGAATAGGGTGTACCACAGCTATTTTCCAAGGCACCAGATAATATGCATTATTCAGTGCGTTGTTGAACAGAGTGGTGAAAATAAATACCGCTTCTAGGGGTAGGTGTCTCAAAACGACATTTTTGATACCATCCACTCCCCATGATTTCTTGTTTTTAAGTGAATCAAAGATGCACGAGAGCTCATCTTTTTGCACGAACAGATGAGGGCTAGCTCGATTATCGGCGATGATGTCTTTCGCAAGGTTTTCGTCATTGAATGCGGTAAGACCGTTAATCTCATATCGCTAATTCTGGAATTCAGTGCGCAGATAAAAGTGATTCAGAAAGGCTCCATTCTCAATCTTGTGACTCGAAAAAAGCGCCCATAAGATCCACCTTCTCCTGCGGATCTTCGATCACGAAAAAACCGTCGCCTGTGTCGACATTTGCCGGACTTATGCCAGGAGTCAGTAATGTTTGTCTGTTCTCTGTTGTCTGGAGAATTCGGACACATGGTATGTCATTGTGATCTTTTCTCCTGAATAATTTATTTATTTGGCCTTGATTTGTAGGTGTGGCTTCTAAGTGCTTTAAGTATAGCTCGGCTGTCAGACATGTTTATATTTGTTTTGTTAAGAATTTCCCTCCAATAGGATTTGTGCGGCTGTATTGATGGCAAATAGCTCCGCTTGGAAAAATGTGGCATCTTTATGGGGGAACTTAATTATGTCTGTGACACCTTGGTACCACTATTCCCGCTCCAACGCCATTCTCTGATTTCAACCCATCTGTGTACGATTGCTTGGCATTGATCCTGCTCCACTTTGGGTTGTTCTTCCATCTCTGTTCGGGAAGAATGTTTTGCAGTTTTTTACAAGGCTTATTCTTAGGGACATAAGATCACTGGCACTGGTCTTTTCTTTAGCTAGATAGACCTTTTTAGTATACTCAGATGTCCCTTTAGGTTCCCGTCTTTAAATTTGTAGATCCTATGAAGAGCAAGAGCTTGTTTAGCCGCTTCGTCGTATATTGCTAGGTGAAGTGGGGTGAAGTGGTGAAGTGGGTTTCCAAACCTGCAGTTTGTGTAATACTCATTGCCCCTGTTACGCTCAAACAAGCTATTCTTTGGATCTTGTTTAGCTTGTTAATGGCAGTTTTCTGGTTAGTCTTATTCCACCATGCCACATACTGGGTCCATCTATTTCTGTGTAGATCCACGAGGCTATCTTGGGGTTGAGTCCCCAGCATTTTCCAAGTAGCTGCTTCGTGCACCATAGTGCCTTTATTCACTGTTAGGATGATTTATAAAAATGTATACAAAGTTTTGATTATTTACGAGTTACAGTTCCGCAGAAACATATTGGTTTGCCTTACTTAGTCCAGGGAGTTAATTTCAGAGGTTTGCCTCTATACTCTAAACAGCTTCCTTCTCTTTCTTTCTTTTTTTTTGTTTTTCGATTTGTTTGAATGACGTTTCTTTTTAATCCGAATGAAAATGTATAATTTATTGTAGTATAGTTTTTTTTTACAAGAACAAGAAAATTAGTAGATTTAATTATTAAAATAGATAAAACCAACACAGATGTGGTGCTCATGAGATTCGAATCTGTAAACAAATTTAATGCAAGGAAGTTTATACTGGGTGTTCCAGTGTAGAGGTATAATCCTTGTAGCATGGGGGTCTATTTTCACCCCCCTCCAAGCTATAGCCGGTCGAAGTAAGGTACCTCCGATTTGGTGGTAAGACCACTTTAAATGATAAAACTTCTGAACTACTACAGCTACAAAAATAGTTTTGTACATTTTGGAAAGACAATCAGAAGCGCATAAAAATGTGGAAGGCTTCATGTAATTCTATGCAGCCACAAAAAGTTATGGCTCCTTAAACTCAAAATTATGAAAGTTGTTCCAATTTTTTTACCTAAAATTCATATTTCTCAAAATTTTTACTTAATAAAAAGTTTTTTTTGCAAATTCTCTAAATATTATGTGAAAACTCTTCACGTACGGTTTACAGAAGTTGTAGTAAAAGCCATTTTTTATCAGACGAAAATGATAAAAAAAAAAACCATGCCAAACAATGAATTATTACAGGGGCTAAATCGACCAACCCATCGTTTGTTCAATAACTGTAGACTTAGCTTAAAATTAGTTAAGAGATATTTGTGCATCGTTTGCGATCTTTAATTGCCGTTTTTACCGATTTGGTTAAAATTCACCATTTCAAAAAATCTAAAAGTGGCCAAAAAAAATTTTAATGTTCCAATATATCCCTTGACCAATTCTAAGACTTTTTTATTCCTGACATTTTTTATCAAAAGTTCACCGTATAAGTTAAGGTTTTGGATCCGGGTCCAATTGCTGTCCACCAACGGCGAAATTTGATATGCCCATAGTGGGACAATTATCTGTACATATCCCGTGCACGCTTCCAATAGGTTTTGGAGGTAAATCTTTACGATAAAGGATTAAAAAAAATGTTTAATATTGAAATGGAGAAAAAAAAAACACTTTTTTCCCAAAAGACGATTTTGACCAGTTAAAAAACTTTTATGAATTTGTATGGGCACAATTAGATTAAATAACTACATGACTTATCTTCATGAAAAGTAATAAAAAGGTTTTTGTTTAAGATGTTGCGTCTCTGGCAACACCGTCAGTCAGTCAATCAGTGTTGACAACTTAACGTGCATTTGAAGAGATCCGCCAAGCTAACGTCACTCTTTTCTACGACCTCGTGGCATTGACATCAGCACCTACTTTGTTCTCTAGTAGTTTGAGTTTAGATTTTAATAAATGAATTTTGTATGAGTTGAAATAGCACTCTTGTTTCATTGGTATTAAATCTAACATAAAAATTATTAAGGAAAAATATAGTGCGCTTATAGGAATGTCTACCACTGTATGTATTTACATTATGTAGTTGTGATTTGAATAGGTTTAAATTTTAATCGGGGTCACCAATTGTAGTGATCAAAAAAAGTGTTTTTAATCGACTTTTAATTGACTATTTAAAATACCGAATTACAAATATCAGATGTGCGATTTTATGTTTGCGAAGACGTATGACCAGCGCCGTGTAACTCTAAATTAAAGTGTGTGACACTTGAAATCTGGAACATTATTGTCTGACATCATCCTCGGTTAAGGTTTTGGCCACTTGTTTCTATGTTTTTTTTTTTTTTTTTTTTTTGAAAACTTGTTTTGTTTTACATACTCTACCCTTTGTTTTCAACTTTGCTTTCAATACAGCCCAAAATCTTTCTATGGGACGAAGTTCTAGGCAATTTTGCGGGTAAGCGTCTTTTGGGCCGACATTGCTTATATTATTTTGAATGAAAAACTCAGCATCTAACAAACGTTAGCAGACGCTTTTGTAAATATTCCTTGATGTAGATTTCTGCATTAATTGTGCAATAAGTGAAAACTCCTTACTTTTTTTCCCACAGGAGCAGATAGCCTGCCAAATGAGGAATTTTTTTGAGAATTTCGAAGCTCGACGGGTTCTAAATTTTCCATTTCCATCAACAAAATTTGCAACATAATATTCATTGTCTGGAATTTGAGCAAATTCGGCAGCGCAGTAGGTTCCGTCACCCATTACACACAAATCCATTTTTTTTAAATGTTCGTGCAGCCTTCGAGATCGACGTATTGCTTCTCTTTGCTTTGATTCGTCTCGATCTGGTATCTTATTCACTTTATACGATGATGATCCAGATCGAACTTTAGCTCGCTGGGCGGTACCAGTTGATGTGGAAAGATTTTTTTGCTGCGCTACGAACAGACATTTTGAAGTTTCTCTTGAATATGTCCTCAATTTTAGCTTGAAGCCTTGGGTCCGAAGGTCCAAATTTTGTAAATTTTGTAGGTGAGTCTAAATATTTTTTGCAATGCTGTGGCAATTGATTGTCAGATTTATTTTTATTTTTTGCTGCCGGCGAGAAATGTGTTGTGTGTGATAGCATTGAGATAATTAGATGTAAACTCTACAGTAACAGTAATGCGGCCAGTGGAATGAAAGTCATATAACAACAGTAAAACCTCCTAATTGGGACCGTCTGTAATTGGGGCACCTCCGAAATGAACCGCACTTTATGCATACACTTGGTTGTTTTATATACATAAGCGAACCGAATAAATAAATTAGATCGTGGGGCAACATATTGCTTGCAAATTGCGTTAGAATTGCTTGAAAAATAACCTCCAAATTGGGACAAAATGCAATAAGAGGGAGAAATTACAAGGGTCAGAGCTAATTGTGTGTATGCAAAAATTTTTGTTGCCGCACAGGCAATTAAGCTACTGTCAATGATTGCAGAAAATAACTGTTTCTTGACGTTCTCGAAATCAGTGTTTTTTCTATCCAACCAGTACATAACATGGCACACCACTCTACAACTTCTTGATTAAATGCCGAATAACAATAGACAAACAAATACCAATACAACTGTTGAAAAAATATTAGAATCTATTTACTTATACATATGAATAATTGAAATGATAAACCTATGACTGATAATTACTATGAACGAACAAATGGCCTTGAAATTATTTGTGAAAGTCCGTTTGCTTAAATGCTACAAACTCCTATTTTTACCCGACTATGGCAAAGCCGAAAGGAAGAGTTACGTTTCTCACACTATTGCCTAAACTACTCAACTGATTTTAACAAAAAAGTGACGTTGGCTTCATCCTGACCCGGGGAGTGTTTCAGGCTATATGAAGATACAAAAAATTCAATATGGCGGACTCCCAAGATGATAGATTACCGTTATCTTCACAACCTCTTTAATATAGGTTCCAACTAAAAGGGCTTGACAAGTAGAATACGATAAGATAAGTGACGTCATTCTTAATTCAATATGACGGGCGCCCTAAGTTGGCAGATTGTTTCTTCACCCAACCCTATTGATATTGATATCAAAGAAAAGGAATACACGAGTAGAATACGATAAGCAATGTGACATCAAATTTTATGTGGCGGACACTAGATGCTCAGACTCGAAAAAATCATTGAATGTCCATTTCATAAGTGAATCGGACTAGTATTTTGAAGTTTCTTAAGATATTTGAGTCTTTAAGCTTTGCAGAAGTTTTTATCAAGTGTCAGTTTTTACACAACAGTACGATAGTCAAACAATTTGCTATTTCAAGTTTGTGCGGATTACATTCATTTTTACAAGCTTTATATTAATTTCACTTTTGTGAGCATGGAATCTGGGAATTGATTTTACACCCACTTCCAGATATACGATCATCCTAAAATTTTGCACACGTATATAGTTCCGGAGACAATACAATATGGGCTATTTGATGACGTTGTAAATCCAATATGGCGGACGCTTTTTTAACTTTTCCATTTCTGTGAGGGTGGAATCTGGGAATCGATTTTACACCAACTTCCAGATATCCGATTATGCTGTAATTTTGCGTATTCGGTGATAACTCAATATAGTATATTTCATGATCTTGTAAATCTAATATGGCGAACGCCATAAGATGGAGGATTACCGTTATCTTCACCACCTCCTTAATATGGGTATCAACTTAAAGGGATTGACAAGCAGAATTAGACTAGCCAAGTGAGTCATTCTAAATTCAATATGATGGGTGCCCCAAGATGGCGAATTACTTTTTTCTTCACAACCACCATGGCATGGGTATCAAATGAAAGGGCGAGTAGAATCTCAAACATATTGAGTAAGCTTTCTCATATCCAACTTACCCAAGCTAATACACGTATAGACGTAAATTTGTAAACAAAATTCAGATACTAAAAAGTAGAAAATAAATATAAAGATAAAAAAATATTTTTTTAAAAACAAGCTTTATGAACTAAAAAGTAAAAAAATAATTTTTTTCCTAGTCACCAATGTGTGACTATAAATTAAAGCTTGGGGCACTCGGGCTTGAGGTAAAATTTGACGATGACGAGGTCTAACTGAACAGTAACAGTGACACAAAATGTGTTCTGCTAATTCTTCTTCCGTCCTCTTTGCACATTGTGTATGTGTTGTCTTGTGCCTGAGCTCCCCAAGCTTTAATTTATAGTCACACATTGGTGACTAGGAAAAAAATTATTTTTTTACTTTTTAGTTCATTAAAGCTTGTTTTTAAAAAAATATTTTTTTATCTTTATATTTTTGTTGTATCAAACCAATCTGGGAAGATTATATTAGTTTTCTTAGATTGCGTTCAAAAGAATGTTTTGCGAATGCAAATATGTTAACATGTGTTTGGCATATTTGGAAATATTTTTCAGAAGCCCATAGGAGCAGTTGAATTATCATATTCTTTTAGTTTTATGAGGACTTCTGTAATGTCAAATATGTGCTTGCTTATCTTTGGTCACTTCCTTAACACAATTTTCACAAACTTTGTTCATTTTGCTAAGAGTTTTGAAGAAACAATACCCTGCAAAATATCTTGTGGCTACATAATATAATATAATAATAAGTTAGAAAACTTAGATTTAAATAAAAACTTTAAAGAAATCACTTTCGCAAGAAGAGACCCGAATACAGCCACAACCATGAGAAAAAAAACAAAAAGTGCTCAATATAAGGTTTAAGCCAAAATATTCATGAGGCTATAAAATACGTTAGGCAACCAATCTGGCTAAACGAATGATGCAGAGTTTCTAGTTTTGGTAAGTTCTTTCAGGTTCAATGCTCAAATCTTAAGCCCAAGATTTGTGGTTGCACTGTGTTATTGTCAAAACCATGCATTCAAAGCAAAATACTTTGTTCTTTGCATTTATGTATACGCTTAATTCTTAGCAGATATATTTTCATTTCTTTTAAAAATCCAATGTTTTTATCTTCCCGAATAAGCACTGGTTTTCCGATAAGTAAATCAAATAATCTGTTAATTTTTTTTAATAAATGTTGCTGTTGATGTCGCATATTCAATTAAATTTGTTTAAAGTAAGTAAGGTCTCAATTCCACAAGCCGTAGATGCACTCAATGCCTGTGCAGCCAAACCAACGTTCATCTTTTGGAACTCATTTGGATCAACATGAGAATACGTAAACATTATAAGGGTATTCATATCCCCTTTAGCGTGTGTAGATTATAAAAAAAAAAAAAAAAAAGAGTGTGAAGATTATAAAAAAAAAAAAAAAAAAAAAAAAAAATTATATGTATTTCGGTCGTATTATTTTTTCCATATTGTAAAGATATTCGATCACCTTCCAGCTAGCAGTTTTATCTGGATTGACTAGGTCGTATTTGAGAAAGTTATTTCGAATGCTTTTCAAAAGTTTAGGTACATCATACATTTCATATACCGTCTTCCCTTTATAATTAGGTTTATATGATGTCAGCCCCAGTGCGCACTAGGGCACACTGCAAATGCACTTATGTGTTCGATGTCAGTCAGTGCTACACTGAAAACGCACTGAAAATTCTGCCCTGTGTTTTATGTCGGCACTAGTTCTGCCCTGTATTCGCCCTGGGTATTTCTTCAGTGCAAGAAAAAAGGGCTGTCAAAAATTCTATTCTTTTATTTTTTTCATATCGCGAACTTTTTTTTGTGGTTGTTTTTTTTTTTTTAATTGAAGAAAAGAAATTATTTCAAAAAAGTAAATATGTATTTATAAAAGTAAATAAAATCTAAATATAAACATGATTTAGATTTGTATTTTAGTCCGAAAATGGAAAATATTAGAATGACAGTGGTCAGGGCAAGCGATTTGCGTTCGATGAAATGGGGGTTGCACTGGGTTTTTTGACAACCATGAAAATATACTGACAGTAGTCAGTGCGCCCTGGGGCTGGCGACATCATACAAACCTATTAAAACTGATGAACTGATCGATTTGTAGCTTCTTGTAAAAACTACTATTCGTTGGCCATTGATCGTAGTAAATTGCTATTACATTCAGCTTAAGATCACTGCACATGTCCAGACAATTTTTAAGTTCAGTGTGAAGATCTGCTAGTGGAATATTTAAAGGACATGTGACGTGATAAAGTACTTGTTTAAATTACTGATTTACATAAGAAACGTTTTGTAATATATATTACTTTTATATGTGAGCATGCAGGTGCACGGATCTAGGAAATTGATGGTTTTTAACTTATTTTATTCTTCATAAATTATGTAAAGTAAAGTGTACAGACAAAGCCATGCTTAAACTATTTTCGTGTTCACATTTTCCATAATAAAAATATCTAATATATCCATATCTCTATTTACCTATTTGTATTTATGTACATATATGTATCTAATGTATCAATCTATTCAGATACCTGTATTTTCCTGCAAGTATACAAACATTTTTAAAGTTACTTATTTTACTATACACAAAGCTTTCGTATTTTCATAGTTTTTTAACAAATATTTCTATTATCCTCAGAATGATCATCCGCGATATGCTTTCGAATATGGAGTGAATGACCCTAACACTGGTGATATTAAACATCAAAAGGAAGAACGCGATGGCGACGTTGTTCGAGGCGAATATTCCCTAGTGGAACCAGACGGTAATGTCCGTACCGTTAAGTACTACGCCGATTGGGAGACTGGATTCCATGCTGAAGTTACAAACAGTAGAGACGCAAAAGTAATTGCCAAACGTACCGCGAAAAGATCTTAAACTTGAAAAACTGTCATTTACGATGCATTTACTTTTTGAACGGACTTGTTTTTATAATTATGTTTTTACACAACAGAAGGAAAACATATTGTTGAAATGAAATACACAATATGCATATCTGATCAAAAATTAAATAGAATAGTTTTCGCATCTCATATTCGCTGCTTTTGTCACCAATTTTTATTACATCATCGTGTATGCTTATTAAAATATTTGTAATAAAATGTAAATAATATTTATTTTAAAATGAAAAACAAAAAATTGACAAAACACCAATCTCGTATTAAACAGAAAAACAATAAATTTGAATATGTGTACTCATTGGCACATATCGAATATGTATTTTTTGCAAATGAATTTTGAAAATAAAAAATAATTATATTATTGTTAATATTAATATTTTTATTTGTGATAGAAGTGTCATATGTCATAATATTGTAAAGAAGAAATCGCGACACAATAAATTTAAATATAAAAATATACATTGTATTTTTTTGTACTTTTAATTCAGGGAATTGGTATGTAGTGGTACACTATGTTCTCCGTGGATATTGGAAACATTATTCTGTTTTATTTTATTCAAACCTACATATTTAGAGTCCAAGATTGGAATCCAAGAGCATTGACATAAAATAGTCTACTCTAGAAGATGATGTAGAATGAAACGAAACAAATTTTGTAAGACGTTGATGGTACCGAGTAAAAATAAAATCGATGGAAGAAGGGTAAGCTCCCCTATAAAATATTTCCATTTTTTAAAACAAGTAGTACTTTGAGAATCTTTTCTTTATTGAATAGTACTTTGTTAAAATACTAACACGATAACGAAATACAGTGGCCGAAATAAGTATAAAGAGAGACATTATTAAAATGTTAAATTTGATTTACAGACTGAACTGCTAACTAAAGAAGCCATGCACAAAACGCGAAATACTTGAGTATAAAGGCATTGTGTTTATCTTACAATATTTCAGATTATTGATAAGCTTTTTTATATTTAAAATATTTTAACGCTAATTTCATAGATGACTCGCACGCCTCGTAATTCGAACTGATAATAATTATTCAATCTTGATTTAGCCATGCCCCATAGGTATTTGACATAAGTGTGACATATATCGGAGGATATTGAACACATTCTTTGTGATTGTCAGGCTATTGCTCGTTTTCGAAACAAATTTTTAGGGAATGACTTCTTTAACACACTGGAAGAGGCTGGCCACAATAAAATCTTAAAATTTAGCAGGGAAATTAAATGTTTTGACGGAAATGTTTTGGTTTAGGTACCATTATACCATGGACCTCGGTCCCAGGGGATCGCGTTGAGCCCATTATGGTGCCTTGTGTTTTGTGATGGTTCAGCCTCATAACCCATTACAACCTAACCCAATTTAACATAGCCATGCCCCGCGGAACCCAACTGACCATGGAGGGATGAGCAGTTATTGCTATACAAAGACAGCATGGAAAGCGGTCAATTGCGCCGATAGTAGGACTATCGGTTTCCGTTGTGTGTGATTTCCTCAATTTGGGTAAAAACTAGGGCTCTGCTAGATGATCCGGTCGACCAAGCTATTTCACGCAAAGTCAGGCGAAACATGCAACATGCTGTAAGAAAAGTGCAGCAAGTGTTGAAAGAAGCTGTCCCGATGGTTTCAGTTTTTATTGGCGTCATTTGCGAGACGGAAAAGCAGTAAAAATGACCCGGCACTCCGGAGGTGGAAGTGCGATGGTTTGGGATCCCTTTTTCCTCATGGAAAATCACTTTCATAAGCCTACCACCCAAAATGAATGGTGAGAAATACAGAGAGATGATCGACTGCTCTAGACGAATTTGGAAAAATTTCGGCGGGTGAAAACTTAGTTTTTCCAACAAGACGGCAAAAATAGTCCGCGAATAGTTGGAAGTCAGATGAGAACGCCAAGATTACACGATTCCTTCTTCCGCACGTTTCAGCATTCGTCTTTTTGACAGGTACGTACGATACTCATTACGTGATTCAGATGTTTATTGGAACTGGCATAATTGTTTGGAAGGGAATAGTAAAGATTCCGGTGTAATAAATCTTAATTTAATTACAGTAAAACCCGGATAAGTGCATCAGCGGAATTGTCCAATGTCGTGAGAGATATGTAGCTACGAGAACCCGCTTAGTTGCTCAGAGGTACCTATCTACGAACAAGACATAAGACAAGTCCCCGAAAAAGCGAAAGATCTTTACAACCAAAAATTGAAAAGTGACAGCCAAGAGAAAGAACGTCAAAGTCTTACTAGAGTACTAGAACTCACCACATTAGGTCTGTTCCCGTACTATCTGCACTAAAATTTATAGATTCTCAAATTTCATGGAGTGGGGGTAAAAATCTGTCATAGAGATGGAAAAGTGTACAAAAGTACAGGAACGTATTAACAAAAAAAAAAACGAAAAATGTATGACGTTTGACAGATTTGATAATTTCATAAAGCTGCCCAAAAAAATTTCTTGGGCTTAAATCGGCAGCATGGGGAAATTTCTCACTCTCTTGTTTGCTCTCTTCTGTCGAAAACTACGAAAAATCTTCGTACGGTAATAGGAATTGACTAATTTTCGTAGTTTTGCGTAGTTTTTTGCTGTTTTGGACAGGTACAGGAACACGCCATGCTTCGCCCACCTTCAACTTGGGAAAACAAATTATTATTTTCTTCTAATACATTTCTATAGAATAGGTATGTATGTAATGTATTAGCTGTTGCCCGCTCGGCTTTGCCCGTGCACTTTTTTTAAAATTGGAATTTGCTTTAACAATCATATTTATCGTAGTAGGTCGGGCACAAAACATCATGGAATACTATTTCAGTTAATACGCAGAAATTCAAATGTGCCACATATAAACACACTATGGCACACAATTTGACTTTCTGCCACTTCGATCTCAAATTCTCAGCTCCTATAAGCAATGGAGTAGTCTGAGTACACCCATAAACCAGGAAATGCAGATCATAATAGTGAAAAGCGCATCTAAATCCGTTTAGTGGTGCTCGAGATAAGCCCGTACATACAGAAAGACACATTTTGGGGACTTTATCTTATACTATGTATACATAGATAGATTGGCGCAAATTTATAGTCGATTAAAGTATACTTTAAAATTATTTTAGCAAGAAACTAAGCGTTGTCATAATTATAGTCGTCATAAAGCCCACTTTATCGTTAGCGCCTCGTATTAAAGTTAAAATCACCCGAACTTCGTATTAAATATTTAATATGGAGCTAGACTACTACGTTGCGAAATAGAAATTATTAAGCAGCCTAAAAAGTGTATATTATTGAACAAATATTAAAGTATCCTTTTAAGTTTAAAGTTGCGTACAACTAAAACGGAGTTAAACTGATAAAGTGGGGTTGACTATAAATTTGCACCATTTATACTATAAATTTGTTGACTATAAGTTTATTACCTTTTGTTTTGTTTCGATTCAAGTGCTTTATTAAAACGGTATTTATAAGTGGAATATATCAGGTAAAAGTTTAACAATGAGTACTTGAACAGGGAATGTAGTTAAGCGATATGTACTTAAAAAGGGATATTAACAAGAATATTAATTTACAAACTTAGGGCTTAAAAAAACCGTGGTTTTGCACTTTGATAGTGTTTGACATGCGCACGCAGGACTTTTACACAAACGCTTAGATCTAGCTTTTTAATAAGCCTGAATAGCACTTGATATGACAGTAGATTAGTTCTGCAAATAGGGAATCAAGATAAATGAGGAAAAAACAGTACACAGAAAATAACGAAAAAAACAAACAAATTACTATCGGCAATGAAGCAAAGTATATGGGTATGCTAATAGATAAAAGATTTACTTGGAAATTATATAAACGGAACCAAAAAAAAAACAATTCAGACAACTCTACTGGCTCCTAGGGAAGAACTTAAGGTTATCAACAGAAAATAAACTTCTAATCTGCAAAACAATAATAAAACCAATGCAACCACCTGCATGCCCAATAGTAATATCATTCAACGACTTCAAACAAAAATTCTTCGGAGAATAGTAAATGCACCATGGTACATAACCAATGCAGACTTAAGCTGGGAATACACGATACAATCGTTGTACAACGGTTTTCGATACTTTGAGAGGGTCTGGCAAGGACATGGCGACAAGAAAAACGTCTTGGACTGTCATATTTGTATTCAGCGGATTCTTTACTCTGCTTTTCAGAAAAAATTAAGTGGTTACCACAATTATTCCATATTGGTATTTTTTTCGATATTTTTATTGCGTCTGGCAATGCTTTGGCGACAAGAAAAACGTCTTGGACCGTTACATTTGTGCTTAAGGTGTTCTCAGCTTAAGATGAAGCGTTCTTCCGACACGGTATTCGTATCCTGCCCGAAAGATGGGAAAAAGTAGTGGCTAGTGGTGGACAATACTTTGAATAATATAATTTTTCAATTTCATTTTGAATAAACAATATAATTCCAACTCCCGTCCCAATAAGAAGTCATTGAAAGTTATAAATATGAGAACATGAGAATTCACGACACACAAAGCTGGATCAGACATTTTTGCGTTTCACTTTCAGAAAATTCAATTACGTAATTGAAATCGTCATTGAGTTCAGAAAATAAATCTAATTTTCTCGAAGGCAAACCGATTTCCATAGAGGCAACTGGAGGAAAAATCATTTATAGAAAAAAATCCGTGCGTGGTGATACTCGTATCTAATGTACGAGTAAGTTACTAATACGAAGCGCGACAAGTTTTATCCATATGGGAACGAGTGCAATTATCGTTGCTTGCAGATGTTTTATTTTTATTTTAAGCGGAAAAATAAATTTATGCGTGATATAGGCCTGAATTCTGGTTCATGGAGCTGAGGAAAATGCAAATTCTCACATGCATTGACTTAATGGGTGTAAGTTACAATCGGATTTGAATATTTATGGGCGCGTTATTCAGTGCTCCTTACCTACTCAATCTGGTTTTGTCACCAACTTTATTGACTAATCAATGTTACGTAACTTCTTAAAACTAATAAGTCTAAGTAAATGTGTGTTAATACTTGAATGTACCTCTATACGAGTATTGGTGAATGATAATGAGGATTAAGCATATAAAATGTCACCCGAAAGACAAAATTTATATTATTTATTATTTATATCACATTTGGTATTTTGGTATGATATTTTTTTCTTAAATTCGATTACTGCATCAAATTACATAATATTTTAAAAGTGGTAGGCGTGAAGTGGGCGTGGTTTGATTACGCTTGTATTAGAAGTTAGGCATAAGCATTATCTAAGTTCGATTCCTGGGTTTATCTTAATTTTCAGTCATCCCATGAACTTAGTGTTTCAAGGTCGTGAAAATTTGTCACATAGCGCTGCTCTAAACTCTAACCAAGCTTAAGTATACTGTAGGTTCGCCGAATCTATGGATGTTACGTACTTACTTAGGTGGCGCCACGGGCCGGGGTGGATCAATGCCTCAATCAACAACCCCTTCCAGTTAGCCCGGACCTTAGCTAACTGCCTCCAGTTGGTTGAGGTCTTGTTCTACTTGTGCGTGCCATATTAGGCAAGGTCGTCCTCTGCTGCGCTGATCCTCTGGGCTAGAGTCGAATATTCTCCGAGCCGGAGCGTTGATGTCCATACGCTCTACATATCCTAGCCATCTTAAACGCCCAATGTGCAGTTTTTTGACCAGGTCGATGTCGCTGTACAGCTCGTACAGTTCGTGGTTGAATCTTCACCTCCAGAACCCGTAAACGCAAACGGGACCGAATATCTTATGAAGGATTCTTCTCTCGAAGCGACCAAGGATATCTTCATCTGCTTTCGATAAAGTCCATGCGTCAGCTCCATATAGCAAGACTGGGATGATAAGGGTCTTATATTGAGTTTCCTTAGTCGGTCGGAAAAGGACTATACTACTCAATTGCGTTTTTAACCGTTTTTTTAAAGAAACAGCAGTTGGCAAGAGTAATCCTTCGTTTGATTTCCAACTAGATGTAATTTTTTTATGCTGTGGCAGAGCCGAGGTAGACAAAGTCCTTTACAACCTCGAAGTTGTACCTGTCTATTGTGACGTTCTGTCCAATTCGTCGACGTTGAGTGTCCCTTTTCATTGACAGCAAATACTTTGTTTTTCCCTCGTTTACCTTACCGCTAAACACATTTTAGCCGCTTCCATTTCTATACTCGCGAACGCACCGATGACAGCTCGCTGTGTTCTACCACTGATTTCAATATCGTCGGCGTACGCAAGTAGTTGAACGGACTTTTGAAAGATCATTCCTTGTGTGTTGACTTGTGAGTTTCGGACAATTCTTTCAAGTAATTTAAAGAAGTTGCATGACAATTCGTCTAGATCCTTTTTTGACATCAAAGCTCCTCGGTGAGGTCGTTACTAATCTTGATAGGGCAGCGAGCTTTCTCCATCGTCTTCCTGCGCAGACGGATGAGTTTGGCAGGGATGTCAAAACTAGACATGGCTCTATACAGTTCATCTCTCCAGATGCTGACATAGGCAGCCTTAAAATCAATGAACAGGTAGTGGGTATCGATTTGGACTTTCCTGTCCACAATAGACCAAATTTTCACACTTGGACAGATCCTGGAAAAAACTCAAAAAGTCCAAATTGATACCCTGAAACTACCTGAAACTGCACTGATAGGGCCAACCAGGTTTTTGACGAAAGGTTTTAGGCGTTCACACAGTATAGCAGATAGGATCTGGAAGGCGATGTTGAGGGGACAGTTGAGGGGGTCTCTTTTTTGTGGATCGGGCAAACGATGCTGAGATTCCATCATCTGGCATACTTCCATCTGACCAAACCTTAGAGATAAGTTAGTTTATGCTCACTACTAAGTTTATTTTATTTTTTTATTTATTTGTATTTATTTCATATATGTTAACACTTAGATACATTAATCTTTTAGATGTGCAACATTAAATATTTGGTTATTTTACAATAAGAATAAAACTAATTAATAACAATAATAATTGAATAAATGAATAAATAAATAAATAAATAAATAGATAAGACCCTAGTACCCTACGTATTATTAGTATTTATATTTTATATATTTAAATTTAACATTTAACATTTAAGTGCGGTAGAATTCTCTAAGTTGTCTTTGGAAGTCGCTAATTCCTGCAGATCTTCTAATGGTAACCGGAAGCGAGTTCCACTATCTTATGGCATAGCTAAAAAATTGCTAAAAAAGTCATCTCCAACTGATTTTAATAGTTCTGCGGGTAGACTGTCAGGTCCAGCAGCCTGGACTTTATCTTGGATATTCCTATCCTCACTGCGTTTTGATCAGGTGGATGAGAGTTTTAGCTATCATCATCTAAATTGAATGGTTCATTCTGTCTTACCGCGGAGTATTGGTCTTCATCGCAATTATACAGTCTGCAGAAGTAGTTTTTCCATATTCTCAGCACCGACTGTGTTTCTACTACAAGGTTTCCTTCGTCATCGCTACAGGTTTCTGTACGGGACTTGTTTTGCTGGTACATTCTTTTAACCTTTTGGTAAAACATCCGTACATTGTTCCCGGAGTAGCATCTCTCAACATCCTCGATCACACGTTGCTTGCAGCGCCGCTTTTGTATGTTAGTTAATTGAAATTATAAGGATATTTTCTAATGCAATAACCACCGTTATTCCAAAATACCCTTAGAACTTTGACATCAAAGATCGACAATCTAAAATGAATCTGAATTTAATTTTATTCCTTATCCTTAATTAAACCACCTGCATCTACGAATAAAAACCATGTCAATTGCAAAGGTGACAGTTTTTCAAAAAAAAAGATACGTGTTCTTCCATGTATAAATACATATGTAGGTATCTGCGAAATGCATGAATGGCGGTGGCCTATGTTCCATTATTGTTTAAATGTGCTTACTGCATCCCAAGGTTCATTCAAATACCGAAACAAAAAAGTTGAAGGTAAACCGGTCCCTCAGAGCATACCAGATGGATTTTGCTTATCCTTCGTTTCTGTCCGCCATCAAATTGGCCTCTCACTTTGGAAGATGTTAACCGCAAAACAAAACAAGAACCTCTTGTCTTGGCTGTCAAACCACAAATAGGGTGTTTATCCACACATATAACCGGTTAAATATCTGACATACTTCCGATGGCATTGAAAAGATCACATTTCTGCGGCACGCTATACGAGTGTGTGTAATTGTGCCACTGCCGCATCCGTGCACGTAACCCTTACTTCACGATTGCGTGTTTTGTTTTAAAGTTCTACAAGACATAAATTAACTGCACTGATGGCTGCAAAAATGAGTTAAATTGTTCGGAAATTAAAACATTTCAGGACTACGGTTGGATGTCAACGTATTTAGTCAGAAGATCTCAATAAAGATGGTGTACCCTCTCATTAATCGAAAGTCAACGCTCTTAAACGTAATTAAAATAATTAATAGACAATTATTATAATTTGTGTATAATTATAATGCATGGATGAAATATTGTGAAATTATGCAATGCGTCATAGGTATCAAACAATTACAGGTATCAAAAAAAAGCGATTGAAAATTATGCTTAACCTTGCGTGGTATCCACCGACGCACCTTGGATATTCAAGAGAAAGCGAATAGGGTGGTACATACGAAACGACCGATCTAACAGACTTGGTCTGATGGATGTCTGACAGACCGATGTCGTTAGCGTTGTCTGACATGTTGTTCGATGGCTGGATGTTGTGGAAGTAGGGTAGGCACAGACTGGCTTTAACGTGGCAAAGCATGATGGTCTACCAGCAGAGCTTTTCAAACATGGTGGTGATGCTTTGGTAGGGTGCATGCACCAAGTCATCAACCAAGTATGGGTGGATGAAGCCATGCCCGATGACTGGACTATCAGCTCTGTATGCCCCATCTTCAAGAAAGGTCATCCTATGTCTTGTATGAACTACCGAGGCATACCCCTGCTTAATGTCGCATATAAGATCCTATCCAACGTACTGTGTGAACGTCTGAAACCTTTCTGCAGCACACTAATCGGCACGTACCAGTGTGGCTTCCAGCCCGGCAGATCGACGATCGACCAAATTTGCACACTAATGCAGATCCTGGAAAAGACCAACGAATTTCAAGTCGAGACTCATCATCCCTTCATCGACTTCAAAACCGCATATGACAGCATTCATCATCTTAAGCTCTACAAGGCGATGGCCGAATTCGGGATCCCGGCTAAACCGATCCAGCCATGCCGCGTGACGCTGGAAAACACGCAGTGTAACGCGCAATTCGGAAATAGTTCCACCGAACTATTCCAAACATGCACCAAATCTTTAACAAATCTGTCCAGCTGCTGGGATACGTAGACGACATCGACATTATCGGTCGCTCCCAGCGCGCCGTGTAAGAGGATTTTACGGCAATTGAAGAGCAGGCGAAATGAGTTGGCCTTAAAGTGAATGAGGACAAAACAAAGTACATGTTGTCAACAAACAAAAGAAACATCTGTCCACCGCCTAGGACAAAACGTTTTATTTTTGCAAATTTTGTATAAAGATAAAAATGATTCCGCAGGTCACAGTGAAGTGAAAATTTGTCTCCGGTTGAACGAAAAATGCTTGAATATCGAAGTATACTGTATTTCTCGTCGAGGTATCCCGTTTTGTTCTAACAAACTTAAAATTCTTTGACGGCATATGGCGTCATGCTCATGGTCATGACCCGCTAGTTTCCGCAACCATTGACGACATATGCCGTCTTGTCCGCGAACGTGTTAAGGAGTTTACCTACCTCGGAGTAAATATCAACTCCACGGATGACACCTTAGTGGAGATTCGACGAAGACTTTCCCTAGGAAACCGATGCTATTTCGGTTTGGCAAAACAAAAATGATATGAAGAGGGCTCTGGGTTTGTTCAGTCAGTGAAAGCAGCTTGGAAATCTATACTCATTGAAAGGTGCTAAACTGCTAACGATTGATAAAAGTGTCAGGCTGTCATCAAAACTAAAGGATTTGGAACCAAATATTGAACCCTTATTTTTAAATAAGTACATACATACTGTTAGATATTTAGTTTTATTTATTAAAAAACAAAACATTTCTTCATCTTTTTTGGAGGTCACCGTCACGATTATGCACCTATTTGTTTGCACAGCTAAAAAACAACAACAAGTCAAGTAATATAAATTCTGTCTGCAAGATACATATTTTTTGATAAAATTCCTGTCCAATGGAGACGGACTGTAATCGAAAAGGAAATCATTTATTTGTGCACCTAAAAGTAGACAGCAAAGTATGTTGCATCACAGAAAATGTCGTGTTCTGTCACACGTGCATGGTTAATGGCAATGGCAACAATACATAATTTTACCACACATTTTATTATTTTTACACCTACATACATCCTTATTTAAAAAAAAAATAACTTAATAATAGCGAGTTCCTCTGCCTTAGTAATAGTATAATATTCTTTCTATTTACATGAATTATTCATCCCGATGACGTATGTCAGAAACGACTCTTCGTATCGATATCGTGGTTTCCTTAATCGTATCGTCTTAAGGTGGGTATCCATAGAGATGCGAGTCAGCGCAAATTTTGGATTTATGCAAATTTATTTTGCTTTCTACTAGGACTCCACGGTCCACGTCCACTGACACACTTCGCTGTCTAAAAATTCAAACCAAAACGGATCTTAAACAAATTTAAAATCACGCATGCATGAGAGAGCACTCAGGCAAAGCTATCCATATCCACAGGCAGTTTTGCGTGCGCATTCATGAATTTGCGCAATCTTGCATGCCTGTGGATACCCACCTTTACGTAGTGTATACGACTCGACATCACATTAGATCAAATTTGAGTTGTGTACAAATTCGTCGAGTCGTTCGCGATACAAAGGGGATTTAAAGACGACACGACTAGGAATCGTTTCCGACAACTGTAATAGGGGTAATTTTGGTTGTACGCTTTCATCATTCGCATAACTTGGTCTTGAGATTTTTTTTTGATACGATTTTACCTGTATAATAACCATAAAGTACCAAAAGTGGTATCAGAAAATAATCTTGTGCTCAAGTCTCGCATTATTATGTGAATGCAAGACAGCGCCCCATTTCGTAGTCAAAAAAGTTAAAAGAATTGCCTCTTTCAATCTTCACAAACCCAGTCCTTGTTGGTAGCAAAGTATAATTTTCCGTATCAGTGTTTAGGAAGTGATAAAAGATTACCTAGCCCTTGCAATAAAATAGACACGAAGCTTACCGCAAAATTATTAGTGAGGGACTCGGTGAGGGATGTCCGGAAAGCAAAACACAGCAATTAAATATTTTTTCTTATATTTTTCATTTTGTAAAATACAAATATTTCATCTTTTCATTTAAAAAACTTAATGAGCAGTTTTAGCGGCCAACCTCTTGTCGCGCTCCTCGGAAATGCTCAACTTAACACCCTTGCCCTTTGGCAGCGAAATGTATGCTTTGTTACCCTTGCCAATGATGAAAACATTTGTCAATCTGGTAGCGAACACGTGACCCTGGGAGTCCTTAACGTGGACAATATCGAAGGAACCTGGATGCCTTTCGCGATTGACTACGGTGCCAACACGACCCAAATTTCTACCTCCTGTAATCATGCACAAGTTGCCTAAAAAGAAATGGAAAAAATGATACATTACTCAAAGCAATCAACACTGACATTTTCTTAGTTAAAGGGCAAAAACTGTAATGCACGTAAAATGTTACTGATTCTGCCACTATATTCAAGGCATTCAGTGACCGTCGAAACAAAAATTACTCTCGGCTTCCGTTTGAACCACAAAATGAGGATCTTGCATTAAACATGGTCTTCGACAAGCCCAAAACATGTAAATCAATTGATAAACGCTACACTCACCTGAATCAAATTTAATATAATCGGTAACTTTGCCGGTAGAGATATCGACTTGAACAGTGTCGTTGGCCTTGACCAATGGATCGGGGTAGCGAATAGTCCTGCCATCGTGTGTAACAAGGAATGGAACTCCCTTGGTGCCCAACTGAGTCTTGCGGACCTTGCACAGCTTGTACTGCAATATAAAAACAAAAACCACTTATTATTATCGAAACTTTTCTGAGATGCACTGTGGCAGTTAAAATTGTTGCGGGGGTAGTTGTTATTGAACGTAAATGTTACTGATAGCGTCACAAAAAATCAAGACAATCAGTGACCGTCGAAACAAAGATTTTTCTCGGCTTACTTTTGAACCACAAAATGAGGATCTTGCATTAAACATGGTCTTCGACAAGCCGGTAAAGCGTATTCAAGCGTTCAGAACTTACCTTAGATTCCTCGGCAGAAATGCGGTGAATGGTGAAACGTCCCTTAACATCATATACCAAGCGGAAGTATTCGCCAGTCTTCTCAATGGTGATAACATCTTTAAGAAATATCCCAAGCATTAGACATAGCTTGATAGTAAAAACAAAAAAAAACAACTCACCCATGAATCCAGCCGGGAAGGTTGGGTCCGTGCGTACCTTGCCGTCAACTTTGATCAGACGCTGCATGACAATCTTAGTTACCTCAGCGCCAGTCAGAGCGTACTTTAGACGATTTCTCAAGAAAATCATCAAGGGAAGTGACTCCCTCAGTTTGTGTGGGCCGGTTGAAGGACGAGGGGCAAAGACTCCCCCCAGTTTGTCCAACATCCATGCTTTTGGTGCTGCTAAACGCTTCAAATGTTTTTTAGGTCCTCGCGCCTAAAACAAAAGTTCCAAGTTATTAACACGACCGATATTCGACACAGGGAAAAACTATTTATTTGGCTTGGCTGTAAGAATTCGTTTTCTCGAGTCATATTCTAAACTTTTCCCGGCAAATAAAAACAATGTCATGAAATCCATTGTTGCAAACCAATTAACCGGAATAATGAAAAAATTGAACCGATTTCCAAGTTACAAAATCATCGTCAACAAGTTTGTCTAATTTCTAATTCATAAAAATCACTTCTTATAAACGATGTCAACGAATTTTTACAGCAATTACGAGAAACACTCACCATCTTGCAAGACAGTAAAAAAAGGAAAGGAATATGGCCGGATGTTGTACTACTGACAGATTTGTGACAGTTCCGAAACTTCAGTTCAGTGGATTGTTTTCGAAGCACTCTCTATCGCAAGAAGTGCCATCTAGTGTTGAGCACTAAACGCAACTAATTATGCTGAAGGTATAAACACATCATCGACGGTCAACTGTCGTTATGTGCAAGTCGTTGTAAGCACCATGAGAAACAATTTATTATTTTAGCTCATGAAATTAAACGATTTTCTTTATGGTCTTACGGTTTGTGTTTAGATAAATAAAGTCTCTACTTTTTCCACATTTTAGTGAATATTATAAAGCGGAATCGACCCTGCTAGACATACGATGCCTATCGGATTTGGCCAGTGCCTCCTACCAGCGTTACCCTTCTGCGACTAAAGTCGCAATTTGCCACTTTTTTGACTGGCCTGCGACTTTGATATGACTTTTTCAAAAAAAAACTCCAAATTTGCGACTTTTCATAGAAACATTGAGACTTTTTATGGTTTTCTGTGACTTTTTTGTCAAAATTTATTTATTTTCATTTAAATTTTGAATGCATCAGCTTGCAGATTTTTCTTAGATCTATTTTTGTGCGCAGTTTACTTTCACACATTCACATAACACATAAGGACAAATTTTGGTATACTAGATGGTATTGGCAATGAAAACCACCTCGGTAACCATATATTTTCAAATGTATATAAATTCGTTGCAAATATTTTGACACTACCGCAGCGCATGGCGCATAGTAGTGCTTATGCGCAAAGGGTTTATTCAAAGCTTACAACTTAAGCAAACCAACCCTCTACATGTGGAAACATTGTAATAATATGTAATCTGCACTGAACCTTCTCGAAAAAATTAAATTGAGGCTTCGGCTTCGATAAATACAGGAAAGAAAGGAATGGGAAGTAATTTATTGCACCTTTTGTTATATTAGGCGTGTTTTTGTGAAACGTAGCTAGTCAGTCGTTCATTAAAACGATTCCCAGCCAGCCGAACCCAGCTGACTTACCTCCAAGTTGATGTGTGTGATTTCGGTCATATGCGTGTGATTTCAATCAGCTGTTAAGTGTGAACTGTCAAAGTATTCGGCATTCAACCAAATCGATTTTTTGTTATTTGTTGTGAAAACAATAAATTTCGGTAATTTATTCAATAAATAATTTACATAAAGTGATATGAAATCATAATATAGTGGATTATTTCTGTGAAACATCATTTAGTAATTGAAATTATATAATTTTCGTACACGGCAGTTTGTCAAATGTTCTACAAATCGCTTTCAGCGCCCCCTGACGATGAGTAGGCGTAAAATTCCTAGCCAGCTGCTTTTGGCTGCGGATAAAATCAAGAGTTGGCCAGCTGGTTGTTGTATTTGTTTTACGTGTGAAATTTGACTTTGCTAGCAACTACTGGCTAGCTACGTTTCAAAAAAACACAGCTATTATAAGCTTAACGAACTGAATTATTTAATATTGACTGGCTTAATACTAAGTGACCTTCTCTATGTTTTTTTTAATTTTTAATGTACCTACCTATTTAATTAAATACTAAATTGTAATAGATAGATACTAAATCTATCTATTTTTCTATAAGATATATATGTACATACATATGTAGGTACTAACTTTACTTTCTGTTGGGGACGAATCTGGGAATCGATTTTACATCCACTTGCAGATATCCGATCATGCTGAAATTTTGCATGTCCGGCGACAACTTTATATAGTATATTTGATGATCTTGTAAATCTAATATGGCGGAGCCCCAGATGGGGGATTACCGTTATCTTCACGACCTTCTTAATATGGGTACCAAATGAAAAGATTTGACAAGTAGAATACGATTAGCTAAGTGACGTGATTCTAAATTCAATATGGTGGATTCCATAAGATGGCGGAATGCTTTTTTCTTCACAACCCCCACAACATGGGTATCAAATGGAAAGATTTGACGAGCAGAATCTCAAACATTCTGAGTAAACTTTCTCATATTAAACCCACCCAAGCCAATATATGGTGCATACGAACCGACGTACATTTGTAAAAAAAATTCAGATACTAAAAAGGAAAAACAAATACATATGTATATAGATAAAAAATTATTTTTAAAAACAAGCTTCAATGAAGTAAAAAGTAAAAAATAATTTTTTTTCCGAGTCACCAATATCTGCTCGATGTGCAACGAGGACGAAGAATCAGCAGTACATATTGGGTGTCACTTTATTTGTGTAGTCAGAAAACGTCATCGTCATTTAGGCAAATTTTACCTCGAGACCGAGGGGTATACATAATATGTACATATATATGTACATATGTATCTGACAGTTCGCTCATCAAAGACATTTTTGGATTATATGTTATCATGACGGGCCTACTATGTACATTATGATGTATAAGTGGAGGAAATCACATGAGGCCCATCTGTGGCCGCAGTGATAAGGTGACACGGTTCCACCTCTACCAACAATCCACAAAGGTGTAAAAAAAACCTAAACGCCCCAAAGCTTTAATTATTAATAGTCACATATTGGTGACTCGGAGTTTTTATAAGAGACTTAATAAGCTTTATATTTTACTTTGTTTAAAAAACAATGTTCTGTTATTATATTTATTTACGTTTTTTTATTCCTTGTCTATTTTGTCTTCAAAATAAAATAATTTTTTTAATTAAATAAAACATCTGACGTACTGAAAACCCCCCAAAAAGGTCCTACAGCCAAGAGCATTTCAATTTATATGTTGAGACTTTTTTGAAGTCCCTGAGACTTTCTTTGCGATTTTTTTTTAAGTCGGTGCGACTTTTTTTGCGACTTTTTGAAAATTCTCAGCGGTAACACTGCCTCCTACAACATTTCACTTCTTAAGCGGCCCGTAAACACTAAAACATGGTACGAGTAAACATGCAAAACAGTTCGAGTGAATTGGTGTCAGTTTGGTTTCATCATCTGCGGGTTCTAGTGAGACCATGTTTTAATGTTTACGGGCGGCTTTAGAGGTAGTTATAAATGATGCTAATTATCCAAGTAAAGCGACAGTTGTGTGTTTTAAGCCAGTGATGTCAGTACGTTAAGTTATTTCAAGAACTATCGCCCTAGGTCTTTTTTAGTAATTTTGGATGTGTAAGACCCGTCAAATTTAAAATGGTGGAGTAAGTCCCTTAGATCCCTCCCCTCTTACAAATTATTTAGATACTTGGATTTTGTTGACATTTGCAGCATATTTAAAAATCAATACTTACCGACTTGATCCCAATGAAATGTTTCAGGAGAATATTAAAAACTACATTTATTAACTTTTTCTATCATCATTTTATTTTATCCAAAATAAAAGCAAACCATACTGACATCTGGGTGTTTGGACAGTTTTTACACTAGGTCTATTCGTGTACTCTCCCAAAACAACGAATTTTTACGAAATGTTAGAGTACCTACGCATGAATTTCGTAGTTTTTCGTAAAAGTAAGAAATTTCCCCATGCTGTGAATTTTAGCCAAAGAAATTTCTTGCGTTCGTTTAATTTTTCGTAATCTGAGAATTTCACATCCACTCTTCTAAATTTGACAAACTCCACTCCGAAGTGATAGAAAAAAAACACTACTTCTTTAGCGGGTGTGGAGAATTAATAATCGTCACCGAAATTGTGAGGCTTGACAAGGGACGGATGTGCGTCACATAAAATGATGCCGGATAAGCAACGAAAATTAAATTCATTACATACTTTTCGGTGTACTTTCGATGGTGAGTGTCTTGGGAACATCGGAACATTTGTAAGGCTTTCGACCCTCGGTACAAAAATAGTGTTGCATAAATTTAGATGTAAACATACCGAATGCGGAAACAGGTATACAAACAACTGCATATACCTTACCTACCCAAACTCGCAAGAACTCCCAATCCAACAGACTACCCTAACGGGGGGGGTCATATTTTACTGTTTATGCACAAACCTTTTTATGGGTCAAATTTCATGTAGCCCACATCAACGTATGAATTATTTTTGTTATGAAGGAGTGTAGCCGATATTTTAACATGACCCAAAGAAAACGCGATACTATCATTCATTTGGTCGCTGGCGGATAAGTGGAAAGTTTTTTAGCGCGTTTCCTTTCTATCTTTAATTTTTTACGAAAATTCTATTTCGATAAAAAAAAAAAATACAAACCATGTGAAAAGAAAAGTGATAAGGCGAATCATTGTAGGTCCACGATTTATTTAAACACTTGAACTTTTTAAAACATTAATCTACATTGATGTACATAAGTACATATGTGGATTGAGCACGGCGAAAAATTCGACTGAAGCCGAGAACACAGGGCAAGACTCCTTTAACAGCAACAATGACAGCATATACATATGTACATAATATGTACATTTACAATATTTTGATTTAACCCATTACATATAATAAGCAAAAAGTTTAACTTGTCGCGCGTGGTCTCCAAACACACAATTTTTTTCTCATTGGTTTTTTGTTGCAAATTTTATTTGGGTTAACAATAGTCTGTGAAAATTCGTATGATCTCTTAGTAGGTCTGTTTGAAAACTTTTTGTAAAGACGTGATAAGACCATCCAAATTTAAAAAAATTTAGAAATACATACTCTCGGAGCTTACTACAATTTAACCAACGTGTTGAGGCTGAGCCACATTTGTGTAAAAGCATCAAACGTAGCTAGAGTCCGACCGAACATTCGGCTTCGGCTAAATGAGGCCGCAGATTTTGCCGAAGCCGAAATTAAAAAAAGTGAATCCACGTGAATCACTTTGAATTCCCACGAATTCACCTTGAATTCCTACGAATTCACCTTGAATTCCCACGAATTCACTTTGAATTCATATTGAAAGTTCCTTGAATACACTGATGACTTCCCCCTCGGACCCAACTATGTAACTCGATTCTACATTAAAAATGTTCGAATTCGCAAAATCCGTAGTCTATTCTATAGCAAGCTCTAGTATTTGAAAATCGAATGAATCTCGAACCTCATATTTGTTTACGGAAGTTTGGTACTACCTATCTAATTCTAAAGTAAATGTCAAAAATCGTTCGAACATTTTATTAAATGAGCAAACAAGACGTCTCAATTTGAGATTCTTGTGGAATATATACAAAGGATACTTGAGAACCCCGGAGGCTAGACGAAAATCCACACAGCAAATACAAAAAGGCATCTGTTGAAAGTTGAATATATTTTTTATTACACTAAAATTAAGTCATTTTATTACAAATGTTTTTATTATTAAATGTACATATTCTAAACAAACACTTTTTCACTCAGCTCCACTATTGGATTTATCTCGATTTCGTTTGCTCAATTTGACCACTGCGATCCTAGTTTTCTTCGTTTAAAACTCAGAATACGACACGCACCATGTTAATATATAAAAACTATTATTATTTCTTTGTTTTACAAATCACAATTAATAATAAATTACTTTAGTTTTCGTTTAACTGTCAAACACAAGGCGAAACTCGTTTGAAATTCGGAAATTTTGTGGAAAAAAGTTGGCATTACTAACGTTGGATTCTAATATCATACGTGGTACGATTTGAAAGTAGAATCGGAATCAACTTTCGAATAGAATCGAAAGTAGAATCGAGTTACATAGTTGGGCCCCAGTTTCAAGCTGATGTGTATTTATATTGAGGCTACAGTCTTTTGAGAGTGGAAAAAGTGGAAGTTTGTCAATAATATCCTTAGTAGAGAAAATAGTTGAGATGGTGTCTTCAAATTTGAACTTTGAAGTAGAAAATAATATAGTTTCGAACATGAAAGACTACAATTATTTCTGATACTGATACATTTTGTCCCCGAAAATAATGTGCAACCTATATCCGAACTTAGTGAATTATTTATGACACTTTCAGATTTATTAGTTTCGATATTAAGCTTATAACCGCGCTTGAAATGTATAAGCGAATAAACAGCCTCGATAATAAATAATCATGTACATCTGAAAGTATCACAGCCGACATTTTAGGATTCATAATAAATATGTAAGCTGGGCATTTTTCCGTTTGCGCTGAGAGTTGCTGAAGTTATAACTGTATTCACAAAAGGTAATCCAAAATCCATGCGCCAATACACCCCTATTTCGTACTCTCAAAAACTTTTTGAAAAAATTAGAAAGACCGATTCTTACAATAATTATGAACTCACCCTGTGGTTGAGATACGCATTTAAAAAAAAAAGTATTAACGAACGACTCATTCAACATTCGAATGCATATTATATAAAATACCGTTAATTATACAAAAACGAAAAACCAATTTTGTGGAAATAACTTCAGCCGAGGAGAGACTTGCCGTTACGTTAAGGTATTCTGAGCTAAATCCGCACTTGAAATTGCGATTCAACCCCTGCAGAAAATAGCTTTATTCATCCGATTCGGCTTCGGCCTGAAGCACACACCCAACTGACAGTTGACTACTTCTGACTTCAAGAAATTTGTAAGAATTCGCAAGTTTTTAAGTTGGTTAACATGAATTCATACGAATTTGCAAGTTACCAAACAGAATTATGAAACTTTTAACTTGTTGAGTCTGAGGATAAATACATACACATATATCATATATTATATACTTCCAACAGAGTGGTGCTACGAACTATAGCTTGAGAAAATAGCTGTGTTGTTTTACAAACAGTTTAGGAAGGCTTAACGCTGTTTTATTTTAGAACAAAAAATGAAGTTTGTATTTTTACTTTTTATTCATTCAAATTAAACTCTGCTATAATTTTTTACACAATCTTATTGAAATGTTTATTTCTTATTGTGTACTTAATTTTTATATTATTCTTTTTTTGTTTTTATTTTAATGAATAGTCCTTAGTGTCTTACATGTCCTCTTCGTTAATCAATAGATTATTTTTTATAATTTATAAAATTGTAGTGCTATTATTTATTGAAACAAAAAAGTGAAGAAAATAAAAACATCAATATCAATCAACATATGAATGGTCTATATCAAGTTAAAAGTAAAATATAAGTCGATCCTTTTCTTTTCTCCTTTATTGGGAATTTTGGAAGAAGGTTTTACACGTATGATAATAAAAAAGAAAAGAATATGATGCAAAAAGGGAAAGGAACACCTACGTAAAGAACTTAAAGATGAATGAAGCGCATAAGGTTACACAAACAATTCAAAATATCTTAACGGCAGAATGCTTGTTAGATGGAAATTAAAGGTCGATAGCTGAGTCTAGACGAGAGCTCTAGTCCTGCTTTTTCATTGATTTTAGTGCTCTTTCACGGAGCTGTTTCTCAAGATCTTCATTCACAACAGCTGGTTCGTCATCATCGCTGCTGGAACTGGTGTCAGCCTTTTTGCTCTTCTTTTTGTGTTTCTTATGTTTCTTGCTTTTTTTGCTGTGTTTCTTGTGTTTCTTATGTTTCTTTTTCTTCGCCTCAGCCTCTGAGTATGAAGAGCTTTCATCGTCAGAATCATGACGTGATTTTTTACCCTTCTTGCGTTTCTTTTTGGGTTGATCAGAGTCGGACGAATTATCGTTACCAGTCACTACGGGTTTTTGTGGTTTTTTAGATGCAGATAGGGCTCTCTTACGTGACATTGTCCGATCAGTAGTTCGACTAACACCGCGTTCATTGTCGTCAGTATCAGAATCAGATTTCCTTATCTTCTCCTTTTTCTCAGGCAGTCGTGATCGTTTGCTTACATCTGTTTGATCTCGGTTTTCTGTCGATATTTTTCGTTTTTGCGTTTCAGTGGATTTTTCTTGCTTTCGGTCCACATCTATGTCCTTACGAGATTTTGATGCAAGTACCGGCTTGGACTGCTGTTCCTTGTCACTTTTTTCATCACTGGATGAAGAGTGTGCGCGACGAGATTTTTGTTCTTTACGTTCCGGTGCAACCTCTTGTTCGCTATCTTCGCTATCAGAACTATCAGATGAACTCGAGTCACTATTATTAGATTTGGATTTTTTCCCAGTACTCTTTGCAGGTGCAGTTGTTGCCGTCGACAATTTTTGAGCAATTGTCGTTTGTTTTTCCTTTCCCTTCTCCCTTTCATGGGGTTTAAGAAATGGGGAGGGAGTTCTTGAAAGACTAGTACTATATTTGTCCCGTGGAACAGGCTTTCGAATTGGAATTAGTACTGGTTTTGTTTGTTCAACAATAACAGGGGCAATTGCGCGCTCTTCCTCTATTTTAGTTTTAGCACGGCTAATATCTTCCTTTCGATCTTTTGATTTATCTAAGTGCTTAGGGTAATCAGCAGAACGTTCTACACTGCGTTCTTTTCGGGTTGGACTAGGCTTACGGTCAAAACCTGACTTCATTTTTTTCTCGGGACTGTCTTTGTAAAGTGTGCGATCTGAACTACCACTAAGTTTCCTGGCTATGCTTGCTTCTTGTCTAACCGTTTTCATTGGACTTTCGCGTTTCTCCACGTTTCGTGCCATTGCAGCATTGGCGCTTTCATCGTCCCAGTTTGGACTCGCAGTTCGAGGCTTAGCTGGTGGTGGTGGTTCCCATCTATCGTCGCTTCGAACAATTTTAACAGGCATTGGTTTCGGTATTTGCCGGGGAATGGAACGACGAAAACTGCCGCGCCTTCCTGGTGATAATGGTCTGCTCTCTCGCGATGGCATACGCTGGAGAGGTGATGGACGCCGATCCCGTGAAAGTGGACGACCATCCCGTGAAAGTGGACGACCATCACGCGAAGGTGGACGGCCATCACGCGAAGGTGGACGACCATCACGCAACGAACGTGGAGGAGAGGGACGTCGGTCTCGTGATATACGTCGTGGTGGTGACGGACGTCGCGGAGATATTCGCATCGGTGACGTTCGTCGTCGTTCTCTTGATGCGTTAATTGGTGACATTCGTCGATCCCTGGAAGATCGAATAATAGGAGAACGACGATCGCGGGACCTTCTCTGCATTGGTGAAGGTGAGGGACGACGTGGTGGTGGAGATACCTTCCTATCGCGGAATGGTGACGATCTCCGATCTCTTATTGGTGAGAATTTGCGATCGCGCGATGGTCGTCTTGGCGGGGATCGACGATCGTATGAACCTCGGCGATCCCGTGGAGACGGGTTACGACGCATTCGATCACGGCTCATACTACGACGACGATTTCCACCGCCACGACCACGACCGCCGCCACCACCACCACCCCCACGACCTCGGTTGTTTGGTGTACGTCGGCGATTGAACCTAAAAAAATACAAAATATTAACATAAATGTAGGCTCATACATATGTTCACTTCAGAACGAGTTTGGAAATGGTTTATGAATATGTACAGTATTGTGCAAAGCATTTGCAAGTTTTTTTCAAACACAATGACCTTAATTTTCAATATCTCTTACTCCAGAATTCGAATGAAATACTGAGTCGAAGGTATTACTTTGAGTTTAATATTTAAAAGAAAGCAAAGAAATCTCTAACATTAACCGTTGATTTGTTATAATAAATAAAAGATCAAATTTATTCAATTCGGAGCTGTGCAAAACATATGCAAGTTTTTTGTTTTTTAATATTTGGTCTAAAGTTCATTGTTTTTTATTACTTCCTCACACCTCTTTGGCATGGAAGCACTAAGGAATTGTTAGCTAACAGGGAATATTTATCCTTTCATATTTTAAGGCTTTATAGACAGCCTTTTGCGAGGTAAACCGCTGTACTTTTATGAACTATTTTCAGAAATACCACATGTTCTCTTTCGGATTTTAGGTTGGGGATTGTGGAGGCCAATCCAAAACATTAACTCCCCAAACCAAATGATTTACCGTACTTTGAGATGTGTTTCGGGTATTTATTTGTTGAAATCTCTAGAACAACGGCATCTCTTCCTCAGCATATGGGTACATTATGGTGTCTAATATGTCATTATACACAAATAGATCCATAATTCCCGTTATTTGGTGTAAGGGACCACATTCTTGAGCTGAAAAGAATCCCCAAACCATACTGGAACCGCATCCATACTTTAGAGTAGTCCGGATTCAAGCGAGTACCAGACTTTTGATGAACATAGGCATTAGGCAATTCCATCTGAAGACAAAATATTGAACTTGCTCTCATAACTAAACAAAACTGTTTTCCATTGTGTCAGATGCCAATTTGAATGTTATAAGCCAATCTGAGTCCAAATAATATAGAATTATTAGCAATTTTTAATCAAACAGATCGGCTACATTTTTTGACGGTGTTTTAATGTTAATAGAGACTTCTTAAGCTGGTCTGTATGTTTTAAAATTGCTTTCTATTGCAGGCCTACGCACTATACTCTCATCGGTTGATATGTTGATATCATCAACAATTGAAACTAAACACCGGGAAGGCTCTCAGCGAATTAAATTAATGATTTTCTTGTCAGCCTCTCTGTCTGTTTTACGGTGACGACCACCAGAATGAAACGTTGCAATGGATGAACTTGGTCGAAGGTTTACAATTATTCTCGGGACACTTGATTAGTGATTCTTGAATTGTTCGGCAATCTCTATTTGCTGCGATCCGCTTTAAAAAGGCTAGATTACCAGCTTAAATTAAATCATTTGGAAACACACTTTCAATGAAAACTGAATGACAAAAACCACATATTAATATAATATTTTTAATTAAAAATACTATTTTATTAATCTGATGCAAATTTCTCGCAAATTAAAACAGAAATCAGGAAAAAATAAAAAACTTGCATATGTTTTGCACAGCTGCATAGTCGACGAGCTATCAATTTTATCCCCTTACAACAAATCCAACGGTATTTCTGCCGGTTTTCTTGCTTCATTTCAAGGACGTACTCTCAGATATTTCTTAAAAAATTTAGAATACTATTCTTTTTTTTAAAGTTAATCAAACAAAACTTCAGAGAATAAAAAACTTGCAAATGTTTTGCACAATACTGTATGTCTTTTGACTTTTATATTAATTAGGTTTTTTGTGTTTTATTCAAAATCAACCAGAGCTTGTCCCATTATGGGTGGGAGCAACATTTGAGAGCAGTGCACGATGAAGAACAGCGTGATAAGACATGATCTTCAAATAACACTTACTATATGAGAAGAGATAACCTATAAGCTCAATAATAATAAGTCCTTAATAATAATAAGTACAAGTACATTCAAAGTACAAAGAATACTGAAAAAACATTAATAATCAACAATTGTGAATTGTTCAACAAACGGGGACGCGCAAATGGCTACGTGACATGTATAAATATGCCGAAAATAAAGCTTTCGCAGAATCTGATTTCATGTCGACATTGAAGTTAACAAATAAATAAAATAATCGATAGGAGGAAGGAAGTTTAATACCTCCTTAAACAGCTCCTAGTGCGCAATAGAAGGACGCTACCACCTGTTCGTTCGCGTTGGTGGTCTTTTCTCATTCGTTTATGCTTTGGACCAATTTAAACTAAATTGCTGCTAACTAAAATAATAGTTTAAAAAATAAGGAAATAACACTTTCAATATTTATTTATTTACCTTCGTGGGGATCTAGAACGTCTCATTGGTGATCGGGATCGATTTCGCGATCTAGACCTTATGCGGGAACGAGATCGTCTACGTGAACGTGAGCGTTGTCGCATAGGCGAACGTGAACGGTTCCGACCTGCGCCAACACCACCGCCCCCGCCACCACGAAGTGGACTACGTCCGCGTGGGGACCTGCGCCCTTGGTCGAAGCGCCTGATATCTTGTCGCCTTGGTGGAGCCTTACCCAATGAACTACTTGATGACGATTCTCGATTGTTCCTATATTGCCGCTTTTTCTGAACGCTATTTTGATTTTTACGTATCTCAAAGTCATCTTTTCCATTGGTTGGTGATAAAGACAAGCTTGTTTCTGAACGTGTTCGACGGGATTTCTTGCGGTCTACCGAAGATGCAGACGAAGATGACGAGGAACTCGAGGAACGAGATTTTCCCTTTTTTGCTACAGATCTGTGTAAAAAAAATTAAAAAAGGGTTATTTCTTTTGTTACGAATATATGGCTTTATATTAAATAACCTTGATCTTGAGCGCCGCTTGATTGGCACCGGCTTTCGATTTCTAGAATGGGCTGACGAATGTGAATCAGAGCTTCTGGAGCGACTTTTACCGGTGCGCTTTGGTGCACTTGCTAAATCCAAAAGCTTCGCTTGCACTTTAGTCAATTTCTTCGATCCATCGGCGTCATGCCCATTAAGTGAAACATCAACCGGCTTAGGAGAAGCAGATACTTCTTTCCTTTTTATTGGAGATTTAGATTTAGTCTTCCTTTCAGCTGCACGGTAGTCTGTTCGAGAGCCAGCCCGTTTGGCCCTCGATGTTGAGCGTGAGCGCCGTCGGCTTGATGACTGTCTCTGTTGCAATGGCTTGCGATCCCTTGTTCGACTACGGCGCCTTCTGTCTGGCGATCGGTGACGTGATCTGGAACGGCGTCTATCCCTTGAAGAATCCCAACGCCTTGCTGAACGTTCTCTAGATGATTTCTTTGGTGGCGATCTATCCCTTGACTTTGGACGTGGAGAGCGTGCACGATCCCTCGTGGGAGACTTGGAGCGTTCTCTGACTGAAGCAGTTGTCGTTGAGGATGCAGGCGCTTTTCCAGCACCACCACCACCACCTCCACCAGTATCTACAGTAGCATCTTTAGAATTACTACCTAAATTATTTGCTTCAGGCGATTTAGATCTAGATTTAGCTTTCAAGTGTGATCTAACCTGTTCAATAACACTATGATTATGCGGCAACTGGCTCATTGAAGACATCTCGTTAGATCGTTCTCGCCTTCGACTCTCGTTGTAATCGCGATCCCTATCGCCTGAACGATCACGTTTCGACGACGAGTTTATATGTTGTTCTTCTTCTCGCTTGAGTATTTCCTCCTTCTTCTGGTTGATAAATTCGGCTGGTATTCCGCTCTCACTATCTTGGGCAGATAAGAGCAGTGCCCATAACTCGTCCATAAACTGTCTTGCATTGCGGCCGTTGAGAAATCCCGTCATGTTGATTTGCATTTTTTTGGGACACGGGAATTTCTCTTCCTCCAATTGATTATAGACAAACTCAACAACCACATCATCTTCGATATGAAGAATATCGGTTATTTTTTTGCTAATCCATGGTCGAAGGACGTCCAATTTTACTTTTGACATGTCAACTCGCTTGCTGAGGCAATCTCCGAATTTCATTTGCTTCATTAGTTTCTTTTCTTTGTCGCTGAAGCGCGTATCCTGCTGCTGGTTAGTCCCCTAGAATAAATATAAATATTATGACCAAATACATATGTAAATATTAAGAAATAAAGGAAATAAAAACATCTGGCACTGAAATAGTAAAATGTTTTTTTGTGTTCATTTACTTATACATGTATTTGAATGGTAGCGTTCCGGGTTAGACCCAAATGAATTCCATAAACCACCCAACCCATTTAAATTCATGAAGAATCATGTTACAGCATAGATCCATCGCTATTGTAATGCTAATGACCTACGTGTAGCTACATAGATTTACTTATAATTTGGAATGTTTATAAAAAAAACTTTTATTAAGCACTGAGAAACTGTTTTGAAGCCTAACGCTTCAAAAGCGTTAAACATCGTCGTCGAATACATATAATTATTGTTGTTATTGTTGGCGTTTTTTATTATAGGTGTACATATTTGTAGTATTCGTCGTGTAAGAAAAACAAAAACAAAAAACTAAATGTTTATTGGACTAGTACCACTTGAAGCACCAGCGTATATTTATTTTTTATTTATTAAATTTAAGAAGATTAAACAATCTATCTCCATTTTTAAAGATAATTTATTGAAATTCAAGACATACAGCAGACTTAAAACTAAAATCAATTAAAACTATTTATGAATTTAAACTTATTTATAAACTTTATTAAAACAGCTGGAATTATTTTTGGGAACTTCCCATACAATTATCCTTAGCGGCACTTGTAGCTCGTTAATTTGACTGCAAATTGAAGCTCCGTTGATTTTTTAACTGACTGCTCCTTGATGCTTTATGTTATTACAGAATTTCCTTGAGTACTGTACAAACATACGCAACCCTTCAGCTGGCGATCGGTGTCTTTTTCTGAACAGGTGTTAATAGAGCATATTATCAGCTACTACCGTTGAAAATTTATCAGGAATTGTCAACTTGTAGAAAGTTCTGCAAACAGTTGCAAACGTCCAGAAGACGTGTACATAAAGTCACATGGAATGCATCCTGATAAGAAGTCGGTAATTTTATCTGTAGTGAGAAAAAATTGGAAGATTTTTTTTAAACAAAAACGATCTCTCTTTACATTAATTTATATGCATGAGCTTGTGTCCACTTGAAAAGCATACACTAAGTACGTTAAATATGTGCCTATATTCGGATTAAATTATATCCCTGAAAAAAATTTCAATCTCAACATCGTTTTTCTGAGCAACAAAAAAGCATAGTGCTCCGCAGTAGGTCCTGCCTGACAGGCTAATTGTTAATTCACATTTATGCAAGGACCCAGAATTTGCAACAATCTTGTTAACCTTTCGGTTTAATCTCAAATTACTCGTGATCCAACGATAGACAAAAACAAATTTTAAAGTCTATGCAATTTGTAAGCATATTATGATGATGTAGTCTAACATAAATGAAAGATGCAACTAGCTTATACTGGTAATTGTGTCTTTTGTTACAGAAGCGAAAAATCAGACTTATGTATGTACAAAATTCGGAGTAGACATTTCCGAAAAACAAATTAGTGCAAATAATACGAATTTCTTAGTCAAATCAACCAATGACAGAAGGTCAAAGCCTAGTCTTGCATTCTATTCATTTAACAACGAATTTCAAATTCAACACCTGGCGGACGATGCGGAAGGGCCGTCAAGTTTGCAGCTGACTGTTACGTTATCTAAGAAAACTCTAAATATTTTTCTGCTACTTTGACGGCACAGCACCTAGAACGGAGTTCATTTACAGGGCGCAATAAGTTGTATGTCAACTATTCTCTGTTAATTTTCTTTAGTTGCCGTTGATGCAGCTCAGCTGATTTATAGAATTTACATAAAAAAATCGGCACTTTGAACGTTTTTTATTCAGTAACGCTTTTTTCTGTCAGCTGTGGTTCACTGAACAACTTAATATATAACAGAGTTTTCACGAAATAACGCATCCTTAGCTTATTTTTGTTTCATGCCCGGAATCTCTGGAATATATTACAGAAAAGGGAAGATCCCCCTATATATAGACGTTACTTACTTAATCAAGCGGTTCCCAATCTTGGGTCTGGGCTGCCCACAACGCCTACAAGACATCAAATAGAGTTTCAACTGATGTAACCTGGTTCACTCCCACTTTTCTTCAAAAGTCTTAGTTGATCTTCCAGTTTTCTACGTAATGCAATCCTCTACCACTTTTGTCGTGGAATGATGATACCTATTGGCTCCTGACCCTTTTTCCAGTAAAGATGTTCGTTAGAGATGTGGATGGGTCAGGATACCCCTAATATCTTTGCCTGATGTCCATTTCCTGCATGCGTATAACAGCTGCCTCAGCATTGCAGTAATATCGGTCCGAATACAGGTTATCCTTGCTGAATTTGTTGATGACAATTTGTTCCGGTCCGCTGTTAACCGCGACAATACCAGCATGATCTTTTCAATGCTTACTCCAATACAGGAGATGAGATTGATTTCCCAGAGTTTAACATCAGGTTCAAAAAATTCCATTCCACCATTTGGCAGACGTCCATGATCCTGTGATAGAGTAGTAAGCAGATGTTTGTAATGCCAAATTTTCCTATGCATACATATGTATTTAGAGAGAACAATTGAGATCCCTTTTTTGTAATGAGTTTCTCAATTTTATTTGTTTATTCTTATAATTCTTAACACAGTTATGAATTTAATGTAAGGAATGAGTGAAAATACATATTACACTACCCGCTTCAGATCAACACGAACAGGAAATATGTAAAAGGTGACATAACGTTAAGTATCCTCTAAGTTTACTGTGCGGGGCCAGTGACAATATTATTTTCCACCTTGCGTTATGCCATTTATGTTTATTAAATAATGTACCTTTTCAAACAATCAAGCTGCATTAAATAATGCACTTAGCACCGCTTCGAAACTGCTAAAGGGATACAAAAAATCGTGCCAGTGAAAGCTTATAGTTGCGAATATATCAAACGGCTAAGAAGCTCAGAAACAAGGGAGTCCATCGATGAGACAAGGGTTGATCTACAAACCGAACGCAGTAAACTAAACTTCAAGTGCAAGCTAAGCGTAGGAAATTGTAACATTTGCACATGCTTTGAGAACATATTTTGCTTGTAGCAGCAACAGCGTTCACGTCTGATTGTTGTCCCTTAGTCATTAAAAATATCATTGTATGTATTACATGTCACTTTTAAATTAAACGAATGAAATGTTTGTTTACAAAAAAAAAATTATCTGGTCCGCAAAGGCTTCATAACGCTCGTAATGAAACAATGCATAACCATAGCTTGATAGCATGCATTGGTTGTATACACTTAAGTGGCGCAATTATTTCATTGTCTACCCAAACGACGACTATTCCAATCAAACAACCCTTAAATATTGAAAAAAAAAAACAGACAGGTATTATAATTGCGTCAAATTATTATCAAATTCCTTTTTTTTTATAGAAACATTATCTTTTATCCATTCAATCACCACAAACTTATATTTTTATATGTATAGACATTCAGAGATATCAAGTAAATTAAATATGGTTGCCACCTTTAGGAACTTATGAAGCAAAACCCTTTAATTGGGGTATGTTCGCTACATACTACGCAGGTGTAGCTTTCAGCAGAACGTGGGTACTCGAACCAGTCATGGTACACTAGTTTTACACGGCAGGAGTGAGATCTAACTTAGAGTATAACTCGATAGTCTGGTGGATGGAACACGACAAAAAATTACATCTTTTCAACATTACCGAAATCCATAGACCAGTCTGTTGGATACCAGGTCATATGGATAGCCGATACCATGAAAGAGCCAACGAACTCACAAGAAAGCGGTCGTCGCTGCATATTTTCCAGGCCCTAGTCCATGTCAGAATTCCGTTAGGCTCTCTGTATAAACTCATGGAAAATGAAGCAGTCAATAAATCCATATGGACACATTGGAAACACACTTTATGGTCTCCACGAAAAGAAGTAACTGGTCTCTCTAATTGGGCCAAGCCGCCAGTTCAGTAGACTCTCTGCAGAAGTTGCAAAGACGAAGAAGAAACTGCATCGGTTTGTAACCTGCTTTGCGATTGTCCCCCGTCCTTGCTTATGAGGAATGAGGACTATTGGTAGTTACTTTTTCGATGACATTCTTATCTTTATCTAGAGGTGGTTTTAATTCAGCGGTCCCGTTAGCTTTTAATTTGTATGTTGTTTTAATATAAAAAAAGCTGTTAAAACAAAAAATGAAGTAAAGCATACAAAACGCAAGCATAAATTCCCGTCGGATTGTAACAAGGTTGTTTTAAAAAAGCAGAGCAAACATTGTGGGTTTGCATAAGCGAACGTTATCAGCATAACTTGTACACTTATGTATGTATTGTGCTTTTTAAACACTCATTAGTAATCGTTACAAAACCATCTTTTTCTTATACTATGCAACCCAAAACGGGTTGGCAGATATACCTAATTTAAGGTAAGATCGGGTGATTCTTTTACTTTTAACACTTTATAATCGAGCGTAAGATATACTAAAGAATTCGTAACGACAATAAAAATGTAATATTTGCTAAGTATTTAGTGAATTAAAAGTAATTCGTTCTTGCAGTTTACATAAGTATCACATTTGCTGTTGGGAAAGATGTGTAGCTTTTGTGAATGAGTTATTTAGCTGGTATATTTATTATCATGCCTACAGCAGTGGAATACGCTAATTCTGTGGCAATAAGTTAGAGTAACTACACATGGTTTAAGCTTCCGCCTAGGAGATTATATACCTGGACATCCCCCAGACACACTCAAGACTCAATAGTCAGGAATCAAATAGACTACATCATAGTAAATAAAAGATTTAGAAACTCGTTGAAATCAGCTAAATGCTATCCAGGCGCTGATGTGGGGTCAGACCACAATCCAGTTATAGCTAAAGTTGACATAAAAATGAAAAAAGTTCAAAAAAGTGTTAAACAGAAAAAACTTCAAGTAAACCTTTTAAAGAATGAAGTAATACAAAATAATCTTAGAACTTAATGCAAACTTAAACCAAATAAACACAAACCGAATAGACGAAGAAAATATTAATCTAAAATGGTCAGAAATAAGCCAAATTATGATGGAAACAAGTAAAAAATACCTCAGCAGTGGGAACCAGCAACCCAAAAAGGAATGGATGACAGATGAAATTTTGTCCCTAATGGATGCAAGAAGACAAAACAAAACAAACCAGAGTAGATACAAGGAAATAGATAGATTAATAAAAAATAAAATCAGAGAAGCCAAAAACCGTCACATGCATCAACAATGCGAAGAGCTAGAACGGCACGGCAGGAACCACGATAGTTTTAATCTCCACAAAAAAGTTCGAGAAATATCCGGCGTTGAACGCAAATCGATGTCCAATGCCTTGAAAAATAACGAAGGTCGATTTTTGTTAAATACAATGGAAAGATTAGAACAGTGGAAAAAATACATCGAGGACCTGTTTTGGGATGAAAAAGTCCAACTAGAACCCTATAATGGACCCGAGGGACCAGAAATAATAAAAGACGAGGTTGAAAAAGCGCTTCAAGAAGCGAAAAACCGAAAAGCGACAGGTCCTGATGGAATACCGAACGAAGTTCTTAAGCTAGTCGGGGAAGAAAACATTCCAACACTAGTTAATCTCTTCAACGCTATTTACAGACATGGCAAAATTCCAGATGAGTGGTTGAAATCAACTTTTGTTACGTTGCCAAAAAAGAACAAAGCAATAAACTGCTCGGATTACAGAACAATAAGTTTGATGAGTCACGCATTGAAGATCTTCCTGAAAATAATTCACAAAAGGATATACAATAAACTTGAGGCAGATATAAGTGATTCTCAATTTGGTTTCAGAAATGGTTTTGGAACACGTGAAGCACTATTTGCGTTCAATATGTTAATACAGCGAAGCTTAGAGATGAACACAACTGTCTTTGTATGTTTCGTCGATTATGAAAAGGCTTTCGACAAAGTGCAACATAAGAAAATGGTGGAAATCTTGAGAAGCAAAAACATAGACAGGTATGATGTCAGAGTCATTGAGAATCTCTACTGGAACCAAAAAGCAAAAATAACCATAGAAGGTGAAGAGTCCGAGGAAATAGAGATTCGCCGAGGAGTAAGGCAAGGCTGCATTTTATCACCGCTCCTCTTTAATATGTACTCTGAAGAAATATTCAAGAACTCAATAGAAAATTCACATGGAGGAATCAAAATTAATGGAGTCCAGATAAATAACATCAGATATGCAGATGATGCGGTAATAATGGCAAATGACATTAACGAACTAAACACTATTATGAACAGAATTAGCGCGGAAAGCAACAAATTCGGTTTGAAAATAAATATAAGCAAAACAAAATTCATAGTATTCAATAAAAGTCAAGAAGCAGGAAATTATAAGCTGAAGATAAACAACGTTGAGGTAGAAAGAGTTAACACCTTTAAATACCTGGGAACATTTATAAATAGCAATGCAAACCCTAACAAAGAAATCCAATGCAGAATTGAACAGGCGAGGGCAGCTTTCTGCAAAGTAAAGAAAGTGTTACTGAGTAGAGAGATACACTTAAATCTAAAAATAAGATTTGTCAAATCCTACATTTGGTCAGTTCTATTATACGGAGCAGAAACATGGACACTAAAAAGCGCAACAATAAGAAAAATAGAAGCTTTCGAAATGTGGGTGTATAGACGGATTCTACGAATATCATGGATTGACAGAATTACAAATGAAGAAGTTCTAAGAAGAATAAGAAGAAAAAAGGAAATATTTCTGTTAATAAAACAAAGAAAACTTGAATACTTAGGACACATAATGAGAAATAACAAATATCAACTTCTCCAACTAATCCTACAGGGAAAGATCGAAGGAAGAAGGAGCGTCGGAAGGCAAAGGTCGACATGGTTGTCAAATTTAAGAGAATGGCTCGGTCTTTCAACGGTAGAAATACTTAGAGGAGTGACAAACAAACAAACACTTGCATCGATGATTTCCAACCTCCGGAACGGAGTGGAACTTTAAGAAGAAGATGTCGACATAAGCCAATATCGAGTTTTTTGGTCCAAAATTTACCCAGTCTTATTTTTGTATGGAAAGCTTTTTCAAAATCTATATAGATTTGAAAAAAAAAACGCGCCTATTATGTATGTATGTACTAGGTGTTTTCTTTATGTTCCGGATATTTCCGAATCCTGGGGCCAAATCGTCTCATCCGTGAACGAGTAACTCGTGATCGAAAAATGGGTATTTGGAATTATGACATACGTGAACGTGTAAGTAGGAACGTAATTCGGTATTATGATTTCCGTGAACGAGTGCTGTAGTTTCCGTGAACGTATCTATTTATTCGAAATGTCATTCGAACAGAAAATTGCGAACGGAATTGTTTGAAGAAGGAGAAATCTAGCAAAATGTAAGTTATTTGTTATTAAAAATATATATTTTAAAAATAATATTAACAAATATATTTTATAGGACGAATATTAATAAAATAAACCTAACGCTTAAAATAATGCTTGCGGATTTTATGACGATTGTGCTCCTGCAGATGAACAAACTATAGAGCTGCAAATCAATCAAAAGCATAAAATTAAAGATGGCAAATGAAGACTACAGTGATATGTTATATATACTTTTAATTCTTTGAAGTGATAATTTGGATTTATGTTACTTAATTAATACTTAGAATAAATACATATCTATGTACATATATGTGTATGATGTATGAATATTTGCGTTGTTTTTTCATTAAAATTATATTTTCATTATTGAATATTCAATAATATTACTTCAAAGTGACATTAATTTGAAGTTTCCTCTCTTATTTTCGCTCTTGACATCTAGTACAACTTAAAAAATTACGTTCCGTGAGCAATCGTATGGCATAATACGAATCCGTTTACTCGATAGACGTATAACGTAATTTTCATACGTTCAATCGTCCGTACGTGAACGGATGAGACGATTTGGCCCCTGACTTTCCCATATGACACTATGAAGCTAGTCAACCGCCTTTGGTTGGCTGAGGCCTCGTTTTTGTTAAAAAAAAAATCCTTTTTGTGAGGCTAACCACCTTAATTGTTAGTCAAAAAATTCACCGCTAAATATATTCGGGAAATCGTAGAAAACTAAAACACGATGGTATTTTGTATGAGCTTGTCTAAAACTGGTATAATCAGCATTTGTGTGTATTGACTAATGTATTTCACAAATATTTTCGAAGTCAGTCACGGCTTTTGTAATAAAGATAAGGTTTGAATAACTGATACGATTTAATAACGGCCATCTGCCGACGAGCTCTAGTGTGTACAGAACAGATACAGAAAGTAAATACAGTGAAATCGGATATAGCCAGATCAGTTACAGCGACATATTACTTACTATTTATATATTACCATATTTTGAAATAAATTATTATTAAATTAATACATATATGCGACAAATGTTATTTTTACATGTATTTTGAGATTGTAACATGGTAAAGTTTTGTTATTTTTTCTTACTGTCTTCTTTACTTCAAATTTCATTCTTCAACATACAAAATAACACTTATGTACATAAAATCAATAAAAATTTAATAAAGGGGACTAACTCTAAATTTCACTAACAAACAAGGGAAGCCTAGCAGAACTTTGTTTTTATTTCGTCTTTAGGTGACGCTACAGCTCAGGGTGAACCAGGGCCTGCTTTTCGCAACCATTTGTGTGTGCGTGTGTTATATTTTTGCACGAAGGGAAGGGACCTACAGTTTTTTTGCCGACTCCGTACGGCGAATTAAAAAACTCAATCGTGAAAAATAATCATCGATGTTTTATTCGATGTAATACATCAAAACGTTTCATCGATACATAGCGATGCATCGTTAAAAACATCGATGTTTTCGACCCATCAAATAAGAACATCGAAGTATTATCTCAATTAAAATACAGGATAGGAAATAAAGAAATTAAACATTATCCAAGGTTTCTAATTCGACTGAGTTTTTATTCAAATTTTATCAAAATTAACTAACCATGAAAGTTTTGGAATACCTGTTATTTATGCTGTTTATGTGTTTGGTTTATTAGAAATAACGGTACAATTTCTTATGCTCAATCATTGAAGTTCATATTTTCAAAGAGAAGAGAGTATATGAAATGAATTTAACTGGAAATTCAGTGCGCAGTGCGTGCTTTCATTCAATTCACCGAGGGAAATACATCGCTGCATCGTTAAACATCGGAAGTATCCGATGCATCGGATTGATTCGATACATCGAATAGTAAACATCGATGTTTTCGATTTATCGATGTGCAAGTTGCAATGTTTGCAAAACATCGATGTTTCGTTCATAAACATCGATGTTAACATCGATGTTTTGATAACCGATACATCGCCGATACATCGACGGCAAAACTGTCAAACATCGACATCGTTCATTCATTTCGTTAAACATTGTCAAGATGGGTTAAATATAAAATGTGCTTGTATTTGTGTAATAGCATTATACGTAAAACTATTTCATAATAGGGCTGTCTCCCTCATATCCGATAACTATTTTCAGTGTTCCGGACAGTTAAGTTTTTCACAAATATAATGGCGTATGTAAAAAGCATCATTCATTTCGTTCATGCTTTGTCGATTGTCGTCTCCTGTTACACCAATAAAAAGAGACGCTATTGAGATTTGGAAGGATATGAAATCTCTTTTTCCAAAGCTTTCAAAGATTGCAATGTTATATTTCCCCATCGTTGCCACGTCTGTTCCAAGCGAGCGTTCGTTCTCGGAGGCTGGTGCAACCCACAGTACACGTATCTAAGGTAGTATACTTAGAGTGTTCATTTTCGTCCAAGTTCGCGCATCTGTCAAAAATTCAAGAAAATGGCCGCCAACTGTGAGGATATTTGCATTTAATTTTCGTTTTTTTTAATGTTTTGTATACTATTTAATTATTTTTTTTGTCAAAACTTTGAAAAATGTGTTGTGCCGTATACGAATGTTGTGTGAACAATAATAAAAAGAACTGTGATGAGAAAATATGACCGACTGAAATATCCGAATAATAGCTATAGAAAACTCAAGGAAAATGAAAAGATAAACGAATAAATCGATTTCATAAAGAAAAACGTATGTTATTTTATTAAAAAATGATAAGAAAAACTAGGAAAACAATGAATTTGAATTAAATCCCATAGAAATGCCACACAGTTGTCGGCCAATTTTTTGCTTTGAAAATGTTTGACAGATGCGCAATATACTACCTTAGATACGTGTACTGTGGGTGCAACCATCACTCAGCACAGAAATAGACTTCTAGGGACTAGATTATCCCAGCTTCTTTTTCTCAACTCCATTTCACAGTTGTTACATTCGAACAAATAAATGTTTATTAAGTCTCTTTCTGAATTTCATTTCAAAATCACGTTTAAATGGGAACCCTACCAAATACCTAATTTCAAAATACCTTTTTTTGGTATACTGACCTTTGGACATAATTTTTTTTAGTGAAAATACCTATTGGACAAAATACCTTCTTTCAAGAAAAAGGGATTTTGAAAGGTATTTTCAGATTTTGCCAATACTAGACCCAACCCACTCTCTGTTATTCCAGAATCACGACGAGGACGTGGTGGGCTGACGGTTCCATCTGTTTTTTTCCATCTGTTTTTTATTTATTTTTTTTTATTGTAGTTAAAGCGGGAAAAATAAGAAAATACAACTTCTTTGTTGGTTAAAGGATAAAACTAATACTATGCCCAGAAATAGAAGTGAAACCCAAACTATTAATAAACAGAAAGTCAGCAACTTTTGCCCAAATCCAGACTTGAATATATTCTCGTAAATGTGGACCTTCCAAAAAGGTATTTTCTCCGAAAGGTATTTTGCCCAAAAGGCATTTTAGGAAAAGGTATTTTGGGAAAAGGTATTTTGGAAAAGGTATTTTGAAAAGAGGTATTTCATCACCAATCCCGTTTAAATAAATAAATCCATTGAGAAAATATGTTTTATTTCGCAGATGAATTTTATTGTTTTATGGTCTAGTTGACTGGAAATCAGTTAACGTTTTTGGGTTGAAACTGGTAAGACTTGTATATTTTGTTCTTAGGTACAGTACGTCGTAAATATAGCCAACAATTTGTGTGATGGGGAAGATAAATAAAACATCGGAAAAACATCGATGTATCGTTGTTAATACCGATGTTTTTTTAACATCGATGTTTGTCGTGGAACCATCGATGTTTTCAAACATCGATGTTTTTAAGAACGATGTTGCATCCCTATGTGCAACCCTATGTCTGGCAGCTCATTTCTGTAATAACTATTTCACTGTACTGGGGAGTGATGGAATATTAATAAATAAATTAATTTGTTTTTTTTTTATGAAAAAATATACATATAAATATACCTATACATGTTTGTACACCGTTTATTACATATATTATACCAGGGACACACAGGGTACTTCAAGCTCTTCCATTCATAATGACAGGGAAGGTAGATTAGAGCCAGATAAAACAAAAACATAAAGATATAGTTGAGGGGGACTATCTCCACTTCTCTAGAAGAACTTGAGAAACCATATGAAATCTTTTTGTTTAAGTAATAAAATCTAGAATAGTATAGTTTACAGTATATGTATGTACTATACTGAGACTTTTTTTTAAATTGATTAGGTACATTAGTTTCTTAGAAATGATACAATTTTTGTTTTGGTATTAATGGCGGCTGTGATGTATGGCCTGCTAATTTTCGAATTTACTTAGTGTTATGTGATTGTGAAATGTCTCGTGGCTATAGTTAATTTGTATAAGCTGCTCTTGCTCTTGGAGCGATATATTACAATTAACAGCCTTATTATGGTTAGCGAATGTGATAGTTTGGTTTTATGGTTAGCGAATCGATCAAATTACATTCGCTTCAAACGTCAAAAACTAAGCGAACTGAGATATCACCTTATTATGGCTAGCGAATATTCGCTAAACTTATCATTTCGTATGTCAAATCGAGCGAATTAAAATATTTGGTGATATCGAATAATTGTTTGTTATTATTGTTTTTTGTTTATTTTTTTTGTAAATTTTGCTTGGTGTTGCTGCCAAATATGTGAGCGGCAAAGGTAAATCCATACGAAATTATAAACATAACATATAAATCACTCCAAAAATTGAAAATAACTTGGAAATTTTAAAAGAATACAGAAGTAGCAAACGGAGCACGGCCGTGTATGCGTTTCTTTGCCACCTTTGGAGCTGGGCTGTGGATGAGCTACCCAGTCTTCAAAATGCAGTCAGTACCTACTTGGTATTATTTTGGCGCAAGCGTGAATACTTCTCCTTTATGAGAAATTGAAGAGGATCTGCAACAACAAAATTCATATCATCGTGAAACACTTGCCAAGTCGTACCGAACCATAGCTTAGATTTATCCCGAATTATTCTTCGTAGTCTACGTATGGTGATTGTCCTATAATAGCTTGTCATATATTTTCACTATATTTTTAATAAATTCACTATTAAATCCTTTCGAATGAAAATACTCTAGAATACAATAACACGAACAAACCCAACCAAATTTCCTTTTGACGTTCGCAACTATCATTTAATTTGTTTTTTGTTGTGGCAGCAGTTGTTTTACAGGCGAATGAAAAAATTCGCTAACCATAATACCATGATACGGGTGATTCGCAAAAGAGTTCGCTTCATATCGAACGTTCGATTCGCTAGCCATAATAGGGGCCTAAGATAGACTTTCTGTCAAAAATTTTTACAAATAAAAATGTCAATTTAGAAAATTAGTTTCGTATAAGGACGAAGATCATAATATTGTATGTATGTATGTACATACATAGAAAAGGAGAATACTTGAACACATTGGGTAGTCAAGTGCAGTGAGCACTAATAGCTTTTCGTGTACGCTACTTCGACTATGAGAAAATCGAGCATGTAACTGACAAATGGCAATTGGTCAGTTTGGTAACTTACAATTTTTCGTATAACGCACATTTTTCATAAAATCACACGAATTGGTGTTTGTTAACCAAAAAAAAAAAATCAGCATTCACTAGGACTATAATTTGCATGAAGCAAAAGTTTAATATCTCGACGGCAACCTTTTGTCTTTCCCAGTTTTTTATGTAGGTATGTAGGTAGGAATTTTATCCATTCTGCTGCTTTTTAATTATTTTTTTAACAAAAAAGCACGGTAATTTAGTCCATTTATAGGTGTGTTTGGTATCTTTTTTGGCACACGGAATTGAGATCTGTCAAATAGTAGAATCCTCTCAAAGAGAGAGAACTCCTCTCAAAGACAGAAAACTTGCACAAAAGTAAACAAATGCTTTTCAAACAACACTTGGTCAAACCTATCAAATTGTTTTTGTTTTCCACTACGTAGAACTTTCAAAAACTAGCATGTTACCAAACAGACCTTATGGCTAAATAATGCTAAGTTCCACTTGTCGGAAATTGACAAACGACGTATTTTTAGGTCAATTAGAACATTGGCAATTAGAAATAATAATAAACAAGCAGTTTTTCGTTATTTTCACTTGCCAATTTTCTAATTGACGTAAATATACGTCGTTTGCCAATTTCAAATCGACAAGTGGAAACCTAGCATAATACGGAACAAATTCTCTGAGTCAGCTAAAAAAAAGACTGGGAATTCTCATAGCAAATGTTTAGATTTATGCCTTTTATAGGTACGAATCTTGTTCGACATTTTCGAACAAAGCAAATTAAGTTCTCTCGCATACGAATCCGAGCAAATGCTCAAAATTTGGGCAATTGCTATATATTTGAGTAGTCAGATTTTATTAATACGACCCATTATTGTTCGTAACATGGTAGGGACCACTCATAAGTCTTATGAGCACTCATAAATACGCACTAATAGCGGTGGGTGAATAGGTTGAGGCTCTTAGTTTAAGATTGGTCGGTGAATACCGGCCTAAGTCTATTACTACAATGAAGATACGCCTATGAAAGAATTATTTCCATGCGGATATCTTCGTACCTTCCTGGTACCGATACCATTCTTGGAAAGTCAAATATCCATGTTTACATTTAAATACCAAAAAAATATTACACGATTCTAATTAATAGATAAACAACTTCCGTCATAATCTAAGAAAAAAAAAAGCCCGCCCATCTTTATAAAATTTATATGCGTTTCAAGATGAAAGTTTTAGGGTTACATAGCTATTTTGCAGTCACAAATATTTCACGTTTAGTCCAAAAATACCTTCATTAAAAAAAAACAACCTAAACAAGTGCCATGTAGACAACAAAATATGCATACATATATTATATGTATGTATCTATAAAGTAGATATTTTTTTCAATTCAATGTATTTATGAATTACTCAAACCTAGGTAGTGAGTATTTTATGCGCTGCCGAAAAATGCTTTATATTTTTCGATATATTAACTAGCAATTTGTTTATTTACTTGTTATTGAATCAAACAAATCTTCTGCTTTAATTTAATATACAATCATTAACCAACTGTGCAAAATATCGGTACCTACACGTAGTACATTGACGAGCATGTATGCATGGAGTTACAACATCACGAACATGTACCTTCCTAAATTAATAATCAAAAATAAAAGAAACACAGAAAACGAAATTTTTCCACCATTTAATGAAAAACAGAAAACTGGGTTCATGCGTACAAAAAGTAAACTCAGAAAATAATTTCATGTGTAATGTGTGTGTAGCTAGCAATAAACATATTAACTAGATCTGGCACATTTTTGCCGGTTCTTTTTTTTACAAATATTCTTACCGTGAACATCATTGCAATCGTGTACTTTTCGAAATTGCAAACGAAAAAGATTAAATGATGTTTAATTTGGAAATACACTAGCCTGCACTAAAATGTATTTAGCACAAAACGAACGAAAAATTAATTCAAATTAATTTTTCATTGTAATGTGCAGCAAGGGATTCTCTTTCTGGGTGTCTTGAAAATGAAAAAAAAAAAACTTCACGGCTTTTTGTCGAACTCTTATCGGTTTTTTCGCAAGCTATTAACGCTGCTGTATTTTGGTTTTAACACTTCTATTCACTTTATTTTAAGTTAAACATTTCGTTAAATAACGTTATAGTATATACAATAATTATTGTATTTTATTTTCCTATATTTAAAAGTGACAAATATTGAATAATAAATATTTGCGGCCACTTTTTCAGCACTCCGAATTTTATTTCATGCGGTCTGCGTTAGTGCAAAATGGAGACGCGACGAATGTTTTGACGAAGAAAATATGCAATGTTTCGTCAGAATAGCTTAGCGCTCGTCGCCCCATCTTTGTTTTCATACTTTCAAGTATAATGTAAGGTCAGTGTGCAATGACTTACCTGTTTTGTATGCATTTTAAGTGATTTTTTTTTTAAATTATGATTTATATTTTTTTTTTAGAATTAGAACTTAAGAACTTTATTTAGTATATTATTTATGAACTTGTTTGTTTGTTCGCCCAGAAAAACATTCGTGTGTTTAATATACCCCATCTCCACGAGACATTTTGAAAGACATAACTAAAGTAGGCTACACACTATTATTCTTGAAATTACATTTCTATACTGTCATTTCCTATCATTTCATTCTGAGATATACACTATAATTCCGGAAATGACATTTCACTTCATCATTGTCGCCATCATTCTAATCAAAAGTTCCCATTCCAAGTAACACACTGTCATTTTGACATCATTCCAGCAAGAATATCATTTCCAAAAGTATAGTGTGTACTTTAATCATTGTTGAGCTTATCGTTTTTGGGTGCGGATGATTGATTTTTTTTTTAAACAAATGATAAAGAAATTGCTTATGTGTGTCCCAAAGAATGCCGTGAAATTCCTCCAAAACTTCTTTTGGATCAGTAGGAGCCATTATTTTAAAAATGTTGCTTCCGAAACACATACAAACTCCACTGAAAAATACTGAATGATGAAATTTACCTACACATTATCATTTAAATCATAGAAAAATCCAAGAAAAATTTCAACCCTCATCATTGTCGCCATCATTCCAATCAAAAATTCCCATTCCAAGTAACACACTGTCATTTTGACATCATTCCAGCAGAGACAATTATATAGAGATGTCTCACGCTTATGGAACAAAGTGTCCTATGAAATCAAAAAGCACAGAAAAACAAGCTTTTAGAATAAGCTACGAACACAGAGAATAAATGAATAATTTATTGTCTGTGCTACGAACATATAGCAACTCACCACCAATACCAAAAGCAGGTAGCGAACAATTTTATAACTCACCACACAAGAACAAATTCCGCATGGGTAGATTTTATTTCTGAATGGCCCAAGGAGAGTTGAAAATGAAACCAATTTTTTGGTCTGCTTTGCTTTGAATTATAAAGGTAAAGAGGAAGGGGTGAGTGCAGGTGCTCAGTTGTATTGTAACATTATGTATACTGTATACGCATGTATTATGAATATTTTTGCAGCTCTTGTCCATGATGTGTATTAAAGTATTAACAGGTCTGTTCCTTTACTTTTTGCTCCAAAAATAGTAAATTATTGAATTTCAAGGAGTGGGGGTAAAATTCTCTCAGAGTAAGTCAAAATCACCAAAAAGTAAAGGAACGCGATTAACCACAAAAGCTGCTACAAACGAAATGTCATAAACATATGTGAAGCAAAAGTAACCAGAGTGTTTTTGTATGATTTTGGATTTTACAGAAAAGTCCACCCCTGATGATTTCCCAGAACCAATACAGTATGCAATATATTGCGAAATGCAAATTTTAACATTCAGAACGTTCAACTTTCATCTATGTTCCTTTTCTCTCCATTTTTTTACTTTTTCAATTAAAATAAAAAAATGCAAATAATTCAAACAAGTGAAACAGCTGACTTTGACAGATAATTCAATTTCTACTGGATGAAATTTGTCCAGTAAGAAATAGTAAGATTTTTTAGTGAGAGGGGCACTTTTACTACTTTTTTGTGTAAAGGAACGCGATTTATCTAAAACCAGTAAGAATCAGTAAGAATCAGTAACAATTTTCAAGTAAAGGAACAGACCTAATATGTCGGAGAAGAACAAAACCGGGTTTGCTTTGGATATTCTGTCGATGCAAAAATATATTTTGACCTAGTAGGCGAACAAATGATGAATATTTTTTTTTACTTAGAAGAAGACATTTTTTTTACCATTTGTTCGTTTCTCGTTTTTTCAACTCTTTGTTCGTTTCTCGTTTTTTGCGTTTTCTCCGTTTTTCGTTCGTTTGCACTTGATATGAAAACACTTTTTTTCTCTTTTCGTGCAAAGTTGGGGTTATTTTTCGCTGAAAACAAACTGTTTCATTCGGAATAATGAGACAAAAATGTTTTTTTATTTTCTTGCAGTACATAAGAATGTACATAATGTATGTTGGGTACGTCTAGGTATGTAATTCTTATTCGTTGTTGGTGCTTCTTATTTTAAATAATAGTAGATTTATGTATGTATGTATGTACATATGTCAATATTTCAAAGTTTAGATTAGTAAAGCGATTTTATGGGTAGGTATATAGATTTATGCAAATAAAAAAACTAAGAATACCTAGGTAGTTTTGTCTATCAATTTAGGTATCATGTTTAGAAGCAAACACGTAGGTATGCTTGCGTATGTGTTTTGAAATAAAATGTTTTTTAACTAGTTTTTAACCCTTCTGACAAAGGATCAAAGGTCTGGCTGGACCTTCATACATTTTGTATGGAAATTATTCGAAAACAATGAAATAATTTAAGTTTTTTTTTGTTGTTTTGGACATGTTATTATGTTGTTTGCGGTTAAAAGTTGTTTTTATACATGTGTATAAATGTATAAAAACAACCAAAGTATTTTGTTGATTTACACACTTATGGCATTTATGTAATAGAATACTGTGCTGAAAATAGACAAGCTCTTTGCATGCAGTGCATACAAATCTGGCTTTCCTTTGCGTTGGGTCGTTTTCTTTGCAAATTCTGCACGTTACTGGGCCGGTGATTTCTGGCTACCACTGGGTTGTGGAATACTTTGTTGTAATGGTGCTCCAAAGAAAAATTCGATGTCATATCAAACACCCCTATAATCTTTGGATTGTTCATCCCTGCTCCGATCTGAGGGGTAACTAACAGCTCAATCAAAGAATGCAGAAATTGTCGATGTGCATTGGTTTTGTTCGCTCTCACATTATTTACGATGTCGACAAGAGTGGTTTTTTCAGATGAAAAACAATTTATATGGATCATCCGGATGAATATAAATTATTTCCATGATTTGAGGTAGAAACCAAGTTTCTTAGAACGTTACCAGCTGCGAAGAAGGTGTTATAGTCTGCGGAGCGATTTCATGGTATGGAACTGTTGATCTGGAGTTTCCTACACTAAAAATTACCGCAAATTCGTAGAAGTAGATATTGGAAGTAGCTTTCCCTAAACTTTGCAATGTCTTTGGACCAATATCTTGGACATTCCAACAAGATAATGCACCAATCTACACTGCAAGGAGCATTAAATATTGGATCTCCGAGCAAAATGAGAGCTTGCTACTATGGCCATCACACTCACCGGACCTTAATATTACGGCAAATGTGTGGGGATGGATGGTTCGCAGAGCCTACGATAACGGACAACAATTTGACAATAGTGAACCACTCATTACTGCAATTAAGGCAGCATGGAGTGACATTTCGTTAATCCATTTAAAGAAACTTCATAATTCACTTCCCAAAAGGGTTTATGAAGTTATTTTAAATAAAGGTGGTAGTGGTAGGTGGTACAAAATACTAAAAGAGGAAAAAAATAACTTTGGTCTTACTATTTCTTCATTTTAATTAATTTAAGCAGATGTTTCTATTCAAGTGGGGCAAAAAAAAACTGTGTTTTTTCGCAGGAATGCAAAAATGCATAAAATAACAATCTAACATGACTTTTTGCATTATTCTAAGTAGGTACCTATGCATTGTTTTTTGGTATGGATTCCCCTTTTAGAAAAATAAACAATAAAGCTGCATTTTGAGCTGACCAAAGCGCTAAACGGTTAAATCGTAAGAAATATCGTTGTTTCTATTCAAGTGGCGCGGAGTGTTTGTTTTTCTCTGCCTCCGCAGCAGAAAAATGAGTTATCGTTTTTCAATTGTGCAATGCTTTACGCAGCCCACTGAATTCTTCAAGTTAGTTTCTTTTATTTGTTTGTAAACTTTTAAAACACAATTTTACAATTCTGCATCACACTACTATCACACTACTATTTTTTTGTACAGTCGATTTCGCATTACAATCCAAACTTTTGGTAATATTTTTTTACCTTTATTTGATATTAAATGTTTTAGGAGTTGCATTTGTTAGTTAAATGCCATCCCAAATTGCATCAAAAAAATGTACATATATACATAGGTGGTTTCTAATTAATTTGAAATTTCTTAGCTTTATACAGCCCCCACCCAAACGCACTTCTACAAAAAAAAAAAAAGGAAAAAACAGGCCACCAGAATCATCCCTACGACCACCGTCTACCATACAGTAAAACAGTGTCAAAAACAAAAAACCCCCCCATCCACCCCTTTTTCTGATTTGTGAGAAAACAAAAAGTAAGAAAATTTCATATCCAATTTAAAATAATTACATACATATTATCATTCATCGCAGACAGCCTCGGCCAAGAAATATTTTTGCGTCATTATCTACACCCGTTTTGTATTTACCTTCTCCCCCATGTTCTTGAACATAAACTTTCGTTCATCCACAAAAAACGAAAAACAGTACACACATCGAATGGTTTCGTACGTTTTCCCGCCTTCTTATTCCTTTTAAACAAGTGTGTATCTACCTCTTCCCCCCTCTGCATTTTCGTTCCTTCACTTAAAACGAAAAATAATACACATCAACTGATTTTGCTCTTCCCCCTTCTTACTCCTCTTCAGATATTGAATGAGAAATCGACAACCCATGGTGAGTTCAATGAAAAACTTTTTTGTGGGTTTGTGGATAAGAGAAAAGCGTTTCGTTTGCGGTTGCTGTCTCTGCTGTTGCTTTGCGTTTTGTCTGCTTGACCTTTGTCTGCTTTCGAAAATTCTGAAGACACTTTTTTGTATGGGCATGAGACATCTCTATATAAGTGTCTCTGATTCCAGCAAGAATATCATTTCAAAGATGATAGTGTGTAGCCTACTTAAGAACTCGGCACAAAAATATCTCGTGGAGACTCCCAGTGCCGTAACTAGTGTCGTTTTCAATTGGACTTTTCAGATTTTGCTCTCAAGATTTCAGATTTTCCGTGCTGATTGGAAAACAAACGGGATTGATCTGTTTTTCTGCAATAGTATCTCGTGTTGAATCCGAGATTCACAAAAATTGATCTAGAGCAAAAAAAAGGACTTTTTTGGTCGGTTGGAAAATGAAAATTGTACTAGAGCGCTAAAAATTGCTCGAGATAAAAAAAAAGTGTTTTTTTTTTTTGCCCAATCGAAATCGACAAAGGCGCCCGGTGCGAGCTTCTATTGTCGATTTCGATTGGGCAAAAAAAGCATATTTTTTATATTGAGCAATTTTTAGCTTCACTCTCGCTCTCGGTCACCTGGCTCTGAGTTAATTAACATTCTGTTTGTACTGTTGTGCTAAATAGCTCGGCAAAGTACATGATGCGCATGTGTTGAGAAATATAGGTACTCTTTGGAAAAATGGAAAATTATTGGCGCCCACCCCAAGATCAGTGCTTTTAGGTGATTCTACTTACCCTCTTAAAGAATGGCTAACTACGCCTAAGTGTAATAATTAAGAAGATCCTGTCCTGTAGATTTTCAACAGGGCGCATAAACGTACACGGTGTTTAATTAAAAATTGCATTGGTATCTTAAAAGAGAAGTTCCGTTGGCTCAACAATTTGAGAGTACAACCAATTCACGCTGATAACACAACGTAGGCTGACGCTTACATATTTGTCGGGAAGTCTATACTAATATTTCTACACTAATAATATCTGCTCTAATAATTCCCAGGGAAATATTAGTGCCTGAACATATTTTTATGAAACTCAATTTTATTAGTCCATACATTATTAGAACTAATAACTTTGAAATTATTAGTATTAGACTAATAGTTTTATGAAATAGGGCGCAGGTGTCACACTAGCAGCGATTACGCCAGATAAATTCAAAGAATGCGCTGCACAGGGCACGTAATTAGCATTATCATTTATTTGCTTTATTTGGCCTGCACTCCGCTTTATTTTCCAGCCATATTACTTCCATTGGCCACGGACATCTTGTATGTTCAATCCGTCCACTTCTAATTCCTCTAAAAAATTTTTCGTCTCTTTATGAGACTGGATGAAATCTATAAAACGTTCTTCGATGGTCACTTTTTGTTCGGATATTGTTACGAATCTCGATATTCGTGACATCTGTTCTTGATGCGATACGTCTGACGTAGTGGAGACGATTGAAACGATTTTTCTTATATCGTCCATAGTATCGCCATTTATGAGCCGAGCGATGACAGAGGTATGTTAAATGAAAGATCGTGGCGCAAATTCATAGTCAGCCCATGAATGGCCAACTATAGTTAGCGGGCACTAAATAAAAAACCCGGCTATAACTTTTCGTTATTCATAAACACATTTTTGCCTGTGTATTAGTTGGTATCGACTTTGGTGTGTTTTTGTAAAGTGATTTGAACGAACAAACCCAAATGTCAAAATATTATATGAGAAATTTATAGCCGACTCCAATTATTTAAATTTTAAAGTGACGTTTGGCTCATTTTAGATTTCAAGCTGGCTATAATTTTAAAGTCTACTATAACCTCCTGAGACCCCGTGTGCAACATATTGGACATCAAGTTTTTTCTGTATAAGAAATGTAAGAGGGAAATTTACGGTTAAATTTCAATGTACATCGTATTGTGTATATTCATTTAAGCGTTGGCAGCAGTGACATTTGTATCCATTAGGGCAGTGATGCCAGATTGTGGGTAATTACCCATTTTCTGGGTATTTCGCAACTCAAAATAAGCTAAAAGGGCGAAAGGGTATTTTCATAGCACCCGGGACAAAATTTGGGGATTCTACGGTTTGTGAGGCGGCGCTGTTTGGAAATGCCAGTTTGTAAATCTCGATAAGCCCAAAATATAAAGTTACAACCAATTATTAATCGCTTGGTCTTAGGAGATATCGAGGTTTAAAAATTAGTTTTTTTCCTATGGAAATTCCATTGAAATTAATAATTATTTTGCCTCGGTACAAAAAAAGTGCTGCATATTTTTTTTGCAAAATGTTAACGAAAATCTATTGGTTCCTAACTTAGAAAAGATTGCCCAAATTGCGTTGGCTCTACCTTCACTCAAATGCCGAGGCAGAACGAATTTTTTCAATTGTAACCGATGTTAAATGCAAAAAAAGAAATCGGTTAGGAAAATACATGATAAACAGTATTTGTCCAATACAATAGTCATTTCAATCAAGAAATAATATAATATAATAACAAAAAAATAATAATAGTAAAAAAAAATTATAAGTACTTTAACGAGATAATTGCGATTTTCACAAAAATTGGTTAAAAACAATAAAATAAATCTGTGTTTGAAGACAAATATCATGAAAATTAAAACACAGATGGTTATAATTTATAACAGTTTCAAACACGAATAAATTGTCTATAAAATGAGTGCTTTTTGGTTGCTCTAAGTTTAATATTGTTTTGTTTCTTATCTAAGACTGAATTTGTTTTTTTTTTTTGATTATTTGTTTATTTTTTTTGTATGTATATTTTCGTGGGTAATCTAGTGGGTATTTTCCAACAACGGCGTGGGAAAAAAGGGTTTTTTCGTCATTGCTGTGGGAAATTTGTTGCATAAAGTCTGGCATCACTGCATTAGGGGGGTACACACGATACGACCGATCTGACGGACCTGGTCGGATGGATGTCTGACAGCCCGATGTCGTTAGCGTACACATTGTCCGACATGTTGCCCGACCTCACTTTGCAAGTGGATTTGAAAAATATCGCACGTACTGAGAGCAGCGCTTATGATTGATAAAATTTTAAAGAAAACATCTAAGAAAGAAAAAGGAATCGAATTTGGGTACAGGAATGGATGAAAAAGCTAAGAAAGTTTTTTTTATATTTATTTGCTAACAGAATAACAAGATTGAATTCTCCAGACGATTATCAGAATTTTTTATATTTCCATTTTTTTTTTTCTCCAAAATTCAAAATTTCAAAACACAGCCATAATTAACCCTCCGCCAACAACCAAACCGCTTGAAATACATTTCGGAAATGAAAATTGCTCTAGGTCGGACGGACAAGTGTACACATTATCAGATATGTCCGTCCGACCACCAAAATATCAAAAAAATTTGAAAACCATCCGACATGTCCGTCCGGCGGTCGTTTCGAGCGTACACACACGTCAGACTTGGCCGGACAGACCAAGTCCGTCAGATCGGTCGTATCGTGTGTACCCCCCTATTAACATATCTATAATGTTTCTAAGTGAATTCTTTCCCTAAAACCAGAAAAAAAATTTCTTTCACAATACGGCTTGGGTCTCGGGAGGATCAATTAGTTTAGCATTATTTTTCTTGCTTTTTTAAACATTGTAAATAATATGAATGACAGATTTTAATTTTAATACACTGGATGGTTCCATTTAGAGAGAATAAGAAATTAGGAAACGCAACCAACTTCACTGATTGTGAGCAGCGGCCATTATTAAATTTGTATTGAGCACGCACGCATGCGTGGAAAGAGTTCAATAAAGAAATTATATTATTAAAAGAATAGTTAGGCCCTTTTCACTTTCTTTTGTTTACACAACTTAATATACAATTGTTTTTTCTTCAAAATAAACAAATAACATAAATAAAAAATTAATTAATTTGTTAGATATAGACCCAATGTATAGTATATTATACCCCCCTTTTCTGGGAACCCCCCCCCCCCCCCCTCACTTTTTTTTAAGGTCGAAATTTACTCTCAGATTAGCCCTATGCTATGAGTGACCATAAGTAAATGTAACATCAAAGACATCGTCATTCTGGTTTTAGCTTGGGTCTCAGGAGGATAAGGTGACTATGAGTAGGTAGCAAAAAGTATATTTTAGGTTATGTAGGTGAATAAATTCTTTTATCGTCGGCTCTATCTGACTATGAATTTGCGCCATTGTTTCAACCGTACCCAAAAAAAATTGTTTCAATCCTCCCCAACCCCTTCTTTAGGTTAAACAAATGTATATACATAGTAGTGGTAACAATAATGACACATTAAAACCAGTCACCATGTTGTATTTTAAACTCTTCACTTCGAACACAAAAATACACTCAATACTCTCATATGAATAAAAACAACAGGTCTGATTGATCCTGTTTAGGATTAAACTTTCGTGGGAGATCGCATTACCTGCGTAGTATAGAATTACTGCATGTTCCTCATCACAGAACAAATTACGGGATGCATGAGCCTATTAACCGCATGAGTAAAATCGATAACTTAAATGTAAACTTTCTTGACTTTAATCTTAACAAGATTACACTTAAAAATGTATTGCGTAATGTAGTTCCTCGAACATAAATTCTAATTATGTATAATTGTTCTTATATTTGTTTATTTATTGCTAGTGTTAGTGTTAAAATGTAGCGTAGCCTTACCACTAACACCAGCACGAAATGATGAACCTGTTGATGCATATTTTGTCCTGGCAAATTTCTGCTTATGGCTGTTGCTTGTATTAAGCACACCATGACACAGATCTGATAGTGTTTAAAAAAAACAGTTATAAAGAAAAATCCGAACAAAAATACTTACTTTTGGTTGTCAATATACAATAGGCCTCCCGTAAACAACTGAAGTGCGCGATGACCGAAGCAAGTCTGAGGTTCGCTCGAACCCGTTGCCGCTTCGTGCGCCTTTTAGACCCAACCGCGCACCACATACGGTAACGGTTCGCGAAATATTTGTGTTGTTTCATTTCAACCATCCTTTGTTTCAACCGTACGCCGTACCCAGTCTCCCCTAAAATACTTTAAGGAGGCGTTGTTAAAAGATTAGAAGCAAGAGACGTATTTTGTTTTTAGTATCAATGGATAGCATTGACTTGGAATACATAAATGTGTTCTTAAAAGAAAACGCGACAAAAATTCAGATAATGCAACATAAAAAGTCTTGTTCGTTCTTGTTTACAAATCACGACAAAGCATGACGGGCTCATGAATTTGTATTTCAAATTTGAAAAATGTGAACAAGGAAAACTGCCGGTCATTCTTAGGTATTTATTTGCGTTTTTAGTAATTTTTAAAAAGAGATCTGCTGCTACTTTTAACACATGCCCAGATGAGAATCGCTAACTATCGTACCATCTAGAATTTCTGTAAATAATTGATTAAATAAATAACGATATATTGAATTTAAATAAATTAATAGATATTTAATTTTTATTTTGATCTATAAATTATGAAGCAACAGAGGAATTTGTTTTTTTTTTTAATTCTGTATGTATATGTATAACTTATACTAATTATTGTCATTTGTTTACATTACTACTATACAAATGATTGTTTAACTACGTTATAATATTTATTAAAATATTAAACAATAAATAAATTGTCTTACGCCGATGCCTACACTTAACTTATATATGTTGTGGTTCGTTTTTCGTTTCGCTTAATTATATTACATTAAAAGAAATGAGGGCTTGTCGGTGTCGCACCGTTGCCTACATGATATGTTCTACTTAAATCCAAATACATTTTGTTTTATTTATTTATTTTTAATTCTAGTCGCTTCACATTCAATCCGTTTGACTGTGTCATTTCCGATCGATGACAGTCAGATATAATGGTGCATTTTACTTTTATAAATGCGCACTGGAATCGAAATCAGTTCATTAATTTTGATTTTTTGTTAAGTAATGAGGCAAATGTGAGAAAAATAAATAATTAAGTAATTAATTGACAAAAAAAATTAATTTAATTTAAGGATTTACGAAACTATGGTATCATATTTGGTTCTTGTAGTGCTCCCGTCGAGTATTTAGGTTTACAAACACACCCGCTTTCGACGAGCACATAGTCCTGGCCTGTCAATGTTACTGGACCTAGCGGTATGACCAAAAATAGATATGGGACATAGGTTTGTGTGCATTCTCCGCGAACCACATCGCATTCAGAAGATCTAAAAGAAAAAAGCAATTTGTTAATGGTAATCTAGTTAATTTCGGATGTATAAAAAAAACGGGCAGTTATGTGATATACATATGTGCGTATTGTACATATGTATTTAAAGTACGATGGGATAAAATTAGAATAAAATTGAAACACGATGTTCGATGAGGAATTTTGATAGGATGAAGCTAAAGCGAACAACCGAACCCAATAACGCCTTAACGCAGAGATTCCCATTTTTTTAGCGAATCCCCATTTCGATAGTAATAAAAACGATTGTTCCTTGTAGTGTAGTTGTAAGCGTAAGCTAAAAAAAACAGTTTCGCATCGGTAAGTCGTCACAAATGGAAGCAGAACCATAATAGCCTTCTCAACGACTGCAGTGTAATCATCTTTAAGTCCAATCCAAATGTAATTCAAATTAGAATCTTCTGATTCGATTTTTTATTTTAGAAGGGATGAACACTTAATGTCGGTAAAATTCTCATACTCTGACACAGTTAGCATCGATGGTTTGGTATGACTTGGGAATGGATTCTGTAGACCCAGTCGATGCTCTGTAACTTCTCCGGGAAATACTCTTTCAAGGATTTTTTAAGGTTAATCAAACATCCAAATGATGGTTGAATGTTGTAGAAATAGGGTAGGCACTGGCTGGCTTTAACTTGGCAAAGCCCAGTGTTGTAACTGTTACTACACATCAATTGTGTTTATTTTACCTCCAAGTGGTAGCCATCGGATACTGGTCTCTGCCCACTCGGGCACGACTTGCTAAACTTAGAAGCGCGGGTGCTGACCAAGGCAGCACTATAATACACGTACTAGTCAGGGTCTTGGAAAAAAGATTGGTGGCAGATGAGCTCCTAGTGGGCTAACGGCAGCGCTCACACCCCCGTAGCGGGCTACTGACACTGGTTCACCCCGCCCCTCATCCTAGGAGTATACAACGATCTGGCCCTTCAAGTTCGGGGTTGTGCGTGAGATTGACTACCTAAACATGTAAAAAATCATTTAGTTCCGAAACAACCAAAAGCCTCGGAAAAGGAAGGATCTACTGTTGACAACCTCGCTAAACGAAATAAGGACAACGACGTTCGGATCTGCACCTGGAATGTTCGTTCACTGAACGGTGACGGGGCACCCGAACAACTGGCAGAGGCCCTAGACTGCTATAAAGCCGATATAACCGTCATCCAAGAAGTGCGATGGGATGGGCGCTACCAAAGATAGTTTCTACGAGCTCCTCGACAAAACATACTAGCAATGCCCTAAACATGACGTTAACATTGTATTGAGCGATTACTTCAATAAAAATACAGAACTGCTCGCTTTAATTAAACGAACACCAAGAACACATTTTTACAAATTTTTGGATCACTCTAGCTAGGATTCAAAACTATGAGGGTTGTTTGAAAAGTTTTGAGCTTGAACTGAAGGTTCACGGTTCAAATCCAGATGTGTCGAAAAATGTATTAATTACGAAATAAAAATAAGTTGATCAATTTCTGAAGTTAATGCCAAAACCTACTCCGAAGGCATAACACTGGCAGTAGGATGGTTGTATCGCTGTAGAAATTGGTCACAAATTGGAGAAAACTTCTGTTAACGGGGACGGATTTTTTTTGATATGTATGCACATATGTAACAGCATGATTTGTTTATACTAGCGCGCATAAAAAAAATCCCTACACACCAATACAACCCTAAATAAATTTGTATGTAACATAGTTACATGCGCTTCTTCTTGTGCCGTAAGTGCAATCTCAGGCATTCGCCGCAGTTTTATTTACCATCTTTTCATCTGACAAAAACCGTTAGACATCTGGGGAGTATTTTTTTTCCTAACTGTGCTCTGTGCGTAGAGGTGGAGAACTCTCGATTGCACTATCGATTATAATCGATAGTTTCCACTATCGAAAACAATCGATACTTTTTGACCACTATCGATTGTTTCGATAGCCATTTAAATATAGAATTTCAAAATTTTCTTTAAATAGTCGATACCTAATGAACGAAGTATATCTAAAGTTTCACAGAGGAACCCGATCTAATAAGCCAACTGTCAAAATGGCTTTAACTTAAAAAGGGGATTCCCCATTTTATGAGTCAGTAGTAGAAATAGGAGTTGGTCTTTCAATTATCTCTGTCTATACGTAGGTAGGTATGCATTTTATGATGTATGAACCTAAAAAGCTGGACCGGGTTTCTTTAAAACGTGAAATCTAATCTCTCTCGGTGAGAAAATTTATTTAATATGGTGCATTTAACTTTTTTTATTGTAGTTGATAGTCAAAAGCATACTATCGATAACTATAGATGACACTGACTATCGATATTTCTCCACCTCTATCTGTGCGCCTTTTTATCTAGAGTCATATTCTGTAACATACTGGTCATACTTAGTGCTCCTCTGTTGAATATTGCGTGTGCTTAAATGCGTGTTGTTCTCAAAATAGTATGTTGCTTGTCATTGAAAGTGAAAGGCCTAATTGCAAAAGTTGGTGTTGAAATTGGAAAAAGATTTTTATTCGACCCGAAAGAGCACATATTTAAGAGTTTACAAATAACAGGTGACTCCTAGGGCCTGTACCAGAAAACTACAAGTCTTGTACAACAGGCGAATTTCAACAAGTAACAATGGTTTCTGTACCACAAAGCTACAAGTGAACTTGACAATTAACAAGTGCATAAGCGAACCTTTGCAATTGGGAAATAAACCATTTCCCTACTTTCTGTACCACAAAGCTACAAGTGTAGACAAAATCTAACAATTGATAGTTACATAATGAAAAAAATTAACGTGTGAATGGAGAATTGTAACGTCCTAAGAAGTCAGGTTTTAAAAGGTTTCAAGGAGGTATTTAAATCTTAAATTACTCTTGTCTCATTGATGCACAAATTTTTAAATGAAAACTGTATTTTCATTTGTATATTCAAGTGTGGGAAAGGGAGGTTCGTACTGAATTATCAGTATTAATATTTTTAATTTTCGTCAGTGCAGATTCATGTGCGCCGAGTGCAGAATATTTTAAAGTACATATGTTCAATGTTTTTTTTTTTTGATTCGGATGAATCGATTTATCTATTTATTATTATAAATACTGTTAGATGTTTTCTTATTTTGGCAAAACAAATCAATAAACAAAAAATTAATTGATGAAGAACAACTTCGCCTATTTAAAATCTCTACATTGGCTTGGTTATGGAGCTCAGTGACATGCATGGCGTTGGTAAGAAAACTGTTTGTTGTTGTGTAGTTGAAGCTACATCTGCTGGCCTGAAAACGTGGGCGAAATTATTCAGCAATTTATTTGAAAAGCGAGGCATGCCGGAAGCTTGCGGTACAATCGACGGAATTCTCATTAATATATGAGAATCGTTTGTCAATCGCCATGGCAAACATTCTATAAACGGTATGACAATGTGCGGACCCGATCTCAATTATATTATCTAAGTGCCAACTGGCCTGGAAGTGTCCATGACGCAAGGGTATTCTGCAACACCACCCTGTTTTAAAAAATTAAAAGGGGATGAAGGCCATTTCCTTATGCAGTATCCTTTAAAAACTTGGCTTTTACCACCTACAGCTTCATCAAGTGCTTCTGCTGAGAGGTATACAATAGCGCGCATAAACGTACACGGCGTTTGATAGAGTGTGCATTTGACGTACCAAAAGAAAAATATCCATGTCACTAACATGACAATTCTGTATATTTCCAATACTTTTGTGTTCTCGAATTTTCGATAGCACGCTTTGCTGACCAGTTATGCTAATTTGCCTGCGCATCGTTTAGCCGTCACGGAATTACTTGTACAAATGACTTGTACAAGAAAAGGAAATTTGCACATTTTACAAGTGGAGCGGTTTTCTTTTGGGGTACAGAAATTATAGCTACTTGTTAAATCTGCATTTTTAACAAGTGCCTGTAGAATTGTTAACTTGTAGTTTTCTGGTACAGGCCCCTAGTAGTTGTATGTATTTTAAATTGAGCATTTGTTCTGAGTGCAATGCGTAATATTTAGGAAGGTCCATTGAAGAGGTGTTAAAGACTTTGGACGGGATCGAGGAGAAATTACAACAACCCAAAGGGCCAGTAGCTGAAGATGCGATGAAAATATTGTACGCGGTTTTTTCAGCAAATAAACGAAAAAGCGCTGCAAACCCCAAATTGGACTCAAATATTAAAGTCAGCGACGCGACGTGACATCTCTTATCTTGGCTCCACCAGGTTCTGCCCATATTGAGAGATCCTTTATTTCATTCAAAGCTTTTCTGAGAGATAATCGCAGGCGATTGTTACCAGCGAACTTCAAAATGTTTTGGGTTGTGCAGAGCTACTACAATGTTAGTAATAATGTATAAAAACCTTTTTTGCCTTTATTGTCTTTTTTTGGTCAACAAAATTATAAGCAACCCTGATTATAAGCAATGACAAAAACTTTAGACTACCTATAGAGTTAGTTGAAACTTGAAACCTTACATCTGAGTTTCCTATCACTACGCCGATCTGTCTGTCTCTCGTTCTTGTCCTTCATGTGTGTAAACATTGTAAGGGTATTCATACCATGGCCCCTTTAGCGTGTGTAAATTATAAAATATAATTATAAAAATAAGATGGTGGTCATCGTTAACCCATTTCCGGCGGCTACCAGTTTCCCTTGAGCTAGAAACTTGGAATTGCAGATTCTGCTAATTTTTGGTCTAATTATCGGGAATCAAAAAAACTTTTTTTGCAAAATCTTAAAATTCAATTTCGATTTTTAACGTCATATTTGAATGTACTAAAATGTATTTCAATATTGAATTCCTTGCAAAAACTCATAACAAAAATTATTTTTTAGATTAGTATACTGGAACATGAAAAATGCTACCTTAACATTTTGACAATCTCGAATTTTCAAGATGCTATAAAAAACTGTAAAAACAATTTTTGAGAAAAACGCAAAAACAGTTCAATTAGATAATTTAATGAACTCTCAAAATCAATAATTGTTTCATTAAAACTCTTCATCAGATAAGATTTATATGCCAAAATTTAGCACGTTGCGCTTCCGCAACGTTATGTTAGACGGGAATGGGAAGCCTTCTGGAGCAACAATAGCTTTGTTTGGTGTCAGCCTTAGGGCGCACTGGATTCGCACCGATGCGTTCGATATTCGCAGTGCTATACTGAAAACGCACTGAAAATGCCATATAGAGCGGTTAATAAAAAAAGTGAAAAAAAAAACTAAAATTAACACAATTTGATTTATGTTTAGTTACCAAAGAATGACACTTGTCAGGGCAAGCTATTTTTGTTTGATGAAACGGAGGTTGACCTGGGTGGGGACATCGAACGAAGCTAGAGATAAAATAAGCCAATATTCACTCGGTTACGGTTTAAAAACTTTTAGTCGATATCTATGGACCTCGTGCTTCCCACTTCAAGATTGAAATTCAATGTTATGTGCGCCCATCTCAATTCAAAATAATTAATAAATCGATGTAAAATGAATGTATATCAGTATCATTCATTGAAATCATGTCTAGCAGGTTTCATTGATCACCAAACATCACTTTCTGTCCAACTGTCATAATCCAACGCGTGTATTATGAATAAAATTTCACATTACGTGCTAATTATAATTAACGAGTTATAATTTTTTACAAAGCGAAAAAGTACCTCTTTAATCTAAAAAGAACAACAATAAAAAGTGAAAACCAGAAAATAAACAAAAAATGCGAAGAAACCAATAAGAATACATCAAAAGACTCTTGCACCTGGAGAAAGCATCCGGTGAGCCATTCTTCAACCACAAAAAGAAACTAAAGAAATACTAAAAGAAATTTTGCAGAAATAACCAAACGGCTGGCCATTATGATACAAATTAATTGGCCATATACCAGTAAGATTTTTATTGCAGACGTACTGCAAATCGAACAACAGGAATTATGCGTACAACTGAAAACGCTTGGAACTTTTGACTTAATGCGCTTACACGTGTTCGTGTGCAACTGATGTGAAATTAAAAGTGGACCCTAATACGACGGACTATAAGTACCTTAATATTTTCTCCAACTGTCATGTTCTTTTACCTACTTCAGTAAAGACTGTGTGTGATTTTTATGAGATCGCATTGAGAAAGAAATGCCCGTGAAAATGAGGAATTTATGAGTATAAATCCTCTTTGCCAGAATTACGAAGACGAACTAGTTTCTCTGGCATTCGCTTTGCCTAGATAAATCAATCCGATTCAATACGTGACTTTGCATGCACAAAAGAGGCCGTAATCTCACCTTAATGCTACCATTGTCATCGATTGAGATTAGTAAGTCAAATTGCAGCAGCCACCGGCCCGGCCGGCAGCGTAGGTATCTGACGACGACGGCGGCGACGGCGCTATTGACAAGTGCTTAACGTGTTTACAGAATGTTAATGAAAGTTGGATGTGTACATTGTTGTACTGACAACCTCATTTATTTGACATGATTAACTTTCAAGGGGACGACCGTTGCTGCTTTTGAATCGAAGAGATGGAACACTTGACTATGGGTAATGTTTGTGGAGTGTGGGCATCTCTGAAGCTGTACTGTAGTGGTAATTGAATGGCACTTGACTAACAATTTGAGAGTCATTGCACATAAAAGTGCTTGTATTTAACGTTTTGAGATGATTGAACCAAGCCGGTGCTACCTCGATAATGTGAATTTCCCGATAATGTGGAATCATAAATCTATACATTACCCTCACTAAAATTTGTATTCCCTTCTCTGAGCGAATAGAGCATACCAACATATTGATCCATAATAGGAGATCTATTTACTAAGAGCGGCCGCACTGGAACCATCAGTGCGATGAGAACAACACCAACAACGGGACTGGAAGCAATTCTTAACCTGCTGGCTCTGGATCTCTATATGCAGGAGACCGCAGCAAAGAGCGCTCTCAGGTTAAGTCAGTCAAATTACTGGAGACCTAATGCATATTGACATACCCAGATACTTGGCAACTACCTCAATGGTGATATCAAATCAGACTGCATTGTCGAAAACCCCTTCTCCTGGACTTTTCCAAACAGAGAGAAGTGGGAGAAAAACGAGGTACCTCAAGGTGCTAAGTCTATCTACACAGAGGGGTCAAAGATGGACATAGGTATAGGAGCGGGTTGCTTTTAGGAGGAAGTAGGAATAAATAGCTCCATACGACTCCCAGACCATAGCAGCGTTTTCCAGGCTGAGGATCTAGCAGTGACAGAGGCCCAGTTGGTGTCAATGATGACAATATCGCGAGACGATATCACTATTTACATTGATAGCCAGGCGGCCATAAAAGCAATAGCTGCTACACAAATAACATCTAAGCTTACGAGGGGCGCCTGCCCGAAGTTTTTTTTACAAAGAGACACACAGGCACAAGAAGTGCAAAAGTGTACATTACATTAATTTCTTTATTTAAATAAACGAGTCTTATTCTCATAAGTCCATAGTTAGATATTAATTAGGGAACTTAAACCAAACAAAAAAAAAACATGATTGCACGTCAGTGAATTAACAGCGATTGAAGCATCCCGTTTATTTTTTTTATAATTATTGTTTTCCAAGCAAATACTTGAAAATATCTACATTAATTTCATATTTTATTAGTAATTTTCATTTGTTTTTTTATTTATTTTCCATGTTTAGAACTAGATAATTTGTGATTTTTGATTGCATTCGCTTCCCATGCGCAGGTATTTTCATGCGAATGCGATTCGTCAAATTTTGTGTGGAGTGCGAATCGACTGCGTTTTCGGTAATAGCAATTTTTTTTACCGACAACCGTTCACTTTCTTACCGACGTTTTCAGTAATACGAAAAACTAAAAATTGAGGATAACTCCAGCCGCATCTGATCCGACGGATTCCATAATCGGCATAATTATCTGGTCGGAAAACATTTAAAGTGACATGTTATCTAGTTATTATAGATAGACTTGTGGCTGAACTTCAAAAGAGAAGAGAAGCGTACAGCAATTTAAATAGCAAATTTTCGTTTTTAAGCAATTTGGTTGATTTGAACTCTGAAGAAGCTTCGAAAAGTGCTTGGTTGATGAATGCATCCATTTTCGCTCTTATTTAACAACTTTAGACGGATTACTGCCTCGAACAACCAACGCAATTTTAAAAATTGTAAGAAAAGAAGAACTTGAGCCAATCTACCCCAATATAAATATAGCTTTAAGAATGTGCGTATCGACGGCAGTCAGCAATTGCAGTGCTGAGAGGAGTTTTTCCTGTCTTAAAAGAGTAAAAAATTATCTTCGAGCGACCATGGCTGGAAAAAGACCAAATTCTTTGGCAATACTAAACATCGAATCCAATTTAATGCTTTCTTTAAACTATGATGATATTACTGATAATTTTTCTAATTTTTTTTTAACACTATTTCTTGAATGTCAAGTAAATAGTAAATATACATACATATGAACTAACACATTTGTACTAACATTCAAAACTCTATTTTTGGTTCTTTGCCTAGGGCGCTCTATTCATTGAATCCGCCACTGCTCAGACCTAAATAGAGAGCGGGACGGTTAAACCACTCTGCAACCTTCGGGCCAAAATTGAACAAATATCCGAAGCTAAAGCAAACAACAGATGGAAATCACTAACCACCTGCGAGGTATCAAGAAGACTGTGGCCAGAATACGACAAAGCAGGAACAAAATAACTCCTACAAAAAGACAGGAAGTCTGTGTCAATGCTTATAGGAGTGCTAACTGGGCACAATGCTCTAAGATACCACATGCAGAAACTTAGACTGAATGATGATGACATCTGCCAGGCATGCGGTGATGAGGAGGCAGATAAGGACAAAACCCATTTCTTCTGTCTCTGTCCTAACCTCTGTCAACTGAGAAACAGAATCCTGGGCAAATTTTTCTTTGAAGACATCGACGAGTTATCAGATGGATCACCATCTGACCTACTTCAATTTGCCAGTGCGTCGGGATGGCTGTAACCAAGACAATAACAACACAGATGGGAACACATTATGGGTATCATAATGGGTCCACAAGGACCTAAGTGTGATGGGAATGTAGTCATTCTCATCAGCCCGCTAACCTAACCTAACCTAAAAGAGGTCGGTATAGAATCAACTTAAAAAAATTTGTGAATTTTTGGTCAAAGTTGAACCCCCGGTCAAAGTTAAGCCAGTTTCGTCCAATTGTTCTTTAAGCCTGAACATATTTCTAATATACATGTGTACATACTTTTGTAGCATGCTGGCAAAGAAATGGGTATGTTTCTACAAGCAGATTATGAGAAGTATCGCAGTAGGAACTAGGAACAGGTGCTGATGATGTTATGAAAAAAACTGTTATAAATAAAAAATAAAAAAATATTTTTGTGCTCATCATCTACAATGCAAAAGCTGTTTTTTTTTTAGGAAAACGATGCTCTGAAACGACGCGTCAAAATTGAATATGATTGGAAGCATTTATAGAACAAACAGGAAAAGGGGATTGTGGATGTAATAACTTGCATAACAAAGTCCTGACTTTTAAAAAGTGCAAGTGTCAGTAACAGAATTTGATTATGTTTTTATCTACATATGTATAAATATAAAAGGTGTTCCAAAACTCACGCAAGTTTCGAATTTTTCGCCATTTATGCAGTAAAGTATTGCCAACGAGATGGCTGACAGTTCAGGGGTTATTCATAATGGAGTGCTACATGAAAGTATAACGCGTTTTCATTGTTGAGCAATATTATAAATATAATGAAGGCGAAGAATTCAAATCTTGCGTGCATTTTGGGACACCCTTTATTAACCAGAATCGTCATAATGTTTCTTATTATAATTCCACTTGTTAAATCGCTTTTATCTTTTATCGCCTTTTGTTTCTATTAGTTTTATTTTGTTTGAATTTTTTAAAGGATATTAACATTGAATAAAATACATAAATATTCAAGTTTTTTTGTTTTAATTATTTTCTCACCACTCTGGCTAGTAAGTTGTTCTTTCGTATGACAGTTAACCAATTTACATATATGCGGTTTCATCTTAACATTGTATTTTTTATTTTTATTTTTCAAAGAGTATAGGATATACAGTAATGGACAAACAAATAAATATAGGCTACTCTACAAAGTTGAGCGATTTTTGTGTGTACCTAAACATTTGTTCAATTAAATTCTATTTCGAATTTAGTACAAAAATGATAAATTTAAAATTTTCAAAATTAAGTGAATTAATACAATAATTTACAGCGGTGAGTCAGTCACAAGATAATCGCTATTTTATGAATTTAAAGTTTTATTGAGTGCCGCCAGGTCAAACACCTCCATTTCTTTTCTTATGTGTAGAATCATAAGTTGTATTTAGACAAGTCCAATGACACCTCATTCATCCGAATCGGTCAAGTAATTTGTTCTCCTTAAAGGATCATCCATCCATACCCATCCAATACTCGTTCATAATAAACTGCTAAAATCACAACCCTTCCGTTCTCAGGGCTATGAAATTCGTGAATTTTGAAAAAAATGCTTTACCGGATGTTTCAGAATCTTTTGCTGAATGGAAACTTTCTCACCACAGGGGGTAAGCATAGCATTTTACTTTAATAAATATTCAAAATTACATGGTTGAAGTCAATACAGGGTGTCTAAAAGCTAATCTGAACAAAACAGTGGTGAATGAAAGTAAACGTACCATTTTTTAAATGTTTTTTTATGTGCATCAAAAAAGCATTTTTTTTATTTTGTGGCACATCAGAGTAGATAATAAAATATATCAGTGATTCATTTCAAGTCAAACAGTGGACAAAAAACTGAACGGACTAAAAAGTTAAATAGATTTCATGCAAACTATCGTCAACATCCGGGGCAATGTCTCATAAACTTATCATTTCTGGAGAGTATTGTGCTTTGAGATCTTTTTCAGTTTAACATGCCTTAATGAAGAGATGAAGCTCAGCATGTTGAAAAAGTCCTTAAAACCTTGCGCACATATTTTTATATCTAACTGTCCTGTGGTCGCCGTGGCCGTGGTGGTTGGTGCGTTGGACTACTACGCAATACTGCCCGGATTCAAACCCAGACCGGGCCTATCACCTTTTGGATTAAAATCGATTTTGGAATTCACTCGAAATGAAATTTAGTGTTCTGCATTCCGAATGAATTCGAATTTTTGGAATCCACTACGATTTCGTTTGTTTGAAATATCAAAATCAGCTATAAAATCATTTCAAAATGATTGGAGACAAGCTGTCCCACCCGGCTGCGCCCGTGTCTAAAAAATATAGTGTTACTTACAACACATACATTGTCATTTAGTTCGAAGAATCAAATACAGTGCGATCGCACCCCAAGGTTTTCAAACTACCAACAAATAAAATCCACAAGAGAAGTGTGGATTGTGTGTGTGTTTTGAATAAGTGACATTTCGCCAGTAAGTGGTATTCGTTAATATTTTTAATTTTGAATTACATAAATTAGTTAAAATTCGGCCTATAATACGCATAGGATGTTAACGAAAGGGAATACGAAGTTTTACTTCATTATGTGTTTTAGTTTTTGTTGATCGTGGCAAAAGATTGACAGGTAAAAGCGTGACATTGAGATTTATATATAAGTATGATATGATATGATATGATTTTCAGCTCCTGGTTTTGTGTTGTGAAAGTTTGTTTTATTAAAAATGGATTCAATTTTGTTTTATATTATTATTGGTGAAAACCATTAAGTTGAAGGTGTTACCAAAAGTCAGTGGGAAAGGATTTTAGTTTTGGCGAGATGTTAAACATTTTGCAATATAAGTTGTGTTCGAAGTGAACTAAATTGAAAAGGACGCAGATAGAAGAAGAAAAGAAAAATAAGGGATTCCGGGAGTTATAGGTTAGATGGTACGAGCATTCACCTTTAATCCTTTTACAAATATGTAAAACTGCTTTATTTTGTTAATAAAACGTGTTACTACAATTCCTTAACTTTTTCCATCCAGTCGTTGAATGACCTTTATTATTCAAACGCTGTACATACTACTCGTAACTTGCTCCACAAATCCTTGGCTTAAGCTTTGTCTCCTTTAACAAAACCCTTCGCAAAATTTTGATTCTCATCCATATAGGTAATTCAAGAGAATACTCTCTTGCCTCTGATTTGTGTGTTTTCCCATATAAAATAAACCAATTCTTTTAGCACATTTATGCAGTCATATTTTTTTTAATCACATTTTTCAAACCATTAAAAAAATACTCTTTAGGCATGTGAATTCAATTCACCTCAAAAAACTCAACTGATTTCAACTCACTAAAAACAACGGATTTTCGGAATACAGAACACGAATTTACTATTGTCATTTTTAGTGGAATGCAGAACACCAAAGTATTCACTTTCAAACATAGAATCCACATTTCATAATTTCGTTCGGAATGCAGGACACCAAATTCCACTTTTGGTGGTTGAATTCACCAAAAGTGGAATGTAGAACAGGGCGGTAAATATATTTCTTGTAGTCTTTATTTTTGGATTCCTGAGCTTCTTACGCTCCAAGTGGTAATGATTGATACTCGATTATATTTTGACTATGCGCCAACATTTTATGAAAAGGTACATTCTTCTTCTGGATATTATTGCTTTAATAATTCTGTTGTTTTCTAGGCATACTCCCCAAACTAAAGAGTGTTAATCTTTATCCTGCAATTCAAGATATTAAGTATTACTTCAAACCTCGTTATCAGCTCTCTGTTGAATCCAGTTCTGATTCTTGAAAAAAAACCCATTCAGCAATGGTGTAATTCTTTGTTTACCTCGAATCCTAGTCGCAATCACTGAATTTGTATAGCGTGACAATATTTTGGAACAAAATCAATAATACAGGGACGCCATAATATTCCTGGAAAAGGTGTCAACATATGCTCTTAGTATTCCCAGAAAAAGTGTTGAAATATGCTCTCAAAAATTCTCTCAAAAACGCGATAACATCAAATGTAAATTGGCGCTCACATCAGAAAAATACCAAAAAATATGTTAGTGTAGTTTTCTAGTGATTTATTGCAATGCATACATATGAATATGAATACATTCATTGTATTAATGCGCACATTTTATTGATCGTCTTCCAAACTCAGCATTGCATTTAGCAATAACACCATGCTTCAAATTGTATAAAAAAGGAATTTATGACGATTTTAACGAAATATTGCTTTGCATTTAGAATACACATTCAAATTCAGCAGTTAAAGTTGGGGCAAATTGGAATGCCGAGATTTGCGATAAAGTTTAGGTACTGTTTCAAACTCTCCAGATCACTTTCGCACACCCAAAATGCTGCAAACGGGACTCAATGTATCGAAACCAGTTGTTTCCAACCACGAAATTCAATTTTGTAATATACGCTCTATCTTTGAGCTGTCTAAGTCGTTTACAAATGCTGTTTATCAACTCAATGGAAATATCAATTGACATACATATGTACCTACCGCGTGTTTTTAATTAATTAAATGCGTAGTTTTTTACACTGAAGCCTATTAAAAAAATTAAAAAAAATAAATTTTTAAAAATTACTCAACTTTGACTGGCTCTACAAGCAAAACTGTCCAAAAGAAGTAATTTTGAATTACCATATTTGCATTAGATCCACCCGAAAATTGAATTATGCAAGCACTTTTGCCATAAGGAGCCACTGTGTGGCGATGTATTTTATACAGTTCGGAACAACACCAATAGGCTTACCGATTTTTGAATCATTCAACATTCAATGGAAATATTCGTACAATGTGCAATACAGAAATATGTAATCATTGAATAGCTGTAGTGTCAATATAATGCAAAACTAGAGTTTCGATAGCCACAAGTTGCCAATAAAGCCAACTGGTGCTAGAATAGATTCCATACATTTTGACAAATAAATGTATGTACTCGTATTTAAGGTTTTTGTACGTTTCTTTTTTGTAAATAAATAGCGACGCGACGACGTGCAGATTTTTAACTAATGGCAATACAGTGATGGCCCAGAATAATGAATACTGTTAGCCATAACGGGATTTTATTAGTTTTTGTGTGTGTCTAAATTAGACTAGTATTTAACATAACAAGTTATTTCTATTCGTGCAAAGAAGAAGAACATGAGACAGACGGTGTACAGCTATCAAACATTGACCCAGTCAACGGATGAGAACGTGATTTGTTTGATAACACAATTCCAATAATATAAGCATAGATGATGTTTATGTATCTGTATGTACCTACACTGTATATATTTAAATCTAACGTGATATGTATATATTCATAGTTCTCGGCAATAATATTCATGTCACTGCTTGTTTTTATTTATTTGTCTGTCTGTATGTAGATACGTTGAACTGTGGTCACAATCGCTGAACGAAATATCTTCTTACTTTAAATCTGAAGACAGTAAATTACTTCAACGAGAACAAACCGTTAATTTAATCATAATGCCAAAACTCAATCAAATCAATTTGACAGCTGTCGACAGTAGGAGTACTCGTGTGTTGTAGGTACGTACTAACTAACTCTAGAACCACAAATATTTAACAAGTAAATATTTAGCAAACCAAAAAAAAATTAAAATGGCTGAAATTCAAAACATATACAGTAAAACCTCTCTAATTGGGACACTGATGGGATCATACCTTATTGAAATAAAACGACATTTACGAAAAGTTATAAAAATTTATGTAGTAGTATCTCATTACGCGAAATTCAACGCGTATGCATACAAAAAAGTTTAAAAAATGTATTGTATCCACACAAAAACAACTGCAACTGTACGGTACCAATATTTAATATTCTTACTTACTTACTTAGTTGGCGCTACAGCTCGAGGTGAACCTGGGCCTGCTTCTCGCAACCATTTGTGTGTGCGTGTTATATTTTTGCACGAATGGAAGGGACCTACAGTTTTTTGCCGACTCCGAACGGCGAGTAGAGAAGCTCAATCGTGACAAATGATACTCTTTGATGCTTGTCAGACATTCGAAAGAGGTGGGCACTGTGAAAAACTTTTTAGGTGTTTGCGGCGGGATTCGAACCCAAGACCGCTGGCTCAGTAGTCCGACGCACTAACCACTTGCGCTACGGTGCCCGCAATTCAATGAAAATAAATAAAACGTTGCTCTGTTGTTTTTTGTCTCCGATATAGTCACTCTTTTGTAAAAATATAACGGTTTGAAAATTTGTAGAATGAGATGCAGCTGCGAACATTTAGTTAATGGAATTTTACTGTCCCGATTAGAGAAGTCACAATTGCTTGTTTTTCGGGGATAGCGCCCCAATTGAGAGGTTCAACTCGAATTGTCCTGATAAGAGAAGTCATATTTCCTGACTTTTTTAATAAAATGTCCCAATTCGGAGGTTTGGCTCAATTATGGAGGTTCTAGGAAAGTTAAATTGAGTGTCCCAATTAAGAGGTGTCCCAATTTTAGTGTCCCGATTGGGAGGTCGTCCCGACTACGGAGTGTCCCAATTAGGAGGTTTTACTGTAGTTGTTGCGCGACTAAGGATCATCTACCAATATTTCAATCTTATAGATGACTTTAAATAAAAAAGAGTAAATTAATCGAAAGTTAATGCGGCAATGCAATTTTCGAATTCAAGTCGTGATAAGCGAAAATTAATTTCGGTTATTGAATGTACTTATGTTCCTTATGCATCTTGTAATTGAATCACCAGTTGGAAGAATGGAGTAAATCACAAAATTTACCAAAACTATGCAAATGTCATCTGTAGACATAGACGCACCTCTTAGGTCGAAGAAAGCAATAATCCTCAATAATCCTTCTTTGACATCAAAGAACTCGGTGAGGTGGATGGAGCAGCGAGCTCTCTCCATCGTCATCCTGCACAGACGTATCGATTTGGACCTCTTGGGTTTTTTCCAGGATCTGCCTAAGTGTGAAACTTTGGTCTATGGTGAACTTTCCTGGCCTGAAATCGCACTTGTCTTGGTTCAATATATTATGTACTATGTATGTACATATGCTTTGCCTTGCTTTGGATGTGCCGTGGTACACTATGCCAGCTTTTTATAAATACATACACTGTTTAAATACAAAAAGAAATAGTTCGCTTTACCAAGAACTACCTATGCACACATTAAATGAAATTGATTCATTTATTTATTGAATAATTAAGATACTTACTCGCATACTTCGAAGACGACCTGTTGCAGTAGATCTGGGAATTTTTGTACAATGGTAACTGGTTGACCTGACGTTAGACTAACTCCATACATTGGTGCTGTAGTGTTATAGCGTGTTTTGCACAGACGAGCCGGTGTTCCACTGCACTGCGACGATGGAGCGTTGTTTAGTGCTCGACCTGGAATAAAATAATATGATACAAAAATTAATAGAAAATGAAAAATTACTTTATACAAGTAGATAGTAACAAAATTGTCCGTATTTTAATAATGGGATTTGTACTTGTTCATCAACTGTATTTAATTAGTATAATTTGTTAATTCATCTTGCTGGATTTATTGGTTAATCAGGCAAGATACGATCCGGGGAATATTGAAATTTAACCCATTTAAGGCTAGAAAGACCTATCGGTAATTTTTTGGAGAACATTTCAGGATTATACACTTCGGTTCACTAGATTAGAAGCATCTAAGTTTGGCAGAAAAAAAATCGATATTTCTTCTGTTATATATCAGCGAAGCAAAATAAAAATGAATGTGAAAGTTAGAGCAGTTTGTATTTAATTCACAATCAAGTTTTAAAAAAATCAGAGCGACATAGTGGTACCTAGAATACCCTTTCGCCCAACGAGTCAGAAACAATTGCATTTAAATCGGTTCATGAGATTAGAAGCACCTTACAAATGAATGAAAAAAATAATCACCCCAATTATGCCAGTCGTACCTTGTATTTCACTTCGAGTCGTACTCGTATTGTATTGTATTTCGTTTGTTATTATGAAAGTCGTATGCATTGAGTACGACTTCCTATAAGTTGCTGCATGTTAGCAGCGCATCGCACCGCACTTCAAAACGCACTTTCTTCTGTCAGCGCTAGTTTCCTTGCCGGAAAGGTCGAGGGGTCATATTAGGTCATATTACAACTGCTGCCGAAAGATGTCATCACAAACTCAATAGATTTTTTCTTTGATGACTACATTTATATGAAGGAATATCCTTAAATACAATTATTAGTCACAGATTGATAAGAGATAGTTCAAACCCAATGAGCTTACAAAATTCGTTGTATGCACGTATGTATGTAATTTTTAAAATTACCTAAATAACATTGAAATTTAAATTGAAATTAACATCTGTGACACCAATTATAAATTGCTATCGGTGATTCGTTTCTTCGGGAAAGGAAACTAATAAGCTGGTGTTGGAAATTATATTTAACTTTGGGCTTATCGCAGGGAACATTTTCCAACATTCTAAATGAAATGCGGCTTGTATTTGAGCAAGACTATTGTCCATAGTGAAAGTGGATCCTACGTATCCGCGGTATCTTCGGAAATACATCAAATTTGTTACCGTGGTCTCTAGAAATGTCCACATTATCCTTAAGGGGTTAGGCCACCCTAGAATTTTCGAAAAATGGAATTTTTTTTTTTAATTATAACCTAAGACCTGAAAAATGATATCCCAAAAGATTAATGTCGGGAAAAATCTCTAAGTACTCAGTGCAGCCATCGCAAATTAAAGGTATTGCAAAATTTCCTTATGATTCTCTACTAATCAAAACTTCAAACGCGTGTATCTCAAAACTGCATTTTTTAAGTTGGCCGGAAACATAACTCAGACAATTTTCAACCGATTTACTTGAAATTTTGAACATATCTTGTCTATGGAAGTACGTAGGATTTTTTTTTATATTGAATAGTTCATTTGTTATTAACAATTATCTGATGATTTTTAGGCAAATTTATCACTTTTCACTTTGGAAGTGCGCCATTTGGCTATTATATATTAATATATCGAAAAAATCCTATAGAAAAATCTATAGACAATGTATTTTTCAGGATTTCAAGTAAATCGGTTGAAAATTGTCAGAGTTATGTTTCCGGCCGTGGACCCTTAAACAAACGGAGACGTCATCGAGAAACGCTGCACAGCCGCCATTTTGAAATCAATCGCCCCAAAATTTTTTGTATACAGTCATTGATATGTACAATAAATACTCTTTATTAAAATTTCGATTTCTTTTGTGGTATTTCAAAAAAAATAAAAATATAAAAAAGCCTATTTTTTCGACCTCTAGGGTGGCCTTAATAGGAATAGCAGATACAAAAGTTTCTAAGGCCGTGTGCCAATTGCGTTAAAATATTATCCTCTGGCTAATTTTTGACGCTAGTGAGGTGAATATAGACATCAAAAAACTAGCCGGCTCTGGATCTGGAGCTGCATAAAAATTATCCTGTGGCTAATGTTTGACGTTTGTATATACCCATGAAGGAATGAGAGAGACGACTAGAATTTGCGTTTGTTTCGATTTTCCAAGTCGATTGTCGGTGGACAAATGTGTTCACATACGATGGGAAGGAAAACTACCCATTGTGAAAATTATGTAAAAACCAGTTCAACATATTTTTTTATAAAAAAAGTAATTGATATGAGCAATATTGTGTAAAAACAAGTAAAATTGATAGTTTGAATAATGTTGATTAGTGAAATTTTATCTTTGTATTTTCCATTAACAAATGACGAACTTTGTTGATCAATCATGTTAGCAATTAACACATAATTTACAAACAAAAGCATTAAAATAAAAATAAAATAATAATTATTAGTTATGCTTTTTTATGTTATTTTTTTTATTTAAAACTGGAAAAACAATTTGGTAATTTTAATTATAATAAAATGTGATGTGAATAAAATGACAGGGAAATTTTTCAATTCTAGTGGGAAATTAAAGAAAAATGACACTAAAAAAAATCCCATTTAATCCAATTGACACGGCAAAAAGCTAAAATTATATCCACCTCTTGTAGAAACGTCAAATATTAGCCTGTCGATAAAAATTTAACGCAATTGGCTAACGGCCTAATTGTTTGCTGTTTTAAGATTTTTTTAAAACGTAAATATAATTTATATGTAGTAAAATATTTAATTGTTTCAATGTCACTTAAGAAATCGAAAGAAAATACCATTGAAACGTAGAAAATACGACTAAATACGACTTGCATAATAGCTGATATCAACCGAAAGTCGTATGCGATGGCAGCCGACGCCGTTGACAGATAAACAGTCATTTGCATACGACTATGTTTGTAGTGACACGACTTCCATAGTAACAAAATACGAGTATGTTCGTATGTGACTCGCAAATTGGGGTGATTGTCTTTTGGTTTCTTTTTATGAAAATTAAATTTTTATTTTAAATTCATAATCCAGCTACAATTTGTAATAATGAATGGAATCATCTTTCATTAAAATAACCTCAAATTTATATCTTTGAGGTAGTTTTACAACGAGACCAAACAGTCTTTATCATCGTATTGCTTTCCACTTTCGTATACTTTTCGTATGTGCCAGCCCCAGGCAATTTCTATAGTGTTAACGTCTGGCGAATATTGTGGCCATGGAACAAGTTCAACATTTTTACTGGCAACAAACGATTTAATAATGCGAACCGTGTGTATAGGAGCGCTGTCGTATTGAATTATCCATGAAAGTGGTCCGAAGAGATCGGGGATCTTCGGAAAAGCAGATTTATCAAGACCTTCTTTTTGTAGCTATTCGAACTTGCTCCTTATTGCACGTCGCAGGTCATGTGGTCATTCGCGAATTATAAGCTTTGGCTTTTTCGAGAAGCATTAAGTGGTGGTTTTTCTTTCAGCTTAAGATGCTTGTGGTATTTGGCACTACGAATTACGACGAATAGTAGATTCACTTGCATCTCCGATCTTAGCTGTCGAAACCTCTGAATTGACGGCTAATTTTTCGATTTTCCACAGCTTTATGGGCCGTGGAAACATTTCCTTTGTATTTTTTTCCGTATATTTTGGGATCCTTTAAATGATAATCAACAGCATGATTACTCCGATTGATCCTGCCAACGATAGAACGCTTAGACAAGCCTTCCGAATGGTGATCGTCTATTTTCGCCTTCCGAATGGTCATCGTCTAGTCTCTTCACAAACAACGATAGTAATTTGACTGCTTCTAATCTTATGAACCAATTTAATTGCATACGAATCTGACTGATTCAACTAACATGTCTCAAAAGTACAGTTAGCCTGTTTTCTGAAAATTTTGGAATTCACCATTGCGTTCAGCACAAGCCACTCTTTCTTTCACCATCCTTTGTTCTGAAACTGCCATATATCGGAAGATAGATCATTTTCATTTCCCAAAATTACCTGCTTCTAATCTAGTGAACCGCAGTGTATACTTACAGCCCAGCAATCGATTCTAATAATATTTTTATCTGAACCGCTGGACCCTACTAATACTCAAACTCGATCCAATTAATCTATTTGTAGACGTGCGTATTTTCCTTTATTGAATCAAACAAAATGAATATCCGCGAATGAAAAAAACTAGCTGATGAAGAAAAAGGTCATGTCCTTATCTCTATATATAAAACAGTTCACTGGCTGATTAACGGACAACGCACAGACCAAACCGCTGGGGCTGAAGGGCTGTAATTTGGACAGTACATTCCTATAATAACATAGACATCTACTAAGAGAGGATTTTTGAACTGAAACTTCTTTAGCCGCGGTGGGGCAAATTTGCCTGAATCAGACGAAAAAGTGAAACGCTTCCCCTTCTCCAACTTCAACAGGCAGTAAAATAAATTCTAAAAAATATACACATACATACATATCGAGTCACAAACAGTGTAACCATAGTGGAATATAATATTCCGGTGGAATATTTAGACCTGCAGAGAATAAATTTTTTTCCGAAAATATGAGCATATAAAAGTGGGATATTTTTTCTCCAAAAGGAATATTTAGATAAAAAAAATAATCTCCACAAATTAGAATTAAATTCTTCATTGAAGTTCATTTTATTACTTCTAAGTTACAAAATTCACGGAGTTTTGAGCTCTAGCAACACTATTTTATGTTTATTTGCTTCTGAAGTAACAGGCTTTTTTTCTGTGCAGGTGTTCGTTTTGCACTATACTCGTACATAGTAGTAGTCCATTTCAAATCACGGTGGACTTTTGTCCAGCATATTTTCTCTTTTCTGTACATAAGAAAGGTTCACTCGAAAAAAATACACGTGGCATCCAAAAAGACTGAGATCAGTTTAAAAAAAATTAAAACTTAACAAACAAACCCTTTTTTTTAAATGAATAACATAATCAGTTGTACTTTGTTAGACAGTGTAAGAAATGTTTTTCTTTAATATTCTGAGGTTTTCAATTTTTTGTTCCACATTTGATACCGACATTTTTTGACTCGATTATTGCAACAACCTCAATAAAAACAACTGTCCGAATTTCTATTATGTAGTTGATTTTGTTTAGGTCGTACTGTACCAAGTGGAATATAAAAGTGGAATATAAAAATATTGAAGTGAAATATTCCACTTTTCGTAGTAAGTGGAATATTTTTGAGAGAAGCTAATGGTCACACTGGTCACAAAATATCAAAAGTACAAGCAGGCGAAGAAAACAACAACTTAACAAGCGAAGAAAAGAAAATTCCAACAAACACCAACAAAACATGCCAAGAAAATAATATTCTTATTTTCAACCCCACCATGCAAACATTGGGCCACCGCACACGAGATGATATTTGATGGCAGAAAATCGGTTTTGTAGGCGAAGGGACTGAGGTCTGCGGTAAGAAAGGACTGAAAATCTTCTACCGAGTTTGAGCGGTTGAATCTGAATGATGTAGGAAACTAATGTACCTACACAACTATCAGAATATTTTGCTCCGAAAAAATACTACCACAGTGAAAAGGAGTTTATGTATACAATTTCTTATGCCGGTAATAATCTTTTCATACAAAATTTTTATATGAGATGCGACTTCTTTTGGGTTTGTATATTCTTTGGTTTTACTCCTAAAGATATGAAGAATAAATAACGTCGTTCTTAATTCAAACCTTAAAACTCAGCTTGCAATACACTTTTGAATATTGCGATAGTTTTTTGGGTGGCAGATAAGACTTCTTTCTTGTGCAATACACATTGCAATACAAGATCTATTTCGGTAATGCATCGATGCCAAAAGCGGTGTCCACTTTGTACATGATTATCTTTTTTCGTCCGACAAATTGTGTTGTTCTTAAATCAGGAGATGGATTACTCTCCGATTTGCGGCGATTTGTCATGCATGCATACTAAGATAATTTAGTGAGTGTTTATAAGAGGGGCAGATTGATTGCAAGTTGTTGTACCAATACTGAGGGCAAATGTCATATCTTCGCTGTACTAACAACTTTTGTGGACCAGAGTATAGAACCTTAGAAGTTTCACGAAATTCGTACTACTCTGTGGAGTATCTATGTATAAGCTGAGAAGTCTTAAAGGCATCCGCAGATTAGTCAACGGGAAGGTTTTTTTTCTCTCTAATCAAAACCAATCTTCATATGGTCGTAAAGAATCCACCAAACATGGGTACTGCGGGGGTTCTTCAAGAAACCTTTTATGCAGCTTATAAAGGCAAAGCGTTGAGGACTATTTATAGGATTCTTAATGTTACAGTAGGTACCTTTAAAGCTTGGACAAAATCATGGCTGTGATGGTCATTTCCTTCTGGGTTTGGATCCCCGTATAGATAGCGTATCGTACATGTAAATTCACTGCAACCACTATCTTGCAACCAGTTAATGCAATTAAAAAAAGAGTTCATTAAGAGATCGCATATTAATCATTTTAAACCAACGGTTTTGGATTTTAATTAAGTCATGTAAAATTCATGTTTGGTTCATCGCATCAACATTTGAGTAATGACTTTCTCACTTAGTCATGAAACTTGATAAACATGATTCATGAGGTGTATTCATGATTAATTGATATCAACTTTGGCTATGGTTTGGTTCTTGCTATCATAATAAGGCAAATTCGCCGCAAGGTAAACTTAGATATACAAACAAGCTCTCAACTTGAATTCACTTAACGAGCCTCATTCATGTATACGATGTAATATTTTCCACATTTTCTACAGTAGAAAGTGAAAACGGAAAACATGTTGCCATAGAACCTGTACTTTTACCCAAAATATACAACAGGTGCACCCTTGCAGCTATGCAAAGTGTACATACATATGTACGTATGTGTTGTTAAATAAAAAAATAAAAATAATCACAAAAGTGTTAACATGCTCACTCTCTATCGTGTAAAAAAAACAGGTTGATGAAATTACTCAGGCAAAAGTGAATTAATGTATGTACATATGTATTTATTCGCATATTTATTTTCGGATAGAAACTGCAAGCGAGAGAAAGCAGACCGCCAATTGTCACTTAGAAGGAAATTTCTCGCAAATTTGGCACTGCTGACAAAAATTGCAATCACGTACTGAGAGTACGCCGCAAAACTTGAAATTTAGAAATTATTTTCTGTCTAGTTATCCGTAAGCCTCATATCTCATATGCATTCGTAGGTGACTGTAACGTAGTCACAGTCATCGTCGTTTTTCACGCAGAAGGTTTACTTCATTAGTCGTATTTGTTTCGAAACGTACTAAGCCAGTAGTTGTTAGCAAAGTCAAATTTCACACGTAAAACAAATACAACTCCCTCGAACACAGTCGTAATGTGTCTTGTCTTTCCTTGTTTTATCACTTTTTCCATAAAGAGTGCACCAGCGAAAAAGCCAGCTGCATTTTGTATTTGTATTTGTATTTTGTATTTATTTATTTAGAAATTATGTTTACACGTAGATACAATATTATCTTTTAATTGTGTTACATTATTTAAAGGTTGAAACAAAAATAGATAATTCATTCCTCCTCTTCAACGATTTTCTCGCAACACACGTCTCGCAAGGAATGTCCATTAGTTTACCCTTAAGCCCAACTTCGGACGTTCAGTAAAATTCATAGATTCTTTCTTTACCCGCTCAACACGGATGTGGGATGCTTTACCAACCACAATTTTTCCCTCCCGTTACAATCTACAAGCATTTAAGACCAATGTGCATCGGTATCTCCTCTTTCATTCTCCCTTAATTTCCCTATGGCCCGCGCTGTGCAAGACATTTTAAGGGTATTCGTGAATTATAAAACAAGAAAAAAAAACAGCTGGCACAACTCTTGATTATTTTCCGATTCAGATGTGTTATAGAAATTTATACCTACATATATGTAAAAGGTTTTTCAATAAGAGCGCTACAAAAGTTTTTTTAAATAAAACAAAAACGGTTTTGGATATCAATGAAATTCTTTATTCCTGTGAAAGTACGTTCGATTTCTTTTGCATGGCCACCACGGGCACGCTTGCAGAAGTCCAGACCCTGAACCCAATTTTCGAAGTTCATCAATCGTCGCTGGCTTGTTGGCATATGACCAATGACGCCGCCGGCCCATAAACCACACCAAACCGTATTTTTTTCGGGATGCAATGATGACTCATGGAGTACGTGTGGATTGCTGCCTGACCAATACCGCATATTTTGTTTATTGACGAAGCCATTCAGCCAGAAATGAGCCTCATCGCTAAAGATGCTTTTCGATGAAAATCCGAATCATTTTCAAGTTGTTGCTCAGCCCAATTCACGAACATACGACGCTTCTGGTGGTCAAGCGGCTTCAGTTCTTGCGTCAATTTAATATTGTAAGGATGTAGGCCAAGATCTTTTCTCAAAATTCGCGACAACGACGTCACAGAGATGCCCAACGCTTGAGAACGACGTGTGAGAGACACATTGTTGGCTCGTATATCTTTCCATCATGAAATGGCAAACCTTACTGAAGAAAAATGTCAAAAGAGCGGCAAGAAATATGACGTCGTTTGCTGTTTCTGTCGCTCTACTTTTGTAGCGTCCCTGTTGAAAAACCCTGTATATATGTATATAAAAATGTCTGTTTGTACAAGCATAGCTCGGCTGAGCATCATCTGATTTGCATGGTGTTGGACTCGTATTGAACCATGTAAACACACAACGGAGCCGAAATTTTGAAAATTTTAAAGGAAAATTGGAAAATTCAGAAAAACTGATTCTCCATACATTTTGCATGGGGAGTTTCCTTTTTTTTAATGTTGATCGTAATTTTATAGTTCAAATGGTTGCAAAAGTTTAAAATTTGGAAAATTCAATGGATAGTTGTTGAATTTTGTGCTTCTTCCAGAATATTGTGATTTTCAAAACTGAGGTTATTGCCACATCGAATCTGGAGTTTATTCATCCACTGTTTTTCTGAGATTTGCCGGTTAACCGTAATTTAATTACAAAGACCATTAAAAAACGAGCATTATTTGTGTTCAGTAACAAAATTTTTACCTGGGCCTCACAGTTTTACAGGAATGAAGTTAGTTTAGTCACAAGAACTATTCGATAACGAGTATTAGCTTGTATTCAGTGATGGTGGAAACTTAATACAAGAAAATGCTCGTGTTTTAATGGTCTTTGTAATTAAATTAACCTTAACCTTATACCGGCAAAACTGTAAGCAATAGGTAAAAACTTTTTACGGTGAAGTTCTAGGTGACATTATGGTGCATCGAAATAATTATAGTAAAAAAAAAAATGTATAAGCACACTTTGCCGAGATAAATGCGATTTTCACAAAAATTGGTTAAAGTAAATAAAAAAAAATATGTGTTTGAATACCAATATCTCGAAAAAGAAAATACGGATGGTAATAGTTTTTAACTGTTATAAACACTACTCAATTGTCTATTCAACAAGCCTACTTTAGTTCATCTAAGTTTACCGATCTGGTCCGAAACTATTTGTTACATTTTGTATTTTTCGTGAACTGCTTGTGTGTAGTTCAGTTTTGGATCGTAATTTTTCTGTCGTATCGAATTTCGTACCGGAATGCAATTAAAATTGTTTTCGTTTGCTTATAAATCATTAGTATTTGCACAGGGCAATGATCTGGTACCCGTATGGATTATCAATCTCTGCTGGTCGGGAGTGCACGTTAACTGTATTAGTTATTAGTGAATATTGTGATATTACTTGTAAAAATTCGTTGTCATAAACATTGTTTATATCATGTTAATCAGGTTTTATGCGCAGTTATCATATGCATATGATTTTCGTGAATAAATCATATCGTGAGCCGAAACTAAAACTTAACAGTATTACTACTGTCCGGTCCCGAGCAGTTTCGTATCAGATAATATCGTACCTTAGTTTAGTGGTTTAGTTTCGTACCGGTTTCGTACCAGTTTCGGATCTTACCAAATAGTTCAATTTCGTATCGGATCATACATAACATCGTTTGTTTAGTGTTTCATCCTAAAATTAGAAAAATGGAACGCTTATCCTTACTTCGGCGTCCGTCGGTCAGTCGGTTTGTCTGTCACAAACTCTCAGAGCCAAACATTATAAACTTGAATGTCTTGAAAATTAACATCGCCATAGTTTGTTTTAGCCTAATGATATTGATAAATAATTTGCTTGTCATTAATTTATTCCTATAGTATTAAAACGTTTATTAAAAAAAATAGCGAGCAAATCTAATTTTTTTTTTTTACTAATTTTATTAATGTTCATTGTCTTTCTTAGAAACTTATAATTTCTGTCCGATTGCGATAATTCGGGATAAATATACTTAAATTATCGGAATATCTACGGACCTTACTCATTTTTAGGGTTCCGTACCCAGATGATAAGACGGAACCATTTTAAATTCGCTCTAACTCTAAAATGTTCGTTCTACCCAGAAGCTTAAAATTTGGCATAATTATACATTACGGTGGTCCGCATATGTTCCAGTACCTACTTATCACTTAAAAATATTGTAAAACAACTACACAGGGTTGCAAAAGGGTCTAGCCGTACTTCCATAGTGGATTTGCTCCCAGAAGGAATTATATTTTTATGTATACCGTTTTGTATGGGAGATCTCAGTAATTAATACATATAGATATTTTCGATTTATATTGATTTATTTGGGAGATATTTAAAAAAAAAACCGTCCGAGTAGGACCTTTTTTCGGAACGCTATATTTTCATAACTAGAGAAGATAAGGGCAATACAACAAAGTGTTATAGTTAAAACAAACTCCAAAGTTTAAATATAAAAAAAAAAGTTTGCACCATCGATTTTTACTGGTTCTGATTAGTCGACCAATGTGAAAAAAATGCAGAATAATTGTCTATATGTTTTCTAAGAGTACACCAAATTTCACGTCGAAAAGAGAAATTAATGTAAGTTGCGCACATTCCATGAGCAGCAGAAATTAACACATACACCTCGCCATGGCAGTTTTTTTTTTATTTTGTTCCCTGGTCAAACAGCTGTGCAGTAACGAAATGTGGATGAATAAAAGTAAATAAAGGTTTATTTTATCTATTTTATCAACATTTTCGTACACCAGTATATTTTTTTTTTAATTAATCATCACCACTAACCTCATTCATTAGTAACAATGTGGGCATTGTTTGTAGAAAAAATACTCGATAATCAGTCTTTTTTGGAGATTCGTTTTCATAAGAAATTTAGAAAAAAACTGCCATTTTTTATACTTTTGCAATTTTTAATTTAAGTTCATTTCATGATATGTATCATTCGTTAATGAACTTTATAGCGACGATCGAACGAATTGACTATTCATTCGAATCTCAAAATAAGGGTGAAAACTTCTGCTAGCCGAATTATACGGGATTTACATACATACATGTATCTTGCGTTTGATAAATAATATATTATTGCAACCACATAGGAACAACACCCGACCACACGAATTCCATTCGCACGATCACCAAATTACCTTCGAATATCTTCATAGCTGTGTCGTTTAGGAGTGTACTCAATGTAACATCTACATACATACGAGTATAACTTTTAGTATTAATGTGTCGAGATCTCACTTGCAATCTTAAAATGTTAGGTACTTCTTTCAGGTAAATCAAGATCATTTTCTTTTCCCCTAAGTTTAGCCAAGTAAGAGATTGCTTGTGAAAGCTGGTAGGTAACAGTGAAAAGTATTTTCAATTGTTTTTCCGACAGCTAAGGAACCTCTTAAGCCAGCAATTGATGGCAGACTTGTTTTCAACTATTCCATGTTCCGTTTATCAATAATATTAAATACTATTAAGCAAGCCTCTCAATTATCAATGTTCAAAAATGAATAAGGTATAAAGTACAAAAAGGATAATATAAAGCAACAAAATTACGTATTATTCATAAGCACATCGTTATTTGCTTAACGTGCACAGATGATTCAACGAAAATAATGAGACGTATTTTTATATAGCAAATTACTTAACCTTTTCGGGACGGCATATTCAGAGAAGTTTAGTGATTTCAATATAATTATAACCTTCAAACTACCGTTACTCAAATGTTGGAAGACGATCTGGTACAGATTTCAAGCAAATCGGAGGAAAATTGTGGTTGTTACGGATGTATACTTCTGGTGGTACATAAATGTACATATGCGTACATGAAAAGCGGAAAAATAACGATTTTAAGCTATACTGAGCTTAGTTATATTATGTCCTTAGTTTACTTTTAAGTATTATTCTAGCAGTAATGTTATTGTAGCACAACTTATATTAATTTTTTTTTCGACGTGTTGCACCAAACGGATTTGAATGAAATGTGTACTCTTAGAAAACATATAGACAATTATTCTGTATTTTTATCAGAGTGGAACAACATGTTCGCAAATGCATTTGCGAGCTTTAGGACAAAAGTCGCATATCGTGTGAACAAGTCTATATGCGAGTTTGCGAGCAATGCCTACTTTATAGAATTTGCGAGTTTTTTCGCACTATCATATATATGCGACATTTATATATATGCGACATTTGCATATCGTCTGCTCGTAGCTTAAGCTTAAGGCTCTGTTATACATATGCACAAGCACATATCTACTTATTTCAACTGAAAAAATACTGTTCTCTATTTGACATAGGGTAGGCACTCGTATACAAGGGGAAGAAGGGCATTGCATTTTTTTCTTTGCTGTATACATTTGCATGTTGTTACATTTTCATTTTTTTTTATTAATGATACTCATATATTGCATATTTGTTATAATGTATTAATTTATAGCACATGGGTTGGGGTCGACTGTAAATGCCTTCGCGTTCGACCAGTCGAACGCGTTCTACGGTTTGGCCACTCATGCTGTACAGGCTAAACATGTAAAATACAATAAAACCTTAGCCTCGATAATTATCGAGTCTTATTTTTGCACTGAAAGCTTTTTCGAAGTCTATATAGGTTACAAAAAACACGCCTAATATTTGTTTGAATTAGTTCTGTAAGAAACTTTGCCGAAAAAAACGTGATTTAGCTGAGACTCGAACCTGCTCAGTGATCCTGCTTTTTCGAAGTTTATATAGGTTACAAAAAACACGCCTAATATTTGTTTGAATTAGTTCTGTAAGAAACTTTGCCGAAAAAAACGTGATTTAGCTGAGACTCGAACCTGCTCAGTGGTCCTGCGCATGATTTTGGCAGTGATTTTGTTTATGTCGATAGGGAAACAAGAACACAAGCATGTTGGTACTATTTGACTCAATTCGTAGAGAACTTACCATAACGACTGTTGGCAGCTTGTTCATTATTAGCGCTATCGTACGCTCTTAGAAGTGCACTTGTTGTTATTGATGGGTCTAGCGTTGTGGGTATTTTACTTTGTCGGCCTCGTCTTGAGCTTCCGTTCCAGTTGGAGAATGTCCGCGCAACTGCTGCACTAAAAATATAAAAGTTTATTAATATCTTTTTTATTTATGCAAATAAAACACAAACGCACTAAAATTTCCTTATACATAATTACCTTGGATATGGCGCATTATTTGGACCTAAACAATTTGGCGAGTCCGTGAGTGCATCTCCAGACAAATACTTTAATCCTGAAGGCCCACTGCATTTTTCCTCTGTTGCGTAACTTGACCAAATGGCCGCATTAGCTATGTGTGTATGTATTGTGATGAAAAATATTGCTGATATTATCTGTAATAAATAAAATTGTTTTCATTACATGCATAGATACATACATATATATCTATAAGGTAAATAAAAATGTAGACAACAAACGTTAACACACAGAAGCATGGACTTATCAAAGGCTAGGACGACATTTTTCAAGTGATTTTGATCCCCGTTTGTATCATGGAGAATGGTGCATTTCTTTGAATTTAAAGTGATATCGACCGGGTCAAAGAAGTACGAAATCACCCGCTCGCTGGCAAAAGAACGTAAAGCGAATCGACAGCAGACGCTCCTTGCAGTAAGAACCGCAACCAATTAGAATCTTCGAAACTTTGTAGGCAAAACTGGAGGTAGTTAGCCAAAGATTGGGTTAATAGGCTTGTATAAATGTAATGCCAACCCAAGAAAAATAAACCACAACGTTCAACAACAAAGAACAACGTTGACAAATATTTGAAACTTAATTTCAAAGTAAGTATTTTCGAAACAGTAAACTTAACTGGACGATGCCTGATTCCAGCAAAACAGCGGCGCGATGTTCAATAGTTGTGTTATCAGCCGTTTTGGTGATGTTATTTAGCAGCCGTTCAGACACGGTTGTAATGGTTGGTTCGAACCGCTGAAACTATACTTTGAAACTTAATTTCAAAGTAAGTATTTTCGAAACAGTAAACTTAACTGGACGATGCCTGATTCCAGCAAAACAGCGGCGCGATGTTCAATAGTTGTGTTATCAGCCGTTTTGGTGATGTTATTTAGCAGCCGTTCAGACACGGTTGTAATGGTTGGTTCGAACCGCTGAAACTATACTTCTGGCATTTGAGTTGCGGCTAACGCGCGGTGTAAAGCTATTAGCTAAGCCTATTTTTATAGGGTTACAAGTGGAGTGCTTAGTAAGTTCTGCAGGAAATACGATATATGGGTGCATATATACATACATATGTGTATTGCCGAGTATAACAAATGTCTTGGTTTTCACTTAATTTATTTTAACATTTTGTTAGGAAGGATGTTAGGGCTTAGATCAAAGAATGGTGGAATACAGCGGGATTAAATATAAGCGCCGGAAAATATCGGCTTATGAGTATTTTTTCTGCAATCGAATTGAGTTGTTTTTGGTATACAGAATATGCTCATTTTTTTTTGTACGTATATTTGCAAATTCAATTGGCTGATTGTGCGTGTGCGTTGCCACTATTGACTATTTTCATTATTTTTTCGCAGTAGATTCTGTAAGAAAATGCAGTGAATTGATATCGTTCACAGTAGATTTTTATTTCAACGGAAAAATAAGGTATTTTAACACAAATTGGCTTTCTCTTTTATTATTACGGTTTATATAAGCTTTTCTTTTCCTCAACTGCAGTATCATTTATATTTTAAAATATACCTAAAACATAAAAAACTTTGAAAAGACAAACCAAGACCAATACTCTTGCCAATATTAAAGCTAGTTACTTGCTAACAACTCAATTACCAACGAATTTTTGCTGGGTCCAGCTAACTATAGTGAGCTTTTCAAAGAAGCACATTCAAACGTTTAAGCATTTTATAGACACGGTGATTCTTTTAGGTAAACAAGAGTTAGCATTCCGGGGTCACGATGAAAGACCCAGCTCGGATAATCGGGCCAATTATATAGAAACTCTTATATTTAGTCCGTCAGATGGACTCACATTTGGATCAATGTTCTCGGGCCTCTCAAACGATATTCAAAATGATTTAATACAAATTGTATTGTTGCGGTGATTAGATATTGAATTAAATCGGAAATTAGTCAAGTTCGGTTTGTGTCCATTATGATTGACGAAATACCAAATGTGAATCACATAGAACAACTAAGTGCAGTTTTACGGTACATCTCACAAGAGGCATTAGAAGAGATTTCTTGGCTCTTTCAATGTTAGTTCAAGTAAAGTTAGTTGGGCAATCATATGATTGTGCCACAGTGATGTTCGGTGATCCGTGAGCTTGTCCAAAGGCCAATTTCATCCCATGTTATGCTCATATTTTAAATTTGGTATTATCACGATAACTAGAAAGCATACCTGAGGTAAAAGTATTTTTTTGATCTACCAATAGCATCTGTCGTTTCTTTAATAAATCTACAAAACGCTCGTCTTAAAAAAAAAAGCTAGCCGACGAACATTATGGTATGCCAGGAGTATCGGAGATTCGCTGGCATTACCATTCACGAATAATCAAGCTTTTATTTGACTACAGATTAGATATCATAGAAACATTTACCCAAATTTAAAATGACCCAAAGAATGATACACTTTGTTTAGCTGAAGGTTTTCTACATAAATTGAAGGGCAACGAGTTTTGTTTCTTACTTAATACTCTTTCTGAAATATTTGTAAAAACAGATTTTTTATTTAATTAAATGTTGAAATTGCTAACAGGGAGACCAAGTGCTTTGAATCTTGGATATGTTCCAATAACCGTCGCCTCTGTGGAAAGATCCTTATCAGCCTTTCTTATAAATCTAAAAAAAATAATCGAACTTAAAACAGATCTACCTTCTAAGAAAACGTTCTTGCAGAGTTTGTAAAAACAAATCATAGGATAGCTCTGGAATATAAATTAGGATACGGATAGAAAAACTGTTCACACGATTTTTTTTTAACTTTAAATTGGAATTTTTACTTTCTTGCTTCGGCTTCCCATCTTAAATCTGGCACGCCACGCCACTGGTACATATATATGTAGGTAACATCAAATATATGTAGGTAACATAGATATTTTGTACATGTGTATATTCTTATTTTTATTTACAGCATCTTTTTTTTTTTGGACAAAGGGTAACCGACAAATTGAACCGACAATTGTATCAATTTTTATACAAAAATAGTAAAAGAGTATATTTAGCAATAATTCGGGAAAAGAGAGAATTAGTAAATCTATGGTAAGGAAAGAGTATTTTGTCCTAAAAAAGAGTACGTCTGGTCAGCCTACCTACAATTAAATTGTATATTAAATGGAACGGGTGCAGGAGTGTTTCGACCCCGTACCAAACTATTTGACCCCATGCCCCTAGCAATATAGCTACGCTGCTATCAAGACAATCGGAGCCCAAATTATCAAATCTAGAATTGTCTGGGGATGTCTAAATAAACTCAATGGACATCTCAGGAAGCTGATTTTCCAATGAGTTTAGTGAAACTCCAGAACAGATACTGGTAGAATGTGTGAAATTAATCCAGAATGCTTGGGTAAATACCAAATTAGAGCAGAGAAGCCACCACTCATAGTACCCAATCTCCTACTTTTTTTATAATTTACACACGCTAAAGAGGATATGAATACCCTTATAATGCTTACACACAGCCAGAGTTGCCGCGAGCAAATTTCAAAAAGCGTCCAAAAAAGGGGTCCAAAAGCAAAAATGTATGTATAAAAAATGCAATTTTTCGAAAAACTGTATCTTATTGCTGAACTTAAAATAAATATTGGAAAAAAAATAACAAAGATAAAAAAAAGCATGTATGCAGAACGAGTTTTTGGAAGGGAAATTCTGACTAACAAAAATACTTTGTTGATTTCACCACTGGTTGAACAAAATGGGTGTGTTTTAAGAGTAAAGTACCACTTTTTACAAGTAAAAGAAACATGAAATGAAAATAAATTGAAAAAAGGGTCTTATATTTTCAAAATGCGTCAAAATCGGAGTTTTATTGAAAAGTGGGGTCCCATCGCCGAAAAAGTGTCAAAATGACGCAAAAGCGTCCCAAACGGCAACGCTGCACACAGCGCGAGCACATGAAGGACAACAACGAGAGCCAGACAGATCGGCGTAGTGGTAGGAAACTTACATGTTAGGTTTTAATTATCTATCTCTGTGGGTGGTGTCCAGGATAACTAGAGAGTTGTGTATTACTGAAAGTTTTGTCATTGCATATGATTCACAGAAGTCTTTTCCAGATGTTTCTTATTATTGTTTGTGCGATCAATTTCTTCAACCATACCACCATCCTACTGCCAATGTTGACATTAAGTTCTGAAACTGATCAACTTATTTTTATTTCGTGAGAAATAAATCTATTAGAGTCATCTGGATTTGAACAGTGAACCTTCAATAAATCGGACATAGTGTGCGACGATAGTGTTATTCTTTGAAGATGCTTTTCGACAGAGCAATGCCAACTGATTCGCCAGTTATGATTCGAAAAGTATTTCGATTCAAAGATAGCGATTAAAAATGTGACTTTACACAGTGAATATTTGTTTGGCACGTCTTTATTAGATCCATAAATTTACTAGAAGATTTCGGGTCTTCAAAAGCTTCAAAGTTTCCCAGTCATCTCACTAGGGTAACAACATGGATAACCATTAACTCATTTCAATTTAATCCATTTTGAATCAGCATATCATCTATTGTCGTATAGAAGATGAACTCGTCCTTTCCTGTTTGATCAAAACATCCGTTATTTACTTGCGTTGCATAATTTTCAGAGCTATATGTACTCATTATCTCTTTTCAGCTGTGAGCATCTGGAAAGTATTTTTTTAAATGGTTCCAAGTGCTGCCCAGGTAGACAGCTAGGATTTATTTTGGTTATATTGTGTGAATAATCTGCAATTCCAGTGAAGGGGAAAGACCGTTAGCGCAGAAGTACCACTTGATATCTTACTCAGAAATTAACCAGCGACCATACACACACACCCATGTACATGTATACACATATAAAGCTAATTAACACCACCATTACAGATTTTATTATTACATTTTCCTCTTTAATCTTTTACCAGTCCGATTACTATTTGGATTTCCTATTTCATGCCTTTATCACGTCTATCATACCATACAGTCCGTTTACTTCAATTAATTAACTGCAATCAATATCAATCTATCCATCAAGCTAACAGTTTTTCCGCCACTTCTAATCAATTCATTTATAAACCACCATCTAACCGCATAGATACAGTCGACACGAAGCGGCGATGTTTCTATTCAAAGTCGATAGTATTCTGTATGCCCCACCATTACTGGTCAAGTTCACATAAACAGAGATTTTACTCCGAGCCAAGATACATTAGTGGCTGCAATGTAGGCCAAAGGTATAATAACATTTTCCGTTTATGACAACGTTCCAAGTGGAGATTTTCTTGTTGTGGGCCCGTTGGCTGCCAGTTGCTGGTTTGTACCATTTTCCATCAGCGAGTTTTATCTGAGGCGATGAGCGTGCGACGACGCGACGTTGCACTGCCGCGCATCACAACATTAACAACGTTGGCTCACAAGAAAACGTAGGCAGGAGAATACCTCGTGCGGAATTTAAGTCGGCGGTTTTTATTTCGTTTTTTTTTTCTGCAAAAGAAAAAAAACAAGTTAGCTGTCTGTTGATTGTTGGCGGTTGGTGGTTGTTTTTAGCTTCTGCTTCGGGATTATAACTCTCCAACAATTGCACATGGATGATATATATACTCATAAATATATATTTTATGTGTTTTTTTCCTTCGAAAGGTTATGGTTAAGGCAATAAACGAACTTGTAACCTGTTTATCTCGTTTAGGCCGAACAAAAGGTGTGCGGTTGTGAGCGCGTAAAAGAAATATGGTGGTTCGGCAGTTTGCCGTAAGTTCATGGTACATTTTGCAAGTGCAGAATTTAATTTGCATAAATACTCTGCAGAGTTTGTTGTGCGTATATGATCCGCTTTCTTTGCGATTTTTCGGAGAATTAAACTTTGCAGCTTTTAATTGAAAGTACAACTATATGATCAATCTGAATTTGCTTAGGTAAATCTTTTTCTTAGGTTGGTATTACTGTCTTGGACATCTGTGTCAAATTTCGTGTAATTATCTTTGAAATTATTATTTTAAAAATTGAGTAAATTTCGAATTTATCACTTGTAATTCCGTCCGTTTGAATCCGGTCGGAATTGTTCACAAGGGTGAAAGGGTTATACTTGTAAAGGGTGATTTTTTAAGAGGTTGAGAACTTTTTTTAAAAAAAAAACAAAAAATTCGAAAAAATGAATGAAATATTTATTTGAATCGATAGTTTGAACCTTGCAATTTAATGTTTAAAGATAATTTCATGCAAATGTTGACCGCGGCTGCGTCTCAGGTAGCCCATCCGCTGAGTCCAATTTTGGCATACTCTTTCACACATATCGGCCGGTATCTCACGAATGAATGCATGGATGTTGGCTTCCAGTGCGTCAATCGAAGCGGGCTTGTCCCTATAGACATTAGCCTTGACATACCCCCACAAAAAATAATCTAATGGTGTCAAATCGCACGATCTAGGCGGCCAATTGACCGGCCCGAAACGTGAAATTAACTGTTCACCAAACTCGCCTCGCAATTGCGCCATTGTTTCGCGTGCTGTGTGGCATGTGGCACCGTCTTGTTGAAACCACATATCATGCAAGTCAAGAACTTCCATTTCGGGCAAAAAAAAGTTTGTTATCATCGCTCGGTAGCGTTCACCATTGACCGAATCGCCATTTCGCGGTCTTCTGTCACACTAGCTGATACGGCCGCAATATTTTCTTCACTACGCACAGTACGTAAACGTGTTGGTGGTTTAATGTCCAACAAAGTAAATTTGGTGCGAAATTTGGTCACAATCTTCCGAATAGACTGCTCAGAAGGTCGAGAATGCCGATCATAAAATGGAAGCAGCGCGCGATGAACATTTCGAACCGAGCACGAATTTTGATAGTAAAATTCAATAATTTGCAAGCGTTGTTCATTTGTAAGACGATCCATGGATAAATTGCAAACCAAACTGAAGCTGTTTGACAGTGACACAAGGTACTAAACACACGTCAGCTGTCAAAACCAGTGCTGCCAAAACCAAACCAGCTAAAAAATCACCCTTTATTTTGTGTGGCCCAAAATGTATTACCCTATTATATACATGGCGTCAGCAGTCGTATACAGAACCAATCCTAGCTTCTCGCAACCATTTGTGTGTGCGTATTATTTTTTCCACGAGTTGAGAAGCTTCTCATGACAAATGATACTCTTTGATTGCTTGTCAGACATTCGAAAGAGGTGGCGACTGTGAAAAACTTTGGGCCGGGGCTGGGATTACACCCGAGCAGCATGCTTATAAGTCTAACGCACTAACCACCACGGCCACGGTCACCACCAATTACCATTACCCTATTGGCAGATGCTATAACTTTTGCAAATGGCGGCAACTGTCAGTTTTGTTTTGATATTTGTGAAGTAAACAGATGGAGAATACACGTCATGTAGACTATCTATACTCCTCAGCCTCGCGGAATACTGGTGACTATTTTTTTTACGGAAGACGTCAGTGATTTTGGCGCAGTGTGAATTTCAGCGTAAATTTCCCGACCGTCCGACGCCAAAAGAGCAAACATTAAGGCGTTTAGCCGCTCGTCTCGTAGAGATTGTGACAACATGTGACAGAAGACAGGCAGGCCTTTTAGTGCTCATTCCGGCGAGAATATCGCCGCTGTGGCTGAAGATGTCGCGGATGAATTCTCAACGTCGATCAGACGACGTCCCATGCAATTGGTCGAGTTTTTACTGCCGCATATTAATGAATTGCGACTCGTTGATATATGGTTTCAATAGGACACACACAGCTCGCACGACAATAGATATTTTGAAGAATGCTTTTCCAGGTCACCTAATGTCACCTTAAGTTGACCGGCAAGATCGCCCGATTTCAACTCCAGCTCCAGAATTATTTTTTTAGGGTTCTTTGAAGTCAATGGCCTATCAGAATAGGCCACAGACTCTAAAAGATCTTAATAAGAATATCCGATGTTCGACAAGAGTATGAGAACTTATCGCCCGAAGTTCTTGTCAAAACGATTAAAATCATCAACAATGGCGGCCACTTGACCGATATGATCATCAGAAAATAATGAAAAAAAAAAACTCAAAGGTCCAAATAAACTTTTAAAAAAATTATGAAACTAAGTCGTTTCATTTTAGAGATACAGCAAAACAACATCAACGCTTGGATTTTGTGAACAACTACAAGTAAATTTGGCGATATTAATAATAGGGGGTACACACGATCCGACATATTTGACAGACTTGGTCGGATGTATGTCTGACAGAACGATGTCGTTAGCGTTCACATTGTCCAACATGTCCAACACGTGGATTTGAAAGATGTCGGACGTACTGAGAGCAGCACTTAAGAAAAAGGAAGCGAATTTGGGTACAGGACTAGATGAAAAAGTGACCAAAGTACTCATTATCATTTATGTCCGTCCGATCACCAAAATTTAAAAAAAAATCAAGACAATCCGACATGTCTGTCCGACCTCGTTTCTTGCAAATCTTCAAATCTTGTGTACCCCTTCCAATGTCTAATTTTCCTGAATTAAATTTTGGGTGCAGAATAAAATTTGTGTTGCAGAAACGTTGAGAATACACAAGCATATGATTCGCCATACAATGTCCAAAGAGGGCGTTCAATATGAACCAAATCCGAGACGACCAAAAGCATCAAGTGATGAACAAGAAAACCAAAGATTTGGTGCTCAAAAATCGTCGATTGATAATTAGTGACCTTGCTCATAGTATGTTCAACACCATTTTGAAAGATGTAGTGTGGCTGAAAAGAGTCAAGACTATTTTGCCAAACTTACTTACTTAACGGGCCCATAAGGAGTCTCTACCTGAGACACGGCAGCCTTCCACTCTCTTCGATCCCGGGCACGCTGCTTCCAGTTGTCTAGACCAAGCGCACTGGCATCCGCGGTAGCTTGGTCCTTAAACCGGAGGTTCGGTCTTCCTTGGCGTCTCGAACCTGGAGGCTTTGATTCGTAGATCCTCTTTGCTGGATCATTGTTGTCCATTCACTCGATGTGGCCAAGCCAGTGTAGTTGACGTGTTTTGGCTTTTTGAAATACATCCACTTCTTGGTAAAACTCATAGAGCTCGCGGTGATATCTTCTCCTCCATTCACTCTCCTGGCATACGTGACCGAATATTCGACGAAGAATTTTTCTCTCGAAAGTATCCAAAATCTGCTCTGCTTTCCTGCTTATCGTCCACACTCCATATAGCAGAACTGCAGGATCAATGTTTTGTAGAGCATGCATTTCGTCTCCCGAGTTAGGAGTTTTGGAACCCATTTGTTTTGCCAAACCGAAGTAGCAGCGGTTTCCTAGGGTAAGTCTTCGTCGAATCTCCACTATGGTGTCATTCGTGGAGTTGATGCTTACCCCGAGGTAGGTAAACTCATTAACCACTTCGAAGTTATTGTTGCCAACAGTGACGTTTTGTTCTAGGCGGTGGTCAGATAATATACATCTTTGTTTGTTGACAACATGCACTTGGTTTTGTCCTCATTCACTTCAAGGCCAACTCATTTCGCCTGTTCTTCAATCGCCGTAAAAACCTCTAACACGGCGCGCTGGGAGCGACCGATGAGGTCGATGTCATTCGCGTATCGCAGTAGCTGGACAGATTTGTGAAAGATAGTGCCTTCCGTGTTTACACCCGCCCCGTGCACTATTTGTTCCAGCACAAGATTGAAGAAGTTAGCGCATCTCCTTGCTGAAATCCGGTGCATGTTTGGAATAGTTCGGAGGAGCTTTTCCAGCATTACGCGGCATGGCTGGATCAGTTTAGCCGGGATCCTGAATTCGGCCATCACCTTGTAGAGCTCAAGACGATGAATGCTATCATATGCGGCTTTGAAGTCGATGAAGAGATGATGAGTCTCGACTTGAAATTTCTTGGTCTTTTCCAGGATCTGCCTTAGTGTGCAAATTTGGTCGATCGCCGATCTGCCGGGTTGGAAGCCACACTGGTACGTGCCGATTAGTGTGCCGCAGAAAGGTTTCAGACGTTCACACAGTACGTTGGATAGGATCTTTTATGCGACATTAAGCAAGGATATGCCTCGGTAGTTCTTACAGGACATAGGATCGCCTTTCTTGAAGATGGGGCATATAGAGCTGATATTCCAGTCATCGGGCATGGCTTCCTTCACCCATACTTGGTTGATGACTTGGTGCATGCACCCTACCAAAGCATCACCACCATATTTGAAAAGCTCCGCTGGTAGACCATCAGAGCCGGCGGCCTTGTTGTTCTTCAGCTTTTTGATAGCTGAGCGGACCTCTTCAAAACTGGGAGGGGGGATGGATTCTTCACTGACTGAATGCGGGTTCTCTTCTTGCCCTATCACTCTCACTATCTGATGCCTATTAAGTAGCTGCTGGAAGTGCTGCTTAAACACCTCTACTATTTCCTGCGCTTCGGTGACTAGGTTTCTTTCACTGTTTCGAAGAGCCTGCGTTCCGGGCTTACAGCCTTCTGTAGAAAAATTATGCTGTTGTTTATTCACACGTTGAACATTTGGTGTGATGTAACAAGGTTTGTCGGATTTGGCGGCTCTTATTTCTACCCAGAACCACATTACTAGAGATAAGTAACGCTACTATTGTAGTACACGGGCGAAGCCGGGCGGGACAGCTAGTATTTTGAATAAGATAGATCAGTGACAATGGACATTGCTACAGCTGATTAAGCTGTACACTAACATGAACCTCATCAGATAGGTTGAAATTAATCTTTCAACTTCATGTTATAAACGACATAATTGTTCTGTGAAACTACGGACTACATACATTTAGTAGATGCATATTTAATAATGCCCAAGCTCAGTATGGAAGTAATTACGCAAATATGACATTAATAATATTTACAAATTATAAAACAATACGTATGCATGAGCGAATGCTTGAGTAGTTAATGATAAATGATCAGATTGATTAATCTTTGCATATTCATCACTTAAAATAATTAGACTTTCATTCACTTCATTTCTGCAGCAAAATTCAAAATAAGTAAGAGTAAGTTTAATTATAAATCTTGAAAAAAAAATCAGCCCAAATTTTCACTTTCAAAGAGAAAGTTGTTACATATATCAATTATATAAAAGATCAGTTTATTTTTTCAATTAATATTAAACGTGAACTCGTGATGAATAAAGAATATATGTACATATGTATGTATGTACAATGTTATACTTTCTTTAACAAAAAGAAGAAGGAATACATAAATATACATACAGTGTACATGCATTGACTGCTAACTGCCATATGCGGTGGTATGGACCAAACCACCACTTCCGCATACATATCTCTATGATTCATTAATTAGCACCTTTACGTGTGTGTTATGAGAAATGAAAGATGTAGAATTCAGATACCGATGACGTGTTAAGCTCGTATGTGACAGGAGACATTGACCCCGGAAAACAAACAAGTAAACACGTAATACGGGAGACGCTTTTATTTTTTCAGTGCCTAACCTATTATGAAGATTTTGGATGTACATATTTTAACATGGGCTATTAATTCAAGTCAGTACTGTAAGGTGTTTGAATTTGAAGCGTTAAACCGACAAAGATGACAGCGCTGTGATTTATTGCTTCAGAAAAGTACATCTCTTTGTTTGTTTTGTTTTTCTTGATATTCACGAACCCAAAAATCAAGTATTGCCGTGTGTGAGTAGGGGGAGGTGGGGCACCTTGATACGATTTTCGTTGGGACTCAAAAAATTGGCAGCACATTGACAACAATAGCAAAGTAAAATATTTAATCTATTCAGTGTCTTTCTTACTAGCTTATAACAGACGAATTTACTCTTAGATTCATTTACAAAAAGATATTAGGACCTTATTATATTATTAACCCATTTCGGCCCGAATGGCATAGATTTTTCTACTGTTTTCAATCGTTCGCTTTTTAGTGAGTCAATCAACCAAAGCTTTCTAAGAAACATATTCTTTCGTCCATTCCGAATCCGGGGACAGAATTGTTCTATCTGCCGCCATTTTTGAAATATTGCAGCCGAAAGCAGAAGAAATCTGAAATTTCGATTGTTTTTTTCCAAACAATCGTAAATTTTAACATAAGACACCTACGATAGGAGGCTTATACTTCGTATCTGGTGGCATAATCAATTTTTCTAAAAGATAGGACCGATAAAGTAAGAAAATTCAATATGGCGGATATAAGATTTAAGATGGCAGCCATAACCACACCAAAAATGACAATTTTTACAAAGTCAACCGATTTGGACCAAATTTGGTACAAAGGGGTTTTCATGGTCGCTGATCACGAATCTGAAATCAGATTGTAATCTGACATTAAACAAATTTATGCCATTTGTGCCGAAACGGGTTAAGAAATGGAATATTGTATCAAAGTCTCACGGGGTACATTGATACATATCAGGGGCACTTTGATTCACAGCCTATTAATCAGTGTTTATTGAAAAGCCTCAATTAATAAAACAAGTTTCTATTATTTTTATAACATAAACATTATAATACAACCAGTATTTAAGTATTTGGTAATTCATGTGAACTTAGGTTTAAATTGGTTTTAATTTGAAATATGCTTTCGTTTTTTAGAAAACGAACTCAAAACCAGGAACTTAGAATATTAAGTACAAAGTAAGCAGTCTTCTGATTGTCATATACCCCGTTTATATGATAACTCAATGCGCATTGATTCGATACGCATTGGTTCAATCCGCTCATATAAACACCCGTTCGAACCGAATTGAAATACTTAATCCGCATTCGTTCATTCCTGTTTATAAACCGCATTGAAAATTTGAAACCGAATTGAAATATCATATAAACACTTTCAATTCGCATTGAAACATTTTACTCTCTCGCGCTCTCATCATTCTCTTATCTGTCATCTAATGTCAGGCAATTCAATAGTGTAATTTACTGTCAGTTCAATCAGCTGTTTATTAAATTCTCTCAATTTTCTCACGTTTATTTTGGATTCGGTTTTGAATAATTTCATGTACATAAACACCAACATTTCTATGCGGATTGAACCAATGCGCATCGATTCAATGCGCATTGAGTTATCATATAAACGGGGTAATAATCAGTTTTTAGATAACTGTGATTAGTACTTTTAATATTAAGGTATTAAATCAGCGTTTATTTTATTATCAAATATCTACTTACATAGAAATGTTACAAGGAGACAAATTTATCTTAAAATGAAGGAGAGAATCTGTTCTGCAGGTGCCTTTCTTGACTATCGGATTTGGTAACTTCAGGATAGTGTCAGAAATGTTAATAGAACCCTTATCTTTAATATCAGGGAATACAAAAGTTACAGTCGGCCTACGCTTCAAGAAAGATACGTGAAAATCATTTCCTCCACTCTGTTCTTTTATTAATATATAATTTTCCCAACAATTTGGTTAAAAGGTCGCGTCTTTTTTGAGTCGATTACCTTTATTATAAGATCAAATAATCCTCTTCCTGAAGATCACTGGCTACAGGTGGCATAGTATTTAGTAGAAGATATGTGAGGCACATTGATATGCATCAAACTACCCCGAGGTCATGTGTATTAATGTGCCCCAACCGACTTTACAGAAAATAAATATTAAATGCGGTTAAACCAAACATTTAATAATGAAATTTTACGTAAATATCAAATTATGAAGCACATATACTCAATAAACAGCTTCATATGAAATTGTTAGCACAAATATGCCCGTAGATCGAGCTTTGTATCAACAATGATACATTTGGATTTTCTCATGGTTATAACTTTTTTCTGAACGGTGTTATTGAATCCATTTTTTGTGACTTTGTCTATGTTCGCGAGCTTTTTGTTTCCCGCATAGCTGCGAAAAGCTTCCAGTAGAGGTCTCCTAATAAAATGAAATCTTCATAATCCTATCTTTGTATAATTTTTGATACACATAACATTTCATATGAACAGCTTGCGATACTGTTATGTTTACTCATAACGTTGAGAGTCAGTCATTCGAATGATTGAATGTTTCTTTTATGTTCGCCATAATTTTGTACATTTTTTCTGGTATTTTCTGACTAATTTTTAAAAAAAATGTCATCACGTTCGAGATTTTCGACTGACGAAGAAATTGAAGATGATAATGATGAATATGTGTCGGGAGATGAAACCGCTTACTTGGAATAATCAAAGAGTCATCCAAGAACCTACATACAAAAACTTATTCCATGCGATGTCCCAACTCGACGTGTGCAACAAAATTATGATAAATTGGCACCGATTCGAAATCTTTGGGGAAAATATGAAGTTTGAACTTCTTCCCAAATATTACAACTGTCAGGGCTCTATCATGTTACTTCACCGGCGACTGTCGACCATACGATAGCACCTAACGCTATTGACAGTCACTAAAAACATCTACATTTTTCAAAATGTGATTTATGCTCTCATTTCAGATTTGTTTTCTCATTTTGGTTCTATTTATAGCTTTCTCTATTTGATTATCTCTCAACTTAATGTGCCAGATGTTTGACTGCTTGTTGCGACGAAATAAAGAACACATTCTGTAGTCTCTTAAAAGTTGTATGAAACTTGATTGACGAAAAAAAAATAAATAAATAAATTGTGTTTAATCGCTAAGTACAATAATTTTAAAAATAATTTTTGATAAAAAAAAAAAAAAAAAAAAAAAAAAAAATACACCAAGGCGAAAGCTATTTAGTTATATTACTATCGGCGAGAATGTAGTTTTTGAGAGATTTTCTTCTTATGTGAAGTAAACAGTTAGTCAGTATCATTTGGACGAGAGAGCAGTTTGATGCCATCGTGAAGTATAGGTGTCGACAATGATATCGTAAACGATGTCGATAATCTTACGTGATGTGGGCCCGGTAGACGAGTAGCTTCTTGGCTTTCATCGTCGATGTAAATTCCTCCAGTACATGGCATCTAAGCAAGAAGGATATGATTTAAAAATGTTTGCACTCAAACCTGTTACGTTTGGAAAATACAACCGTATTTGGGAAAGGGAAAAGAAGGAATTTCGGAGAAAAATTAAGGAAAACGTGTTGTACTTGATTTAGTTTATGGAGTGAAGGGCCATAATATTGTATATATTATATTATACGATTGACCAAGTTAAAGCCAATCAGTGCCTACCCTATTTCCACAACATCCAGCCATTGATCCTGCCAGTTCTGCTGTATGGAGCCGAGTGTTGGACGATAAGCAGGAAAGCAGAGCAGATTTTGAACACTTTCGAGAGAAAAAATCTTCGTCGGATATTCGGTCCCGTATGCGAGGAGGGCGAATGGAGGAGAAGATACAACTGCGAACTCTATGAGCTGTACCAAGATGTGGATGTAGTCCGAAAAGCCAAAACACGTCGACTACACTGGCTCGGCCACATCGAAGGAATGGACTCTTTGCTCCAGCAAAGAGGATCTTCGAATCACAGCCCCCAGGTTCGAGACGACAAGGAAGACCGAACCTCCGGTTTAAGGACCAAGCTACCGCGGATGCCAGTGTGCTTGGTCTAGACGACTGGAAGCAGCGTGCCCTGGATCGAAGAGAGTGGAAGGCTGCTGTGTCTCAGGCAGAGACCCTACACGGGTCGGGAGCCCGTTAAGTAAGTAAGTAAGTATACGATTGACCACCTTTTTTAATCGCAGAGTTAAGCTCAAAAGCTTTTACAAAAAAAGGCATGATTGACAGGTATGTAGATACTCGTGAAATTTGATGTGTAAACATATACAGAGAACGTTGACGTTGCTATCCTATTGTTATTACTCTGTGTGAAAGAGAAATTAACAAAGAGAATCATATACAGAGAACGCACTAATACTTAGAGAATCATATACAGAGAATGCACTAATACTAAGTTTGGTTACGCGTAACGGACGACGCACGCTGAGAAATTTGCCCATACCGAGAGCTAAGATGTTAGCACATCAAGCATTTAACAATGGTTGCAACTATGCATCGAAACAAAAGAAGTATATCACCGAGGCTTTTGATCTGTAAGAATGTACCGCGGTACATATTCATTTTCGCGTTTACTGAAGAAACATGTCTTTTCTCGTATATGAGCTAAAAAAAAAAATGCACGGTTGTAATGAGCACGATTCACAATGAGCCCAATATTGCTGACGGTCCGAAAAAATTACCAGACATAATTTCGTATTATAATGCGACAAAGGGTGGTGTTGGCACTGTTGACAAGATGGTAAGCTTTTCCAATAAATATGAACATATGTATATACACAACACATATACTATGTATGTATGGACATCAATTTAAACGTAAATTATTTTTCCGGTGCGTTTCTCATACAACAGTTCTATGTATCAAAAATGATACAAAGGATAGGATTCTTACTTTTTTTTAAAGCTCGATCTACGGTTAAAAAAAACTCACTCGAATGAAACGACAAAAATTTACTTGCGGAAATGCGAAACAGATCTATGTTTGCTGGACGCAAAGCGATGACGTTGATAGACATGTTGCGTGTGATGCGTGGTTGAGCGTTTGGTTTTCAAATAATGTCGACTGTGCTACATATGTGCCCCATGCATCAATGTATCCCATCTCTCCACCTACATACTGTGATACAAACTTTATTTTAGAAATACAATGGAACGATATATTTACTAATATTTAAATTTTGTACAATTATTACAGAGATAGATATTTATTTTCCATTTAGATAGATATTTATGTATTTATCTATTTATATATCTTTTTATTTGGATACAGTAGAAATCGGTTATAACAATATCAGATATAACGATGAACCGGATATAACGATATATTTCCAAAGTCCAGGCCAAACTCCATTTAACTCAAAGTAATTTGCTTTCGGTTATAACGATGCCCGATATAACGATGAAACCTTTTATACCGATAAAAATGTATCAGATTTATGTCGAAAAACTGTTTAAATATTACATGCTATTCTTATGCTACATGCTTGCTATTTTCATTTCATTTTTTTCATTCTCTTATGTTTGCGAAAGTAGCCGGCTGTCATTATGTGTGCAGTATACAAGTTCTGTGTATTCGTATATTTTCTTATGCGTGCGTGCATATGCGTGCAAATATATAGGTATTATGGAATGTATCTGAAGCATTCAGTTAGTCTTGATTTTTGTTTAAAATGAGTGGTGCGGGCAGATAGTTTGTCAACATGGCGACATTTAATAAGCGAAAATCCTTTTCCATTGCCAAAAAATATGAGATTAATTAAAAAATTGAAAGTGGTGTCAGAATTACTTTTGAATAATGCTGATGACGAGGATGACGATAATTCGACTGCAGATCAGGAGACCAAAGAAGTGCACGTTCCATCTATAAACGAAGCACTTACTGCAGTGGCAACAATAAACCGTTTCATGCTCCTGAATCCGGTATGGGCTGCTTCAAATTCAAATTCAAATGTTGGAATCCAAACATCGGACAACTCCCTCAGAAAATTATTTTACACAACCAAATGTACAAAACAATGGGAAATTAGCGATTTCTTTCGTCGACTTTCTTCGTTTTTTTTTTGTACTATCGGATATAATGATAAACCGGTTATAACGATGAAATTGCAAGGTCCCTTCGACATCGATATAACCGATTTCTACTGTATTTATTTTTAATTTTTCTTTTCAGTTAGCACAGAGATACGATGACTAAATTGTATCTTACTACTGAAAAATTGTACATTTATTTGAATCGTTGAAATAAATCCCCACCTCCACAGTTTGGAGGGTTATTTCATTGGGGGGTTATTTCCTGCAGCCATGGGTCGTGTATGGATTTAACTTATTTTCTGTTTCGTAAATCTGTTGATGATCAAATCAATGGTAATCAGAAGACCATGGTTAAAATTGATATTGCGTTGAAATATTTTTTATTCTATATGTATTGGAAAAAACCTTAAAACTTCATTCTTCTTTAAGTATTAGCTTTTCATTTTATTTTCACTAAGCAGAAGCAGCAATCAACTTTATGACCACAAATTTGCTTAGCCATGTTAATCTCATTTCTTCCTTCTTTCGTTAAAATATCTAAATTGTATAGCTTACAAATAAGGAGTACACATTTTTTAAATGATCTAAACACGTGAATCGCGATTTTGTTTTCACCGTTTTCAGTTATTGGGTCAAAGAAAAACGAAAGAGTTGAGCAACGAACTTGACAGCAATAAAAAATAAATTGATATTTAAATTATTTTCGCATTAGTTCTGCCGCAACCATAAAATCAAGAATTTTGTTTGCCAGATTATTGATATAACTGCAAATTATTCATACTCTCTCCTTAAAACGTTCGTATAGTCGTTTAACAGCTGCAAAAATGTTCCGATAATTAGGAACGTATAAATCAATAAATTAAATCGAAGTGAAATATATAATAGCATAACTATAACACATGTACAAATGGATAAAATAATGTAACTGTAGTAATATTAGCAATGAGAAAAGATGCAGCGCTATGATAAAAAAAAATAATGATTCAAAGATGGTCTCTCTTTCATGTTTGAATTTAGCACGTTCTTTTTATTGTTTCCGCATTAACATAGGCGAATGTATTATTTTTGTATTTGGACTGCTTCTCTTTTTTTTCTTTTTTTTACCCGAGAAAGAAACGACACTAAAAAGAAAGGTAGCCTGATTATATCTTATCTGACCTTAATCAGGATGCTAAATTTTTGCTATTTAGTTCACTGGCTTACCAGACCGAAAAGGAAAATATGCACTGCAGAAAATGAAGGGCTGGGCTAAGAACTACATACTGGTGTAGTTAATAGTATTATAGAAGATTTATATGATATCAACGTTTTGGTTAATACGTTTAATTAAGTGCAAGCTACAAAACTGAATTGGCGTAGTTTATTTAGGCAACGGTATCAATGTGGGGTCGAACCAAGATCACTCTACGTTATAGTGACTAAGTTTTTCAAAGAATCAAAGAAAGCAGGCCCAGGCTCACACCGAGTTATAGCGCCACCTTAAGTAAGTAATATATCCCCTAAATTCATTGTATGTATGTATGTCTGTCTCTCCCTATCACTGGTCTTCAAACAAAAAAAAAAAACCTTCAAGGAAAGAGACCTAATATATATATATATTATATATATATTTGTATATATTTATAACATTGATGGTTCTTAAAATATTAAGCCGTTTTGATACCACAACCTCACGCGACATTTCTCTCTCTTCCATGACTCATCTTTATCCTTCATCAGTTCTTTACTGGCTGTGAGTCCCTGTGTTAACACTAGCGTTTTAGAGAAACATGATTCACACTTTGGGCATCCACATAAGGACGTCTCAATATCTCAATATGGTTCAGGTTGTATGAAAGCGCGGAAATAATTCAGTATCTCTAAAAGTACTGGACTGATTTTGATGGTTTTTTCAGCAAAGTGTTTGTATCTTTTTACTACTATTTACTAGTATTTAAAATTTTATATAATACAATTTTAAATAATAAAATTAATTAAAAATTTTCTATTTACCCCAATACGAATAGTTAACTAACACTTCAATATCAGCGTAGTTGCAAAAAAAATATAGTTTCACGTTACGTTAAACGCGTGCCGTCACAAGAACTGCAAGTTTCCGCAGCTAATTTCTTTTTGTTTCTGAAGCTCAAGGTTCAATAGATCAAATCTATTGCATTTCAGCCTGGGGCTTAAGATTTACAGCTATAAAAGCTCTTTGTTATTGGTAAAAAATACCTCTTTATTAAATGCTACCTCCCACTGAAATGTGTACTGATATGAATAATTCTTGCTACGTAAATAATAACTTATTTTAATACTAACAGCATACATATATTTTTCTCAAAAAATTAATTTTTATGCCCCAAATATTATTTTAATCATAACGTGTTTTTAGCCCAAAATCTCACATTATCTTTTTCCTCAGTTCTTTCTCAAATTTTATATTAAATATAATGGAACTTTTCGAAATTTTTTATTGGATTTGATTTATAAAACTGGAATGAAAAATAGCCTTATATTTAATATTCATAAAAAACTTTTTTTCCGCTCGGGAACCACTGTGCGCCGCCGTTTTCCTTATAATAAGAACTAGACTCCCCATATAACTTCAATGATGTTAAAGAAAACATCTTAAAAGGGTTGGGTACGATTGACCGCATTTTAAAATCTCGCATACCAAAGTCTTTAATTATCATAATCTCGCATTATCGGAATCTCGCAATTTAAAAATCTCGTATATCGAAAACTCGCATATCAAAATCTCGCAAATTAAAATCTCGAAAACTAGAATCTCGCATTGAAATAAAATATTTATTAATTCGCGCAAGTTAATAAATATTTTATTTCGAGAGATTCTAAATCTATATTTTCATAATAAGCAAGATTTTGATAATGCAAGATTTTGAAATTTTGTGAGTTTTTGATAGTGCGAGAATTTCAAATGCGATATTTTGTTATTCGGGATTTATTTAAAAAATGCGAGATTTCGTTACTAGAGATTTTGGTTTGCGGTCAATCGTGGCGCTCCCATCTTGAAATAATGGCGTAAGGTAACGGCCCTGAAACCCCTGGAATCAGTCTCATCTACTACCACCTCAAACTGTCGTTCATCTCTTATAGAGATGGCTGAGCAGTTAAACATTCACCTATACTGGGCAGTGTTGCCGAATGTACTCCCATAGGAGTTTTGTACTACTTTCAACACCTCCGTACTCCCGTACTCCTCCTTTCACATTCGTACTCCTATTATTTTTAAAGACCTAAAATATCTTACACTTGCAGCAAAGTATAATGTCAACCTAAATAAATTTAATTCACTTCAAATTTAATGCGAATTTGGCAACACTTTTATCTTCCAAACTGTCGTCAAAAAGGGAATTTCCCTCTTTCTTGTTTGTTTCTGTTTTTCGTTAGCTTCATGTATGTATTTTTATGTATAGTTCAATCAAATAAAAAGGTGTGTTAAATTAATTCTTGAAACATTGTTATTCTTGGTAGAATAATTCAAAGTAAATTTCTATTATAGATATTTAGTGAAATTGGATTCCATTGAGGCAAAAAAAGCTGTAAATGTGTCCTGTGTTGCTGGAGGTTCTAAATCAAATGAGTCTACAAATGAGTCTGCTGCTGTTCCTGCAAAGGGTCTAGCCTTACTTCCATAGTGAATTTGCCCCCAGAAGATCAGTAGTAATTAATACACATAGATATTTCCGATTTGTATTGATTTATTTAGGAGATATTTGAAAAAAACCGTCCGATGAGGACTTTTTTTCAGAACGCTATATTTCTATAACTATAGAAGATAGGGCAATAAAACAAAAAGCTATAGTTAAACCATACTCTAGAGTTTATATAATAATTTTTTTTTGAAATGGCACGCCTCTGAACAAATATTAAAAAAAAGCAATTAAAAATGTGCATGATCGATTTTTACTGGTTCTTATTAGTTGACCACTCTGAAGAAAGCACAGAATAATTTTGTATGTATATTCTAACACTGTACCAAATTTCATTCAAATCCATTTGGTGGAACATGTCGAAAAAAAATGCAATGTTTTTTCAGAGTGGTCAACTAATAAGAACCAATAAAAATCGATCATGCAAATTTTTAATTGCTTTTTTTTAATATTTGTTCAGAGGCATGCCCTTCCAAAAAAATTATTATATAAACTCTAGAGTATGGTTTAACTATAGCTTTTTGTTTTATTGCCCTATCTTCTATAGTAATAGAAATATAGCGTTCCGAAAAAAAGTCCTTCTCGGACGGTTTTTTTCAAATATCTCCTAAATAAATCAATACAAATCAGAAATATCTATGTGTATTAATTACTACTGATCTCCCCTACAAAACGATATGTATAAAGATATAATTCCTTCTGGGGGCAAATTCACTATGGAAGTACGGCTAAACCCTTTGGTGGAAGAATCCCCTGAATCCTCTGCTTAAGGAACCGATGATGTTGAGACTTCTGATGCTGATGAAGTTGATACAACTACCTTATCTTCAAAAAAAAAAACAAAAATCGCACGCAAATGTTTCGTGAAGGATGGTTGAGTGATTTTGCTTTTCTTAAAGAAATCGACAAAAAGCCATTCTGTTCGTATTGTAATATGAAACTTACAAACAACAAACAGCATATAAAAAGACATGAAAAAAATGTCTGTATTACTATTTTTTTTCAAAATACTCCCCTTTTTTGGCTGCAGTACTACCTTATAATTTTTCTCTCCGGCAACACTTGTACTGGGTACTAGAGCACAGAGATATTCCAGGAAGTTGAAGAAAAGCTGACAAACTGGCTAAACTAGGCGTAACAATACCTATTCTACCGAAAAAGATGGACATATGTAGGTATGCCCGTTGCTACTTACAAGCTATCACGTAAACTTGACACAGTCACTAAAACCAATATAAGATGGGAGTGTGGATCTACTTGCCCAGATCTGGCTTGGACTGGATATAAACTGCTCTTACTACCTTCTGTTCTTAAAATACTACAAATAAGTACGATTATTGGTGTCATTACAGGACACTGCTTTGTATGCCAGCATATAACTAACTTTCTAATGACTTCTGTAGAAGTTGCAGAGACGAGGAAGAAGAACAGAGACCAACACAACTTCGCTGTTCATAGTCAGCTCTTTCCCGTAGTAAAAAGCTACACCCAGGAGAGTACTTCCTCAACGAGTAGCGGGTATACACATCCTCAATGGACCTCTCTGTAGGCCTAACTCGAGTAACCACTGCTACCAAACCTAACATAGGTGAGTCTCTGTTCAGCGATGACTATAGACAACGTTGATAATTCAGTGCTTCACATTATATCGTCTTGCGATTATTTACATAGTAAATTATTCAATTTCTTATGTATTCATGTTATTTCATTTGCTTTTTATTTTTAGAATATATTATCTTTGTTGAAGCTAAACACTTTTTTATAACAAAATTGGGTCAGTCCCGATTTCTTTCAAACAGCCGGGCATGTGCGTCAATAATTTCTTTGCACCGCTCACTCCAATGCATTATAAAAAATGGTATAAGTTAAGACATTATTGTCCAACTATTAATGTATGTGAGTAGCATACAAATTAAATGAAGAAATGTTGCATTTTTTCCGACTTGCAGTACCCTTCTATAGCCGGTTCTTAGCTAGCGTACGTACAGCCATTCACTTGAAGAAATATAACTATTTCTTCTTCCCATTTCAGCGTTCCTTTTTTTCTTTTTAATATGGTACGTGTGTTTCCAGATGATTCAATATGATAATCAGAAAAAGTAGGCTAAACATATTCATGTGGACAATCCTACATTTGGAGAATCACGCTTTACAATTGAGGTCAGCTGTAATGTATCCACTGGCACTGGCTGATTATTGTTCGGGTTATACGATTTGAATTGATATTTATTTTTTAATTTGAAAATACACACAATCAAATATTAAAAGAATACTACGTTCGCTGTCCCATAAAAGGGTTAACACTCATGGCAAGATTGCCATTGTCTCAGATTTGATCTTTTTTTTGTCCAATTTGGCCATAAAACAAAGCAACCTTCCCACACCTACGACTCATTTCTTATTGGAATCCAACTTCATTGTCCACCAAGATGTGCGACAAATTTATTCCGTACCGTTTCTTTTTTTTTTTTTTTTAGATCTTTTTCTAAGTATGCCCCAAAACCATTTAAGATCAAGAGATATGCTTGTAAATATTAATCACAAGAGGGATGGATACCATAATAACAAGACTCTCAGGTAGGTGTCTTCTTCGTTTGGCTTTGCATATCCCCGTTTGAGTGGCACAAAAGCTTACCTACCTGGGAAAGTAGTTGCGCCACAAAATCATTAAATTGATTGTTCGCAGCGAAAGTATGATATCAAAAAAAAACCAACGAAGAACAGAAGAACTTTATCCAAAGAGAAGAGTGATGAATAAACAAAATACATTAAATGTTAACAGTAAACGGTTTCGGTCGATTAAACGCAAAGAAGACGAGATGTATCACTGGTGTGAGGATGAGAAATTGTCTGCGATTTTTCGAATCGAAAATGTTTAATGCGAGTAGTGCCCCGAATTAATCGAAACCAAAGTAAAAGTTTTTTTTTTTAATGCGTGCCTGTTAAGAAAATGCGATTGAGATGGAAACTGAAGAACTTGTACAAAGATTTGTTTTCTAATTTGTATAACGGTCATGAAACTGATAGTTGATTGGGTCAAAGTGGACGGATGCAATAAGTATGCATTTCGATGATGACGAGACGTCAAGATGACTATTATTAATGTCTTGTAATTTGTGTTTTTATTAACAATGACTATTGAAGTAAAATAAGCGAGCGTTTCCGTAACGACATTAACCCAGTTAGCAATTGAACTAAAAATCAAAGAAGCCAAAGTGATAGAGTGTATTGGGCCTATACTTCAAACTGGAGAGGGATTATAATTCAAAAAATTATTTGTTTTTCATTTCTTTGGTCTTTACGTTAAAAGGAATAATTTCTCGTAGCAGTTTTAGTGGGTATCTTGAATTTTGAAAATACCTTTCTTTATGCTTTTTATTCTTTGAATTCGAATTCGGTATTCTTATCCGCGTAGACCAGCATTTATAAATTATTAGTTAAGATTCGTTCCACGTGAGCTTTCTCTTACTTTCCACACTTTTCGAGGGATTCTAACTCAGTCCATTTGGCTCGGATCGACTTAAAACTTACAGAGAATATTTTAAAGATGCGCACGGTAGGTATATCTTGCCTGGCACTGTTTCAACAGAAACAGAGGCTGAAAAATGCTGCTGGCAAACGAATCAGCCGATGGTTAGCAAATCGCTCGCTTTATAAACTCGATCTCGAGGCTGTAGAAAAAAAGAAAAAGCCAGCCCTATCAAGGAAATACGTGAGGGCAAGGTTATCGTTTGCAAGGACATACGAAAACTGGACGGAAGAGTTGTGGGGATACGTAATCTGGTCTGACAAAACAAAATCGACCACTACTGCACAGATGGACGGTCGTGGGCTTGGAAGAGAAAGGGCGAATCTCTCAAGCCAAGGCATATGAAGCAACTATTAAAGTACGATAGTGAATCTATCATGTTGTGGGGTTGTACATATGAGTGCATTTGGGGTGGTTGAAATACATTCAATTGAAGGCAAAATGGACCAACATATATATAAAGACATTTTAAAGAAACACCTTATGAATACGATAAGGTCCATGCCCATTCGACCATCACAAGTTACCTTGCAACATGATAGAAACCCCAAGCACATGGCGAAATCGGTTCAAGCATGGCTTCAGAGCCAGTCTTTTTCCATTCTAGACTGGCCTGTTCAAAGCCCTGACCTAAGCCTCATTGAAAATCTGTGCATGTTTTACAGCCGTTTTATGAGAGAGGGTTAAAGAACAATAAGCTCGAATTCCACCACGAGACTCGCCGCATCCAAGCCGTTAAAATAACCAATTTTAACACTCTTCATTTTGCCTTGGTGCAAAATTGAACCAACGTAAATTGAAGAAAATCAATTAAATAATTACAAAATTTATAAAAATTCTAAAATAATATTATTAAATAAAGTCCAACTGAAATAAAAAATACGTATGTATGTATATTTAAAAAAAATGTTTTATTTTTCATATTTTAGTTTACAAGAAACGAGGTATCATTGCTTTAATTTTGCACCCAACTGTATGTATGTATATATGTATTTATCATGTTTTAAATACAAACTGGCTACACATAATACATAGATCGTTCGTTTTACATTTTGCGCCGACAAATGAAAGTCCCCAAATTGTTGTAGTCGGTGGATATTAATCATCACCCGCAGAGTAATGAAATTACAAACGAGTACTCGTGTCGTATTATATTGATTTCATTACAGCACATATTTAAATATTTTTTTTTTAAGTGAAACTTTTTTAGCCGCGGTAGAGCAAATTTGGCTGAAGCAGACGAAAATGTGAAACGCTTCCCCTTCTCCAACTTCAACAGGCAGTAAAATACATTTAAAAAAAAATACACATAATATGTACATATCGAGCCACAAAATATCAAAAGTACAAGCAGGCGAAGAAAACAAAACAATCAAAAAATAAAAGTCATATTTTCAACCCCACCACGCAAGCATTGGGCCACAGCACACGAGATGATTTTTGCCGCCAGAAAATGGATTTTGTGCGCGAAAAAATACTACCACAGTGAAAAGGGGTTTATGTATATAATTTCTTCTGCCGGTAAAAATGTTTTCATACAAAAATTTTGTAACTGTTGTAACAATACTGAGAGCCAAATGTCCTACCTTCGCTGTACTGACAACTTTTGTGGACCAGAGTATAGAACCTAAGAAGTTTCACTTCTAACGCGCGAGATTCTCACGCACTTTTTTTTGGAAATTTTATTATTACATTTTTGCGTTTTTTTATGTTTGCATTTTATCTGTCGTATATTTTTGTTTAGTGTTTAGTTTCAGACTAGTTATACACTGAGTCCAAAAATTCTCCGTACAGCAGCACATGCCCGAAGTAAATGCTTCAATGGGATCCAAATACAATGATTAAATAAAAAAAAGAAGCGTTTATATGAAGGAGGATATTTTCTTCATTATTTTTACCAAATTTAATTTACTTTCACATTATAACTTGAAGTTTATAAACGCAAACGTCCTGTACGGCCGTTTTTGAAGAACAAAAAAGTCCCCGTACAGCTACCGTTCCAATGATCTTACGGTGTTTTCTGTATTATAAGTCATAATGAAAGTTGCTTTTCGGGAACGATCAATTGTGTTTTTCCCATTTTTGGTTAAAAAATTGAGTTTTTTTTAATATGGAGGAAAAAAATAACCAAATTCATATCGCAACTAAAAAATATAGTTTATATAAAAGGAAAAGGCAAATCTCTAGCTAAAATTTAAAAAAATTTTAACAAAATGGGTTCTTCGGTGCAATATGTCATCCAGCTATTATAAAAAAAACAAAACTATAACAAATAAATTAAGATTCTGGACGAAAAGAGAACAATTTACCATCGCTCAAGAAGAGAATGAGGATTGTGAACAAGGTTTCGAAAACAAGTCCCTGTGCAATAACTGCAAATCTTCAAACAAGTGATGAAATTAGTGTTTGTGAATAGATAAAAAGAATGGGTGAGCAATGGGTTGAAACGAAATGGTTTTAATGGTCGGGTCAGCAGCAGGAAACCATTCATCAAGAAATAGAACCAGTAAGCCAGATTGCAGTATGCTATTAAGAATATTAACAGGGATAATTTGTTTTGAGATATGGTTATATCTAGATATGACAGTTAATTTAACATTTTTTAATCCGATGGTCGCCGTATGGTGTGGAAAAACCCCAATACTGAAATAGATATCAAACATTTAGCGCCTGCAGTAAGATACGAATATGAATACGAAAAGGTCTGGGGTTGCATGATCTCCTCCGACAGCTAAATAAAGGTCTGGAAACAATTTTCTATTTCCAACCAGATGATGACCCCAAACACACCTCAGGTTTGGTAAGAGATTGGTTACGTGACAATGTTCAAAGGAAGCTGAAACACCCAGCGCAGTCATCTGATTTGGACCTAATCGAGCACTTGTAGAATTACTTAAAATAAAAGTTACCCGTAATAAAAATCACCCAAAATAATTTTAATGTATGATTGGACAAAAAATGGCTCAGACATCACATCTAACCTGATTCATTCCACGTGAAACCAATTAAAAGACATCATTCATAATTGAGACGGACCAACTACGTATTAATTTGGTATTTTATTCTCATATTTATTTATATTTTTAAGAAAATTAACCACTGTACGGAGATTTTTTTTTTGCTTTATTCTAAATTTATTAATTGTTTTTATTTTTGTATGTTTATTTTATTAAAATATTGTTTCTTTGTTAACTAACTACAGTGAAATCCGCATATAGCGACCTCGGTTATAACGACCATGCGGATATAACGACGCAAATCCCATGTCCCATGATTTCACACCTTAGTCCATACAAATTCATTCTGATATAACGACTTCGGATGTAACGACGATTCCGGATATAGCGCCCGAATTTTGGAAGAATTTAAGGTTTTGCCTCCGGATAAAGCGACGAAATGAAAAATAACATATACATTATACATATGTATGTAGGTAGTTGAATGCGCAAAATTGAAACATAGGAAATAAATTACCGTTTGTTTCGTTTCGAAAGAATAAAACAAGTTTTTCAGTCGAATTCTTTAAAAATGAAAAGGAATGTAAATCCGAACATGAAGACATTGAACACTCGCTTCTCAAATCGTTTAAATTGCATCGAATTAAAAATATCATTGAGCAGTTACATTTTATAAGAAAATGCTAATCAATTTGGCATCCTACTAGAGAAGAAAGATTTAAAGTGTTCTGAAATAGAAATGATAACAATAGCATGGGAAAGAGTGCACCCAGTGACTATACAAAAATGTTTCGCACGTGCAGGCTTCTGTGACTCTTCTCTCTTCACATTTCCCTGCATATATCGACGATACCGATGATGGACTCGATAGTTTGCCTTTGGCAACACTCACTCAAATTTGGTCGGACGAAGAAAGCTACTGTCACTGGGAGACTTAAATTGATATAGATAACTGTTGATTCTACAAAGATTATTGCAAGTGTAGCAAAGAGTGTTCTTTTTTGAATTTTTCTGACATTCGGTTATAGCGACATTCGGCTATAACGACCATTTTGGCCGGTCCCTTCACCGTCGTTATATCCGGATTTCACTGTACTTCAAATTTGGGTGGAACTTTTATCTTAAATCACTTTGCTTTGATGTTCTTAGGAGTAACGAAGTAGGAAGTGATACCTGTACGGAGACTTTTTGGACTCAGTGTATGTGGTTTTCAAGATATACCTCATACGTTTTCTAACTGAATAAGCCGCATTTGTTGATTGCCAATCTGCACTGTTTATTTAATTGCATGTTAGAATAGAGCGAACATTTGTAAAAAAAAAATGTTTTTTGTTATCACGTTTTCTACCCTTATATACTTGGGCAGTTAAGTTGCTGTGTATTCCATTGGGTCAACTTTTTTGATTTTATTCAAAGTTGCATACGAATATGTCTAGTTCCACTCACTTTTTTCTTTATAGAGATTATAGATTATAGAGATTACTTTATTTATTATCTTATTAATATCATAAAAATACAAATACTTTAATTTTATTTATTGTTTTGCCTTTTCGGTTGCTACTCTGGAGACATTCAGTTGAATATAACAACACGACCATTTTTTTCAGTGTATCATTGTATTTCAGAAGCGAATGAGAAAAATAATTGTTTAGCAAATTTTATTTATTTCTAGAAGGTAGAAACCATGCAAATTAAATTGTAAACTAAACTGCATTCTGCAAGATCTTATCAGACAGACTCATGTAAAAGTGGGTACCGTTTACGTCAGCAAGTGAGGAGTAAACAGTTTTCGACTGTTTTTACTTCTAATTTTTTCAAAGTAAGAATATGTAATCGGATACTCAGTATTCCCGGGTACACTACGCAATAAGAATATCAATAAATATCAATACACACAAACAAAACGACATTTATTAACATAAAAGGACTTGATTTACGAACAGAGAAAGGCAATAATCGACAAACAGCAGCAAAACAAACAGGAATTTAAAAAAGTCTGGAAGGTTTGTTCCAAGATCAACATTTTCACGACACTATACATATTTAAATACTTGAATTGTACTGAATACAAAATGATATCATAACACTTTGTTTGATGTTTGAATTGGTTTTTCAGTGAATTCATTACAGTACTCGATACACTCCTCAGAACAAATTATCGACAGTACCCTAAGGTATAGGAAAAGAATAATACATTGATGAATGGGCCAATCAAAATATGAAATTTTATAATATTACTTATAAATGCATCAATTCCAAAGCTCAACTTCCCAAAGTATGCGACAAAACATTCAGGAAGAAGTGCAACAACACTTCTGTTTGGGGTTTATGAGGAAGCCTATTCGTCCCGTTAAATTTTAATCTAACGTAAATAACAAAAAGAGAAACATTTCCAATCATAAAGAAAACTTCTCAGGTTTCTAATAAATAAGCATAACTCACGATTCTATCAGAAATAGTGTTTGCAAATATTAATATATTGGCGCCCAACAAAAACACTACGTTTTACTTCTGAGCGGGCTGACCCATGTTCAAAATCACGAGAAACACCACTTCTTCGAGAAGTAGTTGTGAGAAACTTCTTAGATCGCCGTTCGTCTATGGGCTTTTCCGCGTTTTTGTTCGCATCGATTCGTATTTTTGTAGTTCACTACTGCCCCATCCAAAAAAAAAAAAATAGTTCCTTCAAAGCAATATTACAAGGCAAACTCGGACGGAAGCCTTTCACAGTTTGATTGAGCAAGTTGATCTTAGCTTAACCCACAGACTTGAGCTGCAGCCTACACTACCTTTTGACATCTATTATGGTAAGAACAGGAGGGATTTCCCTGTGTATCTTTTTACAATTTTTACTGTATGTATGTAGTAGTTATATGTGCATACATTATGTGTATACCCGCGGATTGTTCGCTTTCGAGTATGTACATATATACGTGCTGCTTCTTCTAACAAAAATGAATGTTACCCTTCTCATAAAGAGGGTTGTGCTCAACATGACCATCAACTTGAAGGTTCAGTTCGGTGGTAATCTCACAAAAATCCGATACCACTTCATCAACATATATTTTATCTATCCAAACGAAGTGCATATAGTATCTTTGGAATGGAAGTTCTACCCATTTTTAAAGATATTCGAGATATGGATATCCATTTTCATCATATAATCTTAGTTATGAATGTAGTCATAGTGACTTCGTCAAAATTGAAAAACGATAGGGTTCCGACCATGAATAATTGCGCAGAATATTCCAGCGGATGACTTTAAAAATCTTTAAGCACAAGAATTATAATCACGATCGGACTAAATTGTAAAGGCTGTGAAAAGACAAATGGAGAGATGCACTGCAGATATATTTGAATTTTAAATTTAAGTTAATTAAAGTTCTGTTTACTGTTTTTTTTTTTTTTTTTTTGATTTGCGAATATTAATCAAAATACAGTCAAACTTCTTCATAAGGAACCCCCAAAGGACCAATAGGTTTGTTTGTTATAAAGAAGTTTAAGAGAAATGGATACCTGCAAGTTCCTTAAATTTTAGTTAATTAAAGTTCTGTTTACTGTTTTTCTTTTCTTTATTTGAATTACGAATATGGATCAAAACACAGTCAAACTTCTTTATAAGGAACCTTCAAAGGATCAAAAGGTTTGTTTGTTATAAAGAAGTTTAAGACATATTTTGCTGTAGAGGAACTTTTAAGACTGACTGTGATTTTTTCCCATTTTTGTGTTTTATTAAGAATGTTTTATTTCTTTTTTAAAACATTTGAATTTTTGTTTGCAGGAGAATTCCCTAATCTTATGTGTGTATGTACGTTTCCTGAAAGCTGCCAAGAGAAGGTTGTGTTCGATTGTTTGCTCAGGGTGCGTAATTTAAATTATTGGAAAATCAATATAAGCAAAAAGTTATGTCGCAGAGTCCGAAGAATTCATTCTTTAAAAAGAGACGTTCGTGATAAGGACTAACGAATTAAAATATAGAGAATCATGTACATATGTATGTAAAAAAATTTTCGGTGAAGAGACAACAACAAAGTTCGTAATAAAGAAGTTTGACCGTAAATGTTTTTATTTATAACTTCCCTTATAATGTAGATTCTGGAACATGAAGAAGGACAGAACAACCCATAAGATGGACAGATCAGAGTAGTGGTACGACACCCACATAGGTTTTTCAAATTACTCTATATGTGGAGTCGAATAACTGCAACGTTACGTTGACTTTTGCCATTGCTTATGATTCACAGTATTTACTTTTCAAGATTAAAATCTTGACAGCACTTAAGTTTACTCTTTGCTAAATACTGGCACTAAACAGAATTAAGTCCACCTAAGCTAATAATGGTTACCCAGTTCCTACTATCTGTCTCTCTCTCTCTCTCTCTCTCTCTCTCTGCTGTTTTTGCAATCCACATAACCAAAGCTAACCTAATTTTTACATTTATTTAGAAAAAAATGCATTTACAGCTAAAATTTGCAAATTGCAAATGTTATTCCGGTATTGGATATTTCGAAAGTACACATTGCCTGAGCTGCTTGCAAATAATACACATGGTTCTGTAGAAAGTGTATAGCACTAGCAGTACAAGTGAAGTGATTTTGGAAAAGCCTGTCAAACTTGTTCTGGCCTAATCTTTTCATCGAAAACGTATGCCGCATTCCGCACACGCATTCCTTCCGGTTCGGATCAAATACTTGTACATGTGTATTTAACCAAAATCGGTATCCACTCCACTATGGTTAATGGGAAAAGTGAAACATCTCAAAGCCCACTCAAAGAAAAAAATCTAACACGAAGAAATTTGTCAGAAAGAAATAAAAAAATAAAGAAAGAAAGAAGCAACACACAATAAAAAAAATCCGTGATCATATCACTTTTAATGGGGTCACTTACTTTGGACGAAGTCCACCTATAGCACCGGTATTCCATTTTGGCTTGTGATTTATTTTACGATATGTCTTACAAGTTTTATTATTCCGCAGGTGTATCTATGTGTGTTTGTATACGTATTTGTGGTTAATTGATATGTATGTAGGTACGTCTTTTTGCAAGGTTCCGGATGTGACTATTTCGTCCGTTAGGATCGCATTTAAAACTCACAGATCGCATAAATCGTACACAAACAAAACTAACGTTACTTAATTAAACAAAGGCGAACACTTAATCTTGGAATTGCACGTTAAACACTCGAACTTCAAAATGAAAAAAAAAATGTATTAAACTAAATTCAATCTGAGAATTTTTCCCGAGAAAAGAAATTTCTTCTTCTCGTTTCCTTCGTTCACGATTCTTTTTTATTTGTTCTTTGTATGGGTTTTTTTTGTTGGTTTATGACTTATTTTCTTCCTTCTCTCTGCCTTACATTGAGCGACGAGTAAGATATAGTAACTGAAATTTTTCTTGCAACACGGAGGATTTCTTTACGATACGACCGAACAAGTCAACTGTTCACCTTGGACTGGCGATCGGGGTAGCATCTACCTTTCCTTAAGCGCTCCGTCTTGGTTTGGCGGCCTGGCCTCTTGTTGCGCGCAAAGCTGGATGGACTACGCAGCGAACGTAATAATCACCATTATCGTGGAACTTGAGATCGTCATAATGATCTACTATCGTCATCACGATTGGCCACGGCCGGCGGCGTAGCGAGCGGCGCGCGGTGTGGTCTGGAAGTTAAAGAAAGCAAGAACAGATGGCTTAAGTAAGTTCTTGAGTTGGTTACATGTTTGCCGTTGCCATCGCTGTGGTAAGTGATTTTATGTTGTGCTCGTGAGTTTCTTCTTTTCTTTGGACTTGTGTCAATTTTACTTGGAGCGATCAAATAATTTGTTATTTTTCTATGGAAAAATAATTTCATAGTTGTACCTACACTTTCTACCATACGAGTTAGCTGTGGGAAATAGAAAAGGCGCCGAAACCATAAAATATTTTTAATGGGCTGCACATTGTCCGCTAGAATGTAACGAGAATCTAGTTCCATTCATGATTTTCAAAATACAAAAGTACACTCGATAACAATACGAAAAAAAAGATCAATCAATGAATTCATATCGTATTAGCATGTTCGCATATTCTGACCTGCCATTAGGATTATATATGTATTTAAAGGATAATTTGGGAACCACTAATTTATATGACATGTTCAACAAAAATCATGTTTACTTATGGCGTTGGCGATTATTATAGGTTGCCAGTTTTTTCAATCCAGTCATTTTTTATCTATTAAGCACTTAACGACTGATTGCAACTGCATTAACAACTTGTGTACTACTTAATTATTCAACAGTAATTTAAAACCCCCTTTTATTGTTGTCTTCTGAAAATATTAAAATTTGAAAACATGATTTAAGAATTATTGCCTGACATCGGATACGGTGGGGCGGTCGTGACAAGGCTGATCAACAGAACTCTTCCGACCGACTATCATTATTTTATTCTTACTAGTATCGCCTATGGTCAAAATTCGACCAATTGTGCGAGAGAAACGCACCTGGCTTTTACCTGGCTTAGACACAACATATATGAAAAAAACAACAGACTGCACTGCCCCTCTTCACAACCTTTCTAACAAAAAAAAAATCAAGTGAATATGTTGCCCTTCAGCAGCTCTAGAAGCTATAATTGGCATATCGCCATTACAGATCTTCATTAGGAAGTCAGCCGCTAGAAGCGCTATTAAACTTCAACTTAATCGTAAGTACAAACCAGGTAACCTTACGGGTCACCTAAATATTATCAACAACATTCCCGAACAGGACATGCTTTGCACTGTCGCTGGCTTTATGATAAGTGAACACTACTTTGGCAGAAAATTCGAAGTTCATTTTAGGGAACGTACCACGTGGTCAAACGGAGGACCCACCCTAGACCCACAAAGGGGTAATACTGATGGATCGAAAATGGCCTCTGGTGTTGGCGCTGGGGTTTTCGGGCCCAACACTAGAATCTCCGTCCCTCTTGGATCATTCCTCAGCGTGTTTCAAGCTGAGGTCCACGCCATTGAGGGAGCTAACATAAATGTCTTTTCAGACAGCCAAGCCGCACTCAAAGCTTTGAGCTCCTATTCTGTGGACTCAAGACTGGTAAAGTGCTGCTTCAATGCTCTCCAATCTCTAGCTACCCACAATTAAGTCAAACTTTGGTAGGTGCCTGGTCACAGAGGCATTGAAGGAAATAAGATTGCGGATGAGCTAGCCCGTTCAGGCTCTACTGCTAAATTCTCAGGTCCAGAACCCTTTTGTTGCATAAACTGGGCAAAAATCTCAGCCTTAGTTAATAACTGGGAACAGAATCTCCGACTCTCTCATTGGAGAAATGTCCCGGGGCTTAAGCAAGCCAAATTGTTGATTTAGCCTTATACCCATCATGGGGAACTTCTAAACCACAATAAGAAGGATATTAGGTATCTAACAAATTTCCTCTCCGGTCATTGTCAATTACGATACCACCTGAACAAGTTGGGCCTGTCTAGCGAGACCGATTGTCGACTCTGTTTGGAAGAGGTCGAAACAATCGAACACGTCCCGGCACTTTTCGGGGTCAGACGACGTACCTTACACAAAGAACTGCTTAGACCTTATGAATTAAAAAATGCGTTAACCAAGGACTTACTCGCCTTTATAAGAAAGGTGTTTTGCCTCTTGGACTAATTAGTATCCTACGATACAATAGATCTTTCAGGTCGCAGTATCAGCCTTGGGGCAGGATCCAGATAGTAAAAAAAAAACAAAATGTTGGGTTTAGGGCAGTTAAAAAGGGGTTGAACCGTTTTGTCTTCGCCTATTTATATGATGATAATTTGTTTGCCTTCAGCAGAAAGGCCTGGTAGCTACATACATGTCCGTCAAAGCATTTAATTTCCCAGCAAAATGTATTATTGTGGTCAATTTGGCCAGCCTCTTTCAGTGTGTTAAAGAAGTAATTCCTTAAAACTTTCTTTCGAGAACGAGCTATCGCCTGACAGTCACAAAGAATGTTTTCTCAGGAGACAATGCCCAGAGAGTATTCCTATTAGAGTTCTTAACTATTCAGTCCAAGGATTACCTTGGTCCTTTTGTGGTCTATGGCCGACCAAAGAGCCTTGGGTACCCTATGTCCCTCTATTCTTGACCATCTGTGTTGTTGAGTTTTGCCCTGATTACGCATGATGGCGGTGCTATGTTCACCATCTCGGTTATGGGCAATACTCCCCCCATCCATGCCAACTCATCTGCGAGTTCACTACCCTCTACGTCAGTATCCAGGCACGGGCGCCTAACATACTTTAACCCTATTGTATCTTCTTAGTGATCTTAGTACAGAGCGACATCCTTCTTTAATTGCCGATTTAACGATACACGATTCTAGTGCATCGGCGCGGCCTGACTGTCGATGTTGATGATGATGATAACCTTGTCTCCTATTAGTTTCGACACCAATAGCTCAGCCGCTCCCTACATAGCTAGGACCTCTGCTTGAAATACACTACAGTCATCTGGAAGTCTAGGACACGTATTTAGCTCCGTGTTTACCGTGTAGATAAAGAGCTACCCCAAACATCTCTCTCTGGATACAACGTTTCGTACGTTGTAGCGAAGTCCAGAACTGGGAGAATGTCATCCGTTCTATTAAGGTTTCCAATTTTAAGTTCCCTCTGAATAGCGCTATGACCGTAGCCTTTATTTCTGTAGTAGCCTAAGTTAGTGAGTCTAATCGCACTCTTACTTGCCAGGTACAGAAAAGTATCCATTGCCGCCATGGGTATTGTGCGCAGGGCTTCCGTAATGGCAACACCGACAATTCTCTGAACCGAGTCCTGTAAAGTTTAATAAACAATAATAATAATATATTTTGAGTGTACATTTCGGTTTCATGAACAGTAAACTAAATTTACTGCTGCGAGGCGAAAGTCATAGCAAGAACGCGGTTTTCTTATCTCAATATCCATGAGGGTCCCCTTCGGATCAACAAACTGTGAACCAAATTGACCAAATTGACACCAAGCAAGCCTCCAGTATTCTGGATGTCGGAACTTTTCGACCGGCCAACATTGACTCGGACCACTATCTTCTTGTAGCCAAAGTACCGATGCGGATGCCGATATCTCGCTACGAGTCCTACTGCAGCAACAGCTATTGCAGAAGACTAGTGACAGCAATGCAAGCAAGCCATCATAAATCCCTCGAATTATGTGCTGGGTTTCACATGGCTACCAAAGCGCAACCCTTGTTCTGATGAACAATGCAGGCTAGCAAACGCAGAAAAAATACAGGCGTACAAAGCGGCGTTGCAAAAAAGGACGAAATCTGCTCGCATGCTCTACGAGCAAAAGAAACGAGAAGAACATCGACTTCTCAGAAAGAAAAAGAAAGAGCTTCTCCACTTGCGATCAAGGATAATGAAAGATGCTACTCCAACATCCAACCATCAAACGTGCAGACGTTTCACCAGAAGGTAAAAAGAATGTCTCAGCAAAACAAGTCCCGTACAGAAACCTGTAGAGATGACGAAGGAAACTTTGTAATAGAAACACAGTCGGTGCTGAGAATATGAAAAAACTACTTTTGCAGACTGTATAACGGAAGGCAGAATGAACCATTCAATCTAGATGATGATAGGCAAAACTCCCATCCACCTAATCAAAACGAAGTGATATCCAAGTTTACGGCTGCTGGATCTAAGACGGTCTACCCGCAGAGCTATTTAAAGCAGCTGGAGATGAATTGGTAGAGAACATACAACAACTCATCTCTAAGATTTGGTCAGATGAAAGTATGCCACATGAATGGAATCTCAGCATTGTACGCCCGATCCACAAAAAGGGAGACCCCCTCAACTGCTCCAATAACAGAGGCATCTGTCTGCTTAACATCGCCTACAAGATCTTATCTGCCATATTGTGGGAACGCCAGAAACCTTTCGTCAACAACCTGATTGGTCCCTATCAGTGCGGTTTTAGGCCAGGAAAGACCACTATAGACCAAATTTTCACTCAGGCAGATCTTGGAAAGAAAACCCAAGAAGTCCAAATCGATACTCACCACCTGTTCATCGATTTCAAGGCCGCCTTGAAGCATCTGAACAGAGAGACTGCATAGAGCTATGTCTAGTTTTGACATCCGTGCCAAACTCATCCGCCTGTGTAGGATTACGATTGAGAAAACTCGCTGCCTCATCAATGTAAGGATTTAGACGCACTATCATGCAACTTCTTTAACATACACTTGAAAGAATTGTCCGAAACTCACAAGCCAACATACGAAGAACGATATTTTAAAAGTCCGTTCAACTACTTACATACGCCGACGATATTGACATCATTTTTAGAACACAGCGAGCTGTCACCGGTGCGTTTGCGAGTATAGAAATGGAAGCAGCTGAAATGGGCTTAGCGGTAAACGAGGGCAAAACAAAGTATATGCTCTCAACGAAAAGGGACACTCAACATCGACAAATTGGACAGAATGTCACAATAGACAACTTCGAGGTGGTAAAGGGCTTTGTCTACCTCGACTCTGCTATAATATCAGAAAATGACATCTAGTCGAAAATCACACGATTGCCAATCGCTGTTTCTTTGGGCTAAGAAGGCAATTGAATATTAAGGCCCTTTCCCGATCAACTATGGAGACTCTATATAAGACCCTTACCATCCGAGTCTTGCTATATGGAGCTGAAGTATGGACTTTGTCGAAAACGGAGGAAGATATCATTTGTCGCTTCGAGAGAAAAATCCTTCCTAAGATATTCAATCCCGTTTGCCTTGACGTTTTGGAGAAGAAGATTCAACCACGAACTATACGAGCTGTACAGCGACATCGACCTGGTCTAAAAATTGCGCATTGGACATTTAAGATCCCTATGACATGTAGAGCGAATGGACATCAATAATCCGGCCCGCAGAGTATTCGATTCCAACCCGGATGCTCAGCGTAACAAAGGACGACCTCTCCTTAGGTGGCGCGCACCAATAGAAAAGATCCTCAACCAACTTGGAGTATGCAGCTGGAGCAATTAGGCAAACTGGAACGAGTTGTTGGTTGAGGCCTTGGTCCACTCCCCCCACGGTCTGTAGCGTGAGTAAGTGTTTGATACTAGTAAGACTTTCTGTTGTAACGTTCAAACTTCATTTTTTCCTAAAACTTTCAAATTCGGGAATTCATTGTTCTTGCATTAGCGGGACGATAAGTAATTACCGACTTTGTGAAAGATCTTTGATTGGTTATTCGGCAACACCCAACGGCCTGCACGTGAATGGTAGGGGTTCATCAGTAATCGAGTATTTTTGTCCTTCTTATAGTGCTGTCGATGCAATTGGAGAATTTACAGTAGAATGGCAAACCTTCTCTAAGCTCATGCCCACTTCAGATCGGTACAACTTTTACCAGATTTAAAGTGGGCTGAAAGTCGTCGATGATGTCATGACGATATACTAATTACTAATTAAAACCGACCATTTGCATTCATTGGATTAGTTGCTTCTACTGAATATCTTATTTAGATAAAAATATTTGGGTTATTTAATATAAGAAACATACAAAACTTTTATTCAATCTAACGTACATATTAACACAAATTGGGTTTAAAATACATGTACCACGCAACATATGGAGGTGAAAAGTTAGAAATTAACATGTCATTTCAATCAGACATGAATATCCTTTGTCAAGCAATTCTATTATATTTCCATTTTTTGTTTAATCGTCAACACTGTTTTTTTTCCACTCATTTTTAGACCGAAAAAAAAACAATACGCAGAAAACTTATTTCGTAGAAGTAAACACAATCTTAACTTCTTTGCACCAAATCGAACAGAGGAAAATATCCAGAAGCGTATACATGAATTTATCTGTTAGTTCAAGTAATGATCAACCATAGCAAGAACGAAACATGAGAGCAAATTTAACGGGATATTGTTTCAGTTTGCCAAGGAATTAATCAATTCCTTTTCTGGTGTTGCAAAAATCGGACATAAAATTGTGTGAACGCTGCAATTTTAAGATAGCTAATGAAAACTTTTTGGGGGTTGCACTAACTGAGTAGTTGCAACTATAGGGAGATGCAATGTTACATGAATCGAGTTCCTACTGTATACATATATATATATGCCACAAACTTAACTAATCTATACAACATACCTCCGAACAAATCAATAAAAGAACGATGTTTTCCATAAAAAGAATGTGTATATGTCCGAATATATTGAAAACAACACTATCTGTCGCTGCGGGAAATTTTAGATTTTCTACTGGTGGCTCTCACCAGAACAAATATCGATTGATTCTTGTAAAGAGTCGATTTTATTTCTGTAAAAATTAATACATGTTTTTTTTCTTATAATTAACGTAAATACAAAGACCTTACTTTGGTATGAGCCTCAGAAAGCTTTATTATTAAAATTCCTGCAGCAACGCACGCCTTCCAGCTACCAGCATGTCAAAAATGGAAAAGACCTCGAGCACGTCCGCCAAAATCGTGCACTCAACAAAATTGTCCACCGAAAGGGACAACGTATGTACCTCAGCAATTAGACTGATTGAAGCGTGAGCGGGACCAATATTTTTCGTTGATTGTGCAACGTGCTTTGAGAAGAGCAGATGTATTTATTGCTCAGTCCTGTGGACTTGAGCGCGAAAAGGAAAACGTTATTTTTTAACTTGCTGAATATACTGGCGGATGCTGCCAGATCTCTTGATGTTTAATATTTCAGATTATTGGCTCGATGACATCCCCGGACCCGTCTGAACTTCGGGTGAAGACAAAATATCTAAAACAGCGAGCCTACCGACCGCCCTCCTCATCTTGATAGCTCCACTTGACAGACGAACGTCGGCCATCCGTACTATCCCGTCAGCTCCTGGATACACTGCTACTATGCGCCCCAACTGCCACACGGACCGGATCTCGTTAGGCTCGAACAAGATGACAATTTGGCCGACTTCTACAGGTTTCGTATCCTTGTACCACTTGGAACGCCGTGTGATTTCAGGTAGATACTCGCAGTACCAGCGTTTCACAAACTGCGTCATCAAATGCTGTGAGCGTCTACTGTATAGTCTGCTGTAGGCATCGCTCTCGCAAAATACTCCGGGGGCTGTGACGTCTCTGTCCTGTTCTCCAAACAGCATTGTATTAGGGGTGAGCGGTCGCGGGTCCTCTGGATCAACCGGAATGTGTGTGAGCGGGCGTCTGTTAACTTGACCTTGGGCTTCTATTAAGGCGTTGCGTAACACATCCTCTCTGGGAACTACTCCTTTGAGGATGAAGGATATGCTCCCTTTTATTGATTGGATTAAACGTTCCCAGGCTCCTCCCATCCAGGGTGAATACGCCGGAATGAAACGCCAAAGAATCCCCTCGTAATTCGCCGCATATTCACTTAAGGTCTCTTCCATCTTCTTCACATCTCTGTCCATCAGATTTTTTGTACCCACGAAATTCAGGCCATTGTCGCTGTACAAAAACCGAGTAACCACGCGATTTATGACGAAACGCCGAACTGCCATCGTACATTGGTCCAGGCTCAGGTCGTTCAGGAGTTCTATCTGGACAGTTCTGAATGTGAGACAGGTGAAAATCATCCCATACCTTTTTACTGTTCCTCTTCCCATCTTGGCTAGCAATGGCCCAAAACAGTCCACACCAACATGAGTAAATGGTCTGGAATCGAACGCCAATCGAGCCTCTGGAAGCAAACCCATCCTTGGCATCATAGGATTTGCTCTAAGCCGCTTGCACATGTTGCATCTTGATTTGACCCTCTCGACCACCACCCGGATATGTATAATCCAGGCCCTTTCTCGAACATCCGAGATGATTAACTCCGTCCCCACGTGAAGGTTGCGCTCATGATGGAACTGCGCTAACAAATCTACCAGTGGATGAGTCTTTGGCAAAATAGCTGGATTGCGGGACGCATATGACACCTTGGCCCGCTGAGCCCTTGAGCTTAAACGTATGGTCCCTTCTTCGTCTAAGAACGGAGATAAACTGAAGATTGAACTCGAGGTTTTGACTTTTCCAGTTGCCTGTAGGGAAGCGACATCCTCTGGGAAGGCATCTTGTTGTATCTTTCGAAAAACCCAGTCCTCTGCGCGGTGAAACTCTCGAGGCGTAATGAAGACTTCCTTATCCGCTGATCTTCTACGAAGGACATCTTTCAATCGGAGCAAATAGGCGATGACTCTTACCGAAGATCCCCATCTCGCTTGGAACCTCGCAGACAATTCTTCGTAGACTGAATACGAAATCTTCGGGCTTCCTACGTGCAACATAAGGTGTAAATCCCGGTCTTCTAAAGATTCCTCTGGAGTCACTGACTTGAGTGACGAAACTGGCCACAAGTTGAAATCTTCGCGGAGAAAGTCGGGCCCTACGAACCACCTTGCGTCTTGACGGATTGTTGGTTCGGACCACCTGGTCGCATCATCGGCAACATTGTCGTTCGTTTTGATGTAGAACCACTCCCTGGGCGAGGTTGACTCTAGGATTTCCCCTACTCTGACGGCGACGAATGATGGAAATTTATAAGTCGTCGAGTTGATCCATGAAAGCACCGTCTTCGAGTCGGAAAGAAAGACTGCTTTGTGAATGCGAATGGTATGCGAGCTCTTGATAGTTGAAGCTAGCCGTACACCTAGGATCGCCGCTTGCAACTCGAGGCGAGGGATTGACAACTTCTTCACTGGGGCAACTTTCGCCTTTGCCATGACCAGCGAGACCTCTACGTCGCCATCTTGTTCGAACCGCAGGTAAGACACGGCTGCAAAAGCTTTTTCTGAAGCGTCTACAAAAGTAATGAGACTCACTTGCGAACAATCCGGACTCCAGGAACTATAGCGACGGGGAATTCTCAAGTTTTTTAGACTCGTTAACACCTCGGCGAACTCCTGCCACTGCAACTTCAGCTGGTCTGAGACTGGCTCGTCCCAGTCGAAACCTTCTCGCCAAATCTCTTGAAGAACGACTCTACCTCTAATTGTGAGCAACGAGATCAATCCAAGAGGATCAAAAATCCGCATAACCATCCTGAGAATCTCGCGCTTGGAAATCTTGGTCTCAGCCAGCCGCATCTTCGCGAAAGCTCCTTCGTCTGATAATTTATAGATGAGTTGATCGCAAGACGGTAGCCAATACATGCCGAGAACCTTGGCAGAAACCTCGTCGCTCTCGCTCGGATCGATGCTGACAAGCTTAGCGTTGACGTGGTCTGTTGGCAACCGACGCATAACTTCGACGCAGTTGGATTGAACTCCAACGAGTTTGAAACCCATGGACATGCAGATCCGGATTGCTTCATCAGTAACGGAGACAGCGTCCTCCAGCGTATCATGGCTGTTGAAGTAATCGTCTACATACGTCCTCTTTGTCAAACCATCGCAAGCTTCTGGGCATTCGGAATTGAACCTGTTGGCGTGATGATTCTTCACGAACTGTGCACAGGTTGGTGAACATCTGGGACCGAACATCATTACCTCCATTATAAAAACATCAGGGATCTTGGAGCTGTCCCCGTTCCTCCAGAGAATGCGTTGACAGTGCTGATCTTCGGACTTCACACGAATCTGGTGGAACATTTCCTTCACGTCAGCATTTACTGCTACCTTCCGCTCTCGAAGTTTAAACAATCCGGCATGGAGAGAGACGAGGTTGTCCGGACCCTTTAACAAAAAGGAGTTGAGCGATACGCCATTAACTTTTGCTGCTACATCTGCAACTACCCTTGGTTTCGGAGGCGACTTATTAAGATTCTCTACGATGAGGGTGGGGGCGTACCACACTCGAGGCCACTCCTTTAGTAAGTCCTCATCCGTGGCAACCCTGGCGTAACGCTTGGACAATAGTTCCACCATATAGTTGTTCATCCACTCGAGCAGGTGTGGTCTCTTTCTCAGTGAATTCTCAAGACCGATGAGTCGCTTGAGGGCCATTGGGTAGCTATCGGGGAGCTTAACGTTGTCCTGCCTCCAAAGCAGACCAATTTCGTAGCGACCATCCACAAATTTCAGCGTCCGTTCCATTATGTCCAGAGCTCGACTGTCCTCCTTACTGACCAGGTCCCCCTTCGGCGCCATGACTCCAAACTCTTCAGTCGAAAAGTGTCGCCGGACGAGATCATGCAATTCATCCTCACCTTTTATCGCATCGTGATACATTAACTGCATAGTTGGCTTTGCCGCTTGTTGAGCACACGACACTGTGATGGGTGGAGCTACTTTCCCATAGACGATCCATCCTAACAGCGTCTTCGCAGCACACGGTTCATCCTCTTTACCGTGACGTTGTCCATGTCCCAAAAGAAATTTGGCCTGATCCAGCCCAACGAGGATCTTCGGCTTGGCATCGATGAGATCGGTGATAGGTAGTCCTCGAAGATGTGGGTACTCTCTCTTCAGTTTAGCCACATCGATCGACTGTCGAGGCAGCTCCAAATCCTTAACGGAATACACGTTCTTCAGAAGGTGTCTCTTACGACTTTCCACACCTGATACTGCTACTGTAGTCCTAATCGAATCCTCAATCCGAGAAACGCCCTTAGTCCACTGAAGCGTGAGTTGCTCTGATTCACCTTCCAGGCCAAGATCATCAAAAAGATCCCTTTCAATCATTGTCAACGCTGAACCATCGTCAAGAAACGCAAACGTGTCCACGAACTTATTGTTGCTTCCGTATATGCGAATAGGAGCGATCTTAAAAATGATGGGAATCTGAGCACCAGCATGAGAAGAATGGATTTGCCCCTGTGGAACATAAGGCGTAGCAGCTGCGTTCAATTCAGGCTTCACAATAGATGTTTGGTGCAATAGTGGATGATGGCGTCTAGCACAACCGCTTATGCCACACGGCTTTGATCTGGCGCATGTTCTCCAGATATGTTGCACTGGGTCCAGGCAAGTAAAACAGATCGACTTCTCTTTGGCGTACGCCAACCGTGACTCAGGTGTCAAAGCTTTGAACTCCTGGCATTGGTCCATTGCATGTTGTTTACGTCCACATTTACCACATGAGACAACAGCTGTACTCGTGGCGGGTGGTTGGTGAGTCAACACACGACGCGAAGACTTCAGTAAACCCTGCGCCCTGCTAGAGGGACCGGATACCAACGGTTTCACTAGCTCAGGAGGCAATTCAACAATCTTCTCCGTCAGGAACTCCGCAAAATCTTTTAATGTTGGCTGAGGGATCGTCTGGTTCCTTCGTCGCCAATCTTGATACAGGCCGGGGCCTAACTTGCAGGAAAGATCTGTAAGAACATATCCGTTATTGAGATCTTCATCCCTTTTCATCGACTTAATGTCGGCCACAAACCCATTAACTCTCACTGCCCACAGATGAATATTCGGATCGCATTTTGACTTTAATGTCGGAAGACTCAGCAACTCCGACGTTAATCCATGAACTAGAATATCCGGTCGACCGTAGATGGAACGAAGAGAATCTATTATCGCCACATCGTCCGACGAGTACTTCAGCCGGTCACTTACCAACTGAAATGCTTCGCCCTTCAGCGCTTTACGCAAACGTGCGACATTCTCCTTCCCGTTGTACTTGCCTTCCGCAGTGGTTGAGTTAAAAACCTCCTCGAAATAGGGCCATTCTCGTTTATTCTCACCAGAGAAAGTCGGCAGCTCTTGCACATTACTACGGTTCAAAATAGTGAGTAAACTTGACATATCTGATTGCCGAATTATAGAATCAGAAAAACTACCTCGTGGACTGGGTGCACCACGAACAGGTGTCGACTGCCGTTGCTGAAAACCATTCTCCAACAATGTCTGGTGATTCGCCTGAATCTTCCTTATCATTTCCCTCCTCTCATCATTGACCTTTGCAGTCCGAGCGGTGGAAACATCTTCAACTACATCCTTTGGCTTTTCTGCAGATTCTGAGGCCAACAACTGCTTCGTCTTCTCCAGTTCAGAACGTAAGGCGGCGAGTTCAGCATCCTTTTGAGCAACTTTTGCTTGCGCCACTGCAGCCGCTTCAATTAAAATGTCTACCGATGCCTCCACGTCTACTGGGTCGCATGTAACTGGTTGCGTGAGTACTACTTCAACCTCAGCATCAGGTTCTGCAACTATTTTCGATGGACCAGCTTTCGCCGCACAATCCTCCCTATCACAAAACCAGGGGTCGGCGGATTTGTAAAGATCTGGGTTAAAATTAGCACACGCATAGTGCCACCACCTTGTACATCGTTCACACGAGACCATCTCATCGTCGTCTATTTTACGACAATTAGCCGCTGTGCACGAGAATCCAGTCCTATTCATGATGGATTCTTCCAATGAATACGGTGATCACAAAATGAAATGGTGAATCAAAAAATAAAATGATGTCGCTGCGGGAAATTTTAGATTTTCTACTGGTGGCTATCACCAGAACAAATATCGATTGATTCTTGTAAAGAGTCGATTTTATTTCTGTAAAAATTAATACATGTTTTTTTTCTTATAATTAACGTAAATACAAAGACCTTACTTTGGTATGAGCCACAGAAAGCTTTATTATTAAAATTCCTGCAGCAACGCACGCCTTCCAGCTACCAGCATGTCAAAAATGGAAAAGACCTCGAGCACGTCCGCCAAAATCGTGCACTCAACAAAATTGTCCACCGAAAGGGACAACGTATGTACCTCAGCAATTAGACTGATTGAAGCGTGAGCGGGACCAATATTTTTCGTTGATTGTGCAACGTGCTTTGAGAAGAGCAGATGTATTTATTGCTCAGTCCTGTGGACTTGAGCGCGAAAAGGAAAACGTTATTTTTTAACTTGCTGAATATACTGGCGATGCTGCCAGATCTCTTGATGTTTAATATTTCAGATTATTGGCTCGATGACACTATCTATAAGCAGAATACGAATTTTGAATTCAAAAAAATGGCCCACAAACTTGATTTTCTAAATCTCTCCCTCTTAGAGATCCTAATCTCCTCGCCAATTACCGTGGTCTGACCATCCTGGACACCATTTAAGGGTGGGTAAAAGAAACTGATGTTCCCGACTACTTGGATGACTCCAATAATCGTACAAAGATCAGTTTGGTTTTGATGTCCGGATGTGGAGCTGTAAACTTATTTCCCAAGAAAATAAATTCTACCTAAAAAAAATAAAAATCGATGTTGCTGTGTGTGTTCCCTATAGTCTCCTATACCGTTCATCCAATTGCGATGAAACTTTAATAAGTTGTTGCTTACATGCCCGGGTTGGCTTTTAAAAAATTAAGTTAACGTACGACAGGAGTTATTAAATTTCTTCTAAATCTAAATATGTATGTAAATGAAAAGATTATATATAGCAAGAATATACCTAAATTATGTATGAATATACCTGTATTATGATCCGTTAATATACATATAAAATCATACTATCGGAAGAACCGTAAGACGCACATACATGAATTTAATATCAAATGAAAGGTGATTCCACTATCTTTCTTATGACCTGAAAATAATGAGTCTTAGATGTTCAGTTTCAAAAAAATAAATCAATCTCTTAAGACTTTAAATGTAAAGTATTATTTTTTTTGAAAATCACTAATTTCTGAAAATTTTTCAGCGACAACATACCTTTTTTAATAGTTATGTGAAAGAACATTTTTCAGACTTAAATTTGATGTATAATTATGTTAAATTCAGCCATTATTAACTAAGTATAACACTTTCAAAATCCTACCTGGTGCAAATTAATCACCAATGCTCAATAACCAATGCTAAATGGTGAGTTATTACAGGTTTTTTTTACAGACACGTTAAAAAAATGTTGTTGTTTTGTTTTTAACATATAAAGATATTTATGTAAGAAATATAACAAACATAATATAGAGACAATTCAGAAAAAAAAGACAATAATATTACTTTTTTAAACAAAGATGATGATGATCCTGCAGGATACTACAATGTCATTTGTCCACCGTTGGGAGATGCTCTTCGAGACAGTTCGTACCATCCTACTTGGGGTTGAAACATATGAGCGTTAAAGACTTCGGATGGATTTTTTGGTAGCATTGAAATATATGAAAATGATAGACCAACTATAGTCATTTGTAACAGCACTTAAGTTTATAACCAAACGCATTTCAAAAGCAAACGTACGGTTTACATAAATATCAGAACTTGGTTAAACTATTTCTTATGACGTGCTGTAATGGTATATTCTTGAAGTATTCGGTCCGTATGCTGCCACTGATTCGGAAGCGAATGTGGGGCGCTGAGGCAGTTTTTCAGAGGGGTCTTCATTCTAAATAGAGGCTTTAGAGATTCTACTTCAACTCTAGAATCGCATGGGTATAGAGCGCAGAAGCCCGAATCTCCACTGGAAGGACATCAGCAATTAACAACACTACGAACAAATCGCGATGTAAAACGATGTAAAGGTGGGTTGTAGAAGTTGTAAATGGACATTTTAAAAAGCATTTTAAACTGTTCCATCGGGAGTTCCTCAACCTTGCTTCTCCTCACTTGACGGATGATTTTATAATAACTTCAGCTATTTCAAAAAGTTTCACCCACTGACCGATGATGCTTATGAGCTGTTGCAAATCGCTTTAAGCAGATTAAATACTCCCAACCACCTAGATGATTTTGTGATAGAAAATAACCTTATTTGAAGAAGGGCAGTGTTTTAAACCATACTAAATTTGCCGGCTGACGGCAACAGCCAATGCTATTATTGTGAACTTTTGTAAAAAAAAAAATGAAATCTTGTTATGGTATTAATAAAGTCACTACTACTACTACTACTACTTCTACTAAGTTTGCCAGAGTTATTTAAAATATCCCTAAGAAATTATCAAATAAAGAAAGCTGGTTCATAGTGTGGAGAACATCTGAAGCCAAATGGAAGCTACCAAATAGAAGTGTGTTCAAATCTAGGTACAATTACCACAGGATACCAGGGTTTCAAAGGGAACAATTACTTATTAAAAGGTCGTATAAAATCTCGACTTATGTATGTATAAATTCTAGAGTATATTACACATATGTACATACACACATTCTTGTTAGCAATGAGGAAAAAAATGCTATAATAGAAGCAATTCTATCAATGTATATTATTGCAGTTGTCTCGTTGGATTGAGAGCTGTTGGATGTTGTGGTCATGTTATAAGTGTTTTGTGGTATCTTGGGTATGCTCATCATCAAACAAATTCAGAAATACCACCTGCACTTTTCTGCATAACATTTTAATGGATGACCAAGATGATACATAAAACATAAAACATCCTTCTTGTTAAAAAAGTAATATTATTTTTTTTTTTTCTTAATTGTCTCTATATTATGTTTGTAATAGTTGTTGTGTTAATATCTTAATATGTTAAAAACAAAACAACAACATTTTTTTCAAGTTTCTGTAAAAAAAAACGTAAGAACTCACCATTGGGGATTGGTTACTGAGCATTGGTGATTGATTTGCACCACGTAGGATTTTGAAAGCGTTTTTCTTAGTTAATAATGGCTAAATCTTAAACTATTATACATAAAATTAAAGCTTGAAAATGCTCTTTCAAATAGCTGTCAAAAATGGGGTATGTTGTCGCTGAAGATTTTTCAGAAATTAGTAATTTTCAAAGAAAAAGAACTTTACTTTTGAAGTCTTCAGAGATTAATTGATTATTTTAAAACTGAAAATTTTAGGCCCAATATTTTAAGATCTGAAGAAAGATAGTAGAATAACCATTAATTTCATAGTAAATACATATATATGCGCATTATGGTTCTTATGGTATTATGATTTTATATGCATATAAACGGACAAATATATAATATACGAACTTCACACACAAAAATCTCAAAATCCCCACATATGATTTTCCTAAAACTTTGCAGTTTTAATGTACTGAAGATCAGCTTTATTGTTTATTGATGTACGCTGTTGGCCCAAGCTCCATATAATTCTGTCCCATCTCCTCTCATCTCATCTTACTTATATGCACTTTTTCAAAATTCTTTATACTGATGAACAAAGTTCAGCTGATAATCTTTTTAGATTAGATTAGAGTTAGAATCATTGAAATCGGTGCAGAAATAAACTCTCAGGAGGAATCACAAGCTCTTGCGCTAGCGATTTAATTATATAGATAGAAGATAGATTGTGCTTATGTTGAAGTGTTTTTCTGCTACAAAGTGAGAAAAATTTAGAGCACGATTCAAATATCCAACGCATCTTTCCATTGAATCAGGTTGACAAGCGCCTCATGGGACACCAGAAAAAATTGGCCACTTGCATGTCGAAATGTAGTCAGATACCTCGGGCTCTGGCTAGACCAGTATCTGTATTTTAACAAACATATAGATGCTGCTCTGACCAGAGCCAGAGTCGCTTTCGCCCTTACAAAGAGACTGTTTTATAGCAGCCAACTCGATGCGAGGGTAAAGGCTATCCGCTACACGGCCCTTATACGGCCAATGATAGCATATGGTTGTCCCGTGTGGTTCAACGTCGGACCAAGTTTGATGGAAAGGATTAGGGTGTTTGAGAGGGCTTGTCTTCGGGCTTGCCTTCGTTTATACAGAACACCAGAGTCCGAGTACAAAAAATTCTATTCCAATGAGGTCCTATCCAACAGGGCTAACTTAATAAGAGTGGATAATTTCCTGATCAAGATGACTCGAAGGCACATTACAAGAGCAATGAGTTCGATGAATAGCCTGATCTTCGGGGCTTATTACCCCAATTTCACGTACCACGAAAGAGTGCGCCTTAACGGCTTCGTTCCACCAGAAGCGTTCCTCTATTTTGACCAACAGAGTCTAATCCAGGATAGATCAGCGGTACCGCTAATCTTCCATGTTGCTCGCAAGACTGTGGTTAGGCCGCTCAACTACGACAGAGACGTCGCACAGAGCCAAAGGGAGCGCCTCCGGTTTAGTAGGTCGGTTTCGGGGCGCGATGGGCAACATCAGAAATTCTGGTGGCTGTTAGAAAGAGATGGAATTCCCTCGTCGATTCCGTTTGATCCGGGGTAGACCCCAAGGCATAGTTGGCCGCCTTTTATATTTATTATGTAGACATGCCGTGGCCGGCTTACATCGGTTTAGGTTGTGTAGGTATTTATAAGTTTTATAAAATAACACAACACAAAAAACAAAAAAAAATACGTATTTAATTACGTAGCTAGAGTTAAGATAGGTTAAGTAGTTGTAAGTTTTATTTAAGGTAGTTTTAAGCAAAAAACCATGTCCTGTTGCTAAGTTTTCTTAGCTCTAAAATTGTAACTTTAATTAAAATTCTATATTATAAGTTAGGCTACGTCGAAAGACATAGTATAAGTATTAAGTTTAGCTTAGAGTGCCCGTGTGGGGCCAGTAAGTTAGAGTAAGATAGTTAAGTTAGTTAAGCTAGTTTTAATCACTTTTGTCTAGCATTTAAGATTTAATTGAATTGATAAATAAAAATGAATTAAAAATAATAAAAATAAAGAAGTTGACAAGCTCAATATCTTGGATTAATGCACATTAGCACACAAATCTCTTGAAACACTAAGTCAAACTCGAAGCACCCATTCGGTGGAACACTCATTTTACTGATTTCATACTAATTATACCATGATCAACACCAGAAGATAAGCTCAATGCTTGCCTCAAAGCCTTACACCTTTGGCGTATGTAAAAAATGTTACTTTAACTACTAACATTCAGAATAACTGTTGAATATAGGTAGCACAAAAGTATCAATTCACTAGCTAGAGATCCGTACAGAGCTCGTGGGTTCGATTCCCACCCAGTCGGTCTGTTCCGGCTATCTATCTTCGAACACATATGTATGTTATAATAAACCCAACACTAAATGGTGAGCCTGTTCTTGTCTCCCTCTGCTTGTAGTTGTTGCTGGTCTATCTGATGGTGCAGTATTTAAAATAATACACGATTCAAAAGCTATTACATATTAAAAAAAAAAATTCTTTGAACAGTGCAGGTTATGTGTCTTTCTTTCTCTCCATAAAAAGTATCTCCACAGACTTATTCTTGTAATCGATGTTTACAAGAAGTATTGACCAAATTATTTGCGCGTACTTTCAAAAAATATACAGTCACCTGAAGGGCCGATGTCTGGAAGAGAACAAAGTTCGCTTTTTGTTTAATGGACAAGCTACTTTTAATATAATTAACTCCACGCAAAGTACCTTCTTAAAGAAAGTAGTATTAAAATATATCAGTAACGGGTTTAGCGAAAGTATGTAATTCATTTTTATACGACTTCTAGGGAAGCATAACTTTTAAGTGCGACCCACGTTCTTACTGAAACGTTTTTCTTTTTGTCAGTAAAGAAAATGTGCGAAATTTTGGACAAAACATAATTCAATTCGTTTTAATACCTATTTATAACGCGATAATGCGTTTAATGAGTGTATAAAGGATTGTTTAGATGTTTCGTAATTACCTCAAGCTTTCCAAACTGATTCAAGAGGCAATCAAAAAAAATAAGAAAACATTTCAGTTATGTAATTAATAAAGCATTGTTACGCATCGCATGCCCACCATGCATGCTCCCGATCAAACGCCACGCCGACGACGGTTTTACTAATGAACAATCCAAGTCATTGATTCGCCATTCCTCGTAGAAGTAATTTAGAAAATTTCATTTCCTCCAATCGAGCCGTACCGCATCATGTACCTAACAATTTCGCCGAACTAATTGATTTTGATTTCATTTAGTGCACTTTCAATGAGACTGACCATTATAACCATCTATCCGTTCGGAGTACAACAAACGTCGTAATGCCTAATTGTAGGAGGTACCTAACAGAAATTTAATTGGATTTACAATTCGACACGCTCTTCTTTTTTAAGATATTTTTTGTTAATTATTTTCTTTGCTTTATATGTGATTAGAAGAAAGCATAATATACTCGTACATACATATGTATGTATTTATATTTTCTTGGAGATATGAAGAACTTATACACGTGTTGATGTTCTCTAGCTACTATAGATAAACTAGCATACAGCATACTACATACATACATATGTATCAATGTATGTAGAATTTGTACTTACAGTGGTGGACATATAAATACATTCCTTTTAATTTTGCCAGTATAAGGATAATTTGTAAAACATGAAATGAAACAAATGACTTTTCCGCTAATAGTATGTATTTATTACACTTTAAAATATAAATTTAATGAGCCAAAAAATGTGACAATTTTCCTGAAAATAGGCGTGTTTTTTTTTCAAATCTATATAGGCTAAACATGTTTTCAATGCAAAATACAGCAACCCCTTAGCCTGGATAATTAATCTGTCTTATTTTTACTTGGTGAGCTTTTTCTAAGTTTATATAGATTTGAAAAATAAATATAAAGATAAAAAAATATTTTTTTAAAAACAAGCTTTAATGAACTAAAAAGTAAAAAAATAATTTTTTTCCGAGTCACCAATATGTGACTATAAATTAAAGCTTGGGGCGCTCAGGCACAAGACAACACATACACGATGTGCAACGAAGACGGAAGAAGAATTAGCAGAACAAATTTTGTGTCACTGTTACTGTTTAGTTGAACCTCGTCATCGTCATTTAGCCAAATTTTACCTCGAGCCTGAGTGCCCCAAGCTTTAATTTATAGTCACACATTGGTGACTCGGAAAAAAATTATTTTTTTTACTTTTTAGTTCATTAAAGCTTGTTTTTTAAAAAACATGTTTTTTTTATACTTATATTTATTTTCTACTTTTTAGTATCTGAATTTTTTTTACAAATTGACTTCTATACGTGTATTAGCTTGGGTGGGTTGGATATGAGAAAGTTTACTCAATATGTTTGATATTCTACTCGCCCTTTCATTTAAAACCCATGCCATGGTGGTTGTGAAGAAAAAGGTAATTCGCCATCTTGGGGCACCCACCATATTGAATTTAGAATGACGTCACTTGGCTAGTCTAACTCTGCTTGTCAATCCCTTTAAGTTGATACCCATATTAAGAAGTTCCTGAAGATAACGGTAATCCTCCATATTATGGCGACCGCCTTATTAGATTTACAACATCATATAATATACTACATATGTATATTGTTTGAGATTCTATTTGTCAAACCTCCCTATTTGATATCCATGTCACGCGGGTTGTGAAGAAAAAAGTAATCCGCCATCTTATAGGTCGTGAAGATAATGGTAATCCTCCATCTTTGGGCGTCCCCCATATTAGATTTACAAGATTATGAAATATACTATATTGAGTTGTCACTGGATACGCAAAATTTCAGCATTAGCGGATATCTGGAAGTGGGTGTAAAATCGAATCCCAGATTCAGCCCTCACAGAAATTGAAGTTAAAAAAGCCTCCGCCATATTGGATTTACAACGTCATCAAATAGCACATATTGTATTGTCTCCGGAACTATATACATACGTGTGCAAAATTTCAGGATGATCGGTTATCTGGAAGTGGGTGTTAAATCGATTCTCAGATTCCGCCCTCACAAAAAAGGTAATGTTAAAAAAGCCGTATTGGACTTACAACGTCATCAAGTAACCTATATTGTATTGTCTCCGGAATTATACACGTGTGCAAGATTTTATGATGATCGGATATCTGGAAGTGGGTGTAAAATCGATTCCCAGATTCCATGCTCACAAAAGTGAAGTTAATATAAAGCTTGTAAAAAAACACGCCTAATATAAAAAAAATTCGTGTGTGTGTAAACTAGGCGCGGCAGGGGTAAAACTTTATCCCTTAATGTACATAAAGGTCAATTAATGTGTCTTTCGCATAGTTTCTATTTAATATCTTCGCTGTTTATAACAATTCTCAAAATTACCTCCTTTCTCGAAATTCTATCTGAATCCATTTATTTTATTTTATAAATAAAGAAAATAATAAATACATAGATGAATAAATAAATAATTATATAAATAAATAAATAAATACATAAATAAATAAATAAATTAATAATTTTATAATTAAATAAATAAATAATTAAATAAACAAATTAATAGATAAATATAATAAATAAATATAATGGATAAATAAATGAATCAATAAATTGAATTCCAAATGACGTCACTTATGAATGTATGTAGCTATTATATTTGTCTTGCCAACTCTTTTATTCGATACCCATATTAAGTACATATGTCGAGAAGATAACAGTAATCCGCCATCTTCGTGCGTCCGCCATATTAAATTTAGATTTACGTCAGTTAACTTATCGTATTCTACTTGTCAAACCCTTTCATTTAATACCCATATTAGATGGGTCGAGAGGTTAACGGTTTAGGTATGTATGTATGTATGTGTGTGTGTGTATGTGTGTATGTATGTATTTAATATTTACCAACAGGCATAGTATCTGCTCCATTACTTCGAAAAGCTAGTATTCATTCTGTCGAAGGTGTGACGTAATCAGTCGTCACACTTTTTCGTTACAAAACATTTTGACTAAGGTGCGTATAAAAGTTTTACTTCAAAAATATATGTATATTCACTTTATCACCGACGAAACGGCACACCGAACGAACATACTCGTACCTAACAAGTGCTGTACTACTAACGTGTTACACTGGCAGGAAGAAGTTTTTGAAAGGCGACGCCAAAAAGTCGTTATTAATAGGTCTCCGTTCGCGTACGTTTTGCACCAAATATATGTTTTCTGTCAAATTTGGAAGAGTGGGGAAAAAGTAAACGAACGACAAAAAAAGAAAAATGTATGTGATCTGACTATGGGAATATTTCCTACTCTTTCGTGAGCACTCTCTATTACGAAAGACTTCTATTTTTGCGTACGCGAACGGGCTTTCGTAACTTTTCGTAGATTTTCATAGTTTCGGGAGCGTACGCGAGCGGACCTAATATTTTGACATAATTTTTTTTGGGATAGACCTCCAGGCAAATAGGATCATGCTCTCCCGATTATGCGTTCAAAGACGTATATGTCTTTGAAGATAACCTTTTGGAAATATAGTAGCTGTTCAGAAATAATGTTTTTTTGCCTTTTTTCCATTATATTTAACGACAATGTAATTTGTGATGTATGCGAGGAAAGTGCGCAATTTATATGCCCACCACTGTACACATACATCCGAGTACGTATGGATTGTTTTTATTTTACTGTATCTAGGTTAAGGTAAAATACCAACGAAATATGTTTTGATTATTTTATTCTGGTATAGATATGCATCTAAGCAGAGAGTGAACAATGGGACACAACTCAAATGCCGATGACAGTTGTCTTCATAATGAATATACATATGTAAGTACAAATATACATAGGTATATACTGCATCTAGCCTGTTCCTGAAGTTCTTTGAGTCGGAAAGACCAGGTAGGTACGTATTCTCGGATAATTAAAGATGGCAGTCATTGTTTTAAACATGGCAAACGCATTATTGATTTCCAATCTGTTTGCAAATTTATTACTACACACTTGTATACTCATGGATTATATGGATGAAATTTGAATCATCTTGTATTAAAATTTAAAAATGAGTTGTCATTGCTTTGATATGATTTAAATGGACTTGTATGAAATAATATATACATATGCATAAATGTTAAATTTAAAAAAAAAGATACTTATATATGTATTAAATTTTAAGCTATAAACGTTATATGTATAGTATACTCGTATGTACAGTGCCGTTCGAAAAATCCAACAGTTCTCAATCCAACAAGACAACTGCAATAATAAACATTGATAAAATAGCTTCTATAAGGCACCGTAGCGCAAGTGGTTAGTGCGTCGGACTACTGAGCCAGCGGTCTTGGGTTCGAATCCCGCCGCAAACACCTAAAAGTTTTTCACAGTGCCCACCTCTTTCGAATGTCTGACAAGCATCAAAGAGTATCATTTGTCACGATTGAGCTTCTCAACTCGCCGTTCGGAGTCGGCAAAAAACTGTAGGTCCCTTCCATTCGTGCAAAAATATAACACGCACACACAAATGGTTGCGAGAAGCAGGCCCAGGTTCACCTCGAGCTGTAGCGCCAACTAAGTAAGTAAGCACTATTTTCCTCATTGCTTACAAGAATGTATGTATGTGTAATCTTTATATATGTATAAAAATGAGCTGTTCGTTTGATACCTTAGAACTCATAAACTAACCATCCGATTGAGCTGAAACTCACACTATATGCTTTTTCTGATATTTGAAGTGTCCGTACGATTAAGCTGAAACTTACACAATATATTTGTAATGAATTGAGAAATGTTCGTACATCAACAGTTCCCAAGTTGCCGCTGGAACACCAAAACTTTAAAACTATCCGATTCAGCTGAAACTTACAGAATATATTTGTTACGAAGTGAGAAATATTTGTAAATCAAAAGTTTTCAAGTTTTCCGATAGATGGCAATGAAAACCAAAATCTCAAAATTATTACTACAGCTATGCACGGTGACAGCTAACAGCTAACTTTTGATTTACGTGCACTTATCGCTTCATAACAAATATATTGTCTAAGTTTCAGCTCAATCGGATGGTAAGTTTTTGAGATTTTAGGATATTATTGTTTGGACAGTTTTCTTAAATCCAAAAAGAGTTGTCGGCATTTAATTCTCCACCAGATTCAATACTATTCACAAAAAGTCACGTGCATCGAGTGTTATTCCCAGGTATTTGGCCTCATTTGCAAAGGGTATTCGGGCCAAATTTATAAAAATTGGCAAGTCATTAATTTTTCTATAAGTGAAATTCACGTGAACAGATTTAGTTCCGTTAAGGGCGATCCGCCAGTCCCTCGTCTATTCGTTTACTTTATTCAATGCGTTTTGCAGTTTGGCAGTCGTTTCCTCGATTGTTTTACCTACTGCTAGGATAGCGGTGTCGTCGGCAAACGTAGCAAGGATAGTGCCATATTCTTTCGGTATATCACGAGTAAATAACAGATAAAGAAGCGGCCCCAGAACGCTTCCTTGCGGTACGCCGGCCGAAATATCTTTGAGTTCTGAGTATTCGTTTCCATTTCTAACACGGAAGAGTCGATTCCCGAGATATGAATCCAGAATCTCGTATAAGTACACAGGGAGTACTTGTCGTAATTTGCATTTCAAGCCATCGTGCCACACCTTATCAAAGGCTTGCGAGACGTCAAGAAATATGGTTGAGCATATCTTTTTTTCTTCTAGTGCTTTTTCGATTACGTTAGTAATTCTATGCACCTGGTCAATCGTTGAATGCTTACTTCTGAACCCAAACTGGTGGTCAGGGATTAAATTATTTTCTTCTATAACCGGTTGGAGACGCCTTAGTAATATCCTCTCGAAAATTTTGGATACGTCTGGGAGAAGCGAGATTGGTCTGTATGATCTTACTTCATATGACGGTTTTCCTGGTTTTAAAACCATTATGACTTCCGCAACTTTCCATTGGCTCGGCACGTGTTTTAATCTGAGTGCAGTATTTATAATATGGAGAAGCTTAATTAATGCTTTTCTAGGTAAGGCTTTGAGAATTTCTCCGGTAATCAAATCATAACCAGGAGCTTTCTTAGGTTTTAGTTTCGCGATCTCACGTTCGAGTTCTCTAAGCGTCGCAGATCTGCGCGTTAAATCGTCAGATGGTGGAACTACTATCCTTGTGATGTTGATGTTATCATGAACCACTTGACCATCGTTCGGTTTAAAGGTTTCTTCCAAATGGGCGGCAAAAATATCCGCTTTTTCTTTATCTTCCCTTGCCCATTCATTTTGATTTATTTTCAATGGCGGGGCGGGGATTTTGGGCCGTTTGGTGGCTTTTACGGCTTTCCAAAGGGAATAATTGGAATCTTTTTTCGCTGTTAAACTTTCAAGGTAAGAGCCTATCGCACGATTTTTAAAATCCTTAATGCTATTCTTTAACAAATTGCAGAGACGATTCAGATATGCTTTATGCTGTGGAGCACGACTCTGTTGCCATCTTTTACGCGCTTTTCTTTTTTCCCTGATTAATTCTTTTATTTCAGAAGGATATCGTAAACCGTATTTGTCCGGCGTTTTTCTTGGATTGGGCGTATTATTCCAAGAGGCGAGCTGTACTATCTCAACGAAGCGATCGACTTCAACCTCGAGTTCATAGGGTGTCGTAAGCGGTACGCTCAGTTCAACATTTACTTCGATTTCGTTCCTAAAGCCTTCCCAGTTAATTGTTCTACCAGTTAATTTCGCTGGCTCTCGGTTATATACTAGTTTTTCGCTCAATGTCAAAGTAACTGGGGAATGATCAGACGACAGATCAAAGCTCTCTTCAACTTTTATGTAGTTGTTAGATATTCCTTTCACCACGAAAAAATCGATCAGGTCAGGTATTTTCAAAGTATCAGCTGGCCAGTAAGTCGGTTTGCCCGTCGAATGAAAATCACAACTGTACTCCATACCTGCCCCATAGAGCATTCTACCTTTTTGCGAGATGTATCTAGAGCCCCAGAACGTATGTTTCGTGTTAAAATCGCCGCCAATAATGAAATTAGATTTCAGCGATTTAAATAAGTTAGTAAAATCACTTTTTTCAAGCGCGGAACGCGGTGGACAGTAGATAGATGAGATTTTAATAGTACGCTGATTATTTTTAACTCGAATTGTGCACAGTTGCAGTTTCAAGCTCTATCTTTAGGTCTTCGCATTGTTCAATGCAGTCTTTAATAAACAAGGAAGATCCGCCTCTCGCTTTACCCGAAGGGTGAAAAGCGTGGTAATCAGTATAGCCTTTTATTTTTAAATGCGATTCCTTTTTTACGTGAGTTTCAGAAATCAAGCAAATATCAATATCTTTTTCTCGCATGAATATTTCCAATTCGTCAAGTTTTTGCAAAAGTCCGTTTGCATTCCAAGTACATATTTTTAACATTCTTTTTTCATTCATATTCTAGGTGAAGTACGCGTTTTCCGTGAATAACTCTCGAGCTTAACCAACCTATCGAGAATAATTTTATTTATTTTGCTTTGCTCTTCAAGTTTCGCGAGAATAATTGAGAAAACTAGAGAAGCAGTTGGGATTTCGAGGTTTTTTGATTTTTCGGATGCTGCAGCCTGGGCGTAGGTCTGCACTCCTGCTGTCCGAGGGCTATTACTTGATGTCTTTTCTAATGGCTTTTCATTACCATTTCTCTTAAGACCAGAAGTCGAGGGCTTTTCTCCTGTCACCAACTTTTTCCGCCCTGAACCCGGTGGTTTTTGTTTGCCTACGTTCCCCTGGCCGATCTTACCATTTGCCTTAGTTAGCGGTCTTGTTATTTTATTTTGAGGCTTATGGAGTGCATCTCTCTGTTTTTGCAACTCCTTAGCTACTTCACAGCCTCTATAATATGATTGTTAAAGCAAATTCAAATTTTAAAAAAGTGCACGGGCAATGGCGGGCGGGCAACATCTGTACCTATACTATAGAAATGTATTAGAAGAAAACAATTGGTTTTCTCTTAAAAGTTGCAGGTGGGCGAAGCAAGGCGAGCACGGGTCAGCTATCCCTATATATGTACATATAAAACAGTTCACTGACTGATTGACAGACAACGCACAGACCAAACCGATGGACCTAAGGGGGTGAAATTTGAACAGTACATTGCTATAATAACATAAGCATCCACTTAAAGAGGATTTTTTGTAATCCCATCTCTAAGTGGGTGAATTCGGAAAAATAATTCGGCACTCATCTCCAATACAATTTGTTTTGCCTGAACAGCGGCAGGGGGGGCGAAGCAACGCGAGCACGGATCAGCTAGTGCATCTATAAATCGCAATCGCGTACAGTATTTAAATGACACATAGGTTGGTCAAAAAGTGCCACATACCTTCCATGCAAAACCGCACAATTTGAAAAAAAACCATGTCCTATATATGCAATTTCCTTTTTTTCAAATTATGATGTAAAAAAAACTAATAGCCCGATTTCAACAAAAAAACGTAATATAAGTATTAGCTCATCGGCCACTATTTTAATATATTTGGTCTATGGTTTTTGTGCATAAGGTTTTTTTTTAAATATTTTATTTAACAAAAAACTTCTACTTAAATAAACATTTCTTACAAAATAAATCTTACGATCTAAATCTTTGCCTCACAAAAAGTATAGTTTGCTTCTTAAATTCATTAAAATTTTCTATATTTTTAATTACATTTGGGAAACCGTTAAATATTTGCAAACCCTTGCACATTATCATGTTACCTGACCTGTAGTTCCTAAAGGATAGGACTCTGAAATCTTTCGAGTTTCTTAAAACATATGGTTGGCCTTCATTAACATAATTTATATTTTCACATAAATAAGAGGGTAACATATTAAACTTCATCTTATAAATAAACACTAAAACATTAAATACAATTCGCTGATTTATTGAGGTGAATCTATTACATTGAAGAATAATCCCTATGCCTTTATTTTGTAATTTTGAAGGCGATCTAACATGTACTCATAGCACATAAATATTACACTAGAACAATACTCAAAACGTGGTTTGATAATAGTATTATATACTTTAATTGCACATATTCTGGAAAAAATACATTTTCATTAGCTATCTTCTTACACACATTTTCAACGTGAGGATTAAAACTTAATTTATTAACAATTATGATACCTAAGTGTTTGATTTCTTCTACCACTATAATAATAATTGTATTGTCAATAACAATATTATCAATGAGGTTTTCTTTACCGTTCAAAATCATAGCCTTTGTTTTATTAATATTTAATTTAAGTTTATTCATTTCGAACCACCGCTGCAGTCTCACCAGATCCGAGTTGACCTTTTGAACTCATTCGTCCTTAGAAATACCCGAGGCGAAGAACAAGGCATCGTCAGCAAATAGAACCAATTTGGAATGTACAATAACTTTTTCCATATCATCTATGTAAATAAGGAATAATAAAACTCACATTAATGACCCCTGTGGGACCCCAAACTCCACGTCTATCTGTGAAGAAATTACGAAATTACGTGGTTTTTTCGAAATCCTGATTGGTAGGTAGAAATCAAATTATAGGAATCAAGATACTTTTGAAGTTGAATATACACTACTTTGGAATCGGGATAAATCTTTCCAGCAGTCTGGAAATATACCATTTCGTAGGGACATGTTTATAATATTTGTCAACATGCCGCCACAAAGTTCAAAAGTATCTAGATACATTTAAATGCATGCAAAATTCGGATCTTTTTTATTATTCATAGTTTTAATTGTTTCCTTCAATTCATTTGTACTTAAAGTTTTAAACTTAAAATTTAAATAATAATAATCACTTACAATATTCAAATAATTTATATCATTAATTTGATTTCTTATATCTGCGATGCTATTTACAAAGTAACTATTTAAGACATTAGCAATCTCTAAATTACCTTCGTATTTGGTATTATTATAATAAATTTCCTTAATTGATTTTGCGTCTTCTTTCAGTACCAGCTGTTTAAGCATTCTCCACATTGTCTTTTGGTCATTTGCGTTGTCGATTTTTCCTGCGATGTAATTGCTTTTAGCCTTCTCCAGTTCAGTCTTAAAATGATTTCGCGCTGTTTTATAATTTTTCCAGTCGTTTTCGATTGACGACCATTTAGCAACTTCATAGAGTCTAAGTTTTTCTGATTTGAGTCGCCTTAAATTTTCTCAAAACCACTGATTTTGATTAACTTTTATTTTTTTATTCGCTGGAATTTATTATTGCTGGAATTTATTATTGTGTTTATGCTTCAGCCCAATGTTCCACGTTATTATTTAATGATTCTATTGTAAAGGGTTCGTTTTTTAGCTCATTATAAAAAGTATCACAATTATGTTTAACCCTTACCGACCCATACAAAATTACACACTAAACAGCCCATAGGTGGTACCGGGGTACCATCATATATTTCGGTGCGTTTTACATAGAAATCATTCGATCATGTTTGTAGAAAGTGTGCGTAGTAACGAAAATAACTAATTATGATAACGTCTGAGTTCTTTCTCCGCGGGCTATTTTTCCACTTCCTATAGAGCATATCTCTTTTATTACACATTGGGATTATTTCATTCGTAATCCATAGTTTATGTTTTCGTGTTCTTTTCGTTGTTTTGGTTTTGCTTGATTCAGCATATATTTTATTCATTTCTCTTACAAAATTATTATAAAGTACCTCGACATCGTTTTCTTCGAGCATATTTTGCCAGTTGGTGTACTCTATCAGCTCATTAACTTTTTGTTGGTTAATATGTTTAGTCTTAGATTCATCGGGCGTTTCTGTGCTATTTAAGCTCTTTGTTGCGTATAAAATGGCGTAATGGTCAGAAAGATCAAATTCAATTACTGCTGAGAATATATCCATCTTAGTGATACTTACAAAAATATGGTCAATGAGCGTTGCAGTGTTATTTGTTATATCAACGCGCGACGGTCGCTTGATGATGTTTGTCAGTCCTCTTGAGGCCATCATCTCCATGTATTTTAAAACAAGGGAGTTGTTCTCATCTTGAATGTTTATATTGATATCACCCAACAGAATATTTTCGTTATTTTCTTTAATAATTCCATTTAACTCGTCAATGAATCTTCCAACACTAGAACTTGGTCGTCTGTAAATTGCATGAATATGTTTTTGTTCACCTTTATGAGTAATTTCTAGGTGTATGCCTTCGTAGTTAACTGGATTCGCTGGTATTATTGTGTACGTTATGTTGTTTTTAATATAAATTGCGACACCTCCGCCTTTCATTGTATTACGATTAATAAATTCAGGTTTAAATCCATCAATATTATAAAAATCATTTTTTCTTTTAGGTATATTAATTTCATTCAGCACTAATATATCCACATAGCATAACACATTATCAATTTCAGCTGTAAAAGCATCCCATGTTTTTGTTATCGATCTAATGTTAAAATTTATGCACCAAAAATACATTTTTTCTAAGTATTTTTTTTCAATGCCGGTAAAACCATGTATTACCCTAAAGTCTACATCAGCTTCACTGTACGTGTCTTCCATTATGATTTTTTTTATTTTATTTCAGTCTTCTTACCCGAGCATTTAGTATATAGGAACGAATATTAGTTGGTCATCTTGTTTACATCGTTACAAGTACCGATGTGTATTGTTTCGCCGTTTTCATTTTTTTTTGCGAGTATTTTGCCTGTTGTCTCCCACACAAATTTCCAGTTACACTCTCTGGCTTTGTTTTTTGCTAACCAGAGAAGGTGTTTATTAGTTGGTGTGAGTTGGTTATTTACAAAAACGAATGCTTCATTTTCTGTAGGTGCATCTTGGCCATTGCAAGTATTTTCCCTAATTTTCTTTAGTGAAATATTGCGAGTAGTTTTGGCTTTCTTTATTATGTTTGCTTTACACGTGTGAGTTGCAAAAGAAACTATTATTGTTGTTTTGTTTGGATTTTTTTTGTTCGTTCTGTAGACATCAGTGATATCCGAGTTGTTTATATTATTGCCAATGGTTTTACCCAGTGCTTGGACAATTTCCATCAAATTTTCATTTTGTGTCGGTGGAATATTTTTAATTTTAATGTTGTTTTTTAGTAACTGTTGTTCAAGTGTGTTAATTTTTGTTTCCATTAAGAATATTTGTTGATCTTTTTTTTTGTTACTTTCCTTAAGTTCTTTGATTTCATTTGAAAGTTTCTGTAGTGCCTCATTGTTCGATGTCATGTGTTGTTTCAGCTCTTCATACTTGTTTGCAACGAATTCGCAACTAGTGTTTATTTCGGACATTTATTTCCTCATTTTACGCATTTCGTTTAAGATCTGATTATTATTTTCTAGTGATGCTGCTATAGTGTTTGATACTGGTAATGTGGGTTGTTGTTGTATAGCATCGGGAGAACTCACGCTCCTGACATTCGTTTGGACAGGGGTTGAACTGGAGTTATTTCAACTGGTGTTGTTTTGGGTGCGGAAAACGCCGTGAGTTCCTTCCTACAGGCTGAGCATCTCCATTCCTCCTTTTTGACCATAGTCATTTTCCGATAGGATTTTTCGGAAATCGAAGTACATCCATAGTGCATTTTTCGTTCACATCTGTAGCACTTCACTAGAGGTGAGACTGTGATTGCTATAGCTGCTATTGATCACGCTGTTATTTGAAAAGAGCAGCGATAGCAATCACTGCTATTCAAAGTGACTGCTATGTTGCTCTTTTAATTATACAGTGCTTCCTTTATTCTCTGATCATTTCATTCGCTGTCCACAATCACATATAGAACAAAAAGTAGGTAGCACTAAATCCCAACTCGACCGCACTCACACACTATCCTTACAATAAAGGCGCATAGTGCGTATGTATACCACGAAATCTTGAAAACACAGGTCAGAGTATGCACTGATGAGTGTATTTTTTACTTGTTTTTTTGTTTGTTTTCTCATTTACCCCTTTCAAGCGCTATTTGGGTTGTCTTCCATCAAAACAACCACTTCTACCTCTTCTACCTACCTACCTACCTACCCCTTTCATGAAAAGGAAGAATCCAGTATGTGTATGATTAAGGCAAAAGCGCTCGCTCTTTCTCTATACAAATGAAACAACGTTTGTGCTACTGTTTGCGGTATCGATACTAGGTATCTTACACTCTTCTGTATGTGATTGCTCTTCTGTATGTGATTGCACTTCTGTATGTGATTGCTCTTCTGAATGTGATTGTTGTTGTAAGTTGTTCTGTTTTTCAAACAGCACTGAACAACTTACAATAGGAACAGGTCAGAGTATACACTGGTGAGTGTATTTTTTACTTGTGTTTTTTTTGTTTATTTTCTCATTTACCCCTTTCAAGAAAAGGAAGAATCCAGTATGTGTATGATTAAGGCAAAAGCGCTCGCTCTTTCTCTATACAAATGAAACAACGTTTGTGCTACTGTTTGCGGTATCGATACTAGGTATATTACACTCTTCTGTATGTGATTGCTCTTCTGTATGTGATTGCACTTCTGTATGTGATTGCTCTTCTGAATGTGATTGCTATTGTAAGTTGCTCTGTTTGCAAGGATTCAAGGAAATGTAATACGCAAAATAGCATGTTCGCATAGCATTCAGTGTGAGTAGTTTGTGGGAGTGCGTGAGTGGATGATCTATTGTTGTTGTTTTTTTTTTTTTGATTTCTTAAGTGGTTTGAAAGTAAAAATGGACAGGAAAAAAACGAGTGATATTTGGTTACATTTTAATGACCTTAAAGACAGAACAGCACTTTGCAATATATGCAAAAATATTTTATCTTACAAAACATCCACATCCAATTTAAAGCGACATTTGATTGTAAGACATCCAACGGTCCCAATGAGATCCTGCCGTGAAATATCTGCCAGCAATTCAACCCGAACTTTTATCTTACCAAGTGTTCCATCACGACAGGTGGTAGAGGATCAGCCTCAAAATAACGACGATCAACCAAGCCCACATTCTTCTACCTTTGTGCAACCAGGAAATAGTAGTAATTTAAATATACAAACCAAACCCAGACAGCAAAGTATTACAGCCTTTATCCCCAAAAAAATATCCGTTACACAGAAAGACCGCACCGATAGACTCATAATGGATTTATTCATAAAAGATTATCAGCCTTTTCTATTGTTGAAGACGAAGGATTCAAAAACTTATTAAAATACTTGGCCCCAAATTACGAAACACCTAGTAGAAAGTATTTGTCGAATACTTTATTAAATAATTTATACGAAAAGTGCCATAATGAGACAGTTGACAAATTTAATAAAGTAAAGAGTGTTTGCATTACTACAGACCATTGGACATCCCTTAAAAATGAATGTTTCATTGGCATTACTGCTCATTTTATTGATGATAATTTTGTAATGAATCATCTGCTTTTAGAGTGTGTTAAATTTGAGGGCCATATCAATATCATCCTTAGCACAACAATGCTATTATTAAAGTACCAATGACCGATAATAATCAATAGGTATGTACACAACACACACACATATACATTATTACAGAGCTAACAACAGCATTACAAATGAAAGCACTGAGCAGTTAGCCTTAGCAATACCCGAAAGCTAAGAACCACAGAGAGCAAACATGATTTTCCCTAAACTGTGATCTTAAGAGTGATTAAATCACTGCTATTCTTAGCTGCTATTTCCCTTAACTGCTCACTGTGATCACTGCTATTTGAAAATCACTCTTTAGCACATCTCTACACTTCACGAAATCACCATCAGCAGGGAGGTCGGAGAGGCATTCGGTACATAGCTCCATATTGTACATATCAATATATATAAATATTAATGTGTGTGTATATAGTAAGTAAGAGATTTCTTAATGTATTTCGTGTTTGTATTGTCTATATGTGACGAAGGAACAAATTTGTGAATTGTACTAGAATGTTTTGTCGGAATATCACCACAGAGAATGTCTTCACATCATTACCTCTGCTAAATAATCTCAAGAGCAATGGATTGATATTGCTGAGGACGCTTCGAAAAATGAACCGTATATCCCCATGGCGATGTAGCATCGAAAGACCGCGAAATATATTCAACTTTGTTTGGTTTTAGAGCCGAAGCTCCTGAAATAACTGGTTCAAGACATATGCTTTCCATCGATTCAAGTTCGGAGCTTAGATCCGCTGATAACCCGATTTTTTTTATCAGAATAGCCATGGGAAGTGTACTCGGCTCGCGAATCGGAGGTATGCACTTCCATTTCGCTTCTACAACCAATCCACCATAGCGCAAGTGGTTAGTGCGTCGGACTACTGAGCCAGCGGTCTTGGGTTCGAATCCCGCCGCAAACACCTAAAAGTTTTTTCACAGTGCCCACCTCTTTCGAATGTCTGACAAGCATCAAAGAGTATCATTTGTCACGATTGAGCTTCTCAACTCGCCGTTCGGAGTCGGCAAAAAACTGTAGGTCCCTTCCATTCGTGCAAAAATATAACACGCACAAACAAATGGTTGCGAGAAGCAGGCCCAGGTTCACCTCGAGCTGTAGCGCCAACTAAGTAAGTAAGTAACCAATCCAAAAATGAGATAGCACCGGTCGTGTTTGAAGAAGCAAAGTATTTGCAAGAAATGCTATAATGATATCCGAATCAAGAAAAAGTGTTGGAAACGTTGCCAAAATTGTTGTAATACTGTGACGACCTGCATATTACACCTCCTCTGGTTATTTGCTTGGATTATACTAACAATATCTCAAATAAAATTATAATATCTATTACCAAAAAAAAATGTTCTATACAAAATGTACTAGGTGGTACCCGGGTACCACCCATGGTCACTTCCGCCATTGGTTTGAAAAATGGTAAAAAACCACATGTTCTTTTCACTTTTTTTCAACAACTTTTAGTTTTTATTGCGTAAATATAGTTCTCTAGAAATGTCATGGAATCTCAAAAAAATCGGAACAGTGGAAAAAATATATTTAGGTTTGAATGTCTAAAAAGTACCCGGGTACCACCTGTGGTTCGGTGAGGGTTAAGCACTTTAACTGACTTTTCTTCGTAGGCTGTCGTTGATACAGTATCTACCGTAATTACTAGACTCTCATGATCACTCACTTTTAAATGCGCAACAATACTAGCTTTAGTCTTTAATTTATTATTTACAATAACGTAGTCAGTTAGTGATCGTGAGGTTTTAGATATTCGAGTTGGTTCATTAACAATTTGATATAAGGCATTGTCATTTGTAGGAGCTTTAAGAGTGTTACAGTATCTATTATTACTAATCGATCAATATTAATATCACCCATTATGTGATCAGTTCTTTGTATGAGATCATTACTATCCACCCAGCTCGTAAATTGTTCTATGAAAAAACTTTCGGGATAACTTCGGGAACGGTAAATACCTCCAAGCACAAACATTAAGTTCTTAAAGTGCACTTTTATTAATAACCACCACAATTTTTTAGCAATGGATATGTTTTGAAGTACCTCGTACGATTTACGATTTTTATTGAACATTATATATATACAATTGTCTTAATATAAACTTACAGCTATAAGATACATTGATAATACAAATTTGTTGGCACACTGGGGGCCTAACCTTATAAATACATTCACTTAGAAATTAGGGTTGGCGTTAGCCTCGGCGATGAGCTGACCCTGTGTCAGCGTAGAATGCAACTGCTTCCTCGTTGTCAATTGGAGCGATGTCTTCATCCAAGGTATCCAGGGCGCTGAGGTACCACGGCTGGGGTAGTCGTTGTTGGGTTGTCATCCTAGGTACTTGTCGATCAGTATTATCTTTGCTTTTGAATATAGATGATCGTTCCTGCAGTATTTTTGACGCTATTGGTCGTAGAATAGTCCAGTGCATATCCTTAGTATCTTCCTTTCAAAAACTTGGAGTTGTCTCATGGCTGTCGTCGAGATGGAAAACCAGACGAGAAAGCCTGTATTCGATTACTGGTCTCAGGGGTTGTTTGTGCATCGGCGTCTTCGTCTGCTGGCTAAGTCCGGCTCATTTCTTCATCAGTGGGTGGAGCAGCCTTTGGATATACCGCTTACTACTTTTTATAAATTCATATCAATAAATCATTTCTTGTTTTTCTAAAAAAAATTGAAACAGACTTAAACTACAAGATACCTACACGTTCCAATTCAAATTCTCGTGCACACCTTTTTTTCTCAATTGCTTTCCTAAATAACTGTAAAGTGAATCTGAACTGAACATACTTATGTTACATACTTCGCTTTTACTATCATTCTACTTCTACTTGGTGTGGTGTTTGCCAACAAATAAAGTTTATTTTGTATAGGGAAACATTTAAAATGGATACATTTGTGGTTATATGTTAAATGTAGTAAGTCGGTTTTGTAATTAGGTAGTGTTTCTAGTACAATTTAATTATTTGTGTGTAATTGCGTTTAGTGTAGTAGACGCAGAAGAAGATGCAATTGCACCAAAGGAAAATAAAATGCAGCCATCAACTAAAGCTTCAGCATATTTTTTAACAGACTTAGAAAATGAGATTGATAATAAAAATGGGGACAATCCGAAGCGTGTGCATAAACGTACGGAAGGCTTAGACATATTATATCGGACTTTATCTTTTCAGGACATGAACTTTCTGATCTATAATTACAAAATCGCTCACTATATTGAATTCTGATATGAATGTTTACTTCTATACTTAATTTTTTTTTATAAAAAAATTATAAAAAAATAATTTGTATTACATTTTTTAATGTTAAATAATGGAATAACTGTGGAATATACAAGTTGTTCTTTTTCGTTTATTTTTATATACCTACCTATTGAACTACATAACTTATAATTTATTTTTAAATTTTGATATATGTATAAACCTTTTAAGGTTTCATTTTCTCTTATTTTTTGTGGATGAACTAAAAAATGTGTGTTCAAATAAAACAAATATTTGAAAATGTATAGTAGGTAAAAATGTATGGTAGGTATGTTAATTTTGTATAAACAAATTTCCGATTCTAATTGAAAAATACAATAAAGCCGTTTTAGGTACATTAGAGCGTACCTTCAGACCCACTCGAGTACCATTTTCTACCGCAATGAGAACTTTGCCTAACGACAAGGGAGGGAACGCTGGGGTGGAGACGATGGAAGGCCCAGTTGGCTTTCCTCAGGACGTTCCTTGCGTGAAGGTTGAACCTTAACAGCTCGTGAAAGTGGATCCCAAGGTACTTCACGCTCCGTTTGGTTGCCAATGTTGATCCATCTGGGAGTTTCAGGGTTAAGCCTCTGCAATTCGCTGCTGACCGGCTGCGTCCACTGCTGGTAGTTGGTCTCCTGAAGCAGATGCGTTCTGATTTTGAGGCGTTGACTCACGTACGACCAATAATCTCTTATGTATATCACAATTTCACCAGTGTTTTGTTTTATTCGCATTCAAACTTCAAACGTCGTTTTCTCAAAACTAGGTTTTTGTCGTTTAGATCACTCCAATACTGAGGTGACGATATGTTGGTTCAGTTCAGTTCACAGACAGATAGAAAAACAATTAACGGGCAAATTTTGAAAAGATAGGTGGAGCGAAGCGCACCGCGTTACCTCTAGTTTTCAATAAAAAATTGGTTTGTTTTTGTTTGAAGTTAAATAACGTGAAATCCGCATATAGCGACCTCGGTTATAACGACCATGCGGATATAACGACGCAAATTCTGAGTCCCATGATTTCACAACTTAGTTTCCATACAAATTCATCCTGATAAAACGACTTCGGATAGGGGGGGACACACGATACGACCAATCTGACGGACTTGGTCTGTCCGGCCAAGTCTGACGTGTGTGTACACTCGAAACGACCGCCGGACGGACATGTCGGACGGACATATCTGATAATGTGTACACTTGTCCGTCCGACCTAGAGCAATTTTCATTTCTGAAATGTATATCAAGCGGTGTGGTTGTTAGCGGAGAATTACGTACCTGTACCTACGTATACGTACCTGTCAAAAAGCCGAAAGACGAAACGAACGAAAAAAAGAGTCGTGTAATCAGCGTCAAAGAAGTGATCTTGTGCATTATAAAAACAAAAAACATATCCGTTGGAAAAGAAATAGTCTTGACTTTATTAAATTACAATCTATTATTAATAAAATACATGTATGTAAGTTTTGTTATAAGTATATCTATGTATAATCTGTACCTTCGAAAAGCTAATAATATACCTCGCATTTTGAAGGGTTAATTTATTACCAATTATAAGCCCGACAAACAACATTGCACATTGCGCTCTTGTTCTATATTTATATGTATACAAATTGATTGCAAAGTTCAATGACATCTACTTACTGAAAGGTGTTAAGTAATGTTGTGTTTTAGGGTCATATTATGGTTAGCGAATTGAATGAAAAAGTTAGCGAATGTTATAATTTGGTACTACGGTTAAATTACATCGAAATTACTGAAACTGATTATTTCTTATGTATGTTGATTCGCTAACCATAATAGGGCCCTATCTATTCCTAATATATAAGTAGCATCAAAACTCTGTGGCCTCTAGCCAAAACCCGGGCTAGTTTAATAGGAAATTGTTTACCTTGAAATTGCTCTCCGGAAAAGTACGAAAAATCGACCTTAGTTGTTGTGACTTGTGACCACGGAGTTAAGCTTTACAGTTTATTTGTAAGGTTATTTGTAAGGCTCAATATATTGTATGGTTAACACGTTGACTGCTACGGTAGTTTTCAGGATTTAATTTAATTTAACCATATTAAAAATTAAATTAATTAAAAATTATTACAAACAATAAAAATATTCATTTGCTTGTTGATATCGAATAAACTTTATATGATTATATTTTGTTAATTTATTAACAAATTTTCAGTTCATGTAAGCAAATCTTAATCTTTTGTACTCCTCTCTGAGGCTATCTTTTCATATTATGTACTTTAAACTGGCAAGTAAACAAACTACCAGATAACTGGTAGTTGGCGTCCTAGGCAATAAAGGTAAACTACGAGCTATCTCGTAGTTGGCAGTCAGCGCGTTAAATATGTTCTATATATTATTTTCAATTCTTCAAAAAGGCGTTTTTAACTTTCCAGATACAGATATTTCGGTGTACTATTATTGTGACATATAATAGATTCTGAAATGCATGTAAAAAATAAAAGCAAATTGTCTTAATTAATTCATAAACTTAACTATCTACATGCGTAGAAGTAACTTTTCTTTTTTAATTTTCTCGAATCATGTTTAATCTAAGTCACTATGAATTTATTTACAACCGCAAAATGCGTTGTTACCTTGATTGTTAAAGGTAGTGTAAAAATAATATGTATTTCTATACATATATAAAATATAATATGTAAATCTATGTATGTATGTAAATGTAATTAGTCAAATTTTATAGAATTAACCCCCATATCTATTTGTCCTCCGCGGTAGCTCCCCCTTTTCTTCTTTGTTTTTTCGTGTTTGAATGATTTCCCGCGTGTATACTTCAAGTCGCGAGAGGCTCTTTCTCCCCAGGACCCATTAGCGTTTTTCTGAAAGCAAACAATACAAACCAGTTAAAAAAAATTATCAACACCTATACATACACATCCATATTATGTACGTACATATATACACATTATTTTATTCAGTGTATATAACGACGATCTCCAATACAAATTAACTTACCTTTTAATTAAACGGTAAATAATTTACAAAAAAAAAACAAAAACAATTCGCAACTTTCGGCTTAGTCATCAAATGTAATTTTCTTATTTTGAGGCGAATCGAAACCTCCGCCGCCACCACCGCCTCTGCCTCGGAAACCGCCATCAGCACCTCCCCGACCGCGGCCTCGGAAGCCGCCATCTGCTCCTCCGCGACCTCGGCCTCGACCACCTCCGCGACCTTCACCGCCAAAACCTCCTCGTCCACCTCCGCGACCTTCACCGCCAAAACCTCCTCGTCCACCTCCGCGACCTTCACCACCAAAACCTCCACGGCCACGTCCACCACCACGTCCACCGCCACGTCCGCCGCCACCAAATGATTTGCGAAAGCCGCCCTCGCCCTCACCACCATCTTCTTTATTGTCATGGCCACCAAATGATTTCCGGAAACCACCTTCCTCACCGAATTTATTGAAGCCACCACCACCGCCGCCTCCGCGCCCTCCTCTGCCGCGATTACCGCCGCGGTTTCCACCTCTAAATCCATCACCACTTTTCCTCTTCCAGTTGTTTCCATCTCCTTCATCCTGAGGTGTTATTTATTGATGTTTGTACGAGTATTTCGACAAAGTTGCGAATTGTTTGTTGCAACATCCAAGTTGATGTGTTTATCATATGAAAGAAAAAGGATAAATGAAACACAAATAGCATTGTATATTACGCATAAAGAGCCAATAAACATATATGTATGTATGTATCAATAAAATTTTTTTGTGGAACATTTTAAAATCAATCGATAACGCATTTATAACCAACGCTTAGTGCCCCAAATTTACGAAATCATAACACTTCATTGGAACGTATTGAAAATGCTAATTTGTGCCTCAGTTTTCCTTTTAGAGAATACTAATTTTGGGGCACTCACCTTAGCTTCAAATGAGTTATCAATAACACGGGGATCTATTTCAACATCTTCCTCTACAACACGACGGAACGGTGTATTCTTTCTTGGACCACTACCTTGGTTATTGCCAAATTTTCCATTTTGAGACTGATTTATTGGTGTCGAAGTATTATTCTAGTTTAAAATTTAGATAAAATTAGAAAAAAGATTGAATGACTAAATAAGAATAGAAAATTAAAAATCCTCAAATTAACGCGCGCACAGAAAATTGGATGAAATAGTAGTAGTAATACATAATTAGACTTTATTTATACATTTCCATTTTACATTCCATTACATAGTTCCAGTCTATAATGACCTGGTCTAAAAAAAAGTCGGTCAGGGATGAGGTAGTATGTACGTAGGATTAACAATGAGGATGAGTACAACCTTTTTTTTCTCTTTTCTTTCTCTTCTATTATTATTTTTTATGTGTGTTGCTTTTATATATTCTTCTTCTTTTTCTTTCTTAAGGTGGCGCAAGAGTTCGGTGTGAACCAGGGCCTAGTTCTCACAACGATTTATTTGTGTGTGCGTGCTATATTTTTGCACGAATGGAAGGGACCTACAGTTTTTTGCCGACTCCGAACGGCGAGTTGAGATGCTATTCGTGACAAATGATACTCTTTGAATGCTTGTCAGACATTCGAAAGAGGTGGCACCGCGAAAAACCGTTTAGGTATTTTGCCCGGGCAGCATTGCGTAGTAGTCCAACGCACGGTGCTCACTGTTTTTCTATTAAACGAATGAAAATGTGTAAAATGTGCCCTAATAAGAAAAGAGTCCTGTGCTGAAAGATTTCAAATGATTTGGAACGATCAATAATATCCTAAAATTATCTTGTGCCCACACATATCGTCAGCAGAAAGCTAAATTGGTCACAAAGTCACAAAAACAAAATTTTATAGGGGACGAATTTTAATTTTTAAATTGAATTATAGCCACATTTCTTGGCTCGTTGATTGCTCATGTAATTTTTGTCAGTCGTTTTACCAATTCTTTATAAAAATAAAAAAAAATGCTTATCAAATAACTATTTACTATTTCTAAATAATTTTGAAAACAGAAAACACAAACATGGAGATATAACCCATTCCCATACAAGTGTGCATCCTTCTAAAAAAGACCATGGACATTGAACAAAATATGTCAGTTAAACAAATTGGGCACGATGCTGTGCGATCAATTTCAGCAGTGCACTTGTTTGAGATAGACCAAATGAGAATTATTTCTCGCTTAGAACAAAAAGTCCTTACGAATCGTATGTAACATACAGTACTTCATTTCCAATAAGTCTAAGTGACAGTGTAAATTGTACATTGACTACATATATTATTGCATCTTAAAAGTGTATGGAAAATTGTTCTATTGCATACAATAATGTGTTTTCGAACAATTTCCCTGTAAAAATTTGGTTCAACGGGTTTCATTAAATGAGGGAATGCACGAATGAAATTTCCTAAAGAATGATCTGCAATCTACATACCAGAGCTTACGTACTATTATTACATACATTTTAAGAGTAGTGTATTTTCGCTATGAAACGAGACACGCCATGACCATCAAGTTGAAAGCGGTGGCAGAAATCAAACTTGTTAATTTAAAAACTCATATTCCATGGATTGTAATTAATTGAAATTACTTAAAGCTCTGATATCTCTCGACAAATAATGTTACCACAGATGTTAAGAACTGTCAAATGACAGACAAATTATTATTATTTTTTAAATATGATCTACTTACCGCATTGCCGTTCTCTCCAGCTTTTGCAAAGTTGCTGTATTTGTTTGGTTTTTCTACAGCTGACGATTCGCTTAACTTCCGTTTCTTGCTTTGGTTGGGGGAATCTTTTTTCTCCTCTGAATCTAAGCCGGCGCCTTTCTTAGATTTTTGTTTTTTCTCGATTGGTCGAGATTCCGGTTTGTCTTCTTCCGATGAACTATCATCACTCGATTTTTTAGATGGTTTCAAGAGGGTTGGCTTCTTTGCTGGTGGTTGGGATTCATCGGAATCAGAACTGGACGTGTCCTTTTTCTTTACAACTAGTTTTTGTGCTGGTTTTTCCTCATCAGACGAAGAATCGTCTGAGCTTGACGATGCCTTCTTTTTAGTGGCACTAGATGCTGCAGCCTTCTGAACAGCTGGTTTTACTGCAGGAGTATCTTCGTCCGAACTTGTTTCACTGCTAGATGAATTCTTCTTAACTACTTTTTTTGGAGTAGCTACTTTAATAGGAGGCTTTGTCTTTTCGTCATCTGAAGAGCTATCTTCACTACTAGAAGAGTTCTGTTTTTTGACAGCAGCTGCTGCTTTCGTTGGCTTTTGTGCCACTGGCTTCGCAGCGGGTTTCTGTTCTTCCTCTGAGCTGCTTTCGTCACTGCTTGATGCATTCTTTTTTACGGGCGCTGCCTTAGCCGGAGTATTTTTAACAACCGCTTTTGGAGCTGGCTTCTCTTCTTCATCCGAACTTTCATCACTACTAGATTTTGGGTTTGGTGCCTTTACGGCTACTACAGGTTTTTTAGCCGGCTTTTCATCTTCACTGCTATCATCTGACGAATCCTCTGATTCTGGTTCCTTCTTAGTAGTGACTTTAGCGGGGCTCTTTGCAGCGGCCTTAACTGGGGATTTAACAGTTGTCATTTTGACATCACCACTATCTTCTTCGCTTGAAGAAGTTTGAGCAGATTTTTTAGGTATTTCTTCCTCAGAACTACTTTCATCGCTTGAAGATGCAGTTTTCTTTGTCACTGGTGCTTTGACAGCTGGTGTTGGTAATTTTTTCACCGACGGTTTTTCGTCCTCATCGCTACTGTCATCTTCTGAAGATGACTTTTTCTTAGAGGATGCTTTTGCTAATCCATTTGCAATAGGTTTTGGAGGAGGAGTTTCCTCATCAGAATCACTCTCATCACTAGAACTATCTGTTTTTCGCTTGATAGCAGGGAGCTTTTTGCTTGAAGTAGTTTGATAAAATTTTAAAATTTCCTCTAGCTTTGGACACCCTTTTGGAAGTGTGGCCTGAAAATAAAAATGAAACGATTCAAATCAAACAAAAATTGTTTAAGTTCATAAATTAATCAATCAGTGCGGCAAATAAATTCAATTTTTGATGTGTAAACATCTTTATCCGCCATCATACACAAATGTATGTTTACTCATCAAATTTCACTAGTATCTGGTACTCGTCTTTTTTTTAAGTGGGTACCTAGCATATTATTTAAATATTCAAAGCTTTTGATCTACCAAAAATGAAGTTCAATTGCTATTAAACAAGGAACGGTCAAGATTTATTCTTTGTATACATCCGCCATCTCGGGGACGTCCGCCATATTGGATTTAGAATTACGTCATATCGTATTGTACTCTACTCGCCAAGCCCAAAAAAGAGGTAATCCGCCATTTTGCTCGGTGCGAATTTTTCTGTGACGTCACATAGCCTAGGACACTCTCCGGATAAAGAAGAATCCAACGACACATCATTTGTTGAAATCGGTTCCATAGTTTAGGCTGTACGAGGTGACATCCTTACATACATACATACAAACAAACCCAGCCTTTTAAAATCATAACCCTTCCTCTGCGTAGTCGGGTAAAAAGCACCATACAATGATCGTGGAATATTCCTTCTCAATGGCTCTTACAAAATGTTTACCACCCTATTAAGTCATCGGCTGTACAATGGATAAAGAATTATAAGAAACTCAAAGAATTCCGTAGCGGATATTCAACTATTCATGCCGATTATGGAATTCGACGGATGGTAAATTAACAGCGACTGAAGGATCCAATTTTTTTATATTTTCGTTTTCTTAACAAATATTTTAAATACCTATACATATATGTATTAGTTTCTTAATTTTCCAGTAATTTTAATTTACTTTTTCAATATTTTCCATGTTTAGAACTAGATCGTTTGTGATTGTTGATTGCATTCGCCTGTCATCCGCAGGTATTTTGGAATGCCCCTTAAGTCCATATCTTTTTGCGTTATTCATTGATTATTTGATAGACTATCTACCAGGTGGAATAGAATTTTTCGAAATCTTGATTAAAGCTCTCCTCTATGCCGACGATGTTATTTGATTTGCGTATTCACCCGAAACATTGCAACTTATGATCGATCGACTTGAGGGGTACTGCGGATTGTGATATTTGACGGTAAATCTGAGCAAGTCAAAAGTTATATCATAGAAAAGCGGTCTGGTAGAATGTCTACAAGGGAGAAATGGTACTTCAGCAGAGAACCCATCGAGATAGTGAGGGCATCTAGATGTTACAATAACCAGATGAAACTGATGAAAGCCAAAAGTAAGATAAGGGCAACATGGAAAAGGTGATTCACAAACAAACTTATACCACACGATGTAAAATATAAAGTTTTTGGATCAGTGGCTGAATCTGTGATGATGTACGCAGGACAAACTTGGGGTTACGAAAAGTATGGAACTGTAGAAAAACTGCTAAGGTATTATGTTCAAAGATGTTTCCAGCTACCTAGAACTGCTCCCAATTACATGTTCATAATTGGAACGGGGTTGTTGTCACCACTCTTTTTTAAAACCCTAAAAATACATGTGGACTACCTACTCAAAGTTTTTGATATGCCAAACGAAAGATTGTCGAAGACTAGCAATATATACATACTATAGAGAAGAAGAGTTTATGGGTTGGGAAATTAAAGGGGCTTGCGGACTATTGTGGCCTCAATTTTAACTTAAAGCTGCAGGAGAGAAATGGACGGGATGCCAGAGAGGAGCGCTATATAATCTTGTTGCAAAAGTAGACGAGAAGTATGTTTCAATTAGACTGCATTAACTCAGATAAATCTTCAGTGCATAGAGCAATTAACAGCCATCGGCAGCATAATCTATGTGAACAGAACTATTTTCACAGCATAGATAGTCAAAAGCTGATTTCTGCTATATTCGGAATGAGGGGCATTTCGTAGGACTGAACTTCATACCACATCGTTAGGATTTGAGTTTCTAATGCAGTCTTTGTAACCTGTCTGTGAGGAAAGATGTCGTTCATTTTATTGGGAAATGTCCGATCCTAAAAGAGATAAGAAGAGCTTTCCCGGCAGTGATTTTAAAAACTGAGGCGAAAGTAATGCAGATCCTTAACTGCGAAGGAGATGTAAAACTGCTAAATAACTTCTTAAGTGCTGCATTATCATACAGAAACCAGATTTTGAACAAAGCTTTTTAAGACTGTTTATTAATAGGTCTGTTTGGTAACTTTTTTATGCTCAATCGATAACCGATTTTTTTAAACCTGTATTATGAATTTTATGTTAAGAAAACAATAAATCTTGATCTACCTATCTACAGTGGCGAGCATATGAATAGGAGAATGCAGTCAACATAATTCAAATCACCATATACCGGCACTTAAGGAAATAACTTGGCTAAAATGCGAAGTTTATCCTCAAAACAGATTTTTAAGAACTAACTGTAACATGCATAACATATTTTGGTCTACGTTTCACGGTACAGATACAAAATACCGTGCCAAGTGTTAAATTGGTACGAGCACATAAATAGGGAAATTATATTGTTTTTAGTTTGTACTCAACTTCTGTGTGAAAATGTTTAATTTTCCGTATGTAAGGTTTACATAAATATTGCTTTGTTATTGTCTAGTCATAATAACTAGATTTCTGATGTTTTAGGAATGGGACGGGGCAAACACATAACGGCTGAACAGCGGCGAGAAATTTGTCGTTTAACAAGTGAAGATATTACGCTCTCTGCAATATCAATATTTCAGCAATATTTCTTTTATCGTAACGAGAGCTTTTTTGCCGCACACATTCAATGAAAATATCAACACATTCGTATTCTTCTGAATTAACAATTTTATTTTATCTTATTTTATTTGATTATTTACAAGCTTTTTTTAACTCCAAACAACTGTCAAAACTGCATAATGCTTGGAGCTCTCTCTCAATTGCTCTCACTAATATTTGCGAAAGTGAAAGAAATTTAACGAATCTGAGCTGGCGGCTATTATGGACACAGTATAAATATCTGTGTATTCTGTGTATTTTCTTATGCGTGCAAATGCACGGAAATGTTCATTATGGTTCTCACTTTAGGAAGTGCAGACCATTTTGATAACGATGAAGTCAGGACAAAAGCAGAAACAACTAAACAATAAAAAGACATGTATGTATGTATGTAGTTGATTGGCGTAGGAAAAAAGCAAACTTTATTCAAGCTTAACTAATGGAAGTAAATTAAGTACACACAACAAGCAAAGCACGCATTCAACAACGACGAAAGCATTTTGCCTGTATACATATGTATTTTGTATAAAGCCCCTTTAAAGAAGCTTACGACAGAGTATGGCGAAGATATCTTATAGAAGAGCTCCATTTCCAGTGTTAAAACCTAGATGCTTAAAAGGATACAAAAAAGCTTTATAACCCACAGCCCTCTAGAAACAAACAAAATAATATCCAAAAGCATTTCGCACTATAGAGAAAAAGCGTTAGAGTTAGAAAAAAATCTTGGTAGACAAGTGTAAACACTATGTAAAAGTATGTATGTACCTAGTGATTAGAGCTATACAGACTACGCTAGTTTTTAGGCGAGATTTTTCTGTTGTGTAAACCCCTTTTGCTATAGCACTCTACTTCTCTACACTATTTTTAACACGCTGAATAGAAAGTAGACTTCGACATATGATTTTGCTGCGATGTTGGTACTGTGCTGGTGTGATGGGCTAATATAATGTAAATGGACTTTATGTCACCCACCTGCTGACGGAATGCTGTTGCGGTAAATTTTAATTTGATTTAATTAACTTTACTTTTCTCGATTTAAGTGACTGATTTGTAATGATGGTATGTTTGCATGTGTATAAATGGAGTGAGCAAAATTTCGAAGTGTACCTATATAAATACATATCCCCAAAGATTAGGTATACAACAAATGGGCACGATTTCGTCTTTTAACAGAACATCGATCCATCCCACACTGCATTCCATTCCACTTACAAACCAGTATTAAAAATTCTTCAATTTAACCCTAAAAGTTGCTTAGCCACCTTCTATACTCTCTTTACAGGAAACGCACATAAAAAAAATGTTTACCTATAATTTTCCTCCTAGTTCCACAAGCAGAACGCAAACACGGCATCTGCTTTCTTGTTCATAAAATCTATTCCTCATCTTTTTATGAATATAAACTCCAATCTATCAGCGATAGCTGTCGAAATAAAGTTGAAAACATAACTCCGATAAGCGGACAAATTCTTTAAGCACACATTTTCGGAAATCAACATTTTTTCTCTAATATCCCATTCAAAATGCATTCTTATAAACGGACAATCTCTCTATATGCTAGGTTTCCACTTGTCGATTATTTTTAGGTCAATTAGAAAATTAGCAATTGGAAATAATGATAAATAAGCAGTTTCATTTCAAATAATCTGTCGTAAACAGACGGATTTATTAAATCAATGGTTGTTGTTTTGGTATAAACAATTGAAACAGTAAGATACAGGGAATCGGTTGTTAGTACAGTTTCTATTTTTCTTAATACAAAATCAAATCTCAGGTAATCAAACCGAAGCTCAATAACAGGACAGAGCCATGTTACGTTCCGTTACCTACTTTCCTGCGTTGTACCTGTTCTTCGGCTTCTTTTGCAGTCATTTCATTGTGTTATGTCAACAAAAGCAGGCTGGATGTCAGCAAAAAATAAATAAAAAATGCAAAAAAGTGGTTGATTTTTTGGATAAAGAAACTTATCCGTTCGCGCTTTTTTACCAAAAAGGTTTGTTTTTTCTCTTAATCGAACAAAAATTATGGGGACTGGGAGCTTTTACTGTACTACGGATGATATGTGTAAACAAAAGTTCCACGAAATTATGGAGAATTAACAAAATTTTAGGATCCTATTTACAGGGGTGTCAACAATGTTCGTAGTTGTTGATCAAGATGGAAAAACTTTATCTAACGGACTGTAGTATCAGCTAAAGCTATAGGGATACTAACAGACCTTTGATGTATCAGAATCTAAACTTCGAATAATTTGTACTGACAGTCTATCAACAATCCAAGCTATAAAAAAAGGCTCCGTGAAATAAGGCCGCGTGAATTTAGGCCGCGATCAAAACATGAAATTAGACCGCGCGGTCTAAATTCATCAGACGATATGAATTTAGGCCGCGATCGAAAAAAGAAATTAGACCGCGCGGTCTAAATTCATCAGACGATATGAATTTAGACCGAGATAGTGATATGCAATTAGACCGCGCGGTCTTAAAACTCATAAGTGAGTCTACTTCATATTTCAAGCGGTTGTGATTATTTTGTCTCAGTGTTAAATAGAGTGAATTCTTATTTCGATTTCTTTTTTATTGCTTTTAATAGCTGTTTTAAGAGAACGAAGTTTTGAGTCAAATGAGCCAAATGTGAGACATTTCTCTGTGGCTCGGAGCATTAAGCCAAATCAAAAATACTTAAGCAGAATTACCCAATTGAGTACTTCAGCACAACGCGGGTGACCATTTTACTAAATCCATTTCAATAACGATATAAAAAGAACCGACTCGGTATTGTGATGACAAAATAAAAGAGTTTATTTAAAGGACTTCGTCTAGGACATAATAAAAATTTAGTAAAGATATTTAGGTAATGTCCGGGGTATTAGACAGCTTACAAAAAAAAATCATCAGAACCGAGAATGGCCCACACAAACCCACGCAATAAAAGCCGTGTTAAACGAGCAAATCCAGACGTTGAAAATATGCTCACTACTTGGATGCCTTCTAAACAAAGTAACAAGTGAAGCGCGGGAGTGGAATTTGTACAATTTATGAAGAATTGTGCTTACTATTCTGGAAACAGAAGTCGATATGATATGAAGCCATGTTGCCATAGACCATGGTATTTAACCATAAACTTGTTTTTATTAAATGTGATTGTTAATTTTGTACAATTTTTCAAATAGTAAAATTAGTTTTATGTGACTTTTATTGCACTCCTTATACAAAACTATTATTTTCTGAAACGCTAAATAAATGCGGCACAGCACATGGCGTTATATCTGTTTACTTACCGCGTTCGTCTTCTGTTGAAACACTTGAGCAAGTGTTTTATGTGTGTTTGATAAGTAGTCCATTACCAGGGCCGAAATGATCTGGTCATTTGATGACATTTTTTTATGATTTTTCAACACTTTTTATAAAATTAATATTTCACGAAACAAGGAACACGTGCTAATCTTGGTCTGGCAATTGGAAAATGAACTAAAAAATGGGTATGTCCACTCAGCATCGGTAGAAAGCCGGAAAAATATGATTGTCTCTTTTTGAAGATTGGTGCGTGTGCCAAGTTAACGCATCGAAGTACTAGATGGCTCTACCTATAATAGCGTGTATACTACAGTGTTGGTCAATAAACATAATAGTACGTTTTTAATTAATTTTTGAAGTGAAACTTCTTTATATGGGATTCACACTAGCGTCGAAATGAGATAATTTCGAGTTTCAAATAAAAAGTGTTCATACCTACGCTTGCTAATTTCGTGAATGGATGCATTCAGTTCCGATAGTAAATCTATGACGGTGCCATGTTATACATTTTTTTAATATTAGATAATTTTTTTAATATAATATAATAATATATATATATATATATAATTTATATATATAATATAGTATAGGTATAACCAGGGTTGGCCGAATTAACTACACTACATTTTCTACATCATTAACTACGCGTAGTAAATTGAATAAACTACACTCCTAATTTACTACAATTTGTTACGCCTGCTTAATACGTAGTAAATACAGAAAAACAATAGAATTACAGTAAACAAGATTCGAGAATTTTGATAAATGAGCAGAAACGGAGTAAAAATCCGACTTCGACATGAGTTTTAGTTATTTAATGTTGTTTTTTTTTTATTTTTCTTGTTTTCTTATATGAACTAAGCAAACTACTACCCAAAAAGCAAATATCCAACTTCAAAGTGACAACTAAAAGATCATTTGACAGTTGAAACTACGTCTGCTACAATTTGTTTCATTTACTACATTAACTACATTTAACTACATTAACTACGTCGCAGACGTAACATTTATGTAGTTTTTCGAAAAAGTGACAGTTCGGCCAACCCTGGGTATAACGTATAGTAATAATATTAGTTGGATGTTATTGTTAAACAGTTGGGTAGATAAAGTTGACTATTATATTAGCCGTGTTTTATTATCCCCGGATTATCTGATCCGGATCAGATCAGAATAATAAAACAAACCAGATCAAAGTTCTGTGTTGTGGTGATTGTACAAGCTAAGTTAATTTTGACATTTAGTGCGAAGTTGCCATGCGAATGAATATTTTCTTTTAAATGAAAATTTAATGCGCTTGTTTTATTTTTTAGGAGAAAATTTTTATTTTTGATTAACAGATACCGAATGAGAATAATATTTTGTAGCTATAATTTCAGTTTCACAACGCTTAAATACCATTATGAGCAGAAAAAATGATTTATTCGATCAAAATAACATGTAATGAATGAATGATTGCCAATAATATTTTTATATTCTAATCTGGCAACATTTACCCTTGACAATTGTCGATAATACATCATCATAGTGAGAAATAGTCGAACTAATTTTTGGATTACGAAAATTGATCTTGATAAAAAGCAAGATCTCGTATTGTTGTTATAATGCACACAAACTTTTGAGTTGATCTGATCCGGATCAGATCACGGGGATAATAAAACATGGCTATTGCTATCATTGGATAGATGTGGCGCTGCCTCGGGTTAATAGTTTAAAATATCACTTTTCGGGTGGGTTTTGCCACTCCGGGTATTTCAACAATTGTCAGACACGCACGTGGACTGTTTTGTATGTTATTCCATTATATTTTTCGGTTTTATATCACTTTAATTGTGCTGAACGCGGCCAGTAGCTTTGACAATTATTGTAATATCAACCACATACAGTAGAATCCGCTTAAGACGCTCTTCAAGGGACCGACAGAAAATAGCGTCCTAAGCGGGATAGCGTATTAGGCGGGAAAAACTAAAAAATTACATACAGTTAAAAATATGGTAATTTTATAAAAAGAATTGAAATTATACATGTATTATGCTAGTTTTCCTTACATCCCTTGTACTGACCATTGTACGCAATTAAATTCTAATGCACTGACACTACCTGTATGTACGTAAGGCGCACACAAGAAATGAAACAAAACTGACAAAAGTAACGACCTCAAAAATGACACGCTTCATATGGTTTATTTTGAAAAACAAAACAATCCCTATAAGAACGGCGGTGTCCGTCGGCGCCGCCGTATATCCCAATGCACCACCGAATGTTTTTTTTTTTGGAAAAAAATTAAAAAACAACAAAATACAAATTTTACGAAGTGTATCGTTTAGCTGTGTGAGCGTATTAAGCGAGAAATAGAGCGTATTAACCGGATTTTTTTTCATACAAATTCTTATCAAAATGAAGGGACCGGAGAAAAAGAGCGTTAAAAGCGGGATAGCGTCTTAAGCGGATTCTACTGTAGTTTATTTACGGAAATAACTACTAAACACTAAATTTCTCCCAAATTAGCGATTTTTTTTTTTTAATACTGAATAATTTTTCTTTTGTGTTTAGATCACCGAGATCAATAAGAATCCGTTGTTTGATCTTTGCGCAACGAAAACTTTGATATTCCCTTATTAATCTGTTCTGCCAATGTCGTTCAGAATCATTCAACTGCATTCAAATTAATGTCATTTTCCATTGGCCAGAATCAAAATGAATTCTTCTGAAATCGTTCCTTTGGCACATAAATTTCTCTTCTTACGATTCTGAGAAGAGAATTTCGCTTCTCAATTTCAAGTCAGAATCCACTCAAGAAGCGATAACACAAGGAAAAAACTTCAAAATTGAGCAGAAGCGGTTTTGTTGTTCCATTGGATTCAGAATGAGTGGATCCCCGAGTGAAACCAATGGAAAACGACATAAGTTTGTTCGATTTTATTTTCACATAATTTTGAACGAATTTCAACGAAATCATGTTGAAATGAGATAATTTCGATATGTCAATTCGTATGGGAAATTATCTCATTTCGAGCATAATTTGGAAATTCGCAACGAAATTAGCTATTTTGCCCTGGTGTGAATACCGTATTAGCCGCGTTAAGGCAAAATTGCCTGAATCAGACGAAAAGTGAAATGCTTCCCTTCTTCAACTTCAACAAGTTTGAATTTTGCAATGGTATACTGATATTTTGATTTTCATTTGGAATAGAGAAGTTTGTATTCCTAAAGGTACGAAGAATACATTATGTATGTCGTTTTAACTCAAACCTTAAAATTCAGCTCAAAATATCTCTGGAAATAGTAGGCTTTTGAAATTTTCAAATACAGCCATAGTGGCTGGCTACACGATCACCGATTCTTTTCAGTGAGACAGATACATTTTAGGTGAGTTAAAACTAGAATGCATTGACATATTATATCTGTGGCAGTATGACAGAGTAGCTTATGTCAAAAAAAGGCATTTCGAGATATTTCAATTTTTAACTAAAATTTTTATTTATAATAGTTTTTAACTTTTTTAGACCCAATTATAAAATAAGGAGTATGTTTAACATTTTTTACTATATTTCATGGAAAAGCTATCAGACGAAAGTAGAAATAAATGCATTTTTAAACTTAAGTTGTTATGTAAAAATCGAATTGCAAATTATGAATGTCTTAAGTCACATAAGTTTTTCTGTCACATCTATAATATTTAATTATTGTGCCTTAAGTGGACTTAAGATTTTGTGTCGAACTTCAAATTTTAGAATTAATAGACATAAGGCAATACTTTGTTATTTCAATTTATTCGTGATATATTATATTAGTAACAAATATGCATCAAAAGAAACTAAAACCGTACAAAATTCATTGAGAGTTGGAAATTAAACATTCTTTTCTTTCATATTTGGTTTCTCCAGCCATAATGAACTCGGAAGCAAATGCTTGTCTCGGGTCATAAGAACCAAGTTCCAGTATTTTTTAATAATAAGCTGTTGATTTTTATAAGCTATTTTTTCGCTACATTTGTTGCGATTGTTACCTAAGTTGCGTAAAGTTCGTCTTTGTACAATTTTTTAAGCTCTAGATACGAGTATGTAGCTTTGTCAGAGTTTCTTTTTTATTTGCGCATCTTCTTTTATTGCTTTGCGTTGGTGGTGATTTCGTTATTTTGGTCTACATTTTCCAAAAGCACAGATTCACAATCTCCGAAAAATAGATGTTGTAATCGTATAATCTGAAAATCTTCTAATACGATTACAACAACAAAGAAAAATCGGCACTGGAAAAATCGGGGCTTAAGTTAATTAAACTTAAACCTATCTTTCTGGTTACAACAGGTCTAAAACAAACGAACTGCTACAAAGAACACGCATAGACATCGCTAGAGTAGTGGCAGTCAGTACAATAGGGGACCATGCAGCCAAACTAGCGATCCCTCATAACAGTTTCTACCGTAGCTGCAAAGATGAATATGAAAAAGAGTCACTTATTCACTTTCTGTGCAAATGTCCAGTTCTAACGAGAGCCAGGCAACGCATATTAGGCAAGCTATTTCTCAACGACCTTAAAGGATTGGGGAGCTGATCCTCTTCCTAAACTCCACAGAGTGGATATAAATATCTCAACATTACATCCAAATACACGTGTCACCTGAGGTTGTGGTATCAAAATGGCGCTTCACGCGCTATTTGGGTTTTGTTCCATCGAAACCACAACTTTTACCTACCTACCTATCTAATTAAACTTTCCTATTTAATGTTGAACTTACTGGAAAATTATTGTATTGTATTGTTTTCGTGTCTTGTAGATGGTGTCGAAGTTTGGGTTTGTTTTTTTTTAATGCCAAAGACAATATCTTTCTCGCACGGTTCATTTTATTTTATTTTTCGAAAATATGAACAAATTATGTGAAAGTATACAAATTGAGCACACAATTCTAAATAGTAGTATTAGAGCCCCCGCATATGTATGAAAGTGCGCACACTACAACGATTCGGTATCGGCCGAAAAATTGATGTGCTACACGATTGGTTCAGACTAAGCTATCGATCGACTACTTAATCAGTATTTTGCACTTCCATGCGCGCACACTACCAATTATAAAGTCGGCCTATTTTGTCGATAGCTCACTTTGCTCCGAGTTTTAAATTAGTTTGCTCTGATTTCTAGATATTTAACTATGAAACGGCACAAATTTTCCATCGCTTCTTGTCGAAACGAAAAAGATCTACGCTTTATAAAAAAAAACTTGAAAGAGTACTCTGATACGAATACAGTGGATTCCGCTTATTTGGGACACTTCGGTCCAGACCGATTTTGTCCCAATTAAGCAGCTGTCCCAATAATGCGATGTGACAATCAAGTAACAAAACAATCTGCTCTGTTCTGTTCTGTTCTTGACGATTTGTCCCAGTTAAGCGGCTGTCCCGATTATCCGCCGTCCCAATAAAGCGGAATCTACTGTACTCTTGATTTTTCATCTTGACCCTTTTCTTATGCTATATAATAGCAATGATTACATCTCTGGAAATTTATTTATTAAATGCCATTATCCGACTGTTCTCTGTTTATCGACTATCATAGCAAATCGTTCGTGAACAGTAGGCCGACTGTTGTCTAGTGTGCGCACTCACTACCAAGCCGACTATTAATCGACCCAGTGTGCGCACTAACCAGCCCAACCCGACCAAACTATCGGCCGATAGAAAGTCTGCAGTTTGCGGAAGCTCACTTCAAAGTTAAAAACTTATTCTTTGAATACAAAACACTTCTAATTTCTTCAGCTTTATAGAACATAATACAAAATATTATCTCTTAAGTCACTGAATCGAACTGATATGCAGCCAACAAAACTATCTTATGTCGACATAAGCTACGGTTATTAAAAAAAAAAAAATCAAAAGAAAATCTTATGTAGACATAAGTGTTTCTGATAAACTTAATTTCTCCAATTTGTATTTTCTAAATTTTTACAGAAGAACTTATGTCGACATAAGTGTCAGTAATATCCAAACAAAATTTTAGCAAAGTATCTTAAGTTAACATAAGTTTTTATGAAAAACGGAATAAAATTAGAATTCGCATGACTAAATACGACATAAGAATTTCGGTTGAAACACAAAATTTGAATAGGATGGACTTAAGAAAATTGCTTGACATAAGCTTCTCTGTCGAATGCATTGTATAGTCATTCAAACATAAGTGGTTAAGAATAGTGCGATATTTTTGCAAAGGAGAATGCTTTTAAAACGGTGGTGAGCTAGAAATGTAGATGACAACCTGTTAACGGCTATCAATTCAAAAACTGGAAAATCGCTTATGTCGACATAAGCTACTCTGTCATATTGCCACAGATATATGGACTGCTAGTGAAATGTCACTTTCATACAACGTCTGCGGACGATTTGGTTCCAACATAACTAGCGCCACGTGTTTCGTAGGGACAGCAATGGGAAACAATTATCCGCCATCATACTTATTTTACGTAGAAACTGAGGTCATCTATTGCCGTAAATACGAGTTACTGCGAAAATACGTTAAATTTTAAATTGTTGCCGCGGTGGTACCAACAGATGCCACTACCAAAATTTCAATACACAATTTGAAAATAGCCGTTACTTTTCTTTGTTGACCCGTAAACTAGATAAATATCATAAATTTATTTGGAATTCATGTTTTGCGTTGATAAATACTTTGTGTTTTTGCTTTATAATGCAGTACAAGTTCTCACAATTTATTAAAAAAAATACTTAAAGCACAAGCCAACGGCTTTCGTGAATTCAAACACAGTCTAAGTTTCCACATTTCTCCGCTACGAAACAAGAGGGCTAGTGCTTATGTTGGAACCAACGCGAAGTTGGATACTAGCGTTCCATATAATAATAGCCGTGTTTTATTATCCCCGTGATCTGATCCGGATCAGATCAGAATAATAAAACAAACCAGATCAAAGTTCTGTGTTGTGGTGATTGTACAAGCTAAGTTCATTTTGACATTTAGTGCGAAGTTGCCATGCGAATGAATATTTTCTTTTAAATGAAAATTGAATGCGCTTGTTTTATTTTTTAGGAGGAAATTGTTAATTTTGATTAACAGATACCGAATGAGAATAATATTTCATAGCTATAATTTCACTTTCGTAACGCTTACATATCATTATGAGCACAAAATAAATTTATTCAAACAAAATAACATTTAATGATATTTGGATTGCCAGTAATATTTTTATATTCTAATCTGGCAACATGTACCCTTGACAATTGTCGATAATACAGCAGAATTCTCAAGCGAAAGTATATCATAGTGAGAAATAGTCGAACTAATTTTTGGATCACGAAAATTAATCCTGATAAAAAGCAAGATCTCGTATTGTTGTTGTAATGCACACAAACTTATGAGTTGATCTGATCCGGATCAGATCACGGGGATAATAAAACACGGCTAATATGTCAATGCTAGAAGGCAGGGTTGCCGCGAGCAAATTTCAAAAAGCGTCCAAAAAAGGGGTTCAGAAGCAAAAAAGGGGTCCCACTTATAATTGTATGGAAAAATGCAATTTTCCAAAAAACTGTATCTTATTGCTGAACTAAAAAAAAACCACAATTGGGAAAAAAATAACAAAGATAAAAAAAGCATGCATGCAGAACGAGTTTTTGGATGGAAAATTTCATCATGGAAAAAAGCATACCGAAAATCCACTTTGAATATGAATTCTCGGTGGAAGATGCATGTTCTTTTCTCAAAGCGTCATTTTTTTCTGACCGTCGGAAGGTTCACATATCACATCATGGAAAACTCAAAAAAATAATTCTCTGTGCAGGACGGAGCACGGAGGTTGTGTGTTCTGCTTTCAAAACGTTTCCCTCAACACATTTTGTGTGTAGCCACGGGGAACTTTTCAATGCCTATTATGCCATTGAGCGTGTAGCCACCGTCATAGAAAGATTTAAACAGATTAATCCAAATTCACCGCTTACTCAGTTTGCAATACACCTTTGAATATTTCGATAGTTTTTGGGTGGCAGATTAGACTTGGGTTTGTATATTCTTCTGTACATATTATATTTGTGCATTATCTGATAACATTTTAATATGTATATAAAAATAAATAAAAGTTAACAATTTCCATTGTGTGACAAATGAAAAAATACTTGGCGCCCATTATACAAAAATTATTGACGAGTTAAAACTTTCTTTTTGTCAAAACTTTGCAAAATGCGTTGTGCGGTGTATGTATATCATGTGAAGAATAAAAAGTAGACCCGTGATGAAAAAATATGACCGAATTTAATGTCTGAATAATATTATAGAAAATTCAAGAAAAAGAAAACCGAACATTTTATAAAAAGAACGTATTCATACAATTATGAAGAAAGGGGTCACAGATGTCCGCCATTTCATGCGCAATATACTACCCTAGAGAGATACATGTAATGTGATACATAGGTAACATAACTACTAATAATCATATTGAAATGTTAACATCCTGTACGTATTTTAACTTTGCACACAAGATTGATATAGCTATACTAAAAGGAAGTGACTTGAACATTGAAATGTGCAACAGTACGTTTCTGCCGTAACGATATCGAGGACTCGGATTCGGAAATCTTTTGTCGTTTTCCATTGGTTTCACAGTTCTCTTTTTTTTCGCTGTTGACGTGCTTAAAGCTATGTTTCTATTGGTATCTATAGTGGAATAGTGATCAAGTTTTTAAATTTGGCAAAAAAGTAGAACGTATTAAGGTATCCCACACCAATGCGATTTAATCGCTGCCGCCGCGACGGCGATGAATTCCGGGAGTTGCTGTCACTCAAATTACATGGCGGTATATGAGAGAGCCCACACCAGCGCGATTGTCTGACGCCGCGACGGCGAATTTGCAGCGAATATTTTGAATGTCGCTGCATGCAGGGTTTTTGTCGCTGTCGCGGGTTTGTCGCAGTTTAACTGAATATGGCATGAAAAATGGTATACTGGGGGGCTAATTGAATTTGCTAAAAAAACTCCCAATTTTATACGATCTATTACAGGAAGATTATAAAAATGTGAGGAAGAAGGATAAAATGTGTGGAACAAAATTGGAATATAATAAAAAGAAAGTGGTTGGGTTTTTTTTTAATTTTTCATTGAAAAAAATTAACAAGTTATCATAGGTATAATAATAATCTTAAACGTAATGATAGAAATGCAACCTCGAATTTGCTTCATCTTCTAAGGCAAGCAATAAAAGCGCTTCTTCTTCGTCTGATGAGGAATACATTTTTGCAAGCACTGCGACAAAACTGTCGCTTTGGTGTGGGCATGCTCGCGAATTTCTTTGTCGCTGTCGCCGCGAATTTATCGCCATCGCGGCGGCAGCGATTAAATCGCGTTGGTGTGGGGGTACCTTTATAAGTATGTACATATGTATGTAGTTTAAATAAAAGAAAAATATATTTTATTGTAAGTAATTGGCTACATTTTATTAGCTTATCTATATTTCACATCCAAAAATAGTTTTCCTATTTATTTATTAATTTAATATTTAATTAAATATATTTATATTAATTGATATTTATTTATTATTATTTCTTATTTTACGTGGATTTGTATATACATTATATAACATAACATTTCACTGCTGATTGTACAAAATACATAAAAGCCTTTTAAATCATTGTTTACGAATAATAGGCGTGTTTTTTCAAATCTATATAGACTAAACATGTTTCCGCAACAAGTTTTACATGTGGATAGTTATACAGCCTAAGGTTTTGTTGTAATTTACTTTGAAAGCTTGTTTTAAGTCTACATTATATTTAAAAAAAAAAAAAAAAAAAACAGCATATGAACACTTTATTATATGCAATATAGCTTTATCTAAACAAGTTGTATCTTAAGGCTGAAAACACATCGGAGCAGACAAAACGTTTTTGATTCGGAACGCAAGAAAACATTTTATATTTCAACACACACCAACCGAAATATGTTGTAACAAAATAAATAATTTTACTTTTCTGTTTCGTTTGATGTGTGTTGAGAAAAATCAAAACTGATTTTGAGAATTTTCGATAGTATTTTTATTAGCATGGCTTTTATCTTTTTTATTATGTATTGGGCTTCTTTGCTAAATAATAATAATAATAATTTCTCTGCATCTACGTCAATTCACCGAAAACTTTAAAATAAATAAAACGCCAGTGCAAAAAACAACAACAATGTAATTTTGTTTCTGAAAAACAAATGTTCAGCTATCGACAACGAAACATGTTTTTCTCTTTCGCCTTGTTTTTTTGTTTTGCCGCATGCGGTGTGTGTTGCACCATAAGCATGTGTGCTAAAATCGACAACGACGCTGGTTTGTAACAGTTTTGTTTCATTCAGTGTGTGTTGGCCGTATGCAAAGCCATGTATTATCGACAACCAGTATTGAAGCGCATCGAAACAAATACAGGTTTTTTTGTTTTGCCTGGTTTGGTGTGTGTTGTCTCATAAGAATCAATATACTGTTGTTTCAACAGTCGCAAAAAAACGTTTTGTCTGCTCCGATGTGTTTTCAGCCTAACGCCGCAAAAGTTAAATACTGGAATATACATATACCCAATTGCCTACTAATTTAAGATTATTTTAATAATCTAACATCCCTGTCGTTGTGTCCGAAAAATCAATCAGCTGATTTCGAACATGAAATCTGACATTTACATCAGCTGCATTGGAATGTTTTTAAATTATAATTAACAAATAACATAAATCTCTTGTAAAATCGTGAGTGGAAAAAAAGTGCACAGTAAGCGTAAGTTAGTAGTCATACATATATAATTCTAATTTATTAAAAATCAATTCGCCATTCAATATTTTGAGAACCCAACCAATCCCTTTTGTTGTCTTCTGTGCCCCTGTCCAAGCCAAAGTCAGTTTTTATTTTATGCCTCTTACGTTGTCGGTCGAATTCTTGACAGTCTGTCAAAATGGCTTCTGCCAATAAGCAGTGTATTTTGCTAAGTGTATAAATATTTGTGAATTTTGCCGGCAATATACATAATAATTAATTCACAAGCAAAACAATAAAATACATTCTTAATCCGGAAATAGTTTAATCACCAAATATTAGTCAAATGCGTACATGATATCGGATTTATTTACGTCCAAACAAAATGTGCTGATAAATTTTTCCCTTCTATATGTTAATCAAGTGTTAAATCTTTTCTGTTTCCTGTTCGCGTTTGAAGAGAAAAGAGAAGGAGAAATAAAAAGAAAAATTCATTACTCAATACAAAGTGATACTCGAACTCGCCATGACGAATGGAAGTGGCGGTGGTGGCAGCGGGATCTCTTTAGAGGGTTCCCGCGATGATGGGTCACTGTACTTGAAAAAAATCGGTAGTGCTCTATTTTACGGAATGGCCTCATTTATGATCACTGTCGTCAACAAAACAGTTTTAACATCCTATCACTTTCCATCGTTTTTGTTCCTGAGCTTGGGTCAATTGGCTGCAAGTATTGTGGTATTATACCTTGGTAAACGATTCCGCATGGTGACATTTCCGGACATAGGAAAGGATTCGTTTGGCAAAATATTTCCCTTGCCTCTTATATTTCTTGGAAATATGATGTTTGGACTAGGTGGAACACAAGCACTTAGCCTTCCGATGTTTGCCGCGCTTCGACGTTTTTCAATTCTAATGACCATGTTGTTAGAACTGAAAGTCCTCGGTATACGACCATCAGCAGCTGTTCAGGTCAGCGTATATGCTATGATTGGAGGAGCTCTATTGGCAGCTAGCGATGATCTTTCCTTCAACATGAAAGGATACGGCTATGTTATGATTACCAACGCTTTAACAGCAGCCAATGGTGTCTTTGTTAAGAAGAAATTAGACACCATCGACATGGGAAAGTACGGACTAATGTTCTACAATTCACTTTTCATGTTTATTCCTGCACTAATAGTAACACTGTTTACTGGAGACTTAGAGAAATCTTTAAACTTCCCACAATGGAATAACTTGTTCTTTATTGTTCAATTTCTTATGAGTTGTTTCATGGGTTTCGTACTCTCCTACAGTACAATGCTGTGCACGCAATATAATTCAGCGCTGACGACAACAATCGTAGGCTGTTTAAAAAACATATGCGTAACATATTTAGGAATGTTTATTGGCGGAGACTACATATTTTCGTGGGTGAACTGCATAGGTATTAATATAAGTGTATTCGCCAGTCTGCTGTACACGTATGTGACCTTTAGAAGAAAGCAAGCTCCTGATAAGGAAATGCTAATACCAACCGCCAAAGGGGAGTCTGTATAGCAACGAGTATTTTTTAGTTACAAAACACATCTGTAAGTTTGTTAACTTGTTATTAGGACGATGACGATGAGTACCAAAGCCATAAACGATTAATGTAATTTAGTTATAAGTTTTGTATTTAGTACAAGTATGTAAAATATCATTTATATGAATTTGAGTTTTACTTATGAGAATGTAAAGTTTCTGAAAGATTGTTGTGCTTAATTGTTCCTGTTTAGTGATGTTTTTATTTAACTCTCCTTTTGAATTATCAGTTACCCATACCATACCATTCATAATGTATAAATTAAATTTTATCTGAACGAGCTAACGAATATCGAACAAGAATTATCAATAAGAATTTTGTAGTTATAGAAAATCATGTCGTTTATGAACACATAAATAAATAAAGAAATAAATTATCAATGCTTTTTTTTTTTCTATGAAACTAAAAAAGCAAAAACTAGGTAGTTGAATTACGAGGCGACTAAAATAAACAGATAATATGAGTTTAACCACGAGTTTCTGTTATTAACGTATGTGAATAGATGTACTAAACTATTCAAGGTCACTTAATTATTGTTGATGGAAGCTTCAGATAAAAGCTGTCAATCTTATACATACACAAATAAAAGTAGATGGAAACGATAATAATGAGCCAAAGAACCTCTTGAGAAGCGATGTACAATTTTCTTGTAACTATACTTTGGCTTACAGACCACAATTCGCTAATTAATTTGGTTAGTTTGATTTAAATCTTCGTCAAATGATACTAATAGACACATTTGCTTGTCTGACGCATACATACATATGTATAATGTATGTACATACATAAACTGATATCGAGGTAAAGAATAGCTTCTGAATCTAATAATTATTTACGACTTTAACAAATACGGATGTTAAATATTATGTTACTTTCAACAATAACGCTGGTTACGTATATGCCATGTGCGCTTCTTTTTTCCATACTATGAACACTTATAGCTCCGGTTTCTCCATCTGCCTGTAAATGTATACAGATGTGAATCGGTAACCCAAAAACAGAATTGAGACTTGTGAACAAAAAAAATCCATCCATCATACAGGTATCACTGACTTTAACACTGAATTGGATGTCGATATGTCTCCTTAAATGCAACAAAACACGCCTTGAGACCTCTTGTTTCCCGAATTATTTACTTTCAACGTCTTTTTTGGGAGTTATTTCCGAATAAATAAGAGTCAGTTTTCTATTTTCTGTATCTACATTATGTATTCGTGTACATTAAAATTACAATTGACTCACAAAAAAAATTACGGCAATGATTGAACGTGGGTAGCAGATAGATTTCATATATAATTTATCTTCTTTTTTCTGGCCTACGAAAATATTTATTCACACTGAGAAAAACATACAAAATTTGTATAAGAATCCTGGTAATTTACCTTTAGAAGTCGGGAAAACCCATCAAAACGTGTATTGGGAGAATTCCCGCAATTCTTACTTAGACCTAATGTACCTAATGCATTTAAAAAATCTCTCGTTTATTCGGAAAATTCGTTAATTCGGAGTGACCTTCCCCCATTCATTCCGAACTATTTACTTACTTACTTAGGTGGCGCTTCAGTCCGGGGTGAACAAAAGCCTCAACCAACAACCCCTTTCAGTTAGCCCGGTCCTTAGCTTATTGCCTCCAGTTGCGGACTTCAAGTTGGTCGAGGTCCTTTTCCACTTCGGCGAGGTCTTTCTCTGCTGCTCTGACTATCCGGGTTGAAGTCGAAAACTCTGCGGGCCGGGGCGTTGATATATGTCCTATCTATGGTGACGTTCTGTTCAATTCGTCAAAGTTCAGTGTCCCTTTTCGTTGACAGAATATACATACTTTCCGAACTAACGAACTTTTCTTGTTCCAAATTTCAAAGTACAAATGGTTCGCGAGATAAATGCCTGTGACAGACTAACAGACAAACATAAAACTGATCTTATATTGGTCCCGTCTTTCATTTTGAAGTACGAAATGGATTTGTAGAGCCAAATTCAAACATGCAAGGCTGCCAAAGATATGATAGAAAATCCGAATCCTCAACGGGAAAAGAAAGTCCTGAATCTAGCTAGAGCACAAATAAAATTGATAAATGGCTTATAAGTATACCAAACCCCTTGTTTCTCAGCTCATTTCCTGAGGGGAACACAACAGGCCCAACTCGAGGACTACGTAAAGAGGAAGATTATTCCCTCACCCGCACAAACCAACCAACCGAAGCCCCCACACCAGATAAAACAATAGGCGTGTTTTTTTTTCAAATCTATATAGGCTAAACATGTTTTCAATGTAAAATACAACAAAACCTTAGCCTGGATAATTATCCAGTCTTATTTTTGTATGGAGAGCTTTTTCGAAGTCTATATAGATTTGAAAAAAACGCACCTAATATACAAAAACCCATCAACTTATTTGTAACGCAGTTGCAATGGTATTTGGTTTGAAGCACGTGAATATACATACAGTGACTCAACTTTTTGATCACATGATGAAAAGGAAAGAGGTCTTTTAGTTGTAACTTTTTGAATCTAAATGTTAATGCAACGAATTTTTGACGAAGTATAGTTATAGATGTTCTCGATAAGAATACGGAATAAAAATAAAAATGTACCGTTAGATTTCGGATAATTTCGGAAATCTATTCTCGGAAGCATGTGATCAATTAGTTGAGACTGTGTAAATTGTGCTTTGGGTGTGATCGTAGTATAGTAAAACTTGAAGAAGTTGAAGTTTTTTTCAAATATTATTTTAGTTCTATGTACGTATTGTTATATTGAACCCGGTAAAAGCTAAAAAAAATTACTATTTTTGCATTTGCGAAGTTGTTCACGTTTGTTTTGTTTCGAGATCAAATGAAAGAACTAAGCCGCTCTAAAATAGAAGAAATCAAACTGCTTATTGATGTTAAGTGCACATACCGTGAAATCTCTATAAAAGCTGGATTTTTATTGGGTTCCATCACGAAAATAAGAAAAAAAATCAAGTTTGAAGATGTAAAAAACAAAGACCGGTGAAAAACCCATTTTAAGTTCTTTAGTACAAAGGCGTATTTTGAGACAAATAAAGTACAGAGTGCACGAAAATGCAGCCCAAATGAACAAAGATTTGCGATAAAATGACGAAATAGTTGTATCAAGAGAGGCTGTTCGGAAAATTGTACGCAAAAACGGTTTCCACGAACGTGGGTGGCCGTGGCGTAGTGGTAGCCGTCGTCACTTGTCATGCGAAAGGTTCACGGTTCGAATCCAGATGTCTTCGAAGCATTTATTTCTCACGAAATAAAAATAAGTTGACCAGTTTCAGAAGTTAATATTGAAACATACTGCGAAGGCATAACACTGGCAGTAGGATGTTGAATATGGCAGAAGAAATTGATCGCACAAACTACAATAATAAGAAACATCTGGAAAAAACTCCTGTGAATCATAAGCAAGTACAAAAATAATACACAACTCTCCAGTTATCCTGGACACCACCCATAGAGTTAGTTGAAATTGAAACCTATCATCTGAGTTTCCTACCACTACGTCGATCTGTCTGTCTCTCGTTCTCGTCCTTCATGTGCTTGCGCTGTGTGTAAACATTAAAAGGGTATTCATATCCCCTTTAGCGTGTGTAGATTATAAAAAAAAAAAAAAAAAAAACCACTGTTGACAAAACGACATGAAAAACTTAGGCTAGAGATCGCATAAAAATACTCAAATTATACGATTGGTGACTGAGCAAGAGTATTGTGGTCAGATGAAACCAAGATTAATCGCTTTGGCTCTGATGGTCGCCAATGGACCTGAAAAAAAACTGATGGAGCAACCCAGTACCGTCGTAACCCAGTACCCAGTAACCAATCGTTAAGTTTGGTGGCCGAAAAATTAATGATATGGGGGTGTGTGGTCATGGAAGGTGTTGGTCAATGTGTGGAAGTTAAAGGGCGAATGTATGCCAATCAATACGTCAGCATCCCTGAACGAGGACTGCGGAAATGTCTGAACGAAAACACACTACCCGAGTGGCTTGAACATGACTTGAAGGTAAGCAGTTTCAAACGCTTGATTGGCTACTACATTCTCCCGACCTTTACCCGATCGAAAATCTTTGGGTTGAGGTCAAAAGTGCAATTTCAAAAAAGCCAGGAGACTTTCCAAATCCAAGCTATTTGTGGGACCGGACTCAAACTGCTTGGAACAGTTTATGCTCTAGAAAGTGCAGAATACTTGTGGAATCTACGCAAAAAAGAATTCAAGCTGTTCTCAAAGCAAAGGAGGTCTTACTGAATATTTAACTACAAACGTTTGTCAAAGTCAACTAATTGATCACATATCATATTTTGTACTTTTTCGAGGTATATTGAAACTAAAAAAAATATTCAAGTTTTTTTTTTCATTTGCTGAATAACAATATTAGTATTATTTTCTGCTCAAAATTTCAATGAATTATCTTAATAAATAAACAAGTTACAACGAAAAATAATTTTTGTACTAATCATGTGATCAAAAAGTTGAGTCACTGTATATGTAATATAGTTTTGTATTTTTAGAACAAATAAATAAGTATTTGTTCCTATGTGTACTGAACTGATAAAGTAAGTACCTACTCATTTCACGCCATACATTTGTATTCATCCAATTAGCTACAGTACAGTACATATGATAAGCATATGTATAAGCCTATATGTTGGTATGTTCCGAAACCCCTGGTAGCTAGTAGTGCTATAGTAAGTTCAATTGTAATTTACTTACAATCTATATATATAAAAATGGTGTGCAAAAAGTATAGTAAAAAACTTTTTTTTCAGTTGTTCGTAATTACCAGTAGAAGGTTTTTAAGAAAGAACATTTTGGGAAATCCCTCCGGAAAAGTTAGGAAATCGGAACAATCGAAAAGTGAAATATTCGCTGTGAAATAAAGCGTAGGAACGCACGCCGGGTATCCGCTAGTTTAATATATAATAGTAATAATAAAAATCCTGGATTATCGCATCTAATTAAAACGAGGGCAATGACCGAGGTTGTTGCAATAACCGAGTACATTTTTTTAGGCTCAATTCGAGATGAAAATAAAAAAATCAGAAAACCAACACTTGCTATGTATTTAATTCAACAAGTTTTTATTATAATTTTTATATCAATAAAACAAAAGGAAGTTAATTCATTTAGATATATGTAGATACATAAATATGTATAGTTCTCTATACATGTGCTATTATTTTCTTTTGAAAAAATTGGACATTTTTGTGTTAATTTTTTGGTTTGTTAGATTTTTTAAAATCGCCATCTCTCGCAGTTTTCACTTTTATTTCTAATTGATAGTTTCACAATTTTTTTTGTAATACCCATTTTTCGAAACACAGAACCGACTGATCACTAAACAAAATTCATTAAACTCACAACAAAATCTTGCATTTAATAGATACAACTTCATCGTACCATCAGTTAAAGGCACTCGAAATTAGCGATAAAATAACTGCCTAGACAAAAGGAAAACTCAAAACACAAACGTAGCCAAGAACCAGAGGAAATAAAGATATATAAAAACAAAAGTTGCAGTTATCAAGTCAAAATTATTTAAAAAGTTGTGATTACTGCGTCAACAATGATGTAAATTCAGCTGTTGCGAAAATCGAGGAGTTGCGTGAATCGAGAGTTGTGTTAATCGAGAACGTACTGTAATATGATTGCTTGCTAAGATATTACTTTGGAAGATATTTTGGGCTTTATCGGCTGCGATAACGATCTACAATCTTTTAAGACTTGATTGAATGAAACTAATTGAAAAACAACCAAAAGCCTCGGAAAAGGACGGATCTACTGTTGACAACCACGCTAAACGAAATAAGGACAACGACGTTCGGATATGTACCTGGAATGTTCGTTCAATGAACGGCGACGGTGCATCCGAACAACTGGCAGAGGCCCTAAACTGCTACAAGGCAGATATAACCGCCATCCAGGAAGTGCGATGGAATGGGCCAGGCAGAAAAAGGATGGAAAACTGTGATATCTACTACGGTGACTGCTATACAGAAAATAAACAGCGCTTATTCGGACGCGGATTTGTCATACGCGGCAGACTTAGGCAAGAAGTCTTGAGCTTTCGGCACGTGAGCGAGCGTCTTATGACAATCCGTGTCAAGGCAAAATTCGCCAACATAAGCCTTATATGTGCTCACGCCCCCACAGAAGAAAAAGACGACGCTACCAAAGATAGTTTCTACGAGCTCCTCGACCAAACATACGAGCAATGCCCTAGACATGACGTTAAAATCGTACTGGGCGACTTTAACGCCAAGATAGGAAGAGAGGACATCTTTGGTAGGACGGTTGGAAGGCACAGCCTACACGACACCACGTCCGAAAATGGACTAAGGCTGATTGACTTTGCTGCGGGGCGAAGTGTCAGTATAGCAAGCACACAGTTTCCACATCTCAATATCCATAAGGGGACATGGCGGTCTCCGGATCGAATAACCGTCAACCAAATCGACCACATTGCGATCGACACCAGACATGCCTCCAGTATTATGGATGTCCGAACCTTCCGGGCGACCAACATTGGCTCGGACCACTACCTTGTTGTAGCCAAGGTACGAATGCGGATATCCACAGCGCCACAACAACGAAATACTGTGAGAAAGTACAATGTCGAAAAGCTACAATCGCAAGACACCGCCAGAGCCTACAGAGAACGCATATCCCGATCTCTTGCTACGAGTCCTACCGCAGCAACAGCTAGTACAGAAGACCAGTGGCAACAGTGCCAGCAAGCCATCATAAGTGCCGCGAATGATGTGCTGGGTTTCACACGACCACCACCACGAAACCCCTGGTTTGATGAAGAGTGCAGGCTAGCTAACGCGGAAAAACAACAAGCGTATAAAGCGGCGCTGCAAAGAAGGACTAGATCTGCTCGCATGCTCTACGAGCAAAAGAGACGGGAAGAACATCGGCTTCTTAGAAGGAAAAAGAAAGAGCACGAGAAGCGTGCATTCGAGGATATTGAGAGATGCTACTCCAGGAACAATGTACGGAAGTTTTACCAGAGGGTAAAAAGAATGTGCCAGCAAAACAAATCCCGTACAGAAACCTGTAGAGACGCGGATGGAAACATCGTAGTAGAAACACAGTCGGTGCTGAGAATTTGGAAAGACTACTTCTGCAGACTGTACAATGGCGATGACGACCAAAATTCCGCTGTCCGGCAGAATGAACCATTCAACTTAGATGATGATAGCCAAAACTCCCATCCACCTGATCAAAACGAAGTGCGGATAGTAATATCCAAACTTAAGTCCAACAAGGCTGCTGGACCTGACGGTTTACCCGCAGAGCTATTTAAAGCAGCTGGAGATGACTTGGTAGTGAGCATACACCAACTCATCTCTAAGATTTGGTCAGATGAAAGTATGCCAGATGAATGGAATCTCAGCATCGTTTGCCCGGTTCATAAGAAAGGAGACCCTCTCAACTGCTCCAATTACAGAGGCATCAGTCTCCTGAACATCGCCTACAAGATCCTATCTGCCATATTGTGTGAACGCTTGAAGCCTTTCGTCAACAACCTGATTGGGCCCTATCAGTGCGGTTTCAGGCCAGGAAAGTCCACCATAGACCAAATTTTCACACTCAGGCAGATCCTGGAAAAAACCCAAGAAGTCCACATCGATACCCACCACCTGTTCATCGATTTCGAGGCCGCCTATGACAGCATCTGGAGGGATGAACTGTATAGAGCCATGTTTAGTTTTGACATCCCTGCCAAACTCATCCGTCTGTGCAGGATGACGATGGAGAAAGCTCGCTGCTCCATCAAGGTCGGTAATGACCTCACCGAGACCTTCGATGTCAAAAAAGGATTCAGACAAGGTGATGCGCTGTCATGCGACTTCTTCAATATCATACTTGAAAGAATTGTTCGAAACTCACAAGCCAACACACAAGGAACGATCTTTCAAAAGTCCGTTCAACTACTTGCATACGCCGACGATATTGACATCATTGGTAGAACACAGCGAGCTGTCACCGGCGCGTTCGCGAGTATAGAAATGGAAGCGGCCAAAATGGGTTTAGCGGTAAATGAGGGCAAAACTAAGTATATGCTGTCAACAAAAAGGGACAACCAACATCGACGAATTGGACAGAACGTCACAATAGACAGCTACAACTTTGAGGTAGTAAAGGACTTTGTCTACCTCGGCTCTGCCATAACATCAAAAAATGACATCTCGTCGGAAATCAAACGAAGGATTACTCTTGCCAACCGCTGTTTCTTTGGGCTAAGAAGGCAATTGAGCAGTAAAGTCCTTTCCCGATCGACTAAGGAGACTCTATATAAGACCCTTATCATCGCAGTCTTGCTATATGGAACTGAAGCATGGACTTTATCGAAAGCGGATGAAGATCTCCTTGGTCGCTTTGAGAGAAAAATCCTTCGTAGGATATTCGGTCCCGTTTGCGTTGACGGGTTTTGGAGGAGAAGATTCAACGACGAACTGTACGAGCTATACAGCGACATCAGCCTGGTCAAAAAACTGCACGTTGGGCGTTTAAGATGGCTAGGACATGTGGAGCGCATGGACATCAGCGCTCCGGCTCGGAGAATATTCAACTCTAACCCGGAGGGTCAGCGCAGCAGAGGACGACCTCGCCTAAGGTGGCGCGACCAAGTAGAACAAGACCTCAACCAACTTGGAGTGCGCAACTGGAAGCGGTTAGCTAAGGACCGGGCTAACTGGAAGAGGTTGTTGGTTGAGGCCTTGGTCCACCCCGGACTGTAGCGCCACCTAAGTAAGTAAGTAAGATTGAATGAAACGATTCTGAATTAGAAAGTATTGTGGTAATTAATTAATTACTCACACAATTTATACAACGTCGTTTTTACAGGTAGGGAAGTGCACCGTGATGTAGTGTTAAGTGCGTTGGACTACTACGCAATGCCGCCCGCGTTCAATCCCAGCCCGGGTCCAACAACTAAAAGTTTTTTCACGGTGCCACCTCTTTCGAATGTCTGACAAGCAATCAAAGAGTATATTCGATTTAGATTAGATTAGATTTTATTAATTCATTTTATTTTGCATTATATTTTAACAAAAATCAATAAGAGCATGGCATTAAGCCGTCTGCCGAAAGAGTATCATTTGTCAATGAGCTTCTCAACCCGTTCGGAGCTTCTCAACCCGTTCGGAGTCGCAAAAAACTGTAGGCCCAGGCTCACCCCAAGCTGTAGCGCCACCTAAAGTAAGTAAGCCGGTAACCATTCCGAAATTAAAAATGGAGAACGATTAATTTTTTGACTTATTGTTCTAAGACACGTCTTTTTGACATTATTTAAAACGCATATTTGGCTTTTATTTCCAAATCAAATGAAGTGTACTCTACTTTGTACTAAGGAAAGGATATCTTACTTTTGTGCTGTTGTTGTATTTTCCTGAGGTAGTTAATTCGTGACCGTGACCACCGTGGTGTTGTGATAAGTGCGTTGGACTATTATGCAATGCTGCCCGGGTTCAATCCCAGCAAACCGCCAAGTTTGTTCACCGTGCCACCTTCTTTGAATGTCTGACAAGCATTCAAAGAGTATCATTTGTTATAAGGAGCTTCTCAACTCGCCATTCGGAGTTGACAAAAAACTGTAGGCCCCTTCCATTCGTGCAAAAATATATCACGCATACACAAATGGCTGCGAGAACTAGGCCCTGATTCACCGCGAATTGTAGCGCCACCTAAACAAAAAAAAGTTGGTTCGGGACATACATAGGTACATAATATGTACATAATGTCCCTGTTTTATTACTGTGTTGTTATATTTTATCGATATTAAAGATTCCCAATAAGGTAGGAACTTGCTTTCTATTATTTTTTTCCTGGCATCCACGATGACATGGTTATTTTTGTTAAGATCAATTTTTTAAAATTACATATACATATGTAGTACGTAAATAATCTGGTTTGGCGAAAGCACACCTTGCTTCAGCCTAAAACGTGTTGTTATTCTTTACCATTCATCGTATGTTAAATTTGTTTGTTTTAAATAAGTTTAATATCTACTCTGTTGTCTTGCATAGCGTTCAACACTCTGTATCTGTACCGCTTGACAACTAAAAGAATGAATGATCTGTATAGTATATGTCAGTATTGTAGTTACATGTTTTCATTGTCGGACTTCACTGAATCGCTTCGATTCTAAAGTATTTATGACTCGTAATTTCGTGCTTTCGACAGTTTTATAAACGCTGTTAGGAGATATTTTTTGTTGATTTACTGTGTGGCTGCTTTCTCACTAGATTCAAAATATGACTTCTTCTTACTCATTTCATAAGGAACTACCCTCATAAATCGCGTAATAGCTCCTTTTTACTCACTATAAATTGCATATTAACAAACCAATAAGCATTTCTGTTCCAGCAGCACAGTAAGGATCCTTGTGTGGCAGTATCATATTGTGGGTAATGTTATGGTTCAAAGCGTAAAATCAGTTATTTATACATTTTAAGCATTTCATAGCCATGCTGTCAGGTGATAGCATATATTATAGATGTTCAAGGTCGTATTGAGATTGGGTACATTCAACTGCTAGCTTCTGATGACATAAATGCAAATGCTTTTAACATTTGGGTTGTAGGTGCCCAGCCTCCATGCTTATTCACAAACCTGTAAACACTCATAGTCTAAACTCTACTACGACTATTTATAAATAAACTTATTAACATTAGGTATCCATTAAACAAAATCCATAAAAAAAAAAACAAAAATAGAACATGGCAGTGGTTTGCATATACCTATGCCGCTATGCGTATGCATAAAACTTGTATAAGCGAGTTATAGCCTTCAATTTCTAAAATGTTGCATTTCAGTTAGTTGTTTTCTTAACTTGTTTATCGCTTATCGAACAAAAAATGTGTACACGAATTATTACGGTAACGGATGCAGCTGCAAATTTGCTAGAAGCAAATGGAAAAGCTGAATTAGCGAAACAAATATGACTTTTGTTATTGAAGCGATGCATTTCACGTAATAAACACGCTTTTTATCAGTTCCAACAAAAAAACAATTGTATGATACAGTTTTTGTTTTTGTATGTATGTTTTTATTTTATTCATCATATTGATAATCATTCGATAAGCGTTCGTATCTATAAAGTAAAACAAAAAACACAAAAAATAAAGTCACCACCGAAAACATATAAAAAAGCTGCGTACACATTCGGTACATTTGAATAGAACACTTGAGTTTGTCTTTATTCACTTTGGTCTGCAAGCAAACAACTCACGTTTATTGTTACGATGAACCCACTTCAATGCTTCGAGGTTTTTGGGGCCTTTAAACATTTTCAGCCTCTCTGCCTCCGGGCCTACAAGTACATACTTTAATTGAAAAAAAAGTACACACTTAATCCAAGTTTGTATACTTTAAGACCGATGAGTGGAGTTCGCTCATCAGCTTCCAATGCCATTGCCACATATCGGTTTATCTTTTATGTGTCTATACGGCTGTTCAGAATTAAGAGGAAAAAATATAACTCACAGTTAGTTACCTGAAGGTGATTAAACGAAGAAGATAGTAAATAAATTAAGTAATACCAACAATCGTGATTATAGATAATCCTAAGTGACGACATAGATTCAGCTTCAATGGAAGTACCTATTCGTAAAGTTACTAATCTGCTATTTATAGAAATTCTGGGAGATTATTTTCTTTGGACCGTCAGCCCACCTGCAACTTTTTAGAAGATGATGATAAAGTAATTATGAATATGTGATTATTCTTACTTTAAACCCGAATGGCGCGTAACGATTTTAGTAAATAGTTGAAGGCAACTATTTCAGACCACGAAAAATGGAAAATAAAATGAGTTGTATTTTTTTTTTTTATCGAAAATGATCATTCAGCTGTTAGCTTCTATGGACAAAAACGATAGGTTTCATTAGCCCTGGTGTATCTTTAAAGTCTTTTTAAATTAGGGGAGACTGGGTACGGTTGAAACAATTTTTCTTATATCGTCCATAGTATTGCCTTTTATAAGCCGAGCGATGATGAATGTATGTTAAATGAAAGAGCGTGCGTTATTTTTAGTAGTACATAAAATTAAAAAAAAGTGTGGGCCACATCTACATAAGCCCACGGGGGAAGTGAATACTTATCCAATACAAAGCAGTTGTCTATGTGTAATGTGTAATAGAAGAAGAAAGTTGTCTAGTGCAATCGATAGAAAATGTGTAATAAAATTTAGTAAATATACAGTGAGCCGCGAAAGTATTCGTCTGCTTCACCTTATTGCAACAATGATAATTTTTTTCTTATTTGAATAAATACAAAACATTTATTTTGCATATATTTTTTCTTCGATTCAAATGGTTTATATATAAACTGAGAATTAAGGAATTCTTCACTGATAGAAAAAGAAAATAGGAAAAAACAAAATTCAGATATCAATTCAGTACCGAAAAATTATTCGTCTCTTAGGTCTAGTCAATAAAAACTAACTAGACAAATAATAATAATAGTGGTCGCCGTGGCCGTGGTGGTTAGTGCGTTGGACTACCACGCAGTGCTGCCCGGGTTCAACTCCTGGCCGGGTCTAACACCTAAAAGAGTTTTTTCACGGTACCACCTCTTTCGAATGCCTGACAAGCATCAAAGAGTATCATTTGTCACGATTAAGCTTCTCAACTCGCCGTTCGGAGTCGGCAAAAAACTGTAGGTCCCTTCCATTCGTGCAAAAATATAACACGCACACACAAATGGTTGCGAGAAGCACGCCCCGGTTCACCTCGAGCTGTAGCGCCAACTAAGTAAGTAAGTATACAAATAATAATAAAATAAAATTAATACTTTGTCCCCCCTCACGTTTAATAATTACTTTCATTCTTCCTAGAACTGAACCAACCAAGTTTGTCGTGACGTTTGATGAAATAGAAGCCCATTCCTCATAAGGCGCAGTTCTAAAGTCCTTTTTATTGGAAATACGCCTGGCTCTGATTTGTTTTCAAAGATATCCCAAAGATGTTCAATAGTGAATGCGGAGGAGTTTTCGTACATATATGAAGGTGTATTGTACATATAAGAGCCGCATTTTGTACTCCACGCAGTGTGTTGTGGGTCATTGTCCGGGATAAATATGTATATAGGAACTATTGATACCCATTTTGTCCAAACTTTTTTGAAGATGATTCTTCAAAATTTTTTTTAAAAACGCACAGCTCATTCACTCCATTAGAGCACATGCAGCCCCATACCATAAGAGACCCTTCGCAGTGTAAAACCGTCGGTTTTTCGTCCATTTCAGTTATTGGTTTTCTCCTCACTAAAACTTTGCGATCCGATTGAAAAATCTTGAACTTGCTTTCGTTCGTAAAAAAACACTCTTTTCCAGAACTGCTCATCATGGTTTTTATACGTTTAAGTATATTCCAAGCCCTAACTGTTATTAACCGTGCTGATAAATGGTTTTTGCGAGCCACGCGACCATGATTATCAGCTTGATGGAGGACATTTCGCACTCTATCATCAGAAACGATTTCCCCATCTTAACTTCTATCTCAGGAGCAATCTTTGGAGCACTCAGTCTAGGGTTTTTTTTTTACTTTTTACGGACGATTTAGCTTTTTCCATCTCCGTCAAATTTTGTGATCGCCCAGATCTTGGAGCATTTTCATATTTCTTTGTTTTTTTTATCTATAAATGATACTTTTAACCGTCGTAATTGGTCTATTTACATTTTCACCTATTTCCTCGTACTTTTGACCTTCATTTAATAGATTAATTATAATTTTTCGTTCTTTTCTTGTAGTTTCATGATTTTTGTGACCCATGTCTTTTAATTTTACTTTTCTGAAAAAGGTATGCACTACGAGCACTTACAAACCCAACTTCCAACTACTCATGTCCTGATCGGAGCAATTTGACTCCAAAAGCAGTGAATAAATCCCGCATACTAATCGTATATTAATTTTAAATGCGTGAAGACGAACACTTTTTCGGCGAGAAAACTTATGGATTTCGAATGTATGTGCTTTTCTGAATAAAAACAAAAATGAGACAGTTGAGTTTTCACTGCTTTCGTAGAGATAACTCAATGGTAGAAAAAAGAAAATAAAAATAAAATTGTTAACTATTGATTTTAATGACAAATTAACGCTTTTTATTCAGAAGTGGGTAGAGACGAATACTTTTTCGGCTCACTGTATATACATACAATAATATATAGCTGATATTCATTATGGTCAATTTATATATAGAAGTTACTAATAACTTGACTCCAGAGCCACTTCGCGGGAATTTTTTTTTTGCATACAGTAAACATTGGAAAACGTGAACCCCCCAAAACGTGAACACTGTATTCTTTACATTGACTGCTCTAAAACGTGAACAAATCTAAAAGCTCTAAAACGTGAACAGAAGTTTTTTCAAGATTTCTACATAAAAATGCACTGAATTAATTTTGAAGACTTCGGGGGATCCCATAATATTGACAATGCGTAGTATTGGGGGGATCCCATAATATTAGGCGTGTTTTTTTCATATCTATATAGGCTAAACATGTTTCCGCAACATGTTTTCAATGTAAAATACAACAAAACCTTAGCCTGGATAATTATCCAGTCTTATTTTTGTATGGAGAGCTTTTTCGAAGTCTATATAGATTTGAAAAAAAACACGCCTACTAACTATTAACAATGCGTACCTAGTATGTAGGTATTAGACACCACACGTGCGTGTACGTATTGCTATCATTTCGTGCGTGTATTGCTATATTTTTATTTTGTTAAATAAACCTTTTATTTTTAAAGAAATTTTTAACGAAATCTATTCAATTTTGTTAGTGAGCCGTACCAGTATGTGTAAATATGTAAAAATATTCATGAATTGAAGCAATAAGGAGATAAAATCGAAGAAAATGTGTTTTTTTTTAAGAGCAATAGTAAGACAATATGGTACGAATACAATTTAAATCATAAAATGTTACATTCTAAAACATGAACACCCTCGGCTTTAATTAGTTCACGTTTTCCAATGTTCACTGTATATCCTTTCTCAGGTACAAGGCTATCTCTCTACCAAATTACATTATGATTGGTTCAGCGGTTTGGACGTGTAAAGGTAGACAGACAGACAGACTGACAGACAGTCATACGTACATACATACATACATACATACATACATACATACATACATACAGACAGACAGACAGACAGACAGACAGACAGACCGACAGACAGACAGACAGTCAGACAAATTTTGGAGAATCGACTCTCTAGGCGAACTATTCGATTTTTAGTATTATCATTGGCGAGTGAATCGATTCGCCTAACATTCGAGTCACTCGTTGTAAATTCAACGTCATTTCAAAAAAATTAATTTGTTCTGAAAGTGAAATCCTATCCTATCCTACTCCTACCAATCCTATCCTACTAATATATAAATGTGAAAGTTTGGATGTTTGGATGTTTGGATGTTTGTTGCTCTATAGCACCTTAACGGTTTAACAGACTTGAATGAAACTTTCGTGAATTGATAGTCTACTTCCTGGATTAGAGATTAGGCTACTTTTTAAACAAAACATACAATTTCTTGATTCCATAATTCGAGTTATTCCAATTTCCGCTTTTATTATTTGGTCATTATTTTTGGGTACACCATTGTCATTGATCGTCACTCTGTTGGGAGAGGGTTGTTTTTGTAGATTTTATGCTCTTCTCTTCGCCACAAATCCATCGCTATTGCTTATTCATTATTTTCTTTCTACCCATACGCGCATTGAATGATGGGTGAACCATTGCCATTGATCGTCATTCTGTTGGGAGAGGGTTGTTTCTGTAGATGTTATGAGTTATGCTCTTCTCTTCGCCACAAATCCATCGCTATCGCTTATTTTTTATTTTCTTTCTACCCATACGCGCACAGCGTTGCCGAAGTGGCACGATCGTGCCATTATGGCACTTTTTGATTAAAATGGCACGGTGGCACTTTAAGATTTCATATGGCACCATTTCATATTGATTTTGGTATAAGTAAAATAGGTGGAATCACAAAAATATTCCTTAAAAGATTTTTTTCAAACGCTTTTTGCATTCACTGCGCTGAAAACAATCATTTTCGATTATCCTCATTGGTGCCAACTCCTTATCTGCCAAATTATGTTTTAGTTTGAAGCATTTGAATGTTGTCGGAGAAATGTGTCAAAACGTGTTATATTAAGAAGACTGAAAAAATGCGTTTTTCTATCCATTTATGCTGGTGGCACGCAATGGCTCAAAATGGCACTTTATTTTGCCAGTGGTGGCACGGAAAAAAAATGTTCTGCGGCAACGCTGTAACGCACATTGAATGATGGGTAAACCATTGCCATTGATCGTCATTCTGTTGGGAGAGGGTTGTTTCTGTAGATGTTATGCTCTTCTCTTCGCCACAAATCCATTGCTATCGCTTATTCTTTAATTTTCTTTCTACCCATACGCGCCAGGGATGGAAAAGTCGATACAATTGTATCGAATTCGATACAAATGAGTTTGTTTGAGTACAAAAGTACAATTTACCTTAATTCGATACAATTTATCAATCTGCATCTTTCAAATTATTTGGCAATCTGTATTTTTCAAAAACGAGCAAATTGAATCAATTACCGAACGACACATCTATTTGTTTTAAGTTTAACACACAGTGTTGACTGGATTCTACTTTTTACGACACACCTCTCTGAACGTAAGAGGCAATATTTGGAGCACAATTTATGCAAAATGAGAGCATTAAGCCTGAAGATGAAGATCTCAGAGACTAAACAATGAACTGAAAATGTGTGTAAAATAAAGTAGTTTTGTTTGTAATGTTTTGTTATGAAGTTATTTGTATTTTTTTATGTTAATTATGTAGACGACAGGCAGTATCAGCATTCTATAAGAAGGGCTCAGTCATCTACATCCAGACATATTAATAGCTCTCTAAACCATTCTCAGGGCACTAGTAATTACTTCTCTAGTCGTCTTGGACTTGACCAAATAAGTTTAATCTTTATGACGCTCACTTAATTACTAAGGCTTAACTACAGAGCTTATCGACAAGATATGCACGACTCAAGTATATGTAGCCTTTGCAACCTGAATGCAGTGGAAGACGTCTACCACTTTATAGCAGTTTGTCCTATTTTGTCAAAACTACGCTTGCTTTACTTTTCCAAGAGAACTTCCACGCTTGAAGCTTTACAAATTCTTAACGGGTTACGGGATTGGAAGCTGCTTTTTCGGTACTGCAGTTTTGATAGCTTAAGGCTTATGTTTATAATTGTATAATTTCTCATGCATACAAGAGTTATTACATTTGAATTTTTTATTTTTTTTATTTTTAATTTTGTAAAAGTTAACTAATATCAATTTTTTCCGACAGACGACACTTTATGGCCATGTTATTTTCTTTATTTCTTAAAATCACATTTTGTTATTAACATTATACAATAAATAAATAATAATAACAATTATATGTAATAACAATAATATGTTATTGTTTGTCGTTTGTTTATGTTTTTTTACGCGAAAGATAGTTTTCAATACAATTGGCTCCATTTCAGTACAATTTTAAAACTGTTTTAAGTACAACTCAAAAATGTCATTTTCCATCCCTGATACGTGCATTGAATGAGGGGTAAACCATTGACATTAATCGTCATTCTGTTGAGAGAGGGTTGTTCGTGGATCGTGGTAACAATTAATGCTCCTTTTTGGGATTGTGAGTTTGTGACTCAAAGTAGAGGAGGGATGATTTTGCTGATATTTGCTACCGACTTTAGTTAGTTGTGTTTCTGCTTCATCAGCGTGCGGATCTAGATCTACAAAAAAGGGGGGAATGCACGATTTTTTTTACTTTCTTTTTTTTGTCACTTTACAGCGGTATTTGGTTACCTTAATTCAATTCACAAATACATATATTGTAGTAGGGGTAGGCAGGCGATGTTGAGTCTTAAAATTAGTAAATAGTTGGTGATTTCAGACAAACCTCACCAGTTACTCCACGATCAATGCTTACAACAAAGCCTAATATCTTTGGCGTTTACATAATCCTATTGTACTTTAAATATGAACATTAAGTACAACTATTAGAGACAAGAAACCAGAAAGTACCAATATTTGATGCTCATAAAATACATATTATGTACATATGTGTGTAGACGTGTTTGTACACAGGTATATTACATTTCCATCAATTTTTTATGCAATCGTTTCATCTATAGGGAACAACCACTTAGTTCAGATAATAATGTATTGGCTTCAGAATTCTTTAGAATCTTAATTTAAATAATATCGCTTCCTACTACTTCCTTTCTATCATACTACAATCAAATGACGCGATTGATTTTTAGCACGGGCAACGCCGGGCAGGCAACAGCTAGTACTTAATATTTATGTCAATGACAAATTTTAACAAAATGTTGCCCATTTATGAGCTATTATTTGAAGAAGATGATGAAGAGCCTATAAATATGATTAAAAATAACGATTTGAGATAATTCCAATGCGTTTGAACTTCCAAGGCAGATGCCAATCAGCTACAAACTAGCCTTTCCGTTTTCTTAGATTTACCTGACCACCATACTCGGTAGGACTCACATAGATCTAAGACCAAAGACGGTCCATTGCCACATGGACCACATGATCCGATTCTTATCAGTGCTTTTGGAACCATTTTGAAAGTCCGATAATTTCTATATTTTGTTGATTGATATCCGTTGAGGAGAAATCTTGTAGATCTATTTAAAGGAGATTATTGGGCAGCTGCACAGGAGGTGGAAGGGGGATTCTAGTTCGTCCTCATCCATACAGCTGCGGTAGAAATGGCATTGGGAGAGGAGTTCTCATCTGTTGGAAAAACTATTGTGCCGATATGTGCTGTTCTAATTTTTGGCAAAGCTGTAAGTTTTGCGCTGATTGAACTGAGGCCAAGTCTGTTTAGCGTGACTACATGTAGATTGCGCCTGTATTGTAATACATACATTTATTCTTACCAATTCTATTATATCTTATGTTAAATAAAGACAGACAGTTGAATCATAGCGCTGAAGCAGCCTGTTTCACCGACAAGTATGCAATAAAAATATATGTAATTTTCTTTGCTTATCCGGTAATAAAACTAAACATATTTTTAGGACGCTACTTCCTGTTACGGATTTCCGTAACATTTGCAAATGACTCCGGTAGGGGCGAGCGGTCAAATGTTTACACATTAATAAAGTAATTATAAGCAGATTCGAGTTTTTCTTCACCAGGTTCATAGAATAAAAGTGCTATTACGCGTGTATACAGTGATTTATAATGTTTTGCAAATGTATTTCACGTACATTTAATTTACTTTGTTTTTTAGCTTGAAGTGGGCTATTTTTTTGTAGTATTTATTATATCAACGAGGCAGAGAATTATTCATGGTAAATAATTATCAGATTGATAATTAACAATATCAAAATGCTTAATTTTATAGATTCAAAAAACTAACTACAATGCTACGACAAATGCCCTATTCAATATTGTTACGGCGAACAAAACCACAATTACGTGCAGAGTTTTCTGTGGCAATCAATTCACCTGCTGATAAGAATGTTTCAATCGAAACTGCATCGAATGACGAATCTAAGGACCAATCCTATGAAAAATTGGATAGCTTCACTAGAGAGTTTTTAGGGAACCGTATAGAAGTGTCACCTTTACAAAGATTTATACTAAGTGCAGGTTCTTCTATCGCATCGCTTGTAGATCCTCACCGGTAAGTATGGCAACTTGTCAGCTAAATAATCAACCACTCAATATTTTCTCATTCAGACATGATATGATCGCATGTTTGGGAGAGACAACTGGAACGGATGCTCTTCAACAAATACTTGAAGATATGAAAGCGACAGAAGAGGGGCAGCGAATATTGACTGATAAGCCGCGTATCAACACAAAAACAATAGACGTAAATCGTCTACGAACCCTCGCTGAAGATACTTTTGGACGAGCGTATGTGAAATTTCTCGATGATAACGTAAATATTTTTTCAATAAATCGGCTTGCACGGTATTAGGTAAAATTTTAAACACTTTAGAATGTGACCCCTGACTCACGAATGGAAGTTCGTTTTATCGATGATCCACAGTTGGCATATGTTATGACTAGGTATCGTGAATGTCATGACCTGGTGCACACGATCATGGGTATGCCCACAAATATGTTAGGTGAAGTTGCTATTAAATGGGTGGAGGCGTTAAACACTGGCTTACCCATGTGTTATGGAGGGGCTGTTTTCGGAGCTGCTCGGCTAAGACCAAAGTAAGTTTCATTGCATGTTCTTGTGAGATTTGACATTAACGGCATAGCTTTGACATTTATTAATATCAATATTTTAGACAAAGAAAAGAATATGTTTCCAAATATCTGCCGTGGTCGATCCAAAATGGTAAATCAATTAAACCACTAATGGCTGTCTATTGGGAAGAGAGATGGGAGCAACCCATAAGCGCTTTGCGTAGTGAATTAGGTGTTATCTTATTAACATAATGATCATGAAAAGTATGATTCATTCTTAGCATTGATTTTAAATATGTATGTATGTATATGTTCTGTACTATTTAATAAACAAACTCTAGTTTCAAATGTTTGTTTTGATTTAAAAGAACTAATTTTAATTATGTGCTTTATGTGGTATTTAATCACAAACTATCAACGCTGATTTTAGAACAGATGTTACGAGTATTTATTAAATCTTATAGATGTGCAATGTGCAAAATTCTAAATTCATGTTTTTTTATAGTTTAAAATTATTTTTTCTCAGCTTATATAGAGTCATCTATTCCAGGGCCATTCTGCATATGATTGAAGTAGGTACCAAATATTCAAGTTGATGTTGACTACGAGTCATACTTCCCTTTTTTGCGTGGACTCTGTAATCGTAACCATGGATTCGTCCTGTCCAACCACGTTCTATAAGATGTATCGCGATTTGAACGCTCATAAAATTTAAAGAATATGAATTTTAAGAATTTCCGAATATGTATTTTTTTTCCGACATACCTAACTATGTAGTAAGCCATTAAGGCGCTTTAGTTGCTGAACCATTTATAGTATTATTCTGAGCTAAAATATCGCAACAAACTTGTATTAACAACATATAGACACTTGCAAATAAAATTCGTATATATATCTACTAAACTACAAAACATATTGTAATATTCATTCGAAAGATAGAAAATCCTTTCGATTTATAGTGGCTTATACATCGTAGTATCATAGGGTTAACTATACCAACGAAAAATAATAAAATCAAAAACAAACCCAATTAAAATTTAAATCCATATTTGTTTTTTTTTTCCAACCAATTTCGAATACCTAACAAAAGATCACTTTTATGCATTTACGAATGGCAATGCTGGTCTTCGAAAAACTTTGACACACTTAAGTCAAAAATGTTGTCTTGACGTAAGCAATTGTACCTGCTACTTGTTCCATTTTTGTTTTGTTGATAATCCCATCTATTTTTATGTGTTTCTTTGAAATAAGTTTATATCTTCTTCAATTCTTGGTATTCTTTAATATAATTTGGAATGTCTATAATGTCGGATAAATTTAATGGTTTCAGTCAGGACGATATAAGCAAAATCACTTCAAAAACATTCAAAACAAGTAAGCTCATATGAATTACTTGTTGCATACAGAAATGATTTGTAATGCACCTATCTATATTTATAAATAATTATTACGTATTTTTAAATTCCAACACTAAGTGAAACCTGCTGCAATAAAAGGACATGGTATTCGTCGAATGCCTGATAAAAAGGAATTGGCAAGATCGCAGGAGAATCTCAAAACGAAGAAGCCGGAAAGGAGTAATAAGAATACGGCATCGACTCCCCCAATCCAGCAAGAGGAACCAATGGATGAAATAAATCTAAATAAAAGCATGTCCAGGTCCATTGAAGGAGCATTATTTTATCTTCCGATTTCCAAAACAAGCGACACAAATCAAGAGCCTTTAAATGATTCGTCTATACTCAATGTGCCGGTCACGAGTAATAACTCCGCTGATAATTCTTCAATATTACAGGAAACAGAAAATATTGAGTCCCCATTCAAAGGTGTTTCGTTAAAGGATTTTGAAGTTCATCGTAAAATAATTGAGGAACAGAACAAGCAGAAAAAGGAAATGCTTTACAAGGCAATCGAGGCCCAGTAAGAAACTAAACTTAATTTAATTGCCTTAACTGATCAAATCCAATACAGTTCTCAAAAAACTGCAGCCGAAGCCAAAAAAATAGATGAAATCAAAGCTGAATTGGCGAAACTTGACAACGAGCTAGCAACTGATGTGGCGCTGTTAAGAAAACAAATTGACAACGCATGTATTCATTATGCCACCATAGAGTAAGTAATTAAAAATATTATATGCGGTGCAATTTTTTTTAATTAACAATGTTCCTTGTTTAGAAAGCAGTACAACAAAATTGAAGCACAGTTTTTGAAAGCTAAGATAGAACTTCATAATGTATCTGAAAAGAAGGAACTTCTAACGGAGCATTTGTGTACTGTGATCGCACACAACGAAGACCGAAAAGCTCAAAAACTTTCGGAATTAATGCAAAAAGTTGGTCTTACTCCGTCGGGTGATATTGTTGAATCAAATGGTTTTCATAATGATGCATCCATTTAGCACCGTATCAGGTGCTAATTTTATTCTTAGATATACGTTCTCTTTTTTGATGGCCGTTTAACAAAGTTAATATTCAAGATGTTCGTGACAAATCTTAGCCAATTGAATTATTAGCATTAAAATTATAAAGCAAAGCAATATATTTTTATAACCCGCCTATAACGTTATTGTATTTATAGTGAGTCTATTTTATAAACATGAATGTTTTTACCATAACTACACAAATAAATGATTTTCTTTATTGACCAACAAAATTAACTATTATTTATGTATACATACCTACTTCTTATGGCGATGCTGGAAATAAGCAGGAGGGACCGGGTAAGAAACGAACAAATCAGAAGAAGAACTGGAATATCTGATATAACTACACAGTGACACAAATAGCAAAGGCGAAATGGAGGTGGGCAGAACACGTGGCAAGAATAACAGACAAAAGATGGTCAAGAAGGCTAATTGAATGGAGACCAAGAGAGGATCTGAGACACAGAGGAAGACTACCATCAGGCAGGAGCGACAACATTAAGGGAATAGTAGCAGATAACTAGATCCGCACAACACAAGACAGGACAGAATGGAAATTATTAGAAAACGGCTGCGTCCGACTTTGGACAAGAAGGCTCCATGATGATGACTACTGATTGCTTAGAACGTTCAAATGAGCTATCCTTATATCGTGGTTTTCTTGACGTAATTAGTTCTTTTATTACCATTCGCTGTATTACCGAAAGAATTAAAAATCAGTGCTGGAGCTACTGAGTTTAAAATGATGGACATATGAATATGTACACATTAACATTTATAAACCCCGCCAACAGCTTCCAGATACTGTTTTCAAATACTCGCACGAAGAAACGGACGTACGTTTTCTTTAACGTAATTCTTTTTATTAGGTATTACGGAAATAGTACATATTTGCAGTTGTATCATTTGTGTAAAAGTATGTATAGTAAATATTTTCATGTTCAACAGAAAACCAATTAGCTTAAAGTTGAGGAAATGGAAGTAAATGTGATTGTGATTTGATGCATTAGGTAGTGAAAATCAATTGCTTACGAGAACTCCGTTATTAAAAAAATTATGAAAAAAGTTAAGAATGGATCCAAATAGATGTTTTGATTTCAATAAGATGTGAAGAAAGAAAAGTCCATTTATAAAATTGTTCTTTTGACAAAAAGTGCAATTCTTTTCTATGCTAATTATGTGGATTTCCATTGGGCTCTAGTATTATTTTTATTTTCTAGGTGGCAAAAATCAATTTTTTTTTTTATCTAGATCAATTTTTGGAAATTTCGATTCCAGCTCGAGATAATACCCAGTAGTAATCGTTGGCGATTTCAGCAGACCTTGCCAAATCACCCCTTACTTCATCAATGAAAATCTTAAAAAATAGGAAGGCCTTCCCAAAAATATGCCTAGGAAGCGAGTTGGTAATGGCTCTTATTTTAAAATTCCCACCACTTTTAAAACTTGAGCATTAATTGTATTACCACTTCGCTTCTAAGGGAATAAACGTTTTCAGGCCTGAGCTTAGACATTGCCAAGGAAGCGAGTTAGTAATGGAATCTGTCTTAAAATCTGTTTTAATGGCATAACCTATATGGCAAAAGGCATCGATGCTTAGCTTAGGAAGACCTGAAAGAATTGCTGGTGTAATGTCCAAATTCGCTACTGGGTAATTACTATACACACATACAAATAAATTACTATAAAGAGTGGGCCATCTAGTGATTTCTTTTTAAATTATTGGTTAGTTTGACACTGGCAGCTGTTTCCCGCTCAAAATCTTGACAGAAAGTCAGTATCATACCTCCGCGGAATGAAATGAGTCGCTTTAAGCTTGACCAACGTTGGGAAATATTGAAAACTTGTTTCCAAAGTGAGTTTTTTGAAAATAAATTTTGGCCGAAATGAAGCACCCACCGCCGCCTGCTGTACGCAAGTTTGTGCAAAAAGTTCGTGAGACTGGTATGCTTGTGCACAACACTTATGGTCCCCGTCGTCGTACGGTGCGCACAGACCAGAATTTGGATGCTTTGCTGTATCCGAGAGTGTGAGACTCAATTCATGAACATCAACTCGCCATCGATCTCAAAAGCTCAACATTTCACGCACTAGCCTGAGGAGAATTCTGCATCAGACGAAAAAGTGAAACGCTTCGCCTTCAAATATAACACAAAATATGAAAAGTAAAAACAAGCGAAGAAAACAAAAACAAAACTAACGAAGAAAATAAAAATCCTTATTTTCAAGCAGCAACAAAACTATCCAAGAAAATAAAATTCTTATTTTCAAACAACAACAAAACAAGCCCAGAAAATAAAATTCTTATTTTCAACCACACCATGCAAATATTGGGCCACCGCACACGAGATGATTTTTGCCGGCAGAAAATCGGTTTTGTAGGCGAAGGGACTGAGGTCTGCGGTAAGAAACGACTGAAAATCTTCTACCGAGCTTGAGCGGTTGAATGATGTAGGAAACCGCAATGCATACCTACACAACTTTCAAAATATTTTGCTCCGAAAAAATACTACCACAGGGCAAAGGGGTTTATAATAATTTCTTCTGCCGGCAAAATGTTTTCATACAAAAATTTTATATGAGACGCGATTCTTGGGTTTGTATATTCTTTGGTTATATTCCTAAAGATATGAAGAATAATTACGTATAAAGTTGTTTTTAATTCAAACCTTAAAATTCAGCCTGCAATACACTTTTGAATATTTCGACAGTTTTTTTGGGGGCAGATAAGACTTCTTTCTTATGTAATACATATTGCAATACAAGATCTATTTCGGTAATTGTGTACAACATGGATAACACCTCGATTTTGATGAAATGTTTGTATGATGCAGAGGGTATTTTTTCGAGTATCTTCATGTATCGATATCAAAAGTGGTGCCCACTTTGTACATAATTATCTTTATTTCGTCCGACGAATTGTATTGTTCTTAAATCAGGAGATGGATTGCTCTCCGATTTGCGACGATTTGTCATGCATACTAAGATAATCCAGTGAGTTTATCAGAGGGGTAGATTTATGCAAGCTATTGTACCAATACTGAGAGGCAAATGTCCTATCTTCGTTGTACTGACAATTTTTGTGGGCCAGAGTATAGAACCTTACAAGTTTCACTTCTAACGCGCGGGAGTCTCACGCACTTTTTTCTAACGAGGCGCATTTTCATCGGCAGCTACGTTAACAAACAAAATTACCGCATCTTGGGCTCGGAAAACCCGAAAGTTATTGTCGAGAAGCCAATGCATCCACAGAGAGTGACAGTTTGGTGCGGATTGTGGAGTGGTGACATCTTTGGTCCATTTTTCTTGAAAAGAGGCTGGGAACAACGTTTCGGTCAACGGTGGGCATTACAGAGCCATGTTAACCGACTTTTTTTTCACTGAAATTGAAGATATGGATTTGGACGACCACACAGCCCATGCCACAATCGATCTTTTGCGCACCAAATTCCCAAATCGTGTTAACAGCAGTCATGGCCATGTCAATTGGCCGCCTCGGAGCGGCGATTTGACCCCTTTGGACTTTTCTTTTGTGGGGAATCGTGAAGGACCGATGTTATGCCAACAATCCGGAAACGATTCAAGCATTTAAGGCCAATATCATCCAAGTAATCCGTGAGCTACAGCACGAAACCATCAACAAGGTCTTGGAGAATTGGAGTGACAGAATGCGCTGTTAAAATGTCAAGACTCCTTCTTATATGGTAACAATACTTCAATAGGTATTTTATTAATTATATACAGTTCGAATACCAAGTTCAAGTTATAATAGTTAAATTGATATAAGGCGTGTGTTTTTTCAAACCTATTTTTGTATGAAAAGCTTTTTCGAAATCTATATAGATTTGAAAACAAAAAACGCGCCTATTATCTAGTTATTAGTAGATAGAACCTTCCATGTCGACGGCCAAGAAAAGAAGAGACCGATGTGGTGTCTTTCACAAATGAAGAAAGCATAGATGACTGCATTTGCTTGGTAATTACAATAGGTGTCGTGATGCTCGTTTGATAGCTGGATGCGTGGTGCCAAACCATTATGTCAACATGCGCTACTACGCAGCCAGCCACTTGAACGACGTTGTATTCCATAATAAATAGAAATGTTTGCTCCTACTAATAAAGCCATAATACATGGAAAAAATTCAATTTTGTTCATTTTGCTGCATTATTAAAAAGCAGCTTGTAGTTGGCCCACATATATATAAATTATTGAATCTTGGAGCAAAAGATACATAATACCACAAAAATTGTCAGTACAGGGAAGATAGGACGTTTGCCTCTCATTCTGGTTGCAATAGCTTTCATAAATCTGTCCCTCTTTTAAGCTCTCACTGGGTTACCATAGTATGCACGGAAAATCACCGCAAATCGGAGAGCAATACCCATAGGGTTACCATCTGCTGATTTGAGAAAAACACAATTGTTTGAACGGAAAAAAGATAATTGTGTACAAAGTGGACACCAGCTCGATTTTTATGAAATGTTGGTATGTTGTAAACGGCATGTTTTCGAGTATTTTGGTGTATCCATGTTATATATCAGAAACGATTAGCTTACGAGATATAGGCTAAAAACAAAAAAACTTTTCGTTTCCACGCTCAAAACTCATCTCGCGCAAGTAACCTTCATTATAAATCAAAGCGTTAAAATTAATTTTAACGGTTTCACCAGAAAAACAAGAAAGTTGAAAAAACAAAAGCCATGTGGCAATACCCTCACACACTCAAATTAATTTTATTGGTTCTCAAAAGCACAAAATCCCAAAGCTCTTTGACAAAAACTACAGAAAAAGCATTAACGATTAGCATTAACTTAGTAATGGTAACACTGTTTGATGTTGATACTTTCTATGTACACAGCGATTCGCAGCCACACACCAGTGTTGCCGCAGGCTAAAATAAAAAGTCACTAGGCCAACCTCCAAAAGTCACTAGATTTGCTGAAATTTTGAAGACAAATCACCAGAAAAAAAATCAGCAGAAAAAATAAAATAAAATATACTTTTTCTTTTTTATTTTAATTTTTATTATATTTAGACAAACAAAGAACAGCTATGTCAGGGATTGGACAGCACCAGGGCCTTAATATTAAAAAAAAAGTATGTTGTTGCTTGCCACAAAAATCTAGTGACATGGACATTTTTTTGTCACTAACTGAGTGAAAATTCCACTAGATATAGTGACAATGTCACCAAAACGGCAACATTGCCACACACAATCATTCAGCGTTCAGCCACCGACTGTGGAGATGGCCTGACATGCTGTGGTGGGATGTATGCGAATATTTGGTAAATTACAAAAACAAAACCTGTGTAAGTCAGTGCTTTGGATTTTATTTCAGTGGCGATTTCTCTAATTGAGTGCCGTGAAGACATGTACAGGCACCAGTGTCTGAAAAAAAGCTCCCTCATAAGGCCTGTACTGACAATTTTTGTGGAACAGAGTATAGTTTCCGTATTTCTTGGAAGACATTTTCCTCTTCTCCATGGAATATACATACGTGCAAACCTTTACCACAGTTTTATAATAGTTTTATAATAATAAACACACCTAATATTAAAATAAAAAAATTTAATTTTAAAATAAACGACAATTATTCAATTCCGTAGACTTTCCAGTTCCAATCGTAAATTTTCTGGAAATAATCAAGAAGGCGACTGGAATAACTAGTGGCAAGTCTGACATCTCTTTTTTCAATTAATCTCCGTCGGTTTGACAATTGTAGATTTTGACATGTACCGGAACGTGAACCGCGGAGGCAATAAACAAGAAGTGGAGTATCACGAATCAGAATGGCCAATAGAGGAAGAGGTGGAAAAACCTCCTCCATAACACAGGAGCAACTACAAGCTATGGGTTGCATTGGCAAGGACATGCCACAAGTCCAAACAGCTCCTCCGCCAACGTTTCCATCACTAATGTCGAAACCTGTCACGATGGAGGTGGGTTGGGAGAGTTCAAAATTTGAATTTATTAAGCTTTTTTATGAATCTGCAGATGACTGCCTCTGAGAACTACCAAATCCTCTGGAAAGAAGACTTTTTAACACATATGCGAGATTCACCATACTACATTGTACCCAAAGTTACTAAGGCCAATATCCAGCGGTACTCTGATCAATATGTGGTAAGCGTAAGTAGACAATGATTGAAAGGGTGTTTTATAAATGTATGTCTGCTTGTAGAATGCGTTAGAGAATTCAAAAACCAAGACTAAAGCCGACATTCCCTGGCATCTTATGCCTAGTGAGCTATCACCCGTGTGGAAAAAACGCAAAGCGAGTGTTCAAGAAAGTGTACCAGAGAAGAAAGCAAAAACTACAAATATCGATGAAAGATTAAAAGTACTTGAGGAAAAGGAAAAGACTGATAACGATATAGAAGTCAACGAGAAAAAAGCATCTGATTCTGAAGCGGAGGAGGAAGAGGAAGAGGTTGATCATAATTTTAAAACTAGAATTGTGTTACGGTTCTTTTTTTGTCTTAGGATATGAAAGCTGATGATGAAATGGACGAAGAGAATGATTACGGTAATAGTTACTTTGATAATGGTGAAGATGAAGAAGATGACAATCTGGACGACGGACCCGTTTATTAAGTTGCTTAAGTTTAGTTTTAGATATTCATATGAAATAAAAAACAAGTTCATGGTATGCATTTCTTTATTTACGTCTTTTTATGTATCTTAAAACGTAGATCCTTACTGAAAACCTGATAGCACTGACAGCTTTTGCTTCACCCAAATCTGCAGTCCTTGTCTATTCTATTCCGCCGCACAAACACGAGTGCTTAAGTAATTATTCTCCTGTATTTGCAGTGTGGCATAAAAAGTTAACAATTTGAATAAATATATAGACGTTGGCATAATAATGGAAATATTCCAATTATTTATTAAGAATTAATTATTTGCAACATTAAGAAGTTTGATATACACTAATTTGCCCCTTTAGTCGATTGACTTTGGTGGTGAAGCGTTCAAGAAAATAATTCCTGATGACTTTGCCTGCAAATAAAAACGGTTTATAGTGGACAACTAGAATAAAGCTCTTTACTTACAAATCCAATGGTACCAGCCAAAACCAAAATACCAGTCAAAAGAACAGTATTGTATTTGGTGTTTCTGCGAGAATGCTGTTCATTCCAATCTCCTTCTGGTACTGGCAAGTCATTCATCGTTGAATGTTGGTGATGACCTCCATGGTAAGCGGCACGGGACATGACTCCAGCTGAAGGATGGATTTTTTTTGTGAGAAATTTCTATATTATGTAATTTAAGGTTAAGCATAACGAAATTTTTTTCTTACCATTTTTCAAAAAAAGTCCCTTGGAAATGATGTGTTTGGCCAACATGTTGCTCATAATAATAATGGAAAAGTTCCTAATTTATAGAAATTAAAATAAAGTTTAGTTTTACTTCCGTATTTAAGTAAAACAATTCATACTCACGTCACGACCAATTTTCTGACAGTAAAGAAAAATAGGCAGAATTTAGTTTTTTTTTACAAACTGCAAGTATCGGAATCGAGTCTCGAGTATGAAACATCTGACATTTGGAAAACAATTAAGGGTGCCGCTACATTAAAATGAAAGAATCCATTAGTCTGCTTTTACACTTAGACTTGTGAGTCTGTACTCAAATGGGTGCAAAAAAAAGGAAAATATTTTGCCCTGTGAGTCGAGGATAATGTTTTTGGCGACTCTTTTTGACGTTTTTCTTTTCTCTTCTTCATTTTATCATTGTGTTGCTTCCCACCTAGTCATCTGCACAATACAAGAACTGCAAAATAAAAGAGGAATGACAAATTTGAGTCGAGGAAAAAAGTATGAAGTGTAAAAGCACAAGACTCACGGATGTAATTAACAAAGAGAAATTCGAAAAAAGTCTAGACTCACAAGTCTTAAGCGTAAAAGCAGACTTAGTAGGTACTGAACAAATCCATGTAAAAATGTTATCAAATGGCAACACAGATTCTTATTCCTTGCTATTTTCAAAGATTTTTTTTATTATTAAGATAAAAGATATATGAGTAAGCTAAACATAAAAGCTCTCAGCAAATTGAAGCACAAACCATTAAGTAATTAAAATGTTGTTAAAAAAACTCGTATATGGGTCATTTTTCGGCAAAAGTCATTTGCATGAAACTATACTAATAAGGATTCTGAAAATGTTCATTCCAAGATGCTAGATTTTTAATTCCACTTTGGTACCTAATCTTATGTATTATATATTTCGAAAAGCGCATCGATACCTAAAGGCTCCGACCCATAGAATATCCGTCGACTTCGTTCCGTTGTGCTTTCAATTTGAAGTTGAAGTATTGGCGGATAGAGCAGTCCCATAGAATCATTCATAATCTCTCTGTGAATGTGTGAACTTAAATATGTGAATGTGTGTACTGATAAAAGAACAAAATCGTTAGGTTTGTTTGATGTCATCAGCCCTAGGGTGCATTAAATAGTGTCAATTATTTTCGTGGTTGTCAAAAAACCCAGTGCAACCCCCGTTTAATCGAACAAAAATACCTTGCCCTGACAACTGGCATTTTTTGAAAATTTAACATAAATCAAATTTGGTTACAGTTCACAATGACGCGTTCGGGCGCTCTCGCGTTAATGGGCTTTATATCGACTTAACGATAATTTCTGCCCAACGCACGAACTCCAAATTTGCAAAACTAAATAGCGCTTCAAGCTTCAGGCGTTCATAGGTTTGGAATATGACAAATAATATGTTCTGTTTCCTCAATTTCCCCATTCACGAATTTATTATAGAAAGAAGATTTATGTGATAGATGTTTTTCCTTTTTTTTCTATTGTTTTATTAAGAAACACAAAATGTAAGAAATTACTTTGCAAACAAGATTGTGCCATTACGTAAATTAAAAAAAGACCCCACACAATTAATTTGTGTTGAAAAAAATTAATTTAGCCATTTACATCTTTTACACATACTAAATGTTAAAAACAAACAAACCCAGTCTGTTAATTTCATAAAACCCTTCCTCTGCGTAGTCGGGTAAAAAATTGTACTTTAATCGAACAGGCCATCGAATAGTATAATGTCAACACAGCTGTGAGTTGTCACATTACAACGCACGCCCTAGTAGAAAGTAGCTCTACTCGGCCGTTGCCCAGAACGATACGATATGTAAGATATAACGCATTATTTCTACTTTATCTGTCAACGCGAGAGCGCCCGCACGCGACATTGTGAATTAGGCTTAAAGATTTTAGATTTTCGAATCTTGAAGGTTGCGTGGTTTGAGAAGCACTTTTATATTATGGAATGTCAAAACTGACATTTGTTTTGAAAGATTTAAAAGATTGAGATCGTAATCGATGGTTTTACGTGTTTTTCTCTTATTCAAGCTCAAAGACGATACAATTAACAAATTCTGTGTTTGATCAATCACGAATATGTTAACTATAGGAACGTTAGCTAACATAAAGCATATTCTGCAAAAGGAAATCTTCAATAGCACCGGCGAAAGAATCCTATCTGTGGTAACTGTGACGAAAACCTTAAAGAAAAAGAAGGCTTGTTATCTATGCGTTGTCACGACTCCGCCTCCAGTTCCCGTGGTGACGGTATGCCTCATCAAGCAAGTTGAGAAGGAAGGTGACTATAAAAAGAAGCGATCCTGGCAGCTTGATGAAATTAAATTAGTAGACGGCAAGAATGAGCAATTTGAAACACATGAACTTGATATTCAAGTTGAAAAGCTCTACAAGTGGTATGCCATCAATTTGCATGAACGGCAGAATTTCCTAGCAGTGCTTTATAAACAAATCGGCAAGTATGTACGCTCAAATCGTGCAGAATTCCGAAATGTGCCCGCCGCTTGGCTTGCAGAGAAGTCGCCGGAGAAGGTTGTAGTTGGAAGTGGTGAAGAAAAAGCCTCCGCCGACACAGAAGATGATGAAGATGGCGAAAGTTCAGAATTTCAAATGATTTCGGACAAAGAGGCCACCGAATTAATGAAAATGTTCTCTGACTGTGATTTTGCCATAAAAGACGCTGAAACTTTTATTGAACAGCTAAGTAACGAGCTGCACGATTTGGATGGGGTACGAATTGTTTTACCGTAATTAAAGTTAAATTAAGTTAAAATTTGATTAATTTTCTATGCAGGCGAATATCCAGAGTGTTTTAGCATCGGAGCAGCAGGTAGTTATACTTATGCAGCAAATTGAAACTGCTGTTGTGGAGGCAGACAAGTTAGAGACACGTCTAGATGCGTACGAAGAAATTCTGGGCCATGTTCGAGAGACAATGGAGAAAATCGGAGGAAAGAATGCTATGATTGAGATCGCCAACAACAATAACATTAAGCTAATGAAGGAGTTGAACCGTGTCATAGTAAGTACATATGCGTCATTATGTATCAGTTTTACGAAGTAAGTATTAACGTAAGTTTGTCTTTAAAAACAGTTGTAGCAGACTCCCAGCTAGTATAAATTTGTATCGACATTTAATCACACTGATCACTTTCTATTTCCTTATCTCACTGTTCTTGTTTTCTGCTAATCGTCCAGCATTATTATTTTTATGCTATGTATCTTGAACATTTATTTCCATATTAAATTATTATTTTTTTTATGTATTTTCTAGACCCAACTTGATCTGCCATATACTCATCAACAGGCCCTTGATGATCCAGATCTTAAGACCGCATCTGGTAGAGAAGCAGCGATTGCGGCAGCCAAGAGCTTACAACAAGCAATGAACAGTGATATAGATCCTTCACTTTTGCGTCTTGAGGCAGTCCAAGATCAACGAAAACGTTTTGAGAAATGGAAGGCAAAGTTCTCGATCACCATTAGTCGTTATGTTAACAATTTGTTTATACATTTGGGCAATGAGTTTGGAGATACCCCACTCTCTTCCACTGAACTCGTACTTCCGAATCATTCATTTGTTCACAAAGAACTCGTTGCCTATACAGAACTTATGCATTGGACAAAGTCGATGGACCGTAAAACATACGACGGACTTACAAAAGTATACACGACATCGCTAAGTAAAATTTACGAAAGGGATATTCGAAATTTCTTTGCTTTGGTAAACATGTTAGTTTATTACTATCGACAGCTTAGGAGCTTTTTTTCTTTTTCTTTTCTAAAGGCACGACAGCAAATTTCCGAAAAGCTACGTACATCCCGAGAGGACTTGGATACCTCAACGTCTTCGAAAAAATCAACTGTTACAGTCCCTTATGGGACATTAGGCGTTAACAAAGAGTCATGGACGAATGGAGTTGAAAGTGGCGACCGTGAAAGATTTGATACGATCCTGGAGAAGGTATTAGCTGAGCTAGAACCAGTTGCATTACAGGAACAAATTTTTTGCATAAATTTCTTTCAAATGGATGTGATTAGCCCGACGACGAAAAATACTCAAACAACATTAGACGGGTTAGAAAATCAACCAGAATCCAAGGAATTAGATGTTAGTTGTAAGTTTAATTTGTTGGGTAGCACACTTCGCTGTTATTAATAGTTATTTGATTGCAGGTAATCTGATTCCTCAGAAAAAAATCGATCGGCAAATCAACGAAGAAGTTCGTAAATTAATGATAGCCTTATTCGGATGCTTGGAACCAGAACTTATCAGCTTTATTCAAAGTTTTGAAAAGATGGACAGTTTGTAAGTTTAGAAAGTTATTTATTTTGATTTATGGAGGGATTAACAATACCCGAAATGGAGAGCATAGCATCCCCAACACAATTATAGGCATGGCTTGCCACAGATGGTCAAGAGTAGAGGGACAGGGTATTCAAAGCTCGACCAAGGTAATACTTGGACTGAATAGGGCAAAGTTAACAACTCTAATAAATGAAATAGAAAAGTTTCTTAGGTATTTCTTAAAGCGAATATTTCGTTTACCAAGTGCTACGCCTAATTATATGCTGCATCTAGAGACTGGTACACCGCCTATGTTCTTGGAAACACTGAGACTACATTTCGACTACATAGTAAAAGTTATGGCAATGAGTAATGACAGACTGCCAAAAGTTGTACTCAAGAGTGTAATAAGAAGTAGAGCAAGCTTCATTCAAGAATGGGAACGCCTTGCATCAGATTATGGAGAAACCATAACGATAACACCCGATGAGCAACCTGAACATCTAAAAGCACAACTCAACGTCTTATTGCAAAAAGTAGGTCGAACTATGTATGATCGATTTGTAACGGAAGCACAGTCTTCCCAGTATAGGACATATTACAGCAAGTTGAAATACGATCTAGCAGAAAGAACTTACTTTTTAAACTGTAACTCAATAGAAAAGATCAGCGTAATTTTTAAAATCAGAGGAGAGCTATTAAATTTGAATTTCATTCCACACCGTCCAGAGCTACCTGTCTTGTGCAATCTTTGCAATATGAAGATACGAGAGGATATATTTCACTTCCTTGCAATATGCCCAGTTTTAAAAGAAATTCGATTGAGATTCTTCGATTCGTATACCCTGGAATTAGGTGAAGCAATTGAAATCTTAAATGGAGTCCGAGGCTGGGATTTACTTTTCAACTACTGTGCAAATGCTCTTCGTTATAGAAAATGTATAGTTGAAGAAGATTTTTAATGTTTAATGTATATACATATTGCCTTTTTCTTTGTTCTCTGTTAAAAACAAAAATAGAAATGTAACTATTGTCAATCTGGTAGACGGCCATAGGCCAAACCATAATAGACTTAGAATTATATTGAATGTTATGAATTAAAAATGAAAATAAAAGTCATATAAACTAACAACTCTAATAGGAATACTCTCCGGGCATTGTCTTCTGAGGAAACATCCCAAAAGAATAGGACTTTCAAGCACGGATGAATGCAGATACTGCAATGATATAGGTATATCGGAGGATATTGAGCACATTCTTTGTGATTGTCAGGCTATTGCTCGTTCTCAAAAGAAGTTTTTAAGGAATTACTTGTTTGGCACACTGCAAGAGGCTGGCCACAATAAAACTTCAAATTTTGCCTGAAAATTAAATGATTTGACGGAAATGTTTCGGTTTAAGTACCATCATATGATGGTCCCAGGGCATCGCGATGGGCCCTAGTGTTTTGTGATGGCTCAGCCTCATAACCCTTTACAACCTAACCTAACCTAACCTACAGAAAATTTAATAATTTCATTTGTGTTCTTTTTTTATAGTTATTCGTTATACGTACTTGTTCGACTCACACAGCATGTCATGTCGGCCCAAGACACGCATTCCTTCCTTAGTATGACGTTCGCTTCAGCACTGGTTCATGTTAAGCGAAATTTTGATCGATTTATGCAACAGCAATTACAGTCAATTAAAGATGCAAAAATGCCTAAACGTTCTAAATGCGGTATTCTACCGTATGTGGAAAATTTTGAAGATTTCGCTGAAACATCTGAAGGAATCTTTCGTAAGTCGGACAGGCGAGCAGATATGGAGAAGTGGTACCTTCAACTTGTAAACACAATATTTGAGTGTATATCAATTCATTCCAACGAACACCCGAAAACTCCCAGTCAAGTGGTGAAGATGGAAAATTATCACCACATGTATTCATTGTTAGCTCAACTTAAAGTGCCTGGATTGGAGCCGCTAAAAAAAGAAGGAAAGGCGAGATACAATGACGCTTTGAAGGCATATGTAACTAAATACTTTGGCCGTCCATTGGAAAAACTTAACGTAAATCTCTCGAATTAGTTAATTTGAAAATCTATTTAACTTATGGTTTATTTTTTTTATAGCTTTTCTTCGAAGGTGTGCAGCAAAAAGTGGCCCAAGGTGTTAAGGAGACTGAAATAAGTTACCAAATGGCGTTCTCAAAGCAAGAACTTCGTAAAGTAATTGGCCAATATCCAGCTAGAGAAGTTAAAAAGGGTCTAGAGAATCTTTATAAGAAAGTTGAAAAGCACCTGTGCGAAGAAGAGAATCTTCTACAAGTTGTCTGGCATGCGATGCAAGAAGAATTTATTGCACAATATAATTTCCTTGAGGAACGCATTCAAAAATGTTATGCAGGGGCAATGATCAATTTGGAATTTAGTATTCACGACATTTTGATGTTTTTTTCGGACATTGCACGGTCCCATTGATTATCGATTATAATTTTATGCTGTTATGTCATTTAACGAAAATCCCATAGTTTTAGTGCTTTAAAGTGCTAACTGTAATTGTAATAAAATATTCACTGTTAAGTGCAATAGTATATAAAATATGAGAATTGTTGCTACAAACAAATTATATGAAAATCCTTTTTTTTTTATTTATTTGAGGTTTTTTAAACAATACTTAGGGTGGTCACTGCTTGATATAAGTAGTGTGGAGGACAGCGTTATGTAGAATATAACATAACAATTTAAAAGACAAACAAAACTGGTAATATTAACCAAAACACTATACAATACGATTGAATACGATAAGAACTTTAAATACCAAATAGACAAGACTGATCCCATATTGTAACGACCAGAACTACCATTGTTGGGAATTTTGTTGTGAATAAGTTGCAATAATAATCACCCCAAAGAAGCTTTGCCGATTGGACGTCTAAAATGGCCGCACTACCAGCAAACTATTAAGAATACCGTGACCGACTTGCTAAGTTTTGCTACCCCACCTACAAGAATCTCCTGGTTTTATCCCGAGATCGCACAGCAAACAGCCAAGGTACAGCAGGCGGTGCTAAAGATTTGAGAAGACCTTTCTCTGTGAATGTCAGAAGATACATACCACTGAGATCTTCAATATAACCAAGAAAGTACCATAGGCTAGTACTAAAGAAAATAGAGCAACACTTTTGAGTTGAACGATAAGAAGCAATGTAATGCTTTTAACATTGAGGTGGCCAATGTATTTGTCTATCCAGGCAGAAATCGGATAAAGAATAACTGCCCGAACACAATGGACAATAGCGCAGCACGTTCGAAAGTTGAAGTTGGCTCAACTTTGCGCTTCAGCATATAATATATTATTATTATATTCATATTCATACTACAGCAGCAGCTTCGCATTGTGCTCGCGCTATAGGGTTTACGTGTATTTTAACCTTGACAGCGCTGTATACTTGAACTGCAGCTCGGCCAGTAACACTTGAAAATAGCTGCAGCTTTGATTTTTCTAATATTATATAATATTCATAATATAATATTTTTAAATAAAATAAATTTAATACATTCCGTGGAGGACATTTGAATGATGTTATGTTCCATTATAATTAATGGCATGGATCTCAAACACAAGTTGTGTTATTTAAAAACAAAATGGGCGCTTTTAATGAAAAACTCTTTAGTATTGATTTTAATATTTATATTTTTTTCGTTTATAATTTACATGTTATCGCACAATTTACATAACTTTAGTTACAGTTTTTGAACACCAAACAAATCTCCGTACAGCAACTGTTCCAAGGATCTTACGGTGTTTTCTATATTATGGGTCATGCTTTAAGTTGATTTAAGAAGATTTTCGGAAACGATCAGTAATGTTTTCGCATTTTTGGTTAAAAAGTGAATTTGTTTTCAATACGGAAGAAAAAGATAACCAGATTCTTATCGCAATTCATAAAATGATTGTTTATCTAAAAGAAGATGGCAACTCTGTAGCTGAAAGTTCAAAAATTGTTAAAAACAAGGTTCTTCGGTGCAATATGTCATTCAGCAACTTAAAAAAACCAAAATTATAACAAATAAACCAAGATCCCAATAACAGTGCCCACGAAATTATTTTTTATTATTTTTTGTTTGCATCAAGATGAATAAGAGATGGCGCTGTTAGTCCATTTGCATCATCCCACACCTTCCAAGAGTTCATTTACTACAAAGTTCCCTGGAAAAAGGGGGGGGTCTCCTGCAAGAGGATTCAACCAGCCTAGTGTTAGTGAGTAGTAAATTAATCAACTTGCTAAGCGACTTCTCAACCTTGAGTTTTGATTTGCTATAGCCTCTGATTAAACCTTCTGGGACTGACGTGGTAGTATGACAGACACCACAAAATCGAAAAACTAGCGTTGCGTCGATATTTGGCATATCAATAAATGTTTATGTTTAACTTTTATGTATGTCTTATTAATTTTAATAATGCATACTTTAATAATGCATACTCTCAACTTTCAAATATAATAGTTAAAAGTAGGAATATAAAACGAATTTTTAAAATACAAACTGCCAAAATGGTGGTATCTTGTATACTACCACGTCGGTGTAATTGTGCAAATTAGGGCACGTCAGTCCCAGAGGGTTAACATTATTGAAGGCACCTTCTACGTCTAGGAAGACAAGGCAGCCTTAAAGTCGACATAAAATGCGCAGTTTTTTTTCGCTTCTGTAAAAACAATTCTGTAGTGCTAGGTACAACCAAAATATGATTTACCTACTATCGAATATCCAGACCTAAATCCAGTTTGAAACTTTTTTTTAATAATTTCCATGAGCTAATCCATCTTGTTAGTCTGTTCAGCAAAATTGACGTGAATAATTTGTAAGACGCATTTAAAAATGAGATGGCACGATCATTTCACGAATCCATACATCATGCAGCCCTGAAATTCTGCAGTATAGTCCCAGTATCCATCATTTTATTACGCAAGCAAGTCTGTCGAAGAGCTCGTTTTGTTATAAATTTATAAAACTCCACTGGTATTGCATTAGATCCTGCAGCTTTTTCATCTTTCAATAGGATTTATTTTTTATTTTTTACTTGATCCTGCCCCAAAGCTGATACTGCGACCTAGGAGATCTATTGTATCATAGGATTGCAATTAGTCCAAGAGGCAAACCACCTTCCTAATAAAGACGCATTTTTTAAGTCATAAGGTCTGAGGAGTGCCGGGCGATCACAAAGGACGTGCTCAGCTGTCTCGACCTTCTCTAAACAGAGTCGACAATCGGTCTTGCTAGACAGGCCTAGCTTGTTAAGATGGTATCGCAACTGGCAATGACCGGAGAGGAAATTAGTTAGATACTTTATATCCTTCTTAATGTAGTTTAGAAGTTCCCTGTGGTGGATATAACTTATAGCTATAAGCCTTGATTAACATTTTGGCTTGTCTAACCATGAGACATTTATCCAATGAGAGTCGGAGATTATGTTCTCATTTGTTGATTAATGCTGAGATTGTTTATGCCATAAAATGGTTCTGGGCCTGAGAATTTGGCAGTAGAAGCCTGAACTCATCCGCTCATCCGCAATCTCATTTCCTTCAATGCCTCTGTGACTAGGTACCCACCAAAGTTTGACCTTATTGTGAGTAGCTAGGGATTGGAGAGCATTGAAGCAGCACTTTACCGGTCTTGAGTCCAAAGAGTAGGAGCTCAAAGCTTTGAGTGCGGCTTGGCTGTCTTGAAAGACATTTATATTACCGCCTTTGATGCCTCTCGGTAGGTCTGGTATCTCACAAAATGCGGTTGGGTTGGCCACATCCCATAAATTGTGGTGGTCTTAACTCCTTATTACGAGGGGTGCAATCGAGTATAATCAAGGTGAAGATCTCAATGGCGTGGAACTCAGCTTCCAGCACCAACACCAGAGGCTAATTTCGATCCATCAGTGTACCATACTAGACATTTAAGGTCTAGGGTGGGTCCGCCGTTTACCATGTGGTACGTGCCCCAATATGAACTTCGAATTTTCTGCCAAAGCAGTATCCACTTATCATAACATCAGTGACGGTGCAAATTATGTCCTGATCTGGAATATTGTTGATAATGTGTAGGTGTCCCGTAAGATTACTTGCTTTATACTTACGAATACGTTGTAGGTTAATAGCGTTTCTAGCTGACTTCCTAATGAAGATCTGTAATGGCGAGATGTCAATTATATCTTCTAGAGCTGCTGAAGGGCAGGTGAGCATAGCACCGGATACACATATCTACCATGACACGCCATCCGTTGAAGCTTATAGAGTTTCTTGGCTGTAGTCTTCGCGATAACTTAGGCCACCAGCCTTGTACAAAATGATGAGTCTGATCATCGTGGTATACAACCAGTGTATGTATAGTTTTTGGGTTGAGAACCCAAGCTCTACCATACAGTCGGCGACTTGCTCATAACTGGACGAACACAATGGTGAAGCTGCAGCTGAAGTATACAGCGCTCTCAAAGTTAAAATACACGTAAACTCTATAGTGCGAACACAATGCGAAGTTGCAGCTGTAGTTTGAATAGATATGCTGAAGCGCAAGTTGAGCCAACTTCAACTATCGAACGTGCTGCTGCGACTTTCCATTGTGTTCGGGCAGTAAGGCTCTAGTTGCACGGTTTCTTATAGAGTTGAGGTGAGAATTCCAGTTGAGGCCCCTATCTAAGAATACTCCCAGCCCCAGGTATTTGACCTAACTGGAATACTCAAGTGTAGTGCCTTTCAGGATGATCAGACGTAGGTCAAACATCTTTCTATAAGATACAACTGTGCTGAAAATAATTAACTAGTAAACGGAACGATAACTTTTCGCAACCACTGTAGGGTACAGGGGTACATCTGTATGAACATTTTATGCAAAATGAAAACATCCAGTATTGCCAGTATTGCCTTTGTATATTTTTATGTACTTTAAGCAGAAGAAACGATATTTTTTGTATAGATTTTAGACAACGCGAGTACAGAGTTTTTTTTTATGATTAATATGAATTAAATTTGTAATTGCAATTTGTATATGAACCAATAAGAAAAAAAGGTTTGAAAGTAAAAACAGTCATCATTTGTGGTGAAGATTTGCTAAAGTTCTTCTCTTAAAAAGCATTTAAGAGAAACTCGGTTCTTTTTGTCTAGCGATGATTATAAACTCACCTGTGTGTGGCTGTGGGGTAAATATACCTTACTTTGAATCTCGCATTCATATTTATGTAGTATGTACAATATATTATCTGTTTGTAGCTGTATAGTAGAGTAGCAGAAGCGAACTCGCAACACCACAAAAGAAACCAGAGTCTGTGTTCTGTGTAGTGTAGTATGTGCATATTAACCACTTGTTTTAATTTAATGCTCCGTTCCATTGCAACCAGTTTTGTGACCGTTGTCGGTGTGGTGCCCGTCGTCTACCGGTTCTGGTTCAGTGCAATTCTGCTCGTTCAGTCGTTAGGTTTGTCTCGAACTGCTGTCGTCATTACGTGTGCGTAAAGTGAATACAAGCGATCGTGGCCTCGTCGCGTATCAAAGCAGTGACTTCAAATTCAAGTGCAATTTAGTGAAACTGCAAAGGGGTGAACGTGAGAGTACCTTCGACAATTTTTTTTTGTTGTTTCGGAAAATAAAAAGAACGGTTATAACCTAAGTACTCATATACTCATATATATGTATTACTGACGGTGGCCAGTTTTTGCCGTTACCTTTCCACCCGCGCAGTTTCTTTTCTTATCCACCAGGAAGGTAGACTGCTTGGTTTATGTTTAGTTCCTAAATCCTTTACTTGTGGTTTGTATAGTTCTTCGTGACTCAGTGTTAAGACTGCAGTGTAGTTGTAGTTCGTGTTCGTCTGACGATAAGTATTTGTTTTGCTAAGGTTCAAACGGTTCTGTGTCTGAAGATCTTGAACTTGCTTGAGTTGAGAAGATATCGGTTCGGCTTCGTCCTACTTTCATATTTTCATTCCAAAGACAATTAAAGAGTTAATAAGCCAAATCAAGGAAACATTAAAAATGGTCGATGTTGCGAAATACGAATTTGGAATGTGATTTATTTGTTTGTGTAACCATGTGCCTATTGTGATGAGTTCGTCTAATTAATGTGAGAAAACGTCGAGGTGTCACACGCTCGTGTCTGTGCTAGCGTTAGGTAGTTGCAATTCGCGCATGAATTCCTCCGGTTAACAATACGAAAGGGAAAAAACAAAGGAAACGCTGTGAAGTGCAGGGTGCATAATATTTTTGCTGACCCGAGCTGTGTTCGCTAGTTTATCTGGGCTTATATAACACGCCCGATTTAAAAGCCTTCGCGGGGACAATTCATTCAAAACATTCAAAACAAATGAATTCTATGGAACTCCTTGGATAGTATATGGGTGCGCTTATAATCTTGTAATAGTGACATACTTACCTATACATGTACTGGATAAAGACGGTATGTATGTACATAGTATACAGTTTGCCTTTTTATTTCACTTTATTGAAAGGTAGGTAGGAGCTAATGGTAGCCTGTAACTTGGTTACTAGTACGGCCTGTTATGGGTGTACGGTGTACTCTATTGTACAAACATATGTATCTATGTTTGCACATACAAATGTGTAGCTACTGAACCCGTTCTGTTTTTATTTAGGACGCACGTTGTCCTCAAATTTAAGAAAAACCGGTGATTTCAGTTAATAACTAGAGTACATGTATAATGCATGCTTAAAACGATCATTAATATAAATGTGAGACGGATATACATACATAAATATGTACTTACATATGTATGTAGATACATACAAATGTATGTCTATGAACCTAACGACCAAGTCTGGTCAGCGAAATACTCTTAATAGCAATTATAATTAAATTGATTGTCAATTTGTCTACACTTCGATATCAAAGAAATAAGATCCCAGTTCAAGTAGTTAGTATGCAGTTGTCCTATTGTTCTGTATTCGATTGTATCCAGTAGATTTTAGATTTTAGTTTAGATTTATTTAATTTTGTTACCTCTTTAAGTAAGGATATGTAGGTAACGTTCATATCTGCTTTTCAATTGTTGGCTATAAGGAAGGCCTTTAAGGATAGGAATAATTTGAGCGTACATGATGTACAATCTTTCACCCCATCCACAAATTGTTTAATTTAGAGTCTTACTAACTGAAATTGTGTTTTCCCCTCTTGAGTTTGAAACCCTGGTGGCGCCTCAATGCATCTACGAACTCCATAATCACCTCATTTTAGTTCGCCTTCGCATCTTCCTGGATCAGCGCAAGACCTTATTACAGGAAAGAAAAACAGTATCACTTCAATGAGCGTACAGGATGTATTTTATATTATCCTTCCTGTAATATGCGAATTGAGATGCCATAAATCTCCTGTCCATGGTATTAGGTTTTTGTGGACATGTTAGTTTTAGGTAAAACCTGAAGCATAATTATGTACTAGAAAATACAACAAATGAAATAACTCTGCTTAATGTTAAATGAATCTGCATACGACGCAGCGTACTTAAAAACAAATTCATAGTCAGCCCATGCATAGTGCCTATAGTCGACTATAGTTACAGCCGGCACTAAGTAAAAAGCCGGCTATAACTTTTCGTTATTCATGAATACATTTTTGCCTGTGTATTAATTAGTTAGTATCGACTTTGTTATGTTTTTGTAAAGTGATTTGAATGAACAAACCCAGACGTCAAAGTATTATATGAGAAATTTATAGCCGACTCTAATTTATTTAAAGTGACGTTCTGTAAGGAAAATTTGTAAATACATATGTACTTTAGAGGGCGAAGCAAGGCGAACACGGGTTCAGCTAGTATACACATACACAGAGTGTCAAATAATATCCCGGATACAAACCATCTCAGCAACCGAGAGCGCAAACTATTTATTCGAACATGCGTTTTCAAGCTTGGATCTTTCTCTACTATCTATTAAAATGTCATGACATATTGTTGACACTTAACAATACCTAATTATAAAAAATTCCATGGCGGTCCAGCAAGATGGCGGACTACAGTTATCTTCACGACCTCCATTACATGGGTATCAAATGAAAGGGTTTGACAAGACAAACAATACGCTAAGTGACGTAATTCGAAAGTCAACATGGCGGTCCGAGAAGATGGCGGATTACCGTTTCACTTCTACCACGTGTGACTGACACACACATTTGTTTTTTTCTATATCCCTTTAAATTTCCCCTCTTTGAATATTTTCGTTTCATTTTTGTTTCATTTTACTGCCCCACCGCGACATAAGAAGTTTCACTTCAAACATTTCAGAAACCCTTTTCATTTGATGTTGACATTTTAACATGGAACAAAGAGCGGTCGTTAAATTCCACGCAAAACTTGGTAAATATGCATCAGAAATATTCCGATTGATGCAACAAGTGTACCGTGAGGATTGCTTGAGTAGAACGGTTGTTTTCGCTGAAGGAAACATGAAAACATCAAGACAATGCTCATCGCATTCTTCGATAGCAAAGGAATTATTTACAGTGAATTCGTTTCAACTGGCCAAACTGTTACTGCCGCATATTATCTTGAAGTTTTGAAGCGTTTGATGGCCAGAATCTATTGCATTCGGCTCGAATATCGTGCTCCAGAAAGTTGGTCTCTGTTGCACGATAATGCACCGAGTCACACAGCACTCATTGTCCGTCAATTGTGGGCTCGAAATCAAGTGTGTGTGTTTACCGTGCGAATTCTCTTTGGTCCCGAAATTGAAATTGAAGTCGAAAGGATTCTTTTTTTGATGACATTCCGACCACTTAAGCAGCTTCGACACGGGCACTGGAAGCAATCTCCGCAAAATGAGCTAGAGCAGGCATTTGAATCACTATTGAATTGGTGTAACAAGTGTATTGAATCGGGAGCAGAATATTTCGAATAAAACACCGAAAAATGAAAAAAAATCGTTTTTTTTTATTATGCTTTCTACAGCACGTCCGGGATATTATTTGAAAGACTGTGTATGTATACAATAAAACAAAAACAAGTTTAAGCTTAAGTCATCTACATTTTCATTTAACTGGAAACAAAGTGCAAAGAAAAATAATCATTTACAGAACCACCGAGCGTGTACCAACGAAGAATAGATTTAAATTTGTTTTTTTTTTATAAACCAAAATCTTCTCATCGTCCAACAATAACAGTTGACGTAAACAATGATTCAATTTGTGTAGGTACTCGTAAAGACTGTAATTGGTTGCTTATGTGATGAGCGACGACTATTCATCGGCGCTTCAAGGTTAACACGAGAAAAGTCATGTGAAAATATAATTTTGCATAAACTTCAAATAATACAAACCATAAGCATTTAATAAGATAGCAGCAGCAGCAATGTGCCTCGAAATAGACGACAGGAAACGCTTCCAGTTTCAAAATGAAGACGACACATATGAGAATTTGAACAAGCTTGTACATATGTATGTACACACAACAGAGACAAAGTACTACAGTTGTTCTCATCACGATTTGTTCAAAAATAGATATATTTATTAGTCATACTATATAACTAACTTTATAGCTCCTGATAACTGATATAAGTTTTTTTTCTTACTTAAATCTAACTTCAGCATTCTTAAGAAAAATTAAATTTTATTTTGTAGTCTGTTTCCTGTGTTTTAGTGGCAATTAAATTTGCATGTCAGCATCGGGTTTCAAATTCATTTATTATAGTGAAGACAATCGGTAATTATTTAGTCGTGCTTGTTACGCAAACTACGAAATCCTTTTTTGAAAAGAACTGAAAAAACACACCTGTGTTGTTTTCTTCAAAATGGAATTGGTTTCTTGTAATCATTTTTTGTGAATCGATTTATAATGGTGGATTAAATGCGCAATAATTACATCTACCTCAGTCGTAAAGAAGAATAAATTCTGACGAATACAAATGTATTTTCCGTTTGTAACCATAAATGCACCACTTCGGAAAATCCAAAAATTATTTCGGTGTCTTTTATACCCTTATTCTTCAATGGAAAGAAAAAAACGCATCCATTAAGAACACAGAAATGGGCCTTTCCGTTGTTGAATGATATCCATTGACCCTTCCAGGTAATCCCTATACTCGTACATGCCCTCGCCTTATTTTCAGAGTTGGTGACTTCTTCGTTCGGTTTTTGTTTGCTTCAGAGGAAGACGTTGTGAAAACAATCGCAGGACAAAACCAGTTTATGCTGATGAGTCTTCACGTACGAGCATACGGTGGTAAACAAGGGTTTCTTTTGTATATTTGAATCGTTGATAAGCAAATAGAGAAGCCATAAATCTCATGTGCATGGAATTCGTTTCATTTTCATATGGTAGTGTTGGATAAAAATTAAAAGCAAAGGAGATTCACCTGTTAGATCGTTTTACAGGTAAAGATGGATATTATGTTTGTATGTTCATAGGCAGAACAAAAGGCTATGAAGCATAAGAAACAAAAAGCAAACAACAACAAATTTATACCAAGTTGTTAAAAATTGTTTGGATACGTGCATTTGTTCTACCAAAGGATCGATTTCATTGAAATCTACCATTTGGAGTTTTTTTTTTACAATTCTTTTGGCCTTGAGAAAACTTTTTAGTACTAAATGGAAGAATGTATGAACCCAGATTAATCGTTACAAACAGTGAATAATTGCGTGTTGATTTATTTTAGCCTTAGCTATGACATTTGGCATAACATAAATGTAGATTTTTTAGATTAGATTAGATTTTTATTTTAGAGCTTAAATATTTGTTACAATGTTAATTACAAAAAAATCGGTTGGCATGGCTTTGCCGTCTGCCTGGTTGACAACTAAATTTAACTTTATAATGATATAGAATAAACTCAAATCTATAAATACATACTATAAAACTGTAGAGGTTTTTTGTTGGTTACCTAATGGCGTGAAAACCGCTAGACAGATTTCGATGAAACTTTTTTTTGAAATGCTTCTTAGTACCCGGGATGATCACAAGCTATGTAAGTTTTTGCTCAGCCTACTTATCATTATACAGCCCTAACTCAATTATGGCTTATCGGATTGAAAATCAAAAAAATATGTGAAATTAGTAAATCTGTCGCTGATTCATTTGGGATATAAAACATCCTCCTGCGTTATCCTGAAGCTGAGCAATGTTCAAAACAATTATTCAAAACATCGCCCACAATTTTCCTTCAGAGGAGACCACCGCCAGCAGTCGTGCAGCAGTGGGTTTCGTTGCAATAGTGTGTGTGTGAGTATATGTGCGCGCCCTCAACATGATCATATGCTTTGTACTTCAATGTGCTACAATCATTATCACCATTTGCGGCTCTCACACTCAATCAATCTTAACAAATGAGGTATCAAAAGAAAGAGAATTTTCTAGAGCAGTGAATTGCATTTTCAGTATATAAATATTATTAATAAATTAAAAAAAAAAAAAACGATCAAAAACAAATATTCTACCCAAAGTGAACTTCTGTTGTTTTAAGAGTTAATTTTGGTTCATAAATATATGTATGCACATATGTATTTGCTATGTGGAAGTCATCTGGGATGTTTGGTTTACAGTGCTATTTTGCCGAGACTTTAGGCAAATGTTATCAGTAGTGCCACGAAGCACATCCGAACGCATAACATTTCTCTGATTTGTTATTTAAAATTGGTGGAGGAACGCTTCCGGAAGACAATGGAAAAGTAAATCTATCACAAGGTTTAAGGTGATATATCACAACTAAAAAACCGTAAGAATTCTTAGCTTTGTGAGCGAGCTATTTTGTTACCTCATGCAGAATGTATTTCAATCACCCGGGTTGTGGACCAAGAAATAACAACCAGATATCTGGTAGAATTTTTAAACTCTCGCTTTCGCTGCCATCACATAAATTAAAACTAAAAGTAGGTGTACCTTCTATTCTTCTAAGAAACTTGAGCCCGGCTAAATAATGTAATGGCACCCGACCTAGAGTTACAATTTTGCAATGACATCTGGTAGAGGCGGAAGTGTTGATGGGCTACGGTGCGGTGCGGTTTTTGAGAACTATGAAATCTGCAGTTAGGGACTGAAAGTTACACATTGAAACGTTTTTGATAAAACGCAGTTAATCAACAACATTTACTAAACACTTTTGTGGACTTAGACAAATACTTTGATGTTTCTACGCTCCCACTGAAATTGCATATTTGTATGCATAAGAAAACTCTTAGAATGCGAAGCAAGGCGAGCATGGGTTCAACTAGTATTATAATATGTTAGGTGAGTACGTTAAAGTATTAGAAATTCCCGTTTAGAATCCGCTCTCGATACTGTAATGCAATCTTGCAGTACCTGGTTAATTTTGTAACATTTATTTCATAAGAACCTTTTGGACTTCGCGTTCCGATAGAGTATCGCTTTCAAAGATTTCCCTCCTTGTCACCCTGAGGACTGGGCATCTGCCAAGGAAGTGCAAAGCATCTTCCCCCTCTGCCATGTTACACAGGCTACAAAGTATCGGTAGATCATCCCTGTGTGGTATATAATTTAATTTTAGGAGCTCTCCACGTAGCCTCAGCACCGTCGCTATTTCATCAATACTGTGCTCATCACGGAAATAGTTATTCTGTTGTAGATTGTGGCAAAGTCGACTGTATATCATTCTATGCTGCGACCCAAGCGCACTCTCCACAAATCCTGCTCTAGTCTGCTCATCCACAGCTGTGATGAGTTGGTATAGTTTCGACTTCCATTCCGTGGTATTCTCCAGATTTAGCTCTGCTCCACACCTAGTTGCTAGCTCTATCCATTCCTTGTACCATCCCGTTTTGTGCCGTATTGTATTCAGCGCTGCTTTTTTTGGTAGTCGATGGTCTGGAGTTTTAGTGTTTTCACGAACAGTGGTGACAGTCCTGTTTCCAACATTAGCATATAATTTGGCGTGTTTGGTGGAAGATGAAATGCTCTCTTTAAGTAGTACCGAAGTAACTTCTCAACTGTCTCATATTGCCTGTATCCCCAAACTTGTGCTGCGTATAAAAGGGTTGATTCCGACACAGCTTCAAACACTTTATATTTGCTACTATGGGCAATGTTTTTGTTCCTGAAGCATTTTCTCCAGACTGTATTGATGGCTGTTTTTGACTTCTCTAGTTTTTCCGTAAGATGTCTTTCCATATTAAGGTTTCTGGTGAGATACACACCAAGGTACTTATACTCCTTTACCACTGCAATTGCTTCTCCATTAAAGTGCCATTTCTCGTTTGAGCAGATTCTGCCTCCTCCGCTTTTGAATATCATTATATGCGTCTTGTTCAAATTGACCTCCAGATTCCACATAATCCACAGTAATCATATAAGCGATTGATCATCAGCTGCATAGATTCGGGCGAGTAAGCCAGCAACACTATATCATCCGCAAACATAAGGGCTTTAACCAGTAGACCCGCATACTCTACTCCTCCAGGCAGCAAATCAACTAAGTCTTCAATGAAGAGAGCAAATAAACTCGAGCTCAAAGCACATCCCTGTCTTACTCCAGACCACGATTGGAACCATTCTGATAGAGTATCGCCAATCCATACAGCAGCTTCAGTATCAGCGTATAGGTTTTGTATGGTTCGACCAAACTTATGTGACATACCCATGCAGTAAAGCTTGTAGAGTAGCGCATTCCGGTCGAACGCGGCCTTAAAATCCACAAAGAGTGCATATAGTTTCTTCTTCAGTAGAAATGACTCTACAACACCCTTTAGGACAAATATATGGTCAACAGTGGAGTAACCTGGCCTAAAACCCACTTGGTATTCTTTCAGCAGCTTATTTGCGTCTATCCATGCTGCAAGTCGATTGTGCAGAACCGCCGTAAAGATTTTGTAAGATGCATTCCAGAAGGAAATACCTCGGTAATTTGCAGGATCCATCCTACCACCCTTTTTGTGGATTGGAAAGATAAGCGCTTCTTTAAACCTATTCCATTATCCATGATGTCATTGAACAGGTAGGTCAGTCTGTTTTTAAGCTCATTGGTACCATACTTGTAAAATTCAGAAGGGATCCCATCCGATCCTGCTGCTTTGCCATCTTTCATAAATGTATATTTTCATTTATTCTCAAGTTTAATAGGAACTTTAAAGTCACTATTCCCGATAGATCCTTTTGGGATGACTTGGAAGCCATAACAGATATGTCTGTACACTTCTACACTGGTGGCTCTAATCTGAAACCAATGATGGTGTAGGAGGAGTTGTTTTCTCAGACAGATTAGATCTCAATCTTTTCTTCCGCCTTCCTGTTCACTGCAGCTTGTTTTAAGCGGAGATTATGGCGGTTTTAAAAGCACTATCCTTGATCGAGAGGAAAGCACGGGTAAAATTGTTCAAAGACCACGAAAATTGGACGGTAGAAGACTATAGAACCGGTTTGGATGGTCTGACGAGACTAAAATCAACCGGTACCAGTCTGACGGGATGGAATACTTCTGGCATCGATCAAGCGATATGCTTCTGAAACACCAAGTAAAAGAGGCAGTCAAGCATGGTGGAGGCAGTCTCATGATTTGGGAAGTTTTACCTGGGGCCAGGTGGGTCCGTTAGTTAAAATCGATCCCATAATGAAAAACAGAGAACTATCTCGAGATATTGCAATCCAAATTGCCCGATTTTGTTGAGGAATGCACTTACCTAAGTACATCGCCGAAATTGTCAAAAACGGCTTTCTAGTCAAAGATTTTCAACTTTGCAGTAGCCAACACAGAGTCCGAACTCAAAGCCGATCGAGAAGTTGTGGGCCATTGTGAAGCGGTCTCTTGTTAAGTACGAAAATTCACTTACAAACATAACTGCACTTTGGACTGGGGTTCGGAGCGAATGGAGTAAGATATTCATCACGGAGAATGAAAAGTGTGATAAAGAACAAAGGGACCAGTACTAAAAGCGGATTTTTACGTACACTTTTTGAAACGTTCAAAAGCAAATGCTATGAATTGTTGTTTTTGATTACTATTTTTTATGCGAGCATTACCTAGTTATTAGTAGTCTTGTGCTAAGTTTCACAGTGAATGTTTGGGTTTGGTTTAATCTTCCGTTTAAACATTTTTCGGTTTCACAGTGCTCGTTTAAGCCTAAAGTGGAGTTTAACTTGTCGTTTAAGTTAAACTCCTCCACTCTGCCGTTTAAACTTTCCTGAATCAGGGGTCTACTCTGTACTTCGTTTCGAAAGTGAAATTTTCCGAAAACGAATAATTTGTACTCTCTATTTCGAAAGCGGAATGAAGTCTACTACTTTCGGATTAACAATTCTGAAAGTGAAATGTTGGTACTTGGTAAAGCATTGAAAAACGGAAAATTTGTTTCTACATCAATTCGCTAATCATTCCTTAAAAGTACCTAAGAATGTAAGTTTTTCAGGAAAATGTTATTGATAATAATAATTTAAACAAAATAATGTTAATTTACAGGGAATCTTTAATCAAAAGTTTGCATTCAAAACAAAACAAAACAATTTGAGATTTTCGGTTTTATTATTTTTATTAACAGCTACTTTTAAAATTAGAGGAACTCCAGTGGACCTCAAAGAAGAAGATGAATTCATCTCGTATGCAATTCAAAACATACGAAAAAGCATTCTTCGAAAGGCGAAAGTTTTGAACAAAACTTAAATAATAAATGATAAGTAATGGTGATATGAATCTTTGGAACCAATCGAGTTTTAACTTTTATCACTTATTTCCATAATATTTGATTTGTCCCGTATAATTTTCCGCTCAATCCGTTCTTCACTTGTTTCTTCGTCCATCCAAAGTGCAAGAGAATCCATTTTCCTTTTTTATTATATAAAATTCTTACTTTAAAATTCAATTCTTTTTTCGAAGTTCACTTGTATTTTTGTCGGTTTATTTATTTGACAGATCAACACAGAAATGTATCGAGACTCGATAAAAAAAATCCTTAAGTGGAAAAAGCATCTAGTAGTATTTTTTACATTCCGAAAGTGTTACAGAGTAGCAATTCAAAAGCGAAACGAAAAGCAATTCCGAATAGGATTGACTTTCAGAACGAAATAGAGAGTAGGGCCCCAGGTATATTTTGGCAGCCGCCAGAATAGCAAAAAATTATTTATATTACTTTTTAGGAATAACTCAATTTTCAATACCCGCCGAAGTAAAACTTTTATTGACTGAACGCTTCTATGCCAATGGATCATGGGTATAAGAATTATTGTTTGTAACTGTTTTCCCATTGTTCAGTTCCGGTATTCAGTTTTACTCGCCACTGTACATAACATAATATTTATACATACATATATGTATATACAGATTAAAAAGGCTGTCTGTCTATCGTTAAGTCTAAATATTGAGTTGAATGACCTCTCTTCTTGATTACATATGTATGTACATACATATGTTTATATCACTGTGTTTTACACCTTTTCACTATTAAACTCTTTTTTAGTATTTTCATTTTAGTACCCATGGCTGCACCACTGACATCGATATGACGTCCCGCTGCGCACTTCCCATTATGTCAATATCGTCGGCGTATGTGAATGCTATTAGTTGAGGGGACTACTTGAAAGAATGCCTAATGATCATAGCTTGCGGGCGTCCCACAGGAAAAACAATAAAAAGTGCGTCTCATTGACTAAAATCTACTGAGACATCAAACAGGGTGCGACATTGTCATCCGACGCACAGATCGGCAAACTTTATAAAAATTATGGCCAATACGAACTTCGCTAATGAGCGTTCCTACATCAATTTCGAATTAAAATTGCCAACGATTTTAATATCTTTTCAGAATGTCTTTTCCAGTTAAAAGTTATTTTTATAGTTAGTTATAAAAAATTCCGTTTTTTTTCATGACGTGGTATTCATTTAGGCAGCAGTTTGCACAGTGGTATTTTATTCAGTCGAATTTCTCTAACATAAGTTTTATTCTGACTTTTCGACAGTAATATGTCTAACCGACAGCAAACCCTCCAATTGCCATTGGAGTTGACGTAAAATTCGGTCTACAGAACCCGCAATTCTGTTTGTTTTGGTGTAGATTTTCCACGAGTTTTAATAAATGTTCTTACCAAGTGGTCAGATTAACTGGTCATACAATACTAACATACTCTAAAATAAACCCATAATTTGCACAATTTTCATAACTGAACAGCGGCTTTTTATGGAGTTTTTACGAAGTCATGTTCGCGTATTAAATTCCGTAGTTTTTCGTAAAAGGGAATACTCACAAGCAAGAAATTTCTCCATGCTGCAAATATTGGCCTAAGAAACTTCTTTGAACAGATTTATGAAACTGATAGCTACCAAATACAGAAATGCTTTAAAATAAAGTACTGATCGAATAAAGTTGAATGTAATTGTCGTTTCTAAATATTATATGGCATTTCTTTCAACCCAAGAATAGAAAATTAAATAAAACAAATATTTTCGGTTGATTTATTCAACAAAATTTGTTTAAATATAAAAAAATACCCATAATAATAATTCATATGTGTTTCATAACTACATACATAGCCAATCAAGAAACAATCAAGAAAAGATACGATTTTAAGCAAAAAAAAAAAATCGGGATAAATTAATTGAATTAATGTTTGGTTGAACTACCCCGATTTTCGATTTAGCTAAATAATAATCGGTTCGGCATGCTGTCAACCAGGTTTTGGAGAGATTGCTGCCGAATTTCTCTCTAAGCTCTTTCAACAGCCGTTTTAAGGTGGTTAACTGATGAATATTGCCTGTTATGGACCAGAATTCCCTATAGGTTTTCGATTGGATTTTGATTCGGTGAGTACGCTGGCCAGTCAATATATTGATAGCCTTGCTATTGTGTATCCTGTTGGAATACAAGGCCTTCTTCTTGATGTTGTTGCCGAAATGGTAAACTTTTGTAAAAGAACTCCGATGCATTCTGAGCCGTTAATTTTTGTTGACGGAAAAGTTAATCGGATTTTGCCAAGGGATGAAAACTCCCCCCAAACCATAAGGCTACCACCACCAAGATTTCGCTTTGAAAAATACATCGCATCCTTCCGTGGATCCCCCCAATTGCACTTGAATCCATCCGGATCATCGAGATTGAACTTTTTTTCGTAAGAAAAATGACGTTGAAAATAAATAATAGATAATTCGAATTCTCGTCGAGCTACTTTGTGACTAGCACTAAGTTCGGGCACGAGCTTTAATTTTAATTGCTTTAAAATTCCAGATCTTGAAATTTTTCGGTGCACAGTAGTTCTGGACATATAAAGCTCCAGTTCAGCCCTTAATTGATTAAGGCTATTCATTGAATTACTCGCCGTGTTCAACAGATATCGCTTCTGTCGCTCAGATTTTTGTTTGGTCCCCCTATATGTGTAGTTATGAAATGGGGTCTGTCTATCAATATGTCTTAGAAACATTCACTTTGTATTTGTTTCAATAGGATTGAACTGTATTGGCTTTTGGTCAGCAAACTATCCCTTCCTACGACTAAACTAATCGAACACCCATTTAATTCTAAGTAAAGTTTGAAACTTAGATTACAAATCATTTCTTTTATTTTTCTTAAACCGTTAAAATGAATTATAACAATATTATGTACTGCCAACAAGAACCAGCGGATTGGGCAAAACATTGCAATATACAGCTATGATTTGAGGTAGTAAATGGCTTAGTACAATGTACTGTAACAATAAACAAATTTATGTTAATGGGTGTTTTTTGTTTCTAGAAATATGTACCAGTTTATTTATTTAATTCTTATCTATGTTCCTGTATATACGTATGTGTACATATGTGTGTATGTATATTTGCAGTTTTTTTCCTTCGTTTCTACAAGTTGATACCTACCACCTGCATGGTTTATTCGGTACTTTGTTTCTCCCTACCGCCCGGTTTATTGTTCTAGAACTTAACTTTTGGCTCATAGGTTGTGGTGAAGAAATGTACCGTTACTATTTATAGAGCGCCCATGTAGGTCTCATTTAATTACGAGTAGAATATAGGAGGAGCGATACCTATTCCATTTCGTAGTATGTATTTAACTTTAACCTATTTACGAGTACTCGTACCTTTTTTTGTGTATATCTCACTTACTTTTCACTATTTTTAATTTGAAATTTATTTTTTTATCACCAGTTATGCACCGTTAACTTCAATAATCTAAACACACGTGGGAAACTAAAAAAAAAATATTTTTAGTAATCTATATCTATAATTAAATCCCAAGAGCTTTATTTATTTAAAAGTATGCACAAGTATTTAATTTTTTTTCGTAAGAATAAACGACTTTACGCCTTTAAAACACTGCCACAGAGGCTGGCGGGCGGTTGTATTATTGATCAATAAAAACTACAACCGTTCAGAGAACGTGAAATAAGCAAAATACGTGTTTTAGTCAATAATAATATTTCTAAAAAATTAAGTTTTCGGGCTAATTTGACTTTTATTAAAAACTAAAATACCTCTATCGGTGTTTATAAGATGAATTACTCGCCAGCCGTGGAACATTTTTCTCTGAATTGTGAATTTGTTTATTGCAATTGCATGCGCGATAAATTTCTGGTGCGCACGCAATATTGTTTTATTGGCATTTATATATTAAATGTATGGCCAGTTAAGGTGTTCCAGGATGAATTTTCTGCACTTCTTAATGACCAAACTTCAAAAAACCTGGTTCTCCTAGGTGACTTCCACATCAATTTGCTGTCAAATTTACCAATTTTGGATATTTTTCTCGCAACCTTATCTTCTTTTGGCATCGGATCTCATATCTACCCGTAATAGTCAAACTCTTGTTTAGACTATATTTATATTAGGTTCCATAGGAATAATAGCGTTACGTTGAGAAGACCAACCATTCAGTTTGATTCTGGAGTCTTAAGGTCGAAACAATGTTATTCTATTGTGTTTCTAAGAACTTATTTTAATACATTATGTATTATGTATTAACTTTTAAATTTTGCAGGATAATAACATAATTTGAAGAAATTGTGGCGGCTTAGGCGCCATCCTTGGATGGATTCTTAGGGAATCGCGAAGGGCCCACTTTGGTTCATAGTGTTTAAGGCTTTATTTCGGTTACATAATGCGTGTTGCCTAAGTTCGGATTTGCTCACATATAACGTATATGCCATTTGTTCTGATAAATTGCTTCATGTTAAAAGTGTTGAGTCCGTCAAGTATTTAGGTATTATTCTGTACTACAAACTAAGTTGGAAATATCACACTTCACATGTAAAGCATAATAGATAATTTAAAAAAAAAGTCCTTTATTGAACTAATAGGTAAAAAATCACTATTTTCCGAATCACCTATATCCTATATGTGACTATTTATTAAAGATTGGGGCGGATTATAATTTGAAATCTAAGTGTCAACTAACAGAAATGTTCATTATGTATTTATAGGTCACATTCAATGCATATTTTTGTATACACAAATATATTTATTTCTTAATCGAAACTAATAAAATATTTGTATTACTTTCAGTTCCAATGATTCAGTATATTTTATCATAGTGTACCACTTAAGCTGCTAAAATGAAGTGGAAATTAAGAGATGGTTCTCCCCAAAAGGAGGTAAGTTATATTTTTCTACTAGTAGTAGTAGTAGTGACTTTATTAATACCATAACAAGATTTCATTTACAAAATTACAAAAGTTCAAAATAATAGCATTGGCTGTTGCCGTCAGCCGTGAAAGTGTGTTAAAGATTAAATTAAATTTTAAGTTTAAAGTTAAGCAACTAATTTAGCTAAGTATTTGTATTATATACTTAAATTAACATTAAAAGGCTTCGTTTGTTATTTGTTGTCGGTATTTATTAGCATGCTTTAGGAAGTTGTACAGGACAGTCCAATTTCCACCATTTAAAACCCCAATTGAAGCGCTTAGATGATGAAGGGCTTACGAGTGACCTAAGTGACATTTTCAAACATTGGAGTAATCAGCGTTTAATACATATTTTCACTAAGTTTATTGAAAAAGTGGTTGTATATAAACCCTTCATCCTTTGCTAAATAATAATCTAGAGGCGATAGAGAAGTATCTGTAAGAAAAAGGCAAATTTCAAAAAATATCACTTAAGCTCTTCATCTTCTAAGCGCTTCAATTATTTCTTCACGAGTAAGAATACTTTTTCCCCAACTAGATCTTCTGATTTGTTTTCCTTAGATCTTTGATTACACAAAGTACAGTCAGTATTTATTTATCTACTGTATGGTCGGTAATTCAAGTGTAATAACTCGCCTCTTGCTTTGAAAATTGTTGAAATTAAATCCACGTTGTTGCGGTCGTGGAAGCAGTACTTAGCGTAAAGGTCATGTTGGAGTACTATATACGTGTCTCTTGTTTGGCTTTGCTGGCTTATGCCCGGTTTCACAGTGGGAGCTAAGTAACACGCAGAGCTTAAGTTTTTCCGGTTTCACAGTCATTTAAAATGTGTGGCAGCTAAGTCATATTTTTAGTATCATTGTGAATCATTTATGGAAAAAAGTGATTATGAATGAACACAAAATGTCAAACGATTTGATTTTCAAGTGATTTTAAAAAAAAAACAATATTTGGAGAAGAAGACATCATCGAAATATTAAAAAACCCAAACAAATCAAATGTGGAAAGAGTTACCGAATACTTAACAAAGACAGGAATAATAGTATAATTAAGGTTGAATTAAAAAAACAATAGAATAAGATTAATTTTCATAGAGCGGTAGGCCATTGCAGCTAGTAGCTCGTTAAAAAAAATTGTTAGCTTGTAATTTATTGCATGTTTAATAAATATATAATAATAATAATAAAAAAAAACAATACGAATCAGGAGAAAAGAAAAAGAATTAGAAGATATACGCGGCCATACAGTTGATTTTGAGACTTCGCCAAAATCTCCAGCTATGATAAGCAATCCACCGGTCAGAGTTGTAAAAGAATGCAATCATTTTGAAATGCATTCTTTAATGAATTCAATATTTAGAGTACAGCTGTGGTCGCATACCGTTAAAATAACGTATTTATATAATTACGCATTTATTTTACTAAGCGGCATGCGACCACAGCTATACTCTGAAAATCATTGTTTCGTACTTTTTAGTTGGTCTTAGTCTTAGTTTTTTAGACTTATTTTTTTATTTACAACTTTTTCTTTTCAAAAAATATGAAGTGTATGTAAGCAATGTCGTGTTCTACTTGTCAAACCCTTTCATTTGATACGCATATTACGGAGGTAGTAAAGATAACAGAAATCCACCATCCTGGGGGGCGACCGCCATATTGAATTTAGAACTACGTCATATCGTATTGTATTCTACTCGCCAAGCCCTTTCATTTGATACCACTACTACTAGTCGTGTAAAAAAAAAGAGATATTCCGCCATTTTGCTTGGTGCACCCGCCACATTGAATTTTTCTGTGATGTCGCATAGCCTTGGACACTCTCTGAATCAAGACGAATCCAACGACACCTCATTTGTTGAAATGAGTTGCATAGTTTAGGTTGTACGAGCCTTACATACAAACAAACCCAGCCTGTTAAAATCATAACCCTTCCTCTGCGTAGTGGGGTAAAAAATGATCAATGCACGAGTTTAAGAGCAGGTTTGCTACCATAATGTTTAAAGTAAATGAACAGTGAGCTTGCTAACTTGTGCTAATCCAACCCACGTAAAGTTATTGACTGTCTGTGCTAATTACCTTTTGGTCACATCTTGCAAGGAACATTGGAAAATCTATTTTGCTTTGGGCTATGATAGTCGCTACTCTGTTCACTTTTTCGATAGAATTTGATTTGATCTACTCTAACTAGAAATGAGAACTTGTTTTTGCATTGCAGTTTCTGTTTCATAAGTTGAGCTAAATATGTATTATATAAAACCACGCCGAAAAATTTCATGGTGATACCACTTCGAGCCTTAAAGTACCCACGCTTAGTTTTTTGAAAGAATGCAGTCACACTTGTAGCGCAAGTAAAGTCTCATAACATGCACCTACTCGCCCATGTTGCAGTAGAAATATTTTTTTAATCTAAATTCACATTAAATTAAAATCAATGCCGCGAATTAAAATCGCTTTTTGCATAACAAAATAAACATAACAAATCAACGAATTGAGATCTCCAGTTACACTCAGTTACAGCCAAAGCACTGGGAATAAAAGTATCTCGCCTCCTTTATCGTACGAGTACATACTTCTATCCTATTTGCTGTTTATGCTTACAGTTAGAAAATATTGCCTAATTAAATGGCGATTTGTATATTATTCATTTTCTCTTTTCATTTGAATATGAGAGATTTAATTAGAAATTACTAGACCTTAAACTATAATCAAATCGATGTTAAACTAACGTACGCGAATGTGCGAATAGCGGTGTAAAATTACCGTGTTTCTTTAGAGACGGTCAGTATTGGCTAGCGTTGAAAATATGGCATGTGCTTTATTGCCAATCTAAACGCTTGGCTTGCTAATTCAGAATTTATTCAGTTACAAGCCCAATAAATAAATTAACCTTATTTGGCAATTCGATGTCAAGTGTAGATTCTGCTGACTTAAATGGGTGACCATTTTAGTTTTTGTTTTTATTACCTACTTCGATGCGATCCGACGCGACGCGACGTTTATAAATTGTTTATTTATGGGCGACTGCGGCTTTTGTCGTGTTGGATTTCACTTTCAACGCTTGAATGGTTTTGATTTTCATTTGTTGCTCCTGGACCTAGTCCAAATGTACATTTCTATTATTTTATTACGTAGGTACATATTCGAGTAGGTATAGCAGCGATGTGGAATTAGCATTCAGTATCGTCACAGGTATCATTACATTTTGTTTGTTTATTTTTTTGCCAAAGTATTTTCAGCGGATTGTACCTATGTGTTTAGACTACGTCTGTAGGCAATTGTGTTTTTATTGTTCTTACACTTCCTAGAGATTAGATTCTGTATGTAGCCGCTGATTATTATGTAATTAAGTTACAGTGTAATTAGTTTTTAACTTCCTTCTGGTATTCACAGCTGGTGATCAATCATTTTCACTCGTATTTTGCGAGCTTCTGTTCGTTTAAACGCTATATACACATTAAATAGACTTATTTAGACATGATATTAAATACCCTTTCGAAGTTTTGAAAAAATAAAAACAATATGCATTGAAGAGAATACGTATTAAGCTTCAGAATAAGAGAGAGAGAAAAACTTGAAGCAATTCTTAACATTTAAATATGAGACGGTCGTGCTCTAGTTTCTTCGAGATGGGTTCTTTGACGTGAAGGCTTCCTCGGATTTTGGAAAAAAAAAAAACAACAAAACCAAAAAAGAAACCGCGCTTGTCGAGAAACGAACCTGGGACCCATAAGATGAGAAGCCGACGCGCTATATATTGAGCCACAGCCTTATTACAAAACTACCATCCAATTTCTCATATGTTTCTCTGGTAACATTTATGAAACGCACAAATTTTCTTACAAAAATCAAGCCGTTATTAATGTCAAAAATACCATTGCATTTAGAAATATCCCGATAAAATATTTTGTTATTCACATCACTTTTGCTATCACAAACAAACTTGCATACGATTTAGTTAGGCGCTTATTCATTCTTTATTTTGATCTTTTGATGCATTTGCCGATAGCAAAACTATGTACAATTTACTTCTTCTGTAACATCATAAAAAATAAATAAAAATACGGAACCCTTTGAACGCGAGTCTGACTCGCACTTGGCCGGTTTTTTCATATCTAGAAATTCTAGCAATTGATTTATTGATTGTGTCTGGTGAACCCTCTAAGTACTTTTCTAAAATCTTCAACGCAAACGGTTCATGCTTTGAGAGTCGTAGGAAGGCTTTTCTCATGACTTCTCTTCTAAAGAGCTCAAATCACTGCACATCACATTTCGAGTTTTTCGTTTACTGGTTATTACAATAAGCCGATATTTATATTTGGTTGAAATGTTTGCCTTGCCAGGACATTGTTTTTCTTGATGACTCCTGATCTCGTCGTATCGCTGAACAAGACTATGAACACAATTTCTCGATTTCTTAAATCTGGGAGACAAGCGCATTTGGGTTTGTCTTCGTTATGGAAATCATAACTCGGCAAACTGCATTTCGACACTACTCTTTATATTTTCACTCTTGAACGGTTTGTGTTTACTCAAGCAACAGAATAGGTGGACTAAAACATGTCACTGCGATTTTTTATGGAACCTTTCACATTTTTTTAAAGAACATATTAATTTTAACGTTCCTACTTATATAATAGGTAATAATATTGTTAGTCATAAAAAAGAATTGCAGAACCAAACCGCCAAGTCATATAAAATACTGAATAAAGGGGTGTTTCCATAAAACCACAAAAACTGACTGTCATTTAAAAAATGCAGCAAAAAAAAACCCTTTTTACATTGGCGCTATACGTATTTAATTGCCAGATACTTATGGTTATGGTACTTGAGTGTATGTGTTTGCATGTCAGAAACTACGTGACTTTGATTATACAAATCTGTTGTGGAATTCGTAATAAGTGAAATTTCGAAAAAAAAACTATTGACTGTGACATTAAATCAGATAGACAATAAACCCCCACCCACCATAGAGATTTAATGGATCAAAACAAAATCAGTGTCTCAAATAATATACCGAATCACCCGAACAATCACGAACAATATCTCAGCAACCAAGAGCGCTTTCTATTTGTTTGAACACGTGTTTTAAAGTTTGAATTTGGTGGTTGACATTTAACAAATCTACAAATTATTTTTCCCGAACACCCGAACACCTTTTCATTTGATGTTGAAATTTTAGCATGGAACAAAGAGCGGTCATTAAATTACACGCAAAACTTAGTAAAAATGCATCAGAGACACTCCAATTGACGCAATAAGTGTACTGTAATGATTGTTTGAGTAGAATAGTTGTTTTCGCATGGCATAAACGTTTTTTGTTCGGCAGAGATACGCTGGAACACGAAAAGTTCCTTGAAAAATCAATCACTATCTTCGAGAGCAAAGGAATTATCCACAAAGAATTCATTCCAACTGGTCGAACAGTTACTGCCCCATATTATCCTGAAACTTTGAAGCGTTTGGTGGCCAGCATCCATTGTATTCGGCACGAAAATCGCGATCCAGAAAGTTGGTCTCTGTTGCACGATAATGCACTGAGTCACACAGCACTCATTATTCGTCAGTTTTTGACTCGAAATCCAGTGTGTGTGTTTACCGTGCGACTTCTCTTTGTTCCCGAAATTGAAATTGAAGTTGAAAGGATGCTTTTTTGACGACGTTCCGATTTCCGACCATTCAAGCAGCTTCGACACGGGCAGTGGAGGCAACTCCGTAAAATGAGCTAGAGCAGGCATTTGAATCACTATCGCCATTCCATGCAATCGCTGTACCAAGTGTATTGAATCGGGAGGAGAATATTTCGAAAAAAAACACCGAAAAATAAACAGAAATCGTGTTTTAATTATATTTTCTAGAGCCTGTCCGGGATATTATTTGACACTGTGTATGTTCGTAATAAAATCTTTAACTATTTAAAAATGTAATTAACATGTGAAATTTGTTAAAATAACAAAAGTCACGAAATATCCAAGTTTATGGAAATTAAGTTTTCGTGTACTTCGGATTGTAATAGAAACAATATAGTTGTAGATAGACTTCTGTTGACAACGAAATGTATTATGTCGGGCATTTAAAGTATCCCGCTATTGAATTTTATAACTAATGTTATGACACAAAAAAAAACAAGTTCAGCTTATTTTATTAGTCACTTTAGATTCTAGATTCTGTTGGCTTTAACACAATTAAAAAATATAATATTCTTTACAGGAGTAACATTTTTGCAAAAACGTGTAAGTGCTTATAATTCCAATCAACGGAAACTTAACTGTATGTGGTAACATTTATTTCTCTTACACTCGTGGACAAAAAAAAACCCTTGCACCATTATGTACTCTTCTTAATTTTTCATGAATATATCAAAGTTTTTCTTACGTTATAAAATTAATTTTTGTTTTTTGCTTAAATAAGGAAAAAAACATGTTAGTTTAAAGTAACACTAATAAACTAATAATTGGTCGAAATTTGACCACATAATTCAGAATTTTTTGCACTTGTATTTTTTATCCAGGCAAACAATTTAAAAAAACAATTATTATATGTATTATTATTATATTGAATAACATTTTAAAATAGCATCAAATAACAATTCATTTAATGTACAATTAACCTAATACATATTTGGTTATTCCACATTTTTTCTAAATGACGTCATCAATCCCGTTTGGCATACATCCAATCAAACAATTTTTCTATATAATCTTAATACTGTCTTTAATTATATTTTCCAGTTGACTAGTACACATTTTGGCCAATTTCTCTCCAATTTTTTTGCTCATGTAATGCCAACCAACAGTTTTCTCTGGAAGAATCCTTGTAGTATTGTACCTAAAATTAGTGTAGAGTAAGAAAAGTTTATAAAGTTTATATAATACAGATCATATAAGAGAGAAAAACTTACCGATTTTGCTCTATACACCAGATCTGAATCTTCCTGAAAAGTCACACTATCGCATTGTTGACAAAGTTGCTGTATAGTAGGCACCAGATAGTTTTCTATAATTTAATGGTATTCCATAGCATTTCCTGAGCCCCTAAGCATTACAATTTATCCAACACCAAATCTGGTTACTGCCCCCCATACCATAATATAATGGAAAGGGTTAACGGGAGGTAAAATGCAATTATCTGAGTATCGTCCACCTTTTGTTCGGCGAACCATCGCGTTGCCGTTTGCGTCGAAAATGTCATTTGTGCCCATTAGCATAAGTCCTTTTTTTTTTTATTAATTTTTGCCCAGTCAAGGCTGTTTTTTCATTGGCGGTGTTTTTTTTGCAGGACGCCTTGATTAACTCCCATTCTATTAAGCAATCTCGATATTGCCCGATCACTTATTGTTTCCCAGTTTGCTCCTGGAATGACCAGTTAATATCATACATGTGCAAACCGGTTTTTTTTTTAAACAAATTCGCTGGATCAGACGCTGATCTTTAGGGGATGTCTTTTTGGGTGTTTCTAGTTGAAACTTTTTCAAAACGTTCCGCATACTCCATTCGTAAGTCCCTAGTCGATGAGCAATATCGCGATTTAACTTACGCAAAGCAACAATAGATATACGCTTATCCTTCAAGAATCTGCACCATTGCAAATCTTTGAAAAAACGAGCTATTTGTGAGTTATTAATTACTTACTTACTTACTTGGTCCGGGGTGCACCAAGGCCTTAACCAACAACCTCTTCCAGGTAGCCCGGTCCTTAGCTAACTGCCTCCAGTTGCGCACTTCAAGTTGTTTGAGGTCTTGTTCTACTTGTGCACGCCACCTTAGGCGAGGTCGTCCTCTGCAAGACTGGGATGATAAGGGTCTTATATAGAGTCCTCTTAGTCGATCGGGAAGGACTTCACCACTCAAGTGTTCTACCAATGATGTCAATATCGTCGGCGTATGCAAGTAGTTGAACGATCATTCCTTGTGTGTTGGCTTGTGAGTTTCGAACAATTCTTTCAAGTATGATGTTGAAGAAGTCGCATGACGCGCGTCACCTTGTCTGAACCTTTTTTTGACATCGAACGTCTCGTTGAGGTCATTACCTACTTTGATGGAGCGGCGAGCTTTCTCCATCGTCATCTTGCACAGACGGATGAGTTTGGCAGGGATGTCAAAACTAGACATGGCTCTATGTGACTTATTTTGACTTAGTACCAAATTAAAAAAATACCGCGCACTTATCAGTCGTCTTGAAGGATATTCAGATAAAAACAAAATATTGACAAAAACTAAAAAAATATATGCTTATTATTAATTTCACTGTAAATAAATTGGCTATCGTTGGAAAGGAGGGAATACAAATTATTTCGATTGCGAGGTTTTTTTTGTCCACGAGTGTATTCAAGGCATCTAGAATTAACCTTAAGTAGGTACAACTGGCTAAATGTACTCGTATCTACATAGACAATGAATAGGTCACAATCATACATAAACACAAAACTACAAAAATTAAATAAATTCTGTTTTATTTTTATTTCGTTTTTATCGTCTTTTGACACTTAGGTCTCTCTACAGAATGACCTACAGTCATTCAAAATAATTGGTAACATTGACAACAATAGTGGTAAGCCGCATTGACGCAGTCACTGAACACGTAATGGGTATTTATTTGTACGAGTATCTCAACCTTATGCTGTGAAGTTCAGTTAACATATTTAATTCGCAAAGCTTGATAATAGTTACATGCTCTCTTTAAATCACCTTTCCAAGTAAACTACTTTTGTACCTTTACTTGTGGCCTGAAACTTATGTGCAGCAACCATGTGGAACGTAGAATGCGCGGGTGTTCATCCACATTCAATTAAAGAGTCAAGTTCAAAAGAAGAACCCAAATTCGAGGAAATTCAGTAAAACTACATAATCTGATACTATTAACATAACACAATAAAAATTATTAAATTGCCTTTTTAAGTGGTGCAGGGCAATAGCACATTTTGTTCGTTGAACTTGGTGTACAAAGTTATTCGCGTGAGTGAAATGAATTTCTTGTTAATTTATACTGTGACCGGTTTCGGTTCCATAGTTCAAGATCACTTGAAGTGTCATACATTTTATGGTTACTTTCATATAGTATACTCGTATGTAGGAAATATCAAAAATAATCTTTATGATTAATTTGCATTTCCAGTTTGTACCTAGCCATTGAGCTAATTCAGATAAAACTAGGCTGGTAGTTTGCATTTACTATCATATTATCTGACACAAAACTTTTTTATTGTAAGGATATCTTCAGAAGAAGAACTGCTATTAAACAAGTAACTGAGTCTATATTCTCCCCCTGCTCTGGGTGGATAAACAAACATTTTACATTTAGTGCGTCAGTTACAATTTGCTCCGACTGGCTAGAAAATGGTAACGGTGAGATCGGCTTAATCTAGGAAGCAACCTCTTTCATAACAATTTGTATGGTTTAAAAATGTGTTTAACAGAAAATCTTATTTATTAAATAATATTTAAAACTCTTTAAGGTGTAGTTTCTTAGCTCATATGAGCCTGAGCCCTAAAGTTGATTCAAATTTAAATGCAATGATGATTAAGAAGAAATACATATTTAATATGCATAACAAACAAACGGAACTACAGGAAATTACTTTTTTTTTTTTTTAAGGAAGGTGGAAAGCATCGAAAGCCAGGGTGTGGGACTTTAACCCTAACTAAAACAACCTCTGCTTCCAACCCCATTTCCCGACTATGGTACCAAGACATATCGTCTACCGGCGGCGTTTTTAGCCGTGGATTCTATAGTGTGGGAAAGCATCCCAATCATAAAGAAAACACCTTCTATTATTACAACTGAGAGTTACTCTTATTCTCTCTAATATATTGCAGCACTAGAGCTGTACCCCATAAGTCCATACAGGTATAATAGCAATTTGTTGTCAATTGATAGCTGGGAATTCCTTCCCATTAACCAATGCATTTGTCTGAGTCTAATATTTAGTTCTTCCTTTTTCTTTTTGACATGCTCCTTCCATCTGAGCTTGGCGTCAAGCGTTATACCCAAATATTTGGCAGTATTTGCGTACGGAACTTGTTTGCCATCGATATTAACTCTTACAGTATTTATTTTCGTGTTAGTGAAGCTAATATGGGTAGTTTTAGTTTCATGGAGCTTTATTCTCCATTTTTTTGTCCAATCACTTACGGATATAATGGCCTTTTGTAATTTTTTTTAGTTGCCTCATCAGCATTGTCCCCAATAGTTAAGATTGTAGTGTCGTCAGCAGAAGTCGACAAGCAGGCTTCTTCCTGCTGTGGTAAGTCTCTTGTATAAAGGAGATAAAGGATTGGTCCCAGAACGCTTCCTTGTGGAACTCCTGCAGATATTTTCTTTAAGTCTGAGTATTTATCTTCATATCTTACTCGGAAATAACGATCTGTGATGTAAGATTTGAGAATCACATAGAACTATTCGGGGAGATCTCTTTTAAGTTTGAATTCTAGTCCTCGATGCCAGACTTTAACAAACGCTTGTGCTTCGTCTAGAAATATGGCTGAATAAACTTTTTTGTTCTCAAGTGCATTTTTTATTGTACTCGCAATTCTATGCACTTGTTGTACAGTAGTGTGTTTCTCTCTAAACCCAAATTAGTGGGAGGGAATAAGATTTCTTTCCCCTATTATTGGTTTGAGACTTTTCAAGAGAAATTTTTCAAATAGCTTTGATATTACTGGTGGGAGCGAAATCGGTCTGTACGATTTCTTTTCATTTGGCGACTTATCTAGTTTCAGAATCATAATTACTTCTGCCACTTTCCATTGCATAAGAACATACTTATGCCTGAGTGCGGCATTAATTATATGTAATAGTTTACGTATAGCTTCATCCGGGAGTTCCTTAAGTAATTTTCCTGTTATTAAATCATAGCTCGGTGCTTTTTTTGCGTTTATGTTGTTTTTGGTTTCACATTTTAGTTCTTGTAATGTTGCATGCTGTATGTTCCTGTGATCATTTCTGGGACTGCAGGACTAGGCTTTCATCTGCAGTTTGCCTAGGAAATGGTTGAAAGGTTTCCTGCAAGTGATCTGCGAAGAGATCAGTCTTTTCTTTAGCATTTCTTGCCCAGGACCCATTTTCTTGTGTAATGTGCGGTGCTTGTTTTGCTGGGTTTTTCAGTGATTTGATAGCTTTCCAAAGCGAATATTCAGTATCTTTATGGGCTGATAAATTATTTAAGTATCTGCCCACTTATTCGTCATAAGAGTTTTTAAAAGCTTCTTAAGTTCATTGCACACTGAGTTAAGAATCTTTTTATTCTCAGGCGTTCGGATTCGTTGCCAAGTTTTACGAGCTTTGCGTTTTTTCCTGATTAATTCTTTAACTGCGTATGGGTAGTTTATAGTTATGTTCCTCTTTTTTTTGGCAAACAGGGTTTCTTATCCATGCTGCTTGCTTAATATTTGTGTTAAATTGCTCAATTTCCTCTTCTAGTTGAAGTGAGTTTTTTATTGGCACTTGTAGGTTTATGCTATCTTCTAAAGCTTGTCTGAATAGAACCCAGTTTGTTTTATGATTTATAAGACGTGGCTTACTTTCAGTTTTCAGAATTCTAATACTAATTGTCATAAGAACGGGAGAATCATCTGACGATAGATCATCTTTATTTTCTACATAAATGTAGTTATCAGATATTCCTGTTCCTACATAGAAGTCTATTAGGTCTGGGATTTTATTCTGATCCACCGGCCAATGTGTTGGCATAGGAAATTACTTATGTTTTTTTTTGACATGCTTGAATATTATTTTATTTATTTTTGGAAATATGAGAACTTGGTCTTCCTTCTATGGCTCTTCAGTTCGAAGTAGACGTCGGCCTAGATTCTGGCAACAGTTTGTTATTTTAATCTCAGGTTATATTAAATGTTCCATAAACATTAGGTAGACAAGGCAATTACTTGTTTAAACAATTAAAAATTAATAAACAAATAAACAAAAATTTAACTGAAAACGGCTTATGTAACTTAGACAAGTTCTATCTTTCTTTGAATTGGGTGGGCACACATTACGCACGTCATTGTATTTGTTTATCGACTTATTAGATTATGAGAAATGATTTATAATTGGTAACTAATACTTCATTTCATAGAGTTATTCATTTCGTGGTTAGGATTGCATTACCATACATATGAACACATCGCTGCCGTATGGCAAATCCATCTGTCATCATGACAGATATTTAGTTCATGCATTGTGCCTTGTCATGGATCGTTTAACCACCGCTCAATGTACCGTAATTTAAAGACAGATTATGGTTGTCATAATCGCCCAACTGATGAAACAATTCGAAACACAATCATCAAATTTGAGCAAATCTGTAGTGCTTGCCGAAGACTTCGAATTGTCAATTCCACATCGCGCTCAGCAATTATGCATCCATCTTACACAGAAACTAAAGCCTGCTGGCCATATAATGCACAGAAGCATATGTACATACGTCAATTAGGTAGTTGAAAATCAACTAGATGAGACTGATTTTTCGAATAAAATCTTCTTCAGGTATGAGGTCCATTTCTCCTTCGACAATTTTCGTATTCTGAGAATACTGATGTGATGGTTGAGGCCATTACATTCCCTACGGATGACAGTTTGGTGCGCACTGTGGACAGGTGCCAGGTGCAAATAAAGACGCTATTACGGTCAATTCTCTACGCTATGGTCATATGATAACCATTTTTTTGGGCGTACGATTCAAGACATTGATGTGAGCGATATGTGGTTCCAATTGGACGGAGTTATGTACCACGCAAGGCTCTATTCCTATTAAATTACTCCCAACGTATTTACTCTTTATAAAATAGCTCCTAATGCAGAAACTCCTAACACAAGCTCTTATTTGCATGAAAGGTTCCCCACGATTAACTTCAAGATTTGGTGACATCAGTTGGCCACCAAGGTCGTGTGATCAAACCCCTTTGGATTCTTTTTTTCGCGTTCAGTGTTTAATAAAGTACAGACAATCCCAAACTTTGGAACAGTTAAAAACCAACATCCGTGAAGTAATGGCCGCGATACGGCTAGAAATGTTCCGAAAAGTCATCGAAAATTACCTCACAAGAAAAGTCGTCTATTTTGTTTAAGTCGAAGACTTCCTGTAGCAATGTCAATCCGTTTTGCCGCCAATTTAAATAAATTAAATTACAAATATTTACAACAATAAATAATTACAACGACCAGACAGCAGCAATAAACGTTGAAATATTGACTTTCTGTGGAATGTTCATGGGGAATGTGCATTACTCTTTATCTATGCTACCAACTACCCGGTAGAATTTTAAAATTCTATAAGTACACCCGGTCTTCTGTCACACAAAATTTATTCAAAGGTCGGCATCCTTTTTATTTTCCTGAGAAATTTAAGACCACCAAAACTATATAACGTCATCCGACTTAAAAGACACAAATCTACAACAAAATATGAAAGAAGATGAAATTTTAACAGGATGCGAATCAGGTGAATGCGTTCTTTTATAACCCGATTCCTTCCAAATATTTTTTTCACTAATTTTTCAACGTGTGCAGTAAAATAGTGCAGCCACTGCCACTACTATCGAAGTGATTTAACTTCCTTTTTTTTGATCTACTACCTCACTTCGGAAAAAAGCAAAACACTTCACTTTATTAAAACCAAAGCGTTAAGTATCATATGCAGTCAACATCGGTTATAACGAACTTGAAGGGACTAGGAAATTTGTTTGTTATGAGTTATGAGTTATGACCGATATTTCGTTATAATCGATTTTCGATTTTTTTTTAAATAAAACAAAAGCAGATGTAATGATAATGGATTTTAGTTTATTCATGCAGTTCAAAGTAATCTGTAAGTTTTTGCTGTTGATCAGCTGAGTAGAGCAGCCTAATTGTGTGGATGTTGGCTGCCCCAAACTTCTTCTGTTTCGATATTGGATTCATCAAATAATTTCTTAATCTTCTCTTTTTCTTTCCATATTGTGGATATCATTGAAGCGGATAATAAGCCGATGAATATTCAGCCGCCAAACTTCCATTTGAATTCGAGTCTGGTAATTTTTGAAGCTTTTTCTACAATGCTAAATATTCTTCGTTTGGTACACATTTTAAAAGAAAAATATAAAACACACTAAAAATCGTTTAAATTTAAAAATTGTTTAGCGATTAAACACTTTCTGCATTGACTTAAATCAAATCGAAAGCGATATATGTATGTAGAATCAGTTTTCTATGTAGAAAATGTTCGCTACAACCGATATTTTGTTATAACCGAATTCGACTGTATATGGTGTAAAATTAAAACCGCTTGTAAGAGAAAAAATGTTCAATCATAAAGCGGGGCAAAAATGATTATATCGATGTCGTGATACAAGGTCAAATTCTATCATTTCGTCAAGACTTAAATAATTTTGAACTTCTCAGAATCGTAAATGAAGCATTATGCTAATCATGCAAATACAATTATATATGCAGTGCAAAGTGACATAAAGCCTAGTTGCTCTTATAATGGAAAATACTAGAATTTGGCTCTATGTCACGACACTTTTTGTATTACTTCACTTTTTCGAATTTTACTTCCTTTTTCACTTCACTTTTTGAAAATTAAGTGGCTGCCCTCTGCAGTTCCCAGTCAGCATTTGCTACGCCATATATGTATGTATAACCAGCAGTGTCATCCATTTGTGTGTCTTTAGGATTGCACGGCCAGCTGCTCTCTACCGCGTTAGCAACTCCACCAATTTTTATGCAAACATCCCTGGCATTGCTTACAAACATTTTTTTTTTGGCAGTGAACCTGACAGTGAAATAAGAATACTTTTTTCTTATTCTGTTTTTTTTTTTGTTCAACTTTTTTTTTTGTGTAGCATATTTCAAGGCTAGAGTTGCTATTTCAATGAGTTTGGAGTTTTTTTATTTTTTAAAAAATCACATATAAATAAAGGGTGATTTTTTAGCTGGTTTGGTTTTGGCAACACTGGTTTTGACAGCTGACGTGTGTTTAGTACCTTGTGTCACTGTCAAACAGCTTCAGTTTGGTTTGCAATTTAACCATGGATCGTCTTACAAATGAACAACGCTTGCAAATTATTGAATTTTACTATCAAAATTCGTGCTCGGTTCGAAATGTTCATCGCGCGCTGCTTCCATTTTATGATCGGCATTCTCGACCTTCTGAGCAGTCTATTCGGAAGATTGTGACCAAATTTCGCACCAAATTTACTTTGTTGGACATTAAACCACCAACACGTTTACGTACTGTGCGTAGTGAAGAAAATATTGCGGCCGTATCAGCTAGTGTGACAGAAGACCGCGAAATGTCGATTCGGCGCCGTTCCCAGCAGTTAGGCCTTTGTTACAGCACTACGTGGAAAATTTTGCGGAAGGATTTGGGCGTAAATCCTTTTAAGATACAGCTGGTGCAAGAACTAAAGCCAGCTGACCTACCACAACGCCGAATTTTTGGTGAATGGGCTCTTGGAAAGCTGGCCGAGGATCCGCTTTTTTATCGAAAAATTGTGTTCAGCGATGAGGCTCATTTTTGGTTGAATGGGTACGTAAATAAGCAAAATTGCCGCATTTGGAGTGAAGATCAGCCAGAAGCATTGCAACAGCTACCAATGCATCCCGAAAAAGCCACTGTTTGGTGCGGTTTATGGGCCGGCGGCATTATTGGGCCATATTTCTTCAAAGATGATGCGAATCGCAGCGTTACTGTCAATGGTGAACGCTACCGAGCGATGATAACAAACTTTTTTTTGCCCGAAATGGAAGTTCTTGACTTGCATGATATGTGGTTTCAACAAGACGGTGCCACATGCCACACAGCACGCGAAACAATGGCGCAATTGCGAGGCGAGTTTGGTGAACAGTTAATTTCACGTTTCGGGCCGGTCAATTGGCCGCCTAGATCGTGCGATTTGACACCATTAGATTATTTTTTGTGGGGGTATGTCAAGGCTAATGTCTATAGGGACAAGCCCGCTTCGATTGACGCACTGGAAGCCAACATCCATGCATTCATTCGTGAGATACCGGCCGATATGTGTGAAAGAGTATGCCAAAATTGGACTCAGCGGATGGGCTACCTGAGACGCAGCCGCGGTCAACATTTGCATGAAATTATCTTTAAACATTAAATTGCAAGGTTCAAACTATCGATTCAAATAAATATTTCATTCATTTTTTCGAATTTTTTGTGTTTTTTTTTTAAAAAAAGTTCTCAACCTCTTAAAAAATCACCCTTTACATATAACGTAATGGAAGTCAACTTTGAAAACGATTTCAGTAAATTTTCAGAATATTGCGTGATTACGACACCGGGAACAAAACATCACACAATTTTTTAAACTTGACATTTTTTGCTAGCTCTTCCGGACTGGTAATATTTCCTCTTACTTATCACGTCCGATTTTTAAACCTACATGCATACATACATAAACACATAAGTGTCAGGCCATGTGTATAAAAGAAACTAATTTTAACACCGGATACGTGAGTAATTTCGTAAATGAATTTGATATTAATAAAAACAAACACAGGACACTGCTGTTCTCGGAAAATATAAATACATATGTACGTTAAGTATCTATAATTCAGAAATGATTGTTTATTTACAGAATTGTTCATCACATTAAATCGAATCTGTTACGTTATCGTTAGACTTGGTATTTACATTCCTTTTGTGCATTTTAATTGTATTTTATATGCGTTGGCTAATTACTTATTAAGTACTTGGTGACAAATTATTATGGCTGATAGGGACTACCATAATGTCTTATTTGTTTGGGGTAAACACGTGTGGAAGAAATCAGAAAATGCAAGTGGTGTCAAGATAATGACAGTCAAGAATAATGTAAATAGCCAACTAACAAAATGATAAGATAAAAACGCACGCAATAAATTCTTTTGTCTCACAAATTCTTTTCTATCTTAAAGACAACACTGAGTGTAATGTACTTTTATTGTTGGCGGCAGCGCGTCGGAATTGCAAACCTAATCAGCTAAAATATTTATACTACATATTCGTATATATACAAATAAATTTGATGAGCAGAATTTTAGGAGAAACAAATTTACTTTTCTCGTTTAATTGTTTGAAATATGTTATACTTTTACTTTTAACGTAGGTAGTTCTTTCCTAACGCGGAATGGTAGATTAGCTTGTCGATGATTGTGTCATAGTTTAAGTACATACCTGTTTCTTTGAAGAAATAAAAATATATGTTATGTATCTTGATAAATTTATGCATGGATTGGTTTTTGGAATGAATTAACATTTATATTGAAATCAAATTAAATTAAATAAAAGAACAAGTTTAAGAAACGAGATCAACCCATATGTATGCAGTTAAGGTTTTCAACATATGTATGTACGTATGTATTATGCATATAATATGTGTATGTTTGAATCTATCTACATACCAGTACCGGTAAAATTTTTTCTGTATTTCACTAACCGATTACGAGTACATATTTTTGTCTGAGCCTGCATGATACAGTTTCACTATTCGCGCTGCAAGGCCGCAGTATTTATGCTCAGAATCTTTCGACACTCTTACACAACGATTACGCGTGTATGTATTGAATGTGTAGCATAGTCTAGACTATAGACTATGTTGCTAAATATGCATTTCACTAATTGAAAAGCCAGTTTCATCAAAACTATAAAATTCGAATAGTTCCAATAAACGAACTCGAATTTAATAATTCGGACAACGCAAAAGATTCGTTATCCATTCATCTGATTAACAATTAAGTTATGGCAATTAGTTGTGCTTTGTTTACTTTGCAATATTATTATATAATCTGCATTTCAAGAAATAAAAGACTGATCTTGACATTTTCTGGTTTCTTGTTTGTTTTTAATCAGAGCATAGTTAATGTTGTCTAAAAAAAAAGTGTGTTTCGTCACACGTCTGTGTTTGAAAATCGCATTTCCTTATTTGGTCAGAAAGTGTTCAGTGAATATTGACAATTTGACATGATAATTAACAGAAGGACTATACCTGTATTCATAGTTCTTTATAAAATCAATCGGTTTGTATGTACATTTTTATACACAGTTAGATATGAACAATACGTATATTTAAAAATATATCGGCTTTGTTTGAAAGTAAATGTACAGTGGATTCTTGACTTGAACACGTGCGAAACCAGGGCCGTTCAAGTTATTGGGTTGTTCAAGTTGCTGGATCAAAACAGAAAAATGGTCCTTTTTTGAAGTGAAACTTCTTAATCGACTTCGGAAGGATGCGTTCAACGGTCGCATTATATGGTTGCGTTAAACGTTTAACTACAAATAATTTATACAGAAACCGCATGCAGAGTAAAATAAATGACCACCTTTAAACGACAGACATTAATCGCAACCGAATGTTTGCTGCATCGATCCAATTGGTTACAAACCATTTTAAGTTAGATGGTCGTGCGAGTCAACCATATTTCAGTGGGTTGTGACTTCGGTATGCACGCACGTTCTTTTCATATTTCCTTTTGCTGCAACCCGTCTCGTCCGATTCGATGACCAACATCAAGCAGCGTCGGCCGCGGTTCGTACTTAGATGGGGGACCACTAAAGAATCATCTTCTTACTCGACTTCGGTTGGTTGCGAGGTATGTATGGATGGGTATCAGTAGTGTGGGGAGTAGCGAACAAAGAAGAGACAGCGAAAATTGATTGCGGGGAGTGGAAACATAATGCACATCCGTGCGAGTAGTATTCCCACACATCAGAGTTGTAATATTTTGCATTATTTGGTCTTATTTTGTTTGATTTTGCATTATTGTGCATTTACTGAGTTAATTTTAGTTTATTTGGTACAAAATGTAAGTAAATATTAGGTAAAAAAAAAAATAAAAAATATACGGCGTCAGCAATCCTATACAGAACCAAGCCTAGCTTCTCGCAACCATTTGTGTGTGCGTGTTATTTTTTCCACGAATGGAAGGGACCTACAGTTTTTTTTTTGCTAACTCCGAATGGCGAGTTGAGAAGCTTCTCATGACAAATGATACTCTTTGATTGCTTGTCAGACATTCGAAAGAGGTGGCGACCGTGAAAAACTTTTTTCGGTGTCGGACCCGGGCTGGGATTGAACCCGGGCAGCATTGCATAGTAGTCCAATGCACTAACCACTAAACCATGGTGCTCAAAAGAATGTTTAATAATAAAAATTTGATCAAAAATAAATCGTACGATTACATATGTATGTATGTACTTCGATATCTTTATGTACATTCAGAGGTAAAGAATTGAGGTTGGCACCAAATGGCTTTGCCTGTGTAGATATTTATTTTAATATTAAACAATTAACTTTATCAAGAACAACTGTTTAAATTTTAACACATACTCGTACATACTCGTGTGTAGGTACATATGTACTTTGCTCCAATGAGTACTTTTTAATATACAGCAAGTTTGGTAATCGACGGCAGATTGGATTAAATAAACAATTTCTAATACGCTTTTGCGAAAAGCGAGACACCCTCGACTATCTATGTATACAAACTATTATTAATTAAGATTGGGTAAGATTCTACAGATATGAGTATACAGTGACTCAACCTTTTGATCACATGATAAGTACAAAAATGATTTTTCGTTGTAACTTCTTTATTTATTAAGATAATTCATTGAAATTTTGAGGAGAAAATAATAGTAATGTTGTTATTCAGCAACTGAAAAAAAAACTTAAATATCTTTTTTAATTCCAATATACCACGAAAAAGTACAAAATATGATCAATGTGATCAATTAGTTGACTTTGACAAACGTTTGTAGTTTAATATTCAGTATGACCTCCTTTTGCTCTGAGAACAGCTTGAATTCTTTTTACATAGATTCAACAAGTGTTCTGCACTTGCTAGAGCCTAAACTGCACCAAGCAGTTTGAGTCCGGTCCCACAAATCGCTTGGATTTGGAAAGTCTCCTGGCATTATTGAAATTGCACTTTTGACCTCAACCCAAAGATTTTCGATCGGGTTAAGATCGGGAGAATGTGGTGGCCAATCAAGCGTTTGAAATTGCTTATCTTCAAGTCATGTTTAACCACTTGGGTAGTGTGTTTCGGATCATTTTATTGCTGGAAGATAATGTCCGGCATGGTCTTATTCCAATCATTCAGGCATTTCCGCAGTCCTCGTGCAAGGATGCTGACGTACTGATTGTCATACATTCTCTCTTTAACTTCCACACATTGGCCAACACCTTCCATCACCATACACCCCAATATCATCAAATATCCGCCACCAAACTTAACGATTGATTTTACGTGACGGTACTGGGTTGCTTCATCAGTCTTTTTCTAGGTCCATTAACAACCATCAGAGCCAAAACTCGACCACACTTCCCTTGCCCAGTCACTAATCGTATGAGTTGAGTATTTTTCTGTGAACTCTAGCCTGAGTTTTTTATGTCGTTTTGTCAACATTAGTTTTTTCACTTTCACACGTCCGTGTAAACCGTTTTTGCGTACAATTTTCGAAACAGCATCTGTTGATACAACTATTCCGTCACTTTGTCGCAAATCTTTGTTCATTTGGGCTGCATTTTCGTGCACTCCGTACTTTATTTGTCTCAAAATACGGTTTCGTACAAGAGAATTTAGGATGGGTGTCTTACCGGGCTTTGTTTTTTACATCTTCAGACTTGAATTTTTTTCTTATTTTTGTGATGGAACCCCATGAAAATCCAGCTTTTATAGAAATTTCACGGTATGTGCACTTACTATCAATAAGCATTTCGATTTCTTCTATTTTAGAGCAGCATAGTTCTTTCATCTGATCTCGAAACAAAACAAACGTAAACAACTTAGCAAATGCAAAAATAGTACATTTTTTTACCTTTTACCGGGTTCAATATAACAATACTAAAATAATATTTGAAAAAAATTTCAACTTCTCCAAGTTTTACTGTACTACGGTCACACCCAATGCACAATCGACACTGTCTCAATCTCAACTAATTGATCACATGCTTTCGAGAATAGATTTCCGAAATTCTCCGAAATCTAACGGTACATTTTTTTTTTATTTTTGCGTATTCTTATCTAGAACATCAGTAACTATACTTCGTCAAAAATTCTTTGCATTAACATATTTAGATTCAAAAGTTACAACTAAAAAACCCATTTCCTTTTCATCATGTGATCAAAAAGTTGAGTCACTGTATGTACCACACATATGTATGTATGTATCTCCAAATGATTGCCGCGCATTCGAGATTAGCAATTATTTTTATTGTGAATCTCTTCTTATGAAGAAGAAGGAAAATTTAATAACAAAACATAAAAAAAAAATTTCATCAGTATATGCATGTACTATATGTATGCACTTGTACATATATGTATGTATATATACATATATGTGTATTTCTCTTATTTGTTTACAACACTGAAATTCGGAACTTTATGAGAAACTTCATAGTAGTAGTCAATGCTGCCAAATTAGCGCTTTTAATATCAATTTAAATCTGTTAACTTATTCATTTAAGATCTATCATTACTAGCATAACATTTTTGGCAAAATACAAATAATTTTCTCACAAGAGTTTTCATTTGAATAGAATAGCAGATTCTGCAACCTGTCAAAAAAAATGCGCAGATGAAATTGACAGATGAAAAGTAAAAACTACGCCATTAATAAAAAAAATGTAACGATACACGATTCAACGATACATTGGAAGTCTTCAAATGCACTTCAAAAATGGTGAAAACTTCGCTGAACCAGTTCGAAAAGTTAAAAGTTTTCTCTGTCGACCTGTTCTCGCCCAGAAATTGTTAAATTGTTGTGCCAAAAAAACTGGAAATATTGTTTCTATAGCTCGAATTTCGGCAGAAACCTAGGTTTTTCGATTCCCCATTGGACTCAGGCCAATTACAAACAGCATTCTACCGCATCAAGATTTGGTACATAAAGCCGATAAGGTTCAGTTGAAGCAATAATTTCCACCTCCCGACCATCATCAGCATTGTAACATTGCCAGTTGATGTTGGAAATTCAAGAAATTGATTAAGAACCTCAACAAAAACTCATTCTGAGCGATGAGGCATATTTCCGTCTTCAAGGTTTTTTAATAAATAAAATCACATTTTTGGGTTCAGAGACTCCAAGAATGATTGTTAAAAAGCCTCTCTATCCACAATGTGCGGTTTTTGGGCATCATTGGGCCTTATTTCATCAAAAATGAAGCGCTGCGGCTGTTACCGTCAATGGCAATGGCTGTGTGACTTTTTTCGCTCGGACAATGTGAAAGAGCAGGTTTATTCCACCGCTCCCCAGTCAGTTGAAACACTCAAAACTAACATGGTAAGATCCATGACATTATCAATGAAATAGAGCCGCAAATGTGTTGGAAAATTAGATCAAAGAGCCTGGGTGTGAAAGAGAGGTTGTGGGGGTCAAGTAGCTGATACAGTGGATTCCGCTTATTTGGGACACTTCGGTCCAGACCGATTTTGTCCCAATTAAGCAGCTGCCCCAATAATGCGATGTGTCAAACAAGTAAAAAACCAATCTGTTCTGTTGTGTTCTTGACCATTTGTCCCAGTTAAACTTACGCAATGTATTTGTTATGAGGTGAGAAATGTTCGTACATCAAAAGTTCTCAAGTTTTCCGATAGATGGCGCTGGAACACCAACATTTCAAAACCATCTGATTGAGCTGAAACTTACAGAATATATTTGTTATAAAGGGAGAAATGCTTGTAAATCAAAAGTTTTCCGTTAGATGGCCATGAAAACTAAAATCTCAAAATTAAATAAATTTTGGAAAGTTATCTTAAATCCAAATAGATTTGTCGGCATTTAAATCTCCACCAGAGTTATTACTATGTATTTACAAAAAGTCACTTGAAAAAATTTCATTACATTTATGACATAAACACTTTTTTCAGTGGGTGTAGCGAAGCGCACCGGGTAACCACTAGTTGACTTATAAAAAGCATTTCTTATCTCATAAAAAATACAGTCAATCACATAGGTAAGTATACAGTACGGTATATAAGGTTTATCGAACAAAAATAAACACTCAGATAAATTTAAACAAAATAAGTAATACGAGTATGTATTTTTTTAGTAACTATTCCAGGCACTTTATATAAAAAGTAAAAGTAAAACAAAACAAAGTAACAAAGATATTAAAATTAAACGAAATTAATAAAAAAAAAAAATCACAAAAGTAAGTATACACCTCAAAGAAAAAACAAAAAAAGACAAGATATTGAAGTAAGAAATGAAATTAATACCTAGCAGGATATCCTTTAGAGTTAATAACAGCGTTTATTCTGGACGGCATTGAATTGACGAGCTTTTGGGTCACGTCGGGCCTATATTGGCCCATTTTTCTTGAATAATGGTTTCAAGCTGATTTTTCGTTCGACTATAATGTTTTTGTATTTGGTGTTTGAGGTGATCCCACAAGTGTTCAATAGCATTCAAGTCTGGTAATTGGGTTGGTGTTTTAAGCTGGTTACGTATATGGTATAGCAGCCATTCTCTAACTATTTGAGAACTGTGCTTAGGGTCATTATCTTGTTGAAAGACGAATGACCCTTCCAAGGCCAATTTCTGCGCACTCTGATGGAGATTATGTTTGAGGATATTTGAATATTCAAAATGATTTATGTTTCCTTCTACAAACACCAAATAACCCACGCCAGATGCCGCCATACCATTACGTTATCACCACCATGTTTTATGGTTCCAGCCATATTTTCTGGATTCAACTTTATATTCGGTTTTCTCCTAACCTTGATGCGCCCATCCGAACCATAAATGTTGAATTTGCTTTGTCTGTAAATATAACTGTGTTTAAAAGGTAGTATCAACTCGCTTTTTACGATTCACATAGGTGACAAAAGGTTTTTTCCTGATAGATCAACCGTTATACCCAACATCGCGCAAGACACGGCGAATAGTTTGGAGATTGTATACTGCTTTTCTGCTTCTTTGATAATCTCTGCTTGTAGTTTTGGGGTACTTTTTTTTTTAGGATCATTCCTTACTTTTCGGACACTTTTCTACTTCAGTAAAGGTACAGGGGCGTCCACTTCTAGCCCGATTTTCTATTGTACCGGAGGTTTTATTTTTTTTTTCTAATTTTTTTTTTTTTACCGTGGCAGGGACTTTGTCGACTAGTTTCGCCACTTCTCGGATGGATTTCCCTTCCTTAAAAAATGTTATCACCAAATTTTTAAGCTCAATTTCCACGCTGTGCCATTCCTGGTAGACGCATTGAAATTCGTTATCGAAATTATCTAAACTGAATAATTTCTACTCACCGTATATATTTCTAAAACAATTCAATTGAAAAAGAGCAGATTTATAACAACAAGTGTTTACTGACCCGTGTTTTGTACTCAAATACCATGAATGTATACTTACTTTTGTGGCGTTGTTTTGGTATTTCGTCAGATAAAAGTGATTCTCCTCTAGATCCTAGACAAGTTATACCGTTATTTTTACTTTAGATCAACTGTGCAAATGTCAAACAATAGAGGTCAGACGGATAATGGTTCAAACGAAATACACTGTTTTCTTAAGACTTTTGGTAAACTCACATAAGTGTATACTTACTTTTGTGATTAACTGTATGTATTTTTTCAGAATCTAAAATAAAACCCCCTATCGGAAAACCCTTAATGAAAACTTATTTTGGTGGAATGGTACCTAAAGAAAGGGAAATTATATTTATTCCACAACAAAAACAAAACATAAAGAATGATTTATAAGTCATAACACAAAAAAAGATAAAACAAAAATTAATGTGAAGATTTACGTGAAAAGAAGATACGATTATGTGCTGTTTGTGAAAAATTTAATAAATTGAATACTAAAACGAAAAGCAAAAAATGAAGACACAATAATAAAGAAAAACATATTAACAATTTCTTTCACACTTCATCACTAGGCTATTAGCAATTAAAACGAGCATCAGACACAACATAGTCTGACAGAAGCAAACATTCAAATAAGACTCACTTCAAGCCGGGTAGCCATCGTGAAGGATGAGAGTTAGGCACTTATAATACTTACACATTTCAGCTGTTAAATTATAATTTTTAAAATTGTTATTTTACTATGTATGCATGTATCTATGTCTAATCCAATTTCTTAATTGCCTCACACGTTCATTTCATGACATCACACGAAGCCACTACCTACCTACCGACTCTGTCGAGTCAGCAATTAACTAAAGATCGTTTTCGTTCTCGGGAGTACGTACGGTACGGTATACTTATTAATTTATGAAGCCAGCCATCTAATTTAGTTTTAATTCACTTTGCCGGCGGCGCATTTAACAAAACAAAGGTTGACTTTTACTTTCTACGAAATTGTGTCAGAAGGTTTTCACTTTTGCATCTTGCTACCGCTAATATGATAATATTATAGCGGAATAAAGAGACATTTGAATTAGAATTTAAGATTTTGTGTTTAGAAATCCGCTTATTGAGTTGAAATTCGTTTTATTGCGACCTCGTATGGGACAGATAAATTTGATAAACAGTATTTAGTTGTTAAATGAGAATTTTGTTGCACGCACTTTATGTTAACAAGGTTTTAGTCCTGACAGCGGAAAGAGCGAGCGGTTTTCATTAAGATCAATAGTCCAACGTCTACAAGTACGTTTCACCGGCAGCCAAATGCGCGCAATGAACAGATACAATGCCATCAACTTATGACAATAGATAGATAGGTAGATATATATTTATATAATTGTATTCATTTCTAACTTAAAACTAAAGAACAACAATAAGAGTTAGCTAATATTAACTGGAAGAGAATAAATAGTGGTCATTCTATAACAATTTGAACGAAATGTCCTGAGTTAGTGTTGAATGATACTTCAAGTTTATTTAAATAATATAATAGGATTCTGATGTGGGGTGACAATCAGTACAATCAAGAAAAAAAAAAAAATATAAAAATTTAAGAATAAAAAAAGTAAATAAATCAATTTCATAGATACAATCCAAATTACAATAAATGAGATTATATAAAGGGTTTTCCAATAAGAGGTGTTATTTTGGTATTCAAAGAAAAATGCCATTTTTTGAGATAAATGATCGAATATTTATTTCATAATAAAGAGGAAGGTATGCCGTTAATAATGAAAAACAACATCAGCCTAATGGCCACCACGAGCACGCATACAGGACCATATCCTTTTCATGAAATTTTCCATAACCAAATCGCAAAGTGGCTGCCCTGTGTCCTCGATAGCCTCACGAATTTTATCTTTGAGGTCTTGAATCGACGCTGGGCTGTTGGCGTAGACCTTATCTTTCACGTGGCCCCAAAGTAAGAAGTCGCAAGGTGTTAAATCACAAGATCTCGGTGGCCAATTGTGATCACCTCTTCGAGAGATAACACGGTCCGGAAACTTTTCCCGTAAAAGATCAATGGTTTCGTTGCTTGTGGGGCACGTAGCGCCGTCTTGTTGAAAGTAAACGTTGTCCAGATCAATACCATCCAACTCCGACCATAAAAAATCATTAATCATCTCTCGATAGCGCAATCCATTCACCGTAACTGTTGATCCAACCTCATTTTCGAAAAAGTAAGGTCCAATGACCCCGCCGGACCATAAACCGCACCAAACAGTCACACGTTGAGGATGGAAAGGCTTCTCAACAATAACTCTTGGGTTTTCCGAGCCCCAGATGCGACAATTTTGCTTGTTGACGTAGCCACCGAGGTGGAAATGGGCCTCATCAGTCAAGATGATTTTTCGATGGAATTCCGGATCATTTTCATGCGTTTCAAGGACCCAATCAGCAAAGGCACGACGTTGTTGATGATCGGCCGGCTTGAGTTCTTGTGTTAACTGAACTTTAAAAGCCTTAAGACCCAAGTCTTTATGCAAAGTACGGTGTAATGACGTTTGTAGAATGCCCAATACCAAAGAACGACGAGGAATGGACAAACCTGGGTTTTCTTCAACACTTTGGGCTACAGCAGCAATATTCTCAGTTGTTCTTGAGCGACGTGCACGGGTTTTATTCTTCACATCACTAACTTGTCCCAACAGCTCGAGTTTTTTCACACAATTTCTGTATTGCGGTCCGATAAGGTGCTTCACGACGACCAAAAAATGCTTTAGTTTTGCGAACTGTGACTGTAAGATTTTCACCATTTTTGTAGTAAATTTTAATAATTTCAATGCGTTGTTGAAGCGTGTATCGTTCTATTTTTAGTAATGGCGCAGTTTTTACTTGTCAAATGTCAAAGAATAAAAGCTTCAAAAGTGACAGCTACCGAAATAGCGGGCCATTCACAATAACACCTTTCATTGGAAAACCCTATATAAAAGATAATTTATAAAAGAAAGAAAAAATCATAACAAAAATATAAATCTTATAAGATGCTTATATAAATTTTAACAACATTACCGATGCTGAATTTTAGGATATGATTCTTAACAAAGATTCAATGCTTGTAAGGTCCATGGTAAATAACCACTTTTTTACTTTTATTAGGAATGAGTGAAAGTTATAAGTAATTCGGATTAAGTAAGGTAGTTTATTGAAATTGGTTGGGGTTGTAAGATCTTGGAGGGCGTGGGATCTTGACCCCTTTTGGCCAACAAGCAAAAATCATGCCAGTCCTTGCATCATGGAGTTTTTGACGCTGCGAGATATTTTTCTATACCCTCCCTACCTTGGTTACCTGACTCGCCTCCCTGTCATTTGCTATTTTCATCGAACTATCAAAACTGTTTGTAGAAACAACCATGAGTTGGCGTGTTCCTTCGCTTTAAGATCTTCAAATTTTCGTTTCAGCTAATTCAGTCATTTGTCAAGTAATAAAGCGTTTTAAAGTGTACCCAATGTAATGCACGAAAGCGTCTGTATCAAATGATCTTTATAAAAACTTCTTTCTCACTTAAAGAGCTCTGATGAGATGGCTACATGTGCCCGCCATACGTACGCCTTACTTCGGAAACATTGTAACCTTATTTCGAGCCTCATCCCACCAACTTTCACTGACATGATAGTCTTATAGCAAAGCAACCAAAGACTTTGATTTCGATGCCCACCTATGAGATGTGTGCATGGATTTCGTAAACTTACCCGGAGTGCATTTAATGTCAATGCGACGCACAGTGAACCGTTTCATACATGGTAGACGTAAAAAATTCGAATGAAACTTCTATCGGCTCTATTCAGTCCCTTATGATATAATAATGCTTAAAATTTGATTTTTTTTAAACAATTAACTCATTTTGATCAGATGTTCAAGGTCATATGTACATATATAGTACCTAATCGTACACATTAGTATGTACTGTTTTAAAAAAATCGCAAAATATATATTTTTTTGTCAAATAATCATATGACATAAAACAATGTATTTGCAACGGCGTTAGGTCTTATCGCCCAAAACCATAACACCCGAATTGAAAAATGTAATTTCGTCCAAAGAATTGCTAAACATTTTGTTGTTGTAAAATTCACGTTAATTTGGTTGATGTAACATTGGTTTTGGGGGCAATGACATTAATGGTCAAAACGCCCAAACAAATAAATGCCATACCGCCCAAAATCTGGCACATCACTCAAAGTCAAGAATTAAAACGTCGCAAAGCTCACATGTTATGACAAATGGCCCAACAAATTCCTTGAAAAAAAAACTTTAAAACCAGATTTTTAAAGCAAATTAAATTAAGCCCAAATTTTATTTCGGCACATTTTGGAATACTCTAAACTTGTTACAGCATTTTGATTACTACAAAAAAGAAAGCACACGAAGCAGATTTAACCCTCTACCGCATGAATTATTATGCGTGGAAGCAAAAGCTGAAAAAACAGTTGGAATAGCTTCTTTTAGTTATTCTTTAGTGAAATTTATTAAAAAAAGTAAAAAAAAATATTTAGTTTAAAAAATTAAAATAGTAATTAAACTAATGAAATGAGTGGTTTTTTAACAATGAAAATAGATTTATAATTTAGTTCATTAAGTATTTCCACTAAAATATATCTTTAAATCGATTGCACTTACCGATAAAACACAATTAATTGCACATAGAATTTATTTTTATTGTCACTCTTTTTTCAATGCGCGATGTACTTAAGTACAAATGAGGAAATCGCCGACAGGCGCTATCTGACAAATATGAAAAAGTACCGTTTTCTGTCGACGCAACCGTACCGCGTGACGCGGAAAATGAAGAAAATGTCATAACGCCCCAAACGTATTTTTGCATTTTGAGTGCTATCGAGAAGAAGTATAGTATCTTATGATAAAAACGTCATTCATAACCTCCGAAAGCTATGACATAGCGCCCAAATTTCTATGTTTCTATATTTCAAATTTCAAATTTCAAATTTATTTATTTAAACATCAATATAGCATTTTAAGACTATTCGTCTTTTTGAGTAAAACTACAGTACAAAAATATTTAATATAAAGCTTTAATTTACTAGTGTCTAATCGCTAAGCCCTAAATCCCTACTGATATTAAATTTGTTATATGTTTATATGTATTATGTACATGAAGTCAATTACAATTTCAGAAAAAAAAGAATAAAAAAAAAAAAAAAAGTTAAGTTAATTACTGGCTATTAAAATATTGAATTAGGTCCCTCTCGAAGCCGCCCCTGCCGTTCACTTTCCTTATATTGGAGGGAAGTGAGTTCCACAGTCTGATGGAATAGACAAAAAATTGCTTTTTAGTTATGTTGTATCTAAATCTTGGTAAAATCAGAGCCATACTTCTGCCCGAATTAGCAAACTGCAACCTTTGGGAAAGGTACTGAGGACTTTGGTTTAACTTAAGGTCGAATAAAAACATTAGAATCTTAAATTTTAAATAATTCTTCAAAGACATGTTGAAGACATTGTGCGTATATTCGGAGACATGATCAAATCGTCGTAGATTGCAAACAAACCGCACAGTATTGTTGAATGCAACCTCAAATTTACGCTGGCTTAAACTATCTAGGTCACAAAAAACAGGATGCGCATAAAAGAGAATCGTTAACAAAAGTGATTTTATCAACATCATTTAAGTCTGAACTGGAAGGCGCTTCCCTAGCAGATAGAGAGAACGCAGTCCGCCATAAACTTTTCCTACCGAGTATGCAACGTGATTATTCCAACTAAGCGTTTGGTTAAAAATTACTCCAAGATTTTTTACGGATCGGCAGTATATTATTTCTGCGCCATTTATCTCAATTTTAGGAAAATATGATGTGTCAATAGCCTTACGAGAAATAACTATAGCTTGACTTTTTTTGGAATTCAACCTTAGTTTGTTTTTTTCTGACCACTGAGCAACAAGCCATAGATCTTCATTAATTCGTGCTGTTGCATCTTCAACTAATCCCAAGGGATAGCTTAGGTGAATTTGCACGTCATCTGCGTACATTTGAATTTTACAATGTTTTAGTACTTGGGGCAGATCATTGTTGAACAGAGTAAAAAACAAAGGTCCCAGAATAGATCCCTGTGGGACACCTGCATTAGTTGCTATAAGCTATAGCAACAACAAATACGAGTATCTTGAGCGTTATGACATTAGACAATTACTTTGGGCGATATGTCATTCCATTTGGGCTTTGCGACGCTATATACCTTAGAATTTTGGGCGATGTGTCGGTTTTTGGGCGTTATGACATTTTTCAATTTGGGCGTTATGGTTTTGGGCGATAAGACCTAACGCCATTTACAACAATATGTTTAATCTATTATGCTTGATAGCTTAGAAGATGAATACGGTCAGTATGATTAACTATGCAAATTTCCTGACTCTTAGTGGCTTCTGGTGTTTATGAAACTTCTTTCACTACATCCGCCTTTTTTCGACTAGCTAGCCCATGGCAGCCGATTCTAAAAGGTCACGAACTTTGGTACCCTTGAGTATTCGCCACAATCATCAAATTGTTTGTTCCGCGGCTTTCATCAATAATTCTTTCATGATGAAAGATGACTGCAATTCCAGTTTAATCTCTTACGATAATATCGCTCTACTCTAGCCAATTTTTATATTTTGAGAGGAACCTTTCTCTACCCAAACCTGCTGACTTCCAATTTCAACCAAAATTTGTCGATATAAGCCGGATTTTTTCTTTAATTAGCTCAACTTGGCGCTTATTAACTTGCGGCACACTCATTTTATTTATAAGACATTCTAAAAGTTTTTCATTCCGGCAAAATTTTGAATTTGAGCACCAAACCCCTTGCGAGAAAGACTTAACTGTGTTCCTAAAAAAAAAATTAAGAAATTGCCATGCAAATCCATGCGAAGCGAGACGAATACGGTTTCCAATACATGATATCCAAAGCTAATGAAAAACAAAAATTTAATCGCGACACAAAGGTATACTCATAAGTAGGTTATCCAAAAAAGTTCCAAATCTATAATTTGTGAACACTAAAATGCTTCAGAATTTTGTTATTTCTCTTTTTTCGTAAATGGACTACATATATGATATCCTAACTACGTAGACAAAGCAGTACATATCCTCTAAATGATTTACCTAAATTTGCAAAGCTAGCAAGGTGCCATTCGTAGTCAACTAATTATTTAACTTTAATGCGAGATTTCTCTGGATTGAAACAACCTAAGAGTTGTCTTAATGTAGTTTCGACATCAGTGGACATCTGTTATTGATTAGAACTGCAAAAAAAAAAAAATGGTAAACTCCATCCGCTAGTCTACATTTTGGATGACACAGGGCATATTGTTGGCTTAGTTTCATTAATGTGTGCAATTATGTATCTCGTCCTTCAGCTCTGGAATGTTTGCTTATCTTTCTAATTTCTCCAAAGAAATAAGTCCAAGCGTGACAAATCACATGATCTAGGCCGCCAATTAAGATCACGATTTCGGGAGATCATTGAACTTTTACGGCAAACAAGTAATTGTTTCGTGTAACAAGTGGTACCATCCTATTGGAACCACATATTGTCCACATCCATAGCCTCCAATTACGGCCACAAAAATCCATTATCATTACGCGATATCGTATTCGTGTTCGGATCGAAAAAGTCACGATCTGCATTTTTGTTTTGAGCTCCCACATTTTCATTTAGACTTGAAAAATCTTTACGCATTTTTCGATTGTGTACGTGTTCGATGCATGGATGCTCAACTTGTAATGAACTCACGATGGGAAATGTCAAAACTAGAAGTAATAAATATTTTACGTTAAGACGTATTTCCTTATCTGAATGGGGAATCCCTATTGGGTCACCCGTTATAAAGCGGTTGAAATTTTTCATGTTGACTACTTGTACTGTTTACTATGCGATACTATTTGAACTGTAGGAATGTCTAATGTCAATACAATAAAATAACTTAAAAATCGGAAGCTTTTTAATAATTTTCTAACAGAGCAGTTTTCCAAAATTGTCTATTCCGGTAACTTTATATCCGATACCAATTTTTTTTTAACAAAATATACATGTACATACGTATGTTAGTTGTCACTGATCGATTAAAGCTTTTATATAGAATTCATATTTTGGTAGTTACACTTCATAAAGTTTGGGCTCGAATCTTACCCTCTGTTTAATTCAATTTTGTTTAAATATGGCAAAATCGCTGATCAATTTTGTTAATTATATATAATGTAACAAATTCTGTTTTTGGTTTAATCTCCACGATGCGATTGTGAGGTGTAGGTAGTAGGTATGTACAATGTACATCGCTAACGTTTACATTGAGCTGGTAGAAATTACTTTTATACTTCAGTTCAAACTATCGGCAGGCAAATTTTGATCTGGGATTGATAAATCTTTATTTGACGATAGTATTATGATTTGATTTTGTATTTAATTATTTATTTTAGTGTGAACTCGGTACTGCAAAAACCACTCATTTTCAAATGTGCAGCTGTAACGAACTCGAACGAGTTAAGTCTCTATGTGGTGTATCGACATTGTTATATGTAAGTCGAAAATTTTCACAAGTTGGTAGCCTCTTAATTAAGTAAGTAAATAAGTAAACACAATAAACCTTTATAAGTGCAGTGGTGGAAAATGCGAAATTAATTATTTGCAAATACTTACCCATTATCTTCGAGATTTAATTGTTTCTATTTTCTGTTTATCATTTTCTGTTTATGCGATTAAATTATTTTCCATTTTCAAATAAAAATCTATAATTACTTTATTTCAATAAAAAGAAAATATAATAAACAGACAATAAAATTGTGACAACTGCTTTAAAAATGGCGCACACCTGCTTTCGAAAATTGATTTTTTTAAGTCAATACTCTACTACATTTAATCGAATATAAACCGTTTACTATTTAATCAAGTCAATGTTTACATACTCAATCTGGAGACCGGGATGGCACTTCTCTTTCTTGAAATATTAAAACTTCATTTTGATTATGTTATAAAAGTTATGGAGATGGAACTGGCAAAAATAGTTCTCTAGCGCCTACTTTCAACAAGAAGGAACTGCGTGGATGAATGGAATAAGCTAGCAAGTAATTTTGGGTTCAACCTAAGTATTCCGGTAAATGATCAAAAGCAATAACTCTGTAAATTCTGAAAATTTTGGAAAAACAGGAAACATCCTTTGTAACAGACTCATATAGCAGCAGGAGCTAAGTCATCGCAACATATAGCGAATTGTAGTTTTTTAAAGTACAATTTAAAAGAAGACATATTTTATAAATTGTATAATAACTAAACTGAGAAAATAAACGTTGTATTCAAAATAAAAGGTGAAATTAGATATGTTATATGCCACACAATCCTGATTTTCCAATCTTATGTGAAGAAGAAGAGAAGATGTGTTTCATATCGTACGACGTTCTTTAGATCAAAGATACTACGGTTGGAGGATACGATTCGTATATTGAACGGTGTAACCACGTTCAGTGCTACATAAATATGCAGATATTTTCGGGCAAACTTGTTTTTGATTTGCATACAGAATCTAAATATATAAAAAAAACGACAAGGACCTCCGCTGCATGGAAGTGCACAAGGAACATTAATATGTCTTTGTAGTTCTTTTTTTTTAAATCATTTACTATACTAAAATAATCGTAAAAGGTTTTGAGAAAAATTGAGAGCACGGCTATACTCTCAAGTCTCAACATCATCGTTTCATTTCATGTGTCGTTCTTTTCAGTTAGTTAGCAGCAGTCCGTGAGGACCGCAGTGTCTGTATGCCGAGTATTCGTACATTTTTCCCGCACGGGGCTTATTGGCTTTGCCATAGACGGGTTAAAATAGAAAAGAAACAAAAAAAACAACAAAACCAAAGTAAACTACTTTTTGTTTTGTCATCACGATTGAAATTTCTATTAGAATAAAAAATAAACCGCCCTTGTTGAGAAACAAACCTGGGACCCATAACATGAAAAACCGACACGCTATATACTGAGACACCGCCCTATTACAAATCACTATCCAATTTCTCATATGTTTCTCTGGTAACAGTTTTGAAACGCACGAATTTGCAAACAAACATCAAGCGGTTGGACATATTAATGTCAAAACGAAAGCATAACCCGGTTGTATCGAAGACAACCTTACTTGATTTTTGTTGAAACTCCTTGACGAAATGATACCTAAACAATTCTATAAATTAAATTACTCAAAATCATAAGAACGTAACCTTGTCTGGCATATCAACGGTTCCAAGATGCGGAATAGATTCAGTTATAAATTTTTTTATGGGTAAACTGTACCACCTGAAGTGCAGAATTCCATCAAACTAATGACGCTTTCGTCTCCCCGCACCAGATATCGAAGTTATTACAGAAACTAAATAGCGTCTAAAAAATCTTCTTTATAGACAATTTGAAAAAAAAAGAACATTCTTTAGCTTTTTTTAAGCAAAGCGTAAAAGTTTCGTCATCCAAGTGAGTTATTGCATTTATTCGTGATTTGAGTTTCAAAAAGGCAATAAATAACCAGAACCACATTCTTTCGGTATTTTAATTTTACCCGAAGATAAACTGGAATGAGATATTATTTTGACTGTAATCTTCCGGCTTCAAACTAAAAGATCGCACTTTGTTTTATAATAGATTTTTCAACTTTAAGTCTGAAGCTGAAATCAGTATTTTGTTGTTTTTTATAGCTCACAGCAGAGTTTGAAAATGATTGTGCTTTATTTGTTCAGACAATAAGAGTGGAAAGAAACTTTTTAATTTGATATTAGAAGCATATACCACACCTTCTCGAATTCGCTTTTAGGGAGGAGGAGTTACATGCACTACCGGTCATTGGATATCCCCATTTAAAGATTCGACATAAATAATAATGATGCAGCGGTAATATTTCTTCGGATGTATTTTTAAATAATTTATTTTCACTGTGTCTCTCGTTACGCCATCAGGTCAAAAAGTAGTGAAGTAAAAGAGGGAAATCACCATTTTCTTGATTACCTTCATCTGTAAAAATAAAAGAAAAAACAATTTTTTTTAAATGTTTTTATAATTTTTTCTTATTGTTAATTATTAGTAGGTCCTCCGATATTGCGTCTATTTCCTAAAGATCTATTTCGAACTGTCTTCATTCTGCGTAAACTTTTCTCGACATCCAAACATTTTCAATTAGATTCAGATCGGGAGATAGAGGTGGCCAATCCATTATGGTTGCTTGTAAACCACTGTCATACATGTGCTGCCGTGTGGATAGCTGCGTTATGCTGCTGGAAAATCCAACGTTGACGCTCGAACATTTCGTGGAAACTAATTGTTTGCGTTTCAAGAAGTTCGATGTGATCCGCTGAGTTCTGCCGACCTTCTAAGATAACGAGATCCATTGCGCCATGAAATGAAATCACAGCCCATATCATGACGGAACCAACAGCAGTGTGACAACGGGACAGGAAGAACTCTGATCTCCTCAAATCGTGAGGGCCATCCAAATTAATTTCTTTCTCGTTGGAAATAATGACGGCTTCCCATTTTCCTTCCAGATTAAATAAGCCCGGAAAAATTCCAATACACAATTTTTATGGTGCTGAAGTAAATATGGCTTTTTATTCGGTTTTTGTCATCGGAGATACTTTTTGAACACTCTATGAACTGTCCGGACACTGGCCGAATTTCCAACTTTCTTTCTCCTTTAATTTGCGAGCAGTTGTAGCAGAATTTGAAGCTCCGCGGAAAATGGACCTTCTCTTTCTGTTGTCGCACTTGCTGTGTGGCCTATTCGGTTTTCCCCATAGTTTGTGGATCTTTTAGATAATTGTTTACTGTCCCAAGATCTCGACCAATTTTTAGCAATTTCTCGGTTAGAATATTTTTCAACATTGAAAGCAAGAATTTTGCCAATTTCAAAATTTGTTAGGGTTTTACCTCGACCCATCTTCTAATGCAACGAAAACAAAAACAATTTTAGTAAATAAAAAAGAACACAATATTATTAACTATAAAGGACGTTGCACTTTTTGTAAATAAACTGATGAGGAGGGTAATCAAGTGTCCCTGTTAAAGCAAGCAAAAACCCGAAAATGGGGATTTCCATTTTTACTTAACACTATTTTTTTTAAATTTGCTATCAGGTACGAGAGACAGGTCTGTCGTTTGTAAATTATCGTTTTATGTTTACTTATTAAAATTTAAAAATCAGTTTAGGATTAAATGTATGAATAAAATAAATTTATAATGAAAACTTGTTGTTAGTTTATTATCTAAGCCAGATTCGTGGTGTGGTTAGATATCTCCGTATTTGGCTCGTCCAGTACCTGTATTTTGCTAAACATATACGTAGATGCTAGTCTCGCTAAGGCTAAAATGGCCTTTTCTCTGACAAGAAGGCTGTTTCACAGCAGTCAACTTGACTCCAGGGTGAAGGTCATTTCTTACGTTGCCCTAATCAGACCAGTTATAGCTTATGGTTGTCCGGTTTTGTTTAATGTGGGGCCTTTCTATATGGAAAAGATTCGGGTGTTTGAGAGGCAGTGTTTTAGGACCTGTCTCAGATTGTACAGAACACCAAAGTCCCAGTGCATAAAATATTATCCCAACAAGGTCATATACGATGGGCCACAACTGAACAGGATTGACAATTTCCTCATTAGGGCGATTCGAAGGCATATTGCCAGGGCGATGGCCAAAGACAATTGCCTGATCTTCGGGGCTTACTACCCCAATAAAATGTACCATAAGAGTACGCTCCTATCGGGCTTTATCCCACCAAAGGTATTTCTCCATATTGATGCTCCGGTATTTTACCACCGCCACCGCGGTGCGCGAGATAAGCGGCTCATCCACGGCGGGTACGACGCCAATGCTCATAAGCTTCTCCGTTTTAGCACCGCAGTTGCGGACCGGGATAAAGGGTATACCGAAAAGAAATACGCTGAATTTTGTTGGCTTATTGAGGAGGATGACTCGCTCTCTCAGGTCGGTGCGTTACTTTTGTAACACTTACTTACTTAATTAGTTGGCGCTACAGCTCGAGGTGAACCTGGGCCACTCCAATGTTTAGTAGCCCAACGTTACGGGTGATGAGGTCCCTTCTAGGAACATATTGAAATAAATGAATTCGTCACTTTGAATATTCTAAGTGAGCTTATCAAATTTCTTAACAATTAACGCATTCCTTACTCATGGCTTTGTGTTACTATTTGCATGACTTACACAGTTCTATGAGCGATAAATTTCCGGTTACTACGCTTTCGTATATACATGCATATATTAGTTGCTAATCAAATGTTAATGAATAATTTAAATTTAAAAATATTTTCTAAATAAGCGCTGATTCACCTTTTGTTCGCATTCTTTCAGGTGTGCGAAAGCAATCCAATGACATATGTAGATAATCAACAAACTGACACAAGCACAAATCACAGCTTTACTCCGAAATCGAAAGTTTCCAGAGATGGCAACCCAAGTCAGGTGTATAAGCCGCGATCGAGTGCCGCTGTGCTGACAGAAGAATTAAAATTACAACAATCATCAAATCCTAGCCATAGCGGTCAGCATTTTAAGTTGAATCGTGCCAGTGGTCCCCTGCGTCCATCTTCAGAAGATACGAGTAGTATCCGAAACTCGGGGAGTAACTTTACGCACTCGCATAGGATTGCGGACGGAGGTATTTATATTATAAGTGGAAAAAATACAAACAGCACTCCATCGACGATGGAGCGAAAAAATCACATGGTTTCACAAAACACCGCAAGTTATTCATCGGCCACGGGAATGTCGTCTGTGTCATCAGCAAATGGCATCGGTAGCGAAAGTAGTCATAACACAAACGATGTGATATCGGAATGCCAAAGTAACTACGCTGGTAACGAGGTAGCCAATGGAGATTTTCATTTTGTAACAGCTGCCGATTCTTCTCCATCGAAAAATCTTTCGAGCAGTGGCAGTTTTAATTTGAAGAGTGGATCCACTGCGAAACTACTGCCAGCAGGAGACGAAGACTCTAACACACAGGTGAGAGTTTTGTTCTTTTTTTTAATAATTATTTTCTGAAGTGTTATTTTATTGGTTATTTTTATTATCGTAAAGAGTGTCCCAAAAATTCATTTTAATAGAAAATACTGGTTTTCAATTAAAAATTATAAATTTTTTATTGATTCATAAAGTATACAGTATAGGTATATCCGGTAAATTACCGTTTTATATAAATGTTTTGTTGATATGGCAATCAATTGGCCCCTGTAAGCCGTGGGTGGTTGGCATAACCCTTAGACCAGTGGTGCCCAATCCGTAGCTCGCGGGCGCCTGGTAGCCCGCGGCCTGTTTTCTAGGCGCCCGCGAGCTCTAAACTAAAATCTTACTAAATTACGCCGTATGAATCTTGCGAAGTACAACAAGTGGAGCTATTTCACCAGCTACAATCTTAACTCGCAAGGCGTTTTGACAACATGTTCTATATGGAACCTCTCTTTATTTTTGTCAAAAATCCATTCATCAATATCGATATTTGACAACTAGCTTCATTGATGACTCATTGCTTCATCAATATATATGGATAAAAGACATAAATCTAAGCATTTGCTAGGAGAATTCCAAGTCTGCTTTTTACCTGACTCAGAGCGTTTGCTCCGTATTTTTTTTTAGCCATAAATTGACTGACTTGTGCTTTTTTGTTAAAAAAAAAAATTCAAATGCAGCAGAATTTCTAAAATTTCCTTGTGATGCTGATGAAATGGAATACGATAGAAAACTGCAAAGGGTTACCGTCGATATATTCCACTTTTGCTTCATGCAAACTATAGTTGTTCAATTCTTTGACAAAATAATTTTCGAAATACTATTGAATACTAATTGTTAAGATGAATTACATAAAAATGTCCCTAAACTAAATATTGTTTTGACTATTGATTCAAGTTATTTCTGTTGGAAACATTTGCTGGTGTCTCCTGAATAATTTGAAAAAAATCAGTTGTGCGATATGATATCAAATGTCAAGCAAATGCTCACTTCGAATTTTGGAACTTGCTCAAGTTAACTTAAGTTTTATTCATACCAATTTCGAGCAAATGCTAAATGCCTTTGCTTTGCTCCTAGATTTTACTCGAAGTAATAGCTTGTTTTTATTAATACGACAGAATGTAGTTTCCTTAATCCAAATTAGTTTTTTTTAACTCGGCGGTGCCCGCGTAACATGTTGGGATTTTCAAAATAGCCCTTGGAGCAATACAAGTTGGGCACGACTGCCTTAGACTTTAAGAAACGCCAAAGAAGAATGTCCAACGTTGTTATATTCAATGAGCTGTGCGCGGCAAATTCTGATCACCAACACGAGAAATTACACGACCAGTGAATAACTTATGCAGTAATTGAATTGTTTCTCGTGCTGTAAGGCATGATTGGCACCGCCTTGTTGAAACCACATGTTGTCTACATCCATAACTTGCAATTAAGTAACAAAAAAACTGGATTATCATCACCATTATCACCATTAAGACCGGTAGCTATCGACCGCTCATAAGTTAAGAGGCTCATAAAGCTATTCACCAACCGCTATTAGTGCGTATTTATGAAGACTTATGAGTGGTCTCGACCACTCTTAAGTTACGAGCAATAATATCAGAGACAATTATTATTGTTTCTGCTAATATCTTAGATAACTTCGAAATAATTCGAAATCAGCTGTCATTTCAAATTTAAATTATTTCTGTTGATTTTTAAAGTGGGTAGAAGAGAAAGAAATCCGAATTCATCCGACAAGGAAAAGATAATTATAATGAATTTAGTGAACATGTTCGTTAGTTTACTATTTAATTCCTGATAAATTTGCCAAAAAAAGTGTATCCAACAACATCAATTTCAACATCTATCTGCAGCTGTGTTGCATCATCCCCATATTTACATTGCCATTTGTCACTGACATGTGACATGCCGAAAATTGAGATCTCTCAAAGTCGAAGTAGCATAGACAGCATAGACATAAACCTATTAGTGGCCGATAAATACCAACCAAAAATTTAAACTTCAGAGGCTCTTACTTTAAAAACGATTTATGAGCTACCAGCCTAACTGTTATTACCTGACCGCCCGCATTTTCAAAGAAGACTCGATCTTGCACAAAATTCGCATCAAACAGTGACACGTTGTGGATGCATTTGTTTCTCAACAATCACTCGTGGATTTCTGAACCCTAAATTTGACAATTTTGACGATCACGATGAAAACGATGAAGATGATTTTGTTGGAAAAATCCTTCACTATTCTTAAAATATTGCTCAACAATGGAAACGCGATGTTCTTTCGTGTAGCACTACATTTTTAATAACTCTGAACTGCCAGATCTTTTTTTTTGTTTGGTAACACTTTACTGCGAAAAATTAAAATCTTGCGTGAATTTTGGGTCACCCTTTACATACAGATCACAAAATCTAAGCATTTCGACAACTCTTAACTTGTTTTCAATTCTGAATTAATTTTAAATCTACGAATATTAAGAATATGTTATGTAGTTAGATACCCAGTAATGATATCGTTACCCTAAAAAATGTGTATACCACCTTGATCAAAAAGTTCCCGGAATTTAGTCAGAAAATTAAAAATATAAGTTTATTCATCTAAATCTATATTGTCCCCTTCAAAGTAATCCCCATCGACTGCAACACACTTATGCCAGCGCTTGATCCAATCCTCGAAACATTTTTTTATATCTGGTTTTCGGTATGTCCATCGGTGCTTCCTGCGACTTTTCCATTACTTCCTCTCGGCTGCTGAAACGCGTTCCCCGTAATGGTTTTTTTTAACTCGATTGAACAGAAAGAAGTCACAGTCAGTTGAATTCGGTGGCTGTTGGATGGTATTTTTTGCATTTTTCGTCCAAAAATTACGAATAATGATGGCACTGTGCGACGTCAACACGGTCTCTTTTTTGCATGAAATTGAGGTCTTTTGGCACTAACTATGCTGCTACACGACGGAAACCCAAATCGTTAACCAAAATGTCTTGGACGGATCCATAGGCAATGTTCAAGTCCTCCGCTATCTCTCTGATTATTAATTTGCGATTATTGACCAACATTTCTTTTACTGTATCAATGTTTTTGTCGGTTTTCGATGTCGATGGTCTGCCACTGCGTTCATCATCCCTGATTGACTCACGACCACTTTTGAACCGCTCGTACTACTGGTAAACGACCGTTTTCTTTAGAGAATCGTTGCCGAAACACTTTTCCAACATTCGCGCACCATTAAATTTGTTTTTTTTTTTACGCAAAATTTAATACAAGTTCGTGGTTGCAAATTTGGATCCATTTCTAAAATTGTAAAAAATCGCCAACACACACAGAGATAGATGTACTCTTGGCTACGTTACTTTTGCAAATGTCAAGCTATGACAATAAGATTTAGAGGGGATATCAACAACAGATGTACCATTGCACCAACTTAACAAAAAAAAAAAAAACAGAACTCAAATCGGAACGATGGGAGCGCCACACGGTGGTTATTCCGGAAACTTTTTGATCAAGGTGGTATATCATATGTTAAACGTTTATAAGGGTTGTCCCATTAAAATTTCCCCACTTTAAGTGTAAATAAAATAAACAGTTTTTAAAGAAATTGAGAACATTATTTTTACATCAGTAATGTGGTTTTTTAGAATCATGCATGTATGGAGCAAAAAGTCACCCATATGCTTACCACGGCTCTGGGGTTAGAGGTTAGACTCAATTCGCTAGTCTACATTTTGGATGACACTGAGGCATTATTGCAACAGAATTTCATGAATGTGTCGTCTCGTCGTCCTTCAAGTCTTGAACGGTTGTTGGCTTATTGGCCTTCTCTCCGAAATTTCTCCAAAGAAAGAAGTTCATCGCGGTGTCCAATCGCATGATCTGCGCGGTTAATTGGCCACCATTTCGGGAGATAATGCGACAATCGAACTTTTGGCACAAACAAATTATTGTTTCTTCGGCTGTATGGCAAGCGGCACCATCCTTTTGGTACCACATATTGACCACATCCATATGCCATTCATGGTTACAGCTTGGCCGGGTTCGTTTTCGAAGAACTACGGCCTGATGAATCCGCCGCTCCAAAAACCGCACCAAACAGTGACTTTTTGTGGATGCATAGCCTTCTCAACAATAACTCTTGGGTTCTTATCAGCCCAGATTTGGCAATAATTCTGCTTGTTGACGAATCCATCGAGATGAAAGTGTGCCTCATCACTGATGATGATTTTCTGCTTGAAGTGACGATCCGCATTTTTTGTTCGAACGCACATTGTCATAATAGACTTGGATAACGTTTACGAGTTATTCGACTGTACGTGTTCATGGGTTGTAATGAACTCATGATGAGAAATATCAAAACAGAAAGCAATAAACATTTAACCCGAGTGAGCACGGCTACACTCTGAACGTCATCGTTTCGTTTTATCTTGTTTCGTACTTTTCAGTTAGTTTTTCCCGTGGCTTAAGCATATTTATCTTAAATTTTTATTTACAACTTTTTAGTTTCCGAAAATATGTAGGGTGTAAGTAAGTAGGCAATGTCATACCTTGAATCAGACAGTTTATAAATAGTAATTTCAGATTATACATACTTACATAACTTACCTATAATATTTCATGAATAGGTAATACATAATGTGAATTTTTATTTAAATTATAAATTAGGTATATTATTTGTTACAATTTAGCTCAATCATGTAGTTTTCGCAATCGATCTAATTCTTTTAACGAATTATTATCGATTGTTTAAAAACTTTGCAGGTTCCAAACCCTGTCATTTGATATCCATATTAAAGAGTTCGTGAAGTTAACAGTACCTAATCTACCATCTTTGGGAGTCTGTCATATTGAATTTTTAGTGTCATCCGAAGACACTCTCCGAATCCAACGACACTTTTTTGTTGGTTAAATTGCTTGAGTAGTTTGGGCTGTACGAGCGGACATCCAAACATGAATCTACAAGCATAGCCTGTACCCTTCCTTTTGGCTTTGCCAGCGTCGTGTCGGGTAAAAAGAGACGAAGAAATAATTTTGCCAAAAAGTAATAAAAAGGCAAAGGTTCACAGATATTATCTTGTAAAAGTGAAAAATCGGTTTTTTTCCTTTAAGCGAACTTCGGATAGCAGAATAAAGTTTCATTTAAACAAACCTAGAATATTTTGTCAATAAATACAAACAAAAAAAAAAATAGTTTAACGAAACAAAACTAATCCCCGACATGTTTTAAAATAATTAAAATTGCAAACAAATCGTTTGAAATTAAGAAAACAGAAAATGTGCTGTCAGTGCTGACATCTGTCACTACAGTACCCCGCCAAAAAATTAGAAACACTGCCATAATTTATATCTTTTTTGCATAATATGGTGCAAAATAATGAACTAAAATCAGTAAGTACGAGTACGAGTCAGCTAGCCGAGGCTTTCATTTAGGGTAACTTCGGCGCACTATTTTTGTTTCTCAAATAATTTCAACATGAAAAGTTTTTTTATTGAAAAACAAAAACAGTTAGAAAATATAAGAAAATTAGAGCAAAACACGTTAAATAATTATAATAATTCAATGAATTAAACAAAGAAAAAGTGAAGTTAAAAATGTGTTACAAAAAAACATAATGCCCTATGGATAGGGCAATATGACGCATCATCTTGGGCAATATAGCATGATGCTGTAATCGCGGTTTGATTTGTCATAGCTATCACAAGTGTTTTTGAATGACTTATTATAATTGTGACTTGGTTTGTATTTGTCTGCCTATTCAAAGCCCATATAAAACGGCTCTTTTCTGTAAGTAGCGAATCCATACGCTGGTAGTTTCCTTACATGAGCCACAATTTTCTGCTCGTTTTCTACTCCCAGGTATGTGGGAGCACCTAAACATGCTGCCTGTCGTCATCGTTCTAGAGTTTTAGTCCTTTTAGTATACATTTTTCTTACATGCATATTACAAAAAAGACGCACTGTTACTAATCAATGCCACCAGAGGAAAACTAATATGATTCATTTCACTTCACTGTGTACACTAACCCCGTGCGTTTTATACCTAAGGAGCCACACGCAAATGAAAAAGAGCCAAAAATATACCTATGCAGGTGACAAAAGCGGGGTATTTATTTGTTTATTATTTTTTTCACTTGTAAGAAAATCGCAACAGCTTTGCAACTTAACAGGGCACTCTACCTAGAAAGGCTCAAGTTTTCCCATCGTTTTATTTTCTATAAGTAAACCGGAAATGTGGTATTTACAAGTTGCGCCATTATGTCCGAAGTTACCGTAAGCGGGTTTCAATAAAGCGAGTAGTTAATATGAAATTTGTGAAAAAGTACACGGGGACTGAATGAATTTTTTGTATAAGCGGGTTTTTCAATTAATCGAGTTTTGAAATAAGCGGGTTCGACTGTAACAACAAATATTGAAGCGCTTCTTTCATGACTTTCTATTTTTTGAATTAAATGAAAATTTGGCAAAAAGGATTTGTTTGTGTCTTTTGTGATTAGTTTCACCAGCATTTCAACTATCAATAGTCACCCGTAGGTTTTTCGCTTACCTATTGTCTTCAAAAATTGATTATAGCCAATGTTTTTTATGCAATTATATAATAATAACAAAATAACAAAGTATAAATATTATTACTCAATCAATATTAATGAGTAACTATGTAATGAACAATTATGCATTGCATAGCGTGAATTAATGAGTTTAAAATTATATACGCTCACGTCATCGTAATAAAATCATTTATTTTCGTAAAATCACAAACTTCAAAGGTACAGAATGCATCCATCAGCATCGTGGCATTGATTGCATCCGTCTCGTCATCCATCTATAAATAAAATACCGCAAGTAGCCAATAATTGATACTGCACGGTTATTGTTCGTTCATAGCGAGTGGTTTCTGTGGTAAAAATGGTTAATCTTCGTATATACATATACTCATACATATACATAGTACTCTCTGTTGTATGGAACCTAATGTAAGAGCTCTTCTCTCCTGCACATGAATATAAATTAGCTTTTCTGTTACCAAGCTGTTACCGACGAACTCATCTTTGACGTGACCTTGCCTCCAGAGGTGAATGACTTAAGCGACAACCACAGGCGATTAATTTAATGAATATCCATCTGCATATGACTCAACATATAACCGGACTGAATCTTCAGTTCGTCGGACGGCAATCAATATTATTGTCGCCCAAAGAATGAAAATACCACGACATGGTTTCCGCATAATTATATTTAACAGCAAATGCCTGCTTCAATCTTCAACCGCACAATGGAATAATGGGCGCACTCTTATTTAGCCGGGGTTAAGATCCACAAGCGAGATACGCACCCACGCCAATTTCGCACGGCTTGCAATGCAGTTGTGCAATAATGTGGAAAAGTGCGCTCGTTGCATTGGGGATGTGAAGATGCCACATTCAAGTCTGCACCTTCCAAAAAAATTGTTTAAAGTGTCCAACTGAATTGTTGCAATCTGATATGACTCAAATCTTTTTTCTAGATAAGCACAGGATGTGACTATTACACGGCATGATTATGTGTATCTATGAGTTTGTGACGGCGGCATTGAGCCAATATGTACGTTTCCAGAAGCAATTATTATTGCTTGCTCTAGAAAATGAAGAATTAAACTCGTTTTAAGTAGTCGCGTAACGCTATGCGCTACAGTTGAGTCATTGGCTGGTAGCAATAGGTATATATTTGCTATTTGGGTCTGGTAATTGTGTCTGCTGTGTTGACAAAGATTTATACAAATTGTTCCATGTTATATGTAAATGAATGTGTTCTATTAATGAGTTAACTGTTAGGTCAATTTAATTATTACTTATTTGAAGATTGGCTAATAGCTTTAGCGATTAATCCATTGTACACATAATGCCGGCTGGGTTTGCCCTACTGAAGAGGTTAATGGTGAGGATCGTTGTAATTAATCTTACAAATTGAAAGGAGAAAATTTAATTAAAATACAACTGAAGGGTGGCAGATAAAGCTTAGTATACGAATGTCTAATTTGGTGGATATTCTTCTGCTTCAGTCTTCACACAGACATATACAGTGACATGGTATGTGACCTGCGGTGCTTTCCTTCTTCAGGCAGCATAGCTTTCGCTTTCCGAAATTATTTAGTAAATATCTTAGGTGGCAGTGACTGAAGAGAACGTCACGTCTTATTGGAGCCCTTCGCGTTTCCCTTCCATGGTCCATCTTACCCAAGGAAGCTCTCTGGATTTCTCCACATTTCCTCGCGGGTGGCAATTCCTCGTGCTTTATTTTTGTATTTTTTTTTATAATCTACACACGCTAAAGGGGATATGAATACCCTTTTAATGTTTATACACAGCGCGAGCACATGAAGGACGAGAGCGAGAGACAGACAGATCGACGTAGTGGTAGGAAACTCAGATGATAGGTTTCAATTTCAACTAACTCTATGGGTGGTGTCCAGGATAACTGGAGTGTTGTGTATTATTTTTGTACTTGCTTATGATTCACAGGAATGTTGGAATAAAACGCGTTCTTGTAGTCCACTTGGTCCTTTTTTAATACGTTTTATTTATTAAATTATTATGCAAATTAAATATTACTTCAGTCTTGAAATTAATAAAAAATAAAAAGGCAAAGGCAAGGCATCTGTTTAAAGGAAATCTGTTTCATCTCATCTTCTGGGTTGATACACAGTGATGCCCCAAGATCGCCATATCGTAATTTCAAGGATTCAAAATCGTGGAAATGTGATTTTGTTAGAAATAAAAAAAAGGTTATTATACTTCAAAAAAGTACATATCAGTCTATGCAGTTAAACATTTATGTTCATATGTACTTGAATTAAATTGATACAAAATGCTGTTATTCATATTGAAATTGTTTATTTAACTGAAGCATTTGCATTCTTAGCCAATATATTTCTTGTTTTCGTTTGGTTTCGATTTACTGATGCCGAAAATATACGTTTCAACAGTAGAACATGAATTTGGAAGGCAAATCTTTTTCCAATTTGATGAACTATATTTTTTTTATTCTGCACTTATTGTATTTAGAAACCTTTTCTTGCCCAACTCCTTTGTATCCATATCCATTCATTAAGTTTTAAAAAATATGTAATAATAACATATGCAACTGCATAACAGACTGGTTTTACTTTGAATTTTTAGAAAAAAATTGGAAAACTACAATAAATTTTGGAAATCGTGGAATTATTGGATATTTTTGCTCAAAAATCGTGGACAAATTTGAGGTCCTAAAATCGTAAAAATACGATAAATCGTGGAATCTGGCACCACTGGCAGCCAGTGTCGGACATTAACGCAGTAAGTGTGCCGATGTCCCAACCTGTTCTTAAATGGTACCCGAACTTTCCATGACCTGTAGATAACACTACTACCCATTCCAACGTTTTCCGACTTATGCTTAGAATGTTTCTCTAGGTTGATTAAGTCGGCAGGTTTATTGCCATTTCAGCCTGTCTACATTGTTTGACGGTTGACTATCTTCTAAGATGATCTGGTGTGATCCATTTGTTGATCAGGTTTTTTTTACCGTTCCTCATCCAATTGAAGAAAATGTTTCCGGTCTGAGCAAACTTCAAGGTTGACCCCTGTTTTGTGAGTGAGTCCGCCTTTTTATCGTTCTTAATGCCGATGTGTTATTTTACCCAAAGATACATTTTTAGCGCAGTACTCTTCATATGGTTGACCACCCACAAGCCTTTCCATTAGCAGAAATGGGCTTAGGTTGACTGGTCTAAAGGACTTCACTTCCGTGTTATTCATTTTTCCTGGCTTCGAAAGGAAAACCACTGTAGGTTAGGTTAGGTTATGTTGAGAGCTGTTGAGAGGATGAGCCATCACAAAAAACTAGACACCAGGGTGGGCCCATCGTGATCCCCTAAGACTCCATCCAATGATGACACCTAAATTTCCTCAAAGCATTTTATTACCCTGCTAAATTTTAGAACGAATCTATGGTTGGTTCGGCCTACCACTTCCAGGTTACTTAAGAAATGGGAGCCTAAAAAAACACTTTTGTCTCCCTCCGTGTATCACGGTATGTAGCCTAATGCAATGCGCAATGATATCCCCATTGCAACAGAGCTGGGAATACCATCGAGTTTCACTTTTTTGAATAGGAAAAACTCTCCTATCACATCTTGGACCGATTCTATGGTCCTGTCTGCTCCTTATTTCTTTGGAATCCAAGACTAATTTGATCTATAGCTTCCTGGGAAGTGACCTTTCATCAGGATTTTATTCGTGTGATCCATCTGTAGCCTTAATTGTGCACCTATCTATGGAATCATTATCAATATGAGAAGCCAGTTCCTATATGCATATGTATCAGAAATATAGCGTCGTCCAAAAAGAGGTGTAATTTTAAATCTGCGCCATTGTTAAACTCTCAACACTCAACTATTATTGCTATGACAATGTGTTCAAATAGTGAAAATTCACAACACTACACTGTGCCTTCTCGCTCAGATATAAGACGTGCTTTGATTGCAAGCCTACATAGGATTAAAAAAAGGTTTCAATGTATAAAACAACAAAACCTTAGACTGGAGAATCCAGTCAGTTTTGATGTATTTTAGATGGAAAACATGTTGCTGAAACATGTTTATTGGATGTATATAGGCACAAACAAAACACGGTTATAGTAAATTTAATTGATAAATTTGAACGGTTAGTGAGATTCAAACTCCTGTTCGCCCGGCAATATCAGCTGAAAATATTGTCGACACAGTGGTCGATTTAGTACGATTTAGGTGGTCATAAATAAAAAATCCAATTCATATTTGTAATTTTTTTACTGTTTTATCTAGAGAGCACTATATAAATGAAAAGTTTAAACCAACAAATGTACCCAATACTTGAATTTGTAACGGTACAAGCTCCACAATGTTGCAACTTAAGCTCAGTTTGATTTTATCTGTTTTAGTTAAAAATTGACTGCGTCACTGTAAGTGCAAGTTTTTACCAATTTTAAAGATCTATTTAAAAACTGAAATATGTTTTACTATATGCGTATTGACAGATTTTTTAAATCTTCTATTTCTGATTGTGCGAATGAAGTAGTATGTAGTATGTGTATTCAAAGCTTTCCATATTGGACATAAACATAAGTGATGAATAGCATACTAAATGCATTTGTATCACTAATTTTTCAAAAGTGGGCGGCAAAGGAACGTACACTGCATGTGTTCTTACAATTTACAATTGCTCGTACGAATTCCAGACGAGTTCAAAAATGGGTTGGGAATGTTAGTAGATCTTCAGAAATGAGGATGAGAATATGCATGAAGGAAATACTGCTGCTACATTTTTCAATGATCAAGGGGAGCATAACAGGAACAGAGCATGAACTTGTACAGCGTTTCGCCATAGTACTGAAAACTCTTTCCTCTGGATTGCAAATTGACGCAACCAAATGTCGGAAGTATTATTTAGATACAAAATGCCCGTGAGCGTCCACAAAATCCTTCTGCATTGAGCTGACGTAATTGAAAGCTTCGCTAAGCATATAGGCCAAATGTTTGAGGACGCTTTAAAAACCCGTCAAAAAGATTGTAAGATATGCAGGTAAAGTTATTTAGGGAATATATCTCGAAACTCCACCAACGATGATGTACTTCAAAAGTTACTCATTCCTTCCGACCCTATTAGAAGTGATAAAAGGCATCTTCCAAAAAAAAAAAAGTAAATCGTTGCCACCTTGAAGCATTAAGTATGTTGTTAGAATCATAATTAAATAAAAACGTTAATTTACGATTTAAGTACAGCTAGATGATTACAGGAATTGGGTGTATCCGCAACCATTTTGCAACGCACTTTGGATAAGGATCTTGGCCTGCATTCTTATAAGGTTCATTTGACACAAGAATTAAAAAACGCAGACTACACGCTACGCTGTGATTTCGCTCTTGATTTAAAATGACACCTTTTGTTGGATGATACTATACATGCAATTGAATGCAGCAGAGTTTATTCTTTTCTTTCCACCTTGTATTTAAACACGTATCGATATCCTCGATAGTCCATAGTATCGAAACATTATTGTCCTACACAGCTTATATTGCAGTCATTTATAATAATTCCTTCAACTTCTACCTCTGGTCCGACAAATTATTTCCCATATAAACGAAATAAAAACTTACATACATATCTATTATCTACATATATACGGGTACATAATATGCTTACCTTTGCACCTTCAGTCAGTACTTGCTGATGATTAAAATAAAATTAAACTTGAAAATTACGATTTTTTTGTAAATAAATTGCCGGTTGCCACAATTGCATTTATAAAAACCGTTAAAGAGAGAAATAATATAAATCGCATCAAGTTACTATGCATGTGATGTGAACGGCCTTGCTATATGACATTGAATTACCTTGGAAATTTGTTTTAAAATTTGTTTTTTTTTATGTTACCCAATCTTAGGTCAAAGCTACATGTACATGTGTATGTTCCCATATATGTATGTATAAGTATATATATTTCTGGTTTACGAACTATAAACCACTGGGCACTGAATTGACTGAATTGACCCTAGAAAATCGCCACTAAATTCGTTAGTTACCTAAGATTTCGTACGCAGAATGTATCCTCCTTACATTCTCAAATAAAAACCATAAATTTGTACTTCCTGCATTTTTATGGCACCGAACAAAAAATAAAACATAGTTAAGTGCTCCTGTGTACATAATTTTTCTTTTCAATTTGATCTTAAAAGTATGCAATACGTTTTTTTTGTTTATTGTTTAATTCAAATTGTATTATGGAATAAAAGTCTTAGCATACATTTAGTCGTTAGTTCAATATAATTGAGTGGAAATAAGAAAGTATTAAAAGCATTAGTGCTCCCACTTTACTATGAATACAATACAAATCTATTAAACTTTAATTTTACTTATTTGCATTTATTTATTTGAAACGTACATGTATTATGGTATCTGCAATTGTATTAGTGCGTCGACTATGGTCGTAAAATTAAAAAAAAAGGAAATATATAAAAAAAGAAAAATAATAAATACAAATTAAAATACATTTTCTTTACATTTTTAAATTATGTACGGAGTTTCTGATAATATTTGTGTTGGTTGATAGCATTTTGATGTGCTGCATTTAAACTTCGTATACAATTTTTTGGTGTTCATGAAAATTGATATCAAGCAAAAAAAAAGTGCGATAAAAATTGCTCGAGACAAAAAAGGTGCTTTTCTTGCCCAATGTGTTAAGCTACATATGGCTGCACGTTTAAATGTCCTTATGTTGCTGTGCTGGCCTGAAATTACCCACAATCTAGGATTTCATTTTCTTTTTTGAAGTGGTGGGGGACGCATTCGGTGGGATAAGCGATGGTAGTGAACAGGAAAAAGAAATTGGATAGCGCTACAGCCTAAACTACTCAACCGATTTCAACAAATAGAGTGTCGTTGGATTCGATTTGACCCGGAGAGTATCTTAGGTTATATGCAGTCATAGAAACATTCAGTATGGCGGATACCCCAAGATGACGGGTTTCCGTTTACTCACGACCTACTTAATATGGGTATCAAATGAAAGTGTTTGACAAGACAAACAATACGCTAAGTGACGTCATTCGAAATTCAACATGGCGCTTCATCAAGATGGCGGATTACAGTTACCTTCTCGACTTCCTTAATAGTGGTATCAAATGCAAGGGTTTGACTGGACAAACATACTAAGCTAAGTGACGTCATTCGAAATCCAATATGGCGGATTACCGTTATTTATTTTATTTATTTATTTATCCATTTATTTATGTATTTATTTATTTATTTATTTATTTATTATTTAACGATCGAGTTGGCTCAGAAACACATGCTTGTACGCGCGTCGGTTAAAGGAAGACAGCAATATATTTCTTTCGAGGGCGCCTCCAATGCGCACGTTATACATATTTCTAGCGTTAACGAAAAAGTTAGGTACGTGGTGTGGGAACCTGTACCTGTGGAGGAGCATAGTGCATCAGCGGCGGTAGCGGCAGTAGAGAGCCTATCCTAGGTCAGTTGTTTTATGTATGCATCTTCTATATTCTAATATACTATAGTGAGTCACAGGAACCTTTAGGTCTGTATTATTATTTTATAAAGTATTTCAGTCTTACTTTTATTTGGAACAAATCGAAATACATGTACTTATATGTGTTTTAAAAATTGTGTGGTAAAATAAACGAAAAAGAGTAATAGCAGTCAATGAGTGTGCTAGAAAATGTAAAACGGGCGTATAGAATGGCTTAAGAGGCTAGCGTTATAAGTATAATTTATTTTTGTTGTGTGAACTACGTCATTTTAAATGTAAAAAGGACTTATAGACGTCCTAGGGTGTAATTTATATTCAAAAAATTAGCTACGACTATGTCTGAGTGGCTACGTATCAATCATTTCAGATCATAACCGCATCCTTACTAGTCTCATTTATTATCTCTTGTTCAGTAAATAAAATACTTATCATTTATCAGCAAAAAAAGTTTCACTTCTACCGTGTGTGACTGACAAGCACAATTTTTTTTTACATCTTTGACATAGTTTTTTATTTTGTTTTCTTATTAGTTAAAATACTTAAGCTTAATATTTTGTCAAATTCCTTTGTTCCTTAAGACACTGTGCACTCTGTTATGCAAACTCGCAGTTCATGATGCCACTGTCATACTTCTTCTTCTTTTCCTTAGGTGGAACTACAGTTCGGGGTAAACCTGGGCCTGCTTCTCGCAACCATTTGTATATGCGTGTTATATTTTTTCACGAATGGAAGCGATCTACAGTTTTTTGCCGACTCTGAACGGCCGGCGAGTTGAGAAGCTCCTCATAACAAATGATACTCTTTCAATGCTTGTCAGACATTCGAAAGAGGTGGCACCATGAAAAAACTTTTAGATGTTTGCTGAGATTGAATTCGGGCAGCATTGCGTAGTAGTCCAACGCATTTACCACTACACCACGGTGCTCACTCTTCTACACGTCCTCAATATTTTCTTTCGGCATTGGTGTTGGAATTCCTTCGAGAGTAATCTGTTGATTTCAAATAAGTCCAACAATTTTTGATAGAGTTCTAAGTCTGGAAAATTGCCGGCCCAAGGAAGAATGTTAACATTTCTTGAATTTAATATGTTTTTCAAAGATTTTTTTTTTAAGTGTGGCAAGGAGCGCCATACTGCATAAACATGTAGTCTGTTGGAGGAGACTGGAGACTTTGCCAATAAGTATTGGTTGTAGTTCATTATTTTGTACCATATTTTGCAAAAAAGACTTAACCCTCCGTCCTCCAACTATGTTTTACTTACACGTTCCTCTATCTGGGGTGTAACATACCCCAATCATAAATATTAAAAAAAGTATGTTTTTTCATTTAATTAAATGTTTATTCGTTTTTCATTTTTTCAATACATCCAAATAGTTTTTAATATTCCACTTATGTACCTTACAAAAAAAACATATTTATGTATAAAAAAGTTATTCAAAAAATAAATGGACAAAAAAATCATAAAAAAGTAGGTAGGTTCAGTAAATATCCAATATTTCAAAAGTTAAAAACAAAAAAAAAAATAAATAAAAAATTACATACATTTTTAGAAATAATATTCTAGAATACACATGCAAAATTGTCCGCATGTTTTGTTGCAAACTATTGTTAGCGGTGTCCTAGAATTCATGCAGAGCATATACTAAATTTTGCCTGTAAAAAAAATTACTGATTCCTAAAAAAAACTTGTTTGTTATGAATAAGCAAATCTTATACTAGTTAGATCAATTTATTTGTATATTTTTATTCAATGCTGGATAAACTACTAAAAACGAAGTTACTGTATTTAAAAACCTCTATGTACAAACTGTAAAAAATACTTACGCGAACTGCACACTGGGGTGTATGATACCCCATAGACATTTTGAAAGCAATTAAAAATACTGAAAGTAACTGTAAACGGCTCCGCGACACAAGGCCCCATGAAATAAGGCCCCAAAAATAAAACTGAAATAATGCCCCAAAACTGGGGTAAGTTTTCATAATGAAATTATGCCCCATTTTTCAAATGGAAATTAGGCCCCAATGAAATGAAGTAAGCCCCCAAAAATAAATGAACTAATGCCTCAAAATTGGGGTCAACTTTCATAATGAAATAATGACCCATTTTTAAATGGGCGCGGGCGAAGCCGGGCGGGAAAGCTAGTTTAAAATAAAAATGAAATTATGCCTCAAAATGTTTTTCTAAGAAAAAATTAAATTAGGCCCCAGAAATAATGTTGGGGTCTTATTTCATTGGGGCCTTTTTTCATTATGGAACTAAGCCCCACATGGAAAAATGAAATTAAGCCCCAAAATGTGAAATTTCACCCCAATTTAAAGCAATTTTTGTTGTTATTGTCTTGCATGCGCATTTTTGGGACCTTTCTTCATTTTTACTTTGGGGTTTTATTTCCTGGAGCCATATTTCGGTGAACCAATGCAAAGTACGCGAAACCACCGCATACCACTGCAGAAAATGTTAAAATTTATTTACATGCATATGACGTGGCTAAAACAAAATTCAAATAGAAACGGCCTTCTTTTTAATTTTCGGTGGGGTATCTCACACCCCAGTAGGAGTACGGAAGGTTAAAACCATGGAAGTGTTCATAATTTTTTGGCGGGGTACTGTATGTGGAAAACCATTGTGAAAGGGATTTTTTGAGTTGGGTCTAATCATAAATGAAACCAAGTTGAAAACTCAAAAATTATCCCTTTGCTGGAATAAGTATTCAAATATACGAAAATTAATGCAAAAAAGGATTTGAAAGCACAGACGAAGTATATGGTGGTGACGTGAAATAAGGCCCAACGAAATAAGACCAAATTGCAAAAAATTTGGCGTTATTTCGTTTTTGAAATGGTAATAAAGCCAAATCAGTCAAATTTCGCAATTTGGCTTTATTTCATTTTGAAAAACGAAATAAAGCCATTTTGCCCTTATTTCGTTTTCACGGTCTTTGTGTTCCTTTTTTTTGGGTCTAATTTTATACTATTACTTTATCTTATGCTCAAAACTAAGGGTTCCATTTAAAAATTAGATATTCATCAGGTAAGATCGGTTGCAAAGTTTTGGGCATAAACAGTGAAATATGTATGGGGGGGGGGGGGGGCATGCTGCCCCCCTGCTTGATCGCTATTGGAATGGGAGTAGATGAGAGGTCGGGTATATGCAAAGTTCCTTTGTATCCAGTTATAAGATAGAGTAATAGTATTCTATATAAGAAAACTTTGCATATATCCAACCTCGCATTTACCCCCACTCCAACAGCGATCAAGCAGGGGGGTTGCAGGGGGGCAGCATGCTGCTGGCAAATAAATCGAACAAAATAATTTGGCTTTATTTCCAACTTAAATTTGTGTTTTGGTCTTATTCCGTTGGGCCTTATTTCACGTCACCGTATATGGTCAGTAGAGTAGTGGGATTACCCAATTATTTTAGCAGGAACAATATTGTTAAAGAAAGATTATTATTCCTTTTGACAGATATTATATTAATGAATATTAATGAATAATTAAATTATATTAATGAATATTAAATGGCTAAAACTTGAATCTGTTAGCAAAACTGATAAAAACAGACACTTCCGATTCCAAGCCGCAGGGCATTTATCATCGCAAGACATTGACTCGCAACAATTTACTTAAAAATATGGGTAAGTTCTTTGAACTCGTTAACATATTCTAAGAGAACAAGCTTTGGTGGTTATCTATAGATTGGAATGCTGGATAGTGAATATTATTGAAGTTCACTGATGATTGCATGCTTTCAAAGTAAATGTTCCGAGGAGTAACTACGATCAACTTACATGCCTAGAGCACGTTTCAGATACTCGTAGTTTTGATTAATTAAATCTTCTAGTCAAGTTACTAACCTGGTCTTAATTTGCCTGCTTAGATTGTAGTGCTTATCCCTTTCTCAAATCTTCAGAGTTAACTGTATGAATGCTTAATATTAATTTGATTGGAAGTCTCTGTAGACATTTTCGATCAAATTTCGCTAATTTTTCTTCTTCGTAGGATGGATCTTCTATCTACCGATTTTCTTTTGGAGGCTGTAACGCCACTTTGCAAATCAGTCAGTAGAACTTTCATGTGCTGAGCAGTGAGCACTGTTAATGCTCATCAACCGCGCGAAACCCAGATGGTTGAATTCAAAGAAAAATCCAATCCTACTAACCTGGTCTTAATTTGCCTGCTTAGATTGTAGTGCTTATCCCTTTCTCAAATCTTCAGAGTTAACTGTATGAATGCTTAATATTAATTTGATTGGAAGTCTCTGTAGACATTTTCGATCAAATTTCGCTAATTTTTCTTCTTCGTAGGATGGATCTTCTATCTACCGATTTTCTTTTGGAGGCTGTAACGCCACTTTGCAAATCAGTCAGTAGAACTTTCATGTGCTGAGCAGTGAGCACTGTTAATGCTCATCAACCGCGCGAAACCCAGATGGTTGAATTCGAAGAAAAATCCAATCCTCTACCTGTTGCATTTGCCAATCTGATAAAAAGAAGTAAACTGACTCTTTCCATGTTCCTTTCACCATGGTAACTGGAGAATCTTCTTCACAGTTCACACTTCGCAGAGCAATGAGGAAAATGGATTTCAGTTTCAGTATTTCGAATTTTGTCACTGTAACGTCCATTCTTCTCAACTTTTGAATGACCCAGTTTCAGGTTTCCATCCAATATGTTTTATGTATCCGTCGCATAGTGTCCAGATCTGGTGTTGAGGTACTAGTGTCATGCCTTAGTGAATTACCATCCATGGAATTGAAGTCTGATTCACAATAGTTAAGGAAATCATTGTGTCTGCGGAACACTTACATTTTGCCGCTGCTGGCCGAACGAGGAGCAGTACATGGTCATTAAGCATGACGTAAGTTCAGTTGCCATCGGCTAAGACGCAGTGATATATGGCACCAACTTGCATTGTTAGTATTCGCTAACTGACGTCAAAGAGACAGCATTGATATTCATAGGTATGCCCTCAAGCAACCAAATGGAAAATCTGAAGCAATCATAATATTGTGGCTATATTATGTTTAGACTTCTGGGTTTTGTGTTGGTTTGGTCTCACTTTTACTGTTTAACAAACACATGCATATGTATGCCATAATCGTAGACTTGCAGTCTCTCTCTGTGTAGTTCCAATCATAACATGTAATTAAAATATTTTTCTGCAATACTTCTTGTGGTTGTGCAATGGAATAAAACTAATTAAAAAGCAACACTATTAAAATTTGCATAAATTTGAAAGCTACTATGATGTGTTGTTAGAAGGATCAAGCAACCGAAAAGATATTCGGTAAATAGCTGTGAGTCTAATGGTCGAAGAGAGAAAACGCAGCTCGCAAAAGCAATCAAAGTGCGCGCTTATGAGCAATGAACTTGAATGCAGGCAGTATTGGTTTTAAGCCAAAGGCATTAAAGCACTATACGCGATAGCCGTGAAGTAATTTCTAACGAAAAAAGTAAGATCTAACAATCTACCGGATGGAACTTAGTTTTTTTCAGTCAAAATTGTCTTCCTCGGTTTTATACTCATATTTTAATCTATGCATATTGGCTGCATGTAAACGCAATGTAAGGGTACTGTGGTCATAGGGCATAACCGGTTAAGGATGAAAGTAGATTATATTAAAATCACGTAAAATGGTTGTAAATATCAATATCCAATACTATTTTAAGGAATTTAACATTTCACTAAAGAAATGTGAACATTTTATGTTTGTGAGTGAAAACCCCTCAGTTATTATTATTATCAGATCTTAAGGGGTAAGATGCACCGCGAAGGAACATCGCTCACACCCGAGCGCAGGTGAGAATTCCATAGGTAGAATTTCCCTGGGAAATCGAAGAAGGAGATTGAGTTTGGCAGATTCTCTGCTGTAAGTTGGTATTTACCCAAACACGTGAACTTTTCTGGGTTAATGCCCCACATTACACAAGTATGTGCTCTTGAGTTTCACTCATTCATTGCAAACTCTGCAGGAGTCTTCATCAGAGAGACCCAGCTTCCTAAGATGTCCCTTGAGCTTACAATGCCCAAGTGTCTCAAGCTTTAAGGGCGGGGTAACGTTTTTTTTTTTTTTTTTTTACCCCCTACCTTTCTTTATTGAAATTTTAACACAATGTTAGCGAAAAAAAATAATTTTTTCCGAGTCACCAATGTGTGACTATAAATTAAAGCTTGGGGCTCTCAGGTACAAGACAACACATACACGATGTGCATAGTGATGGGAACTATCGAATGAATTCGACTATCGATAGTTAGTAACTGAATGATTTCAAGTATCGAATAGTTTTATTCATTCATTCATTCATTCATTGTGCACCCTTTTGTGAGACCGGGGGGGGGAAGTTGTACTTAAAAATTAAACAAAAAAAACAAAGTTTTTGCAGCTATCTTTTCTCTATTCTCTAATTTTCAATACTTACATGAACTGTGAATTGTTTTCTTATAACAAGCGATATTATTAATGTGTATGAAGGTGGCTTTTTTGGAGGAGGCCAGATGTTGTGCACGTAAGTACATATCCTGACCGTAACACTTTCTTCCACACATTCATGCACATTTCACGCGTTACACCTCCGTTTCCGCATCACCCATCATTTGAGGTAGGAGCTCCAATGCGGTTTTTTTTAAAGAGGTTTCCCCAGTAGGCCTAATCCTCTAAATTCTAACAATACAAATTCGTACAATAGAACATAAATTCATTAAGAAAATAATATACAAAAATTAATAAATATAACTAATTCTTACAAACATAAAAACAAAAAAAATACAATTCGGGAATTAAATTTAAGTGAGTTCCACACGCCTCTCACTAGGGTGCTTTTTTAATGTGAGTTCCCTGTGCCTCTCACAAAAAAAAAAAAATTCCATATAGGTACTATATTTCATATCATTCACATTTTAAGATAAATACATTCTATAATTCCTTATTAATATAAATACGTAAATAAATAATTGCACATGTTTCACTCACATTCAGGGTGGTTCCTCATTTCACTGCTTTAATGTTCCTCCGTCATCCACAAACTGGAGTTACTATTTAGGAAAAGTATTTGGTTGAGTTTTTCTCCCTTAAGGCGGTTTCTTCTGTCATTGATTATTTCACCTGCCTTTGAAAATACTCTCTCTGTAGGGACAGACGTTGCAGGAATACACAAATACTTTTGGGAGAGCTGGAAAAAGTTCCGGGTGCACTGCTTTCTGAGAGTTCCAAAATGCTAGTGGGTCTCTCGAACGGTCCAAATATTCAGATCGAAGATATTGATCTATGGACAGATTTGCCATAACGCTAGGTGCATTGTCTCGAGTCGTCTTGACTTCGCTTACCTTTCGATCCAGGATCGACCATAGAGATATTGGCTTTGAAGGAGTTATTTCCGCAACTGGGTCAGCTATTTCCATGTCCATTGTTGTAACGCTTTTATTATTAAGAAGATATGTCACTTCCTCAGTCAACCATTTTCGCGCATTGGTAGCATTGGCCTCATTTCCAAAGGCGATCTTCTTAAATCTGGGATCCAGGAAAGTAGCTTTCGCACAGATTTTGTCCGCTTCCAATTGACCAAGCCGTCTTTTTATGACATCGAGTAGAGATGTTTTAAGGTGCAGTCCGCAGGAAGTTTTCTCATTTATATGTGCGACCGTGTACTGGAGTCCTCTTATCAATGGGATTATCATCGACATGGTGGCATATTTTTCCGCAGATAATTCGGTGGTCATAGTTTCTACTGGCTTTAAAATTCCTATGCAATCGGGTACTATTCCCCATTCGGAAGCAGTTAAGAACTCTGGAGCATTTGGTAAAGATGTTATAATTGCTGACAATGGCTCCTTAACTAAAAGCATCCGCTCCAGCATTATCAGGGAAGAGTTCCATCGTATTGGAACATCCTGTTTTAATTTTAGCAGTTTTAATCCCATTTGTTTCTGCATGCTTTTTAGTTTTTCCATTGCAGAAGTACTATGTCTAAAATGTGACACGATTGATCTACATTTGGCAAGTAGCTGTGAAACTTCTGCAATACTTTTGATTGAGTCGCCTACACACAAATTCAATGTATGCGCGACGCACGGATGGTGATGTTTCCTTAAATTTTCTATAATTGCCTTTTTAATGTTGGCTCCGTTATCACTTACTATAGTGACTACTTTTGTCAATATATACCATTCGTCAAATATATTTGACAAAACTGCTGCTATATTATCTGCAGTATGTTTCTCAGGAACTTCCCTCGTTGCCAGAACTGCTGAATACATTTTATCTCTAAAAATGAAGTGACTCGTAACGGTTAAAAAAGCGCTGTTGCTATCCGATGTCCGCATATCCGTTGTAACAGCTACATGCTCCACGTTTTCCAAAATACCCTGTAGTCTATTGCGAATTTCCGAGTATTTTGCTGGTAGCATGATATTCGATAAAAGTTTTCGATTGGGAACTCGATATAAGGGCTGCATCTTCTTTGAATATTCTAAAAACCCTGCGTTTTCAACAATCGAGAGTGGCTGTAGGTCTGTCGCTATCATCTTTACAATCGAATCGTCGATGCTCTTTGTTTCTGATTCCGAAAGTTCTGATTGTTTATCAGTTACAAAGAGTCTGGACTGCACCGTCTTTTTGATTTTTGGAACTGCACCTGTTGATATTTCTTCTACTTCCATATGTAGGTTGGAAATGCTTGATGTTTGTGCTTGTTCTTGTTGTGTCATCACAGACACTGACGGTGCGACATCCATTGCAGTTGAAGTGGCTGCATCATTTCCGGTTAAATAGCCAGGATGTCTACGGTGTAAATGGTCATTTAAATTCGATGTATTGCCTGAAAATGTAAGGTCTTTTTTGCACATTTTGCAACGAACAGTGTTGCCTGTCTTTTGGAAGAACTCCCACGCTGCTGATCTCTTGAATCCGGGACGCATATTGTCCAATGTTATGCTATTATATTTGGGAAAAGAAAAATAAAATACTCAGATGATATAACTTACCTGTAAAATGCAGAAGAAAACGCAAACAAGTCTGTAAGAGACCTTACTTAAAAGGTTGAAACACGAAAATAGCGAATCGACCGATGAACCACGTAAAACTTAAACAATTAACACTAAAACACACAACAAACACCTTTCACCTGGTTACAAAAACCAAAATACATAGTTACAAACGAAAAACTCAAACCGGGAAATCTTAATTTCGAACGACTTAATTCAAAAAAATTCGGCCGAAAAATAAGTAAAAAGCAGGTTTCCTGTTCAAATCAATTAATTTTCTTGAAAAAGAAAAAAGCGCGAAACAAGTAAACAACATCCCGTTCAATAAAACTGAAGCTCATTCAAACAAAAACAAGTGAAAAAATCATTTATTCAAATGAAAAATAAGTCGACTTTTTTTTTCGTTCAAACTATCGGACTACTTGTATCCAAAGAGAAACATTCGACTTTTTTTTTATTCAAATGAAAAATAAGTCGACTTTTTTTTCGTTCAAACTATCGGACTACTTGTATCCAAAGAGAAACATTCGACTTATTTTTTCATTTGAACGTTTTTTTTATTCGAATAACTTCTTTATTCGAATAATTTTTTTAGTCGATTGTTTTGTTTTGAATGAATGATTTCTGAAAAATAGTAATGAACGATTTTTCGATAGCTATCGAATAAATGAATATTTTGTAACTATCGAATAAGTCGATTGTTTTTATTCGATAGTTCCCATCATTAGATGTGCAACGAGGACGGAAGAAGAACTAGCAGAACACATTTTGTATCACTGTTACTGTTTAGTTAGACCTTGTCATCGTCAATTAGCCAAATTTTACCTCGAGCCTGGTGACTCGGAAAAAATATTTTTTTTTACTTTTAAGTTCATTAAAGCTTGTTTTTAAAAAAATATTTTTTATCGTTATATTTATTTTCTACTTTTCAGTATCTGAATTTTTTTTACAAATTTACGTCTATACGTACATACATAAATGTATATTAGCTTGGGTGGGTTGGATATTAGAGAGTTTACTCAATATGTTTGAGATTCTACTCGCCCTTTCATTTGATACCCATGCCATGGTGGTTGTGAAGAAAAAGGTAATTCGGCATCTTGGGGCACCCACCATATTGAATTTAGAATGATGTCACTTGGCTCGTCTAATTCTGCTTGTCAATCCCTTTAAGTTGATACCCATATCAAGGAGGTCGTGAAGATAACGGTAATCCTCCATCTTGTGGCGTCCGCCATATTAGATTTACAACGTCATAAAATATACTATATTGTTTGAGATTCTATTCGTCAAACCCTTCTATTTGATATCCATGTCATGCGGGTTGTGAAGAAAACAGTAATCCGCCATCTTATGGCATCCACCATATTGAATTTAGAATCACGTCACTTAGGTAATCGTATTCTGCTTGTCAAATCCTTTCATTTGATACCCATATTTAGGAGGTCGTCAAGATAATGGTAATCCTCCCTCTTTGGGCGTCCGCCATGTTAGATTTACAAGATCATGAAATATACTATATTGAGTTGTCACCGGATACGCAAAATATCAGCATAATCGGATGACTGGAAGTGGGTGTAAAATCGAATCCCAGATTCCGCCCTCACAGAAATTGAAGTTAAAAAAGTGTCCGCCATATTGGACTTACAACGTCATCAGATAACCTTTATTGTATTGTCTCCGAAATTATACACGTGTGCAAAATTTTAGGATGATCGGGTATCTGGAAGTGGGTGTAAAATCGATTCCCAGATTCCATGCTCACAAAAGTGAAGTTAATAAAAAGCTTGTCAAAAAAAAAATCATAATTATAATTATTATATTTACTTATAATAGCACTAAAATTAGGCTTTTGTCTGTCTGGCAATTGAACGCGAAGATCTGGAGCAGCATCCAGTCTGTTTCTGTACTTGTTTTTGGTGTAAGCGAAAGTAGAAAAACCAGTATCGCATCGGTAAGTCGTCACAAAGGGAAGCCATTAGGCCATTATGGTTGGCCTCTCAAAGACTACAGGGTAATCATCTTTAAGTCAAATCCAAAAGTAATTCAAATTGGAATCTTCTGATTTGAATTTTTATTTTAGAAGGGATGAACATTTAACGTCGATCAAATTCTCATACTCTGACACAGTTAGCATCGATGGTTTGGTATGATTTGCGAATGGATTCTGTACCCAGTCGATGTCCTGTAACTTCTCCAAGGAATACCTTTTTAAGGATTTTTTTAGGTTAATCAATTGTTCATGTATATGTTTATTCCACAACTGAGGTTACTTGCAACTCATTTTCTTCCAGAAAGCCATTTAAAAGAGTAAAACTATCATAACTTTTTTGTTCAAGAGTCTAGACTATTTGAAGAGGCATCAACTCTATTTTTTACCCGACTATGCAGAGGAAGGGTTGTGATTTTATTACCCGACTAGGCAAAAGGAAGGGTTATGATCAGGGTTAGGATTTTGTTGACCTAAAAAATTAAAAAAAGGCAGAACAAAAGACTTAAAAAGGCAAAAAGGCATTTATTAAAAAAACAAAAAAAAGAAATTTTTCAGTAGAGGGAAAAAACTAAATAAACCTTCTACTATGTTACATACTGTAAGGCTACTTTGCACTGCCTTTTTTAACCATTTGTGTGTACAAAAGACCGATACAGCTTTTACCAAACATGATATATAAAATTTGCAATCAATTGCAAACGTATTTACCTCATTTTGACAAATTTTGACTTCTACCGCCCAACATAGATTTGTGGGAATACGTGTACAGTATATTCATATTTATGTATGCACACAAGCAATACAAATTTTCAAACCAAAAAGCGGGTAGATACCCAACGGGAAATGAAGCGCTTCAGAAGGACTGTATAAGCGCATACGAAGATGCTCGAAGCGCTTCCTGACTATATGTCGCTCCGTATCCCTTTTACATTATGATGTCCGCTTTTGTAAGCGCTTACGCAAAGATTACTATGAAGCGCTTCTAAAGCGCTGCTTGGAAAGGCAGATGTAAGCGCTTTCGCAAAGATTACTATGAAGCGCTTCTAAAGCGCTGCAGGGGAAGCCAGATGTAAGCACTTACTCAAAGATAACTATGAAGCGCTTATTGATTGATTCAGGGGAAGGTATATGAAAGCACTGACGCGTTTTATAAAATTAAAACTCTTTTATGTTCCTTTATTCATGTAACATCATCATAAAAAAATTCTTAAGTCTAAAAAATAACGCAAATCAAAATGCTCTTGGAACTTAAAACACTTTCACTTTCAAAATGTTGCTATCCAAAAGTTTCATTTTTGACTTTCCCTAAAAAGTAAAAATTAGTGGATTGTAATTATATTCATTAGAATTATCTTACTATTCGAAAATTAAACTTTGTTAAAATAAATCCATTGAACAACACTGAAATATAATTTCACAACTGAGCGCAATTTTTCAAAAAATAATGTTACAGCATGTCTAGACAGCATTTGTCCTTCATTCTTCGCAATTTATACTTAGTGCTTCCCAGGAGCTTCCTCACAGTATAAACAGTAAGCATACTCACTACATAACAATGCTTCTTATAAGCTTCTAAATGATCTTATGGAAAGCAGTCCTTAATTCGACGTATATTTTGTACGAGGTGCTTCCACGAAGCTTCTTAGAGTTATGAAGAGTAAGCGCTCAATCTCTGCATACTTGAGAATCCTTTATTCGATGTATGTTTTGTACTAGGTGCTTCCACAAAGCTTCCTAGAGTTATGAAGAGTAAGCGCTTATTCCCTGCATACTTGGGAAGCGCTTACTATTTTTCTCGCTGGGTATGTACACAAATATATACATACATATAGAGATTAGTGATCGCAGGACAGGGACACCTTTGGTGGCAGCAATGCAAGGAACAGGGTGAACAGGAATACATATGTATGTACGAGCATTATTTTTTTAGCGAACAAACTTTGAGAAAAAAAGCAAAATATGCAAAAAAGGCAGAAAAAGGCTACAACGGCAAAAAAGGTAAAAAAAAGGCAAAATAAAATACATATATTTGGAATCAGGAGGACATGAAACGTGTTTGTGTAAAGTCGATACTATCTTCCAAATAAGCAAAAAAAAAGAGGCAAAGTTGGCAAAATCCTATCCCTGGTTATGATATATATTTACATAAGTAGGCATTCATAGGGCGAAGCGGCATCTGACTACCGCTTTACTCTGAACATCATCGTTTCGTTTGATCTTGTTTCGTACTTTTTAGTTAGTTTTTCCCGTAGTCGGGTTTTACTTTTTTTTACTTATTTTTTTATTAATTTTATATACACACACATAGTATGTAAATACTGAATGTCACCAACCGTTCTTATATTTTCTTTTTTTCCAAGAACTTAAACAGTTTTATATTAAATGTACATATTCAAGAATTTATAAGAAATAAATACGTCTATCTATCTAACAAAAACTCGCGCAATGTGGCGTTTAAAAATATCATTATTAGCAATTGACTTTTAATACCTACGCACGTATTAAACTTCAGTACTACCATATAAGATTTTCCTTGTATGTTTACTAATACCAATTATGCTGAAATAATTATGACTAGCTGTCAGTTAAACTAGGCATTTGAGAATATCTTTATTCACAACAACCACTGCCCGGCTGGTAAGAATATCAATTAGCTATCTGATACTCAAATCTAAGCGAAGCGAATAAATTGTAAAAAAAAGATCTCCCAACAATTTCGTAACGCCATGCCTAGCTTTCTAAGGAACCAAACGTACATTTAAAATACTGGTGATTAACGCCACTTTTTCACTTCGATTAGGTCATATACTAAACAGTGTCATTAAAGAACCTAAGCTGTGCTTAATTGCTCAATCGCACGCACGCATTGACCAAGCCGGCGATGGTGTTGCCTTTTGTTTGTATTTGAAATTTCGAAGACATTCATTAGGCATTCATGAAGTGTTTTTTTTTTATTTTCAATTAATAATCAACGAATAGCTATCGCATTGTATCATAAACACCTACTATGAGTACATTTTGTTAGTTGCGAAGAGAATCAATGGGTGAATGAGGAATTGGAAAGAAAATCAATGGTACAACAAGAAAGAAAGAAAATAAAACACCTCTGTGGGCATTGTACTCGATCACTGAAAATTGAAAACTCAAACATGGATGTGCCACTGTATGTCAAATCGTAACTCACTGCCGTTGCCGTTGATCAAACACTGGTGAGCTTTACGCACCTAGGCTTTTGTTGTATAAGTGGAGTAATGTGCTGTCTTAGGAAAAGTTATGCTTCCACATATACTTACCTCCTACTTTTGGTTTTATTTCCAACATGCGACAGTTGTGCTTCAATGTTTGCATCTAGTCTGGATTTAGAAATACATACATATATATATTTAATTGCTTACATAAAAATCATTTTTACGTATTTAGTTCAGATGGGGGTCGTCTGTACCTTTTAAGTGGGGCATAATTTTTTCTTTTTTTTGCAAAATACAGTAAAACTTGTGTATATATTTTGTTTTTCAGTAGCAAAATCGGCTTCGTTTCAAGAATTTTATCATTTCAACTATTGTTTCTTTCGTGCGGCTACATTCAACAACCACACATTCTGAACTCCGATATCAAAATTGATCGAAAAATAATAAAAGAAATTAGGTTGCCGATTGTAGAAAAATTTGCGAATAGTAGAAAAAAAGAGCAGCGAGGCATTCCACTTTTCACAAATTTTACTGTAGTAATAAAGGGTGTTCCAAAATTCCCGCAACATTGGAATTTTTCGCCATGTTGCCAACGCAAAAAAGACAACGTTGCAGCTGACAGTTCAGTGTTATTAAAAATGAAGTGCTATACGAAACAATAACTCGTTTTCATTGCTGAGCAATTTTTAAAAAATAATGAACGTTTGGCGGCTACAGTTAGCAATTTTCGTACAACGTATGGTCGGAATAGTGATTTAACGTCGCGTCGTCAACTGTGAAGAGATTCAAGGAGACTGGATCAATTGGTTATCTTAGCAATCTGGTCGTCCTTCAACACAAAACATCGAAACAGTTCGTGAGAGTGTTGTTGAGAGTCCAGAAACATCAATTCGACACCGTAGTCAAGAATTTCTATAAGCTCTCTATAGCGTATTTTCACGAAAGATTTGTATCTTCATGCATTCAAAGTACAATAGACTCAAGAAAATAACTGAAACTTTCTGACCACCGCGTGGTTTCATATGTATGAAATCAGCGGTCATAATTCAAAACTGCATTTAAAATGATAAATTTTTATTAAATGACTTAATTTACTAATTTGGAATGAATTTATATTTTTCACAATCGAAGTTCTAAAACGTCTTTGCTTAACATAGATTTTTTAGTTTTTTTCTGAAAATCTTGCGTTAGCTAAGATAATATTCTATTATATAAAAACAAGTGGCAAAATGCATATGTTTCTCTCTACCGTCCGTAATTTTCAACCAATTTAGTTGTTTTTTTTTTTAAATTACGGTACAAAGGCGATAGGCAAATTTCAGAACTAAAAAAATTTAGCTTATATGTTTTTTTAATGCCTGACGAAGCGGACCCCGCCCGCTTATTGTTTCATATGTAGTAAAATTTCGTAAGTTTAAGCACATTTTCGCAAAAATTGATACATATGCTCTTAAAAAGAAAGAAATCAGCTAAGTAGTCATGAAAGTTATATTATGCGAAAGTACATGAATCAAAACTTATGTCCTGTCGAATTTGGACTTAAAAAAAACGACCCAAATTTAGCACTAACTTTAGTAACAGTTTTAATTTTATTGTGCACCTCAATAATGAGGATAAATTATTTAACAATTATCTACAGACCTTGTTATTTAATATCCATCACTATAACTGCACAATATATGTATCAAAACAACAAAGAAATGAATTAAATCGCTGTGAAAAATACCAGAAAAACTTATCACAAACTACTGCAACAAAACACTCAACTTTAGTGACTGATCATACTATGAACAACTACTCTCAGATGATGAATTATACCGTTCTCAGATTGTACCGTTATTAAAGATATCATCTGCTACAAAAAACCTGGGCACTTTTAACTTTTGCATTTCAGCTTTTGGCCTATGGTGGAGACCACTCTGCACCACCACCACGTATATTGAAAAGAGTTCGTTAAATGGATTATGAGGCTGATTTTTCAAACAAAACCTTCTTCAGATATGGGGCCCATTTTTATCTTAATGGCTTTGTAGTCTAAAACTCTAAATTGTTAAAATTGTCGAATTTGGAGTTCAGAAAATCCACGAATGATTGTTGAGAAACAAATGCATCCACAGCGTGTCACTTGTTTGGTGTAGATTTTGTGCTGGAGGCATCATCGGACTATTCTTCTTTGAAAATGCGGCTGGTCAGGCAAAAGGAGTTAATGGTGCTCGCTATTGTGACATGATAATTCAATTTTTGAAGGGAGATAAGGCACTGAATGGTCTTTGACACACACTCTTAAAACTGAAATCAATACTGATTAACGGTATTGAAAATGCAATTATAAAATAATGAAAAACTAAAGTACATACAAACATACATGCATATGTTGGTACATATTTTTAAGGCATTAGTTAAAGCGATCAGTAAAATGCTTCCAGAGAAATAATATAGGTCATCCAACACGAGGTTTCACTGTATGTCCACTGTGGTCTGTATTTTAAAATTTTTGTGCTAACTGAACCTTATAAGCATGGCCAAGATTTTTATCCAATATGCGGTGTAAAGTGGTTGCAGATACACCATCTCATCATCATCTCGAAATGGAAACACATGGGTTTTCAGTCACACTCTCAGCATCGGCGGGAATATTTTCAGCTGATTACCGGGCGAACTCGAATTGATGTCTTCACATCACTAACCTGTCTGATATGGTCAAATTTATCGATTAAATTTACTATAGCTGTGTGAGAAGGCGCTTTTTGAAATGATACTTGAATGTTGACAGTTCAATAATCCCGCGAAGTTTATGGATGTCCCTAAACAAGTTTTACGAAAATACTAGCCGCGTATACTAAAATTGCGTAAAAAAAGGTTCGTGTGACAAAGTGAAACCCGGTTTAGAACCAACCTCCAAATTGCAAACCCGCACAGCATCCTCGGTTTTGTGAAACCTTAAGTTTTTAAAGTAATGTTCTTGTTAAAATCCCCTTTTAGGTACGTATCACTTTATTAAATTCCCCGTCTAAGTACAGTTGTTTCCCCTTTCGTCATAATTCACACGCAATGTTCCCCTTTTAAATACCCTTTTTAATAAAGGACTTAAGTCGAAACAAAACAAAAGGTAATAAACCTTATCTAGTGGATAATGTTGTGAGTTCTAGTACTCTAGTAAGACTTTGACGTTTTCTCTTGGCTGTCACTTTTCGATTGTTGGTTGTGAAGATCTTTCGCCTTTTCGTGGACTTGTTTTGTTCGTCGACTTATCCGGGTTTAACTTACATTTCTTCCCCAGATGTAGAAAAACAGAATACGGTGTTTGGTCAAAAAGACAGAAGTCCATTTGTTGGGAAATTGAGTTGAGTATGTAGAACTATTCAGAAAAAAATCTAAATTCGTTTGGTCTTAACAGCATAAGTTTCATTAGCCGGAATCCAAAGTTATTGAGTCGTCCTAAACACACATTACAATTATTTAAAAAATTGTGTTTGATCAAAATGACATAACTTCTCATGTAATGTTTTGACCGAGCGAAAACTTTCAATTTTCCAAATAATTGGGTGATTAGAATGACATAACTCTACATGTGTTGTTTTGACAGAGCGAACATTTTACATTTTTCAAATAATAACATGGTTAAAACAACAGGTAGCTCAACTGTCATGAAAAACATGAATAGTATTCTTTTGTTTCAACAAATATTCATAGGTTTGTTCAGTGAGATAAAACCAGATCAGAACAGCACAGACTCGTGCAAAATGTCAATTCAAAGTTAGAACAGAAAAGTACACAAATGACAATTGTTATTTCTATTTAAAGTGAAATCTAATATATTTAAACAAATTACAAATCGTACAGATTGCCCGTAATTATCTTTCATTTTAATTTTTTCCATGTTTGACTTTCGTTAAACAAATTAATTGCTAAAAACAAATCAAAATTATAGCCACAAGCTGATTTTGACATCTGTACACTAGTCTGTTCTACATTAAGAGAAGGTGCAAGATTTCCTGTACTTTTCTGTTCTGACAACCTCAGTGAACACAAACGAGATCGGTTTTGGACAGACATTTTTCTTACTGAACAGAAAACCTTGTACTTTTCTGTACTTTTCTGCCCAGAACAGCCTCAATGAACAGACCTCATGTTTTTCTTTGTTTTTTTTTTTATTTTTAAACTTAAATAAATGCATTTTTTTGACAAACTTGTTACTAAAATTATTTTCAATCTGGATCTTATCTCAACCCGTTGAAAAAAGATCAAAGTATCGTTTGGTCAAAACAACATATCTCCCTTAAAACATGTTTTTGGGACGAGTTTTTAAATTTAATTAATTGATTGTTGTACAACTTATAATTTATATTATTATGGCATTACAATATTACATACTTTAATACTGGAACTCATTTATCTCAAGCCTAAGACTTAGGACTTATGTCTTTTTGATCAAACACCGTAGAATTGTTCTTTATAACAGCGCATGCTGTTAAGGTATTATCAACAAAAAGGTGACCATGAAGTAAAGCGAAGTCCATACACCGACATTGCGTTATTTTTTTTATTCAAATCTCCGTTATTAAAACAAACAGCGACTCTTTTATATAAAACGAAACATTCTATTGTCTCTGACGGTTTCATATTAAAATTCCTTTGACTATACTCGTAGTCCTCCTCACGGTCCAACGCAGAACACAGAACATAAAATTACCATTTTCTTTTTTTTTTATTTCATAATCGCTTCTATTCCAACCTGTAATTGTGTTGCATCTTTCGTTCTGATTAAAATTAATTTAATTACCCACACCCGCTTCTTCCGGAACCCGAATCAACGCCGCAACGACGTGTGGTGGTGATGACGGTAACCGAAGTGGTAAAGAAAATCGCTCGAACGTAACGAAAATGCACGACTAGTAGGAAAACTTAACAACACCAGTGTTTCCCACCCATACGCTTGCTGAGCATTTCAAATCTCCGAGCGTGGATTTTCGATTCGAATTTTTCGTAGGCAAGTTTAGTCTTTCGTTTTGCATTAATAAGACCACTCGCCATAAGTGAAGTTTCCTCTTGTCTTTCGATTGTCTCAAGCCGCAGTCCGTTGTGTATTTTTATATTATGCGCGATGTGATTTAGTTTGATTAACGGCTTACATCCAGTGTACGGGGCTTTTGGAATTGATTAAGGAATTGTCACGAATCGAACCAAGCCAGCACTTTCGGTGTGTGCACCAAGCGAGTGGCCAAAAGTGTTAACTTCATCATCATCGGTCTGAAGTTTGAACTCTAAAGTTGCTGACTGATTTTTTTTTTGTTCGTTTTGTTTCCAACGAGTGGGCATATATTTATATATGTAAATTTCCGGTAGAACTTTCGTTGAATCAATTTTAAAAATGATTTCGAATACGAATTCGAAAACGTGCATATTTTGCAGATGAACATTTAAAACACACCGTACCGAATTTGAAATTATTTGTTCACGGTCGTTTCTAAGAAGTAATCAAAATAAAAATAATAATATTTTCCTTCCAATGTGAGTGTGCAGAAAATAAAGTGATAGAATCAACAACAATTACTTACTAGAGCGGCGCGTCCCCCCCAATTTTGCACTTCCTTTGTTCGCGCGAATTCGGTCATAGATACAGATATATAATAATTTGTCGTCGCTTTTGTCTTCATGTAGTTGTTGTTGCTGTAGTTTGACAGACAAATTCTAAGGCCCGGCTTTAGATACTATGTAAGCATTGTGGCTCTTTGACGCGCGGTATCGAATCTCGGTTGGAAGATTTATTTGTGTAACGTTTCGTCGGCTACCTTGTCGTTTGTCATAGATCTCACGGAGAAATTCACCGGATTAAAATAACAAGTATAAATGCAAGAAAATGACAAGTTCTGCTACCCATACAAGCGTTGTAAGATCTGCCCAAAGATGGAGATACCGACAGCAAAGTATCTAGCGGATTATCTATATGTCGTTCATGAGGATGTGCCATTTCGATACTACGGAAAAGTGAGTACTTACGTTTTAAACCGCTAGCTACAAAGGTCTTGTATTCAGAGTGATGATCCTATTATTGTTTGTGTCTTCACTTTTGGTTCGGTGTTCATTGACTCGATATAATAATGAAGTTATTAGTTGTGAGTTTGTCGAACTTCTCACACTTGGAATATTGTGTTTGTTTTGTGGTTTCCATTTTATTATTTGCATTCTGCAATAATCACTTATGTATATACATAGGTAAGTTTGTCTTCGAGTGTGATTGAATATGAATATCTTTGACGAGTGGGTTTATAGAGATGTGCACACCTATGGGAATATGATTAATGAATTTCTCTGGTGTAAGCTTTGGTTTCACCGCACAATTTTTGGCGTGTTGCGTACTGATGGAAAAATAATTTGCATTTTTCGCTTTTACTTTCAATGCTAACTTTCGTTAAAAGAGGATGAATCTATGTGTTTTTTTTTAACCATTTACCTTAAATCGGGGAGAGATGCTAATGAGTTAATTTGTCGATAGTTGAAACATGACTAAGGCGAAGTAGCTGATGTTGGAATGAAGTAATGATTTTTACACGATTTGGAAACAGTGAAGCCAAAAGGGTGCTTGTAAGCAAATATTTGTATTTGAATGCTCAAGTGTGGGGTTACACAACTTTCTTAATACGGTCTGATTGTATGTAATGAAATAAACAGATGCAAATGTCAGTTTGCTGTCGGCGAGTTGCACTTGTATCTACTATGTTTGAGATTGTTATAATTTACTTAAGAATAATAAAAAGTTTCACTGTGTATCTAGTTAATTGGAGACCAGGTTTTTCTATGTTAATATGTTTGGGTGAATTTGCATATTACATACTCGTATGTAAAACTTTGTGCTGAATGAAGACAGCTTAAGACTTGAAGATAACGAAAGAGCTGAGTCCATCTTTGATTTTATAATAACCAATAACCGCTCTATATGTAACATGGGTAACACGTTTGCCTTTCCGAGTACGGATAGCTTCAACGGATGGTAGGAGGTTATTGACGTCGCCCTTACCACCAACTATAACAAACTAAAGGTAGAACAATGGAGAGTATCTAACCCAAAATCCTTTTCGGACTCTTCAACATAAATATATCACAGTCGCGACCCCAAAACCCTTTAGGAACCCCAAAAAAATAGACTGGACCAAGTTCGGTCAGGTCTTTAGATCATAACTAGGCAATGCACCAACCCAATATATCATATCAACCTCAGAATTGGATGCAAAGATTAAGACATTCGAAAGAGCAATAAATACAGCTTACAAAGTTTTGTGTCCAGTCAGATGCAGTAAAAAATCGCTCCCACCGTGGTGGTGTGTAGATCTCTCAAACCTTAAGAGGATGACCAGAGCGATTTTTAACTTCTGTTAAACAATTAACTTCTGGCAGCTCTATATGAAAATAACATCATGGGCTATTAACAGCTTCGCCCCATATAAATCCCCTGGCCTTGATGGCAAGACCTAGCAATTCCGTGGCTAGCTCCTTTACAGTGCATTGCATTCTCGATTATCGCAACTAATTAAAACGAGGATAGTTGCAATGACCGAGGTTGTTGTAATAACCGAGTAAATTTTTTTTAGACTCAATTCGAGATGAAAAGCGAAATTCAGGGAACCAACACTATGTATTTAATGCAACAAATTTTTATTCAAATTTACTGCATCAACAATGATGTAAATTCAGCTGTTGCGAACATCGAGGAGTTGCGTGAATCGAGAGTTGCGTTAATCGAGAACGTACTGTATAAAGACGATGCATTATGTCGCAACTAGTCGTGGGCACCGTGGTGTAGTGGTAAGTGCGTTGGACTACTACGCAATGCTGCTTGGGTTCAATCCCAGCAAATGCCTGACAAGCAATCAAAGAGTATAATTTTTCAAGAAGCTCTCAACTTGCCGTTCGGAGTTAGCAAAAAACTGTAGGTTCCTTCCATTTGTGCAAAAATATAACACGCGCACACACAAATGGTGTGTGCCCTGGTTCACCCCGAACTGTAGCGCCACTAAAGATGAAAGATATGAGTTGATTTGGTCTCATTTAGTTTGAATCATCGTTGCGTTCAAACATCTCTCATAAATGTGTATGATTCTTATGTGGTATATTATTGAGTATGTTCGTCCTATCACACTTCACTGTGGTCTAAAAATGGCGAAGAACAAACTTGTTTTTCTTCTAGTGGTTTTTCTATAACATAAGTTATACGATGCACTTGGTCTATTGTCGAATGTTTGTTTCTTGACCAAAATTGATGGTTTGGGATAAGTTTTCGCTTAATGATAATTTTGTATAATATTTCAAGAAGTAGTTTCTAAATTTGTTTTAACAATATAGGCAAAAGAGAGATCGGGTGATATAAGGTCGCTTCTGATAGTGGCTTACCTTGTTTAGGTATATAACGATTACTTATGCTATTTTCCAGTGATGTGGAATATATTTTAGTTTTAGCAGGCATTTCAGTTTTACTAGTGCAATTCTTTCATGATTTGGACAGTTAAAAGATCATAGCATGGAGATTTCCAATTAGATAGTTTGTGCAACTCAATTTCGCATATAAAAGCAGATTTTCAGTTTTCATATCTTCTTCAAATTCTTCTTTAAATTCTTACAGTAGCCAAAATAAGTCCATAGGCCAAAAGTCCATAATGAGCTTTTGAAAAACCTGTGTCGGTAATAAAGTTACAATTGGTTTGTGGAGGACCAAAAATCCACATGACATTTCTGTGGATTATTGACCCGTCGATTGTGGTCTTACAGGGATGTAAATGAAATTGTGCATATACCAAACCTAGCATCTTCCCCCAATCCAACAGTATTCCCAAGCAGGGAGGTTGCAGGGGGGCAGCATGCACAAAACTTTGCAACCGAAATTTTGTGTATTTTTTGACACACACCCAGGGTTATAAGTTCACTATTGGTTTTTGGGTCAAAAACCCACCCAATATATGCGCTTGTTTCTGTTCTGAACTTATAACCCTTGGCTAATTAATAATATTAGGGGTGAAGTGCATATTATAGGCACTACTGTAAGGAAGCTCTTATATATATTTATCATTTATCCATTTGTAGTGTGCTAATGAAAAAATCATCGAAATCAATAAAGTTGATGGCCAAAGCTATCAATTATTAATCTTTCTTTCAAAATGATCGGTGCAAATCTAACAATCGACATGCGACCAGTCACTATTCGCGTTCGACATCCGTTAAGGCAACGTTACGTCAAACAAACCCAATACGGGCCCAACTTGTTAGTTATTCTGCGCAAAGCTAAATAACCAGCGTGAGAAATTTTAAGCGCTACACAAGAAATAAGATAAATGAGACAACTGGCCAGAAGTCATGTATACATATTTAAGTCATAATTAAATAAGTGGTGTGAAGGTCGATTGCTTTTTTTTCACATCTCCATGATCGTACCAAATACTTTCTAAAAACAATATTGACGTTTAAGACATAATAAAAAAGCTTTTAAAATGTCATGCTGTTAACCTTAATAAGGTACTAACAGTTTGTTGATCGTATTAACATTCTTTTGTCAATAATGCTGAATATGGGCTTTGAAAACCTACAGTAGTGAGCATAGAAAGTGCAACACGGAAAAAACCTACATCTCTTTTCGTTTCTTCCTTTTATGTCAATGAAAAAAATCAATGAAATAAAAAGTGTTTTCTATAAATTGCTAACCAACTTGTGGACAATAAAACAACATACAGAACTATTTGCTCCAGGTACAGCAAATTAGAATTTCTAAGAAAGTGCTGAAAAAACCATATAATTTCTTGCAGTGGGTAGCAAGCCTTTTAAAAATGTATTAATTGTTTATGGTCATACAAGTTGTGCATTTTGGAATTATGGGGCAAGAGCATTTACATTTATAACTTTTAGTGACATATTAAAACCTTGTAGCGCGTCCTTTATTTTTTATAGCCTCCTGAATTCGCCTAGGCATTGAATACACTAAATTTGAAGATGTTCCGTGGATTTGTCCTTATCGCAAACTTTTTCAATCATTTCGTTGGGCATTTTCATCGAGGCAGACATTTTGCTGTTTATTTTCGATGCCATAATGCGCCAGAGATTTTCGATGGGGTTGAAGTCCGGTAAATTAACTGGCAAGTCGAATGTGGAAATCCCCTTATCGATCATAAATTCTTTAATCTGTTAAGAGAATACATTTTATTATTATTTTTTTGTTGAGTAGAATTACTAAGGGATTAGAATAGAAATAAAAAAGAAAATAGCTTACCATTTTGGAACAATGGCACGGAGCAGAGCCGTCTTGAAAAATCACATCGATGGCCTCTGAGAAATGCTTTTCAATTGACGATAAAAGTAATTGATCAAAATATTTTTGTAAACTTCCGAGCTTACAGTTCCTTAAATGAAGCATAAATCTCCAAAAACCATTCCTAAATCATTTGGACGGCTGAATGTTTCACTGTTCTCTCAAGGCAATTTTTCCCTAAGCGCTCTCCAGCTCTTCGGCGCACGTACTGAATTCCAGCTGATCCATAAATGTTGAATTTGCTCTCATCGGAGTATGTGACTTGTCTCCAATCAATTTCTGTCGGCTTTTCATATTTGCTTACCCAAATTACCCGAGATTTCATAATTTTAGATGTCAACATCGGTTTTTTTTTTCAGGTCCACGAGCCATTAAGCCAAATTCTCTAAGTCTTCGACGCCCTGTATGCACACTAATTTCAGTTGCACTTGACTTCATAAACTCTGCTCTTATTTGTGCAGCTATCTGAAAGTGGTTCCTCAATGACATCCGGTGTGAAACGCGATCATCCGCGGTAGATGTCTTACGAATCGCTCCTGTTCCTTTTTGGCGTTCAACTGTGCTCCTAAGTGTTTTTTTTAAATAATCTCCTAACAGTTGACTTGCTGCAACCAACCTCTTTACTTATTTTGATAAAAGTCTCTGCCACTTCAAAAAGTGCAAATATTTAGTTTTATTGGCCGTCCGTCAATTGTTCATAATTTGGCATTTTTTCACAATTATTAATTTTCACACCAACGCTGATCACTTCAAACCTAAAATGACCCTAAACGACTTGTAGCACACTTATATACCCAAAAAGAACGAATGACATTAAAAAAAAAACTGCTACTTCAAAGTAATTAAGGATTATTCTGTAAAAAAAGGGTGTTGCACTTCCTATGCTCGCTACTTTATTATTGTAGGTGGCAGCTAAATGATTGTCTTTAATCGTTTTTCACAGTTTCGAATTTGATAAACTGTCAAATGAATGTATTTCTTAGTTTATCGACTTAAGGGATTTTTGTTTATGACATGAGTTATATTCATAAATCAACTGGTAGAATCAAGATCGATTCATTTTACTTTTTATTGTGGATCTGCATTATGTATGCATTACTCACTACACAGCACTGGTCTTCAAACGAGATACTATGGCAAACGTAACATATGTATGAGTTATGTATGGTATGCCTAACCTAAGCATGCCAGTGTAACAGATATGTAGTTTAAAGAGAGTGTGGAAATCCCTCCTGCTCTCAGGATAATGGATAGGAATATGTACTCAGTCTACAACTGCAGCTCTGTGGATGAGTTCGGCGCAATGAGTTAAGTTCACTTTGCGCGTCCGAGCGTCCGTTCGATTTCGCCTTGTAATGTTGCGAACCGCGAGATAGATTCAGCTAGTTCAGCAACAGACAAATTGTATGATTTATTTATATGTTTTTTTAGTTCTATGGAAAAATAAAAAATATATTTCTAAAGTATTCATTGATGTTACGTCATACACAACATAATATAAAATGCCAACAATCAAACAACATAACAGTCAGCTACCAGCTGATAGTGGATTAAATAAAAATTTTCAGTGATATAAAACTAATGGTATGGATTCACTATATCGTATAACAGACTTCTAGATAAATCTAGTACCCTATTCGGACCATCGTCCTACCATATATAGTTACCTTGGGACTGGTAACAGTTGAAACGGAAAAGAATATAGGTAGAACAATTACGCTACTCTCCAAGTTTCAATGGTCAATTGGTACCGTACACAGCGTGATATTAAGAACTGTCGATCCCGATAATTTGAAACTCAAAAGTTCAAATTACCGAGAGGTAAAAAAAAATAGGAGTTCAAATAATCGAGATAGATGATGGACGAGAGTTGAAAGGATATCCATACCATATCAGGGCCCGCTCTAGGGGCGGCATTTTGGCTGTAGGTACATAAGTGTGAGAGAAAATATTGATGTTACCCAGTTGATAGATAATTTCACATATCGAGTTTTTCGTTTGCCAAAAATTTACAGTGCGTACCGTATTTATGCTGTTTATATCTAAAACCTAAAAATCTTAATAATTCTAGATTTTAAAGAAAACATCATAAAAGAGGTACCATATGCTCAGTTAAATAAATTCAAAGTAGGCTTTGCAAGTTACACATTTGGGATAGATGCGTTTTTAAATTTTGATTTGGAATAAATTAGTAGAACAAAACCAAAATATCTCTGGAAAGAGTAGACTTTTAAAACTTTCAAATATGTACATCCACAGAAAGCTTCAAAGTTTAAACCAAATGAATTCAAATTCACTACTGACTGAGTTTTTTTAAAAGTGGAATTATACATCACATTTATTTGACACACTTGTACATACATACAAATGGTTTTTCAACAAGGAGGGACACAACACACAACAATTTGGTATTTTAATACAAACGCACCCTTAATTTTTTTTCATGATTCAGGTATCTTTATTGGACAGCAACAAACTCACATCTCACATGTGCTTCAAGAGAATTGAAAGGACTTGATATCAGTGATATACATATGGTTTCAACTCCAACAAGATGGTGCCACATGCCACACAGGAGAAGTTTGTGTAATCTCGTTGAATGGTCCGGTCGAATGGCCGCCTTGCTCAAGCTATGCTCAAGAAAAATATCGAAATTGCCAAGGTTTCCGCCGATATGGGTGGAAAATGTGTGTACTGTTCTCATATACACGACGATATGGCATTAAAACAAAACACTTATCTCGTATCATCTCGAGCGCGTCTGTTGCGAAAAAAAAAAACAAACGAAAAATTGACGAGAACTATAGTTTGCATGAAGCAAAAGATACCAATAGTCCGTACCATTATATGCGGTTTTTCCTTACGGCACTAGGTCGAAAGGTCTTTCTCTTTGTAGTCGGCGCTGTGAATATCACTATTCCTTATATACCAAGGAACATTCACGATTGCTCTTAGTATTTTGTTTTAAAATGCTTGCAGTAGAGCCATATTGCTTGGTTTGGTACAACCCCAAAGTTGTATACCATATGTCCAAGACGGTTTTAGCACTTGATTATACAGAAGCAGTTTGTTGTATGCGCTTAGCTTCGAGTATCTCCCGAGTAGCCAATACATTTCTCTAAATCTGATTTCGAGCTCTTCGCGCTTCTTTTTAACGTGTGGTTTCCACTTAAGTTTTGCGTCTAGGATCATTCCTAGATATTTTGCCTCGTTTGCGTACGGCATTTGCACCGAGTTAATGGATATAGGTAAGTTTTTTTTATCTTTCTTAACGTAAAATGGTCATGCGTTGATTTTGTCTCATTGACGATTATTCGCCAGGTTTTGTCCATTCGCATACTTTGTTCAAGGCTCGTTGGAGTTTTCCCGCTGATGATTCGACTGACTCATCCGTTATGAGGATAGCCGTCTCGTCTGCGAACGTTGCTACAATGGTCCCTTCATCTTGTGGTATATCTCTTGTGTACAGCAGGAACAGAATTGGACCGAGAACACTTCCTTGTGGAACACCGGCATAGATTTCTTTGAAATCCGAATGTTCACTCCCGTGTCTAACACGGAAAAGTCTGTTTTCAAGATAAGATTCCAATATTCTGTACAACTTTTCCGGTAAGATTGCCCTTAGCTTATACTTTAGGCCTTCGTGCCATACCTTGTCGAAGGCTTGCGATACGTCGAGAAAAGCGCTAGAGCATACTTTTTTCCCTTCTAAAGCTTTTTCAATTTCGTTCGTTATTCGATACACCTGATCGATTGTGGAATGTTTGACCGGAAAGCCGAATTGATGATCGGGGATCAAGTGTCTTTCTTTAGTTACTGGTTGCAATCGTTTCAGCAGAAGTTTCTCGAAGACCTTAGATATTATTGTCAGAAGTGAAATGGGTCTATATGATTTCTTGTCATTTGCACATTTCCCCGGTTTTGGAACCATAATAACTTCGGCGACTTTCCATTGCCTTGGAACATATAAAAGTCTTAAAGAAGCATTTATGATGTAGAGCAACTTAACCAGCACTTTTTTCGGTAGCTCTTTCAAAATTTCGCCAGTGACTAAATCAAAGCAAAAGTCGAATATCCAGACGGTAACCTTTAGTCTCTACCAGAGTTTTTTTTTTATCGTATTCCATTTTTTCAACATCACAAGGGAATTTTATCCATTCTGCTGCCTTTTTCAGTTTTTTTTAATACATATAACGCGTTATGACATATTTCTCAGACAACATTCAAATGATTCAAACTAGAAAATAATTTGGCGGATAAGGAGTTGGCACCAATGAGGACAATCGAAAATGAATGTTTTCAGCGCAGCCTATGTAAATACTATGAGTGAATGTAGAGTTGAAAAATGTGTTCTTTTAAGGAATATTTTTGCGATTCCATCACATTATTTTACTTATTCCAAAATCAATGTGAAATGGTGCCATATGGAATCTTAAAGTGCCACCGTGCATTTCATTTTAATTAAAAAGTGCCATAATGGCACGATCGTGCCACATCGGCAACGCTGGTTGTAGGTCTTAAATCATCCCCTTTTGGAATTTTAGGAAAAGGTTTTGCCAGTTTCCGTTGAGCTGGGAATACCGCCGTCATTAAAACAGTGTTGAAAATATAGATAGGGCAAATATCGGATGAATAATCTTAAGAAAGAGCGGATGTAAAGTCAACCTGGGAATGTTATGTAGGCAGACGGTAGTTTAGATAATATCCCAGTTCATTCTACGGACACTTTCTTTTAAGACTAAATGATCAATGCCTTTAAAGTTACGAACGCGATACTGAAAGGTTCGAGGAGAAATAGTTATGCAAAAATCAAATCAAACAAAAAAAAATCAATTTCATAAAATTGTCCAAAAAACCGTTTAAACATTGTGATATAGTAGAGTAGTAAGTCGATTTAATTATGATAAATTAATTACGCCCAATAAAATTGTTCTGAAAAGGTGCTCATGGGCAGCTCCCGCCCAATTTTATTGGTTTATATTTATTTCTATGTGCAATCTCAAGGACTAACTACAGAAAACGGAAACGTTTCAAATTCTGTCAAACCTTAGATTTTAATATTTCATTCACGCTATTTTCATATGTAAATTATCTGCTTGTAATCTTTAACTCATAAATAAAAATCTATATCATTTAAGTTTTTTTTTTTTGGGTACCTAAATTCTCAGAAGTCCGATACGATTTTTCCCAAAAAAGGGCAATTATACCAATTATGAACTTCCACCGTTTGATGCTCATAAGTCATAACTAATAGCTGAACAAATTAGTGATTGTAATAAAATTTGTTTTGTCGTTTAGAGTTTTAAAGTATTAATCAAAACAAAAATCGAAACTATAAATTATAAATTTGACGTAATCTTGTAGCTGAACAATGAACATAATTAATTTGTTTTGGTGGCTAGGCAGTGTGGGAATAGTTTTTTGTTTTGTTTTTTTCTTATTCTTTTTATTTGGACTTGTGGAGGGTAAAAATCGCGATTTTGTGGAAATCTGAAGCTTGATGAAGTGCGCTTTTTACAATTCTGCCTGTAAATCAATCCTGATTTCCAACTGCAAACAAATGTGTACTCTCTGAAGTTCCAATTTTATATTTTGTAAACCTAAATGATATACATAATACAATTATTATTAATTTGATTTCTGTAGAGTTCTCGCACGGGCAGACTAGTTAATTTAATTTCTGTAATTAGTTTTTAAATTCACTCTGTTTTAGTAGTTACTTATATTTCGTAAGAGTATTTATTTTCACAATCAAAAGTATGTTTTTAGCAATAAATAATTAGCATTTTAATTAACTGTCGTGTGCGAATATTAATGCTAAAGTTTGCACAGTGAAACAGTCTTCGCCACGTAAAATAGTCACCACATAGATCTTTTATAAGTGCAAACAAACTACGTAGAGAGTTGGAACATAATAACGCCAGTAATATACAAATTTAAAAATTTAATATTTACAATTATTTTTATCAATTGAAACTTGTCATGGTAGCAGTGGAAACAAATCAATCTGAAATACTAAAGGAATATAAGGGAAAAAAAAAACGAATGAAAACATATCAGCAGGCTATAGGACTGTTCACCACACAGTTTTCAAATTCATTCCTGAATACACATGTATGTACGGATATAATTCGAATGTAATAACCAGGGTACGGTTGTTGACTTGCCTTTTTTTTGCCTTTTTTGTTACTCGTAGCATTCCCTTTTTTTTGCCTTTTTTTGCATTTTTTAATCTATACTTACTTACTTAGTCTGCACTACAGCTCGAGGTGAACTTGGGCCTGCTTCTCGCAACCATTTGTGTGAGCTTGTTATATTTTTGCACGAATGGCAGTGATCTACAGTTTTATGCGCGACTCCGAACGGCGAGTTGAGAAGCTCAATCGTGACAAATGATACTCTTTGATGCTTGTCAGACATTCCAAAGAGGTGGGCACTGTGAAAAACTTTTTAGGTGTTTGCGGCGGGATTCGAACCCAAGACCGCTGGCTCAGTAGTCCGACGCACTTACCACTTGCGCTACGGTGCCCGACCCGAAACCACACAGACTTTATAACAACTGAACCTATATTGAATAGTTATCGGGTATTACGAGGGAAAATTTTATCGAACAAACAGTTCGAAAATGTCAAAAATTACAAGACGTCGCGACGTATCAATTATAGAAAAATTTTTACGGAGGAGGATGTGTCTTTAAAAGATAACACTGTGTAGCAAAATTTCAAAAAATGTTTGTTTATGTATATTTTTGGATTGTTTATGCTTGGTATATGTCAGCTCATTTCAAAAATGCCAAAAGTTGTTAGCTATTGCTTCAGAATTTTAACGAAAAGTTGGCATTTTTGAGCATTTATGCACTTTTGTAATTCAAAATGTTACTTCAAATTTGAACAAAAAAATATTGGCACTTCCATATGCATTTAGAAGTGCAGAGATTTTCTTGTTTTCCTACTGTGAACTTTGGAATTGACCCTTTTTAAGTTCCAGATGTAGTCGACCATCGTATTGGCATCCAATTTGCCCTGGTACCGGCCCTCCATTGAAGCGATGACTTAAGGAAACATCTCAGCATGTTCTTCACTAATGTTCCCCACGTTTTCACTAAAAAAAATCTAAATGAAAGTGAAGAACATGTAGTTTTAGCGACATCCTGCATCCTTATATATTAAACCTATCCACTAAGATTTCTACTAGTTCTACATAATTTTCTATTTTAATATTTCCTCCATTTATTAGGTATTAGGTATAGTATAAAGGCTTCTCTTAGTGGTCATCTTTTCGTACGATAGTTTTCAGTGTCAGCACGATTGTTCCATAATTAAATGAAACATTTTTATTTATTTTCTCAACTTACGACTATTCACATTCACTTGCAGAGGTCGAATGATAGGCTTGCTCTGCTTGTATCTCCGCTAACACATTTCGCGATGCCGTTACCTAACAGTTAGAATGAATTAATACTCAAAATGTGCTTGACATATCTAAGGAAGCAGAGACTAACAAACAAATAACATAAACAAATTTTTGTTACATAGTGTAGTCAAAAATAAAAGCTACATTGAAAAATTTCATACTTAATGCAAATTTGGCAGAAATTAGCCAAACAAAGATAAATACAGTAGATGACGGACATAAGAAAACCTCATATAAGAAAAACTCGCCTATAAGACATATATTCTAAGCACCAAGCCTCATAAGGTTATGTATTAAATATAACTCATATAAGAAAAACACGGATATAAGCAACTAATTCTAGTATAAAAATTTTTGTTTGCATATAAAAATAAACGTCCATAAGAAATGTTCACGTGTGAACACCCAATTGATGTGACGTGGAAATGCGTTGGTTGAAAACTCAGACTTGTGTATACATGCTTATGAACTTATTATTGAGCGCCAATGATATGGTAAAAAATGACAACTTGACGAGTCCAAATAAAAAAAAGAAGTGGACATGAATATATGTAGCTAGTAAGCTGATCCGCCCGGCTTCGCCCGTGTACACAAACAGTCTCTTCTCGGTTTAACGTTTTAATTTCAACTAATTTAGTGAATGATCTCTCGTCCCACCGCTCACCTATTTATACAGAAAATTTGACAAAATTCTATGTACCCATGTACCTATGTAGTATGTAATGTACATCTAAGTAGTAGGTATGCATAGAATTTCCAAAGTGATTTTGTGCGTTTATGAGTTGCCGCTTCCGTCTAGTATATTTAGTCTTTGGTGAAATCACGAAGCAAAAAGGACACCTGTCAACTTACGCAATGTTTATTTATTCAATGAATGGATACACATTGAGAATATACATACTTCTTATAAATTAGTGCTAAGGTAAAATTATGCAAAATAAACATTGGAAATTACTAATTCAATGCAAAATCAGCTGGTTTTGTACACCATTCTTAATTCAAGTGTCAAATGGACTAATAGCGCCATCTCTATCCATCGGTCTGTCTGTCTGTCTGTCTGTGTACCTGTCTGTCTATCTATCTGTCTGTGTACCTATCTGTCTGTCTATCTATCTGTCTATCTGTCCGTCTATCCACCTGTCTGTCTGTCTGTCTATCTGCCTGTCTGTCTATCTGTCTCTCTGTCTATCTGTCTGTCTATCTGTCTGTCTATCTGTCTATCTATCTATCTATCTATCTGTCTATCTGTCTATCTGTCTCTCTGTCTATCTGTCTATCTATCTGTCAGTCTGTGTATCTGTCTATCTATCTGTCTGTCTATCATATATTGTGAATATGAGTCATTTTGGTCAGTTAATATAGGTTTTGTTAATAACTCAACTCCAGCGCCACCCGATAGGTCCAGATATAGTAGTTTTCTTTTCTGGCACAATACCAACATATGTTGTGAATATGAGCCATTTTGGTCAATTAATATAGATTTTATTAATAAATCGACTCGAGCGCTACCTATCGGGTCCAGATTTTCAAATTTTCGGCTCCGTTGTGGTGTTACCTGGTTCAATACGAATCCAACCAAAAGGCCACATGCAAATCGGATGAAGTTCAGCCGAGTTATGCTGGTACAAACAGACACCAATTCATTTTTATATATATAGATATAAGAAAATTTATTTTAATCATTCTTTTTATATAAGAAAGATTATTTCTTATATCCATTCCATTTATATAAGAAAACATTGATAAAAAAAAGAATTTCTCTGGATTTTTGGACTTTCTTATACCCGTCATCTTCTTTACTTAAACTGAAGTGTCATTTATGTCACTATGACCAGTGTTGCCAGATACAGTATGCACATTAAGAGAACTTTAAGCCGTTTTTATGCCAACTTTTCCTTAGCCTATATTAGTTACAAAAAAAAACACAGGTATAAACTAGATCCATTAGTGTTTTGGGTTTCAAGACCCTCATAATGATATCATGTTGATTTAATTAAATAAAACTCATCAACCATGAAACTGCAGTACTTCAAAATTCACCATATCTTTATCAATTATTTTTAACAGATTTTTGTGTGTTTATAATGACTTTGAACAAGCAACCACTTCAGAATTGTAAATATTGTACTACTCTCCTCTTGGGAATATGTATAGTTTCCAATTAGGTAATTTCTTCTTCTCTAACATACACTTGTCACAAATTAGGTTAAGGCAAAGAGGTTATAAACAATGTACGGATTGCCTTGGGCGACTAACTTAGAGTGTACACTAAATTTGCTCGTTTAAATTAATCTGATTTTTTTTTTCTTCTTCGCAAATGGTAATGCAATGCTCATTGCATGCTGTTTTTTTTAATCCCAAATATCAATGAATAAACTGGTTTAATTAATTTGTTATTTAATTTCTTTGCAGACAAAATGTTCGGTCTTTCGAGGTCTCGTGCTGTGTATTTGCCTCAATGTCTCCTATGCCAATATTGTTCGATTTCCACGGGAGCTTGATCGACACGGCTCAGCGTTTTTAATACCATATTTAGTACTACTTTTTCTAGTCGGTCTTCCAACAATCTTATTGGAAATATCTATTGGTCAGTTCTTGGGACAGGGAGCAGCGCACACATGGCGGTCTTCGCCTATTTTCAAAGGTAAGCATAACGCATAAGTATTAGTTCTAAATTTATGTAAATACATATATTCGTAAAATATGAGTACATACGTAGTATTATGTATATATTCTGTACTTAATGTAAGAAATATAATGGTTAAGTATTATTATACTTTTAAATATCATAATCATTTTAAAATGTACGACTCTGGAGATGCCTAAATTGTATGTCATTCTGATTGCCCAACGAATTAACTTATCCAAGAAAAAACCGTAAGCTGCAATCAGCAGCTACCAATGTAAGGTTAGGTTAGTGTGCCAGGATACTTAGAGTTAGAAAAGGTTGTGATACCAAGAGATGTGCAACCATTTGGAGCTGTGTATACAAAGTGGGGTAGGCTTCTGACATCTTTTTCTTACAACGTTACCAATAATCATCTAGGTGTTGTTTTTTTTCTTAGTGAAAGAGCTGGGTATGTACAGAAAAGATGATCTCGTCTCTAAAACTTCTGTAGAAGTCGCCAATCCTAGTCTATTCTAGTCTAGTATGAGCAGCGTTCGGTAATGATTCAATTACCAAGCTTAATTGTAGTCTTTTAGGGACAGCAGATGCTAAGAGCGTTTTAGATAGGCTGGGCCAAATAAGCGACAACTGAGCGCGGTTTTGGATGTGGGTGAGACTGATTGACTGATCTCCACAATTTCCGCTTGAATTCAAAGCTAGCAGCAACTTAAGTAAGATAACTCCTTTAGCGTGTGTAGATTATAAAAAAAAAAAAAAAAAAAAAAAAAGAATTGCTGATATGCCTTATGTGACTTGCAATCCATGACACAAATCTGATTTAAAATAAAACTAAGTACATTCAATTTAAGACATATACATGGTGTCCCAGTTAAGAGTGTTAAGACCGCTTTATATGATATAATTTCTGAACTACTATAGCTACAAAACTAGTTTTGTACATTTTGGTAATTTTATGCAGCCACATTTTTTGTCCGACAAAAATGATAAAATAAACCATGCAAATCGAAGAACATTTTGTATGCACTTCTAACTGCCTCTCTAAAATATACAAAAACTATTTTTGAAGCTGTAGTAGTTCAGAAGTTATATGATTTAAAGTGGTCTTACCACCATATCGGAGGTGCTTCACTGCGATGGGCTATAACTTGGAGGGGGTGAAAATAGACTACCCCCTACCATACGATTTTTTGTTCGCTAGAGCTTCAGAAATCTCCAGTTAAAGGATTATACCTCTTAACTGGGACACCCTGTATATATATACGTATATATGTATGTAAGTATGTACACTCTTCGACTACTGGTTGAGACCAGTGTGACCATTAGTATCTTTCAAAAACATTCCACTTAGACCGAAAAGTGGAATATTTATATTCCACTTCAATATTTTTATATTCAACTTGGTACAGTACGACCTCAATAAAATCAACTAGTAGAAATTCGGGCAGTAAAAAAAATGGGTGTCAAACGTGGAATAAATAAAAAGAATATGAAAGGAAAGCATGTCTTAAACTTTAAAACAAAAACATACATGAATATGTAATACATAATTAATTTTATAAGTAAAAACCATCATATATTCATTTCTAATTTTTTGAACTAATCTGAGTCATTTTGGATGCCAAGCGCATGTATTTTTTCTTTTCCCGTGAACCATTCTTGTGTTCAGAAAACAAGAAAATATGCAGGATAAAAGTTCACCGTGATTTGAAACGGATTATGTATAGAGCAAAACGAACAAATGCGTAGAAAAAAAGCCTGTTACCGTACTTCGGTTACTTCAGAAGTAAAACTAACATTAAGTAGTGCTGCCAAAGTTCAAAGCTTCGTGAATGTTGCAATTTAGAAGTAATAAAATTAACTTTAGCGAAGAATTGATTACTAATTTATGGAGAATATTTTTTCATCTTAATATTCCTTTTAGAGGAAAAAATATTCCACTTTAATGTGCGAATATATTTCGGAAAAAATATATCTTCTGCAGGTCTAAAATATTATATAATATATATATAATATAATATTCCATTAGTGGAATTTTGTTTTAATAAAACTGAAATTTGGAGCTTTATTACAATGGTTTTATTTTTTTGTAATGAGTACTTCCTCCCTCATTACTTACAACTTCTAACATTTTTGATGGAAGGGATTTAAACAGTTGTTTAATTAATTTTCTTGGGATTTGCCCCATTCAGTTTTAATGGCACCTTAAAGGTCTCCTACTTTATTGAATTGTCGCCCGCCTTGGTAAAAAATATGTTAAGGTGAACTGAAACTGAAACTGAAACTGAACTTTGTTACGCTCGAAGTATTCTTTTGCCTTCCGGGCTGTGTGGATTGGTGCATTATCTTTTTGCAGGATGAAATGTTTGTCGAATTTTTTCTGGTTATGATGCACGATCTCTTCGTCTAAGATCTTAAGGCACTTTTCTTCCTCCCTTTACAAGGCGGATATGCCTTATTTTGGTAAGATCTTCCTGCCGAAATCATGAGTCTTAAGGACATCTTAAAATAGGTCGTCCTATAATGACGACATCCATCAGGTCCATCAAGGCAAAAGGGTTTCTCATCGGTGAAGATGACAGTTTTATCTTAGATGATTTCTGGAAATGGTCAAACGGGCCTTCTGATGACGTTGTAGTAGGTATGGGTACCTTTTTAAACGCTGCGCTGTCTTTGAAGATATTTCGCTTCGGCTAGCACACGCTGGCAAGTCCTCAGTTTTCTGTTTGCATTCGAAATTCCTGCTGATACCGCGATTTCCCTTTTAATTGCTACAAAATTTGATGCTTCTCTCAGTAGGGACTGCCGATCTGCTGGTGTCGAGCTTTATTTTTGTTCCAATACGTATATTTTCCCGTAGTTTCCTGGACACTTTAAAATGTTTGAAATAACTGTACGAATGTGGCTCTCAGAACTTTTGCAATTTTGTTGACAGAATATCCCTCTTAGCTCATTTTTTGAATGTTTTGGATCTTTGTTTGGTTTAACATCTTTCCAGACCCCATTTTTAACTTTTTTACTTCTAAGGCGTGCTTAAATACTCTCTTTTGCTTAAATACTCTCTTTTAAGTAACTGACTGATAACTCACACTGCGAATGGAGTCTGCAACTGAAATTCCAAAGTAAAAGTATTTACTATTTATACCCTGTCTCAACCACAAGTACGCGAAAACAAGGATTAATTGTGAATTTGCAGCACATATGGAACTATATGATCGAGATACGCCAAAATCAGGGGAGTGATTCAACCAGTTGTCGAGGAGTGTATCATATTTTGTTTATCTCGTATTGGTCATCTCATCACAAACATTTTAGTCTATTTTTTTTTTTAATTGCGCCTAAAAAGATGCAAATATTTATGTCACCCAATCGTCATACAATGATTTGTTTGCTAGTAAACTGTTATACTCCTAACTCCAACGGTCAGTCATTATGAAAATATGTTTGAATTTTGTATATTAACTCGAGAGAGATGGTTTGAAAGTCCAATACTACTTGCGGTAAGAATTACTTCAGGAGTCGAAAGCTAATGGTCTTAATAAAGAATAAAGTTTTTAGCAAAGAATTACGTTACTAAACTATAAAGTCAGATGCATATGTAGACTGCTTGTGAGAAGCTTGTGGTACCTTCAACATTCACATTTTAAATTTTAAAAATTCAGTTATAGCATTTTAGGATACTTGTCTATATATAAATAGTTTTTTTCGTTAAACACTAATTATTAAATATTAATATTTTCTTTTCACAGGAGCGTGTATAGTCAGCAGATTCGCATCGTGGTTGGCATCGATATGGATTTCCCTTCAGGCGGTGATATCCGTAGCCTACATTGGAATGTTTATATTTAAATCATTGCCCTTTAACGATTGCGTCGGTGTCATCAAATTAGCTGCAGTAAGTTTCAACTGCAATAATAATATTCCCATTTAAAATACTTATCCTTATACACTCTCTTTACAGGATGGATACAAGGTGGAGGGCAACTATGGAGTTGAATGTATTCAAAAGACATTTCTCACTCCGTTTTGGGAAAATCCTCTCTATTTCGGACTCTTAGCAATAGGCTTGATATTTATTTGGATGACAGTCATGTTTTGGTAAGCAAATAACTTCGTAATTTTAAATTCATTGCTTATTATTTCTGTTTTCTGTATTTTCAGCACTCACAATGCAAAAGTCTACCGACGCATAACATTTTTCTTTGGGCTCATTGGCTTCGCTCTGCTATGCTCGCTGACCACCTGGGAGGTGAATTCATCTCTAAAACGACAGTACTTCCCAGACTTGTGGCCATTCAAGAAGTCAAAGCTTTTGGAGAGTTCAATTTGGTTCAACGCACTCGTCCAAGTGATCTACGCCACGAACATTGGATTCGGTGCACTGCCCGTGGTGACAGGAAAGTTCCTCTATAAGGGCGACGCGGTTCGCACGTCCATTGTATACCTCTGCTTTAATTTGCTCATCAATGCAATAGCAGTAACACTATTCATGGTTCAATTTGATAATTGGGCGTCGAGAAACTTAAGCAATCTGGAGGCGTTAAAACCACTGACCGCGATCTACGATGGAGTATTAAACGAACCGAACGAACTGATTACCAAATTAATTCCCTGCCTTATTTACGCACTGATTGTAATCTCAGCGATCGTCTCGATCACTGTAGCAATTTACACGTCAACGCGGCTAGTTCCGCGCCATCCAAACTACGTAATTAGCTTGATTGGATTTGTGATTGCCGTTGTGTCATTGGCCGCACCAAAATTTATAATTCCTCGCGTTCTGGATACAAGAATCGTGGGTACGCTTGTAATTACAGCGCTGATCTTTGACCTAATAGCTACCACCTGGATTTATGGAGCGAAAAACATCTACACTGACTTAGAGTTCTCCATTGGCCGTCCAATCTTCAAAGGATGGGTATACCTTTGGTGCTTGGGTCCAGCTTTTCTCACTGGCGTGCTTGTATGGTGGTGTGCCGATGACGATCGGGGTGATTTGCTAGCGAAATACATGCCTAGATGGGCTCCCATACTTTTTGTCATAGCGGTCATCCTGATTATAGCTTGCATAGAAATATTTAAGCAAGTGGACTACAACTTCTTCGGCATGATTTGCGAAGCTGCAAAACCAGCAAAGGAGTGGGGCCCAGCTGATCCTCTTGCGCGACACGCTTGGAAGCAATGGCGATCTGTATGTCAAGATACGGGTAGAAAAGATTTCACTCTGCGTCGCCGTGGCACACGCGACTATACACATTCAATAAAGAAAGGTCAGTACTCGACATCAAAATATGGTACCAATAATTGGAAGTCATCGACGCCTGGCAACAGCTCGCCCAATTATAGTGGCTCTGTGTTTGGTGATTCAGCAATCGAAGAAGACATCAGCGTAGACAAATATTCTGGAATAAATCAGCAATTTACAGCGTTCCCAACTAACACTGGCAATGGCAGCGCACTACGATACTCGAATAGGTCACGACAGCCGACAACACAAGAACGACGAACGACACAGCTTAACTCAAACGGGACTGCACTTACCGAAAGACACAAAGAGGTAGTCTACATCCGCAGACTATCAAATGGCGGTGGTAGCAATCATGCTACCAGAATTGAGATAACTCCTTCCACTGAGTCTATTACCTACGGCACACGAAATCCGATGGGAAGAAATGCCAACCAAAGCTACAGCGTTCCAAATCAACCCAGCGTTAATGCAGGAAACAGACACATTTTGCAGGCGAACGGTCAACCACCAGTGACAAGCCTGGGAAAAGTAGCCGCCGAGAACGGAGATCATATTTGCTGGCGAAAGTTCTCCGTAAATGCCGAAGAGTATTCCACTGAATTGTGATTTTACCAATCTTAGCAGGATACTATTCACAGCGCACCAATTATAGACATTATAATTAATTCCGTTGCAAAAGACTTATCTCAGTTTGAAGAGTTCGCGATTCACTAGCGACACTTTATCGACACTGAATTGATTTCATTGTGTAAATAAAATTATTTTTTATTTTAGAAAAAATAAGGCGAAACCAATCAATAAGCAATGACATATTTATATTGCTAAAATCTCTTAAGCAAGTTTGTTAATTTATAAGTAAATTTTGTAAATATGTATTTGTTAGAAAAAATTAAAACAAATGAAAATAAAGTTCTTATAATCTTTTCAATTAATTATCGACACGTATACGGTGTGAAGACACTAAAATGGTTCCGTTAAGCTGCTCATTCTCAAATAGCTGAAGGATACAGCATACATACTGTTGTACTCTTGACAATTCTGTAATTCATTTTTACAACAATTGAATCTTTAGTTGACTGAGGTAACGCAGCTTTTCATCTTCGTTGATACTTAGTACGTGTGTTTCAGTAATAAATTTTTTTTGGCTCATGCATTATTGTCCAGTTGGTTTATTGCTAGATAGTTATCAGTGTTATGTATTTAAATCTTGTCATCTATAATGCTATCTCTGGGCATTATCACTTATTTGTTTGGAGTCTCCTCAGTAGCATTTACTTAATCTCCACGAAGGTGTAGATTTTTATGTTAACGTTAACTCCGAGGTATGAGTCGTAAGTGACTTTTTCTTCCATGTGGTTGAAATTATTATAAACTTTGAAATTAATCATTAAAAAGCCACTAAAAGTCATATTGGCAGGGGTTCTGGTAAATCTCCTCTCCGAAATCCCAGAGCTTGACATGATCTGCGCTTTAAATGACCGCCTACCTAAAACTTTATGCTTCGGCAGGAGGTTCGATACAATGATCTCAAGCTGCGAAGCTATACGAATGGATTCAAGTTGGACACCGGGGTGGGTGCTGATATATTCCGGACTACACACAAGAATATCCAAAATAATGGGAAAAAGTCCGAGTGTATTTTAGGCAGAAATTCATACCATTTCAGTATGCGCCATCGTCATCATGGAATCAGGAAGGAAAGGTCACAGATTGCCAAGCAGCTATAAAAGCACACTAGTCTGAAACCTAATTGACCCCAAATCAGTCCTGAAATGCTTCAATACTTTCCAAGACCTCTGCCATAAAAACAAAGTCAAACTTTGGTGGGTGCCCGGACATGAGGGTATTAATGGAAACAAAAATCCGACGAACTGGCTAAAAGGGGTTCGACTGACTCCTTTGCAATATTCAAAACTCAGCTTATAAACTTAAAAATCAATATTCTTAAAGTCTCCACCAGTGAAATCCTCCATTTCATCAAAAAATTGAACCTGTCCTGGTCTTCTAACTGACTGCCGGTACAAAAGATCTACTAGGTCGCAGTGCCCACCGCCCTGGCACCTGGTCCTCGTTGGATTTATAAATTGATTAAGGTCAAAAGAGATGTTGAGTTGACCAAGGCACAAGATCAAATAATAGATAAAACAAACATTTAAAGCTATCTGACGTTTTTCCAATGTAAGGATATTACGGAGAACGAGGCGATGATGATGATATAGAGGAAGGATACTATTCTTTCCAAATTAAATGCCCTTAAAACGCATTGTAAATTGATTCAATCTTCGTAAGTTGCACAATGTAACGGCGACACAAAAGTATTGCTGGAGTATTCAAGAAAAGGAAAAAGGGATTTTTTAGTTTTCTTCTCTATCATGATGTAGTTTCATATTTTTTTTCTTTTTTTTTTAAATACTTTTTTTATAAAATAAAATAAATACTTTTTTTTATCTACAAATGTGTAATCTAGTTTTTTGTTGTACAAATTACAAGTACATATAATCCACAAATTTGTGATTAGAATGGAAAAAATAGTGGAAAAAAGTTGGTGATCACAATCACCAGCCTTCAAAATGCTCGTTGCACCGGATTTGTGATGGATATGTAATCTACAAGTGTTTTCTCACAAGTTTGTTGCACATCGCGATCGTGGCGACAACTTAATGATATGGTAATGAACAAACAAAATAGGATATTTTTTACGTCTCTAATTAGAGGTAAAAAAGACATTTTGTTTGGAATGTTTTCAAATTCTTTAACCTACGATATAAAAATGAACGAGAGGAAAAATATTTTGAACTCCCTAACGTCCCAAGGCATTTTAAGTAAGAAAGGCTTGAAATACCTTCTTAAGGGAAAAAATTGATAATTCAAAGAAAACTGGTTCTGGTAACACAGTGCAACCACTAATCTCGGGCCTAAGATTTGAGCATTGATCCTGGGCCCTCATCACGTAAGACAGTCGTCATCGTTCTCGACATCGTTAACAATAGCGAGACTTCACGTTGACATAAAAATCGACCGATCGTCCAATCGACCGATCGACTTCACTTAACAAGAAAATCTTTCAGGTACAATCGTCTCGGCGAGCGTGATAGCACGATAGCTATTTAGCTGTCGTCCTTCAATTTCGGTACGTTGTTAATTTAAATTCGTTTTTTTGGAAATTGAATTTGGTTTTTTTGGCAAAAAAACGAATTCCATTTGTAAAATAACGAATATAATTTCCAAAAAGATCTTACCCAAAACTAGAAGCTCTGCATCATTCGTTTTGCCAGATTGGCTGCCTAACGTATTTTATAGCCTCATGAAAATGTTGGCTCAAACCTTATTTTGAGCACTTTTTGGTTTTATTTTTCATAGCTATATCTTGGTTAGCCGTAGTGATTTTTTTCTGTCTTCAGCAAAGTTATAGGTATTGATTAGGAAAAAAAGTGCAAAACAAACTGACCCAAAAAGACTGCATCCAGGGCCTCAAAATCGTAAAAATGCCCACAGAAACAAAAAGCGCCAGAGAAAGAGCGAACAATGAAAAAAGAAGAAAAAAAAATTACGTATACGCCACATTGTCCACAAATATATTGTAACAATTATGCGAACCAGACTGGAGAGCAATATTCGGCAGTGGAGAACACAAGTCCTAGAGTGGCGAAGCGTAGTGTTTTGGCAGGGCCTCCCCATGATGTTGAAACCAGTTTTTGGATTATGTTGTTCCGAGTCTTAAGTTTAGCTGCCGTGCTGGTAAGGTGTTGTTTAAACGATAAAGTTCTATATATATATATTTCGGTGTGGGGTTGTAGTTAAGCTGTATGTTGTTGAAATGTTGAAATGAACAGTGAGCTTTGCTTGGGCCAGTTTGTTGTTTAGTTGGAAACACGTTACTTCGCTTTAGCTCATGTTTGGGCAGTGTCTCCATTTTTTAAAATATGAGCTCAGTGTATCAAGGTCCTTGGTAAGTGTTGCTTTCCTGTGGGCCATACCAACTCTGAATTTGTGTGGCTATAGTGATATCGTCTGCGTAGGCAAATTTTCTTGATGAAGTTGCTGAAATGTCATATGTGTATACTGTATAGGATAAAAAGCAATGGAGCTAGGACTGAGCCTTGCGGTAGACCGTTGTTAAGTTTTCTTGGCGTGTTATTTAGGACGACTTGAAATGGCCTATCGCTGAGCATATTGTTCAAAATGGTGGCTGTTTTGATGCACAGTATTACTTGGAGGAACTTAAATATCAATCCGTCTTTCCATACTGTATCATATGCAGCGATATGTCTCTTCTGAAAGCCCGCCTCGATATGAGTCGTTAGCGCTAGTACTTGGTCTGTGCAGCTTCAGCCAGGTCTGAAGCCTGCCTGTTCGATGGGTACGATTTCGTCGATAGCCGGTTCAATTCCATTATATATGATTCTCTCAAACAGTTTGTATAGGGCACTTAGTAGAGCGATAGGATGGTACCTTTCTGGTTTGAACCTGGAAAACCTAACGACAAAAGCTACCGTCCTATCGCTCTACTAAATGCCCTGTACAAACTGTTTGAAAGAATCATATACACATATGGACATTAAAATAGAGACACCTGATTGCATCACACAAACTTCCAAATTCTAAAATCAACTCTTAACAAAAAATATCCATGTATTATCCAATTATGTCATAACATTCAAGGAATAAAAAAACAGTTCCGTTATTCGGAAAATATTTGTGTAACGTTCAGAAATTTGTCATTTTCCTTGTGGCCATTAAAATAGAGACAGTCGGATAAGCAGCAGTGTACTGTGGTTTATTTAAAAAAATAATTAATAATAAAGTTGCAAATCGTGTTACTAAGCAGTAAGTGATAATTAAGTGAATTTAAGTTAACTTTAAATAAAGATATATTTTTGAATTTAGAAAAACATGGGCCGCGGAAGTCATTGTACCTTGGAAGAAAAAGCCGTTATCCTAGCTCTAACTAAAGAGGGTAAATCGTTGCAAGAAGTAGCCAAAACAATTAACCGGTCAAAAAAATTGGTTGAAAATGCTCTTCTTCCACGTTTTACGAAGATTGCCAAATTATTGATCCTTTTAAGTCTTCAAAGGATATTCGAGCAGAGCTTGAGTTAAGCGTTTCGGAAAGAACAGTTCGCAGAAGACTCGCTGAAGGTAATCTTCATGGCAGAATAGCGGGAAGGGTACCACTGTTAAAAAAGAAAAATATTAAAAGCCGTGTACACTTTGCAAAAGACCATTTGGATTGGAGTGGATTTCAAGGTCAGATGAAATGATTTACTGTGGACAGATGAAACAAAAATCAACCTGTTTGGAAGTGATGGCAGGCAAACCGTTAAAAGGCCAACTTTAAAAGAACTCAGTCCACAGCACACAATAAAAACTGTAAAGCACGGAGGCGGAAATTTGTTGTTTTTCGTGGTATGGTGTAGGACCTCTGCATTTAATTGAGTGCAAATTGGATCAGAATATATATACCGATATATTGAGGAATACAATGCTCCCATACGCAGAAGAAAATATGCCTCGTAAATGGGTCCTACAGCAAGACAACTGACCCGAAACATACCTTAAAGGTAGCAAAGCATTACCTTCAAAGCCAAAAAATTAATTTAATGGAATGGCCATCGCACTCGCCGGTTTTAAATCCTATAGAGTATAGAGCATCTATGGTGAGATTTAAAAAAGGCGGCTGCTAGACATACAACAAAAAATAAAGCTGAACTATGGCGTATAGTTCAAAAAGAGTGGTACGAAATCCCTGTTGAAAAATGTTGCCGATTAGTTGAGTCCATGCCAAACAGATGTCAGGCGGTTATCAAAAGTAAGGGTGGAGCAACAAGTTATTGAAGTTTTTAGTTTTAAAATTGCTTGTCGTTTTTTTTAAATTGTTGTTAAGTGTCTCTATTTTAATGTCCAATGAAATGTGATTTTGTTTTAATTATTTAGCTTTTAATTACATGAATTTAAGAAATAAACATTTATTTTATTAGTTTTTAGTATAAATAACCAAAATAGGGTAAAGAAAATGTTAATATCAATCTTAAGTTGAACGTGTTTCATTTTTGGGTAACAGTTCATAGTGTCTCTATTTTAATGTCCATATGTGTATGTATAGTGGTGTAGTGGTTAGTGCTTTGGACTACTATGCAATGCTGCCCGGTTTCAATCCCAGCCCGGGTTCAGCACCTTAGAGTTTTTCACGGTGCCACCTCTTTCGAATGTCTGACAAGCAATCAAAGAGTATCATCTGTCACGATTAAGCTACTCAACTCACCGTTCGGAGTCGATAAAAGACTGTAGGTCCCTTCCAAATATAACACGCACACACAAATGGTTGCGAGAAGCAGGCCCAGGTTCATCCCGAGCTGTAGCGCCACCTAAGTAAGTAAGTAAAGCAAAGCAAAGCAAAGTCTGGTTGGTGTCCTTAATACATTTTTACCTGTTAAAGTGAACTGATTTTGACGACTCGACTAAAAACAACTCTCGGTATTTTATTTTAATTTTGGTAGTGTTACGCTCTCTGATTACTTTGAACTTTATGTTAAAGTAAACCAGCTAATAAATAACATTTCAAAATATACATATTATTCTGAATCTTATTTTTAAAAAAATAAATAAAAGAAGAGAACTTGAAACCCGTTGCGAGTATTTTAATTGCTCAATTTGTTATTTATTTTCTATAACGAAATCGACATCATATAGGATTTGCATGTAATAAATGCAGAAAGCTGCTAATCAGGTAACATTTTGATAGAATATAAAAAACTGTACATACCGTGGAGAATTAAATTAATTAACATCTACTTCTGTCAAGTCGAAAGAAGCATTGGGCAATAAATTGAAAAAAAGCCACCAGACTCCAACGCTAAATATGAAATAAATGATGCGATATAATAAAATTATAAATAAAATCAATAATTCCAATATGCGTGTGACATGATGCTCCAACTTTAGTATCATCTTCCAGCAGTGCGTGGAAGGGATAGACGAAGAATTTCTGGTTTTCTTTTTCCATCGAATTTTTCATTATCACTTCTCAAGGTCGTGGACTTAGTGTGTGCGTTTGGGGTTTTTTTTTTTATTTTATTATTCAAATTAACTATGTTGGACAGGTAAAAAAAAAGTATGTGGTGGTGGGCTTCTCTTAGTTCGAATTATGTCCATACATATGTATATCGATATGAGCTGATATGATACATCTCAATCGATGTTCCACGAGGAAATTAATCAGTCACAAGCTTAAACTAGTTGGCCAGTTAACCTCGCCCAGATCTCGCAATTATCCAACACTAATGGCAATTTTATTTTTAGGCTCAATTAATGCATAGATGAGGTATGTTATATGTATGTTTATTACGCAGAGGTGCGTATGGCCATTAAAATATGTCATGTATGCATAATGTATGTGTTTACCCATTGTCACTTTGCTCCAAATCGATTGAAAGAAATGAATTTAAAATTACTGATTTTGGAATGGTGACACGGTGACTCGAAAGTTTACGCATTTTGCATTTCATTGAAAGATTTTTTTGCAATAGCCGTTTTTAGTTGTTTTTTTTTAATGGGCAACTTATGACAATTAGAAACTTTCGCCTGGAGAGTTTGGATTTACCAAAAGAGTGTACTTTGAAAAACCTTTGATCGTGTCCCCGGTTAAAAGCAGTAGTGCTAACTGGACTTCTGCTTCCATTGTAGAGGCATCGTGGCCTTTCCTGGTCTGCCTGTTCGAGTTCAAAAAGAATCGGCACACCTCCTGGTTTTTGATCGCTTTGTCAGTGGGGGAACTTTAAATATGAGATGGGTTGCTAGACGTCAAGGCTTCTTCGAATCCTGGAACTTCTTATTCGAGAAAGAGCTTCATTATTCCTGCACTAATACCTCTGTACATTGTCCAACAGTTTAACATGTATGTGAGCGTTGAAAGCACAACTGCAGAGCTTGGTTAGGTTATGTTAGGTAGCAGTGGCTGCCAGTAACGAGTACCAGCACACTTAGGCCATTAGAGGCTCATTGTGATACCAAGTATCTTTACTTTACTTTAGGTGGCGCTAAAGCTCGGGGTGAACCACGCAACCTTTCGTGTGTGCGTGTTATATTTTTGCACGAATGGGACCTACAGTTTTTTGCCGACTTCAAACGGCGAGTTGAGAAGCTCATTGACAAATAATACTCGTTGATTGCTTTTCAGACATTCGAAAGAGGTGGCACTGTGAAAAACTTTAAGGTGTTGAACCCGGGCAGCATTACATATATGTAAACCGAGGATGGAATGTAAACATCAGAGGACAACGAAAGCGTAACGAAATACATGGATGTCTTCTACTACAAAAATCTTAAGTAGTAGAGATTTGTCAGAGCAGCTCGGGCATGTGAGTTGTGTGTGGAGCGAATTCTGTTCTATAACTACACATAGCGAACGTTGGACACATGCCTGAGTTTGTTAACTTTAGGCAGGTTTTTCGGTAAAAAATAATAAGGTTTATACATAGTAGTCCAATGCACTTACCACTTACCACCACGGTGCCCACGATACCAAGAATCTTGGGGATATTTAACCCCGCTACTCATGAGAACCATTTGAAGCTTTGTATACAGCGAAAAAGGCCTCCCACGTCTTTTTGTGCGAGGTCACTAAGATCGTCGAAGAATTATTTTCTTTGGTGTAGTTTCTATTACGAGAAAGACCTGGGCATGAACAGAGGAGGTGTGTTAAGTTCTCAACCACTTCTTCGTCTCTGCAACTTCTACAGAAATAATTTGAAATGATGCCAAGCCTAGTCGCATGCTTACCTATAAGGCGGTGTCCTGTAATGACACCGATAGTCGTACTTATATGTAGACTTTTTAGGTACTGAAGGTAGTTCAAGTGGTTTAGATCTAGTTTAGGCAGGTAGTACCACCTTTCCATCATTAGTTTTATTGACAAGTTTGGGTATTAGCTTGTAAGTAGCGGGGGTATAGTTTTCTCAATGTCTAATGTATGCTGATGATGTAAAGTTTTTCCATTCTGTTGCTTCAATGCATGACTGCTGTAATTTGCAATCCGATATTGATTGTTTTCTTTCATGGTGTAATTGCAATCATCTTGAATTAAATTCTTCTGTCTTTAGTGCAACCAGATTGCGTAGCTACGTCTTCAGTTTCAGTTAGACTTTTTTTTGATAGACTTTTGTTAAGGTTAATCAAGTCAAAGATCTTGGTGTACTCTTTGACCACAAGTTTGATTTTAGAGGTCACATTGACTACATTATTAGCAAAAGTAATTCAATGTTAGGTTTTCTAAAACGGAATTCTGTGGCTTTTAATGGTGCATATACTCTAAAGGCTATGTTTTCTTCGTTAGCGCTTCCTATTCTGGAATACTGTTGTGTTGTCTGGTCACCATTTTATAAAAACAATAGCTTACGTATTGAAAGAATACAAAAGAAATTAACGCGTTATGCCCTAAGGAAATTAAATTGGTCTAATGACTTGCCAAATTATTCTTCAAGGTGTGCCTTGATTTCTATGAACAGTTTAGAGTGCCGTAGAGATGCTCTTTGCATTTTATTTATTAAAGATATAGTATCTTTCCATATCAATTCCATTGATTTGCTCTCTTGCATGCCCTTTTATGTGCCTGAAAGAAATTTACGTAATAGAAATGAGATGTTTCATATTCCAGCTTATAGGGCCAATTATGGACTTAATAAACCTATTACTCGCTCTCCTATTCTTTTCAATTCAATTTGTGATGAAGTTGATATTTGCATCAATTGGGCTCCATTTAAGAGATCGGTGATTAAAGCTTTAAATAATTTATAATATTTATAATCATAACTAATTGTATATAGTCTTAAGTGAACTTCTTTTTGTAACCAGAAGATTTTGTTATCCGTTTGTGGTAAATAAATAAATAAACGGTATATTTCATATCGGGTAGAATAGGTATTGTTGTTCCTAGTTTAGCGAGTATAGTTGGGAGTCCTGAGTCCAAGTATCAAGTTCCCAGTAACCCAAGGTTCTTGGATCAGCTAAGGGGGCGTTTCTTAGTTCCACCAAAAGAGAAAGAGTAGAGATAAGAACTATTAAGTGAACATTGTCCACTTTTTGCAATCGTATTTCTTAACATTTTCAACGATATTAATATTCATAATAAATCCTGCGCGACTTAATCAGTAGTTTTATTGTAAAAATAAAAACTTTTCAATAGAAGATAGATTGGTTTCTACCAAAATGACTTTAGTCAATTTGTATCGATGGCCAATTCAAATTAATCAACTAATCAGACAACAAGGTTTAATGGTGATAAAGCGCGGTGGAGAACTTATCTGACAAGTTCATCTCATTAGTGATATATTAAAGACCGATTAACTGTTTTAAAATATTCAGTTGTAGATAAATTTCAATTTAAAATTAAGGAAATCAAGAGCTTATTAATAATAATATTGACCAGGCTATTAGATTGAGTAAAATAAATAAATATTCGCCGTCAGCCTAGTTTCTCGTAACCATTTGTGTCTGCATGCTATATTTTAACACGAAGTCACTTACAAGTTTTTGCCATCTCCGAGCGGTGATTTGAGACAAGACAAATGAGACTCTTGAAAACTTGTCAGTCCTCAAGACAAATGAGACTCTTGAAAACTTGTCAGTCCTACGGAAGAGGTGGCACCGTGAAAATCTTTTAGGTGTTAGCTGGGATTGAACCCGGGTAGCATTGCGTGGTAGTCCAACACACTATACCACGGTGCTTACTTAATTAATCTCCTACTTATGGAAATTTTGATAAAAAAACAATATTTTTCTGTCAAGCTCCAACAACTGTCGAGTCGCCCGCTGACGCACGTGCAATTAATTTATCTACATAGGTACATCCGCTGTTGAGTATAAAATAAATTAGATTTAAAATTACCGTAACTTCGTGCGTAGGTATTTTTGCAATAATTGTTAAAAAAAAACTTTTTAATTAATCGGCTCTACGTTGTGGGTTTGTTAGTAATGTTCTAGTGTAACTGTTGATCAAAACTGGCCACCATACTAACACTCCGTAGAGTAGAATGGGTTTGATTACACACGATCAGATCCATTGAACTAGTTTGGTTTCAAAATCCCACGTCTTGCCGAAAGCCCTCCGGCAGATCCAGAAGGCTCTATTGGCTTTGTTAACCCTGTTTTCTAGATTCTCGTTTTCTCCAAGGCCAAAGTATTGATATGATTTTAATTATTTTCAAATTGAAGTCCAAGCTTTTCACTGATCAGAACTAAGATATTGATGGTAATAAGCAACATTGCCGGACACTGCGTCGAATATCTATCTCCTTTAAGCAAATATGTCATTTAACTCCCTCTTATTTTGCCTCGATAAATAACTGTGCATTTTTCCGGAGTTTTGTTTGTTTGTTGTTTTGGTATAAAGTTCCGCTATCGCATCTACTACCAGTTCTGCTGCTAAAATTATGTACGTCTCGGCTCTCAATTAAAGAAAAAGATAATCACCTAAAAAAGATAGTTTATAACATACATAATTACTACCATCAAGGTTACGGTCATAAGTTGTATTACTAATTTTGCCAAAAGGAGAAGAAAAAAATACCAAAATTTTTGTTAAAAAAAAATAAATTAAATATTTTATTCATAGCAATAAAATTAACACAAAACAACTTTGCTGGCTATAAAAATAACAATAATCCTATCGACACTGTATATTTATAGTAAATTTAATTACGTATATAAATACATACAAAGCTGGACTTTTTATTCGAAAGTGGAACTAAAAAATTTATCAAAGGACATCATTTTTAAATCAAACATATGTTTCAAGTTTATGTTTATGTATAAAACTTATAGTTCTAGTTTAAAATATAAATTAGCTTACGTAAAAGTGAAACATTATTATATCATTGGTATTTATATTAAGTAATCAATTTTTTTTCGCACATAGTTACATATGTAGGTGCGATCTGTGATGTATTCAATTCAGATTTAGATGATTGATCGCTTGTGCTGATGGGAAGACAAACCAGCATCAATTGTCACCTCAAAACATAAATCTAATAAATCATAGGAAATGATTTACAAGTTCGTTTTATTGTTACCTGTTTGTCTGGTGCTTCTTAAAACATCTGCAAAACTATTTAATAAATTTAGATGCGGTCACGTGCGGGGTTCAGTCCCTTGTTCGTGGCGCTCATTTTATAGCTGTGCTATGGACTTTACAGTTTGTTTTTGACATTAATACGTCTAACCGCTTGATGTTTGTACTGAAAAATGTGCGCTAAAAAAGTGTTACCAGAGTAATATATACCAAATTGGATACTCATCTTTTAAAATGGGCGGTAGCTCAGTGTATGGTATGTCGGCTTCTCTCTTATCGAAGGTAGAGCTCCAAGCGATCTTCGAATCATTGAGAAAGAAGAAGTCAGTGGGAATCGATGGAATATCTAACATTGTGCTTAGACATCTCCCTCTAGAAGCTGTAGACATTTACTGCATTTTGTTTAATAATGTGCTGAATAATGCACATTATCCAGCGCATTGGAAAACAGCAGTAGTGCATCCTATCCCTAAAAGGGGTAAGGACAATTCCAATCCGGCAAATCTCCGGTCAATAAGTCTCCTTCCGAACATCAGCAAGGTATTCGAAAAAGTGATCAATAGAGCCCTGACTAAGTGGGTTGACGACAAACATATAACATATATCGGTTTTAAGGCGGGGCATGATACCATACATGCCGCATCTAAACTCGTATCGGATATCCAATGGAACAAAAGCAAGAAACAATGCACGGGTGCCTGCCTGGTTGACTTGGAGAAAGCCTTCGACACCGTTTGGTTAGAGGGACTTTTTTACAAGTTGAGCAGGTTGAGCATAAGTAAACCACTGCTGTACATACTTTATAATATGCTTACCAGTAGGCGGTTCATTGTGAAAAATGGCAATGTGACCTTTGCTGGCACTTTTGAAATTAAAAATGGTCTACAACAAGGTGCGGTTAATTGGCCGATCCTTTTCAATATTTACACAAGTGATCTCGTAGGGTCTCTTCACCATGCTATTGCGTACGCAGATTACTTGGTCGCGTACAGATCAGTATCAAAGATCGAGGTCATTGCAATTCTCTTGTAACGTGACTTCGATAAGACTCAGCGATATTGTGACGACTGGAAGTTGAAGATCAACCTCCAGAAGTCAGAAACCATCTTGTTTCGGACGCCGTTGTCTGGGGCCTCATGGGACACCAGAAAGAATTGGCGAAAGTTCTCAATCGTTGGACGACACGGGCGGCCACTTGCATGGCGAAATGTAGTCAGATACCTCGGGCTCTGGCTAGACCAGTATCTGTATTTTAACAAACATATAGATGCTGCTCTGACCAGAGCCAGAGGCGCTTTTGCCCTTACAAAGAGACTGTTTTATAGCAGCCAAAAATTCTATTCTAATGAGGTCCTATACAACAGGGCTAACGTGATAAGAGTGGACAATTTCCTGATCAAGATGACTCGAAGCACATTGCAGGGGCAATGAGTTCGATGAATAGCCTGATCTTCGGGGCTTACAACCCCAATTTCACGTACCACGAAAGAGTGCGCCTTAACGGCTTCGTTCTTCTGGTGGCGTTCCTCTATTTTGACCAACGGGGTCTGATCCAGGATAGATTAGCGGTGCCGCTAATCTTCCATGTTGCTCGCACGACTGTGGATAGGCGGCTAACTATGACAGAGACGTCGCACAGAGCCAAACGGAGCGCCTTCGGTTTAGTAGTTCGGTTTCGGGGCGCGATGGGTACGATGTTGAACAGCAGCATCAGAAATTCTGGTGGCTGTTAGAAAGAGATGGAATTCCCTCGTCGATTCCGTTTCATCCGGGGTAGACACCCCAATGCATAGTTGGCCGCTTTTTGTATTGTCTATTCATGTAGATATGCCATTGCCGGCTTATATAGGTTTAGGTAGTATAGATATTATTAAGTTTTATATAAAAAAAAAACAAAAAAAAAAAATCTGCACAGCACTTTGCAAACAGAAAAAAAATATAAAACCAAATAGAAAAACCAAAAAACATCACAAAATAAACACAGCACATAAAACAAAAAAAAATGTACGTATTTAATTACGTAGCTACAGTTAAGATAGGTTGAGTAGTTGTAAATTTTATTTAAGGTAGTTTTAAGCAAAAAAATTATAAAACGTCAATTTACTAAGTGTTTTCAAAAACACTTTTCTTAGTATTTAAATTGTCATTATAATTAAATTTAAATAGCTTAAGTTAGGTAACGTTGAAAGACATAATATAAGTATTAAGTTTAGCTTAGAGTGCCCGTGTTAGAGTAAGATAGTTAAGTTAGTTAAGCTATTTTTAAGCACTTTTGTCTAACATGTAAGTAATAATTGAATTGATAAATAAAAATGCATTAGAAATGAAATGAAAATATGTCGGCTTCTCGTCTCATAGGTTCCCAGTTCGTCTCCTGGCGGGGGCACCTCTTTTTTTTTATTTTTTTTTTGTTTCTTTTTGTTCTATTTTGAATCGTGATGATAGATAAGAAAGTTGTTTCCTTTAGTTTTCTTGTTGTTTTTTTGTTTCTTTTCTATTTTTACCCGGCTTTGGCAAAGCCAACAAAACCCTGTACGGGAAGAGTAGACGAATAATAGTAACTCGGTATACAGACACTGCAGTCTTCGCGGACGGATCTAAAACTGTTAAAGAAACGGGGACTGGTATATTTTGCATGAACACAGGGCTGAAAGTATCCTTAAGATTCCCGGATGCCTTCAGCCTCTTTCAGGCAGAAGTTCTAGCCATACTTAGGACTCCAGTGGTCCTGATAATGCAACGAATAGTCAGGAACTGCCGAATAATGCTAAGGGCATTATGCAGAACCAGGTTAGACTATGTTGGGTGCTTGGTCAGTTTATTGTAGAAAGCAACGAGTTTGCCGATGAGTTAGCAAGGAAAGTAGGGAAATTGCCAACTATGGCCAATGTACAGTCGAATGGTTTTTCGGCTGCTCCTTTGAAAAATTTGCTTCAGAATTGTTGCAGGAATTTTCCTCGGATGAACTTAATAGCGAAAGTTTGATTTCAAATAAAACGACTATTTGTTCTATGTTTTTTACTCGAAAGAGCCCGAAAACCAACTTGGTTAAATCAGAGCGACGGAAAGCGAAACGACGAAAGAGCGAAACGACGAGAAAAGAAAAAAGTTTTGCTGCTTGCTAGTGCCAATTACAAGTCCAAAGTGAGACTGATTTTTATTTCCAATTGGAGCTTAAAAGGAGAGTTATTTAGTACATTGATTTCAGTTTTAGTACAACAAGTAATTTCAAAAATATGGCGAACATTGGTTTTTTGGCGCTAAATTTAAATGACTTGAATTCACAAAATGTTCAATTGAACTTAATAAGTACAATACATTAATTTAACAAATAATATAGAGAACATTTTAAAGTACATTATGTATGTAAGTTAATAAATCCATTTGATTCAAAATTCAATAACAATAATAAAATAGTGTTTGGTGTTCTTCTTCTGTTTGGTGTGTTGTGTGTGATCCAACAGCCAAAACTAACTGAAAAGTACGACACAATAGTAGCCCTGATCTCAATTTTTCTCAAAATCTTTTACGATTATTAACATATGATTTTAAAAAAATAACTACAATGACATATTAATGTTCCTTATGCACTTCCGTGCAGCGGAGGTCTTTGTCTTTTTTTTTTGCACTTGTACGTTAACATCCGATCCAAGCTTAATAATAAGAACGCGTCGATACTCATAAAATTAGATATATAAAATTATAAAGGATGATTAATTTCCCATTTATAATTTTATTTATTTTAAATAATGGTATATGTAAGTGTAGTCTCTAGTCAGCTGCAAATTGTAACTGTTTTCTGTTTTCACTTGGGAGATATGAGAACAATTCGTGGTTAAAGCGGAGTATCCAATAAAAATTAATTCGAGTCTATCAGCCCTATCGTGGAATCCGCCGGTGGGAAAGATTCACTGTTAAATCCGGCGAAGTGAATCATTCCCTTGTCGGCAATGTGAATGAGTTTCACGGCATCGTAGAAAACGTTCGAATCGGACCTCTCCATACAAAAATTGACATTTCTCATCCGCATCTCAAACGTTGCGGATCTCATACTGTTGATTTGTTTTACTTGATAACTTGATAATTTCAACAAACATACTTTACAAAAAATGTATTTTGCACTTAATAAAAGACTTATATTTAATTAATTTAGTGCTTAAACACCCTAAACACCAGATTTCCTTCAGAAAAAATCGTATGCAAGCTGCTAATTTCACTTTGGGAGAATTTGAAAATGAGCTGCGAGTTAGATCCGATTGCCCCTTATTATGAAAAATTCGATTTATTTAGTTTTTAAACAAATTTAAAAGAACAAATGTATGTGAAAACACGTTTATTTGGTTTTTAAATTGTCCCACTGCTCCACCTACGCATGCGCGTATTTTTGTTTCTGAAGATTGTTCTGCCGCTGACGAATCCAGGAATAGAGCTATTCTATTTATTTTACTTTTTTTTTATTTATGTTTCTTTTGTATTGCAAAAACCAAAGGACAATTCTAAAACACATATTCACTTTGCTATCATAAATTCTACTTGACAGAGACATTTCCTTTGCGACAGTCACGTCGGTAAGGAAACTTCCTCGATGGATTCTACGATACCAAGCTAAAGTGAAAGTGAATCGAACAAGTGAAGGGAATCTCCGATCCGACGGATTCCACAATAGGGGTGTGTAAGTCTATTCGAACGACTTATAGTGTGTCAAATAATATCCCGGACTGGCTCTAGAAAACATAATTCGAACACAATGTTTGTTTACTTTTCGGTGTTTCTACATATGTATATGTATGTGGTGGCATGCTTCTTCCCTGCAACTCTCCTGCTTGGGGTCACTGTAGGATTGGAAGTAGATGGGTATCTGCCAGTATTTTTATATTCCATTTCTGTATTTATTCCCCACTTAGATAAGGTGAACTTAACTCCCATGTGAAGTTATTTCCCTGCACCATTTTTAAAATAAAATCTATTAAAGAGAAGATTGCAGAAGGCCGTTTCAGATTGATCTGCAATACCATGACAATACCAGATGAACAAATGACACATCAAGAGATTAAATTCAACACTAGAAGCATAGAACCCGGAAGACCACACATATCATGATTTATCCTGGTCACAAAAGACATGAAAAGAGTTGACAGATGAATAACCCAGACCCGCAGGACTTGGCGATTTCGTTCTAGAAGAGCTGACCCGGAATAATTTGGGACAGAGAAGAAGATTGAAACGAATTAAAGTTACATTTTTCGGTTCAAAAAATTATAATAAATACATGAATCAAATGCATCATTAAAAATTTGCTTATCAATAATTTATATTGGATTCAAAGAAAAATCATCAAATCAAAAACCCTTTTCTAAATCAATCTGATGCTAAGTTTTCTAATAAAGTTTGAAAGCCATCAAAGTAATACTACTAAGAGCTTTTTAAAGTCATTGAAAACATATAATTAAAATTGTTAATTTGATTAGGTTATCTTGTGACAACATTTCTCAATGTAAAATGGTTGTGGTTAAAATGTCGTTTTACGACTATAGCCAAAATATTTACCGGAAATAGTTTCATAGCATTACCTCTTCACCTTCATTTGGCATACGAGATTACTATCGATTTTAACTGCTTGAAGGAAATTGGGCAAATAGAATTAATTTATGGTAATATAATAATAACGTATACACCTACGTAAGAAACGCGCATTGGGTGCGTTGTCCAAGAATGTCGATCATCTTACACCAAACCAAATAAACAAACTAGTCTGAGCTATCGAAATCGATGATGTGCAAATCTCTAAAGTTTGCATAGCATGCCGCTTTCGAGTATTGGCACACATCGTTAGCTGTACTGGTAGGTTAGCTGGCGTATACGTAATATTTATATTTTTAATTCGCACTTAACTTAATCCATTTGATAATTAAATAGTCGGTGTGAAGATTGCATTCAGTATTTAAAACATGGTCAGTTTAGATTAAACAAGACTCGCGTCGCTTGGAATGTGGAAATAGTTTTTTCCCATGTCATGGCAGTTGTGTATTTGAGTAGCGCCTGCATTGAACCGAGTATAAAGTCATTGAGAATTGGTGATTTTTGAATTACATATTTCATCATGTTTAACAAGTAACGATAATCTGTAATTTCCAATTGAATGTAAAGTCAAGTGAATAATACTATTGCCTAACATTTAAGCCAGAAGTGTGGTAATAGGTTGGCATAATATATATTTTCGTCCTTCTTGATTGCATTGAGAAATTATCAAATAACTTCAAAGTTCTTCATACAATTTATTTATGTTTTGTTCATTATAAAGATTTTTTTTTATTTCCCAATACATCTGTCTGGATGACACTAAGTACATACATATTTAATAAGTGATAAAGGTGAGCTACGGCCAATGTCACTAACACAATTTGTTCAACAATATTTTTGCAACCTCGATTTCTGCACTCGATATTTGCAACCTACATAAATGGATTTCCTTTTATCGATTTTTGCAGCAAATCAAAAAAAAAAATAAAACAAAAAATTCTCGACTTACAAAATTTGTGGGTGTACATTTTACTACATATGCCGCGTGCCCTCTGAAATGATCATTTGAGCAGTGTAAGCAATACATTCGCAGACCATGTAGCGGGACACCAAAAAGGTACATCGCCATTAAAAACGCAAAGGTTGACTAATCTTTAATTCTTTACTACAAAAGTATTTCATTTCCTTACTACGAAGAAGTTATGCAACTCCAGAAAATGCGGGGATAAGGCTTGCAAAGCGAACTTCTGCAAAACAACTGCAAACAAAAATGTCTAACTTTTTTTTTTAAACTTCGGCTGTTTATATGTAAATACACACAGATGTACATACTTATTAATTTGCCTGTATTTATATTTCGTGTATACATAGTACATATGTATGTATATATAATTTCTTCCTGCAGGGTTGCAGTGGAAATTGCTTCAATTATTTTTTAAATGGAATGCTGTAGACTTCCTGTTTACAATAACACCACAAAAACAAATCAGGTGCAGTCAAGTCAGGAGACCTTGGCCGCCAACGGAATGTGGAGTTCTTGGAAATGACTTTATTTTCGAACCAACAAACGTAACGTATTTTCTCAGAAACTCGTATATACGGCAATAAATGGCCGCAGTTTCTACGTAAAATAAACATGATGGCAGATAATTGTTTCACATTAAGTCTGTTCAATGAAGCTGTGCTGGACAGAAAAAAACAGAAAGAACAATGTTTACGTGTTCATTGAGAAAAGTTTCTGTCCGTGACTGACCTGCTTTGTGTTCAATGACTCTGTGCTGCACCACGGTTGCCAGATTGGGCGATTTATCGTATTTTGGGCTATCTTTTTTAAAAAATTACGATGAAAATTCAAAAGTTAGTAGCCCAATGCAATTTGGGCTACACATATTTTCCATTAACGATCTTGGGCGTCACACTCACTTGTACACAAGTATCATTGTAAACAATTTGGGATATGGTGAATTGCTAATCGCCTTTACAGTATCTTTTGATCACCTCGGTATAGGCCCCTATAGTTGGTTAATAGGCGTAATTGCCGCAACTTGAGGACTGTTGAAAATTCAGGCAGTAACACCGAAGATAGTTCAAATAAGTTCTGATTTTCTATCTTACTTCTACTTACATTACATGATAAGCATAGCTTATTCTAGTTTTTTATTGGTTACATTATTTTTGTTAGGATCTCATTTCTTCATTTCAGTGCAATTGACATGATTCATTCACACGTTTTTGTCACTATTTGCGTAGTCTGTGTATGTGTGTTTTACAGTTTACAGTGGTGACATGGTTGATACACCACAATACGTACTGAACAACGTGAGAAATGCTGCAGGTAAGTTGATTTTTAGAGATACTGGTAATTTTGCTATGCAGTTACTATCCCTACCAGTAAGTAATGCTGTTGTCGAAAGGGTATTTTCAGTTCTAAATGCCGTAAAAACCAAACCTAGAAATATACTGCCTTTGGCATCTCTTGGTGCAATTATACGCATAAAAATTGATTCCACCGTTAAAAACATACATATGTACAATATGTTGCAATGACTTCGAATCAATACCACAAATGGTAGCAAAATGTACATCAGAAATTTACAAGAGTGATGATGAACTGACAGTGATTATTAATTATGAATTAATTAATTAAATATTATTACTAAATATTTCTACTATTTTTTCGTTTATATTAAGATGTTTCTAAAAACAAAATAAATTGTTTATTTTTATTATTTCTATTAATTTTTTCTGAATATGATAGGAAAAATTTTATTTCATACGATATTTGGGCTACTTATTAGGCAACGATTTTGGGCGCCAAAATTTCTAAAATTGGGCTCTAAAAGCTTTGGAGTTTCTGGCAACCCTGTGCTGCACAACTTTTCTACACATACTCTGAGGTAGAACAGATTTGTGAGAAATGTCAAAATCAGCTGTGCTGCACATTTCTGTGCTGACTTGATCTGACTTTTTCAAAAATCTGTGCTGTTCTGATCTGCCTTTTTTCTCATTGGACAAAACTGTTGCTGTCCCTACGATAATAGGTCTTTTTGGTGTGTCGATAGTTTTTGCAATACTATGTAAACTCTCATAGAATCATGATAGTTGCATGGCTCTCAATTTTTTTTACTCTCATTTGGCTCGCTCTTTGCGATGAATTATCTGCAAGTATCTGCAAGACCTTTTCCTTGGGGTGGACTGTTGAATTCTGTCAAACAAAGCCATCTGACAGTTTGAGAAATGTCATAATTTTCATTGTAGTGGAAAACAAAAACAAATCGACAGGTTTTGTTTCAAAAGCGTTTGGTGTCTTTTGTTAAAGTTTTTTCTCATTGAGAGGATATCTCTCTCATTGAGAGGATTTTGCTATTTGACAGATATTAATCATTTACGCGAAACCTAATAGGTCTGTTTGGTGTGTACTATTTTTCGAAATTTCTATGAAAACTTCATAGTTAGTTAGTTAGTTTATATGACTTTTATTTTCATTTTTAGTTCATAACATTCAATATAATTCTAAGTCTATTATGGTTTGGCCTATGGCCGTCTACCAGATTGACAATAGTTACATTTCTATTTTTGTTTTTAACAGAGAACAAAAAAAAAGGCAATATGTATATACATTAAACATTAAAAATCTTCTTCAACTATACATTTTCTATAACGAAGAGCATTTGCACAGTAGTTGAAAAGTAAATCCCAGCCTCGGACTCCATTTAAGATTTCAATTGCTTCACCTAATTCCAGGGTATACGAATCGAAGAATCTCAATCGAATTTCTTTTAAAACTGGGCATATTGCAAGGAAGTGAAATATATCCACTCGTATCTTCATATTGCAAAGATTGCACAAGACAGGTAGCTCTGGACGATGTGGAATGAAATTCAAATTTAATAGCTCTCCTCTGATTTTAAAAATTACGCTGATCTTTTCTATTGAGTTACAGTTTAAAAAGTAAGTTTTTTCTGCTAGATCGTATTTCAACTTGCTGTAATATGTCCTATACTGGGAAGACTGTGCTTCCGTTACAAATCGATCATACATAGTTCGACCTACTTTTTGCAATAAGACGTTGAGTTGTGCTTTTAGATGTTCAGGTTGCTCATCGGGTGTTATCGTTATGGTTTCTCCATAATCTGATGCAAGGCGTTCCCATTCTTGAATGAAGCTTGCTCTACTTCTTATTACACTCTTGAGTACAACTTTTGGCAGTCTGTCATTACTCATTGCCATAACTTTTACTATGTAGTCGAAATGAAGTCTCAGTGTTTCCAAGAACATAGGCGGTGCACCAGTCTCTAAATGCAGCATATAATTAGGCGTAGCACTTGGTAAACGAAATATTCGCTTTAAGAAATACCTAAGAAACTTTTCTATTTCAACAAAGGAACAGTATCCCCACACCTGCGCTCCATATAAAAGAACTGAAGCTGCAGTTGTGCGAAAGAGTTTCTGCTTCGAGCTATGGCTTAAATACTTGTAATTGATGCAGCGACCCCATACCGATGAGATTGCTCGTTTGGCTTCAGATAGTTTGGTTTCTATATGTTTCTTCATATTCAAGTTCGAAGATACCAAAATTCCTAAGTATTTGTATTCGCGAACAACTTCCACCATTTCTTCTTGATACGTCCATCTTTCACTTTGAGAATATCTGCCACCGCCGCCTCTGAACACCATTACCTTCGATTTATTCAAGTTCACGCTAAGGTTCCAGTATTTGCAGTAAACGCTGAGCCTATTCATCATTAGCTGCAACCCATCTACAGTGTCGGAAAGAAAAACGATATCGTCTGCATACTTAAGAGCCGGAATTTGTATGTTGCCAAACTCGATTCCACCTTTTACAGTATCTGATATGTCGTTGATGAAAAGGATAAACAGTAACGCACTCAAGATACATCATTGCTTCACTGAAAATTTCATAGAATCATGACAGTTTCATGGCTCTCAATTTTGTTTACTCTCATTTGACTCTCAGCTTGCGATGTATTTTATGCTACATCCCTTCCTTGTGGTGAGTGTCGTCAACTCTGTGAACCAGCCATCTGACAGTTTTTGAAATGTCATAATCTTCATTGTTAGTGGAAAACAAAAACAAATTGACAAGTTTGACCAAGTGTTGTTTCAAAAGCTTTTGGTGTCTTTGGTTCAAGTTTTCTCTATTTAAGAGGATATCTCTCTCTTTGAGAGGATTTTACTATTTGGCAGGTTTCAATTCCTTGTGCAAACAGACCTAATATGTCAATGGTTGTGTACATATCGGCTGGTTGAGTGTAACACTGAAACAAAGCAGATATGTACCTCGTGTTTCGTTTGCTTTTTTGTTTTTGTTTTTGTATTGCATGGTTAGACTTGGAAATCTATGAACGAATTTGCCCAATGCGGGACATGCGGGACGCATTGAACGTTTTGCGGGACAGTTTTTGCAATTATTAGAATGCAGTTTTATAACGGACGGTACCGCAGAATGCGGGACGGTTAGCCGCCCTAGCTATGTGTGAAGTTGCACAATCTTGCTGAAACCACAAAGATTTGAAAGGTATTCTCTTTCGGTGTAGTTACGGGAAGAAAATCTCCTTCAACATCTTTAAATGACGGTCTCCATTGACCGTTACAGTGTGACTGTTTTCTTCAAAAACTATGGCTCGACAATGCTTGATGAAACTACATCCCACACTGTGACTCGAGCTTGCTGCAGTTCCGTGGAGCATTTCCGGGTTTGAGTAAAAGCATATTCGGCAATTTTGCTTTTCAGATTGCCGTTTGAATAAAAATTAAAGTTAACATGTTTGTGTCGTTTTCCACCATTAGAATGTTCTTCTAGCCAAATTCCAAGTGAATCGGGAAGTCTGCTGGGTTCAGCTCAAATTTTTGTGCATTATTGTCTGCAGTTATTGTCTGCTTATTCCTATTTGAGCAGATTAGTTCCGTGTCGAAACACTAGGATTGATTTGTATGGCAGCAGCTTTCGTATCCTGTGTGCTAACTGAGCAATCTCGGTGATAACGCCTCCTTCTGACTTTCCCACACTCGACAAAAGAGATAACTATCTTATCAGCTCGGAGGAATGCTTCCAAACGTCATCGTCCCCATCGTCAATTTTTGTTAAATCTAAATGCTAATCTGTTAAAAACAATGGAACCGACTGATTACCCAGAAAAAAAGTTATAAAGATTTATTTTATTTTAAGTTTTAAATTTACATATATACATACAAATGCCTCCTGAATATAAGTCAGCCGGTTATTTGCCGGTATTTGTATCACTCATCCCTAAAATCAGATCAGATACAAGATATGTTTGAGATCTTGGAGAAGTAATTGCAACAAACTACTTGATTAACTATTAACTATAAATAGCATAGTACTCCTTAATTCCACTCCATTGTCTTAGACAAATCATAGCAGAGGGTTATAGTCACTCAAAAACTGTCGGGCACATCGCAATTTCTTTTTCAATCATAAACATATTGCCAAACTTGCGGGCGAGTCTTGAATCCATCTCAATGACAAACTATTTTAGCTTACTAGAGCATTCAACAATAACAAGATATGCCAAAGAAACGTAATACAAAGAGTCAGACCTAGTTTTAAATATCCGCAAGTTGGTTAAGCCGACAACTAAATAAATAAATATATATACGGCGTCAGCAGTCCTACACAGAACCAAGCCTAGCTTCTCGCAACCAGTTGTGTGTGCGTGTTACTCTCACGAATGGAAGGGACCTACAGTTTTTTGCCGACTCCGGACGGCAAGCTCCTTATGACAAATGATACTCTTTGATTGCTTGTCAGACATTCGAAAGAGGTGGCGACCGTGAAAAACTTTCTTAGGTGTTAGACCCGGGTTGGAATTGAACCCGGGCCTGCTTCTCGCAACCATTTGTGTTTGCGTGTTATATTTTTGCACGAATGGAAGGGACCTACAGTTTTTTGCCGACTGCGAACGGCGAGTTGAGAAGCTCAATCGTGACAAATGATACTCTTTGATGCTTGTCAGACATTCGAAAGAGGTGGGCACTGTGAAAAACTTTTTTATGTGTTTGCGGCGGGATTCGAACCCAAGACCGCTGACTCAGTAGTCCGACGCACTAACCACTTGCACTACGGTGCCCACTCAATGCCCCAATCAATCTTAAAACAGTTAAATTTGTATAGTGCTCATAACTAATTTCTATGTATGGATACAGTTTTGTCCAAAGCACTTCTTATTTCTTTAAAAGATGCTATTTTGGGCTGTGTCGTAAAACATTTGGAAAAGTTATTCTTTGTAATGTTCTGCAAACACCTGATATCTATTTCCAATGATTCTAAGAAGCGCATGGGTAAAAACAGAATGAAGTCGTGGGCACTGTAGTTTTCAAACCAAAGTCTAACTATGTATAGTTAAAAAAAGCCGTAGAATTGGAAAAGAGCCTACTGCATAAAGATTTATGTTGACTGCTAGGTAAGGTTAGGTTAGGTTGAAAGGGGTTATGAGGCTGAGCCATCATAAAAACACTAGGCACCTAATGGGCCCATCGCGATCCCCTGGGACCATCGCATGATGGCACCTAAACCGAAACACTTCCATCGAAACATTTAATTTCCCTGCAAAATTTTAGAATTTTATTGTGGCCTGCTTGGCCAGCCTCCGCCAGTGTATCAAAGAAGTAATGCCCTAAAAATTTCGTACGAAAACGGGCAATAGCCTGACAGTCACAAAGGATATGTTCAATATCCTCCGATGTTCCTATGTCATTGCAGTATCTGCATTCGTCCGTGTTTGAAAGACCCATTCTTTTAGCATATTTCCTCAAGATACAGTGCCCGGAGAGAATTCCTATTAGAGTTCTTAACTTTGCCATATTCATTCCAAGGATTACCCTGGTTCCTTTACGGTTCATAACCGGCCAAAGAGCCTTGGATACCCTGTGTCCCTCTATTTCTGACCATCTGTGGTCCGCCAAACTTATGATCTTGCTGTTTAGTTTTGCCCTAATGCTGCATGATGGCGGTGCCATGCTCACAACCAACTCGGTTACAGGCAGTGCCCCCCCTTTCCTTGCCAGCTCATCTGCGAGTTCATTTCCCTCTACGCCAGAGTGTCCAGGCACCCAGCAAAGTTTGACCCTATTGTGTCTGCTTAGTGTTCTGAGCACAGAGCGACATCCTTCTACGATTGCCGATTTGACGATACACGATTCTAGTGCTCTGAGCGCGGCCTGACTGTCGATGTAGATGATGATAACCTTATCCGTTATAAGCTTCGTCACCAACAGCTCCGCCGCTCTCTTCACAGCTAGGACCTCAGCCTGAAATACACTACAGTTATCCGGAAGTCTGAGACACGTATTTAACTCCGGTTCTCTTGAGAAGATACCAGAGCCCGTGCCGTTGTCGGTTTTCGACCCATCCGTATAAACCGCAATGTGTGTCTGCCGTGTAGGCGATGTGTCCCCCCAGACTTCTCTCTCCTTATGTTGACTGCTAAGCTTCGCTAAAATCATAAAGCAAAAGCACCACAGTCCGTGTATATTGGGGTTCTTGGTCATCAAGTAATCGAAGTTAATGGAGTTTTACTTAGTTCAGGACCCGAAATTATCGAAGCGTCAATCTAGGACTGTTTCTTTGAAATTTATGCTAAATTACAAAAGATGTAGCTATGTAGCTGACAAGATGTCTTGCGGAACAACGAACGTATTCAGGTTTCACTGCAACTTAAAACAATCTCAGACTTAAACTACAATTCAACAATAATCGAAATAACAACAATTAAATACTTTTACTCTGGCGATTTATGGTTTCACTATGGATCAGCGCTGGTCTATGTGAGATGTAGCCGCTACTCCTAACCTAATCTAACCTGAACCTGACTTAAGGCACGCTTGCACTTATCTCCTTAATATTATTATTTGACGATGAAGCTACTTATTAAAGAAACAGATAAAACAACAATGCAGCTAATATTATTTTTTGAAAATCTTGTTTTGTACAAGACCAAGAACACGGGCAGAGCAGAAATTCGCGGCCATGAACTCTATGATCTGTAGAAATATGCAGAGCGGACTTAATCCAATATGCTAATCTCCAAAGACTACGTCAGTTCAATAAATAAAAAAAACAGAGTTCTAAACTTCAGCCCACGGGTAGTTTCCGGATCAAACGTAATGCAGCAACGAATTGAAGAACCGAGCTTCGTGGTGTAATAACATTGCAATGCTGAAGGTTATAAAAAGATTTTATCGATTAAACGTCAATTATATTGCCGTACTGCACGGACCAAAGCGATTAAGAAAGTTCTGACTTTCTGTGTTGTCCTTGATAAAAACTCTCAATTTCATTTGTCTGTAAGTTTTTTTTTCATAAATATTTCCTACATCAAACCGGTATTGTTTTAAACCTATCCCAGTAAAAAATAAAAATCACAGTGGGATAAAACTGATTAGTGATTTCATTGACATTTCAGTTAGTCTAACTCAGAAGAAAAGTAACATGTATCCGAACATGTATCTAAAACAAATCATGTTGGTTATTTATAGATTTGAAGCTCGTTCATAATGGATATTTACAATGTACATATGTATGTATATTAAATTTGAAGCTACCTGTTTTACAGGTTGCTTCATTTAGTTCTTCGGTATTCGGACCGTTTGCAAACATGTTTCGTGACAATAGATTTGATTTAACTAAGTTATGCAAATGTTCGCTGTTCACAAATATCAAGTCAACTACCGGTCCTTTTCAACCTGGATGAACATTTAAGCCAAACCAGATTTTTTGACTTCAAATTGGCTTAAGTCAAAATAAGTTCTAAAGAGTGTGCTATACTGGCCGATGTACCCAGTTAAAACAAAGGAATTTACTTTCTATTTGGTATTCAGACAATTGAGTGGGTGTTTCCATAAAAGACTTGTTTACCAGTATATTGATGTACAGTTATTATTGAAAGCAAAACTGAAACGATTCCAAATAACAGTTTATATACTAGATCCGCGGTGACATTTTGATTTAGCAAAATAAGCGTGACTAAAACAGTTGCTTTTTTTGGCAGCACTAACACAAGGATGTCGATATACATATTATGTATATGTAGATATGTATGTGTGTATGTATATTTAGCTAGCTCATTCTAAATCCGTCCAGATTATCTGCAATCTCTATACCAGTGATGCCATTATGACCAGGAATCCTAGATTGGGATATAAGTTTCGAATGTCAGTTTTGTTTTGAGTGAGATAAATAAACAAGTTCATGTTTAACGTGTAGATACATATGACCATTAACACAAGTATATTAGCAAAGCGTCGGCTGATTACACCTTCCTTTACTAGTTTCTATTAGCTAAATATTCATAAATATGTACATACATAATCTATGTATAAAAATCACGTGTCACTGTGTTCGTACACGCTAATCTACGAAACCGCCCAACCGATTTCAATGAAATTTTGTGAATATGTATGGTTGGTTCCAGCTTGAAAGATAGGATAGTTTTGGACCCGATAGATGGCGCTGGAGACAAGTTATTAACAAATTTTATATTTATTGACCAAAATGACTCATGTTCACAATATCTGTTGGTTTAGTGCCAAAAAGAGAAAATTACACGAAAGGACCCGATAGGTGGCGCTGGAGTCAAGTTCATTAATAAATTCTATTATTATTGACCAAAATGACATATATTCATAATTTGATTATTCGGTATTTCATACATATGTACATACCTACACTGTTTATCTGTGTGTTCTCGATGAATTCCGGAACCACTCGGCCGATTGAGCCGAAGTCAGAGGCGTGTTTTTGTATATTCTTCCACTACACTAATTCATCAATCAAAGTAAGATCAAATTAATATTTTCTTAATCTTAACTAAGACACTAAATGTAATTAAGAAATCAAACTCATCGCGCAACATACCGGAAAAGGCAACGCCTGCCGCCGGGCCCACTAGTTTAATTTAAATACTAACGTTTAAGTACGTACATAGGTGAGTTATAGTAACGTAAGTAGGTAGGTGGGGTGCTGACAACACCCCATCATGAATTAAATCTATTACGCTTAGTGGTTCTATGGTCAAATTGTCATTATGATACAATTCTATGTATTTGAAACGATTTTTTATTTTAACAAATTCGCCATCATTCGTATCGATTAAGTCTAGCTATTCACTTGAATCTTTACTTATATCTTGCAATAAACGCTGGATGCGTTCTTTTGCGGATCTTTTCCTAATGAAATTTTTAATTTAAGTACACAAATTTACCCAATTCAAAAAACTACACAACTGGGTAGGTGGGGTGTTAACAGCACCCTTGCAGCTTGAACAGTCTGTCACGGATTACTTGTGCAACTAAACTTTTTTAAAACTATCTCAATCTGTATAATAGAAAACAACAGGAAGGTACTGTACCGACAACGGGTTTTGTCAGTCGCAAAGTATAATATTTCTGAAATAAAAGAGCTTGGGGTGTTGTAAGCACCCCACCTACCCAGTTAAAGGTTAAATGAAAATGAAATGAAATATTAACTTATAGTCAAGTTGATTTTCGATTTGCCGTCTTGTGGATACATAATGCGTTCGACCAATCTAAGAGGTACGCAGTAACACCCAGTTAGCGAGCTATACTTGGCCAATTGCGATATTGCCTACTATCGAGAAGATTATGAAGCAAATAGTTACAGATACATAGTATAACATAGTATGAAGCCAAAATCACAAACCAACTTCTTTTTGTAAATGTGATCAGCACTAGTTGAAGCAAACGACATCACGCACTAGCTCTGTTTCTCGACTTTAGCAAAGCGTTGACTACATTAGGCCATAAGAGACTTATGGAAGCTATCCAAAAAGCCAAAATAAGAGGAAAGATAGCGTACTGGTTAACTGATTACGTATAGAAGGGAGGAACAAAGAGTGAACAAAGAGAAGAAAGAACAGTGGGTTTCCGCAACCGCAAGGCTCATAAAAGCATCAGCTGCTAAGAAAATAACGTCTAAGCTTTTTAAATATTGCTGCAAAGAGCTGAAGATTCTGGGCACGAGTTATGTACGAATACGTATTACGTACCCTATTATATAAGTTCATGTATCTAAACATAACAAACACAACATGCATACCACATTTATTTTAGCACATGTAAATCACAGCAACATATCCATAGTTTTCTAAAAAGCTTTTACACAAATAATAGAGTTAGCATTGAGACTTAGTACAATAGTCAAGCTTAGCCTAAACCAATTACTGTGCTTACATTACTTACTTACTTAGTTGGCGCTACAGCTCGAGGTGAACCTGGGCCTGCTTCTCGCAACCATTTGTGTGTGCGTGTTATATTTTTGCACGAATGGAAGGGACCTACAGTTTTTTGCCGACTCCGAACGGCGAGTTGAGAAGCTCAATCGTGACAAATGATACTCTTTGATGCTTGTCAGACATTCGAAAGAGGTGGGCACTGTGAAAAACTTTTAGGTGTTTGCGGCGGGATTCGAACCCAAGACCGCTTGCACAGTAGTCCGACGCACTAACCACTTGCGCTACGGTGCCCACTGTACTTACATATGTATATTAAAACTCTATTTTTCTCGTAAAATTATGTACAAACTAGGGAGATAAGAAAAAGCTTAAATATAGTTTAGTTCAGTTTTGGCGGTCAACAGAAATTGGACCAATAATTTGAATAATAAAAAAACGTATTAAGAAAAAAATAAAAGTTTTGTTGTTTTTCTTAATGGTTAAGCGGTAAACATAACTCACGCAGCACAACGTTAAACTCTACTAGGTACCTGGTCATAGCAGTATACAAGGCAATAAGGCTGCAGATGAGTTGGTCAGAAGGGGCACAGCCCTAGACATAGATCAAGCAGATGGTATGGTAAAACCGCCACCCCAGGACCAAAATTGAACGAAAATCACTATTCAATACTTTAACGAGTTAACACTTAAAAAATTCAAGTTAAGCAATGTTTAGTCTATAATTTTCGACTCGAAACTCTTTTGCCGAATGTGCCCCGGGTTGCGGTACATTCGACAATACGTCTTATCTTGTTAAAATTGAAAAAAAAATGTTTGTTCAATCTTAGGCGCAAAATTCTTATGAGATCCAAATCACTTCCATCATCAAACATTTTGAAATTCGTTAAACAGCATGACTTAGTAAAAATGGTGCCGAATGTGCCACCGTCTACCATTTATGTCGGCCATATTCTAACGTGTAAAAATGTGCTCCACGCACCGTCAGATAACCTCTTATGTCTTATGCTGGACCCTGTTTTCTATTACACGCTGCGTAAGCTTTTTGAAGAAAAATTACCAAATAGTTAAGTGTTAAGAAAAGATTTTCCTCTGAAGTTCTATAGATTGTTATATTACCCTTTTTTGTGCAAAGGCAATATTCGCCTCCCCAAAACGTATTCTGTCTTCCCCTGTGGCTTTGTTCTTTTTTTGCATTTCTAATAAATTTTTTCACCTCGTCTATAGAGAATGGGGCATCGAAAACATCAACCAAAAAGACAAAAGCCTTCAATATAGTATTATTAATTATAATTAACTATCAGAAGATGTTAATCGACGGTCTTAAGATAGATTAAAGCTAATTATGTATGCACATTTTTCTCAACTCGTCGCATCTGTCAAAGTCAAGGTTGAGGTTCATTACTTGGATTAGTAACAAGCCTTCAAAACCAATTTACCACCATGTGTAGCGTTCTTGAAATTCTTTGCAAATGTCAACATGACGTCACAGCAAATTGTTGTTTAATTGTGATCATATAATATCATGAAATGTAAACCATGCAAACTGGAATGCAAGGTGTCAAGCAGCTATAAAAGCACTACGCTCAAACCTGATTGACTCTAAATGAATCCTGAACTGACTTAAAAAGGTTCGGCTGACTCCTTTACCGGACCTGAGCCGTTTTGCAGCTCAACTATAAACTAAAAAAAATGTATTTACCCAGGGTATTCGTCAGGCTAAAAGGGCCATTAACCTAGTCCATAGTTAATCCATATCACCTTAACAAAATTGTTCTCTTTACGGGAACTGAATGTCGTCTCAGTGACACAACTTCGGAACCTAATCTAGAGTAAGTGCGGCAAATATAGCCCACCCTTAACTTTTTTTTAGACATAAAAAAGACAATTTAGCTTCAATTCATTTATTTTATTTTTTTAATTCTTAAAAATTATATCTCTTTCAGTCTTTATAAACATAAATTCAAAAATAAACTCAAGCAATAAATGCATTTATCAGGACTTGCATCAGATAAGTCATCTGGAATGAAAATGTCCTAACTTTCCGATGAAGTAAATTCGTCAGCACGTTGATTTTTCTTTCTGTGTGGGATGTTGTTTCCAATGTGGTCCGGGCCATATTACAAAAACCTATGGTGGGCCATATTACCGACACATGGTTTTTTCAATTTTCTTTTAATTCAAACACACTTTCCAAACTATTTTTGAAATGTTGACTTCATATAGAGAATTAAAAATGTTAATACCACACAATCATAAAACAAAATAATAACCTTTCCGCAAAATTAAACATAAGAACACTTAAGAAAACTTACCAAAAAACTACAACGCAAAGTGCAAAAACGTAGCCACGTGCTTTACCGCTCACATATATTAGCCAGACTCATCAAATTACAGTGAGTCAAAAGCAGTTGGAATATGTTGGAAATGGACGCACAGTGGGGTGTCTATTCTTTTTCATTAGCGAGATATTACGGTGGGCCATATTTGCCGAACTTACTCTATATGACTGCATGGCACTATGTGCCCTAAGGAGACAACATTTCCATACTGAAATCTCAACTCCCGGGTCCCGGGGAAATTCTTTAAGTATCCACCTGAGATCCTCCATTTCATCAAAAGAATTGAACCTCTTCTAGCCCGCTAAACTGAACTTTTAGATTGCAGCGCCTTTCGCAACTGGCGGATCAGAACCTTCTTCTAATAAAGGCCAACGAGTAACAATCTGAGCCGTATAAAGTGACAGAGCTATTAGATTCAATAGCGACATGGTGAGCAAACTCCGGGCTACACTTTCAAGGTAATTTCGAAGCTTTTCTTCAGTTAGGTTAGGTTTGGTGGCTATCCACCGTACTCGGTAGTAATCACATAGACCAAAGTGTTACCATTGTGTTGCCACGTGAGCCAATTTTTATCGGTACTCTTGGAACCATTTTGTAAGATGGATAGGATACATTTCCATATTTTACTAATATCCGTTGCGGAAATATCTTGTAGAACTATTAAGAGATATACTTCCAGATTTTGAATTCTTACGGAGGAGCGTGCTGGGCAGCTGCTCAGAAGGTGAAAGAGGGTTTCGTTTTCCTCCTCATCCATGCAGCTGCGGCAGTTGTCATTTGAAAAGATTTATAATATGTTGTCGTGTTTACCCAATGTCTTTGTAATTGGGGTATTAAGTGCTTTGCCGATTTAGCTGAGGCCAACTCTAGTCAGCGTGAAAGCACATATCAAGGTTACGTTATCTTTATATGAATACCCTTATAATGTTTACACACAGCGCGAGCACATGAAGGACGAGAACGAGAGACAGACAGATCGACGTAGTGGTAGGAAACTCAGATGATAGGTTTCAATTTCAATTAACTCTATGAGTGGTGTCCAGGATAACTGGAGAGTTGTGTATTATTTTTGTACTTGCTTATGATTCAGGAGTTTTTTTCCAGATGCTTCTTATCATAGTTTTGTGCGATTAATTTCTTCAGCCATACCCACCATCCTACTGCTAGTGTTATGCCTTCGCAGTAGGTTTGGATATTAACTTATTGTTATTTCGTGAGAAATAAATGCTTCGAAGACATATTCGAACCGTGAACCTTCCGCATGACAAGCGACGACGACTACCACACTACCACGCCACGGCCACCCACCTTATCGTTTCTATTGGTACATGGGGTTCACTTTTTGTGGTTGAATTTCCAAGTTTTGCACCTTTTCTGGCCAGTTTCTCTGCGTCACTGTGACCGGGAACCCAGCACAGCGTGAGCAGGCTCCATATCTCGTTGAGATGGGCGGCAGTGCGTAACCAATTTTTATCTTAGAATTAATTGGTGATTCAAGTGCTTGAAAAGCTGCTTGGCTATCGGTTTAAGGGGGTATTCTAGTCTAGCGGCACAAATTTCAGGTGTTTTTTGAAATTCGATAAAAAAAAACTAAGCATATTTTTATCGGCAATTTTTTGTATTATATAGACATGATTCCAACCCTTCTGGTGATCAGAAAAAAAAGAAAAAAAGATTCTTAATCAGTAGGTAAGAATATCGCTATCGTCTGAGCTACGGAAATAAAAAAAAATGTTTTCACAAAATGGCGGCTTCGGTTCACTAGAACTTGAGAAATCACGTCAGATGTCTTGGAAAAAGTAGTTTCGAGAAAAACGCGTTTAAAGAAATACATTACAACAACCTTCATATAGAGACTTTCTGAGAATTCATGGTGTACAAGAGACTTTCTGTAGGATAATTCAGGAAATGTTTGGAGGATACATTTTTGAAGGTCTAATCTTTAAAAATATGAAATAAAAATAAAACGATTTTTTTAAAAATTCTAGACCCCCTTAAATGACAATGGCGCGATTGTACATCGACTTCATCGGTAACTACAAATAGGGATAAATTCGGGCTCGCCGCTCCTACACATGCCAACACACGTCTTAGATAAATCCGTTTTCGTTAAGACAGATATTCCGCTCCCATTCCTGTCGGCTGGGTCTCTTACATATTTGATTAGATATTGAAATCTAGGAGCGGGGTTATATTATCTGCAGCTCCTGTATTAAGTTTTCTTATTTAAAGTACTCTGGCGTGCCCTTTGTTAAAAAAACAATTGTAACGTTTCTATTAGTTAGGTGTCGGATCCATATTTCGAATTAAAGACACCATGACAAAATTTGAATACAAAAACATTTTGGAGAACATAATGCTGCCATATGCGGAGGATAATATGCCGTTGATTTGGCGATTCCAACAATATAATGATCCAAAGCACTCATCCAAACTGGTAAGTGCTTGGCTTATAGATCACAATATCGTCTCTTTAACATGGCCAAATAAGTCGCCCGATCTCAACCCCTTTAAGATTTTATTGGGTGAGTCGAATAGACGACTACCAACGTGCATATCAACAAGCAAAACCCAATTATGGCAAAATGTTCAAGATCTTTGGTACTTATGCCTACTAATGTCTAAGATTATAATTAATGTGTATTATACAGCTTAATATTCAAGTAGACATTTTTTTTTATCCCAGACACTTCTGAACACACATATTATTTTGTCCAGGCTGAATCGTAATTTTTATGAATCAAACTAATATGTGGACTGTAATTTAAGTTTTTTGTACTATATATATTTCTTTCTATGATTTCGAAAAGAAAACATTTTGAAATAAAATTTTGATATTAGTCTTGAACTGAAATATCGAAAAAACAATACACACACCTATCATTTTGTCTAGCAGTGTAAGTATGGGTTTGACTGCCGCAGTGTAAGGTCAGTGCTTTCTTTGGATAGAAATAAAAGGAAACGGTCTGAAAAAAAATTATCCAAGGCGTTTTCCCTATATGTACATTGAAAATTTGAAAACGTGAACGCTGTATTTTCTATATTGACTGCTCTAAAACGTGAACAATTCTAAAAGCTCTTAAACGTGAACAGTAATTTTTTCAACATTTCAACATAAAACTGCACTGAATTAATTTTCAAGACTTCGGGGGATGCCATAATATTTACTATGCGTACCTAGTATGTACATATGTATGTATTTGGTACTACACATGCGTGTGCTTGTTTGTTTTTCTCTTGCATCATTTGGGTTGATCAACGTCTTATTTTCTGTTTAAAACTGTGTTCAAAGAAAGTGAAGGTTTTAACATTAAACGAAGAAGCTGACATTTTGGAAAGGCTTAAAAAAGGAGTAAGCATAACAAATCTAATCAGTTTTGATAATGAGCCGTACCAGTATGTTTAAATATGTAAAAATATTCATGAATGGAAGCAAAAAGGAGATAAAATCGAAGAAAATGTGTTTTATTTTAAGAGCAATAGTAATACAATACGGTAGGAATACAATTTTAATCATAAAATTTTACATTCCAAAACATGAACAATCTCAAAAACATGAACACCCTGGGTTTTAATTAGTTCACGTTTTCCAATGTTCAGTGTATGTAAATACATATCTTATGTACATAGATCCATTCTTGATCCTCAAGATTCTAGATTAAACCAATTTGACTTTAAGTGCTTAAGCCAAGAAAACTATTCATTAGCAAGAGTGTGATTATAATTTGCTCAAAAGTAGAATGTGTCTAAAGGGTAATCGCAATGAATTGCGGAAGCCAGAGAGTATGTAACAAGGACAAACCAAGCGATCTTTATGATTTGGGAGCCCGTTAAGTAAGTAGGATATTACCATTAAGGCTTACCAAGTTTCACCAAAATTTCATCATCGAACATTTCCATGAAACCAAAACTTGTCATTTATAAGAGCACGTGGCAACAAATCAACACCAATAATAATCCGTTCCCCCCTTTTGCCGTTCAATCTTATTCCATCGTCGACCTGCGTACAAATTTATACACGGTTAACTTGGTTGTGAAACATATGAAATAAATTTAAAGTTAAAAATCCTGTTTGAAGGGTTAATACACCGCACCCATTGACAATGCGGGAAAAACCGTTTCATTCTTTGTAAAACAGGAGACACAACTTCTTAGGAATTCAATACAAAGGTTACAGTTTATGCTCAGCGGGACGAATATATTTTCACTGTAGCATCAAGTCGGCCGCCATTCATGACGGAAGATTAATTTCATGGTGCAAAACTTAGTATAACCTGTCAAGGTCATCCCTCTTATGTAAGCCTTATGAAATTCGGTGCCGGCCGTCGTCTCACTATGCGATAAAAAAAGGCTTAAAACACACGAACCAAAACCCCTGCAATGCAAAGAGAAATTTATTCGTTGGATAAAGAAAACAACAAAACCGAAATACCATTCAACGGGAACTTGTTGGATGCGAAATATTTATCTGAGACCGGTGGGAATTTAAAATATTTTAATTTTTTTTTTTTTATTTTATTAATTTTGTATCTGTTTGTCTGTAGGTTAGTTATTTAAATTTCGTGTTCTATTCCTGCAGGTAAAATAAATGCACACACAATAAAACTCAAGCACTCAATGCATCTGCGTATAATAATACATAATGTTAGACGGAAGCGAATCCTAACGAACGCAAACAGAAAACATAAAAAAAAAATAAATCTCACGAGACAAATATGCAGAATATTTTAATCCAATCAAATTAAATACTAAAACAAAAAACTGTGAGAAATGATAAACAATAACCGGCTTTAAAGACTATCAATGACGTCAGCTCGAGGCATATGGAGCATAGTTTATGTATAAAAGGTAACAAAGACACTAAAAGAGTTTCGCTTTCAACAGGTGTGTTCATCGCGCTCATCAAATCATGGAATAATAATCAGCGTCTGCTGATGGAACAGGGGCGTCTGAAAGACCAATAAAACGAAATGGAAAGTAATTTTACAAATTTAACCCAGTAATTTCTCTAGGTTAAGATGATGGTAGAAGAGTTCTGATTATAGCCGTGTTTTATTATTTGCATGATCCTATCCGGGTCATCGTTTTACACGCATTACAAAAACAAAAGAAGATCTTCCTTTTTATCGGGATCTCTTTACGTGATCTGGGTTTTAGTTCACACTATTCACCACTAGGTTTAGTTTTGTTTTGTGATGGTTGGAATGCTGTCAAAACATGGTGAAACATGGGTATTGCCAGATCAGAAATTAAAATGAAAAAAGAATGCAAAATGCTATTTATTATTCAATCAGTTTATAAATTGTTGGGCTGTGCTTCCCAATAGGTCAACCTGAATTTTCACCTTTTTTATTATTTCTAATAAATATATGTATGTTAATCTAAGATTTTCTGTATATGAATCGATGTGAGGAAACATTTGTTTATGTGTTTAAAACAATAATACATTTTTTACAAACCCATACAAATCTGCACAAAAACCGTACAAATGTCAGCAAATTTGACATAAAAATGACTTGACAGGCTGTTTTTATTGCGTCCGGCCCTGCCTTAGTCTGTGCTGAACAACTTATGAAAAATGCAATGAATTTACGGCAGCTATAAGTTTATTTCACCATAAAATATTTTGCACCTACTGTTTCGCTTTATTTTATTTGGCAATATATTATTTTGTATTTTTAATTTGTTTGTTTTTCATTTTATCACATGTAAAAAAATTCGTGCGAATGCAGAATATTTTATGGTGAAATAATTACAAACCTAAATGAAAGTTTGCCAAATAGATAAGAAAATTATATATTTCAGTTTTTCGAGGTTAGAATTTCTAAAATTTAAAAAAATTTTTTTTTGATTTGTGTTATTTCATTATTTTATTTTATTTTTTGTATTTCAGAGGTCATTTGGGGCCTATAAAAAAATTGTTTAAATGCAAAGGTTGACCTATTGGAAAGCAGCCCCTTTATTGATGTTTCATTTAAATTTAAAAGTAAAATATACGATACTTAATTCCATTATATACCTACATCAAAAAATATTTTTTGGAGATTCGCAAATTACAAATGGTAATTCCGCGTTTTTTTTTTAACTTCGCGCCAACCACGAAACTGTCATATGCAACAAAAAAAAAAAAACATCTCCAGAAGTAAACAATGGAAAATGACCGAAAATCTTAAGTTCAGATAAGAAAATTACAACATACGAGTATGTACAAACATACAAACATACATAATACATTTTTTTTAAAAATCAAATTCTGCTTCTTCGTCCATTGTTTTAATTTATGACAAATGTCAACGTCAAAGTACTAAAGCAGTTGTACCAATCCTTGAAAGTTAAAATTTGAGATGATCTGGATCGTTTTATTTTAAGCACTTGATCGGATTAGGATCATGCGAATAATAAAACACGGCTTATGTGTTTGCTAAGTGAACATGATTTGGTGAAATTTTCTATGTTTTTGTGTACCTACTTCTATTTTGTAACTACATACATATGTATGTATGTTATGTATCTATGATATCTACCTAAGATATCTATAAAATTAAAATTAAATTAAAGTTAGAGACTTCATAGCGATAAATTACCCTCACTGCTACATATGATCAGTGAGCACCGTGGTGTTGTGGTAACTGGTAAGTACTGCACTGCCCAGCTTCAATCCTTTTTTGCCTTTTTTACTCATATTGCCTTTTTTACTGATTTTGCCTTTTTTTGCCTTTTTTTGCCTTTTTGGTACTATTTGTCAAAGTAGCTGTGCACTTTTTTCTTAACTATACGATTTATGCTTGCTCACACGAAAGAAATTTCAGTGACACGTATGAGAGCAGGTTTTTCTCTCGTATGAACAAGCACATAACTGCATGCGTTGTTTACACGAGTGCGCATAAAAAAAGTCCCTACACACCAATACAACCCTAAATACATTTGTGTCAACTCAGCATACATGCGCTTTTTCTTGTGCCCTGCGTGCAATCTCAGGCATTCGTCGCAGTTTTATTTACCATCTTTTCATCTGACAAAAACCGTAATACGTAAGGAAATATTTTTTTCGTAACTGTGCGCCTTTTAATCTAGATTCATATTCTATGACATACTGGTTAACTAAGGGCTAGTCTTTTGAATATTGCGTTTGCTTAAATGCGTGATGTACCCAAAATATTTTGTCGCTTGTCACTGAAAGTGAAAATGCCCCAAGTTTGTGGTGAAATTGGTAAAAGATTTTTAGTCGAAGAGGTTAGAAGAAGAGGTGTTAAAGACTTTGAACGGACTCCAGGAGAAATTACAACAAGCTTAAGGGCCAGTAGCTGAAGATGGGATGAAACAATTTTACGCGTTTTTTTCAGCAAATTAACAAAATGGCGCTGCGAACTCTAAATTGGACTCAAATATTAAAGTCATGGACGTGACATCTCTTATCTTGGCTCCACTAGGCTCTCCTCATGCTGAAATGTCCTTTATTTCATTCAAGGCTTTCTTGAGAGATAATCGCAGGTGATTGTTACCAGAGAACTTCAAAATGTTTTGGGTTACAATGTTCATAATAATGCATAAAAACGTTTATTATTAAATGCCTTTTTTGCCTTTTTCAGCGGTTTTATTTTGCCTTTTTTGGCTTTTTTTGGTCAACAAAATCCGAACCCTGGGTATCACAACAAGACAATGAATATTATTCCGTTAGTATTTTATAAATACAGTCATCAGGTAAAACAGACATTGCGTGGAAAGTTGAGTGATTGTGTCGTAGACAAAGTGCATTTGATTTAGCTTGATTTCAGTCCTCTTCCATTTTCACTGTTATTTTAACACTAAATACTTTTTGGTAGTGTAATTAATGAAGAATAATAATGAAGATATGTACTAAATACTTAAGTAGATATTTTTTCGTTAGAACAAAAAATAAAGTGTTTTTTTTTTTTATTTCCTAAGTTCTCAAAGGCTTTTAAGAAAATTGTCAGTTGGAAACAACATGAATTTTTTTATGTTATTGATTACTCAATTACCTGTCGATCTGTGCACGTCTTATTTGGATTTTTCCGTCGTATAAGTTGGGACAGGGTATTTTTTAAGTATGGCATAAAGCAGCGCAAGGAGCCAAGTCAAATGAAATCCATGAATATATTTTCACGTATTTTGATGTATTGAAATGCCCTGGGGAAGATAAACGGCATTTATTACAAAAAAATCAAATTGTTTCTATGGTTGCCTCTAGAAAATGGGGAATATATGGAAAAAATATGACAAACATGAGATCCGTGGATTTTTCAGCATACTTACTACGAATTTTTTTGCTAAAAATTATTTCATTCATAAGGAAAAAATAATAAAACTGTATGATTACTACGCATTTTTTTTTTGCAGAAAAGCGACTTGAAAGTCAAAAAAATTTATGTGCAAGATTAATGATATTGACTTAAAAATAAAATATCTGGAAAGCCAAAAAAGGTATCAATTTTATTTAAGCGCAGTTGAAAAGAGTATTATTTGTTCTAAAATCAAAGCCCTAAATGAAGTCTCTGTATTAAGTACTAGCGGAGATATTTGTATTAGTATGGGTCAAGGTACACCAAAGTAGGCCTTTTCTTAAACCCTCGATAAATGATGTCCACATTGGAGATAGACCCTTGTTGTGGAACGATTTTTTTCTTCGATTATACCCAAGAATCAGTTTCCAAAGTATTGACGAGTTACTTGGAAACACCTTGTATATTTCCTAATAATGTGTAATAATCTATAATTGTCAAATATTTATAACAAATGCGATCCAAAATGTTGGTTTGTTGATTATAATTCAAAATTACATAACAAGAGAAACATAGAATTTTTTTTTTTGATTTTTGTCCCAAAATTTGTTCTAAGCGAAGCACTGTGGCGGCCGTTCGGGAAAAACTGTAGGTCGCTTCCAATCGTGCAAAAATATAACACACATACATTAATGGTTGCGAGAAGTAGGCCCTGGTTCACCCGGAACTGTAGCGTCACCTAAAGAGAGAAGATAAGAAGATGTGACTTTGAGTTTCTTGTTAACTTGATCGGTTCAAGAATTAGAAAACAAGATACGAACTACAGATCAACCATTACTATTGAAGAACGTTTAGCCGTAGATCTTCTATTTCTGGCCAGTGGAGTTTCATATCTCTCTTTGATGTATTTATTTAAAATGTCAAAACAAAGCTACAAAGGAACCTCTAAAATTGTGTTTTTGACCGAAGTAGACCCATTATATTTATATTACATCGATGTTGGTTGTAAGGGCCGTAGCTCTGATGAGGGCGTTCTTAAAAACAGTATGTTTTCGACGGCTCTCAATAACCGAACAATGAATATGCCAAGAGATGAAATACTACCAGGAGGACAAAAACCAGTGCGAGGTACAGAGACAGATGCAGCGATGCTGTATTTTCCGTTGCATACTCATGTATTAAAAACATCTAACGATACTCATCTAAAAGGTTCCTTGGGGCGAATTTTCAACTATACATAGGCTAAGCTGAGCACGATATGTTTCAGAAAATTAATTCAAGTAAATTAATCCCCACAACCCCACACTTCAATTTTATCAACCACACTTTCTGCACGAGAAACAAACATAATTTTCCGTTGCGAATGGGAAATAAAAAACATTTCAAAAACATTTCAAACATTTTTCATCAGCGCCCAGCAAAAAATTTTGTAAGTCTAAGGGAAAAATAAGGAAGAGAAAAACTAGAAACCTTATTCCGAGATTATTTAAAGTCTTAAATAAGACTTATTCTTCTTAGTTGGCGCTACAGCTCGAGGTGAACCTGGGCCTGCTTCTCGCAACCATTTGTGTGTGCGTGTTATATTTTTGCACAAATGGAAGGGACCTACAGTTTTTTGCCGACTCCGAACGGCGAGTTGAGATGCTCAATCGAGACAAATGTTACTCTTTGATGTTTGTCAGACATTCGAAAGAGGTGGGCACTGTGAAAAACTTTTAGGTGTTTGCGGCGGGATTCGAACCCAAGACCGCTGGCTCAGTAGTCCGACGCACTAACCACTTGCGCTACGGTGCCCACAAATAAGACTTATAGTAAGGCTTATTATAAGTTATAAATAAGATCCTAGGTATTTTCTCTCTCTCTCTCAAGGTTTAAATAAACTTATTCTTACTTATGTCTTATATTAAGGCTTATCTAAGAGTTACTATAAGGTATATGTTAGATTTCGAATTCTTAGGAGAAGCATGTACGCAGTGGCAAATGGTTTTGCTTGGAAATTCTCATTTGAGATGTTTCTTTTCGTTTTCATTTGCCACTGACAGTTTAAATTCGAGTGTTGAACCCAGCGCGGTGCATCGAAGTGTATTAAGATATTCTTCGTAAGTTTCAAAAGTGCACAAAATTAATAATTTATTTCATTTCTAATTATTTATTATTAATTATTATTTCTTTTTTTTAATTTAGACTGCGTTGACAGATTTTATTCGTCGTTCGACGATAATGAAGAAGACTTCAAGAGTGCAATCCAACGAGGAAAAAATGAATTTTTGTTTTTAATATAACTAACTTAACCTATACAGGAATACCTCAGGTGGTAATTTTTTATTACCTTATTATATAATGATTCTCGAAAGGAAATAAGACTTAAATCAAGCTTTATGTATTGCTTATCGAAACCTTAAGGATTAAGAACGACTGAAATAAGCCTTAAATAAGACTTAAAGTAAGTTTATCATAAGGTTAGAATAAGGCTATGTGTAAGGTATAAAATAAGGGATATTTGTACTCAAAAGATATTCCTTATAAATAAGAAGCCTTATCTGCTAAGGAATAAACTAAATATATTGACATAAGCCTTAGATAAGCCTTACTCTATTTGCTGGGCGTCCACACATAAATATGTATGTATTTTTGATAGTTTCTGCAGAAAACATATGGACATAAAGACAGGTTTCTAGTACAGGGTACACCTATAGGTTTAAATTTTAATCATAAGCCACAAGCCAACTTCAGAAACTACATCAATAGCGATGACGGCTTCGCTACTACAAGGATAGTAGCTGCTCTTTTTTGGTTGAGTTAAACTTAGCATTCATTGCCTCGAAGACCAGCCCTTTCATTGGAATCGCAGTTTTCAACACATCAACTATTAGTTCATCTCTATTCTATGTGCTAGTAAGCCTCTGGGACCAAGATCTAATTAAGGTACATATCTAGTGAAAGTTGTATGCCCGGTTTCATCAGCCATTTGACAGATTGATTTGTTTAAAGTAACACAAAATAATTCTTTTAGTTCACTAACGAGTTCCAAGTTTAAAATAATATTAAATCTCGTTTTAGGCTAACAAAATTGAATTGAAATTTTTTAAATCGATTAAAAAAAAAGTTAAATCTATAAACGCGATAAAAATTCACTGGTTATTAATTATTGGCGATTTGTTTTCAAAATAATAGTTGTGCACCCTTTGATCCACTTAAAATAGTTGCGATCAACAAAAGGTAAGAAAATGTTACCCGCAGTTTGGATTTCAATGTGAAATCAAATAAATTGCTAAATCATACAATAATATGGAGCTGTGGGAGGTGTTTCAGGATGCGTGGTCTATGGGTCATGGGTGCCTATTGTTTCGTCTTTTTTTATTTCGCTCACTGTTATTTCGTTTTGGTCACAATTATTTCTGTTTACTTCGCAAAAGTTGTTCTGCTTTTTTTTTTTTTACTTTGATTTGCGATCATTTCGTCTCACGATTACTTTGTATTTCTTGTTTTGTTTTTACTTGCTACGCATTTCCATTATAACTGCTATGGATTACTTGGGCTAAGGTTATCTCGTCAATGGTTGATTCGCAGTTTGTCTCTATTAAAATCTAGCGTTTTGCAATTCGATTATTTTGTCATCAATGGGATTATGTTTGATTGTTAGTCGGTACGTGTTATTGGTAAGAAGTAAATATTTAAATGGTATTCTTAAAAAAAATGGAAACTGGAAAGTATGTAATTCCGTCTGTAGTACATTTAAATCAATAAGAGGAAAACACAACCTAAATATGTGTATACCTAATTTTGTTATTAGATTTTTTGATAAAAATAAACTTTAGTTTAACTAATATTCAAAAATTAAATATGTATGTATCTAATGTTTCCAATCTTAACTTTAAAATTTGAAATTTTACAGTTCGACTTCAATCATTTGGCCATCGTTTGTTTCGTTTTATTTTTTTTTTTTAAATTTTGAGCATTGGATAAAGTAATAATGAGAAAACTCGCGCGAATTGCTGCCATTCATAAATTGAAAAGAACGGGATTTCCCGTTTCTTAAAGTTGAATAACGGTAGATTTGTCAACCTTGCTTAAAATGTAACAAAATAGTAATAAACGCATTTTTTATTTCTTTGGTTTTTTAAGTATATATTTTTATTAACGAAACAACAGCCGACGGTTTTTAAACCAGGTCATTATAGACTGGATTGTAATCAATGTAAAATAGAATTGTATAAATAAAGTCTAAATTACTACTACTACTACTACTACTATTAACGAAACAATGAAAAAACGTAAAAGTGAAATTCATAAAGTTATGTTACATTTTTTTTTAAATTAGGATATCAAGTGACAAGCAGTCTAACTAATTCTCAATTATTAATTTTTCATACACATATGTTTGTAGGATAAGCCACCCAGTGATTGGCACCTTAAGAAAACTCACCATAATTTTAGCCTTTAAAGATCGAATTAAAATACAAACTTTGTATTATCTATTTTTTTATAAATTTGTTTATTTGTTTGTTTGTAGAAACATAAAAAAATAAGAAATAACATCAAAAGATTTAGAACCTATTAAAAAAACATAAAACTAACGAACCGAAATAAAATTCCATTCTTGCCAGTTATTGGCATAGTTTGCTAGTTATTGGCACTATTGGCTTGGCAGTCTTCTGTCCCATTATTGGCAATGTAAGATATTGGCCTCGTTAACTGCTTCTTCATTGTTATTTTTACAATATTTAACGTTTTTGGGTAGTTTCGGCATCTGAAATACATCAAGATAAAATTACTGTTAAGATATGTGAGAACGGCCTTGGATCAAATACAAATTATGTGAAGCTGTCATTTTAAGGCAATGATTGGCATGGTGCCAATAACCCGGTGATTGGCACCATGCCTGTCATCATTACCAATAATATTTAGTAATGATTGGCAGTGCCAACAATAGATAGAGAGTTATTTTTCATTGCCATTAATTGTCACACCCAATACATAAAAGTAAATAACTTTAACGTTTATTTTAACTGATCTGACATGCACGTTTACATATGCTAGTTTGGTAAAAGCACTTACAAAATCAGGGATTGCCGATTTTTTATAGTAAATATAGTACTTTGCCACGCACTACTCTACGGTTTTTTCAACGTTCAAAAAGTAGTGTTATGTTAAGAAAATATAAATAGTGATGCCAAATAGTACAGCAATCCCCCCACATACGCGAAGGATACGTTCCGAAAAACCAACGCGTATGTCGTATTCGCATATGTTGAAACTAGAAACTATGAAAATGTGTATGTACTACATACGAGTATGTACCTACACGTAGAGATGGGTTTCAAGACAAGCAATTTTTTGAATGTTTGTTTGGAAGCTTGTGATCATAAAAATGTTGCAATTTCGACTTCTATTTTCAAAATTATGTGGTCAAAGATATAAGAACGAACGCGAATTTTTGATAAATCGCGTATAAGTACCGTGTATGTTGAGTGAAAATCGGAAAATCTGAATCGCGTATAAACGAAATCGCGTATGCTGAGACCGCGTATGTGGGGGGTTCAGTGTACTTGAAAATTCCGGTAAAATTAGGTTAAAAAAAACAATCATATTCATTTAAAAAACTGATTTGATTTGATTTGATGTCACTTCGAATGTGATACAGCTCGAAACAACGGTAGATCATATACAAAAATTAGCTTGCAACGGTAGAGGATAAAGTCGTCTGAACCAGCGGTAGACTACCGTTATAACAGTAGAAACGGCAACACTCTCTGGGAAGAAAGGACTGTATCTTTTACTTTAATTCTTTCCCCGATTCACTCGCACTTTGTTTCTTTTACTTTTTATCACGTACATATCTTCCTACAAAATTAAAATAGATTATTTATTTGCTGGCAGGTCCCACCATTATCAAAAATATTATCATTTTCGTGTGACTTGAAATTTGAATAATCCTTCGAAATGATTATCATTTAATTAAAAAAAGAATATGCAAATTATAAATTAGTGATAAACTTGAACAATATAAGGCGGTGAGTTTGTGATTAGTTTTAGAAAAATAACACATCCGTTGATATTTCGATCTATTTAACTTGAATTCTTGAATCGCCTCTGGTCTATAAATTACTCAAATCTAAGTCAAAATAAATATTTATTTATAATAATCATTACTTACGTCATTGTCAAAAGCAATATATAATAATATGTTTTTGTTCTTTATATAATCATAATACAAACTCAAACTTTTGACATTTGCATTTAGCAACTTGATTAGTCTCAGTGGAAAAAAAAAAACAGAGTGCAGATGCATCCATTAGCCATAGTATTGCTTATGTCTTCATATCCAGCACATTAGAATCTTAATTTGTAAAAAAAACCGTAACCCGTTGCGGTGATATTAATGATAATAAAATGTTGCTAGCTCGAGGCGAACATTATAGATTTTTATTGCTATGGGAAGAAATTTAGAAATGAAAATTCAGTTTTTCAACGGGGATGGCCGAATTCGGGATCACACCAAAACTAATCCAGCTGTTAATTTATTCTGGAAACAGTACTTCTGTACTATTCGAAACGATTACCGGATTCGGAAAGGAGATGTGACTGCTTCAAGATAGTGCTGAAACAGATAGATCGTAGTAATCTACTACAAATTTCTACAAATTATCTACAAATTTACTGGCAGTGAATTCCTGGAAATGCTAACCCTATCATTTTCAACACGTATGAGCTGCCATGTTAATCTGGATAAATCGAAGATGATGGTGTTTAGAGGTGGTAGTGGGCGGTACTGGCGCACCGGGACGAAAAATTGACGTATGACTAGAAAGCTGTGAACTTAAATATGATCAAGCACTCTGAGACAAAATTTTCGGAAGCCAAGCAAGCTATATCTTCGATTGAGAAAAGATGCATAACAAATATTTAGATATATATCCCAAAGTGCTAAGCAAGAACTGTTTCACTCAACATCAGCCTCTATTCTTTTATATGGCGCCCAAGTATGGGGATATTGTTCCTTTGAAGCAGTAGAAAAGTTTTTCCGCTACTTTCTTTAGATAATTTTCCGACTGCCGAGCAATGTTGCCGTTCTGGTGACTTTGTCACTATATCTAGTGGAATCTTCACTCGTTTAGTGACAAAATAAATTTCCATGTCACCAGATTTCTAGTGCTTTTTCTAGTGACTTCTCAGTTCTCAAGCAAGCATTTTTGTGGCATGCAAAAATTTATTTTTTTCTTAATATTCCTTCTCTTGTCAACTAACTTAAAATCAAGCTGTCTGCTGAACACGACTTTGAAGTTTCAATTTCAATCTCAGGAACATGCAGCCCTCCATTTTTGTCACTGAGCTGATTAACATTTTATTTTTAATACAATATTTTTTCCTGGTGACTTTTCTTCAAAATTTCAGTAAATCTAGTGACTTTTGGAGGTTGGCCTAGTGACTTTTTATTTCAGCTAGCGGCAACACTGCTGCCGAGTAACACACCAATTTATATGCTGTACCTTGAAACTGGAACACCACCTTTGATTTTAGACACGCTTAAAATACATTCTAACTATGTCATTAAAATGATGGCGATGGAAGATGAAAGGATACCGAAACTAGTTTTAACTCATGACATAAGAACGAGAGGAAAAGTAGTGCAAGAGTGGGAACGTCTTGCATGCGACTGCGGTCTAGGTTTGCTCCTAAAGCCCCATTTAAATGATTTGTTCAGTTACAGTTTCAGTTGAGCTATCACTTAAGCTTTCAGTTAAACTGATGTGTAAATGCAAAAACTAAAACGTTTAAATGAAACTGAAACTGAGACTTAAACTTAAGCCCCATTTAGATGATCAGTTTCAGTTTCAGTTGTCAGTTCAGTTGACATTTCAGTTAGAAAAGATAGTGCATTTAGACTTCAGTTTGGTATTCAGTCAAGCTTTTATTTTACTTCTAAGCAGTTTAACTGACAACTTAACTGAAAACTGATCATCTAAATGGAGCTTTATGGAATTCCCATCAGTTTTCAGTTCAGTTGTCAGTTAAACAACATTAACTTCGATCTAAGGAGTTCAAATCGACTCCACGGATGTGACCTTAGTAGGAATTCCACGAAGACTAACCGTTGCTACGTCAGTTTGGTTAAACAACTGAGATCAAAACTTTTAGCGCGGACGATGAAATGCATGCTCTTAAAGCATTGATCCTGACTCCTCTGCTCTATGGTGACAAGTGCTAGATAATAAGCAGGAAAGGAGAGTAGATTTGAAACATTTCGGATTCTTCTTCAGATATTTGGTCCCATATGCGACCTCTCTGAGCTGTCTCAAGATGTGGATGTGTGTTATTCGAAAAGCCAACACATGCCACTGACTCGGCCACATCGATCGAATGTACAACAATGCCCCGGCTATGAGGATTTTTGGTGCCCAGCCTCTTGGTGTGAGACGACAACGAAGACCGACCCTCTTTATTACCATGCTATTGTGGATGCCAGAGCGCTTGGTCTTACTTACTTACTTAGTTGGCGCTACAGCTCTAGTTGAACCTGGGCCTGCTTCTCGCAACCATTTGTGTGTGCGTGTTATATATTTGCACAAAAGGAAGGGACCTACAGTTTTTTGCCGACTCCGAACGGCGAGTTGAGAAGCTCAATCGTGACAAATGATGCTCTTTGATGCTTGTCAGATATTCGAAAGAGGTGGCACTGTGAAAAAAATCTTTTAGGTGTTAGACCCGGCCAGGAGTTGAACCCGGGCAGCATTGCGTAGTAGTCCAACGCACTAACCACCACGGCCAAGGCGACCGGTCTGGAAAATTGAAAACAGCGTGCCTAGGACTAAAGAGGATGGAAGGTTCCCTGAAAGCTGAAATCAATTGAGAATAAGATTAAGCAGAGTAATCTGCCCAATAATGATTAATGGAGGTTTCAAGCAACATAACGTTCTCTATGGAGAAATTATAAAAGAGCTTGGGGGCCAACTCCGGGTAGAACTTGCATATGCTGGATTTGAATTGTTTATGTGCAAGCGTATCGCTGTGTCTGAAACACCGATTATACGGTACAGTTCCTACATACGTTAAGGCATTTTTCACATCTAACGTAGTAAGTAAACAAAAGGGGCTACCGAATTTTCCGCCACATTTAAATTCCATGGCCATGGTCAATACCTTTGTTTATTTTAGACTTGCCTAAAACTGAATGCTTCCGATATCGTTTGAACATTATAATCAACTGATATTTATGTGTGTGCACTGTATTTCAAATGCCATTAGGTAATATCGTGAGAAATTCAGACAATCGCTACGGTGTTCGGTGAATTTGGCATTTGCTTTCTAAATGCAGTAAAACCGAGAAAAAATCTCAAAGTTTTAAAATGAATTGTAGTATTTACCTACACATGTTGAATATTGCAACAAATATTCTTTGAATACATTTACTCTTTTTCCGGAGGCCTTGAAAGACACTACCTTACCTATAGTGTGTCCGCCAGTAGTCAACAGTCCAGCGTAATAGTAAATGTTTTTCTCATGCTTCCATAGGTGTGTCCAGACCGAACGAAACATTTCAAAAACATTTTAGAAACATTTCAGAAACAAAAAACATTTATGAAATATTTCTGAAATGATTCTTTTGGTGGGAACGCTGATGAAACATTTCTGAAATGTTTTTGAAAAGTTTCGGAAATGTTTTTTGTTTTCAATTCGAAATGGAAAATTATTTTTGTTTCTCATGCGGAAAGTGTGGATTTTTGTGAAGATAAACAGAAGTAATGAGAATAAAATTATTTTGAATAATTTTCTGACACATTTCGTGCTCTGGTTAGCCTATGTATAAAGAAAACAGAAGAAATCGGTTATAAATAACAATACATTGATGTTGGCTGTAAAGGCCGTATCTATGAAAACAGTGTGCTTTGGACGGCTCTCAATGACCATTTTTTTTTTACCATTTCTATAATCAGGTTTTTCGACTGTATGTCGAAACACACGAGTTTAAAATTTGTTTATTGGGGTAGAAAATGCTCGCGCTGTAGATTGGATACGACAGACAACCTGATTTGGAACATTGTTTGGTTCATGTGGAGCATTAACTTTGAATATTTGCCAAATTTATTAAATATGCAGCATAGAACTAAGCAATATCACCACAATCTTTGAGAATCGTTTCAAATTGAGTTAAAGACATATCTGCGAGACTATAAAATAAATTTAGAGCTTTAGCTTCCCAGGAAGTGGCACCACTCCACGATGCAGAGACAGTGTTCAAAATTTGTGACCTTCATGCAATCTAACATCATAAAAAAACAGCTTTGAGTGGAAACAGCCTCAGTTCCTCTATGCTCTATGGTCTATGGAATACATATCTGAATGCTTAAGTGGATTTATTAGAATTGCGACATTCGGGTGCCTAAAAATGCCCAATTGTCTGTGTACATCGAACAACTCATAAAAACGTGTAGAAGCTGCTAACCTCAAGCTATTCTCAATGTACCGCTATATCAGGTATTATTACAAACGATTTCTTCTGTATACATAGGCTTAGCAGAGCACGAAATGTGTCAGAAAATCATTTAAAATAATTGTATCCTCATTTCTCCACGTCTTTCTTGACATTTTCATGTTTATCTCAAAAATCCACACTTTCCGAATGAGAAACAAAAATAATTTTCCATTTCGAATGGGAAACAAAAAACATTTCAGAAACTTTTCAAAAACATTTCAGACATGTTTCATCAGCGTTCACACCAAAAGAAACATTTTAGAAACATTTCAGAAATATTTCTTAAATGTTTCTGAATCAAATTGGAAACAATCGGAAAACTTTTTTCAAGCAATGTTTCTGAAATGTTTCATTCCGTCTGGACAAGCCTCAAGACAAACATATATTTTTAAAGGTTAACGGTTCTTTTGCCTGTGCGCGAAAAAATACTACCATACTCATACAGCTACTACATATTTCCGGAAGTCGGACAGCATCCCGAAAAACATAAATCCGAAAGCCCAAAATTCCGCAAATCCGAAATCCCGAAAATCCAAAGAAGGTTGCCAACAGTGCAGTGAAGTCGCAAAAAGGGCTATAATTACTAATGCATACGTCAAAGATAAGAACATTTTGTAATTGTTTTTAATTTACAGAGATTATTACATGATTCTCTTAAACTCAGAAGATCGAGTGTTGTTTATGATAAAGAAATGCCTCCAGCGCTGCTGTTGGTTGTTGTCCTGCAACGTTTCTTTAGAGCTACGTTCCACCAGACAAGTATCCTGTAGTATGGGTCTGACAATCATTGCGTTAAGGTGCATCACTGCGGGTTTGAGATCCCATGTTTTTCTAATTGTTCTTTTACAGGTAAAGAGCTCGTTTTACTGATTCTATTCTGTGCATTTAGATTCCAATTACGCTTTCTATCTAGAATGATAAGGAGCCATGAGATCGATAATGTGTTATTCGACCGAAGTATGAAGAATTCTTCAGTACGAAGAAATTGAAAAGTTGTTGATATACATTTGTGCTTTGTAAAGATGTACAGATTACCGGCAAATACGCCTACCTACACGATTCATCTAAAAACTGGACTAGTACCGCTGTATATGTTCACCTTAAAATAGCATTTAACTTATTTACGTACAGTCCGATTCACTTGATTAGACGCACACAATTTGTTTTCTTAAATCTTGATTTGTTTCCCCTAATTTGGATCAATAAGCAAACAATTGCATTCAGCGGAAAGGTTAGCGGTTTCTCCGTAAAATGACATTAAAAAAATTTTGGGGAGAGACACCTAACGGTACTTTTGCACTCTTTTTCCTCAATCATGTTAAAACTGCAGCATTTTTTTCGGTTCACTTGATTAGACGTACGGGAAAATTTAGTTAAAAGACCAAGAGTAATCAAGAAAACTGCAGTGAAATATTAATTAGTGATTAAAGGAAGTTTTTGTCTTTCACTTAAGAAAGAAATGGGCAAAAAAAAAACTCTTAACCTTGGAGGAAAGAGGAGAAAAATAGATGCTTACCATTCGAAAGGTCTTTCAAACCGCGAAATAGCCCGTAAAATAAAGCGGAGTGAACATGCTGTGCGAAATTACATTAATAATCGCGATTCCTATGGGAGCAATTACAAAGAGAGAATTTAAACAGAGGTCTGCATCCAATTAGGCTCACTCTACAAACAACATCAGGACATTAGCTATGGCTACTGCCAGCAAATCAACTGTTCGTCGCCCAATTATGAGTACTCAAAACTTAAAGCTAAGAAAACTAAGAAAAAACCACCGCTTAATCCTGCAAGTTGGTCAAGATTTAGGCATCCACATTTACAAAATTGAAAGTAAAGACTATTTTCACGACCGCTATACCATACAATAGAAATGATTCTTCAAAATTTTATAGCCAGATGTGAACTTTGGCACTCAACTATATGCCATACAGTGCTGTACAAAATTATGAATGCACTCTGTGTAACCTACGGTAAAGGTTAGATAAAATGCATTTTATTAGAATTTGTCCCTACTTAGGCACAATTCAAAGAGTCAGTTTGCTGGAAAAATAAGTTGTAGATATTCTAAATGTAAATAATAAATTTGACTTTGCTATTTACAAGTAGTTACAAAAAGAATGCCTGGAACTATAGTTAACAAAAAATATTTTCAGCTGCCTTTAGATTATGTATGTATTTAAGGGTACTATATAAAATATGCTAAGCTATGTAAATTTAACATTAATTATGAATTAGTAAACTCTCTTACTTGGCTGACGTCAAGAAGCCAAAGGTATGTGATATTGTAAATTTCTGTAAACAGCATACATATTTATTTGGATGGAAAATATTATACATATATCTATCTATCTATTACACATAAATGTATGAATGTTCACACATGTTGATAACTTAAAGTTTCAATCTTGTTTGGATATTATTTTGTTATAACTATAAACACATACAGTTGAACTCGAATAATAGATCGCTTAGAAACACAAATCGCTTCGTATAACAAAATGTTTAAGGGGTTACATGGGTTTCACGGATTTAAAAAATCGAATTTTTCTTTACTGTCTTATATCTCTAACATCTCTTGAATAATGTCCTAAATTTTCAATTCGATCGTTGTAATAGGTTCGGAGATAGAGCCCTTATTAAATTTCGCGCTCAAAGCAGTTTTATTGTCACTTAAAACTTAAAACGCGTGTATCTCGAAACTGTATTTTCAAAGTCGGTTGTCAAGATTTCTCAAAAAATACTGAACCGATCTTGATGAAATTTTACACACGTCTTCGGATATTATTGAAAGGGGCTTGGACGAAGAAATTTTTTTTAATGCAACTATTTAACAAAAAAAAAAATGTAGAGCAACTGCTACCGAAATTTGTAACAAACTTAGATGGAAACAATTATTGCATTTTCTTCATTAAGACAGTATTTCGAAATTGAAAATGAGGACACGAATCACATATGCAGACGAGATTGAAGAGCAGCTTGTCAGAATTTTTTTAAGTGAAACTTCTTTTGCCGCGGTAGGGCAAATTTGCCTGAATCAGACGAAAAAGTGAAACACTTCCCCTTCTCCAACTTCAGCAGGCAGTAAAATAAATTCTAAAAAAAAAATACACATACATACATATCGAGCCACAAAATATCAAAAGTAAAAAGTACAAGCAAGAAAAGAAAACAACAACAAAACAAGGGAAGAAAATATAATTCTTATTTTCAAACCCACCATGCAAACATTAGGCCATCGCACATGAGATGATTTTTGCGGACAGAAAATCGGTTTTGTAGGCGAAGGGACTGTGGTCTGCGGTGAGAAACGACTGAAAATCTTCTACGGAGTTTGTTCCGAAAAAATACTTCCACAGTGAAAAGGGGTTTATGTATACAATTTCTTCTGCAGGTAAAAATGTGTTCATAAAAAAATTTTGAATGAGATGCGACTTCTTTTGGGTTTGTATATTCTTTGGTTTTATTCCTAAAGATAATGTGAATAATAAAAAACGTTGTTTTTAATTCAAACCTTAAAATTCAGCTTGCAATACCTTTTGAATATTTCGATAGTTTTTTGGTGGCAAATAAGACTTCTTTCTTGTGCAATGCACATTGCAATACAAGATCTATTACGGTACTTGTGTACAAAATGGATAACACCTCGATTTTGATGAAATGTTTGTGTGATGTAGAGGGTATTTTTTCGAGTATCTTTATACATCGATGCCAAAAGTGGTGTCCACTTTGAACATAATTATCTTTATTTCGTTCGACGAATTGTGTTGATCTCAAATCAGGAGATGGTAGCCCTACGGGGATTGCTCTTCGATTTGCGGCGATTTGTCATGCTACTACGGTAATCCAGTGAGTGTTTATAAGAGGGACAGATTTATGCAAGCTATTGTAACAATACTGAGAGACAAATATCCTATCTTCGCTGTACTGACAACTTTTGCGGACCAGAGTATAGAACCTAAGAAGTTTCACTTCTAAGGCGCGAGATTCTCAAGCACTTTATTTCTTTATTTGGTTTCTGATTACCAGGGCTCGGATTTTTATGCGCTAAAAAACACAAAGTATTTGAAAAATAGTAAAAAGACGTTGAAAATTTAAAAAAATGCAGTCTTTTATTTAACAACAATAATAAAAAAAAAAAAAAACTTCAAAAATAAATAAACATAAAATAACTTCATTTAATTGAAAAGAAAATTAAAATATTACATTTCAATCTCATTTAAGTAAGAAACTAATTGTCCAAATTCATTCAATATGCCTTGTTAACATAATATATACCATAAATTTTTTTTGAAATTTTCAAAAAGAAAACTCTGTCTGTTTGGTCGGAAAAAACTCTTATACATTGAAAATGCTCTTTCAACGTCAACAGATGTAACTGGAGCATTCTTGAATAAAAGCATTTCACTTATTAAATAGTTCTCCAGGTTCTCTTCTTCGTTAATCTTCAACGTCAATATATTTGAGATTGTTTTCATTTTTATGTACCCTTCGTTTTTATTTAAAACATTTTAAATTTTCTTTTGAATAACTCTTCCTATTGAACCTTTGACTGAATTAATTTTGCAAATGCTTCTTCCATCAAGTCTATTTGGGTTTTTAGTGTGTTCCATCCCTGTAGGTTAGTGATACTTTCATTAAGAAATCTATAGTAAAAACTTCTAAAAATTTCATGATTTTTAAACAGTGACTGGTTAACTATTTCTTTTGTTTTTTTAATAGAAATATAATAGCTTCAGAATCAGAATTCAGAAATATCAACTAAAAATATGCATTTAATTTAACCAATAAACCAAAACATGCATTTATATGCATTTATAGTAATATATGCAAAAATATGCTGTAACGATTGAATGCAATTTTAAAGGAAATTTACTGATTCGAAAAACTATCTAATTTGTTCCCTTCTACGTTTATCCAAAAAAACATATGTATTATTATGTACATATGTAAGTACAATTTTGTAAGTTTGTTTTTGTTTCTTGGATGGATAGTTAATTTATTGTTTATTTATTTTTTATTAACTTTTTTTATATTTAAATCGCTTGAATTTAAAAAGCGTTAAATTAAAATTAATATTTATTTCTATGATGGTGATTTCTGCCGTCCCATAACACTAGTCTACAATATTTTGTAACAAGGATAAGTCATATCATTTCTTATAGAGTATTTGACGCTGAATCTAAACCTGGCAACAGAATTGCTCTAGAAGGTCAAAATTTTGAGATATACCAATCTCAAAGTGCTAAAAACACGGTTTTGGCGATATTTGAAGTAATTCTCTGCTGAAAAGGTAAACTATCTTAACCCTTTAGTGCATACTGTTGCATATCTGCATCACACTCTTATATGTGCCCTCGTAAGAGAATATAAACCCTAATCTATTTTACTTTTATCTAGTTCCATTCCTGACTGTTTCTACGATCATTTGCAATTCCTGGAAATGGTTTGTCTTTAAGTTTTGGAACGAAAAATCAAACTCAAAGTCACAAAACTGAGTAAAGTCAAAGTGAACACATCTGGTCAGTTTTAATTTTTAAAAAGTGTAATATTTAAGTGTTTAAGTGCCTGTAAGTAAATTTTTTATTGGTTCCTATATATTTAACTTGATATCTGCATAAAAATTATGTGTATATAATAGGTAAAAATAGTTTTTTTTTTCGTATTTTATGTATGATGCATATCTGCAACATCATGCATTTACGGTATGTGAAACATGGTATTTGGACTTGAGAACTAGAGCCTTTTTCGTCTTTAAACATGCCGAAAATCTAGTCCGATAGGAAATTAGAAGAAATTTTGCAGCAATGGGTGGAAAGCGAGGATGATTTTGAGAGAAACGAACCTCTTGTGCGACTAGAACCTCTAACTACACTACCGTTCCTTTGGTTGTCCAATTAGCAAAGAAAGGTATATACACAGTTGGAACCATTCAGCGCAACAGACTGACAAATTGTAAGCTTCTTTTGAATTTTTCGCAAACATCGACAACATTGAACATTGCACGCTTTGCTGGAAAGACAAGTTGTCTACGTTCGTCGGCGCACTGCCTATTGGAAAGGTTAAAAGAGTCATAGCCAAGTCACAGTGCCTTGAAATAGATTGTCCCAGCATTGTTAAAAAATACAATAAACATATGGGTGGCGTTGACCTAAATGACAGTTTAATTGGACGAGGTAGAATTGAAATTAAATCCCGAAAATGGTATATGCGGATCCTTTACCATTTGTTTGATATCACTGTCGTAAATGCGTAAAAATAATTGTGACATGGGCACCGTAGTAGTAGTTGCACTACTATGCAATGCTCCCCGGGTCCAACACCTAAAAGATTTTTCACGGTGCCAACTCTTTTGAATGTCTGGCAAACAATCAAAGAGTATCATTTGTCACGATTGAGCTTCTCAACTCGTCGTTCGGAGTCGGCTAAAAAACTGTAGGTCCCTTCAATTCGTGCAAAATTATAACACCAACACGCACACAGAAATGGTTGCGAGAAGTAGGCCCAGATTGATTTCGAGCTGTAGCGCCAACTGAGTAAGAAAGTAATTGTGACATTCGCAATGAAGTCCCAATCAGTTTATCCGAATTTCGGATAAAATTAGGTGAATCACTTTGCCGAAGTGGAACTTAGCTTCAAAAAATAAGAGGAAGGCCATTCGACTCACCATCAGCTCTTCTCCAAGAACGCAAAAGGAAGTTCCCAAAGTCCCACGTTCTATTGAATGACGTAAGAAAAGCCCAAATTTCGCACTGGCCAGGCTATTTGGAAAAAGAGCTACGATGCAAGCTACCAAATTGTAATGGATACACATATGTTATGTATATGTATGTGAATTGTGAAAAATTTGAAACTGCTCTGTGCTTTAATAAAAAGAATAATTGTTTCAAGAATTTTCATTCTTAGGTTGCAATGTGCGCTTTTACTTCTTATATTTTAAATAAACAGGAAAAATAATTAATTACAGTACCCACATGCACATATACATATGTTTGATTTGAAACTACCAACTAAAAACTAATACCCATATTATGTTTTTTTATTTTGTGATTTTGTATTCGTTTTAAGGACATGTACCCACATATCCATTTTTTTTTATGAAAATAAATTATTATTTATGTTAATTAATTTTTTTTAGTTTGTTTATAATTCTTCTTTTATTGTATTGATCAATGTGTCCAATAAAATGATAAAACATGTTCCAGTTCGTTTAGAAAAACTTAGTTTTCATTTTAATAAATTCATGGTTGTTTATGTATCGTAAATGCACAGCGTTGCATATCTGCATCATACTGGAAATCCCATTTTCCGGAAAAACGAATGGGCAGATTTTTTTTATATATTTTTTTTCGAGTTCAGATTATTTTTTTACTTCACATACATATTTTTATTTTGTCAAAAATAAAAAAATCATGAATTAAAGGGTTAAGTCTATTTTCATAGTTTTTCAGGAGATCAAAAAATCATCAAAAAACGTAATTTGAAAAAAGCCTCTAACTATTAACTCTTAGGGAAGGGCTTTTTAGAAGCGAAATGTTATCTTCTTTTTTCCTAGCAACATTTCAAAACTATATTTTAAAAAATTAGCGAAATATTAAGCAAAATGCAACTAAGGATGGTTTACCTTTCGCGTCTTAAGTTGAGATAAGATACTTTAGCGAATTTAGTAGAGAATCGATTTCAGTTCTTAAATCGACTTAAGATGAAGTGCAAATGTCAGTGCATTGTTTAATGAAACATGAGCATAACATAAGATGTTCTGTACTTTTTAAATTCAAAACTTTAGGTCATAAAATAAATGTTTTCTTCTAAGGAAACATTAATAAAAACAAAAACATTAATAAAAAGAAAATAAATAGCATTCTATTCAATAACATTACACTTTTTAATGTGATTTAAGAACTTAAGAAGAAATAAAAATATTTACATATCATCAGTTATGCATAGCCCGAATAGAGTCACAAAGTGCAACTGCCCAGTTGATGTGACTATATCCGGGTTCGATGTACACAAGTAAATGAACAATTTTTAGTTCGTATCAAATTTTTCGACGTTGTGTTTCAACTACTAACTAATGTGAAGGAGAATAATATATCATAAAACAAGCTGTTTTCTCAAAACTGCAGTATCATTTTTATTAGCTTGAACTATTTTTTCCAATGAACCCCTAATTTATTCTATTTTCGGACATTGTACCTGTCATTAACTTTTATAGCAGTAAAAATGTGCATAATATGCACCTAAAAAAAAAAAAACAAAGGGTTTTATTTTGTCACTTATACAACAGTGTCATGTGATTAACGAGAAAAGTGCAAAATTCAAAATCTATTCGAATCACTTTAATAAACCTGAACTGTATTTTTTCGCTGTATACGCTGTATACTACTACATATTCCCCTGTTTCACTAAACATTTACAAAAATAAAAAAAAAAATGTCTCGAAATCAATAAGTGGCTGCCCGTGTGGGGTGTTTGTTTCCTCATGATAAAAATATTTACTCCGAAATAGAAAAACTAACGTCAACTTTACGAGCGAGTTCAATGCTTCCAGTCAAACGGTGTGCGGAGTGTAAATGTTAAACAAATTGAACTGCGAAAAGTGAATGCGAGTGCAACATACGCATCTACAAACGTACAGACAGACTTATGTGTATTTTTAATAGGAACACATTCGTTTGAGATTAGTCGGCGACAATGAACTCTAGGTATGCCACCATAATCAACTCATCATCTAAACAAACATAAATACATATGCAGGTATCTTTGTATGTGTGTATCTAATAAAATATGCATGTGCTCCTATTTTCAACGACAAAACTAAGAGCTTTCTGAATAACATTCCACAACGGATTCTCCGCTAATGCGGAAGATGTTTTCATTAGAATTTTTTTTATGAAAAGCGTAAACTGACCCAAGGTCGTTGTGAATGGACTGCAACTATGAAATGTCTAATAAGATACCGATTTCATCACATTTCGTATTGAAAAGGTTGACATATCAACATACACTGACCGTAAAGCCATTATTCGACATGAGAATAATTAATTACCCGAATTTTGTTGTTATTTTTTTTGAGTGTTTGTGTGAGTAGTGTTTTTTTGTTTTGTTTTATTGGCTCGTCCAGATAAACAAGTTATTATCCATAAGTCAATGAAAATGTTAGCTCTTGAATTCAAATAATTACAAATGTAAAATAGTAATCAAAGCAGCCGAGTCTCAATCTCAAGTCATCCGGGATTAAGTATTCACATTCGATGGTGCTCAACATAAGAAGGTGCTACAATTGAATGCTCAAGTGGTTGTGAGATAATTATTTTGGATCTCAGGGGATTAAATTGGTTATTTTTAACGGTTTTGTTTAGATAAGCCATCTTTTTTTTGCAAGCCGTAAATTGCCTACAAATATATTTAAAAACAAATAAAAGACCTAATTTTTTGGGTGGCGAAATAATAAATTTGAATAAACAAACTCATAGACGCACGTGTGTGTACAGATAGAAAACTCCTTGACTTTTATGCCCCGTTACACACGGTGAATTTTTGCACATTTTAGTTAAGACAACATAACATTTCGAGGTGAAGGTGCAATCAGATCACCCACATTGTTAAGCACAATGAAACGTAAATGAAAGTGTTCACAAGATATAAAAACAAACTTCCAATTTCATGCTGGGATATCAGTAGACATGGAAAAAGACTGAAGAAAGACGTCCAAATTGGCCCTGTGAAAATACCGCATTCTTTAAGTGTTAATAGCTATAGAGCAAGGTAACCGTTTTCCCATGTACGTGGTGCTGTTCGTATAAAGTTTATTACAGACAAAAGCTCCGATTCCCTTCGCTTGTTGGTTAAGTTGGGAATTCCCACTTAATTTTTTATACACTTTGAGTGAAACAAACCCAGATACGTCTTACCGCAAAAGCTTGGCCCTTACTGGACCAGTTAAAAAATTTGGACGAACTATTTGATACTAATACAGACGGACATTCACCGATTGCCTTGTTTGATTTAATTTAATATCTGTTACCTTTACAGGGGATACATTTATAGGGGATATCTATGTATCTTCTATTTTCCTGATGCAAATGGTTTTCGTGTTAAATGTAGGTATAGCATTCATTTATTTGTTTAATTTTTTTTTTTAAATCTTTGATTCTCAAACAACATTCGTAATGAAATTAATAAAATAATTTGCGGACTTTTAGTCAATCTCTTTTTTTAAAACATTTATGTAAAGTAATGATACAATGGATTTTCGGATTTAACAAAGAGAGCGAACATTATTTTGACGACATCTGTAATGTAATACTTAACCCTAGAATGCATACGTGTTTTTTTGTTACATGAACACATATGGTATGGGGTTCCTGAGCACCCCAACACATTGGGTTGAAATAACTAGCATAGACACAATTTTGATAAAATGAGTTTACTTAATTTATCTAAGTACAGTAGACGCTCGATATAGTGAACTAATAAAAACCAGGCCTGTTCACTGAAGCGAGATTGTTCATTGTACCGAGCGTGGACTCCTTTTAGCAAATTTTATCAAATTGTGTATGTTTTTACGTACAATTCATCGAAAATAGAATATAATTACAATTTTTTTTTGCGATTAATAAAAAAACAAGCTAACCCATTTATGCCCATTGTTGCGTTAACGCAACATTAAAGAAATATTTTTTCTCGAACTAAAAACTTAACATTTTTGTTGCAAATCTCAAGAGCCTATAACGAACTCAAAAAAAAGGTTATTTACATGTTCAGATATCCATAAATGAAGTAAAACTTAAAGTGCATCAAAAATTTTAAGTTTTTAGTTCTTACAAAACATATTTTTTCGATGTTGCGTCTAAGCAACCATGGGCATAAATGGGCTAATATTTATAAGGAATATCTTATTTTTAACAAAAACAACTCTTCCGTAAAAAACATAATACATTCCATGCTACTTAAAAAAACAAAAATACAACAAACTTAAGCTGTGCTTAAGTGACATGGTCACAAAGAATATCGTTCAAAAAATAACAAAATAAGCAACACGCACTTTGTTTTTGCACTAAAAACCACCACCAGCTGTGAAACAAACAAGTTTGTTCACTATTTAGAAAAGCCTGTATAAAATATTGTGTGTTCACTATATTGGATTGTTCACTATATCGAGCGTCTACTGTAATATATTTATTAATTAAATTAACAAAAAAAAAAGGCATTTGATTTACAGCCGTAATAATGAGAAAAAAAATTAAAAAAGGATAAACTGAAGTGGTGCGACCATAGGGTGCTCCAAAAAAACCTAGAAAATACAGCTTTTCGAATTCAATAGTTGCAAATTTTTTATTGTTTCTGAAAGAAGACTACATGCCTTCAACATTACAAAATGTAACAAACTTTGATTTTCTAAATATTATCGGTATATTTTTAATCATGTTTAGTGCACATATAAAGGCAGCAGTTCCATCCTTTTTTCCTGACAGAACTCCTCAGTAATGCCGTTCTTCTGGATTTTCATCACCCTCACAGTCACTGGCGGAAATTTCATCATCCTCTACAGAATCCATCTCTATGTCATCCAAGCAAGATTCATCTTCTTCTTCCATATAACTACCGACGCACGTCTCAAATAAGTTGCCTTATCTTCTCTTCATCATAGGTGGCCTTATTTCGACACATATTGTGCAGATAATCAATAACTTTTGCACTTCTGCACTTAGGGAACGTTTTCTTATGAAACTCTGAAATAGTTCATTAACTAACCTTTTTAAAACTCTTAAAATTAATAAATTTTTATTTAGTGCACTTTCAAAAAAAAAGTCACGCTAGCACATATGGGATGTCAGTGCACCCCAGTTACCACGATATCTTCAATACGGAGAAAGGAAATCCACTAAACAAATTTCACAAATAAAATACAAATAAAAAAAAAAGTCATGGCATTCTTTGAAAATTACGACTTTTATTTTAAGAATTGTAATAGTTTTTATTTTAAAGTGGGGTGCGCTGGCACCCCATATGCATTCAGTAGGTACAAATTATTCGATAATATTACCAGATTAAGAACATAATGACTAGAGATTGTAATTCCGGGATCCCGAGATCTTTTCCATTTTCTGACCCCAAAAATCCCGGGATTGCGCCTGGAATCACGGGAATTTCGGGATTAGTAACTAAAATATTCACATAGAAAACAATTGTTTTTTTGCTTGGGATTTTAATTTCTTCTTTATCCGCAGGCTGTTTGGTGGTACACATAAGGGGTTCTTCGCCATAAAATACGCAGCTCAACGATTGCGATGCAAAGTGCGCACACTGTGCACAGCTGTGTAAACAGAACGAGGACGCCAACGAACGATCGTGTGTTTGACCATATCCATACGCGGTGATGGTATTAATTATAGTGAAATCTCTCATTAGCGTGCACTCTTTTTAGCGGACAGCTCGCAATAACAGTTGTGGAACCAATTTATAATTTCGCATCCAAAATGCGTTCTTATAAATAGACAGCTCTCATAAGCGGACAAACATTTCCGACCCCGTGGCTTTCCACTTAAAAGGGATTTCACACCTTCTATGAATTAAAAGGGGTAGGAGTAGGAAATGTTGGTCTTATCTGTATAAATATAAAATGGATGATTTAGTCGGGGCATTGTTTTGTCCAACAAAATGAAACTGGAACAATTAAAACTATTAAAATAGAAATAATTATTTTTGAGGGTGGAGTCAGCGGACAATGTTTAAAACAAACGTATAAATATTTAATGTAAATTCATTTAACGAGTTTTGAACCAGAGCGTACATTTTCTGCTGATCCACGCTTTGGCAATAAACTAAGGAGCAGACTTGGAGATGAAACCTTAGATGAGAAATGCAAATTTTTATGGTAGACTGAAGGTTAATATGTTGTGTTATTTATTATTGAACAAATACTGCTTTGTTTTATTAATCTTATAGAATAATTTTTGAAAAAAAAAATTATGTTTTCGTTTTATTAATTTTTTTAGTTTTGTTAAGACTTTTTTTTACTGCGAGTTTTTTTTTTATTACTTTTGGATAAACTGACTGAAAACAATATGAAAAATAATAAAACCATTTACAATTTTTTTACTTTTGAGGTTATAGAATTTTGTTTTTTTTTCAAATATTTAGCATGTAATAACAAAATTCTTGTATTATGTTGATAAATTTTTAAATTCTTATTTTTTTTTTTTGTTTTGAAAAGGTGTTCTGTGGTTTCGGAGACCGTTGCCTTAAAAATCACACCAAATTAAAGTACATAATATTTAATATTATTTACCCGTGATTACAGTTTTTAAATCCCGAAATCCTGGGATTGGAAAAAGTTCTCGGGATTGCAATCCCTAATGTTGACCTATTCATATTCTTCACTTTCTATGTCCATATGAAACTCAAAATAAAAGCAGATATTTTATTAATATGTTCAATGGTTTTAGACTGATGGACAGTTTCCTCAATCGTGTGTACAAATACAATAGAAATCCAACTTGTTATGAATTAATCAGCTCGCCAATTAACGTCTTTATAAATAGAGCCACCGTAGAAACAAGGTCCAATATGAAATAACTTAAATATTAAATGTCAGATGCAGTGATTCAATTTCAACAACCTTGTCTAATAGCATGTTATAAAAAAAAATTAACATGTCGATCGAATTCTTAATGAATCATCTGGAACTAACATAATTTTATAATCAAAGAACTTAATCGTTTCAGTGAATAGAGAATAGAAAATAAAATAATCAGCACTGGTCCCGTGACCACAACCAGTGTTGGTGATGATATAATTTACATATCATATGATATAAAGTACATAATTTCATATTATTTGAATTAAGCTTTTAGACCTGGTCTGGTAATCTTATATTGTGTTAAGTAAGGCGTTCCAAGGCTCTATAGCTGTTGAGGATCACACGAGTGTAAAAGGAACAACTTCTGTTTTGAACGAATTACCGTGTTTAAGATTTTAAAAATAATAAATGATCTCAAAAATACGAATTCTTGTTGTTACGATGGAATCTCTAACATGGTCCTGAAACAATTGCCCTTAATGTCGTTCATATTTCTGCTCACACTTGTAATTTGAGTATCTCATCGGGAATTTGTACTGATTTGTTCAAAAGCTCCAATATTTCTATCTACGAAAATGGGAACAAAAACGAAATAATCAACTTCAAGACCGATTTCTTTATTTTTTTTAATATCGAAAATTGTAGAAATCCTGTCAAAAACAGAGTTCTGAAACATCTTACTTTAGCAAAAAACGGTTAAGGGGCTTATGGAAAGGCTTTCTACGGAAAACACACATTTGAACCGGGCTCTTTTTAGATACATATTGCAAAAACTTTCAACGCGGTCGATTATAGCATTCTCCTGGACAAGTTAGCTTGATTTTATTTTTATCTAAATAACATAACCCAAGAGGTTAGAATTGGGGATAATCCAAGTAGTTGGAATGTTGTCAATCCGGTTCCACCCACGGGACTCGTCCTTGGTCCTATTTAGTTTCTTATCTATGCGAACTTTATATTAGCACTCTCTTTTGTTTCAGTCTTTTCGCAAAAGAATATATGACATTCGTGTTACATATCTTGAATCTAAATGTTGAAGTCATACGTTTATAAACTGTGTCTGTAATGTGCAACGCCTCCATGCCTTATATGACGAAAATATCGACCGCAATCCGAGTTGTTTTAAAATAGAAGTAGTTGAGCAAAACCAATACTTAGATGTAATTTTTGACCGAAATTTGAGTTGGTCCGATCATATTTCAATTTTAAAAATATTATCTGCTAGTCTCTATGTATCTTTTACTGTCTAAGAAAATATTGCTCTACAAAGACTTTAATTGTTCACTCCAGATTGCAGTACGGTATATGATCCTGTTGTGCATACTATATTAAAATCCAACAGCTGACTGTAAGATATCTATACTTTATAAAGACCTTAAAATACTTTATTAGAGGAGGCCATATGCAGAGCTATATCTCCGATAACCCCTCATCTACGAAGCAACACTGTCACCGTAGTTGGTATACCACTTCAAGCTTGAGAAACTCTTATTCGATGGCTTCTTGCATAATAGTCTTACCGAGAATATACGAATAGTTAGATCTTTTATTTTAACTAAATATTATATAAGAATTAATAACAGCAAACTAGACTCGTTGTCAACACCATGCTGGAATAATTACCACCTAAAACAGTTATAAGCAAATTTATTTAACTTTTTCAATCGGAGCAGACAAACGAGTTCTCACCTCAACTCTTTTGTCTGTTTCGTTGTTCAGGAAAGCATTGAAATAAATTTAGATGTTGAAGTCATTCTGACATTTCCAAAAGCCAGCTAGAATAACGTCAAACACAATTTAGCTTGAATACTACCAGCATTCAAGATATACCGGAAATTTGTTGGATTGATAATTTTATTTGTTACATAATGCAACCCATCCCCGTTGTCATAATTAGCATAGAATCTATTTCGCCTACATTCCATTGCTGGACAAAGAACTATAAAAGCTACATAACATTATATAAAATCGTAAATATTGATATTCATTTTAAATTTAAAAAAAAAAATTACAACCGGATTTTTATTAAAAGTTACGCAACGATTTAACTTTTATGTATGTGTATGTGGCTTCTAGCGAAAGTGATTAGCTTATATAAGCCATATAGACACGCACATGAGGTGTTTATTTTCGAAACAAGATTTTTATGAAAATTTACAGTTTATATATGGATACGTCATCAAACATGAACTGGCTGCTTTCGGGTTACTTACTGGTTTTAAAAACTTGTGTTACATAAAAGTTTTTTTTTTCTTGAATGTTTAAAAAGTGAAAAGAATGAAATATTTATTCTAATGTTTAAGTAGTGTTAACAAATTCGTATTTTAAGTGGAAGTGATAAATGAACATACTTATTTTATCTGTCAAAAGATATTTAGCGGATATTGGTTTTGACAAATGGCTACGTAATGTAAATGTAGTTGTGTTAAGAAATAATTGAATGGTTGGTGTTATTTATTTTTAAAATAATTCGTAAGCTCAGACTGAAAGCTGGATGCCAGTGACTTCTCCAAAAATGCTAAAGTTTTTTTCCTACGCTTGCAGGCTGCTCTGCATAAACTCACATGCCTTCTTTCTTTCTTAAAGTGGCGCTACAGTTCGGGGTGAACCAGGGCCTGCTTCTCGCAACCATTTGTGTGTGCGTATATTCATGCCGAATTCTTTCGAAAAGTATAGAAAAAAATAAATTTTGACAATTTTTCCACTGATTTTTCGTCAAATTGTAGCAAACGTACCCTATTAACCCAGGTTAATATTTTAACTTTTGTATGAAAAAACTCTAAATTTGTACTATAATTCTTCCTCTTTTTTAGGAATACATGCATACATACATGCATACGAGTTTATGTATATATAAACATATAGATATGTATGCACATATGTACATATATACCGATGATTTACATACGAGTATTTTGCACATGCAGTTTCAGTTGGGTGGTATCTGCAAGCTACATCTTCAAAATATTTGTGAACGAAAGAAACTAATTTGTTGTTTATTATACTTCAGTATCTCTTTTATGTAGTTTGTACATATTTGTTACATTTATAGATTAGTAGTTTCGCACTTCGTCATTATCAAACTATGCATCTGGCAAATCGGCTTCTTTCACAGTAGGTATGCAACTCTTTCGTGTTGCTCTTTTCCTTTTTTTTGCTGATAACATACATATATTGCAAGAACATTTAACTTTTGGCGACCTGAAGCATCATCAGGCAAAAATGGCTGGTGGGTATTGTGTTCAATTTGATCAATTGGAACCCCTAAAATGAATTTCACTGCAATTTTTACGAGTAACTTTGCCGCATTGCGAGGTATTCGAGCTCCTCTAGTTATTTTAGGCGGACAAAAATGCCCCCTCAACTCTTCAAGAAACTCCCTGCGTTGGCTCGACCTCACAGTCCTAGACGTTCGTATTATTGGACCGGAAGATTAAGTATGTCCCTAAGTCAGCTACATAATATGTGTAGTATATTGTAAAATAGAGCCAGCAGCGGTTTGTTCTTATCTTAGTTGTGTACAGACCCAAGCATTTGATCCATCACATCCACACCTCCTTTTGTTAAAGACTGTATGCTTTTTTATTCATCATCATCATAATAAAGTGTATCAAGAATTGATTTCAAGTATTGTTGTTGTCCTTCGCTTGCCAATGTTGAACGAAAATCATATCATGTATCGAATTGCACGTCTCATCTACCTATCTAATTGTATTTTGTACATATATACCTAAATATTTACCTGTATAATGCCCACACTTGAAAGAAATTTAATTTTATTTTGATCCATTTTCACACAAATAAAATTCAGAAGTGTACTGCTTGAATATGATTGCCAAACAAAATTGATAGGAAATTCGCTCAATTCACATAAAATTTTATTTTCCAATGTAAATCATACTAATGGGGGATTCCCCTATTGTTGTTTTCCAGTGTACACAAAAAATATAATTTACGAAATTTATTCAAAAAACAATAAAGAACAATTAAAAGGAAGACAGGAAGTAAGAATTTTGATTTCGTAGACAGAAAGCCCATAGAAAGAGGAATGGAATAAAAATATTAACCTGGGTTAATAAGGTACCGATTAAGGGGCAAAAATTGTCGCCCATGTGAGGGTTAAGTGTCCGGGGCAGCATGCACTAACCATAACGTCACGATGCTCACAAAAATATACATACATATGTAAATAAAAAGGAATCCAATAAGATTAGAGAGACGTACATATGTTCATACTATGAACATTTGGTATGATTCTATAAAATCTATCGACTAAAGCGGCTATCAGTTCCATCTTAAGCCAGATAACCAGATGATTTATCTGTCATGTGAGTAACACAACTGTTTGCGTACACGGGCGAAGCCGGGTGGGTCAGCTTGTATGATATAATTCCGAAGTCCTTCGCTTAGACGAAATTTAACATTTAAAAAAAACTGTATATTCATTAGAACAAGCAACACTTAAATAGAAGGAAATCAAGCAAAATAATATATTCATAACACTTCGCAGTTAATACAAAGAACACTATTAAATATAAATTTATTATATCCATAATCAAAATATTTATCACAGCAACAGAGATCCGCATCTGCTGCAAATATACAGGTTTTGAACTGGCTATGCAAGAAATAGATTCCATTTTCAAGTAATTATTAATTATTACCTTTTAGAAACACGGTGGCATAGTCGCGTCGGTGCTTTTGGGAAAGGATACTTTATAAAAGATAGGAAATTATATAGCTTATAAAAGCTTCTTCAGGAATCTAAAGAGTTGCTAAACGGTTTGTCTGGTTAGAAGCTGCTCTCGCAGAATTTGTAAAATTGTAAAAATTGTAAAAATCTAATCAGAATTATTTGTTCTTGTTGTCCGTAAATTGTATACCAAGTTAACTTAATGTTTTAATTATGTCATGAAATGTCAAACGATCAGCAGACGGCAATACAAAGCTTTCAACATTTTAACATAACTTTTACTTTTAAGGACGACCTTTTACACGTATCTTTGAATAACATATTGCAGAATGTCCTTTTACACGTATCCATAAATAACTCAAAAACGATATTTTATTTTATTTAATTTTTTTTTTTTGAGAGACTCATACTCTACCTGCTTCCAAATTTCATGTTGGGATCTTTATGGGCTCGTCCACAATAATTTATTATAGGAAGTTTAAATATTCTGAAATAAATATTTCCATATAAAAAAAAAAAGCCACACCACTGCTGCCTTAATATCATAAAACGTTAAAAACGTATATTTATTTTTTTTTATTTATTTATTTATTTATTTCTTTATACATATATATTTAAAAAAATGTCCTTTTAGTTCTGGCTGGAATGTGTTCCTTACACGATCTTTGCAAGCTAGCTCTGACAGGTAGTCTTTTTACTCTCCATAAAAAAAATCGGAAAAATAAATAATTCTTTTAAAATATTGGCAATCTAAAGCTACGTATAGACGAGCAATAAATTTGCAGCAAATTAATGCCTGCAATAAAATTTACATGTGTGAACGGTGTAAACAATAGTTTGCTGCAAACAAAAACTTTCGCGACAATATTTTTGCGTGTAATGTGGACATGTCAGTTTTGTTTGCCTATTTTGTTTGCGTGTTTGCATTCATTGTTTACAATTTGCCGCAATATTGCACGGACATCGGAGTAGTACAATTGATTGAAAAATATGACACTTTTCCCGAATTATGGGATGTTTCTTCGCCTCATTACAAAAATAGATTTCATCTTAATTTTTCAGCTCAATTAATACGGTATTCACACCAGGGCAAAATAGCTAATTTCGTTGCGAATTTCCAAATTATGCTCGAAATGAGATAATTTCCCATACGAATTGACATATCGAAATTATCTCATTTCAACATAATTTCGTTGAAATTCGTTCAAAATTATGTGAAAATAAAATCGAACAAACTTAATTTGAATGCAGTTGAATGATTCTGAATGACATTGACAGGACAAATTAATAAGGGAATATTAACGATATCCGTTGCGCAAAGATTAAACAACGGATTCTTACTGATCTCGGTGATTTAAACACAAAATAAAAATTATTCAGTATCTACTAAAAAAAAAATATACCGCTAATTTGGGAGATATTTCGTGTTTAGTAGTTATTTCCGTGAATAAACTATGTGGTTGAGATTACAATTGTCAAAGCTACTGGCCCCGTTCAGCACAAGTAAAGTGATATAAAAACGAAAAATATAATGGAATAACATACAAAACACAAATATCTGGTTTAATGGTTTAATAAATATGGGATGTTATCCGTAAAAAAAAAAAATTGAAGTTGTACGCCGCGTAGAGGCACTCTGATCCACTGCATGTGGAGCCAAAGAGCGTCGGCCATAGGATTCGTCCATACACAATATCTGTCCATTTATTTGAGCTCCGCGCCCATTGGGGCACTTTTCTACAGTTGGTTCTATAGTCGACTTGATATACACGCGACTGCCTGAAAATTGTTGATGTACCCGGAGTGGCAAAACCCACCCGAAAAATGATATTTTAACATATTAACCCGAGGCAGCGCCGCATCTATCCAATATTAGCTATATAATAATCGACTTTATCTACCTACTGTTTAACAATAACATCTACCTATTATTATTACTATACGTTATACCTATAATTATGTATGTAAAAGAATAATTTAATGTTAAACAATTTTATAACATGCATCCATTCACGAAATTAGCAAGCGTAGGTATGAACACTTTTTATTTGAAACTCGAAATTATCTCATTTCGACGCTAGTGTGAATCCCATATAAAACTTGGTGGTGAAATCCTAGCTCTGATTGTTTTGCAATCCAATCTTTAACCCAACATCTTCTTTTATTGATGCATATTTTCGTTTTACTTTCAGTTTTACGTTTTAATGAAAGTTTTATCACCATTTTCTTTTTGTTGATGTTATTCATACTTTTCAACTATTTATTTATTTATTTTAGTCTGTAAGTACAATTATTGGTATAATTTAATTTCTTAGAGCTGATGTTACTACATAGTTTAATAAAGATATACTATATGTACATAAGTATAAATGCCTTTCAATCATACACAATTCCGTTTATGATAACATTTTTGAATACTTCTTTAGGACGAGTTAGATCAATTATATCGGCATATTTATTAAAGTAATAACAGGCTTTAGTGACTGGCTCATTACAGCCATAGTTTGTTGAGTGAAAAGGTATTGAAAAGAAGTAAAAAGCCCTCGATCTTAAGGATTGAGCTGGTGAATAAAGCTTAAACAGTGATGACAAGGGATCACAATTAATTTATCCAATTACTACATCTCTCGCAAATCAGACAATAAAATAGATTCTTATAGTTTGAAGAGGTTTGAGTGATATAAGATTGCATCGTGTTTCATAAGGTGGTAGAGGCAATGTCCAATTTAGCTTCCGAAGCAAATATTGCGTAAACCTTTTCTGTATTCTTTCGATACAGTTCGAAGCATTTTTGTAAACTGGGTACCAGACTATGCAGCAGTATTCAAGGATGGGACGAACGATGGTAACAAAAAACGATTTCAGTGTGTGCTGACATCGGAAATCCTTAGAATTCCTGAACACAAAACCAAATTCCTGAACACAAAAATAAATAAAAAAAACTGAGTTTCAGCAAACTTTTTGCAAGCAAATTTTGCATACGTGTGATCAGCCACGCAAACACTTGCTGCAAATAAGTGTACTGCAATAGCGTCATGCTATAAGCAGTCGCAGATTACAACAAAACATTCATTTTTAATTTAGGTTAATTATGTAGTTCGTCGATCCTGTTGCAAATTTTTTTTTTTCAAACTTTTCTTAGCTCTAATATTGTAACTTTAATTAAAATTTAATAGTATAAGTTAGGTTACGTCGAAAAACATAGTATAAGTATTAAGTTTAGCTTAGATTGCCCGTGTGGGGCCAGTAAGTTAGAGTAAGATAGTTAAGTTAGTTAAGCTATTTTTAAGCATTTTTGTCTAAAATGTAAGTAATAATTGAATTGATAAATAAAAATGCATTCAAAATGAAAAATTCGTCGATCCTGGAAACTCTTCTATTTTTTTTGGAAATTTTCTTTTGTTTTGCTTAATCACGTGCACTAGGTTGTAGAGGAGGTAAATTTAGAGGATTGCAGCACGTTTTCCACACAATAGCACAATTAATTTAACTCACAATTTAATATTAAAATCAACTCTTGATATATTACAATATAATCTGGAATAAGTCGTGAGCTCACTGCAGATTGGTATCAAAAGATATATGAGTAAACCAAGTCTACAACTTCTAACATAATATAAACCGGAAATGTGCGGTTAAAAACGCTAGCCATTAAAGAAATCAAGCAAAATATAGCGCAGTAAAATTTCTAAAAAAATAAGGTTTCGGATTGGATATGAAGATGATAAGAAATGTAAGCTAATAAGCATTTAGTTTGTTGATTTACCCGGCTATAAAAAATATAAAAAATTATTGTGGCTGAACCGAAAGAGATCCCAATATGGAACACAGGTAGAGTATGAGTCTCTACTCTACATAATATAAAAAAAAAATACCATTTTTTGAGCTATTCAAGGATACGTGTAAAAGGACATTCTGGAATATCCTTCGTCGTTGAAAGTAAAAGTTATGTTAAAATCTTGAAAGTTCACGTTCTCCTGAATTCAACAACGTATGTTATATTTGACTAAATTCTGATGAGCAGATCCGAAGCTATTATTTTTTGAAATATAGAAAATACCTTGAGTAAATTTTGAATGCCCGTTACACGCAAACTAAATCGAATTCTGCGAAACTTTTTTGCCTTGTGATTTGTACCACTTCAATGAGTAATTCTACCAATTTTGAGTAAAATTGGAAGGCCTCCCTCAGAACGTCGCGTCTGTCGAACCTTCGTGGAGTGACTATTGAACTTCAGTATATTTCTCATTGTTCTATTTCTCATTTATGTATTACTAACTGTCCCGCCCGGCTTCGCCCGTGTCTACAAAATGCAGTGTTACTTACAATACATACATTGTCATTTTGTTCGAAGAATCAAAGACAGTGCGAACGCACCCCAAGGTTTGCAGTCTATCAATATATACAATCCACAAGTGTGGATTCTAAGTATTTGCAGTATTTTCGCAAGAAAGTGGCATTTGTTAGTGTTTTTATATTGCGCATAAATTAATTTAAAAAGCAGCCTATAATAGGCACAGGATGTTAATCAACTGGAATACGAAGTTTTACTTCATTGTGCGCATTAGTTTTTGTATTTATCGAATCGTAAGATTGACAGGTAAGAGCGTCACACTGAGATTTATATATTAGTATGATATGATTTATCAAAGATGATAAATGATTGTTGCTTATGAAATAAATAAATACTAAAAAAAATACTAAAATAAAATTAGGTGTGTTGTTAGGTTTTTAAGACCTATCGTTTTAAGAAGTATCGAAGGATCATTTCTACTTCCTCAAAAGTGAAAAAAACCCCACACTTGGGCTCCGTACAAAAGTATCGATTTTGCTGTTGCACACAATGTTTTCTGTTTCGAGCTGTGAGTTATGCTTTTATTAGAAATACAACGACTTCAAACTGAAGATATTGCATGTTTTACTTCTGCTAGTTTTGCATTAAGGTGTTTTTTCATGCTGAGATTTGCGATTATCAGAACTCGTAGGTATTTGTTTTCTCTCACTATTTCAATACGTTCACTTTGAAGGCTCCACTTTCCGTTGCGCGAACATCTACCGCTTCCACCTCTGAATATCATCATCTTCGACTTTTCAAGATTAACACTCAGGTTCCAAAGCTTGCAGTAAGTACTCAGCTAGTTTATTTATCATTAACTGCATCCCGTTGATTGAATCCGAATTGCCAGTGTTAAAATAATAACATGTTATAAATTATTGTAGCACAAGCAAATAAATAAATTTGATCTTAGTTTTCAAAACGACATGACATATCGTTCCACATTCCAACATAGCAGATATTCTACACCAGAAGACAGCAACATCAACAGTACACTATCCCAAGGCTCTGGACAGAATACGGTCGCAGTCCAATCGATCTAAAACGAACATCAGGCTTTGCAGATAAAATTTAGAGTCATTAAATCTGTATCTTTGTGTCAGTAAAATAACTTTTAAGTAAAAAGTTGAATTTAGAACTACGCACCACGCACCTATACCGTGTCCTTGAAGCTTCTGGCTTTTGGCAGCAAAAGTTCCTTATAACCAATTCATTTTCGACCTTCATGATAAACACATTTGATAAGTAGCACAAGGCCATTTCGCTATCGAATTCACATACCAGCCCGCCTATCCCCCTTATTGGACTTGCAAATCAAATTTATTACGTGCTAATTGATGCAAAGCACGCATTGGATAAGCGCGCACACTCAGCACACTCCTAAGGCTGACTCTATGAAAAGAAATCATCATACTTTCTTAGTTAAACGTTAGAAGGTCCATTACCGCGATTCATGAGGAAATGCAGGCAACACCTGTTACTATTGACAAAACAGAGTTCATTTGTACCTAGACATCGCTGATCGTGCTATTTTGTAAAACGTGTTCACACGAAATGGCTGGCATTAACACATGAAACAAAAACAACATTTTAATGGCATTCACTGTCAATTATTTCCGGCGATATTTATTTACAAAGTATTTTTGAAATACTTTGCTCACAGAAGGTGGCGCCAAATCGTTAAAGTAAACATTCAAAAAATCGAAATAATGAAAGGGGTGGGGATTTTATTTCTTGCCTGTAATGTTTTGTGTGTTATACAAATATAAAAGATTAGTATGTATTAATTTCTTCACTAGTTTTGGTTTTATTTTCAAGGGCTGTGAAACGGCCATTGTGCGTCAACTCGAGTGCAGATGTCAAACGGAATAAATAACTATACAAACGGTCCAAACGGAGTTTTTCTTTTCTTATGTCATGGAAATAAAAAATTAATCCGTCCGGCCCATCCAAAATTCGTCTGAGAAGACCACTCTCCCAAGTCAAATGGCACCATAGAGTTGGATTTTCCATCGTTCAGAATGATGGAAAACAGCGATTGGCAAGAGTAATCCTTCGTTTGATTTCCAACGAGATGACATTTTTTGATGTTATATCAGAGTCGAGGTAGACAAAGTCGTTTACTACCTCAAAGTTGTAGCTGTCTACTGTGACACAGCTCTCTGTGTTCTACCAATGATGTCAATATTGTCGGCGTATGCAAGTAGTTGAACGGACTTTTGAAACATCGTTCCTTGTGAGTTTCTAACAATTCTTTCAAGTATGATGTTGAAGAATTCGCATGACAGTGCGTCACCTTGTCCGTTTTTGACATCGAAGGTCCTGGTGAGGTCATTACCGATCTCCATTGTCATCCTGCACAGGCGGATCAGTTTGGCAGCGATGTCAAAACTAGACATGGCTCTGTATAGTTTATCTCTCCAGATGCTGTCAGGCGGCCTTAAAATCGATGAACAGATGGTGGGTATCGATTTGGACTTTGGGTTTTTTCAGTATCTGCCTAAGTGTAAAAAATATGTCCATGGTGGCTTGAAACCGCACGGATAGTGGCCAAATTGGCTCATTACGAGCGTAATTAGTCATATTATTGTATTGTATTGTATTTTTTTTTTTCATTTGTATACATTTTTAATACGTTATCGCACAACGTACAGAGATTTAATATTAACATACTATTTTTTCTTCTGAAGCATTGTATGTGGGATTTTAATAGAAAAGATGTGAAATGTGAGTGGAAATAACTACGAAGACAACGAAACGGTGAGTAAACCTCAAGCAATGACAATAATTTAAGACAACGAATTTGATAGTGAATCAGGTCTCTTACGAACATGATAGAAAAGTACTTACGGCGACATTCAAGGCTACTGATACTTATTAACAAACACCTGGAATTATAAGCTGACATGTCTATACGATAAATTTATCTGAGTCTCATAGCATGGATTCCATTTTATAGTAGCCGCGTTTTATTATGCTGATCTGATCCTGATCAGATCACGGGCATAATAAAACAAACTGGATTACAATACACACCTTTTTAGCTCAGACGCAGACCTTTAACGCGAAGTTGTCGTTTTATTACACAGATTTTAGCTCAGACCTTTCACAAGCAGAAGTGCATCCTTCTGAAATATAGCCGAACTAATTTTGAGATCACGAAAATAGATCTTAATGAGAAGCAAGATCTCGTATTGTTATTGTTGTGCATACAAACCAAAGATCCACTCCGGATCATGGGTGATATTAAAACGCGGCTAGTGCCATACTCTAAGTTGGATCTTACCAGAGATACATATGTATAAAGCCTTTAAGGTATAAGGATCTTTGAAATTTCTTTTTAGGAAACCAAGCAACGCATTCGCTTTACAGACTACACCCCGCGCACCACAAAAAAGCCGCACAAGGGTTTTCCATTTTTTTCCGCTAATTACATTTAAGGGATTCCCCAAATTATATTTTATTGCTTCCGGGTTAGGTAATGCACATTCTGGAATGTATCGGAGTTCATTCTGGCAGTATTTAATAGTGCGTGCAGTTGTATTTCGTAAATAAAAGTGAAAAGTTGATATCGCGATGTCTAAAAGGGTACAATTGCTATCGTTGCCTTATCCAATTAGAATCAGTCATTTCGTGAAAGTGCTCGACAAATTGGGTGCAATGAGAGTTCTGTAAGAAGATCCCCTTTAACCAATATCGTCGCGATCACAATCTGGACAGAAAAATTGGCACAAGATTGAAGAGATGTACCACTGTTCGGGAGGACCGGCAACTCAAGAAGCTAAGCTTGAGAAACAGGTTTAAAACCGCATCGGAGTTAAGAGCTGACCTGCGAGAAGCTACTGGGGCTGAAGTTAGCTTCAGAGCCATCTAGAATTGTCTCAACGGGATAGGTTTGCTAGCAAGGAGACCAGCGAAAAAGCCACTGCTGACCACCAAAATGAAGAAAACGCGCCTTAGCTGGGCTAAGGAAAGGCAAAACTGGAGTGTTCCAGATTGGTGAAATGTGGTCTTCTCTGATGAGTCCAAGTTTAACCTAATCCCACCGGGTGGGAAGCAGATAGTGCGTTGTAGAAAAAGGGAATGCTACAGCGACGAATGCATAGCTTATACTGTAAAACATTCTCCTTATGCTATGGTGCGGGGATGCATCACCGCAATTGGAGTTGGATATCTGATTATGCTCGAGGGCACTGTTAACGCTATGCGGTACAAACAAATTATCTTAGTTGGTGGTGTACCGAGTATGGAAATGATAACAGCAGAAACATCAAAACTAATTTTTCAAGATCATTCAGCACCTTGCCACCGAGCAAAATCTGTGATTAATGTTTTTTCATATTTTTGGGTGTTTTTAGATTAATTTTTAGATTTTCTCCACAGATTAAAACTTTGAAAGAAGAATTAAGAATAGAATCCCTAATTTGGCAGCGAAACAGTCCAGATATCAGCCCCATCGAAAACATCTGGGCTCTTATGGGACAGAAGATCCAAGATAAAAACCAAAAACAATGCAGCATCTAAAGAGCACCATTGAAGAAGTGTGGTTCAATGAAATTGATAACAATTACCTCGGTAATACTAGAATTATTTTTTTTAGTATTATGAAAGTCTAAAATTTATGTAAAAAGATTTCTTAGTGTAAGGCTGCGGCCACGCAGTGAGCGACGAGTCTGAGCGATGGGTGGCCATTTACTGAGCGTCATCGCAGAGCGATTAATTGCGAAAATGCCATTGTCAAGTGCAGTTTGTCGTAGTCCTTTAGTTGAAAGTCACGTTCATATTTATAGAGCTACTAGCTGATATACCCGCTTCGCCTTTATTTGTAATAAATTGTCTACTGGAAGGAGACTGAAAAATGTTTTTGTGTAAAATTGATCGATACTGACTGCAGAGCTACTGAAAAATTCACTGCGATTGATCTTACTTACTTACTTAGTTGGCGCTACAGCTCGAGGTGAACCTGGGCCTGCTTCCCGCAACCATTTGTGTGTGCGTGTTATATTTTTGCACGAATGGAAGGGACCTACAGTTTTTTGCCGACTCCGAACGGCGAGTTGAGAAGCTCAATCGTGACAAATGATACTCTTTGATGCTTGTCAGACATTCGAAAGAGGTGGGCACTGTGAAAAACTTTTTTTTTTAGGTGTTTGCGGCGGGATTCGAACCCAAGACCGCTGGCTCAGTAGTCCGACGCACTAACCACTTGCGCTACGGTGCCCACACTGCGATTGATCACTTATTATAAAAATAGATCACTCTCTTAAATAAACAGCACGTGCTTACCGACAAACCGTCAAAACATAATACATACATATCTGTACATCTGTTCCAAGCCCTGCATCTACTTATCATAAAAAACAATTGCAACCAAATTTATCCAGTTATTGAAGAAGAGATGATCGAACAATTACGGTTCACGGTTCACGTATACTACACGCATGTACCGCATACACGCATACCCGCTGGTGCGGGGCCGAGCGACTGAGCGACTAGTTCTGAGCGACGTCAAATTAAAACACATGAAATCGTATGTCGGTGGCCACGTAAGCCCTGAGCGATGAGCGATTTTTGTAAGCGACAGAGCGACGTCGCTCTGCAATCAAATTTGTTCTAATTTTTTAGTTCATCACTGAGCGACGATGTAATAAGTTCATGGAGAAAATAAATATAAATAAATAATAAATAAAATAATAAAATAAAATAAAAAATAAATAATAAATAATAATAATAAAATAAATAAAATAAATAAATAATAATAATAAAATAAATAATAATAATAAAATAAATAAAATAATAAAATAACCTTAGTAATAAAACCAGCCGCTGTTCTGCACCAATCGGTTTCCTTTGTTTTGTTAATCTTGGTCGGACTTTTTACAACAGCAAATTAAAAGATGGTACTGACATACGACAATATTGCCAAAATCGGTCTGGATATCTCCTAAGATTTTGAAATAAGTGATGAAATTCACCATGATCAAGAAATACTGTTTGTATTTTTTCGCGACAACGATCAGTGGAGACCATTACCACCGTCAATGCACCAGCGGGTATGCGTGTATGTGGTACATGCGTGTAGTATACGTGAACCGTGAACCGTAATTGTTCGATCATCTCTTCTTCAATAACTGGATAAATTTGGTTGCAATTGTTTTTTATGATAAGTAGATGCAGGGCTTGGAACAGATGTACAGATATGTATGTATTATGTTTTGACGGTTTGTCGGTAAGCACGTGCTGTTTATTTAAGAGAGTGATCTATTTTTATAATAAGTGATCAATCGCAGTGTGGGCACCGTAGCGCAAGTGGTTAGTGCGTCGGACTACTGAGCCAGCGGTCTTGGGTTCGAATCCCGCCGCAAACACCTAAAAAAAAAAGTTTTTCACAGTGCCCACCTCTTTCGAATGTCTGACAAGCATCAAAGAGTATCATTTGTCACGATTGAGCTTCTCAACTCGCCGTTCGGAGTCGGCAAAAAACTGTAGGTCCCTTCCATTCGTGCAAAAATATAACACGCACACACAAATGGTTGCGGGAAGCAGGCCCAGGTTCACCTCGAGCTGTAGCGCCAACTAAGTAAGTAAGTAAGATCAATCGCAGTGAATTTTTAAGTAGCTCTGCAGTCAGTATCGATCAATTTTACACAAAAACATTTTTCAGTCTCCTTCCAGTAGACAATTTATTACAAATAACGGCGAAGCGGGTATATCAGCTAGTAGCTCTATAAATATGAACGTGACTTTCAACTAAAGGACTACGACAAACTGCACTTGACAATGGCATTTTCGCAATTAATCGCTCTGCGATGACGCTCAGTAAATGGCCACCCATCGCTCAGACTCGTCGCTCGATCGCTCGTCGCTCACTGCGTGGCCGCAGCCTTACACTAAGAAATCTTTTTACATAATTTTAGACTTTCATAATACTAAAAAAAATAATTCTAGTATTACCGAGGTAATTGTTATCAATTTCATTGAACCACACTTCTTCAATGGTGCTCTTTAGATGCTGCATTGTTTTTGGTTTTTATCTTGGATCTTCTGTCCCATAAGAGCCCAGATGTTTTCGATGGGGCTGATATCTGGACTGTTTCGCTGCCAAATTAGGGATTCTATTCTTAATTCTTCTTTCAAAGTTTTAATCTGTGGAGAAAATCTAAAAATTAATCTAAAAACACCCAAAAATATGAAAAAACATTAATCACAGATTTTGCTCGGTGGCAAGGTGCTGAATGATCTTGAAAAATTGGTTTTGATGTTTCTGCTGTTATCATTTCCATACTCGGTACACCACCAACTAAGATAATTTGTTTGTACCGCATAGCGTTAACAGTGCCCTCGAGCATAATCAGATATCCAACTCCAATTGCGGTGATGCATCCCCGCACCATAGCATAAGGAGAATGTTTTACAGTATAAGCTATGCATTCGTCGCTGTAGCATTCTCTTTTTCTACAACGCACTATCTGCTTCCCACCCGGTGGGATTAGGTTAAACTTGGACTCATCAGAGAAGACCACATTTCACCAATCTGGAACACTCCAGTTTTGCCTTTCCTTAGCCCAGCTAAGGCGCGTTTTCTTCATTTTGGTGGTCAGCAGTGGCTTTTTCGCTGGTCTCCTTGCTAGCAAACCTATCCCGTTGAGACGATTCTGGATGGCTCTGAAGCTAAAAAATTAGAACAAATTTGATTGCAGAGCGACGTCGCTCTGTCGCTTACAAAAATCGCTCATCGCTCAGGGCTTACGTGGCCACCGACATACGATTTCATGTGTTTTAATTTTTTTTGCGTCGCACAGCGGCTCGTCGCTCAGTCGCTCAATCGCTCGTCATTAAATGTTGTTTTAATTTGACGTTGATTTCATAAGTAACGAGCGGCTGAGCGACCGAGCGACTGAGCGACTAGTTCTGAGCGACGTCAAATTAAAACAAAATTGAATGTAGAGCGACGTCGCTCAGTCGCTCACTGCGTGGCCGCAGCGGCAGCCTAATAAGAATATGAAAATAGAAATTTGCTTTTCGAATTCCTGCTCTTTTTTTAATTTATGTATATTGACAGTACTTGGGTAATATCTGATATTTTGTAGTCTGATCTTCACGACCATTACTTTTTTTTTAATTAGGTTGCGAAATGTATTATCAAATTGGGGAATTTGGCAACTTAAATGTTAAACATTAAAAATACAAAGTGACTACGCAGTGATTAGCCATCATTTATTAAAAATTACGGCTTTTTTGTTGGGCGGGGTGTACATAATCCGTATGTTCTCTAAAATTTAGTTGGTGATCAAGGATGATACCAAGGTCTTTCTTAGAAGAGGATTAGAATTTATAAGGTATTGGTACATAATAGAAACATTAGATGTGAATAGACTGAAACATTGACATTTAAGAAGGAGGTGATTCCGTTCACATCAGTCATTGACTGCGGCCACATCTTGCTGTAATAAGTCGCAATCGTATTCTGATTTAATGGACCGAAATAATTTAAGATCATCGTCAAATAGAAGGCACTCAGAATGTTTGACGACGAGTGGTAGATAGTTGATGAACAAAAGGAATAATAATGGCCCAAGGTGGCTCCCTTGAGGTACACCAGATGTTACTTTAATAGGAACCGAAAGATAATCATCGATTTTAACATATTGGACCCTATCAACTAGGTAGAACTCTAACCAACTTAGCATAGTAGAATGGAATCCCATAGTCGAAAGCTTCTGAATAAGGGAACGATGATTAACTTTATCGAATGCTTTTGCAAAGTCAGTAAAAATAACATCAGTTTTCGTAGTGTACTATAGGATCCTTATAGTTTTGCTCAGATCGTATGCTACATCCCTCTACAGACTTATGGAAAAATAACCTAACTGCCTTCAGTACAGTGATTAAGACAAAAAAAAAATTCACTACTCCATCGAGTGAGATATCGTCGGATATTTCTTCCTAAATGCAGCAAAAAATGCCTTGACATCTTATGAGTTCCGAGATATTCGCTTTCAAAGTAATTTTTTAGGTGAATATTGTAAATATGTATCTACATATTTGTACAAACATTGTACATTCGATATTGTCATACCCTCCTCACCGGAGAATATAAGAGTGGATGCAAGAAGTAAAAAAAGTCACAATTTCAAAATGACAGGTTATGACCGTTTTCATTGTGAAATACCTATTCATACGTAGACACATAAATATGTACATTTATAGCATAAAGTTGAAAATAATATTACCGAGTATAACTACGGGACCCTATAATGAGCATGTCCAACACGCTCTTGGCCGGTTTTTTTTATCGGTTTCTATTAGAAGAACGCAAAGCTTGTGATTTTCTTCATTGATATGCTATTTCTTCATTACTACGAGTATAATAATTTTTTATAGTCAATTTGTTTTTTAAATAAAAAAGTTATTATTTTTTGCAACTCTGTGCTTCTTGTTAGAAATGGCAAGATGTTTCCATAAACGATTGTGTTCCACAGTCACCACTGGCATTATAGCACATTTCCACCGGAAAATTTTAAAGCATTTAACAATAAGAATCGGTCTTGACACTAATAGACACACAGAACTTTACTATCGCCTGTACTTCAGACAGCAAAAGTTTTACTTGTGGAATGGAATGACCCCAAGACATTTGCTTTAAACAAGCGAATATCTCTCTAGCAAATATAAATTTGTTACAGAACAGGCAACAAATAGCACTTATGCTCTTAAGGGCATACAGACACTGAAACATGGTACGCGAACATGGTACGGTCTCCGTAAATGTCGGTCGTCTGTATACAACTTCAACAGAGTTGAGAAACTAGTTTGACGGTTGATGTCTGGTACGAGTAAGATCAAATGTGGTTTGATTTTGTGGGGCGAAGCCTATGGTGTGTATCAAAGTTGACCAACATTTTAATTGGGGGACAGACTGCTGGTATTGATACTATGGTATAAATACCATGGTATAGTGAATACCACAACCCCTGACAGACTGCATTTCGTAGTACACCCTGATTTTCGCATTAGGTAGTATACTTTGACGTTTGCGTTTTCAAGACAATAATCACAACAAAATAAAAAATATCGGTGCAAGTATCGTTATCCGATAAAATAATTATTTTTGAATCCATTGTATGTATTTGAGAATTGAATGTTACAATTTTCCATGCAAATTCTTTTTTCTTGAATTGTCAAAGAAGCTACCAAGAATCGCCAATAGAGAGAACGCGGCGCTGCAGTCAGTAAGAAGGTGATATACCACCAAAAAATTTCGAATTTCAATACCAGGTATGTTTCATGGTATACTAGCTTTAAACGTGGTATTGTAGTGACAGGCATGTGGTATAGAACATGGTATTGATATACCATGGTATCAATACTAGCAGTCTGTCGCCCACTTTAGTTGAACATCATTCAAGTGTAGATTTTCAACGGATGAGCATTTATCTGTGCGACGGAAATGAAGCCATAAACAATTAAATATATGACGTTCTTCCGGATACTGAGGTCTGGAGAGAATTTTTAGAAATTCTAACAGTTCTACCTGTGCTTTGGCAGGTCAAAACCGATATTTACAAGGATCGGGAGATAAAAAGTGCTGGAGCATATTGTTCGGATGCTGGAATGTGGAAGAAAGGCTAATAAAATTATCAGAAGTTTTTCTTTTGGATAAGAGGTGACCCCAGTTTCAATATGTAGTGTACCTATGCACATACTGTAGGTACTGTTTCAGCTTAGCAAAAAAAAAAAAACGAACGTACGTGTCAACGAAAAGAACACAAACACGTCTTGTTTGGATGATTGATTTATTAAGACTGCTCTTCTTCATACTTAACAAAATAGTTCATACATAGCTTACGATTAGTACATTGTGTAAATAGATCAAACGGCAAGAAATCGAATGATCGCACAAAACTGTGATCTAAGTGATTTGACTGTACAGACATAAAAAGTTGAACAGTATTTTACCATAAGAGCGCAGGTTGGTCAAGATTATTTTTATTAAATTTAAAGTACATTTTTTATTTGAAATCTCTTACAAATAATCGGTAATAAGTTGCATTATATTTGTTCAAATTTGTTCAATAGATAAATATGCGAAATATGTCCTCTTTCCCGCAACCAAATTTAATGTCAATTATTTCCTTGTCACTCTCCAAACAACTATCAATTATTAGGCGTGTTTTTTTTTCAAACCTATATAGGCTAAACATGTTTCCGCAACATGTTTTCAATGTAAAATACAACAAAACTTTAGCCTGGATAATTATCCAGTCTTAGTTTTGTATGCAAAGCTTTTTCGAAATCTATATAGATTTGAAAAAAAACGCGCCTATTATACCCCGTCTCCACGAGACATTTCCCAAGACATGTTCTTCGACTTGACATGCAAATGTCTCGTGGGGACCCCTAATTTGATGTCCAAACTAAAAACATGTCCGCGATGTCAGCATTTTAGTTTTGTCTTCTCGGCAAACTGAAATCCAGATTTTTCTCTGATATTTGGCCGTTTGGCAGGTAGATTTTCATTCAGTGAACATGTCGCGCTGAGTTGGTTTGGTAGGTAGATTTTCATTTTAGCGTATTTCGATAGAGTGAAGATGGCTGGTTGGGTAGGTAGATTTTCATTCAATGGCATTTCCGTAGAGTATTTCACTGCTTTTAAAGCGAGAATTGTGCGTTGTTTCTTTCTCGACGTCAGCTCATAGATTGAAATGGCTTGGCATGATTTGCCCAGCGAAGGAAAACAAGAAAACAAACCTGTTTCTAGTCAAGATGTAGTTTTGGCAGAAATATGTCTCGTGGAGACGCGGTGTTATATATGTCATAAGGGGCATACAGACACTAAGTTATGGTACGCGTACCTGTAGCGTGCACACAGTCCAACCACGTTGATCAACCGCAGTGTGCGAGGAGATTGCAACTGATTAACATCGCATTTTGTATGCGTGTTTAATTTTGTTAGAAAGGAATATGAGTGAAAAAAGGAAACTTTTGAAAGATGTATATAAAAATAAAAGAGTGGTTGCAGGAAAAAGCACAATTTTCTAATATTAAACTACTGAATAAATTTGAATACTGATGATTTTAACAATTTTATTCCAATGCACTTATACGATGCAAATTATTACCAATTTATTGGAACTGGTGTCACCTCTTATCCAAATGAAAACTTTGGATAATTTTCTTAACCTCTCTTCCAGTCGTTTCTAATATTTTATATTTTTCGAACAAAATGTTCCATGACTTTTTTTTCTCCCGATCCTTGATATCCTGAATGTCTGCTTTGACCTTGCAAAGTGCAGGTATAAATCTTTAAAACATTCAAAAAAAATCTCTTCAACCCTAAGTATCAGGAATACACGCTATCATACATAGTTGTATCTTATTTTATTGCTTTATTTTCCTCGCACAGATAGACTTTCATCCCTTGAAAATCAACACTTAAATGATGTTGGGCGTAATGTTGGTTAACTTCTATACACACACGAAGACATGGTTGAGAAACCATAGGCTCCGTCCCCGAAAACTACATTTTGATTTTACTCGTACCAAACATCAACCGTCAAACTCAACTTGGTTGAAGTGTTGTACAGACGACCAACATTTACTGAGACCGTACCATGTCCGCGTACCAGGTATCAGTGTCTGTATACCCCTTTAGATACAGTGGGTGTCAACAAGCTTCGACTATCCGTCTTCCGAGGAAGGGTGAAGGTATTTTTTACACCAATAGTGAAGAAAAAGGACTCAATGTAACTAACCTAATTTCTAACGACTGATCAGGGTAGGTTGGTATGGTAGGTATGGTGGCTGTATGACTGGTCTCGCCATACACAATTAGCGATAGTAATTTGATTCTACATCTAAAAGAAATCTGATTACCATAATATGTGTAGAGCAAGTAGTGTTCAAATCCGACTGATCAGTCTCAAATCTTTTCTCTTGAAGACTATGGAGATGCTCCTCGACAACTATACAAGGAAGGAAGCACTTTGCAGATCCTCCTTAGGTACATCACTGCAGAGGGCAACAAAGTTTGATCTACAAACTGATCAACATAGTACAAAGTGATCTAGACCCTCAAGAGACTCTGTATTCTGTGCCTTGCTAGACATAAACGGATCCTTACATCACATTTCAAACAAAGCTGTTGGACGCTCTCTAAAAAGAAAATATGTAGATAATACTGTGATAAGAGAGGCTGAGCACATGATCAGCTGAAAAAGAATGACGCTTCATAAACCATCAAAATAAATTCCCCTAGGCGGTGACCGTAGGGTAGAGTACTATCTACACTGCTCTGGAGTTCCGCCATTGATGAACTACTGGAAGCAAACTTACATAGCAGAAGTACACAGAGAGGGTTACTAGATTAGGTTAGGCAAGGTAGAGAGGGCTTATGTGGCTGAGCCATCACAAAACACGAGGCATTAGAGCGTGCCCATCGCGATCCCCTAAAAATCCATCACAGGGTGGCATCTAAACCGCAACGGTTTCCTCAAAGCATTTTACTATCCTGAAAATTTTTAGAACGAGTCTATGGTGGATTTGGTCTACATCCTCCAGGTTACTGAAGAAGTTGCAGCCTAAAATGATCCTACGACTGCGTGCTAATCCCCGACATTAGCATGGAATATGTTCGATGTCTTCTGCTGCACCTATGTCATTGCAGTATCTGCAAATATGATCTGCATTTAGATCTGTCTGTGATTCTGAGTCTTTTGGCGTGTTTGTCCAGAAGTCAATGACTGGATGATATTCGCCTAGCTATTGTTATTTGTGTCCTTTTTAGTTTAAGGATTTCAGTTGACTATTAACGGTACAGTGGCGGTCAAAGTGCCTTAGAGACCCTATGTCCTACCATGCTAGACCATCTCAGCCCTCATAAAATCTTATTTTACCATTGGGTAGTGGCAACTCCCCTCCTTTCTTAGCCAGCTCACCGGCAAGCTCGTTCCGTTAACAGGACGTTAATGAACTGGAATATGAATGGTTTCTGTGTTTATCTAATCGTAAGATTGACAGGTAAGAGCGTCACATTGAGATTTATGCATTAGTATGATTGTTTAAAATGGTAATGTATTACTTTACAATTTACATATCATTGTGCTATGG